>OZ005648.1:86471873-87881873 GCA_963930645.1 Salticus scenicus
ATCAAGGTTAAATTTCTTTTCATCAGAAAATATAATTTGTTTCCACTCATCATTCCATGACATGACATTTTTAGACCATTTTAATCTTTCTTCTCGATGGCATTTAAATAACTTTGGTTTTTTCTTCAATTTCATAAATTTCGTATTAATATTTAATTTAAGACTTCCAGACTGTTACATGTGAAGTTTTCTTGCTGAAACGTTTCGAAATTTCACGAGTTGAAAGACCTTTTTTAGTTGACAGTCGAAAAATTTGTCTATTATCACGTGCTGTCAAAATATTTTTTCTACCAGATCGTTTTATTTTGTTTGAATAATCTTTCATAATTATGGCATCGTGAATAATTCTCACTTCGCACTCCGATAATTCTTTACCTCGAAGCATCGTCAAATTAATAGTAGATAACACGTTCAAAACCTAAGCCTTTGCTTCTTAGGTAATGCTTTTACGAAATACTGACGCATGCGCTTTATATTAAGTTTGACGTCATGTATAATATGCTAATTTTCTCAGGTGGTCTTATAATTTCTTAACAGTCACAGTCTTTAATTTTTAGAAAAATGAATAAGTTTTAATGAAATTTAATTTAATTTTAAAAGTTGGAATTAGTATAGGATGTGTTTCCCGATCAATTTTAAATACTGTTACAAAATTGTCAATAACTGTGTTTATTTTTGTACAAATTCTTTCAAAGAGGCTTAGTAAGTTGTTAAAGTGCTAATTTTGTGCATTTCTAGTCGTTTTAGCGTTAAAATAGCCTTATTTTCCCTTAAAAACGCATTAAAAAGTCCCAATAAGGCAGGTAATGGATTTGGCGCCAAATTTCGAGATTTTTTCCCACCTTGGCGATTTTTTTGGCGACCTTGGCGAGAAAATCCTTATTAGGGATATACCAAATATGGAAGCTCTAATCCCATTGGCTGATAAAATATGGAGATTTCTGGAACGTTCCACACTTTTCTACAGAGGTATATAAGGGCTGTTTTTTTCGCCAAGGCAGTCAGTTCAGTTCAGTCTGAGATCAGCTTCTGTCAATGTTGCATTGCTTTGAGCCTCTTTGGAAGAGACTTGCTTCAAGTGTTATTGCTATACAGTTTGTACTGTGGATTTGCTATTGACAGCTGTTGTTTAAGCTGTGTTTACTGGTTGAATTGAAGCTGATACTTGGTTTATAGACCTGTATTTTTCTGGAACCTTCTGTGAATAAATTACTGAATTTTTTTAAGTGTTGCTTTTCATTCTCGGACAACTCACGAACCCCCAAGTACGCAACATTTCTGGTGTCAGGAGTGGGATCGTCTGTGAATGGTGATAACTAGAGCTATGGAGCAGGAAATGAAGAAACTTCTAGAAAGCTTAGCTACCCAGATGAATGAATTGAAAGCCGGACAGGAAAAGATAGAAACCGGATTGATAGAAAGAATGGAAACAGGACTGGAAAAGATGGAAACAGGCCAAAGAGAGATGAAAGAAAGTATGGAAACATCGCAAAGAGAATTGAAAGACAGTTTAAGTAAAGAAATGAAGGAAGGACAAAAAGAATTGGAAGCCAGTTTGACCGAAGAAATTAAATCTAATCAAGATGAGATGAAGAGAGAGCTTTCAACGGTGAAAGAATCAATAGAGGGTAAATTAACGGTGATGGAAAATAGAATGGATGGAATAGAAGAGAAAGTTATAAAGATAGAAGAAAATTTTGAAGAGAAAGTTTTGAAAATAGAAGAGAGTTTTGAAGAGAAAGCTATGAAGATAGAAGAAAATGTTATGAAAGTAGAAAGGAATTTTGAAGAGAGATTTATGAAGATAGAAGAGAATTTTGAGGAGAAAGTTAAAGAAAATTTTGATCAGGAACTGAAAGGAAGGTTTCCGGACATAGAAGGTAAATTGAAGAGAATAGAAGAAGATCTGGAGAGAAAAGTGGAAGAAAAGTTAGAATCCATGCCCCAGGAAACTGAAAAGAAAGAGAGAAGAATCCAGAATCAGGAATTTATTAAGCTATCCACCTACGACGGCAGTTCCTCCTGGCATGTATATAAGACGCAGTTTTCCCTCGTAGCTGAAGCTAACGGTTGGGACTCTACCGCCAAGTCAGCCCACTTAGCAGCAGCATTACGGGGAGATGCAGCCGAGATACTGAGAAATGTTTCTAAAGAAGAAAGGAACGACTTCGAGGTCCTGACTAGAGCACTGGAGCTACGGTTCGGAGAGAAGTGTTCTAAGGACTATAGTCGCCTCCAGCTAAAATCCCGTTACCAGAAAACGGGCGAAAGTTTGCAAGAGCTGGCATCGGAGATTCAGAGACTGTCACACCTAGCATTCTCAGACTGTCATGCTGACACTCGAAACGACTTAGCTCTTCAGTACTTTATCGATGCTGTTCGTGATTCAGAAATTCAAAAAGCGCTGAGACTCTCCAACATCAGAGACGTAGAATCAGCTTTAGGCTATGCACTTAGGATAGAGGCAGCCCAACAAGCCTCACATAAAGACCACCATACCATAAGAGCAGTTTCATTAAATGATACGCCTGCTGATGAAAATGAAATGAAGAGAAGTCTCGTAGAGATCTTAAGGAGATTGCGCAGCCTGGAAAATAATAAGGAAATAAAGGATCGGAAGATAAAGTGCTGGGGCTGTGGAGGGGATGGTCATGTAAAGAGGAACTGCCCTGTACGACCAACTAAAGGAAATCACCCGGCTTTACCATCACTGCAGGGAAACTAGGAGAAGGCCATCTCGCGGGGCGGAGGTTGCCTGAAGTTAAAGAGCCCCAGTTCACAGTATTTCATGTTTCATCGATGAGTGGCGGCGATAATGGACTTTACGTCTATGGCCAAGTTAACAACACCGCCTGCCGGATGATTCTGGACACGGGAGCCAACGTGACCATCATTAGAACGGATTTGGCTCAAGAACTAAAAGAGAAGATCATTTGGACGCCGCCCTGTGTTAAACTCCAGACTGTGACCGGAGACGAAGTCAAAATAAATGGAAAAATGAACTTGAGCATCACTTTTGGAAATGCCAGTTACCATCATATGGCATATGTGGCAGATATAAGAGAACCTGTAATCATTGGAATTGATTTCCTGAGAAAATTTAACTTTAAATTGGACTTCAAGAATAATGAACTGCATTCGAGTTCGGAAGACATAGCTGTGTTCAACACTGAAAATAAAGACATTCAGCCAATATGCCAGATAACAGTCAAGTCTGAAATTTCCATCCCTCCACATACAGAGACAATAGTTTCAGGAACACCTCCTACCAAGCAATACTTCCGCTATGGACTGATTGAATACCCGAATACAGACAATAGCCCAAGACGAGTTCTGGTAGCTTCATCTCTAGTTGATCTCTCAAAGAGTACTATTCCTGTGAGAGTCGCAAACATCAGCGATAAGGTCCGGACAGTGAAGAAGGATGAGGTGTTAGCAACCTGCACTCCTGTTACATGCATCAACCGCCCCACGCAATCAACCGAATCCAAGTCTTCTGAACAATTAATAACGGAATTACTCAAGAATGCAGAGTTAGGAAAAGAACAGAGATGTGCTGCGGAATTTAAAGACCTTTTTTCTCGAACACCTCAGGACGTCGGGAGAACGAACATCACCCAGCACAGAATTGATACAGGAAATCATCCTCCAATCAAACAACATCCAAGAAGACTTCCATTTGCTAAACAGGAAGAGGTCACTGAACTTCTAAGTAAAATGCAGCACAATGATGTCATCGAGCCATCAACGAGTCCTTAGGCCTCTCCTATAGTACTGGTGCGAAAAAAGGATGGTTCAACAAGATTTTGAGTGGATTATCGTCGTTTGAATGACATCACGAAGAAAGACAGTTACCCTCTTCCCAGAATTGACGACACATTAGACACACTTGCTGGCAATAAATGGTTCTCGACTTTGGATCTGAAGAGCGGTTACTGGCAAGTAGAATTACATCCTGATGATCGTGAGAAGATTGCATTCCCCACGGGACAAGGACTGTGGCAATTTAAAGTTATGCCATTTGGATTATGTAATGCACCTGCCACCTTCGAATGCCTGATGGAGACAGTGCTAAAGGGACTTTCCTATGAAGCCTGTCTGGTGTATTTGGATGATATTATCATTGTGGGGTGCACCTTTGAAGACCATCTACGAAACATTCGAAAGGTGCTGGAGAAACTCAGAATGGCTAACCTCAAATTGAATCCAGGCAAGTGTAACTTGTTCCGTCGTGAAGTGAGCTACCTCGGCCATATCATCTCTGCCGAAGGTGTGAGAACTGATCCTGAGAAGATCTCTGCAGTCGAGAACTGGAGTCGCCCTGAAAATGTACACCAACTACGAAGTTTCCTGGGGTTATACACTTACTACAGGAAGTTTCTCAAGGGTTTCTCAAATATTGCCAGACCGCTCCACAAGCTGACGGAAGCCAAACAGAAGTTCCTGTGGACAGATGAATGTGAAAAAGCGTTCAAGCGACTTAAAGAGGCCTTAACATTATCGCCTATCTTGACGTATCCACAGCCCGACAGACAGTTCATACTTGATACAGATGTCAGCCATGAGAATGTCGGTGCTGTTCTGTCGCAGGAAATTGATGGTCCAGAACATGTCATTGCCTATTGGAGTAAATGCCTGTCTAAACCAGAGCGAAATTACTGTACCACCAGGAAAGAGCTACTCGCCATCGTAAAAGCCATAGAACATTTCCATCATTACCTCTATGGCAGAAGATTCCTGCTCCGGACTGACCATGCTTCTTTAACGTGGTTGCTCCAGTTCAAGAACCCGGAAGGACAGATTGCCAGGTGGATACAACGCCTCCAGGAATATGACTTTGAGATACGTCATCGTAAAGGGACTCTACATGGTAATGCAGATGCCTTGTCACGGAAGCCCTGCTCGGAAAGCTGCAAGTACTGCTCTAGAGCCGAACAGAAATACCTGCCGATAAACCCGGTTGCTTGCCAAGTTACTGTCTCAACACCATCAGAACAAGATGCCGATCCATGGAGTGACGAAGAACTTAGACAAGCCCAGTTGGAAGATCCTGACATAAAACCAATATTACAGCTGAAGGAGACGACCAGCAACAGACCTACCTGGCAGGACATTTCCAGATTTAGTCCCATTACGAAAAGTTATTGGGCACTTTGGGACTCTCTTCATATCAGAAACGGCGTATTATACAGAAAGTGGGAATCTGATGATGGGAGAAGCTTCAGATGGCAGATTGTATTACCAAGATCAAAAATATCAGATGTTTTAGAACAACTGCATAGTAGCTCTACCGGAGGCCATTTTGGGGTAATGAAGACTCTGCAGAAAGATCGGGAACGCTTCTACTGCTGCAAGGCAAAGGAGGATGTGGAGAAATGGTGTAAATCCTGTGATGCTTGTGCGGCACGTCAAGGCCCGCAGAAACGAAGTCGAGGAAGACTGCAACGATATAACGTGGGAGCACCATTTGAACGGATTGCACTCGACATCTTGGGTCCTTTGCCACGGACCTCCAGTAGAAATAAATACATCCTCGTCGTGATGGACTATTTCACCAAGTGGCCTGAGGCATATCCCATTCCCAATCAAGAGGCATGCACGGTCGCAGAGGTCCTAGTGCAGCAATGGGTGTCAAGGTACGGCACGCCCCTACAACTTCATACCGACCAAGGTAGGAACTTTTCCTCTGCTGTTTTCAAAGGACTGTGTCAACTACTCGGCATAGACAAAACCCAGACAACACCCTTACATCCCCAGTCGGACGGCAGGATCGAGAGGTTCAACCGTACCATCCTGAATAACCTCTCTCTTCTAGTATCAAGGAACCAGCAAGATTGGGACTTGAAGTTGCCATTGTTCCTGCTGGCATATCGAAGTGCTGTCCATGAAACCACCGGCTATACTCCAGCCCAGATGCTGTTCGGACGTGAACTTCGTCTCCCTTGTGATCTCCTGTTTGGTTGTCCACCCGATGCGCCTTCATCGCCCGAGGAGTACATCCAAGATCTCCAGGCACGATTTGAGGACGTACACAACTTTGCTCGGGAGCGGATTCACATTGCAACGGAGAAAATGAAGACAAGGTACGATCTAAAGGCTACACAACATGAGTTCCAGGAAGGAGAGAAGGTCTGGTTATGGAATCCTGTTCGACGCAAAGGACTCTCTCCCAAGTTACAGTGCAACTGGGACGGACCATATACAGTCTTAAAAAGGCTGAATGATGTAGAGGTGCGGATCACTAAAACACCTTCATCAAAACCGAAGGTGGTGCACTATAACAGGCTGCCAAGTACCACAATTAACGGTAATATTAAAATTTAAAATGTGAATAATGGTAAAATTTGCGCATGCGTAATGTAAATATTTGTATATAAATACTTGTACATATTTGTGAATTTTGTAAATATTTCTCACTTGATTTTTGTTTCTATTTTGTCGTTATACGCAGCTTAGTTTTTGTATTTTAGATTGTGTAAATTTGTTTAGTTTCGCCTCTTGACCAAGGGTTGCACTGCCCGGGACGTGCAGTCCTTGAGAGGGGGGCAGTGTTAAAAAATTATCAATAATTGTGTTTATTTTTGTATAAATTCTTTCAAAGAGGCTTAGTAAGTTGATAAAGTGCTAATTTTGTGCATTTCTAGTCGTTTTAGCGTTAAAATAGCCTTATTTTCCCTTAAAAACGCATTAAAAAGCCCCAATAAGGCAGGTAATGGATTTGGCGCCAAATTTCGAGATTTTTTTCCCACCTTGGCGATTCTTTTGGCGATCTTGGCGAGAAAATCCTTATTAGGGATATACCAAATATGGAAGCTCTAATCCCATTGGCTGATAAAATATGGAGATTTCTGGAACGTTCCACACTTTTCTACAGAGGTATATAAGGGCTGTTTTTTTCGCCAAGGCAGTCAGTTCAGTTCAGTCTGAGATCAGCTTCTGTCAATGTTGCATTGCTTTGAGCCTCTTTGGAAGAGACTTGCTTCAAGTGTTATTGCTATACAGTTTGTACTGTGGATTTGCTATTGACAGCTGTTGTTTAAGCTGTGTTTACTGGTTGAATTGAAGCTGATACTTGATTTATAGACCTGTATTTTTCTAGAACCTTCTGTGAATAAATTACTGAATTTTTGTAAGTTTGGTGTCGTGTGTTTTTTCGACCCGAAACAATTGTTGCGAGTTTATTACATTTTACGGTGTTTATTCAAAGTTTGTAAGTAATAAGTTAATATATTATTATGAGCAAATAGTGCAACACAGTGGGGACAAACTTTAAAATAGTGCTGTGACAATAATTTTAATATAAATTAAATGTAAAATGAGTTTAATGAATTCTACACTTTGACATTTTGAAATAAAAAATTCAGATTTTTTTTTTTTTTTTTAACTTTCTGTTTTTTTTTACCTGCAAACATTTTTTGTTTATTTATAATCAGCACTAGGGACAAGTGATGGAATGATATGGCCATTTTCGTGAGAACGACCCATATATATAATCTATTTAATAATATGTTATTGAAGTACGCTTAAGTATGCTTAAGTACAATCGGTAACAAAAGTATCCGAACACTAGCAAAAATTCCTATATAAAAAATCTGGAATGACTCCACTCGAATTTCCGAACATTGAGTAATTAACGGTTTTGTAGATACAGTAAAGTAGAGGAGTTGTTAAATAAACAAAAATAAATTATAATAGGGTGTTTGGGTATTTTTCTTTATATAGTACACGATGTTTAATTTAATGCTATTTTACCAAACACGTAGATCATAATGATAAAGAATAATTCATTGTGTCCCTGTAAAAACCTACGAATGCTAGATTCACCAAAATGCTTATAGTTAGTGCAAAACTGACTTATAATATTTATATAAATGTTCAGCTCCATCGGATAAGGCATTTAGACGCTATCGTACTTTAAAGTTTGAGCCCATATGCCACAATTATAAAAAAAATTTCCATTTTGTCCCTGTAAAAAGAACCATAAGTGCTATATTCTCTAAAGTTCATAAAGTTCGTGAGACGGTGACGTATAACATGTATATAAATTCTCAGTTAATTTGAATAAGGAGTTTAGTCGCTGTCGCACTTTAAATAATTTAAGCCTATAGGTCTTAATGATGAAGAATTTTTAATTGTGTCCCTGTAAAACTCGTTAAGTGCTAGAGTCACCAAAATCCATACAATTTGTGTGATGGTGACCTGTAACTCGTATATAAATTTTCCACTCAAATGGATAAGTCATTTAGATGCTATCGCACTTTAAATAATTTCACCCCATAGGCCATAATGATACAGAATTATTTGTTGTGTCCCTGTAAAAAAACTAGAAGTGCTAGATTCACCAAAACCGATATAGATCGTGAAACTGTGACCTATAATATGTGTATAATTTTTTTGTTCAATTGAATAAGGCGTTTAGACGCTATCGCACTTTTTTAAATTTGATAATGATAAAGAATTTTTCTTTGTGCGTCCCTGTAAAAAAACTATAAATGCTAGATTCACCAAACTCCATGCAGTCCATGCAACTATTACCTATAATATGTGTATAAATTAATTTCTCAGTTTAAGAAAGCGTTGACGCTATCGCACTTTTTAAAATTTGGTCCCATAGAGATAGACCATAATGATAAAGAATTTTTCTTTGTGTCCCTGTAAAAAAACTATGAGTGCCAGATTCTCCAAAATCTATGCATATTGAGTAACTGAGACCTATAATATGTATATAGATTTTTTGCTCAATTGAATAAGACATTTTAGATACAATCGCACTTTTAAGATTTTGGTCCCATAGACCATAATGATAAATAATTTTTCTTTGTGTCCCTACAAAAAAAACTGTAAGTGCCAGATTCACCAAAATCAATATTGTTCGGGCTATGGTGACTTGCAACATGCGTACCAACTTACAGCTCATTCGAACAAAGCGTTTAGACGCTAGCGTGTTTACTCACATACATACACACACACATACATACACACATACATACATCATCGTGAAAATAGTGAAAACGGACTCGGGAGACCTCAAAACGTATAGAAACACCAAAATCTCGAAATCAGATTTTTGACATGATTACAATACTTTCCTTACATATGTATGTTCGGAAACTAAAAAATAGAGTTAATACTGTTTTGTTAAATAAGTCCTTGTCGAATCATGTTCTTAGTCAGTCTAAGAACATGATACGACAAGGATTTATTTAACAAAATAGTATTAACTCTACTTTTTTTATATAGGAATTTTTGCTAGTGTTCGGATACTTTTGTTACCGACTGTACATTAAGTATCTTGGAAGTTCTTTTCAATTACGATATAGGTTTCCGGTAGAAACAAATTTCACCGTACTGTATGATCTGTGCAAAGTCCTTATTCTTAATGCAAGGCAGCGCGAAAAGTTTGGAAAGTGTTCCGCAAGTTATGCGATGTGCATGATTTTTTCTTTCTCGTTTTAAGAGTAATGGGGTAATTTAACTCTATGTGTAGAAATATTAAGCTTGCTTAATTAAATTTAAATTTACTTAATTTAATTTAAATTGTCAAATACTTTTACAAAGTCTTGATAAAATCACAGTGGGTTACAAAATCAACTATTTTTCGAATGTCAGACCTTATATGAAGAGCAAACATTCAAACCGTCTTTTCTCCTTCGGATACAATTTATCAGAAAACACAAAAACTAGAAAATAAAAAAAGTCTACATTTAAACTCTAATTATTGTTTGTTTAGATTATTACTGGTTTTTAGGAAGATATGTAGACATACTTTACCTAATTAACTTAAAATTAAATAGAAAAATGCATTTGAAATTTGGAGAAATCATGTTTTGATCGAAAACCCGAGGAGGAAACATGTTTTTGATGTTTCCAGTGTGGATAAAGCACTTTTTGAATGAAAACGAATAAACCAACGTAGCATGAACAAAATAAACAAACATAAAAACTGGTACGTGTGCAGGTCACATGACCATTAAGAACAGTTCTTATTGGCTGGCTGGAAGAATCACAATTTGAATAGAGGCAGGCTGTGGAGGAAGCACTTTTTGATTGAAACCTCAATTTTTTAAGTAAGTTCATAAGGGGATAAAATTAGTTTTAATTAACAATAATATTTTCGTACTATTTTATGTTGAGATTAAAAAAAAAATCACTAACTCTTTTTTTTTTTTTTTTTTTTGGAGAAAACACGGTTTGAATGTCTGCTCCTCATATATAAAACTAAACGTTCCTTTCAACCACTTTTTTTTTTTTTTTTTTTTTTTTTTGTTTTTTGTTAAGCAATTTTGATAAGAAGATAAATTATTTCTTTAATACATAAGCATAGGAAATGAGCGCTACACGTTTTTTTCTTTTTTCATTTTATTTGTGCTATATATATTATTATATTCAGAATGTATGTGTACGATAATATATTGCAGATATTTATTTTAAATAAATTTAAAAGTTATGTTTTTTTTTTACTTCCTATTAAATTAAGCAAAATAAATTAATAAATTAATCACAAATAATAAACTAAAATCATAAATTAATCATAAATAAACACCAATAAAAATATATATATATATATATATTAATAATTAATGTATTAAAATAATTTCTTTAAATTTCATACGCAATGTGCATCAATAAAATCTTAACAACTTTTTCCCTGAAGAGTGAAATTATATAATTTTGGCGACATACTTTCTCATCTTAGGAGTAACCCGGATGGATGCGGGGGTGGTCTGTCTATAAGACTCATCTCCATCCATTGACTCGAATCAGTGGCGATAGCAGCTAATTGACGACGAAAAAACCGTAATCCTTAATCACTTCCCTCGAAAATGATTACCTCCGGAGACCGAGTGCCCGTTACGCTTTTTAAGCACACAACAATTACAATTTAGTGGATTTTCAGTTGGGACCTTGGAGTGCCCAGCCTCCGCTTATTATGATGTTTCTCCATGCACGGGCGATGAGTGTGCCTTCGAAGAGATTGTTAAACGTCTGCATTACAGCTTTGGTTCATAAGCTGTAGTTAATTAGATTCAATGAGTGTTAATATCTTGTTAACTACGATTGATTACTAGAAAAGCAATCATTTTTCAAAATAAACTTTGCACGTCTATGACACGATGTATTCACCGTGGGTTATTACAATTTAGGTTTCATACAATTAATATTATTATTATTTATTTATTTATTGTTTATCGAAAAAAGAAATGTATGGGATTAGGAAGATTAAAATTAATTTATTACCATGTTTTTATTAACTTCGATTCTTGTTTGTTTGTTTGTCCGGTACAAATCTTGCAATCGATTTTTAACTAACTTCCCTTCTAGCTAGACATTTGAAACTTTCAGAATAGCTCAGAACCTGACAACAACTCAATACTTCGAAGCCCGATTTTCGAATTTTTGATTAGTTTTCTTTTAATTAATTAAAATATGAAAGTAATAACCTCCTAATAGCTTCAAAAATAGCCATTAAAATATTACCTATAATTTAATTGTTGCCAAAAACAATTTACGAGCTCATTTTCTTTCGATATAAAAATAAATACTTTTAATTAAACGTGAGCGTTAAAAAATTGTAAAAATTTAAATTATGCATCTCACAAAAATTGACGTCATTATCACTTTAAAAAAATTTATACGCATTGATAAAGTGCTAATGTAGTTCTATAACTATGATTTAACAGAAAATTTAAAAACGTGGTATATAAAAAGTTTTTATCTTATAATTATTAATATAATGATTTTTTAAATTAATTTAAATTAAAACTGGGAAAGAGGAAATAAACTGCCAAAAGGGAAAAGAAGTTTTATCTTAAGAGTACAAGATTGTGAAAATGGCTTTTCCTTAAAGAAAAAAATAATTTGTGCAGATAAATTGAAAACTTACATTTAATAATAAGAAGAAGAAATCTCTGTGACACTTAAAAAGAATCTGAAATTCATTTCTTTGAACAGTTGAGTAAAACAATGCATTAACACATTAAAAATTAGATTTTAAAAACCGTTGAAAGAAGTCTTTTGAAGCTAGTTATTTATTTATTTGATTTATGTTGCTTTTATGCTGAACTATCAGTTCTATCAGGCATTGCCTTGGTTGAAGTAGCGTTTATATAGAATTTGAAACGAATGAAACAACTAACTTTTTCAGTTGTCACGACAAAGATTTTTCATGGTTGTGTGAAAGAGCAATATTAGCACCTAAAAATATAATCCGTAATTTTATCAGTGATCAGCCTCTTCAGAAAATTACAGAGCAACATTCAATTTACAAATGGGTGAATATGACGATTGATGAAAATGACATTGTCAAATATCCTACAAATTTCTGCTGTAGAAGTCTTTCCATAAGAAAGACGCTTTTTTGGAGGCATTTCCATTTTTTTTTTTTTTTTTTTTTTTTACGTTATAAAGGAGATCGGGGTACAGTGGGCCACTTTTACACTCTTAATTTTTCTTCACAAAAAACAGAAAAGCAATGTACTTGAAAAAAATAGCAAATAATCTCTAAACCCTTCTTGACATGTCTTAATTTTTTTTTATAACAGTATAGACTATAAATATGCTAATATTTTTTAGGAATTTAAAAACAGCACTATCTTGCCTTCCTTTAACAGCTATATAGTATTTATAGTCACTAGTTCAGTCTTTATAAAATTTTAAAAACTTCAATGTCCAATTATGTTAATAATGTTACTTTAAGCAGCTCAAAACATAAAAACTGCTCAAAATGGTTACTTACTATTTCCCATGTGGTTTTTTTTTTGGCTGCATACAACTAGTACCATGCTGCCATGCATGAGTATCCATATTAACTAAAAGAGTTGAATATTAATAGATTTAAATAGGGGTGGTCCAGTATGTCTCTAGATCCTCTGTGCCCCGTCCTTCCCTAGGTACTAAGGTAGGTTTTCTTTATTTATATGAATGTTAAGTTTCAGAATCAAAAGTATTTTAAAGTTGTAACTGAAAAAAAAAAGTGTGGAACGAAAAAAAGCAGTAAAATTATTCACAGATTAAAAAAAAAAAAATTAATGAAATCCAAATTATAAATTTTTAAAATGAATATGAGAACACAAAAGAATCTGATAAATAACGCATAAAGTATCAATAGAAACGAAAAATTTTATTTTACTGTAGAATAGTAAAGTACTTAATTAAATAAAAATTTCAAGCTAATCCTAAATATAATGGTATCACTTATTGTTACTATTTTTATTATTGTTGATAATGTCGTGCTGTTGCAAAAGTTTAAACTTTATTCAAGTATTTCAATATTCTTTGGAGAATTAATCCAATAAAATTCTAACCTTTTCACCAAAGATTTAAAAAAAGAAAAATATATAAAAAATGAAAAATTATGCGATGCTCAAAACAATTTCTAGGAGAATAAATTCTATTTAAAGTATGCGCGAGTCGCATGTCGCGTCAAACTTTGTCTTCTGCTTTGTCAGGGTTCCGCAGGCCTAAAACGCAATGCATTGGCATTTGTTTAAGTGTCCGTGTACAGAATTCAGTGTAGAGAGTCTATTAATGTCATTTTAAATAAGAAACATTTCAGAGTGAATCTGAATAACATATATCATTTTTAAGAATTTCTGAAAATATTTACGGAGGCTGAGCCGGGCAGGCGGACTGATAGACAGACGAACAGTCAGACAAACAATTAAACTATCATATTCACTCTTAAAAGTTGATAGAAAGTGTTAAAAACGCTTAATGTAAACGAAAATGCAATTCCAGCAAATTTCCAGCAATAATCCTTAATGTAACTGAATATTTTTGTGCAACTCTGTAAATCTTAATGCTAATCATACTATATTCTATAGAAAGCATTCTTCTATGCATATGAATAAAATATTTCAATTTCATTAAGATTTGTGCAAAGTAAAGCCATTAAAATATGGTTTAGAAATACCTGGCACAGAAGGCAATGCTTTAAAATATTTTTGTATATCCCTGTATACAAACCAGTGCTGGTATGCACCCTATTTCCAATAGGAACATCTGATAGTGCACTTGAATAACATATTTTAATTTTATTAGAATTCGTGCAAAGAAAAGGTATTAAAATATAGTTTATAGAGATGATACCTCTCGTAGAACGCAATGCTTTGGAATATTTTCGGGTATCCCTGTATACATGCCAGTAGTGATATTTACTTAATTTTCAATAGAGAACATCCGATAGTGAACTTGAATAATCTGTATCAGTTTCAAGAAATTTCATCAATATTTACGGGAGTTGGATCACGGGACAGATGGGCAGACAGACAGACAAACCACTTTTCAGTTTTGTTGGAAAGTGTTAAAAAAAATCAAATATGGAAAAAAAAATCACTAGAAACATTGAAAAGAGAATACGGTTACCCGGATATGAATTAACCACTTTTTAGAAAATGTCTGTCTGTGTGTGAGTATCACAAATTTTGTGAACGCTGTATCCCACGAACCAATGAACGAAATTTAACCAAACTTGGTATTTAGTTACACCTTCACCTAAACTGGCGTTGATTACATTTTAGGATCTTTTGCTCAACAGGTGACACTGTCATCCTATTTTTTCATATTTTTTAATATGGCAGTACATGACCAAATTTCATATAAATAAACACAATGAGAGTTATTTTTAACGACTGATTGTGAAATTAATACGAATTATTGATCATAGTAGCAGTAAAGCAGAGAAAAAAAAATTGTGAATTTAAACATTAGTTTTATCCCTCGCCCTCCCGTCTTGGGTGTAAGTTTTCATTAGGAGTATCTTTTAAAAGAAGTAGTCAATACCTTTAAAACGAATGGTTGAACCATAGATCTGTGATAATTTAAAACAAAGTTATCGATATTTTACATTTTTTACAAAAAAAAAAATGATGTGGACACCACACGATTTTCTTGTACACCTATTGAAATATACATATTGTTACGAAAATATTGACAATTTTTTCTGAAATAACTGGTTCGTAAAAACACGGACAGGTTCCAACTTATAAGACTGGAAACAAGCCATAAAATCTATTACTCCAACCACAAAAGTCACGATAATAGGATTATTAGTATATACATCGCAGAGAGCAAATATCGCTTGCTCTAAAATAGTATTACACAAATTATTACAGAATCTTTCATTGGCAATTCATTAGCACAGCTTAGAGTTTAATACAATCACCAGAGTGTAGATAGTGTACTTTTGTTCTCTTTAGGAAAAATGAATGGCGAGAAACAATACGTTATACCAAACCGTTAAATTAGAGAAAGGCTCTGCTAATTCTTGCTACCCTGAAGTAAAATTTTCTGTCAAATTTGGTCGTTAATCTCGTCAAGTTGCCAAGTTCATCGCCAGCAAAAATTTTAGTTTTAGCGTAGAATTTCGTAGTTTGGCGTCAAATTTGGCGTCTTGGCAACCGAATTTGGCGAAAATGTGTATTTTGGGGATGCCAAAGCTTGGCAGCTCTAACTTAAAAAAAGAACAGAGTTCTGGAACTTTCCAGAGAGGTTCAACGGTTTCTAGCCCAAAACTAATTTCTTCGAAAGTTCTATAAATGACTAATAAGACTGTAAAATATATATACACTATTATTATTATTATTGATAACTGTAGGATAGAACTTGCCTATTTCTTTACGTGCTACTTTCTATACAATATTACAGAAAAAGTGACATTTCCTTCATTTCCACGAAGGTGAGCGTTGATTTAGCGCCAAATTAAGGAATTTGGCATCCAGTTTGGCGGAAAATGGTAGTTTAAAATTTGAAATCTCTAACTTCAATAGGAGTCGAGTTTTGTAATTTTCCGGAATGATTCATTGGTTTCTAACGCAGAACTACTTCGAAAATTCTGTAAACCACTGACAAGATTCTCGATGAATTCAAATTCCAATCAGACTTCGAACAGTGCTGTTTATCATTGTTCCTGAATTAGCGAAATTCCTGCTCTGTATCATATATACCTTGTTTGCTTGACTTCTGTAGTACGAATGAATGTTTTATTGGATTGTTTGTAAATATTTGTTTATTATTGATTTTCGTAGTACACAAATAAATAAATAAATAAACAAGCAAATAAAAAGTTTTATTCAACTATTTCCAGAATATTCATTAAATCAAGTACATTCGTCGACTAGAACCTGCTTATACTTTTACAAATCACTTTCTACGCTCAAAAATGTCGACAACTTTCATAACAGTATAATTACGGGCTCTATCTACAGGCTGAATAATCATTAAATAAAGAGAATTTGTCAAATAGAACCTGGTTATGTCTTTAAGAATTACTTTCTTTTTTACAGGCAAAAATGTCAACAATTTTCATAACTCTATCATTAGCTTCTTTTGAAATCTGTATGATGTTAGGTGATATATAATGGCCAAAACCTTTGTATTATTGATCATTATGGATATAATTTTCGTAAATATCTCCAAAACGGAAAGTCACGGGAAAACGAAAAAGGGAGGTGCACAACTAAATGTTATACAAAAACCTATATACCAATTTACAACAATCTACGTGCAACCGTTTATGAGTTATGTGAGATACACAGATACATACACACACACGTACATACAGACATCACGAAAAATCGTGCAAAATCGTAAATAACTCCAAAACGGAAAGCGCGTGTCAAGACCAAAGTTGGAAAGTGTATAATTAGACGTCATGACAGTCACAAATATAAATTTACAGCATTCTACGATCATTCGTTTTTGAGCTAATGCGTGATACAGTATTCATTTCGCAAATCGGGATTACAATACTTTATACTTTGTATAAGGAAGTAAACAAAAAAAAAAAAAAAAGCATTTTTTCAGTTTTCGCCACAGAATTGACTTTTTATCGCCATTTAGTGTTACACTACTCTGAGATGAAAATCATCTGCATTCATTTTCGAAAATAATTTTAATAAAAAGAAATTTGATAAATAACACTGCTCTGCACGAAAATTGGCCCCAATATAATTCATGCAAATTCTTATGTAAAATGTCCTCCTGAATCCGAATAGGACGCCCATTTCGTTCCATCACCCACCGTTTTGGGGGGACATCACCCTATTTTTATCACTGTTAGACAATTTTATGGCTATAAATTTGATTTGGAGGGGTGGAAAGGATTATTTTAACTGTTAAATATCAATTTAGGATCTACCGAGATGAAAAATTCTGAAACATGAACATCTGTAGCAAGAAGGAAATTTAGGGAGGAGGGGAATTCGCTAATAAAATTAGAAATTACATTTGTTACATATTTTTTAATCTATTATTATCATTATTTATATTTATTATACTTTTTTTTAACAGTTAAAATAATCCTTTTCTACTCTTTAAATAAAATTCATGGCTATAAAACTGCCGAAAAGGGAAAAAATTTTAGGGAGGTGGTAGCGTCCCGCAAAAACGATGGGTGATTGGGCAAAATGGATGTCATATTCGGATTCAGGAGGTCATTTTACATAAGAATCAGCAAGAATGGTATCAGGGCTCGAAAAAAAATTTATTTCTGCAACGCAGTGTAATTTGTATTGCGTGAATTTGTATCGGAAATTATAGAAGAAAGTCTTGTGGTGGCCATAATATACTGTTTTATTCATTTATTTTCCTTTTGTTATTTTTCTTCTTATGCATGCAATATTTCTAGAAAAATAATTTCATTTGTTGGAATAACTTATTTTTCCCTTTTTTAAAAAATATCTTAGAGAATATTTTTTTTTTTTTTTTTTTTTTTTTTTTTCAACAAAGTTTAATAGTGTAGAAAAATGAAAATGTGTCTTTCCGTGTTTTCATTTTTCTAAATACTTTCTAGAGTTCTATGAAACACTTTTTAAGTGTATTTATCCACCATAATCATAAATACTACGACATAAATACTTTTCTTCATTAGAAAGTGTGAAAATATATAACACAGCTGAAAATGAACATCTAGCAATTTTCTGAATAAATTTGAATGTTTTCGTGAGGCCCTGTAAATGAATCACTAATCAGATCATTTTCTATAGAAAACATCCTTTAGTGCACCTGAATAATGCATGTTGATTTTGTATACTTAGCATAATATAGTGCGCAGTATATGTTAAAATGTTATTATGATACTTAATATACGTCTCTTAGATTGTAATGTGTCAGAATTATTTTATGAGTTCTTGTATTCAAATCAATGTGGCTATATAGGGGAGAGCCGTGTAATATGGACCATCGTGTAATACGGACCTTAGGAAATTTGTATGTGCAACACTAGATGGTGAAACCATCTCATTGCCTTTAGTGAATATTATTGTTATCCAAAGCAGGAAGTCACTTGTACGTACGTACCTGTGTTTGGACAATTATGAAATTGAGTTTTCTGTTTATATGATCATTGATGTAACAAGTATGTTAAAATGAAAGCATTAATTTCTTCTGTTAGGTAATTGCAATATAATTTTCGCGTTAATAGTAGCAAATGTACTTATTTTCTGAACAATCTAGACATCTATTTCATGGGCACCAATTTGCATAGCGATATATGATTGGAAACAACGTTGCTCTGTTTATGCGTATGTACCACACTGAAAAAAAAATCCCGTAAGATTACGGGGAAAGCCCGGCAGCAGAGATTCCAGACAAAGCCCGTAAAAAAAAACCATTGGTTTTACGAGCAAAATGTTTTTTTTTTACAGGCATGTAACGTAATTTAAGTTTATTATATATTTAATTTACGGTCTAATCGTTTCTTTTTACGGGCTTTGTCTGAAATCTCTTCTGCCGAAGTTGCCCCGTAATCTTACGGGATTTTTTTTTTTTTTTTTTTTACAGTGCATGCTCTGTTGTGTAATATGAACCAGTGGTCCATGATAAAAACAGAGAGGTTTTGCTCGACGTACATATATCGCACACTCAAAATCTTGAGACTATAGAATAGGCCAGAGAAGCAGGGGTAATCAAGCTATCACTTCCTTCACATACTACCCATTGGAAATAGCCTTTGGACCTCCCTTTTTTTCGTTCATTAACTATGATTTTTTTCGTCCATTTCTACTATTCCCAAAAGATGGACAAGTACATGAGGGAACATGCTGGACAGTTCGTTTCATAATTCCAAGTGTGTCAACTGTTCGGGAAGGACCACTATGGACCACTTGGTCCATATTACACGAACGTATGTGTAATATGGATCACCAACACATAAATAAAATAATTATTTCCTGCAATTATTAATAGTTTCCAGCGTGCTTTACTAAGCTTGAACCATGCAACTATACAATTGTAATGAGCAGCCAACAAATTAAATCTTTTTATTCTTATAATTTTAGTTTTATGAGCGTTCTTGCTTAGGGGGTCCATATTACACGGATCTCCCCTATAAGATTTTTAATAAGTTCTATAATAAATTTAAAAAACCGGAATAGCATACATCAATTTTGTGGAATTCTAAAAATATTGATTGAAATGAAAACGTGACAGGCAGACAGACCAATTGACGTCATAAACAATGTTAAATTTTGTTACAAATTGTAAAAAAAAAAAAAAAAATCTCCAAACCATTCTTAAATAATGAAAGATAAATGAAAATTTCACAATTATTCTAATAATTTTTGCATGTCTGTATTTTTTCTTAAACAAAGAACTTGAAAAGTAAACACACAGGCGACAAACATCAAATTAAGTCGGAAATCGAAAATTGTTATAGCGACTTTAGCATAGTTGTTATATCTAAAAATTATGCAATTTTTCAGACCCTTCCATAAATCATAATTTGAAAATTATTGAAAGAGATTCATAGCGAGTGACAAAAGTCAAGCTAAATCGGAGATTGTATTGACTTCACACGAAAGTTTGAATCTTCAGTGGACACTTTTGGGTACGTGCGGGGGTGGCCTCATCTTCATCTAGCGAGATGAATCAGTGGCGGCCGCACTTAACTGTCAACGAAACGCCATAATTCTTAATCGCTTCCTTCGTAGAGGATGACAGCTTATGTTCCTTTTTTTTTTTTTTAATGCTCCCTTCCCGCCGGTAAAATGATGCTCTGAGTATTTGTGAGCGCTCACCAATTACATTTTCTTTGTGTTTAAGAACAGAGGGGGTTGTTTGAGATAATAAATATTGTCTGCTTCTCTGATAATGAACGCCGGTGTAATGGGAGAGATTTGTCACCGTATTAGGGAGCTATTAAGTAAACTAAAGAAATGGACATTCAGACGCCATTATAATTGTTCTAACATTTCGTCATGCCGATGGAAAGTGATAATGGGATTTTTTTTTCAGCGTAGAGGTCAAATGATATTTGTAAAGAACAAAAAATTATATAATATTGTGGCATCAGGAAATTTAAAGATGAGGCAGTATCAAAATATCAAGAAATAGTAATACTTCTTTAAATCGTAATTGCCCAATCAAATTAAAAACTAATTTCATGCGGCCATCACGTTTTCTTCTGCGTCATTCTGTATAACAGGAGCCACCACATGATTAACTTGAAGAAAGTTTAATCATAGCTTCCCATAATAAAGATTTTACAGGTGTTGATTGATGCGATTTTGACCAATAGGTGCTGAGATATTGCTTTGTGGAAAATCACGGCATGTGAGTAACAGCAGCGCACTTGTCGACCGATATACAGGTACTCATAAACTAAATCAGCATTTGTTTTCCTAACGCTCATTTCACATATTAAGGTTGATGCAATTTTTCCTCATAGAAGCTCAGATATAGCATTCCCATACACGGGGTTAAGCGCAACATAGCAGCGTCACCTGTGGGACGATATGTACCGAAATTGAATCAGCATGATGTTTCCTAATGGATCGCTCATACGTAGCAAATATTCTGCAATTATACCCAATAGAAGCTAAAATATCCCGTAAATGGGAGAAATCGTAGTATAGCAGAACCACTTGTAGAACGATTTGCATGAAAAGTTAGTAGTATGTCAAGGTAGAACTAAATGTAAACTTATATTAAATTTTGTGCATTAGGTTTTGACCTCGAGCAACCACAAAATTTTTGTGACACATACAAACAAACAGATATGTTCTGAAAATGATCAAATCGTGTCTAGACCTCTCAAAACGCATAAATCCATTAAAAATAGGAAGTTTAAAAAATTTATGATTTCAATATTTTCTTCTGTTGAGTATTAAAGAATACAAAAGTAATAATAAGAAAATATATTTTTCACGAATTTTTAAATATTTATTTACCTTATTCTCAAGTCGCAATTTTTAATTGCAAAAAAGTTAAACAGTGTTTTAGAGGAATTATTGCTTAAAAAAAAAAAACTATTAATTAATTGTGACATTATTTGCATTTTTTAATGTTTTATTAGACATTATACTGATGTTAATTTTAACCTCAAAATTTTCTGAATCTTTCAAACTTACAATATTAGACCTTAGAATTTTCTGGATGAGAGAGAGGATAAATGAAATCTTTTATGACAAATATTTAAATTGTACGTAACATAGTTACAGCCTTAAATTTCTAATCTGCATATGACACTTAGCTGGGAATTGTTCTAAATCTATCAGAATATTCGAATTTTTCAGAGTTTTAAAAACCTAACGTCGAAAATATTATTTCTTGTTGGATTTTAATAAGCTAACAATATAATATACATATTATTTTAGTAAAGACAGATTTACATATGGAAATAGCAATTTACCACTTTAGTTAAACATTTCGTCTGAGTTTTTTGTAATATGGAAGCAATAAAAAAGTGTTCCACATTCTTCCCTTTTAATCATTTTATTACAATCAAACAACTTTTAAGCATCATTCTTATAGTATTTTATGTTTTTTTCTCTTAATAAAATAAGCATTTTAATGTTTTAAAATAAAATATGTCTATTTCAAATTTATAAAATATTCTATAATAATAATTATTATTATACTGTATATATAAATTTTTAATCAATCATAATAGGTCTGCCAGATTTTAAATTATGAATTTAGTAGTTCGTGGGACTTTAAATTGTAAATTGTAGCGGTCCGCAAAGTTGAAAAGGTTGAAGACCGCTAATGTAAGGTGTTAACAATCCAAATGCATGTCGGAAACATTTTCTATAAATATTTCGAGGGGGTTTCAAAAAGTAAGGTAACAAGCCCATTCAGAGTAAACATTTATTCAGTAAATGAAAATATATATAGTGTAGGAAGGCACAGATACATATTATTTCTCTACATAATCACCATACTTATCAGGGCATTTATTCTATCAGTACAAAAACCATCAAAATAGGCCTCGAAGAAATCAGCGTCATGTGCAAACACGCCAAGATGGCTTGCCGAACCTCAGAATCGGTTCTGAAACGCTGACCTCTTAAGTGTTTCTTTAAAGATTCGAACAGATTAAAATCACTTGGTGCGAAGTTGGGACTGTAAGGAGGGTGGTCCAATACCCCTCGCCGAAAACGCTGTAACCCAACAAGCACATGTCTTCCCATAGCCCAATTGTTCATGCACAATATTGTGTGCTCTGCCAAGTGAGATATGGAGTTCTTGTGCAATTTTACTCAATGCAAAATTGCACAACTGAGTAATGCGACGATCACCTTCAATCAAAGTTTCGGCGGGGCAAACATTATCATCTGCGGTGAACGTGCTTGGTTGCCCTGCTCTTTTTTAATCTCTCACATCCGCTCTGCCTTTGTTAAATTCCGTGCACCAAAACCACACCTGTTTTCGTGACATAACACTTGTACCGTACACTTCTACCAATTACCGATTAATTTCAGCTGGTAAATTTGTCTTTACACGCAAAAATCTTATCACACTTCTTATTTCAATCGCGAACCATATGTTTCCGTCAGTGCAGCCATCTTCTGAAATTTAGTCATGTTACTGGACAACCAGCTTCATCTGCTGACACCATTTGATTCCGGTGATCGTCTTCATTATTTTCATAGGAATTTTTATTCATACGAATAATTTGCACACCTGTCAAAGTTCTTGTTATCTTACCTTTTAAAACTCCTACGTAATAAATTAAATTAATGTTGGTAAGACTACAGTTTTAATATAACAGTACATGAAAAAAAAAAAAAAAAAAAATCGTATAATTATACACAATGACGGTTATTTTTATCCATCACTGTAAAATGTAAAAATTTTATTTATAATAGTTAACCAAGATGAAATTTTTGTACATATAGGAGCATAATGTTTTCCTTCCCGGTGAGTATAGTTTCAATCTGAGTACTTTTCAGAAGAACTCGTCAATATATAAAGAGTAAAATAAAAACGTGTGGTTCAATCATATATCTGTGATATTTTGAAACAAAAAAATAAAAATAAATAAATAAATAAAAGTACATTTTCATTTCGTCTGTTTAGTACATTTTTTTTTTTTTTTTTTTTTTTTTCCCGACATTTAGAATTATAATTTTTTTTAATAAAAATCGCCTGCTCTCACCATTGGAAATACTTTTGAATCCAAATTAATGTGAATTTGTATAGGCAATATAGGGTGTTTTAGAAAGAATTCCCCAACTTTGAAATAACAGCGAAATAGTAAGAGACAGAAAGGTGAAACATGTGGTATATTGGATAGACAGGTCAAGAATTTTCTCTATGAATAAATTAGAATTGTTTTATCATCTGGACCTTTTTTAACATTAATTTTTTTTAGGAAGCTTCGCCTTGCCATTGTCGGACTTCGATCTGATTGGTGGTATTCCAGTACAATAAAAACAACTTGCTCCATAGAATATGGCATAGAATGAAGATGAGGATCTTTAATTTCCTATAGCAATAGAACTCCCTCACGCTGCCACGTATCAGAGCAATAAAACAGGCTGACGAATGAACATTCTGTACTTCTGAGTCCTAGGACTGGGCGATGTATCGATTCGTCGAGATATATCGATTTAATACCTATATCGCTAAATCGATTTAAGCCTAAGCCGATTTTTGCTATTATT
The DNA here is from genome assembly GCA_963930645.1 of Salticus scenicus. Classification (NCBI taxonomy): domain Eukaryota; kingdom Metazoa; phylum Arthropoda; class Arachnida; order Araneae; family Salticidae; genus Salticus; species Salticus scenicus. Next base: position 86,495,759 of record OZ005648.1, read on the forward strand.
GATTTTACATCTACATCGCTAAATCGATTTAAACTTATGTCGATTCATGCTAACATCGATTTTCCATTTATGTTGCCAAATCGATTTAAGCTTACACTGATTCTTGCCTAAATCAATTTTACATCTATATTCATATTGCAAAATCGATTATTTTTAGCCAGTTTTTGATGTACAGATTATTAGTTGTGGAGGTAACATTAGTGCCATGCATCATATCGAAACCAACTGTGACTTTTACAAACATGGACATCGATTTATCTTGATTGCTGATGTTGTGACCGAAGGTTATGATCTGATCCTTATGAAATTTTGAATTAAGACTTAGTTGAGTGTTAGTACGACTGGTGTGTTAGTTACTGGTCCCCCCCCCCCCCCAAGTAATTTATTTCAAAAAATGATGTCCGATTTTTACGAAATTTTAAATTTGGAGTTGAATGGGTGTTAGTATGACAAAGACTCAATTGTTGAAAGAGGAGAGGGTCTTACCAGCCACGATGCCTCATCTCGAAAAATTATGGTCCGAATTTTACGAATTTTTAAATTTTGGTTTGAATGGATGTTAGTATGACAAAGACAACAACATTGAAAGGGGGGAAGGGTCTTTCCCCTCATGGGATTTTATCTCGAAAAATTAAGGTCCTAACTTTCTGAAATTGTAAACTTGAAGTTGAATGGTTGTTTGTACGACAAAGAGTGCACCACTGAAAAAGGTGAGGGTCTTACCATCCACGGCGTCTTATCTCGAAAAATTATAGTCCTCATTTTATGAAATTTTAAATTTGGAGTTGAATGGATGTTAGTATGACAAAAACTGCACCGTTGAAAGGAGGAAAGACCTCCCCTCCCCCCTCTGCAACTGTGTCTTATCTCGAAAAATTATGGTCCTAACTTTCAGAAATTTTACATTTTGAATTGAATGGGCGTTTGTATGACAAAGACTGCACTATTGAAAGGGGTGGGGATCTTACCCCCACCTCCGATACCTTACCTCGAAAAATTATGGTTAAATTTAACGAAATTTTAAATTTAGAGTTGAGAGGGTGTTAGTATGACAAAGACTGCACCGTTGAAAGGGGAAAGGGTCTTACCCCCCACGGTGCCTCATATGTGCCTTATCTCGGAAAGTTACGGTCCTAATATTACAAAATTTTAAATTTGGAATTGGTTGGGTGTTAGTATGACAAAGACTGCTTCGTTGGAAGGGGGGAGTGTCGGACCCCCCCCCCCCCTCCCGCTCCAGTGACTTCTTATTTAAGTAGTTTTTAATAATCTTATAGAATACATATTTATCGATGTATTTAAATCAAAGTAAAACACTTTTGTAAGAGTATTTTTCTAAAATATTTTTAATTTAAATATACTATATAATGTTATATGCATTAAAGTAAAAACATTCTTAAAATGTTGATAAATTTTCTATATCGATATAACGTTAAAATACGATATAAAGCTGGTACTATATCGCGATGTGGAATTTTCAACACCGCCCAGTCCTACTAAGTACGATTTGAAGTGCGACAGCGACTAAACGCCTTGTTTAAATGAACTGAAAATTTATATACATGTTGTACGTCACCGTCACATGAGCTTTATGAACTTTAGAGAATGTAGCACTTGTGGTTCTTTTTCAGAGACAAAATGCGAATTTCTTAATCATTGTGGCATATGGGCTCAAACTTTAAAGTACGATAGCGTCTAAATGCCTTATCCGATGGAACTGAAAATTTATATAAATATTATAAGTCACTGTTGCACTAACTATAAACATTTTGGTGAATCTAGCATTTGTAGGTTTTTACAGGGACACAACGAAAAATTGTTTACCATTATGATCTATGGGCTCAAAGTTCAGTAGCGTTAAATAAAACATCGTGTAGTAGTAGATGAGAAAAATACTCAAACACTCTATTATGGTTTTCTCTCTTTGTTTATTTAACGACTCCTCTTACTTTACTTTATCTGCAGAACCATTAATTACTCAATGTTCGGAAATTCAAGTGGAGTCACTCCAGATTTTTTCTTTTAAATTGAGGGGCAAGATAATTATTGCATGTGATTTTAAAAACTTTTATATACTTATTTATAAATCAGTTGTTAATTATAGGATTGGCAAATAGTAAAATGATTAAGTTAAACAAAAGTCTCCTATTTAGGAGAAAAAAAATGCGAATTATTCAAAAATTAGATTTAAAATAACTATAATAATAATAAAACATGACAATAAAATGTTCGAATTAGCCATTTTTCTTACATACGTCATCGGTCGAATTCTGTCGTCATTTTCATCCACTGAAGCTTTGTTATAGACAGTCGGATTCAAAATCATGAAGTAAAATATTTTACACACTTTCTTAAAAATAAATAAAAATAAATAGATAAATTTAAAGTTAATTCATTCGATTTATTTGTTAATGGAGAATTTTAATGTAGATTTTTAATTCAGATATCAGAAAAGAATTCATCCAAGAATTAGAAATTATGGACCTTGATTTATGAACAAATACGAAACACTATACGAAGAGAGGCCGTACGGCAAGAGACACACCCTTTTCCAATAGAGGTATGCGAACGGAGGTGTATAGGAGCATGTACATTCGTACAGTTAACGCATTCCTTTATAGGGAAGAATAGACAAAAAAAATCTGGAGTGACTCCACTCGACTTTCCGAACATTGAGTAATTAACAGTTTTGTAGATAAAGTAAAGAAAGAGGAGTTGTGAAACAAACAAAAGAGGGAAAACCATAATAGAGTGTTTGAGTACTTTTCTTCATATATTACATGATGTTTTATTTAACGCTACTGAACTTTGAGCCCATAGATCATAATGATAAAGAATTTTTCGTTGTGTCCCTGTAAAAACTTATAAATGCTAGATTCATCAAAATTCTTATATTTAGTGCAACAGCGATTTATAATATTCATATAAATTTTCAGCTCAATTGAATAAGGCGTTTAGATGCTATCGCACTTTTAAAAATTTGGTCCCATTGGCAATAATGATAAAGAATTTTTATTTGTGTCCCTGTAAAAAAATTTTAAGTGCTAAATTCACCAAAATCTATACAGATTGAGAATCTGTGACCTATAATAAGTGTATAAATGTTTTGCTCAATTGAATAAGGCGTTTAGTTTAGATGCTATCGCACTTTTAAGATTTTGGTCCCATAGGCCATAATGATAAAGAATTTCTCTTTGTGTCCCTGTAAAAAAACTACAATTCCCCTACAATACAAAATTCATCAAAATCTATACAGTTCGTGCAACTGTGGCTTATAACATGTGTACAAATTTTTTGCTCAGATTAATCGCACTTTTAAAAATTTGGCCCCATAGGCCATAATGATAAAGAATTTTTTCTGGTATCCCTGTAAAAAAACTATAAGTGCTAGATTCACCAAAATCTATAGGTTCATACTATGGTGACTTACAATATACGTACCAACTTTTAGCTTATTCGAACAAAGCGTTTAGACGCTAGCGTGTTCACTCACAGACATACACGCACACATACATACATACATCATCGTAAAAATAGTGGAAACGGACTCAGGGGACCTCGAAACGTATAGAAACATCAAAATCTCCAATTCGGATTTTTGACATGATTACAATACTTTCCTCACAATAGTGTTCGGAAAGTAAAAAAGTTTGTAACACACAAAATAGTCCGGTCGTACTAAACTAATTTTTTTTTTTCCTCTTGAGATTTTAAGCTTAATTTTTATTTTCTAAGAAATCCTTGTTTCATTGTATCATGTCTCACATAAAAAGAACAATTCTTCTATTATTTTAAACGTGTGTTAAATAGTTTAAAATGTGTGAGACAAATGAAATGTCTTTCCCCTACACATCCGTAATATCTTACTACATGAGCATCTCAAATGGGTAATTGAGAAAACAGAGCGATGAAAATCACGATGGAGGGACATCAGTCTGATGAACACCATCTCCGGAAACTGCGATGGCGCCTGAATTTCCGCTTATCCTCAAAATTCAGGATTAAATGGAACAATAAAAGACAGTTTCCTATTTAAAACTCTTGGATTATCAAAACACATAACACAGATAAACAGCCAACTCCGGATATAGTAACGTTTAGGTGAGGTTAATTGGATTAAAAAAGAATTCTGAAAAATTCATTGAAAAATTAGGTTCTTTATATTTTATTAATCTTTCCGATTTTTTTCCCCTGTCACCGTTTAAATAGAAAATTATAAATATTCTTATAAATAGAGAATTACAAGAAATTCTAAACCTTTTCTACGAACAAAGAGGATCTTTAATCTTAATATACTGAAACTAAAAACTTAAGTTGTATATGTTTTATAATTTTTTAATGTAGTCGAACTCGAAACAAACAAAAACCATTGTATTATAGCCATCACAAAACTCTCTTATGTATCATTCTATATAACCGTGCCACCTACTGGTTTCTATACACAATATTTAAGCAACATGTCTTCTTCCAATAAAGATTTTACGTATGCAGTTTAGGGCAATTTTAACCAATATATATTACAATACAGCCTTATGGAATATAGCAGAAGGTGAGTAATAATAGCGTTATCTATCGAAAGCACCAAAATTAAATCAGCGTAGTTTTTCATAATAGCCCTCTGTGCATTTATATATTGTAGAAACTGAGAAATCATCTTCCCTTGAATGGAGTAAAGTGAGTAGTGACTCCTGTTGGGCGATATAGCTCAAAATCTAATTCACACTAAATTAATTCAAGGTCTAATCAAATATAATGTACTGTTGAATTCCATCCATTCATTCGTGAGATATAGCGTCCACAAAATTTTTATAACAGGTCAGACAGACTAACAGATATTTTCTATAAATGATCTAATTGTGATCAAGACAATTCAAAATGTGTAAATCTGTCGAAAACCGGAAGTTAAATATTTTTATGAATCCTAAATTTTCTTCTTGTAGGTATAGAAAAAAAAAATAATATATATATATATATTAGCCAATTAAGAAAGTGATTTTAAAAAATTTCATGTTTCCAGTACACTGGAGGAGATTATGGGAAAAGGGGGAACTAGTTTGAACGAATCGTTAAATAAATGAGGCCAATTGCACACACGTGAATATCTCAAAATTTAAGTTAAAAATATACAAAGAAAAGAACCAAACGGAAAGTGAAAAATACCAAGGAAAAAAAATAAATAAATAAAAATAAAAAAGGATTACATCGAAAATAAAATGCCAAATGTAAAAAAGAAAATGATAAACGTAACTAGAAAAAATGTTGAATTCCCCAGACGTTATCGAAAATTATAAGTAATGGAGTTATTTTTCAGTTTTCGAGAATTTTTTTTCCTCCAAAAGTCAGTTAAAAACATCGCCTAACATCATGTTAACAGATTCTATATCCATTTAAGATCAGATGGTTTGCAAATTTAGAGACAACACAAAATTGCAGACTGAAGAAATTGGCCTATACTTTAATAAAATACTTTTAAACATATTGAATAACAGCTGGTTTTGCCCGCTTCGTTGGTCACTATATTTAAATAAATTTAAAAAGTGAATCGCTATTTTTGAATACTAAAAAAAATTCCATTTAAATCGCTCAAAAGAACCCTTCTGAACTACGATTTCACAGGTGGCTATAATCTCAACATCTACAGAAATTTTTATTTTTGGCATCATATATTAGCGAGACCTAGTTTTTCTAGCCACGCAGAAAGGTTTCTGTTATAGTAAAATTATAAGAAAAATAAATTGTAATTTTATTAATTATTAATTTTTTTAATAAAATTTATATGTTAATTTAATTGTTATAAGTTTTACTTTAATATTTAATAAATTTAATCATTTCTACTACATTACCATTTTATTCCGATAGAAACAACTAATTCAATGATAAAAAAGTTTCCTTTTCAAAATAGTTTTTATCAGTCCACATAAGCCAGTTATTTTCAACAGTCAGCGACTGAAATTAAATATCGCATTTTATTTAATTAAAAGAAAAATTTGACGATCGTGTAACTTAGGAAAATATATCACTAAAACTTTTCTCAGTCGACACGCACCGGTATCGAAAAAATCGAAGCAATACTTTCATATTAAAATCGCAATTATACATTAACAATATTTAATCCCGTGACTGACTACAAAAGAATGAAAAACAATTAAAAATAATAATAATAATAAATGAATAGTCTAGTAACTGCTGCTAAATAACGCATATAAGTGGAATGAAATAACACCCGGTTTAAATAAAATTTAAGAAAATGAAACAAAAAAAGGCAATGAAAAAAAATCGAAAAACATATTTTAAAAAATTCAACTTTGAAAATCGAAAAAAAAAAAAAAAAAAAAATTGAGGCCCACTCCTGCAGGATCCAAACAACCCTTCTGCCAAGTTTTGTAGCTTTGTGATCAGTAATCTGAGCCACGACTGACTAAAATATATAATCAGTCGTAACTGAGCCCTGACCTACTCCTGATCATGCAATATTTTCTGTTTGATCTGAAACATTCTTCAGTTTTTATTTTATTGAACATAACGTAGATCTTTTAACACCTTAAGATTTCAGAATTTTCAAGAAAATGGTTTTAAAAAAAGTGCATTTCTTTTCTCTCTCTTTTCCCAAAGATATTGTATAAAATAACGTGAATGAACAATATATGGATATTCATTTTTAATTTTTGGAAATTTATTTAGCTTGAAATCACGAAAAATTAATTTTGTAGATAAACCAACAAACAGGTTTGTTATAACTGAATGTTGGTTTTCCAGTAAGTAGAAAAAATAAAAGATATGTGTTTTACACATTAAAAAAGAATTTTATGCAAAGAATTTTACGTATAATACACTCTTCTCTGATTCGCTATCCGAACTTTCATAACAATCACTTATTCCGAATCAGTGGCCGATGCATTTATACTAGAATTAGAATCCGAGTCATTTTGTGATTCTGACTTCATAATGTACACGATATTAAAAAAATATATTTTACCACAGAGCACAAAACCACGTGAATTCAAAATATGAACTGAGCTAAGATTACGAAATAAGTATTACAAATATTTAAAATTGGATAATTCTGACAATTTAAAATAAACCAACTATCTCCAATTATATTTTAAATAGTATGCTACTTTCATCTTCAGCGTAAAATAAAAATTTAAGTAGAAAAATCATTTTTTAAGATTAGAAGCTTTTTACTGTGAAAACCTAAAAAGCATAAAATAAAAAATTATTGAGGTAAAGACATGCTATAAAGAAATGAAAGTTTTAACACTAATGAAATTTTAGAAAAATAATATCGATATTTTCCTTTTGCAAAGGATGAAAATTTTTAAATATTCAAAATATTTTAAAAAGCATTCGAGACCAATATTCTTAGTTATTTGTTTTTTGTATAATTATTCGTTAAGCCATAAATTTCAAAGGTCTCTAAAGCTTTTTTAAATATTTTGAACATTTAAAATTTTTCATCTCTTGAAAAAGGGAAATATCTATATTTTTTTCTAAAATTTCATTAGTGTTAAAACTTTCATTTCTTTATAGCATGTCAATAAATTTTTAATCAATAATACCTCAATATTTTTGTTTATTTTATGCTTTTTAGTGCTTCCCAATAAAAAGCTTCTAATCTTAAAAAATGATTTTTTTTACTTAAATTTTTATTTTGTGCTTTTTAGTTATAAATAAAGCTTCTTAAAAATCTAATCAAAATTTCTTAGGATACTGTGTATAGGCAATGTAGCATAAAAGCCACAGTCCTCTAAAAAACAAGTCAATAAAATAATAGTCATTTAAAAATAAATGTCAATTCCAGTCATTTTTAATAGCCGTGAGTATTTATTGAAAAATATAAAATGACATATGAGGACAAACCAAGTTCGTATCCAGTGAATTCGTTAAAATGATGGTGGAGGAGAGAGAGATTTTCAATTTACAAAAGTTTTACATGTTGTTAGTACGGTGATTATTAACGAACTGTCACGGACAGTGCTGCCAGGTGGAAACTTTAAAATTTCCCTCATTTCGCTTTAAAATGTCCCTTTTTAGCATGAAATTTCCCTCAATTGCGCAATATGCAAGGCTTTATAGCAATTATGCGTAAAACAATTTGCATTGAATATGGGGATGATATTGGTATAAAGAAGGAAAATGCAAATTATCCATATGTTCTAGAGGTCCTTTAATTGAAGGCCGCTTTTTTTTTTTTTTTTTTTTTTTTTTTAATATTTAGCCTTAATTATTTAATCGTAAAAAAGACTTGAAACGATTACTGAAGTTCACTATTAAAAAATGTGGTAATCAATTAAGAGATGGCTAAAGCTTAGTCAGTATTCGCGCTCGTTTCTGAGAAAATCAAGGAATGAGGAAATGCTCAGAATGTGTATAAATAAACAAATGTAGGCCGAATAAAGCTAAATCCCTAAGTTTCTTCAGAGCATTTTAGATTTATTACAAAAAAATTAAAAACGAAAAACTGTACTGATAAAAAATGGTCAAAAGATGAAAAATACTGCTTTTAAGTCCTCAGCATATAGAGAAATTGGTTCGGATAGTTTAAATTCGAGAAAAAAGTCTAAGAAATATGCTTTAAAACTGAAAAAGTAAAATTTCCCTCTTTGAGATTGAATTTCCCTTTTTTCCTCAATACCTTAAATCGTATCCAAATTTCCCGCTTTGAGGGAAATTTCCCTCAATCTGGCAGCACTGGTCACGGAGTCAAATCCGACAGCCCAGTTGTTAACTGCCAGATTGTGATCATATCATTACATTCAGAAGCCAAGGGCGCCAACACATCTTTCTTTGTATTAATGATATTTTAATGGGAAATTTTAAAAAGAAATGACGTTTGAAAATATGACATCCCCACCTTGGCATAAATCACATTCGCCAAGAAGACCGTTGGAGCGACAGGTGCAAGTAATCATGAAATATTACAAAATTCTTGCGACATGATGTCTGCATAATGGGTTATTAGTTTATTTATCATTGCAATTAAATAGATTATCTGAATATAAAATAAAATAAAAATAATAAAAAGATATAACGGAAATTTTCCAACAGACATTTACAGCTATAAATATAAATTAGATTTATTGAGAAACTCACTGAAAAAGGAAATAAAAATATAATTACTTTAAGGGATAATAAAAATTAAATTGTGTATTAGATCCCTATATATATATATATATATATATTGCATTATGCTAAAAATAGATCAATGTATTTAATACTGAATTTGTTCTTAAAACCAGAAACGGTTATGTATTTTAATTTTGAATAAATAATTTACTAAAATTGAAATAAGTTTGACCTAAATACAAAGGATTATAAAAGTTAATACATTTTAATTGTGAATAAATAGATCTTTAATTATAATTGAATAAATTTGATGAAATAAAAGGATATGTGAGGAACTCCCTCACAGGCAACTAAAGATTTTCTTTTAGATACTGACATTTCTTTTTTATTATTATTATTATCTGGGGGGGAAAAAAAAAGCACGTCAGACTTTGAGGATCGAACCAACGACCAGCGCGTTATCAGCATGACATTCTAACCAAAAGTCAAAGAACAGTCAGAAAAAATCATAGAACTTGCTAGAAAAATCTAAGTATTGCAAAAAAAAAAATATTGTTCTTATGCTTTTCGAAATACTTTGAATATTTAAGAATTTTCATCTTGTGTAAAAGGGAGATATCTACATTCTTCTTTAAAAAATTTTTATTGTTGGAACTTTTATTTTTTATAGCATGTCTCTGCAAGAATAAAATTTTATTTTATGCTTTTTAAAGCTTCAGAACAAAAAGTTTCCAGCGTTTTTTTTATTATTATTATTGTTTATTTATTTTATTATATTTATTATTTTTTTTTAGTTACTAAAAAAAAAAAGCTTCTTAAAGAAAACTAATCAAAATTTCTTAGGATGCTGTGTAGGCCATGAAAGGTTTTGTTTTCAACAAATGACTTTATTATTATTATTATTATTATTAATTATCTACAAAAAAGTAACACGTCGGCCTTTGAAGACCAAATCCACCCACCAACATCACGTTATCAAAATAATGCTTTAACCAACTGAGCCATTGAACGATGTAAAAATTCCTTACATTTACTTTAAAGTGGAAGCGCTTTGTTTTTTTAGCATAACACGAAGACGCTATGACAAAATCCAATTTCAAAAATAAAAAGATTCTAAAAAAATATTCATTTATGTATTTTTTACTTAAAACTTTTTATTTGGTGCATTTTTTTTTTACTATAAAAATATTTTGTAATTTTTAATATCTAAAAAAAAGTTTCTTAAAAAAATTCCTCAAAAAATTCTTAGGATACTGTGTAAGCAACGAAAAATTTCCTTGTATTAATTGACACCTTGTCTAACTAATTATATGCAAAAATTGGTTATATGGCAGATGCGTACATGACATTTGCGTACAAGCTGAAATTAGTGACACTTGCGTACAAGTCCAGGTGTTCCAAATGTTACAGATCTGTTTTCGAAAAATCAAGTGGCATTTCCGTACAAAATTTGTTTCGCTGTATTTTTCGTTTGTAACACAAAGGGGTTGTATCCATATATTAAACTTCAAGATAAATACTCTTATATAAATACGTGAATTTTCTCTTATGCATGTAGTCTTACGACTGACAAAGTTATGAGCTTAAGGCATATAAAAGTTACAAGCTATAATAGCCGTAGTTATTTTCTGAAATGACATTCAATTATTTATTCACTGAGTCAAGATAAATAAAGGTCCTTATAAATGCTATTAAGGTCTTTAAAAATATTTTATTTCATAAATACTTTTTTCTTTTTAACAAGTATGAATTTTTTTGTCTCCAATAAGAAAAAAAAAGTTAAAAAAAGATCTTTCTTCTTTATCAATAACGAATTGAATCATATTCCAATTCCTGAAATTATTTGTCGTTCACCTATATGCCTCTCTTTCTCCCCCCCCCCCCCCAAAAAAAAAAAAAAAAAAAATGTGTGTTTAAAAATTAAAAAAATCGATAACTTTATTTTAAATTATCGCAGATCGATGGTTCAACCATTCGTTTTAAAGGTATTGGTGAGCTCTTTTGAAAGATACCCATCATGAAAATTTACTCCGCTCGAGGGTGGATTCCCCCCCCCCCCCCCCAAGGGGTGAGGCGGGCCTCCTACATACATAATTTTTTTTCCCCAGTTGACTATCTTTATTAAAAAAAAAACATATATTCGTTTCATTTGGTTTAGTGCAGTCCAACGAAAAGCTTACTGTAACATTCCTATATGATATACATTCAGAATACCGACCCAGCAAAACATGGGATGATGGCCAACACAAGGCTAAGTGTTGGCTGCCAACAGTAACAGCTGCTGGCCCGTTGGTGGCAAAAGTTAAGGTGCCGAAGGGAATATGTTACGCCGGCCATCAGATGGCCGCATTCGACCGATCCTCTGCTGGCAGCCTGCAGTACGATCGGAATAAGTCAGTGGGACACTGATGGGTCATTGCTGGCAGCAAGCTATCGGTTGAAAAAAGGTTGTGGGCCACTGTTGGCAACCAACAATAGGTTAAAAATTGTTAGTGGGCCAGTGTCGGGCCACCTGATAACAAACATAATTTTTTCGTATTGTTGCTGGAAGCCTTCAGTGGGCCAGTTGTGGCAAACATAAATAATTATATTACTCCGGTTGTTTTTATTGGCCCTTTATATTTTCCCATTAAGGGCCCGCTTCACACACCGCCGCCGGAAGCCGAAGCTAAAGTTATTCTATGGGAAATGTTTCTTTACAAATAACTTATTAACTAATACATATTTTTAAATTCTGTTTTCACATTCTTAAAATTCCCAGCTGTTAAATTGACGGACCTTTTTTTTTTTAAATTATTTTTTTTACATTTTATTTTGAAGCTTCAAAGTACGAATTTTCAATATGTGAATTTTTTTCATTTTGCAATTTCAAAATAAAATATTAAAAATTAAAAAATCTAAATTGACGGACCTTTTTTAAAATGTAACAGTTGGGAATTTTCTGAGTGTGAAAATAGAATTTAAAACTATGTATTAATTAATAAGTTATTTGTAAATAAAATTTCCCCATAGAATAACATTGGCTCGGGCTTCCGGCAACGGTAATTGAAGAGGGCCGTTAATCGGCCAACAGTGGTTTGGTTATGACTATTATTTTATTTTATTTTATTTATTTATATATTTATTGTGATACCTTACGTTTTATTAATGCTAATTTCTTGCATCCAATATTTAATTTGGTTTTGTAGAAATAGAGGGTGATCAAACTATTATTTATTTTTTTAAACATTTCTTTATTTTGATTTAAAAAAAAAAAATGCTTGACTAAATGATTTTGAAATGCAGACATGTAAAAACGTGTAAAAACTCACATTTTCTACTATCGATTTAATCCAAAGTTCAATTAAGGAATCAACTATAAATTAAAGAAAAGCACAAGTATTTTGGATCACCCTGTGCCATAAAAAGCTACAAATGACTTGTAATTTTAACATATTATTGCTCTTACTATATACAATATTTGTAAGTTTTTTGCATGGGAAATACACAATTTTTTAGGCAGATATATATATTTTTTAATTATTACATTTTTGGCAAGTTTTTTGCCTATAACAAGAAGGAATTTCCATAAAATTTTACAAAACTTGCAGAAAATTTGATAAAACATTAAAGAAACATTATTCTGAAACATAAAATTCATATGTGTAATTTTCAAGGAGATTTGAGCATTTACATTCATTTTTTTTTTTTTTTTTTTTTTTTTTTTCTGAGCGTGCGCGAAAGATAGAAATTTTTTTATTACGTAAGTCGAAAGCCAGATATCTTGAGTAACTTATAAAAAAGTTTATTTCAATGGAATAAAAATTAAGCAAATTATTGGTAAAAGAACGAGCTAGATTTTAGATATTTTCAACCATGTTACAAAAGTTCATATTTGTGAAAATTCCCTTATAAACTCACAGATTGCACTAAATAAATAAAAGCATGTTAGAGTTACAAGTCCAGAAGGATTTTTTCACAAAGAAGAAATTTTGAAACATGGTTGAAAAAATTGGATCTTCAAATTAAATGCTTGGCATGTGAAAAACCCCTTATGAATTTTCAAACCTGCATATACCTAAAATCTACCCCATTTTTTGGCAACAACTTGCCTAATTTTTACTGTATTTAAATGAACTTTCGATATAAATTGCCCAATATATCTAGCTTTTAACCAATGTGATGAAAATTTTTTATCTTTCCCGCAAAAGCAGTAAATAAAATATTTATTATAAATGCTCATATCTCACCGAATATTAGACGTATAAATGTGTGCTTTAGAATAATATTTTTCTAGTGTTTTGTCAATTTTTCTGTAATTTTTGTAAAATTTTATTAAATTCCATTCTTGTTATAAGAAAAAAAAAAAAAAAAAAACTTGCCCCCGCCAAATAATAATAATAATAATAATAACAGTTTATTTAAAAGGAAAAAAAAAAAAAAAAAAAAAAAAAAAAACATACACATATTGTTTATAATATATGCAGCGCGTTAAAGTTACAAGTCATCGGTAGCTTTTCATGATATAGGGTGATCCAAAGTATTTGCGCTTTTCTCCAATTTGTGGTTGCTTCTTTAATTGCACTCTTGACTAAATCGATAGTGAAAAATATGAGTTTTTAAATGTTCTTCGCATATCAGAAGTTCAAGACCATTTCATCCAGTATTTGTTTAAAAATAATAATAATAATAATTGATTACCCACTGCATTTATAGTTCAATAAAATTTTTACAAGCATTTGATTCTTAGACTATGTTTATAAATTTAGGATTTCTAGTACAGCGTGAGAAATATTCAGCCGATCCGTTTTCATTAAAAATAAATCTATGATAAGCTTATTATTACTTTTGTTCTATGGAAATATAAGATTTTGATAAGATAAATATATATTTTGTTCTATGCAATATTATATTCTTTGTAAATTTTGTTTCAAAGTGTTAAATTTCAAAACGTTTATTTAATTGTGTTAAGTAATTTTATATAAATAAATGTAAGGTTGCAAGTGACTACATAAAATATTGAAATAAAAATTTTCTGATTTAAGTATGCAATATAGAGAACATTTAATAAAAAAATATTTAAATCAGAGTTAGGAGATGGTAAATATTGAAAATCGTTCTTTGAAATTTCTTTCATAATGTCGTGATTTCATATATAAGTATTGAAATGTATCACTATTAAGTACATTAAAATTTCTCATAAACTATTGAAATAAAATAAATAAATAAATATTCCATGCAACACAATTTTTTAATTTTACACTCGATTTTACATCATTGTAATTTATCAAAATTTTCTAAACATATTTAGGTATAACTATGTGGATTGATTGAGAAGTTACTTTTTGAAAAGTACTTTGTACTTGTGTGCTAAATTTTCATGCAAATTTTTAAAAGTAAAAAATAAAAGTATTTTTAACCAATAAAAAATCCTCACCAACCAATGCACAAAGTAAAAACCAAATTTATTTCGAATATACTAATACATTGCAATACAATAAAATCAGGGTAAGGGAGAATTTTTAAAAAAGATTAATCGTATAAAACACTTAAAACCTTTTGAAATTTTTGATTTTGATTTTTTTTTTTTTTTTTTTTTTTTTTTTTACATATTTAAATAGTCTTCCAGAAATTTTAATATGCTTGGTATTGATACATTTCAAAGCATATGTACGTAAACTTTAAGAACTCTAAGACGCTAATTTTAAAGTACGATTTTCAATTTCGTCATCCCCTTAAAAGGGATTTAAAAACGACTAAAGTACGGAGTTCTGACTCTGAAAAAAAAAAAAAAGCAACAGCTGTCACCACTATAACCCTTAGTCAGGCGAACAAAAGTGGACACGAGTGTAGCAAAAGTACTTTGCCGCACTCGTGCCTACTTTGTGCACCTAATGAAGAGCCATGGTATTATTTCCACCCGAAGCAAATGTTGCGAGTTTTTTTTTTTTTTTTTTTTTTCAATTATTGTGTTTCTTTACAAAGATTTTTATTATTAATAACGGTTCTTTGATGCGTTTATTACTGTAAAAATAAAATTAATTAAATAAATAATAATACTAATAAAATTAAATAAAAAGGCAACAGATGTCACTACTATGACCGTTAGTCAGGAGAACAAAAGTGGACACGAGTGTAGCAAAAGTGCTTTGCTACACTCGTGCCTACTTTGTTCACCAAATGAAGAGTCATGTATCACCAGAAACAAATGTTGCCAGGTTTTTTTTTTTTTTTTTTTTCAATTATTGCATTTCTTTACAAAGATTTTTATTATTAATACCGGTTTTTTTTTTTTAATTTTTATTTATTTTTTTATTTTTTTAATTTAATTTAAATTTAAATTATTTTTATTTTTTTACAATTAAATTATATATGTACGCATTTTTTCCCCTTTTGTTTATATTTTTGCTGCCATAAAAATTTAAATTAAACATTCATGCATGATCATGGAAACCAATTGAAAACCATTTTTTTTTCTTATTAATTTATTTAAATGACTAATTCATCTAAAGTTATGGATTACTTTTTTTAATCAGAAAGGCGCAGATTACAATTTAAGATCCAAATGACATTCTTTGAACAGATAAGCGCTGTTGCTAACCTTCAAAGATCATAGGAAGGAAGCATCTGCGCTGCGGCCATCTGGCTCCAATAATTGCTGACTAAGGAAAATATTCCTATTAGAAACTAACACATTCGTACTGCACTGATATATGTTGGTTTAGTTTACTTTAAAATGAATTTATTAAATAAAGACGTAGTTGTCAGTTGCTCTGAAAGATTTCATCATAACTATAGGGAATTACTTATTTGAAATCTTATATAGAGAAAATGAAACAGGATGTTAAATAATCTGTTTTATACACAGATTTAATGAGAATGACTATTATTTTAATTATTTAGTGGTGGGTGTACATCAATGATTTATATTTCCTTCTAAATAGACCTTAATTTTCCTTAATTGTTATTATTATTTGTTGAGAAATAAAACAATTTGAAAAAATAAAAATACGGGATGAAGGTAAAGAATTTCAATTATTTACTTTTAGTTGAAAACCATTGTAGAATTACAGAGACACTGGATAAACCTTTTATAAAATTTATAGTCATACTCATTTAAAGTTTACTCAGTGTGTCTTACGCATTTAAAGTTTAACAGTCAAAAGTGATAATTTAAATTACAAATATAAACAGAATATATAATTTTATGAAGCAGTGTAGTGATAATAATAATAATGATAATAATAATGCAGTTCATAGATTAACGTGTGGGATAAGTATATAGTATTTGACAGAAAATTATTCTAATCTAAATGATTTTTTTATTTTATCTTCTTGTCTTTATTTATTTAATTGAATTTATTTTTTATTTATTTTGTCTCACATCTTTATGCGGCGAAAATTTTATTAGTTTGTGAGTGTTATCTGTGTTAATAATAATAATTTCGGAATTTAAAAGGTAATAATGCACTTGTTATTCATGAAATATGAATAAACTGATTCAGATTTAGTAGTATAGGACCGCCTTCACGATTCTTGACTGTTTGAATCATACTGGTGATCAGGAATGAAAGAGTTCCGCATAAAAAATTTCTGTTCTATAAAATCACAAAAATAATATCAGAAATATGATACAAATTACACTTTTGGCAGAAAAAGCAGAACTCTTTCATGCTTGGGTGACGTTTCTTTGGGATGTAATAGAAAGTCTAATACTTATTTAGATCATACTTTTTGCTACTTCCCTTTTAATTAACTTATGGCAATACTTCATTTTCCATTTATATTTCTAACATATGGGAATTTTTAAAATGCCGTTTACTATTTTACAAGTACATTTTTTAAGATACTTTATATATATAAATATATATATAGATATATATATATATGTATATATATATATATATAAGGATCTAGTCAAATATATACAGAATGGATAATTTTTAAGATTTATTTATTTATTTATTTATTTTTTCAAGCGATGCTCTCTGGATTAAAAAGAAGGGGAAAAAAATCTTGGCTGACTGTTATTAACATAAACATTTATTTATTTTATTTCACATCTAAAATTTAATTCTCATTATGTATATTTATGCAAATTTTTCTCTCATACTGACATATTAAAAACTAGGGAAAAAATTGGATGAAAGCGGCATACTTTGAAGGATTGATCCTCAAATGTAATTAGCACCAATTTATGTCGAAGTCCAACTAAATATCAAGTTAAGTTAAATTGTATTCAATTGCTTATAGAATACATCGTTCAAAAATTTACTGATACACACAAAGATAGACAGATAAATTTTTAATGAATTCAGATCGTGTTCAGAACATATCAAAACGTGTAAAATAACCGAAAAACGGGAGTCGAAAATTTTTACGTATCAAATACTTTCTTCTTATACATGTAGAACAAAGTAAAAATAAATAAAATAAAATGGTTACAAATTTATAATTGTCCTAATAACTTTCCCACAGTTATACAAATATAAAGTTAGATCCATAAACTTATTAGCTCTATTAAAATAATAATAATAACAAATAATAAAAATATAATTAGAAAATTAATGACTATCATGACTCATTTTAAACGGACCAACGAGATATTTGCTGTAGTTTTCCTGAAACCCTAATATTTTAATAATAGTTCTAAAATCAAAGGCTTCTAAAAATATAAAAAAAAAAAAAAAAAAAAACACAAAACCAAATTAAAAAATGAATCACTTACTCTTACACTTTTTATGCGATCATTTAACCTTTTCGTATCTTGTACGCCGCAGACTTGGCACGAAATGACGAAGCGAAATGAGAGGGAATTTCAAATCAACAGCAGGTGTATCGCAGCGCCATCTATGCATTCGAATTGCAAGTGACGGTCCGGTACCGGCCTTATAAATTGTGGCCGCAACATGGCAAACATAATGTTGGCCGTGTGCTGGTACCCTGCAAAAGGCCAGCTGTCATTATGCCGCTTCTGAGCCACCGGCCTTTTCACTGTAGGCTGTCTTCAATGCTGGCAGCCGTAAGCGGCCCACTGTTTCAGCTACATGTGGCAACCTGCAGCTGATGGCAAGTGCAAGATGCCAGCTATAGGCCAGAACGAGCCCATCAGTGTAAGTTTTGCTGGGGAGTTTGGGATTTCTGCTACTATTTGTTCTTGAGATATGCTGATAACACAGACAGACAGACACACAGACCATTCGCTAAAAACATGATTTTCGTATTCAGGGGACCTCAGAACATGTAGATAGAACAAAAACGCACGTTCGGAAATTTGACCCTAAAACAATACTTTCTCGACCCTATGGGTAAGAGAAAGTAAAAAGAAAAGAAAAAGAAGGAAAGAATAGAAAGAAAGAAAAGGGTTTTAATGTTTGCATCATATGGATACAAGCCCTTCATGCAATGATCCTCAAATAAAGCGAACGCAATGTTGTACGCAAGTGCCACTAGATTTTTTGAAAACACACCTGTAATATTTAACCCATCTGGACATGTACGCAAGTGCCACTGTTTTCAGCTTGTACGCAAATGTCATGTACGCATCTGTCACAACACCGCAAAGGTTAACACCCTGGACCTTCCGGGGACCGAACTCTCGACACCGCGTTGTTAACGTGACGCTCTAACCAACTGAACCAAGGAATGGCAAACGGAATGGCTTATATTTACTTTAAAATGAAGACGCCTTGTTTACCAGCGTGACACGAAGACACGATTACAATGTCAATTTCATATAAAAAGCTACTAATAAGAAATCATAAATTTCCCGGGTATAAGAAATGGTTTGTTTTTAAATTGTTTTAGTGCATACTTTTGAACACTCCAGCCTGGAAATATCACGAGCACGAAAAACAGAGAGCGAAACCTCACCCCGTCATATTCACGGGAGCGAGAAGGAAGGGTTAACATTCCAACAGGCGTACGTATTATGGCGCATGCACTAGTGATACATTTTCTAATGAATTAAAATTATTTAACTAAATTGTACTTATTAACACTTAACTCACTTCATTTTAATACCTTACTCTTAAAAAATTTACGTTTTACGATATCTTATCTGGGAAATACATACAACTTTTTACGTTAGTAAGAAAAGGCGCGTCTGCTGGACAGTTAAACGCAGTCTAAGTTGCAGTTGTTTTCTTGTACGCGGGGAATGCGGATATAGCAACAAAGCTTCTGTAAAACAATTTATTGAGATTATTCAGACTAACTAATTAAGCATTGCTATGTTTAATTAAGTTTGTTATGTAAGAATTAGGAAGGCCGGCAAAATCTGAATCGGAAAGAGAAACCTAAAAGTAGTCGATCAAAAAAGGAAGAAGGCGGTGAAGGACTGGAGTAGAAATTTTTATAGGCATCATTATGAGCATGTCTTTATCTGAGATAGACTGGTAGAACTTCAGAAAAATCCAACAATGATACGTCACATTCTAAGAAATTATCCTGTTCATTTCTACAAATGCCAGTACACGAAAGAGATCCGGCTTAATGGGGAAAAAAATGTCTAGGTCGCTCAAGATCTTCGGTTACCAGTTCGCATTTGTCACGTAATTAATCTACATTCTTTTAATTTGGTAAAATTGATGCACAAGAAGTTGGGTTTTAGCGCGATTTTTATACGTATGTAGATCGTTAAGATCCCATACAATGTAAAAATTAATGTTTAGACACAAACTATAGATGATAACACGTAGATGCATCGAATAAAAACAAGATTTTTTCTTCTTTTTTTAGCGACAGACGACCTTAATATATATTTCTAGTTTCTATAGTAACCAAGACGTTATAAATCTTGAAAAATCATTCAGCATCATTTTATTTATTTACTTATTTATTTATTTTTATCTTTATTTTTATTTTTATTTTTTTTCATTTTCATTGAATTATTTTCTATCATCATGAGTGAATACAAAGTGCCTAATGCTTTGTAATGAATACAAAGTACCTTATCAGCAGCATATATAAACATCAAACTTTCCACTAATAAAAATGTCAAATATTTTGAAATCACAGAAGGCTATAAAAACGACTTTTTACCATCCACCTTTAAAGCACTTAAAAAGGAATTTTTGTAGCGATTTTTATTATTATCTACAAATGAAATGTAATTAGTTTGGACATTTTTTGACTTTCTGAACTTACTTTGTAAGAAAAGTACTGTAATCTTCTTTTATTTATTTATTTATTACTGCCATTACCCTACTACCGTAGGTAATGGAAGTATTGTATTCGGTCTGAAAATTCGATATCGGGTTTTCACCTGATTTACACGTTTTAAGGTCCCCTGAGTCCAAAAAAGTGGTTTTTGGCAATTGGTCAGTGTGTATGTATGTGTGTGTGTGTGTGTGTATGTATGTGGAGAATCTTCTGGCTATTATAGCTCAGAAACTAATAAAGATAGAGCTACGAAAATTTAGAATTCAAATACGTCTGGCCTACAGATGAAATTTCCAAATTTTGGTGAAAATTGAAAAACCGGAAGTGGGACATCGGAAACTGGAAGTTGGACCGTAAGTCCGTATCTCAAAAACGGCTCTAACGATTTTCTTCAAACTTGCTATATAAACACTCTATTAGATGTCCTTTCGAATGATATAGTTGGTTAGTTCAAGAAAATTGATAGGCGTCCTGTATAAATAGCTCAATTTCAGGCCTCCCAAGGGCGTTCCTTTGAAAACGGTTGTACGGATTTTTTTCAAACTCGCCATTTTAACTCAATTTTAAATATGCTTTTGTATGTAATTATTGTTTTCCTGTCAATAATTGAGTTTAACCGGAAATGGGACATCGGAAACCGGAAGTGGGACCGTAAGTCCGTATCTCAAAAACGGCTCTAACGATTTTCTTCAAATTTGCTATATAAACACTTTATCAGATATCCTTTCGAATGATATAGTTGGTTAGTTCATGAAAATTGATAGGCGTCCTGTATAAATAGCTCAATTTCAGGCCTCGCAAAGGCGTTCCTTTAAAAACGGTTGTACGGATTTTTTTAACTCGCCATTTTAACTCACTTTTAAATATGCTTTTGTATGTAATTATTGTTTTCCGGTCAATAATTGATTTTTTGTAAACGTTGGTATCTCAAAAACGGCTCTAACGATTTTCTTTTTTGGTCACTTTTATGTTTTCTGATCACATTATCTCTCAAAAATGCATGTAATACATGTAATAGCGGGTAATGGAAGTCGTGTGGTTGTTTCACACCAGATTTTTTTATTTATTTATTTATTTATTTATTTTTTTCAAAATGGAACTTGTATTTCGCTTAGCTCAAAAACGAATGGTGGTAGAATATTGAAAATTTATATTTGTGATTATCATGACGCCTAATTATACACCTCCAACTTTGTTCTGAACACCAACTCCCCTTTTAGAGATATCTACGATTTTACACGATTTTTTGTTCTGTATGTGTACGTATGTGCGTGAGTGAACACAATAACATCTATAAATGCTATCGAATGTTCTGAAACTTGCTACGTATGTATAGGTTTTGTAGTATTACCGTAGCATGAACTGTATATATTTTGATGAATAGTTGAATAGCACTGATGAATATGCATTTTGATGAATAGCACTTATAATAGTTTTTTTACAAGAAAATTTCTTTATCATTATGGCCTAGGGACTCGAATTACTTTAAATGCGATAGCATATAAACGCCTCAGTCGAATGATCTGGAAATTTACATATATATTTTAAGTTGTGCCGCACGAACTTTATAGAATTTGGAGAATCTAGCATTTATACGCATTTTTTACGCATACAAAGAAAAATTCTTTATCATTATGACCTACTGGCTGACAGTATTTAAAGTGCGATGGCATCTAAATTCCTCATCCGATTAAGCTGAAAATTTATATACAATTTATAAGTCCCCATCGCACGAACTGTATAGATTTTGGTGAATCTCTCTTATAGATTTTTTACAGGAACACAATGAAAAATTCTGTATCATTATACTCTATGGGCTCAAATAATTTAAAGTGCGATAGCGTCTAAACGCCTTATTCAAATGAACTGAAAATTTATATGAATATTATAAGTCACTGTCACACGAACTGTACGGATTTTGGTAAATCTAGCACTTATAGATTTTTACAGGGACACAACAAATGTTCTTTATCATTATGAACTATAGGTTCAAATTATTTGAAGTGCAATAGCGTTAAACGCCTTATTCGATTGAGATAAATGATTTCGGACTTCTCTTACTTTAAATTTATTTAAAGGACGGTTAATTATTTAATGTTCAGAAATTCGAGTGAAGTCACTTCAGATTTCTTAAATTAAACTTATGTTTAATATTTTCACTTTTTTTCTAAAATTAGCAATAAAACTTTGATTAATCTCATCTTTCTTAAAAAAAAAAAAGTCGTAGAATAAATAATGTTTGTCTAGAAGAGATCTTTTCAGTGATATACATGAAAGAAATTTCTTCCCTTTGAAATTTCATAATTGAGCGTTCTCTTTCCTTTAGTGCTTTCGGGCATGTTTGAAGATTTCTTAAACGCATGAGGTTCCCTTGAACTCATTTATTATAACACGTGTTTCACAGTTGTTCCAAATTCCGCCGTTTTTTCCAAGAATAAAGGTAGAAGAGTTTTTTATGTTGGAACATTAAAATCATGTGACAATAATCTGCTTTTAATCAAACTATTTAGAATATGAAAGATAATGATATTGAAATACCTTAATATAGGCTTGGACAGCATCAACATGTTTCATGCGGGGAAAAAAAAAAAAAAAAAAATCGATAACTTTGTTTTAAATTATCACAGATTTATAATTAAACCATTCGTTTCAAAAGGTATTGACGAGACTTTTCGAAAGATACCCATCTTGAAAATTTACTCCCCTCGAGGGGGGACTTTCCCCCAGGGGGCGTGGCGAGGCTCCTACACATACAAAAAAATTTTCCCAGTTGACTATCTCTATTATAAATAATTCTTGTAAATTTCATAATGATTACTAAAAAATAATTCTCTTTATGCACATTTATACAAAATTTTGTCCTATATTACCATGTTAAAAATTTAGGAAGAGCGGAATAGCAACGCAACCTGTAAAACAATTTTTACCAAAAGTTAATAGGCACTAATTTATGTCAAGATGCAACTACATACCAATTTGTATGAAATTCTGTGCAGTAATTCCTGAGATACAGTTGCCACAAAATTTTATCACACACACAGACAGACTGACAGACAGACATTTTCTAAAAATGGTCAAATCGTGTTCTATAGCTCTCAAAACGTGTAAATCCATCAAAAACCCGAGGTCGAAAATTTTTACGAATCCAATACTTTCTTTTATTGAATATAGAAGAAAGTAAAAATACAATAAAGTATGCATGTTATAAAGATACAAAACAACGTTTTTCTTAAGAAAAATATTTCATGCAATAATTATTTTCCCGTACACGGACCGATAAAGAATTTTGATACCTCATCGCTTTTGTAACCGATAACTGCTTGAAATACCTTATAAATTTTCAAATTATTTAAATTCTGGTGCTTTTTTTAAATTTTATTTTAATGTTCACAAATTCAAACTGCTTACTGACACACTTTAAACCCTTTGTCTACTAGCATAATTTAAAGTACCATTAGATTAAAATGCGTGTAAAATCAAATTCATGGAAGAAATGTCAAAGGTATTAATAAGAAAAGAACGTATATGCCTCACTTTAATCTCACTACATATGATACTAGACGCTAGATGTAGCCGTTTTTGTTCGATAAAGGATTTTGTAGCGTACTATGACTGTTTCTGTTTGACATTTTTTCATGTGCATTATAATTAATTTATATATTATTTAAAGAATCTACCATTAAACTTATAAAAAAAATATCTCGAGTGATTCCACTCGACTTTCCGAACATTGAGTAATTAACGGTTTTGTAGATAAAGTAAAGTTAGAGGAGTTGTTAAATAAACAAAAGAGGGAAAATTATAATCGGGCGTTTGAGTACTTTTCTCCATATAGTACAGTCAGTAACAAAAGTGTCCGAACACTAGTAAAAATTCCTATGTGAAAAAGGTACACTTCATATGGTTTTGTTAAATAAATTCTTGTCGAATACTGTTCTTAGTCAGTCTAAGAACATGATTCGATAAGGATTTATTTAACAAAACCGTATGAAGTGCACTTTTTTTACATAGGAATTTTTGCTAGTGTTCGGACACTTTTGTTACCGACTGTACACGATGTTTAATTTAACGCTATTGAACTTTGAGCCCATAGATCATAATGATAAAGAATATTTCGTTGTGTCCCTGTAAAATCCTATAAATTCAAAACCCTGTAAAACCTCTTCACTAAAATGCTTATAGTTAGTGCAACAGTGACTTATAATATTCATATACATTTTCAGCTCAATTGAATAAAGCATTTAGACACTATCGCACTTTTAAAAATTTCGTCCCATAGGCCATAATGATAAAGAAGTTTTCCTTGTGTCCCTGTAAAAAAATTGTGAGTGCTAAATTCACCAAAATCTATACAGTTCGTGCAACTGTGAGCTATAACATTTGTATAATTTTTTTGCTCACAAGGAGACGGCAAGGGTGTGGGGTCCTCAAATCGAACGGAGGTTCCGCGTGTAATTAGCACTCAGTGAGTGCATTCATATACTCAAACCCTAGAGCGCACTACTTAGCCATCGCTGAGAAAAAAATTCCTGAAGTTAAAAAAAAAAAAAAAAAAAAAAATTAATTTGTATTAAAATTTAATGAATCGTTATAAACAATTTCTTTTCAAATTTTATACATTGTTAAATCGCGAATTTAATGATTTCTAACTTTTTAACGATTAGAACTATAGTAAACAAAATATAGAACTATAATTTACAACATTAAAGTGGTCTTATAATTTCTTAACGGACTGTAAACTAACGAACTGTATATTTAAAATGGAATAAGGTGCAGCTTATGAAATCCAAGGACACCGCAGGTATAGAAGGTCGAGAGACCCTTCTTTTAATGTGGGAATCTTTTGTATAGTGCAACGGTCAGATCAAACGAATGTACGTCGAATGGAGCGTTACGAACAGATGAATTTGTAATTTGTCAATTCTTCATATTATTTTTGATATATTAAATTTTATTTAATTCCAACCACATGCGAATAATAAATTTCCATATGTTTAATGTTAAAAAGTTAGAAATCATTAAATTCGCGATTTAACAATGTATAAAAGTTGAAAAGAAATTGTTTATAACGATTTATTAAATTTTAATACAACTTTTTTTTTTTTTTTTTTTTTTTTTTTCAAACTTCAGGAATTTTTTTCTCGGCGATGGCTAAGTAGTGCGCTCTAGGGTTTGAGTATATGAATACACCCACTGAGTGCTAACTACACGCGGAACCTCCGTTCGATTTGAGGACCCCACACTCTTGCCGTCTCCTTGTCAGTTTAATAAGGCGTTTAGACGCTATCACACTTTTAAAAATTTGGCCCCATAGGCCATAATGGTAAAAAAATTTTCTTGGTGCCCCTTAAAAAAAAAACTATAAGTGCTAGATTCACCAAATCCAATAGGGTTCGTGCTACTGTGACGTGTGTGTGTACATACGTACAAACTTTCAGATCATTCGATTAAAGTGTTTAAACGTTAGCGTGTTCACTCACACACATACACCTACACACACATACATACTTAATCGTAAAAATAGTGAAAACGGACTCAGGGGACCTCAAAACGTATAGAAACAACAAAATTTCAAATTCAGATTTTTGACATGATTGCGATACTTTCCTTACATATGTATGTTCGGAAAGTAAATGTGGACATAAAAAGTAAATACACCTTTATACTTTTTGAAGGTCCTAATATTTTTTCGACTTTTGTGTACCTATGGATGTGCCACCTCACTAAATCTTCATTAAATACTATGCTGAGGTGATAAGCATAATTTTTATTGCAGACATCTTTAAAAATTGCTCTTAAATGACCAAAAAATATGTTACAAATGCATTTTTTGTTTATTTCATAATGCAGTAAAAATAAATTGTTTGTCATTTTATGATTGCATTAAGAAAAAAAAAAAAGGAGCCATTATTGATTTGTAATTGTTCGAACAGTAATGCCTTCAATATTCCTCATTTTTGTTTCAAAATAATGTATACTAAGGGGACTATATGCCCTTGAAATTTCAGAACAGTCATTATTTTGAAATGTTTTTTCTAAATTTTGAAAAACTCTAGTATGGAAAATATTTAACATAATTGCTACCTTTTTCGTCCTCATTTACTTAGAATAAAAAAATAATCTTCACAATTGGGTAATTGTAACATTTTACCATGTTTTTATTAACTCGCTTTCTTGTTTGTTTGTCCAGTACAAATCGATATTTAACTAACTTCCCGACAAGCAAGACATTTGAAACTTTTAGAATAGCTCGGAACACGATGACAACGCAATTCCTCGAAGCCCGATTTTCGAATTTTTGATTTAGTTTTCATTTAATTTATTAAAATCTGGAAATAATAACCTCCTAATAACTTTAAATTTAGTCATTTAAATATTAGCTATAATTTAATTGTTGCCAAAAAAAAAATATATATATATGAGTTCATTTTCTTTCGACATAAAAACAAATACATTTAATTAAACGTGAACATTAAAAAATTATAAAAAGTTAAATTAGGCATCTCACAAAAATTGGCGTAATTATAACTTTAAAAATTTTCTACGCATTGATAAAGTGCTAATGTAACTTCATGATGCTAATATATGTTGTTCTAAAAGGATTACTATTTTATTTTTAAAACCAACGTTTTTTTTTTTTTTTTTTTTTACCACGTTTTTATTTATAATTTAATTGTTGTCTAAAAAATTTATGAATTCATTTGCTTTCGTCAGGAAAATAAATAAATTTACTTAAACGTGAACAATAAAAAATTGTAAAAAATTAAAGTATGCATCTCAGAAAAACTGACGTCATTATCAGTTTAAAAATTTTATACACATTGATAAAGTACTAATATAGTTCTATAACCATAACTTCTGATTAGCTACACTGTTAAAAAATTCAACAGAAAACTCATGTGTAATCTGTTACCTTCAGTCTTACGTAAAATTACAGAGAAAAATAAACGGAGATGTTAAAAAACTTATTTTATACATTCATTTTGATAACTAATATTAATTAACTAGTGGATCTGCAGATCAGGAGCCTCAACGTCCTATTTGCACCAGACATTTTTCAATAGGTCACTTTTATTTATTCCTTATTATACAATAGTATATATTGATTCGATTGACTTATTACCATAATCAGATACATTCCTGAGGGGGGCTGCCGCCCCCCTCAACCCCCCGCTGTATCTCTCTTTGTATACCTATTTGTATATCATATAAAGTGTTACGGAATTGAAATTTAATATAAATTTTTTCAAAGAGGCTTAGTAAGTCGGTAAAATGCTAATTTTGTGCATTTCTAGTCGTTTTAGCGTTAAAATAGCCTAATTTTCCTTTAAAAACGCATTAAAAAGCACCATTTAAGGGAAGAAATGGATTTGGTGCCAAATTTGGCGACTGTTTCCCTTCTTGGCGATTTTTTTGGCGACCTTGGCGAGAAAATCCTTATTAGAGATATACCAAATATGGAAGCTCTAATCTCATTGGCTGATGAGATACGATAATTTTCCAGAACAGTCTGTGTACGATAGAATAGTATAAAAGGAGCATTTTTTTAGCCAAGGCGGCCAATCTCAGATGTGTGTCAGTTTCGACAAATGCTTGCTTTGCTTTGAGCCTCTTTGAATGAGACTTGCTTTATGTGTTATTGATAAACAGTTTGTACTGTTGTTTTGCTGTTAACGGCTGTTGTTTAAGCTATGTTTACTGGTTGAATTGAAGCTGATACTTGGTTTATAGACCTGTATTTTTCTGGAACTTTCTGTAAATAAATCACTGAATTTTTGCAAGTTTCACCTTTCATTCTCGGACAACTTACGAACCCCCAAGTGCGCAACAATATGTATTCTTAATAAACGACGGTCTTGTATTATATCCCTGAAATTCATAAATACCAAATTTCATACAAAAAAATTACATAGCATATCGGAAATATTTTGCGTATTCTTTAAACTAATTATCAATTCTTTGCCCACAATTTTCAACAGAAAAACATGCTTTTAAAATTCTAATAAAATTTCATTATATTTGATGGGGTGTAACCATGTTAAAATACACTTTTAAGAAATACCGACTATAGGCCGTAATAGTACGAAATTCCTTTATGTATCCCGGAAAAGTAGCCACAGTCATTATAAACGCCAATAATAAGAATAAACCAAATTAATTATAACTCATTACTTTTTCAAACTAATTTGACATCATTTGGATGATTACAGTACATACTCGGAATTATTTTGTGTGGTCCCATAAACTATTTAGTCTATACATAACCTTTTTTAAGAGAAAACATGATTTTAAGCATCTTTATAATGTATGTTAACTTTATTAAGTTCAATTCAGCATAAACGCATTAAAGTGCGCTCTAAAATTAAAAATTTGTCCATAGGCTCTAATGTTACGAAATTCTTTCGTGTGTCTTTGTAAACGAACCATAAACATTGTATACACCAGTAAAAACTATTCAGCTTATTTTGCGTTTAAAATTAATATTTGTTCCAAATTTAACATCGTTTGGATGACTAAGTGACATTGTCAGAACACTTTTGTAAGGTCCTGTACATCAATTAGAAAGCTTAAGAGCACATATTTTCTTCAAACAACATAAGTTTAATAAGCATCTTACTCACGTACTCTAGTTTCATTTTCTTCATTGCAAAGTAATGATATTAAAATGCGTTTAAACGAAATTCACCCCATACGCCGTAATGTTAAGAATTTTGGCGTATCCCTGTACAGAGTTTATAAAAAATATAGCAATAAAAATTATACAGCTACTTATATGCAAAGCTGGAACGTGTGCGCCAATTTGCAAGTCAATACAAAGTCAATTTGCAACTATACAGTTAATTTCGTGGGGATCATTAACATGTGTACAAAATTTCAAGTCAATAGCGTGATTTTTGCGGCCGCTATCGCACGACAGACAGACGGGCGGACAGACAGAACCCAAAATCCTTTTGAGTCTCAACAGAGGGCTTCCACTGACGTTTCGGCAAAAATTGGAAGTCAATAGCTTGATTTTTGCGGCTGCTATTGCGGTACATACAAATTTTTCCCATAGGCCGTAAGGATAAGAAAAATTTTGGCGTGTCCCTGTACACGAACAACAAATGGAATACACACCTAACACTATACAGCTAATTCCGTTGGGCTCATGAATATGTGTACAAAATTGCAAGTCAATAGCGTTCTTTTTTGGGCCGCTATCGCGGTACATACAAATTCTTCCCATAGGCCGTAATGATAAAAAAAACTTTGGCGTGTCCCTGTACACGAACTACAAATGGAATGCATACCCAAAACTATACAGTTAATTTCGTGGGGATCATGAACATGTGTACAAAATTTCAAGTCAATAGCGTGATTTTTGCGGCCGCTATCGCACGACAGACAGACGGGCGGACAGACAGAACCCAAAATCCTTTTGAGTCTCAACAGAGGGCTTCCACTGACGTTTCGGCAAAAATTGGAAGTCAATAGCTTGATTTTTGCGGTGGCTATCGCTGTACATACAGATTCTTCCCATAGGCCGTAATGATAGAAAATCTTTGGCGCGTCCCTGTACACGAACTGCAAATGGAATACACACCTAAAACTATACAGCTGATTCCGTTGGGCGCATGAACATGCGTACCAAATTGCAAGTCAATAGCGTGATTTTTGTGGCCGCTATCGCGGTACATACAAATTCCTCCCATAGGCCGTAATGATAAGAAAAATTTTGGCGTGTCCCTGTACACGAATTACAAATGGAATACACACCCAAAACTATACAGCTGATTTCGTGGGGCACATGAACTTGTGTACCAAATTGCAAGTCAATAGCGTGATTTTTGGAGCCGCTATCGCGATACATACAAATTCCTCCCATAGGCCGTAATGATAAGGAAAACTTTGGCGTGACCCTGTACACGAATTACAAATGGAATACACACCCAAAACTATACAGCTGATTCCGTGTGGCACATGAACATGTGTACCAAATTGCAAGTCAATAGCGTGATTTTTGCGGCCGCCTATTGCGATACATACAAATTCCTCCCATAGGCCGTAATGATAAGAAAAACTTTGGCGTGTCCCTGTATACGAACTATAAATGGAATACATACCAAAAACTATACAGCTGATTTCGTGGGGCTCATGAACATGTGTACCAAATTTCAAGTCAATAGCGCTATTTTTGCGGCCGCTATCGCGCGACAGACAGACACAGCCCAAAACCGTTTTGAGTCTCAATGTAGGGCCTCCACTGACGTTTCGGCAATTATTGGTGAGAATATATTTCGGACTTGGAATGCTTTTGTTAAAGTAGAAACAGTCATTTTTAATTTTGATTAAAAAAATAAATAATAAAATGAGGTAAAAATACAGAATAAAGATTGAGAATCTCGATTATTCACTTTTAACTAAGAATTACTGTAAATGGATAAACATTTACATTAAATTTACGGAAATTTTTAACAGTGTAGACATTTGAAACTTTTAGAATAGCTCAGAACATGATGACAATGTTTTATTTTAATACTTTTATTCAATTAATAAATGTTTGAAAATTTCTTATAATTTCTCGTTTTATTACGGATTTGATAATTTTCTTTCAAGTTGATTGGATAATTCCTCAAAACCTTATTATTATTATTTATTTATTTATTTTTTAATATTTATTAATACATAGAATTGTCAAGTCTGTATGATTCAACAGAAAATTTAAAAACATGGCATATAAAAAGTTTTTTTTTTTTTTTTTTTAATCTTATAAATATTTAACAGTTGCTTTGTTACATAAGATACTCTAATATGGTTACTAGATTATAAGATAGTAAGAATTTTTGCAATGATGAGCGGTAAGAAATATTTTTATAGGACAAACATCCTTAAATTATTTGAATTACATCAAAATATCAATATATTGCATATTTGATTGTGTTCTAGGGGGAAAAAAAGATAGATAATATGAACTTAAAAAAAAAAAATCTGGTGTGAAACAACCACACGACTTCCATTACCCGCTATTACATGTATTATATGCATTTTTGAGAGAGAATGTGATCAGAAAACATGAAAGTGACCAAAAAAGAAAATCGTTAGAGCCGTTTTTGAGATACCAACTTTCACAAAAAATCAATTATTGAGCGGAAAACAATAATTACATACAAAAGCATATTTAAAAATGAGTTAAAATGGCGAGTTTGAAAAAAATCCGTACAAACGTTTTTAAAGGAACGCCTTTGCGATGCCTGAAATTGAGCTATTTATACAGTACGCCTATCAATTTTCATGAACTAACCAACTATATCATTCGAAAGGATATCTGATAGAGTGTTTATATAGCAAATTTGAAGAAAATCATTAGAGCCGTTTTTGAGATACGGACTTACGGTCCCACTTCCGGTTTCCGATGTCCCATTTCCGGTTAAACTCAATTATTGACAGGAAAACAATAATTACATACAAAAGCATATTTAAAATTGAGTTAAAATGGCGAGTTTGAAAAAAATCCGTACAACCGTTTTTAAAGGAACGCCCTTGGGAGGCCTGAAATTGAGCTATTTATACAGGACGCCTATCAATTTTCTTGAACTAACCAACTATATCATTCGAAAGGACATCTAATAGAGTGTTTATATAGCAAGTTTGAAGAAAATCGTTAGAGCCGTTTTTGAGATACGGACTTACAGTCCCACTTTCGGTTTCCGATGTCCCATTTCCGGTTAAACTCAATTATTGACAGGAAAACAATAATTACATACAAAAGCATATTTAAAATTGAGTTAAAATGGCGAGTTTGAAAAAAATCCGTACAACCGTTTTTAAAGGAACGCCCTTGGGAGGCCTGAAATTGAGCTATTTATACAGGACGCCTATCAATTTTCTTGAACTAACCAACTATATCATTCGAAAGGACATCTAATAGAGTGCTTATATAGCAAGTTTGAAGAAAATCGTTAGAGCCGTTTTTGAGATACGGACTTACGGTCCCACTTCCGGTTTCCGATGTCCCATTTCCGGTTAAACTCAATTATTGACAGGAAAACAATAATTACATACAAAAGTGAAGGATTTCAATGCATGTTTCTCATATCAGCTGTTAACCAGCGAACACCTGTCATGACGTCAGATGTGACGTAACTGTATTACGTAATCAACGGCGCATCTTCGCTCCCTGAGAGAGAGATGTTTATAAGAGTCTGTACGAGAAAGCTTTGCTAAGCGAGCGGCAAGAAATGCCCGCATTATGTTATTCTACTTTTCTATATATTATTAAATGTTGTGATTGTTCAAAAGACTCTGCTTTTCACTCTGCGGACCCATTTATACCAACAATGGTTATGGGCCCAGAGACACGCATCTTACTGCGGACTTTTTAAAAATTTAAATTAACATTCGCTAAAACGAAAGTGCGACTTACTGTTAAGCCTAAGGGCTGAAATCGAAAGTATTTTTGATTCTGTTTTTATAACGAAGCTGTTATAGCTGATTAAATATGTCGCAAGTATTAAATATAGAAAAGTTATCCAAAAATAATTTTGACACCTGGAAGCTTCAGATAGAAGCTGTTTTAATCAAGAATGATCACTGGAGTTATGCTAACGGAACGAAAATTAAGCCCGATGAAGGCGCCGAAGGCGAAGAAAAATGGCTCGAAAATGACCTTAAAGCTATTGATTAAATGACCGATTTAATCCTAGCAATTACCCCAAGTGAGTTGTGTCATATTAAACATTGTACCACCTCAAATGAAGTACGGAATAAATTAAAAGAAGTTTACGAATCGAGAGGACCGGCAAAGAAAGCCACCCTATTGAAGCAGCTACTCTTTAAGAAAATGTCTGATAGTGAAAATATGTCCGATCACCTCAATATTTTCTTTGATATAGTGGACAAGCTAAAAGAAATGGACATTCAAGTAGCCGAAGACCTATTATCAATTTTGCTCTTATACAGTATTCCTGACAGCTATGAAAATTTGAGGTGCGCCATAGAAGCAAGAGATGAATTGCCGCAGCCTGAAGCTCTGAAAATTAAAATGATGGAAGAATACGAGTCAAGAAAAAATAAAAAGAATCAAGAATCATCAAATGCGTATTTTACGACTCACAAGAAAAATCTTCCTGAAAAGAACAAAAGAGAAATCTTAAAGCCTGTGCAGAACAAGAACACGTATGGCGAAAGAAATTATGCAATCTTCAAATGCAATTACTGTTCAAAAGTAGGGCATAAAGCCTCAGAATGCAGAAAGAAGATCTCAGACAGAAAATTCACTTCATCGAATAAATATAAAGATAGATCTTTCATGGTTGAAGATAGTACAGAGTTCACGATGGCAGCCAGTAACTCTTTCCAAGAACATTCCGAGTGGTGTCTCGATAGCGGTACGACATCCCATATGGCTCATGACAAGAATTTGTTTACAGATTTCGAACCTAGAATTGGATCATTTATAAAATTAGCTGTAGATGAAACAGCGGAGATCACAGGTGTTGGAACAGTCAAATTAAAAGTTCCCGGTAATCACGGTGTAACTAATTTAAAGTTGACAAATGTTTTGTGTGTTCCAAAATTGAAATGCAATTTAATGTCTATATCAAAAGCTACAGAAAACAACTGCCGAGTTGTATTTACCGAAAAATGTGCGAAAATCACAGAGCAGGACGGCTCTCTGATTATAAGTGCTACGAGAAAAGGTGATTTATATTTTTTTCAGCCGCATGTGGATATCGCTGCATCAACTCAGGTAAGCAACTTTCATAAATGGCATTTAAAATTAGGACATTTAAATGAAAAAGATTTAAAATTATTAAAATCTGAAAATATGTTAAGAGATTTAAATTTTAATGAAAAAGATTCTTTAAAAGATTGCAAAGTATGTATTAGGTCTAAACAAACTGTGAAACCATTTTGTAAAGAAAACAAATTTCATAGTGATGAATTATTAGAAGTAGTTTATTCTGATTTATGTGGCCCTATAAATGTTAAATCCCATGGCGGATCACGTTATTTTATTACTTTTTTGGATGATAAATCTCGTTACATTGAAGTAAATTTTCTAAAAACAAAAGACGAAGCTAAGTACGCGTTCCGGAGATATAAAGCAGCAGTCGAAAATCGATTAGGAAAAAAAATTAAAATACTGCATACTGATAATGGATTGGAATATTGTGGCGAAGAATTCAATAAATATATTGAAGAATGCGGTATTAAACGCGAATTTTCATCGCCAATGACCCCTCAGCAAAATTCTAGAATTGAAAGACAAAATCGTACATTATGCGAAATGGCGAGGTGTTTATTAATGCAATCAAACCTTCCAAATACATTCTGGGCCGAAGCAGTAAATTGCGCTGCATATATTAGAAACAGGTGTCCCACTAAAGGAATTAAAGAAAACAAAACACCTTTCGAATTGTTTTTCGGTTATAAACCAACTGTTAACTATTTTAAAATTTTCGGACAGAAATGTTTTGTTCTAAATAAAAAATCAAAAGGGAAGTTTGAAGCTAGGTCACACGAACATATATTCGTTGGCTATTCAAATGAATCACGCGCTTACAGATTATGGAATAAGGATACCAGAAAAATTGTCATAAGTCGTGATGTTCGATTTATAGACGAGTTTCAAACAAATGATTCAGCTACTACTGATCAATTAGAATTAATTTTTCCGTCTGAGAATAAATGCAATG
Organism: Salticus scenicus; assembly: GCA_963930645.1. NCBI lineage: Eukaryota > Metazoa > Arthropoda > Arachnida > Araneae > Salticidae > Salticus > Salticus scenicus. The sequence goes on from OZ005648.1 coordinate 86,530,645, forward strand.
ATTGTAATATTAAAAATGAAACTCCTATTCCTACTCAAACCGCAAACAGGGGGGAAAACAGCGGATCGATTTCCTATCCCCCTGAATGCAACGGAGAGAGTTTCTCTTTTTGGAAAGGGGGGGAAGGCTCGCTTTCTGAAGGGGGGAACGTAGAAGATGTGAGTGGAGGGGAGGAGAGTGTTGACGATATATGTAAACAAGAGAAAGGGATTAATAAAAACAATCCTATTTTTAAACGTGGTCCCGGAAGACCTAAAAAAAGTAAAAGTTGGAACTTTCAAAAGTCTCATAAGGAGTGTATTACTGATACAAAATATAAAGATGAAACTTCTCAATTAGCTGATAACTCATTTAATGAAATTAATCCCAGCGTGATCGACGCGTTAAATGGAGATTATGCTAAAAATTGGGAAAACGCGATGAAATTAGAATATGATTCTTTAGTTAAGCAAAACGCTTGGGAAATTGTAGATAGACCAAAAGATAAAAAGGTAATTGGGTGTAAATGGGTTTTAAAAACAAAATTCAAACCAGATGGTCAAATTGAAAAATTTAAGGCCAGATTAGTTGCCAAAGGGTGTTCACAGAAACAAGGTATAGATTTTGAGGAAAATTTTTCACCAGTAGCCAGATTAAGTTCTATAAGAACTGCAATCGCGTATGCTATCCAGAATGGTTTCACAGCATACCAGTTAGATTTCATTATGGCATATGTTAACGGCAATTTGAATGAAGAAATTTTTATGGAACTTCCTGAATTTTTTGAAAATGATATACATGAAAATAAAGTGTGTTTATTAAAGAAGTCTTTGTATGGGCTTAAGCAGTCAGGAAGACAGTGGTTTAAGAAATTAGATGAGAAATTGAGAAAAATGAAATTTAACCCTTTGAATGCCGACAAATGTGTCTATTACTCAAAATATCCTTTTGATGCTATTATAATCGTCTATGTCGACGATTTAATTTGTCTCACTAAAAGTGAAGAGCACTATTTTGATATAAGAAATAAATTAGCAGAATCTTTCAAAATGAAAGATATGGGCCTTCTGCATTATTGCTTAGGCATTGAATTTAATCAAGATAGGGACAGCATCACTATAACACAAAAGAAATACATTGAAGATTTATTAAATAAATTTAATATGGAAGATTCTAGAGTGGTAAATACACCTTTAGATAACAGTGTAAAATTAACTAAACAAATGTGTCCAAATACAGAAGAAGAGAAATCATATATGTCAAAGATTCCTTATAGACAATTAATTGGTTCTCTTATGTATCTGTCGGTTGCTACCAGACCAGATATCACCCATGCTGTAAATTATTTAAGTCAGTTTAATAACAATCCAGGAAAACCTCACTGGATAGCTGCTAAAAGAATACTAAGGTATCTCAATGGCACTAGAAATTTAGGAATTGTTTATTACAGAGACGATAAACCATTGACAGCATTTGTTGATGCCGATTGGGCATCGGATATAAATGATAGAAAATCATATACAGGATACGTCTTTAAATATGCCGGTGGACCTATTTCTTGGGAATCTAGAAAGCAGCGAACCGTTGCTCTATCCACAACAGAATCTGAATATATGTCTCTGTCCGAATCCGCAAAAGAGACAATTCATGTTAGAAATTTCTTAAAAGAATTGGATCCTGAAATTGTATCAAGTCCAACTGCAATCATGTGCGACAATCAATCTGCACTGAGATTAGTAAAAAATCCTGTTCATCACAATCGATCTAAGCACATTGACATTCGTCATCATTTTGTGCGAGAAGTTTACAATAATAAACTAATTGACATTAAATATATTTCATCAGATGAACAACCTGCAGATATTTTAACAAAAAGTTTAAATGCATATAAACATGAAAAATGTTGTGATATGATAGGACTTAATACTCAGGACTGAAAAACTTAAAAATATATATATATTTAAACTGTGTTTTCATTAAGAAATTAACTGCTTATATTTTACGTATTTTATTTTATAATATTAACCATAATTATTTGCTTATAATTCTATTTCTTTACTAACACTTTTCTTATTTTAAGTAACTCTTGCATAAAAATAATTTTCTGTAATTTTTAATATGCTATTATAATGCATAAATATGTTTTATTTTCGAAACATTTATTGAAAAAGGGGGAAATGAAGGATTTCAATGCATGTTTCTCATATCAGCTGTTAACCAGCGAACACCTGTCATGACGTCAGATGTGACGTAACTGTATTACGTAATCAACGGCGCATCTTCGCTCCCTGAGAGAGAGATGTTTATAAGAGTCTGTACGAGAAAGCTTTGCTAAGCGAGCGGCAAGAAATGCCCGCATTATGTTATTCTACTTTTCTATATATTATTAAATGTTGTGATTGTTCAAAAGACTCTGCTTTTCACTCTGCGGACCCATTTATACCAACAAAAAGCATATTTAAAATTGAGTTAAAATGGCGAGTTTGAAAAAAATCCGTACAACCGTTTTTAAAGGAACGCCCTTGGGAGGCCTGAAATTGAGCTATTTATACAGGACGCCTATCAATTTTCTTGAACTAACCAACTATATCATTCGAAAGGACATCTAATAGAGCGTTTATATAGCAAGTTCGAAGAAAATCGTTAGAGCCGTTTTTGAGATACGGACTTACGGTCCAACTTCCGGTTTCCGATGTCCCACTTCCGGTTTTTCAATTTTCACCAAAATTTGGAAATTTCATCTGTAGGCCAGACGTATTTCAATTCTAAAGTTTCGTAGCTCTATCTTTATTAGTTTATGAGCTATAATAGCCAGAAGATTCTCCATATACATACATACACACACACACACACACACACATACATACACACTGACCAATTGCCAAAAACCACTTTTTTGGACTCAGGGGACCTTACAACGTGTAAATCAGGTGAAATCTCGATATCGAATTTTTGGACCGAATACAATACTTCCATTACCTACGGTAGTAGGGTAATGGAAGTAATAATAATAAGAAGAAGAATAGTTCTCTAAAGCGTGGAAAGTCTTTTTTTTTTTTTTGGTCTTTATACTATAAAATTTTCTAAAAATTATTCAAAGTACAATGTTTGAAACTATTAGTAAAAATTCTATTAAAATATACAAGCTACGTAACAAAAACAAAAGTTTCAAACCTACCAAATTGAAAAAAATATTATTTTTCTATAAGCGTTCAAATGCCTTTTTTTTTTTTTTTTTTTTTTCTCAATAAAATATTTGAAACGTGGAGAAAGAAAAAAAAAATGTGATCAAAAAACGTTACAATTTATAATTTCATCTTTGACTAAATTAATTTTGTTCCACGTATTAAAACTTTTTCATTTAAATCAAATGTGAAAAATGAGATCGTATAAGAAAAATTGAAACAAAAATGGTTCATTTACCCTCTCTCCTGTGAAGTTTTTTAATCATTTTTTCTCCCATAATGATGACAAAAAAAAAAACTTTCAAAAATCACAAAGTATTTCTCACCTTGCTCCCGAAATCATAAATTGCCAGAACCTCAAATGTTACTCGGTAGCAAAGTGCATGTAGAAGAAGAGCGAGCGCCGAAGATTTAATAAAATTTTGCCGCCGCAAGGTTTAATTTTAATTTTCTTCTACTTCTACCATTAATTTTTGAAAGAAGTGTACTGATTAAATTCTTCTTTACAAGGTTATTTATTAATTTTAAAGCCTCTTCTTCCAAAGTTTTTTTTTTTTTTTTGAGTGGGATGGGAGCTGAATAGCTTAATTAATTAATTCTTTTAGAATCTCGGTGAAAAAAAAAAATAATAGTAAAAAGGGCTTTTTTGAAGGCTTTTTAAATAAGTAGTTAGAAATTTTTTTAAAGGGTTTTTTTTATAGATAAAACGTACAATAAATTAGCATGTAGAAAAAAAAAAAAGATTAGAGCTGTTTTTTTTTTTTTTTTTTTTTCCCTTTGAAAAAGACGTAAGTCATTTTATTTTTTTAATAACATAATTAAGATTTTTCAAACCTTCAATGAAATTATTTTTCATGTACATTAGTGTATGAAAGCAGAAAAATTCAAATGGGGATATATATTTAAAGTTACATTTATATATATATATATATTTTTTTTTTTCTTTACATTTTTATTGTGTTTAATCGATCTACTTCACTTGTCTTCCTCTCCAAATATAAGATTTATTATATTTTGTATTTCTAATTATTTTTCACATTTAGTTTCATGTTAGAATTCCTGAATGAGAATTTTGTCCCATTATAACTTATTTACTACTACATATTTTTAAATTCCGTTTTTACATTTACAAAATTCACAGCTGTTGAACAGGTTATCGCTTTCTAAAAATTGATTTTTTTTTATTTATTTACTTTTTTTTTTTTTTTTTTTCGTATTTTATTTTGAATTTATAAAATGCAAATTTTCCCAATGTGAAATTTTTGCAATTTAAGCTTAAAAATGAAATCTTAAAGATTAAGAAAATCAATTTTTAGAAAGCGATAACCTGTTTAACAGTTATGAGTTTTCTGAATGTGAAAACAGAATTTAAAAATATGTATTAGTTAATGAGTTATAACAGGGTAAAATTCCCCATAGAATAACACTGACTTCGGCTTTTGGAGCCGATAAGTAGAATATCTCCTTAAGAATTAATGTTCATAAAAATCGAAGTCTTTCCATCTGTACTGAATGATTCAATTATATTCACTTATAAACATATGCAAACCGATGAGAGACGTTCATGAATTATACTATCACTGTAAAAAAAAAAAAAAAAAAAAAAAAAAAACTGTTAAAAGTACAGGAAAAATCTAGCAGCGGGGTGCCAGTATTTCTCCGTCAAATATACAGGACAAAATTGTACTTTTAACAAAAATCCTGTTTGATTTACAGAATTCATGTGTAAAATATATGTCAGTGATGCAATTTTACGGTTTTAAACTGTATATTTGACGGAGAAATACTGGCGCCCCAGCTGCCAGATTTTTCCTGTACTTTTAACGTTTTTTTTTTTTATTATTTATTTATTTATTTATTTATTTATTTATTTATTTATTTTGCAGTATATGAAAATCGTTTGGATCACACAGAAGCTTGCGGATTACATGATTAATATTTAAAAATTTTAATGCAGTTTTGGCTTACCAAAAACAGACATGCTGTAGAATCATCGATAACTAAAAATTACGAGAGGAGCTACAGATAGTTATAAAAGTAATAATTTATTAAGTACAAAAGTAAAATGATTGACTGGCAAATTTTCTAGTATTTTTTTAGTATAATATTGTTTTCTGCTGAATTTGAGAAGTTTCTGTGATTTTTCTGAAATACAGAGTTTTTAAAGGAAATTTACTTCAAAGGTAATTTATTTTCTTTGACATATTGCAAATAAATTCTTATTTATTTATTTAAATCTGAGTTGTTCAAAGAACTCTGCCAGAGAATAAACATCGCAATTATACTTTTTTTTTTTTTTTTTTTTTTCGTGTTTATCTTTTCGTTCCCTCAATGCACCATCTTTTCAAATGATATATACCTTTCCTGATGAAAGTGTGTACTTTTTAGTTAATGATGGGATAATGTAAAAAAGCTAAAACAAGTTTTTCGTCCAATATGTGTGTTAATCTCTGAGATATGTTTATCAACTTTGTAAAAATTATGTAAGGACAACTTTATGCTTCAACTTTCTACAGCTTTAAAAAAAGTAACACCACTAACTCTAGATTAGAAATAAATATTTAAGAGAAAATGACAATTTACACAGTTCTAATTAAAAATTGGTAGAATATAATATCTGCTAAATTTTACGAAGCAGGTCGTTTCGACGCCGACGGTTCGACGCCAACGTTTCGACGCGGGGTCAGTTCGACGCCATATTTTTTTTTAGTATTTTTATTTATTTTTAGAATAAATATGCAATATGCCTGATATAATAAAAATATTTTTTATGTTATATATATGAAGCGTGATTCAAATAAATAAGTAATATAAATGATTTTTATTTATTGATTTAGCGATTGTTTGCACGCATATTTGAAATAAATATATGTGTATATGCGTGAAAGTATTCCAGATTTTTTTTTTTTTTTTGTGTGTGTCCCAGATTAGTGAGAAGCCCCATCGCCAACGTCAAGGCCCCGGAACATGAGGGAGTTTTTTTTTTTTTCACAAAACAGCCTCAATAAGGCAAAATACAGAAATGGTAAATAAACATATGTTACAAAGAAGTTATATTGCAAACAAATATAATTACAGATAAATAAGATTACACATAAATAATATTGCAGACAAATATAATTACAGATAAATAAGATTATACATAAATAAGATTATAGATAAATAAGATTACACATAAATAAGATTACAACACAGAACTGTTATTATACTAATCCATTGCAAAATTATGCGCCACACCTTTCAGGTATTCCGTTATTTCTCGATTTTCAAAATCTTCAACTATTACTTTAATTCTCATATCAGCTCGCAGATACTTATTCCGCTTGTGCGGCGGTTCACCTCCACGTACAAATTGTATAATTGATCAATTGTTTTTTGAACACTTCTGAGACCATCTATTAATTTCCATAATGTGAGGTGTGAAACACCAAATTCGGCCTGTACACGCCTGTGCGCTGCTTCCGCGAAATTATTGGTGGGCCCTTCGTAATTTAAGGTTCTAGCATAACATGACCATATTTCTGGTTTAAAAGGAGGACGACGGCGACGATTATTTCTCTGAATCTTTCCAACGTAATAATCTTCAAAGTAATCTAAAATTGGATTTAACTGATTAGGTAAATTCTCACTCGAAACTTCTAAAGCATTTTCAAGTTCTTCGATAGGCACAAAACTTAACGCAGAAATCATACGTGCATAGAGAGCAAAATCAGCATCGGTATTATATCGTCGCATTAAATGGAATTCTACTATTTTGCTAATTTTCTGCTAAATGTCTGAACTTTATTCGTTCAGTTGATAGCGAAGGTTGGGGGGGGGGGGGGATTGCACTTGTCAAAATAGAGACAGAGTTATTAACAAGCCTGTAATATACTTCAAAGAAAGAAGAATAGATAAGGATAAGCTAGTTGAAATGCAATAAAGTTTGAAATATGTTCAAAACCTTTGGAATTTTCTTAAAATTGCAATTAGTTCAGAAACGTTATTTGCACTTTTGAAAGACTAACAGTTTAGGACATTCTTTGAGGATGTCAAAATAATAAAGTACAACGCTAGGTTTTTCTTATCAACGAAGTAATTCCTGTTGAATTCTCTGTTATAGCTTTTTGGGTTTCACATTAACATTTATTATATATCTATCATATCAGTCATGTTACTTATTTATTTGAATCACGCTTCATATATATAACATATAAAATATATATATTATATCAGGCATATCGCTTTTATTTGAATAATGATGCAAACTTATTCTAAAAATAAATAAAAATACGAAAAAAATGTATGGCGTCGAACTGACCCCGCGTCGAAACGACCTGGTGTCGAACTGACCCCGCGTCGAAACGTTGGCGTCGAACCGTTGGCGTCGAAACGTTGGCGTCGAACTGGCCTGTACCGAAATTTTATCCTCATTTGAAAACACATCAATTCAGTGGAAATATTAAAAAAAAAAAAAAAAAAAAAAAAATGTAAGCACTGTTACTATAAATCTTCAAAGTTGTGAATTTTGATCTGGAAAGATTCAGCATCACGATACAAATGTTTAGAAATTGTAAGATATTTTCCAGTTTCAAACGATTAATATATTTTTCGGAACGAATTTTGTTACATAGATATTTTTCAAAAACAAATTGCTAAAATTATTATTTTTTATTTATTACAAGCAGTATCACTAAGAAAATTATTTATTAAATACAACATTACCCTGGTATTTAACGATGAGTTTTGTAGCACAGTAAAAACATGCTCACAATGAACTGTAAAAATGGAAGTAGTCCTTACTGCAATTGGCAAAAATGTGACAAATGTGAAAAGCACAATACAAAATTCTTTTCATATTTTTATTCGCATTTTATTTCCAACAAAATTACATCAAAAGGATTGTTATAGACTCAGATTATGGAACGAGAATTGGTACTTTCTATACACTATGGCTCAAGCCTTTTTCTGAATATGAACTTCTTTTTTTTCCCAATAAGAAATCATCGACTTATCTTTCTGATCTAATTATTGAAATTAGTTAAAGAACTTCCGTCTGCTTCCATTCAAATTCTTTGAAGAAACAAAATATTAAGTATGTTATTATTTAAAAAAATAAATAAATAATGAGGCTCTTTTTAACTTTTCGAACATATACTTACGATTCCCTTTTATTTATTTACTGAATTATCCGATGGCTGAAATTTGTCGAAGTACTTGATAATCACAGATGTTCGGAAAATCGACTGTAATCATGTCTAAATATATCATCATCTACAATGAGCTTTTAGTCTGAAATTTTCTTTAGAACAATTATTGCTATGACTAAAAATTTACAACTAATTATGTATTGCTGTTTTTATTTGGAAGTAGTCTAAAGATTTTATAGTGAATAATAATAAAAATACAATTTATAATTTGAGTATATGTCGGTAATTTCAACATAAAAAAGAGCTCTCACTTCAATATCTTAATGACCATGCTGGAATGTCCTTTCACCACAAACATTCCAATATATTCGTTCTTAATCTTGTTTTAATGACCAGCCTTTTTTTCTCCAATAAAGCCACGGCATCTTGAGCCAAAATAAATGACGCCATTAAGCAGGACCTATCACAACGCTGATTTTTCTTTCGTGCCATCACCTTCTACTGCTATTCGCTTACATTAAGGGTTTTTTTCTCTCTCTGTCTTTCTTTCTTTCTTCCTTTTTTTTTTTTCTTTCTATTTTAGTGAGGAATAATTTTTCAGCATTCTTCGACTTTTCTGGTTTAAGATTTTGTTCAAAGAAGGAACTGATTACTTCAGTCCCCCTCTTCTTACTCATTAAATTTTTTTCTGTCTCTATCCCTCTCTCCTTTTTCCCATTTCGTTTAAGTGTTGAATGAAAATTAAGTACTATTTCAGCCTACTTGGATGAAATTAACATGCAACAAAGGCATCTTTTTTTTCTACTTTAAGATTAAGTGGATTTTTAATTGTAGAAAATTTGGTATCAAATAGTTTCAGGTAATTAACTTTTATTAATGGCATTTAAATCAATGTTGAATGATAGTTGCCTTTGATTTTCTTTTTAAAAAAATATTTAAAGTGTAAGCATATCTAAAAAAGAAAAAAAAAAAAACAATAAACATTTATTCCAAAAATCTCACTTTAGAATTGACAATTTAAGTTACAGTCATAGAAAATATGATACATTCATAAATATTCATCATATAGGGTATTCATAATTAAAATTATTTACGTTTTTAGATCTGCTTAAAACCAAAATCATTCATTAAAAATGTGTAAAACTTTGTGGATGATTTAACAAAGTGACAGGAAAGCCGATAATAGGAAAATAAAATTAGTTCAAAATTTGGCCACTAGAGGGCGTTTCATCAAAAAATTACAGATTTATTTTCCTCTAGGCAAAACATGTTCCATAGAATGGCAACATAGTTGATTAGCTGCATAATATAATAAACTCATTAAACCGCATAGTACTACTATCTTGTCACTCGAAATGGTCTAGTTTACTAGATCGTGTGTCGCTTGTTAAATCGTTGTATCAAAACGCTGATTCAGTACCAGTTGCTTTAAAGAAATGCCAATCTTTGAAGTGGCTTCAAAAACTTTCAACTACTGCAAACGCACATTGAAAAATGGTGATAAAATTTGGAGAACCAAGACTATTCATTGTCTGATTATCTTTAAAGAGGAAGAAAACGCATGTCTGATGTTGTAGAAGAGGTTGCTGTTCAAGTAGAATACAAAGCTTCAAAATGTCATGCCAGTAACGGTGTCTGCTGTGTAGCAGAGGAATTAGATAAGTCATGTGCAACTGCCCATACAATTCTGCAGAATATCCTCCAGTAATATCTATATCAACTTTCATATGTCAAGTAATTGCTTCCACATGATTTAAACACGTCTCCAGTAATTTCTACTGTTTCATTGTGGACTAATTGATCAAGTCCTGTTTTCATTTAAAAGTCAACAATAAATTAGCAATACCTGCCGTCAATACTTGGCAGGGTTATGCTACGCTCAATTAGTCTGTGAAGGGAGTGATGGTGTAACGGTATCTAATCCTAGAGAATATGTGCTCTTCACAGGTCGTTAGACTATCAAATAGGGTTAATCATCCCCTAGTAGAATTTTAATATTATAATGGCATGTCTTCAGACCACAACTAGGGAAGATTCCCAGATCGTCTCCAATAGCCCCCTTGTTCTAATGCGATACTATCCACTCAACTTCAACTTCTATGCATATTGCAGTATATCACTCAATGTGAGGTTGATTGGGGAATCGGCTAAAAATAGCATCTGGATCGACAAAGCGCACTTCTGCCTCATCGATGCCGATGATGTGTCATTTTTAAATATCACATTCTTTCCCTCACTATTAACTACACTGCTCTGCAAGAAAAAAAAAAATCGAGATCTGATACAAGTCTTGCAGTTCTTATAAAAAATACCTCCTGAATCCGAATATGACACCCATTTTGCCCAGTCACCCACCGTTTTCTAGATACACCACCCCCTCCCTCAATTTCTTTCCCAGTTCGATAATTTTATGACCATGAATTTTATTTGAGGAATGAAAAATAATTAATTTAACACATAAAAAATAAAAAATAAAAAGTTTAAAAAGTAACATTAACAGCAGATTAAAAAAATATAAGATATTTAATGCATAATTTCAGTGGCAAATCTCCCCAAAAAGTTTTCCCTTGTGGAAAATGTTTAGAATTTTCCAACTCTGTAACCCCTCAGAAGATATTTAACGGTTAAAATAATCCCCCCCCCCTCCTAAAAATAAAATTTATAGCCATAAAATCACCGAAAAATGATAAAAATAGGGGGCCATTCCCAGGGCCTGACTATTGCACGGGCACCCGGGGCTAGTGCCCTGTGCACGAAATTTCTAAGAGGCACAAAATTTTACTAATGGTTAAAATATATGGTCTAAATCTGCATTATTCTTTCTTTCTTTCCCTTTTTTTTTAACTCAACTGTCTTTTACTTACATTAATATAATTTTAAGATACAAACTGTCGTTAGACTAACTGGGGATGATTTTATTTGTCTTTAGAACCTGGCCTAAAACAAAACCAGATTAAATTTTTGATCAAATAATTTTTTTTTTTTCGCCTGCTAAAAATTGTCGTATAATAGTAACCGGTCTTTTTTTTTTTTTTTTTTTTTTTTTTAAGGGGGGGGGGATGAGGGAGAACCCCTTCTTCTAAGGGGGCACGAAAGATTTAAAGTGCTCTGGGCACAAAAATTTGTTAATCAGGCCCTGGCCATTCCTAAAAAACGGTGGGTGATAGGGTAAAATGAGCGTCATATTCGGATTCAGAAGGTCATTTTACATAAGAATATGCCGAAATGGTGTCAGAAGCAATTTTCATACCGAGTGCTATTAGACTTCATTATTTTGTAATCTGTTTCTTTGACAGGTTACATTTCCTTTTGTTTCTTTTTATAAATTTATTAAATTTCTATAGAACTAGAATACAGACTGATTGATTGTGGCTAGAAAGTTGTTTGAAGAATAGTCTGTTTCAGGATTTAGCGAGAATTCTATTTTGCATTTCATCCAAATTAAAACGGTTACATTCACTTGATAAAATAAAGAAATTATATATATCTACAGATGGCTGACAAAATAATGTAAACACTTTGGCTTTCTTTACGTTTTGTCAAATATCTTGAAAAGTTCTTTAGGAGTCATCTTGAAACTCGGGTAGTGTAAAGAACATGTTATACCTCATATATTTCAGCAAAAGTTGTGTCATGGAAAGGAAAAGGGGACCAGTAAAAAATTAAACAAAAATCAAAATGTTTTGGATCACCCTGTAAAAGGTAATGCTTTAAATGCATTTCGGCTGTAGCATGTGATTATGAGGACTTTTTTTAATATCTATAAAAAATTGTATGAGGCTACCACATATATTCATGGCGTTATAACGGTTTCTTTAAAAAAAATGCAAAAACAATTTCCACTTTTTTAATAATAAAACGTGTATTTGACCTAGTACAAAACCATTTTCAGGAAATATGACATTAGATACAGCATACAGCAATCAAAATGTAGAAATGTTAAATATCTTACGAATTACGGGCACTTTTACTAAATAATTTTTAACTACCCATGCGCAAGCTTTATAAAAATTTCATTTGCATAATTTAATAGCCAAAAGTATTGAGCAACTTACATGAAAACCCCAAATAAATATCATTTTAATTCAAAACGTTATGAGAGATAGAATAAACGGGATGTAAGTTCTCCTAAAAAAAAAAGCGAATGATGTTAGGGGGGTTTATTAATATTTATTTACAATCAACGAAAACATTGTAATACCATTGGGCATTCATTGAATCAAAATAAAAATTTGAGAAAAACCCCTTATAGTTTGTTTAACTTTTATTTTGAGAGAACTGAAATTCTGTGAGTACATTAAGCACATAAATCGCGAAACTGAAAGAAAATGAATTGTTATAAAATATTATGAAGATTGTGATTGAGTATATTTAATTTCTCAACAGAGCTACAGAATTGTTAATTGGCAACGATCTGTCATTCACCCTTGTAGGAATGATATAAGAGGAGTCGGCATACAGTGTATCAGCATGCAGGGCAAATGAAGTTAACGGTTGTCTACTCAAGATGTCTGCCGCAAAGGTAATCAAAGCTACCGCAGGAGCCCTATTGAATCTACCAAAATATTGGACAGCACTGTGTTATTTTACTTATTTGACATTTATTTAACAGCTTTGAGACCTATAGTTACAATGGCTTTCGTTTCGAATGGTCGATATTACAAAATTTCACAAATTTCTTACATGACTGTGTTGCTTAATGACTTCTGTGGTTACGATTTTTGCGTCATGTTTTTCTGGACATGTCCTCTCCTGGTATATCATTCCTCCAAAGGTTCATCTCTAAGGGTGGCCATCACAATTTTGATTCTCTGCTCTCCTACTCCAGTAACCCTCAAATGTATTAATTTGTTGGAATTTGGAAGACATTGCAGGCACGGCAGATTTCCCGACATTAGCCATTATTAACGCACACATTAGTCTTTGTCCGGCTTTAATATCGAGTCCGCAATGGACTTCATTCCTGTCATGTCATTAAGTCCTTGACAGGTGACCACACCAGGGAAAAATATAACATTATAATGTTTATATTTCTATTCTATGGGGGAATGTTTGCATTCTTTAGGGAAATATTTGTATCCTATAAGAAAATTCACATTAAAATGCACAATCATAAATCAAATGTTGGATATGATTTAACCTCGAACCCAAAAAAATGGATATTGTCCATTCTCAATTAAGAGCTTGACTCTCTGCTAACCAGGCTACTGTGGCCAGAATTTTTTTTTGGAAAATTTTTTTAAAATTCTAATTTGTCACTATTACAGTCGGCACGGCAGCAAAATTATTCGGGCGTTAGCAATAATTCCTATGTAAAAAAGTACACTTAATACTGTTTCGTTAAATAAATCCTTGTCGAATCATGTTCTTACACTGACTAAGAACATGACTAGACAAGGATTTATTTAACACAGCAGCATTAAGTGTACATTTTTTAAATAGGAATTATTGCTAGCTCTTGAATAATTTTGCTACCGACTGTATACCTCTGGAGGTCGCCCAAGTAGAATAGTCATCCCCTCTTTGTAGTATCAAAATGGACCTTATGCACGAGTGGCAACGGCTGCGGGTATTTACCGATTTAAGCGGCTGGTATTGGCTGATAGAGAAGTAAACAAAAGTTTCGAGCTCAGCGATTGGCGAAGAAATTTTATACAACCGCAATGACGCGCGATGCATAGGGTCCATTGCGATGTCATGCTACAGCGTCTAGAATAAACAGTGTGGCAATCGCCTATAACCGTGATGTTAAAATGATGCTACAAAAATTAAGCTTACCCAGATGTCGCTGTGATCGAAGCTATTGCTCAAATCGAAGACCTGATTGGCTTTTCCCAGTTTCGTCAGTTTAATCACGTGATCTAAGCATATAATTAACCAATAGGGAGTCTCGGTTTTGTTGTCGTGACCCTAGCTTCGATTACAATGACATCTGGTGACAGGTTTAATTTTTTTAGTACAATTTTATTCGCCGCTTTCCACACTGTTTATTCTAGACGCTGTAGTCATGCCACCGAACCACCCTTAGGGTATGGTGACCAGATTAGAGTACCTTTATAAATTAGAAATGTTAATAATTATTACAATTCCCTTATTAGAAAGATAGTTTTACATTCGTCGTAAATGGAGACTACAAAACTAATAAACATGATAAATAATTTTCTTGTAACAATTTTTTAAAACTTAAAGAAAAATCTTACAAAAAGGGACTGTCTTCCAAAAAAGAGGACGTCTGGTCACCCTATCTCAGGGATATGTCCCAGACCGACGTCAATATCGTAACACTAGTGCAATATGAAATCCACTCACTCATTATCCCTTCCCCCCCCCCCCCCCCCCCCCCCGCTACCCCATCCCCCAAATCCATTAATTCAATATTTTCAAATAGAATCACAAAACATTCCTTCTTAAAAGATTAATATACCATAAACGCAAGTCCTTTAAACATATTTCTAATTCAAATGCAATAAATATGCCAATAAATTAATTTTCATAAAGATGATACTTCCTTCGATACAGAAAGCTAAAAGAGATATCAGTCTATTGATTAGCTTTATTAAATTCGTGATCAAATAAGACGTTGGAAAAAAATATATAAAAATCTCGCTATTCAACAAAATGGATGATCTTTTAAAAAAGTTCTTAAGATTTCACGCTTTCCACAACATTCTTTTAGAAGAAAACTTTTGGAATGATGATGAATTTTTCCATTTGATTGAAAATCAAGGCGGGGAAAAAAAGTCATTGGATGGGTTGATAGATAATCTTAATGACGTCATTTACGGCAATCCGAGATTCCAGAGTGTTATTGCAAAAACGGCCATTAGGCAGGGATTCTGGGCGAGAGTTATTGGAATGTTTGCGGTGGCAGCAGCCCGCATTATTCTGACGGACATTAACCAGGGAAGTCGGTGGCATCCGGCCAGAGATATAAAGGGTTTGATCAGACGGTCTGGCGACGGAAAGAGGAGAAAAAACATGGAATACTTTTTATCAGCATTCCACTAGATCTAATATCATTTTTTCCCCAATGTTTTTTTACTCTCTAGCTGTAAGAAAAGAAATGCACTAAATAAAAACAAATCCTATGCAAGAGGAAATCCACAAAGTTTTTAAAAATTAGGGAGAATGGGACCTTCTTCTTTTTTTTTTTTTTTTTTTTTTTTTTTTTTTTATGATATTATTTTATTGTTTTATTTAATTACATTTTGCTTTATTGAAGAAAAAAGAAAATTAAAAATTAAAAGAAAAAAAAATCATTAACATTATGGTAAAGTTATAAAATATCTCAAAAGAATTATTTTACTTTCTTATAATAATTATTATTATTATTCAGATTTTAGTCATTTATACATACTTTACAATTGTTCATTCCTTTTAAAAGATGATTTGACAGTTTTGTATCTATCATTCTCATAGAAATTAATTTTCTTTATAAAACCACTATTTCTATCCAATTTATGTTACGTTTTATGTCAGTTTTAGATTATTTTATACTTGACATACAGCGATGAATTTTATTAATACGCTTTCAAATATAATATATTTGCCTAGCTGTATACATTTCTTTGTAATTTTTTAGAACTTTTAATCGTTTTATTGTGAGTGCTGGGTACGTATAACAACCCACATATAAAAACTTATCTTACTGAGATAATGTGGAGCAAGGTTGCGCTTGAAAACGTGTTTATAGGGAATTTCTTTGGAAAGGGCGGCCGTACATTTCGTTAAATCCCATTACAGGGAGTAGTGAACACACAAAAATAATCCACGCATTAAAATTTGTGACCGCAGCTCCCATAGATTTCCCAGGACAAATTTAACGCTAAAAGAGGGTTTCGAATTCGTCCCCTCGCAACGTCCCCTCCCCCCCCCCCCCCCGCGCCAAAGTCAAATATAGCAAAAAAACAAAAATGGGGTTTTTTAAATATTCCGAAGACCTGAAGAAGACGCATGGCTGTTTTCAGCATCTTCGTACTATTTTTGGAAGAGTTCTACTCAAAAATCTGGAATTTGCGAAATTTCCCCCGGAAAATCGATTTTCCCTCAACCCTTACAAATCAAAAATTATAAAATCGCAGGATTTTTTTTTTTTTTTTTTTTTTTTTTGTTTGTTTGTTTGTTTGTTTATTCTCCCCATGTACAATTTCTTCACCGTTAAGTAATTTGGGGACGAGTTATGCTTACAACTGTGTTTTTGCCTCGTGTCTCGTGGACGAGGAGGGAAGGGATTAATTTTAAGCTTCGCCCTGACCTAAATCCCTGCCAAGTGTTGTTGAATTCCGTCCAGTCGTTCTCACGTGATACCTGGACAAAAACAACGTTACAGACATACAGACACAACGACACACACACACACACAACATTTTCTGAAGTCATTTTTGGCTTTCACAATGAGTGAAACGTGAAGATATCGCAATTTTTTTTTATTCTGAGACATTTACAGACAAAAGTTTGATTTTATTAATATAGATTTAAAAGTATAATTAAAATCTATATGAAAATTTAAACTAGTACCATCGTTTATTAGATTTAAATAATATTGAATTTAGAAAATGAAAGCAGCTCGTGGAAAAATTAAATAAAAGGGACAAGATAATTTAATTTAATTTAGTTTATAGAAATGTCATCGGCATAGAAAAAAATATTTAAAAAAATTTTTAATTAAAGATTTTTTCTATTAGCTTGATTCGCACTAAAAAGTATGAAAAGTTTAAAATGAAGTGTTCCCACCTAAATTTCCTACTTTAGTTAATTTTAAAAAAAATCTAGTCGTTGTGTAAACTGTTTGCAATGCAACCCTGGATTCAGAAATATCGCCCCTTTTCATTTGGTACCGAATTTGTAAGGAGCCACGCACTTTTTAAAACGACTGAAAGGAATTAAAAAAGGAAATGTTTAAATTGAAGTGTTCCCACCTAAATTTATACTTAATTTTAAAAAATCTAATTGTCATGTCGAAAAACTGTTTACACCTCTGGATTCAGAAAAACCGCCCCTTACATTTGGTACCCAATTTGTAACGATAGGACTGATATTTCTAATTTATTTTACCCTTTTTCTGTTTCTAACCCAGATTCAGCAAAAGGTTTATGACAGAGATTGTAAGCTAGAGAAAAAAAAAAAAAAAAAATTATTTAATTAATAAAAACTACTTTAACCATTTTCTTTTTAACAGATTTTATCCCATTGTCCTATTTAAAGGACAGCTGAAAAAATAGCATATAGAAATCAGAATTTGCTTGGTGCGAATATTTTGTCAGCTGGAATATATAAGCTTCTGCTAGCGTGTTTTGTGTCTCACCTCCTCCATCTGGAATCTTTGTTTAATCATTACATTAGGGGGCGTGGTTTATCTTCTCTTTGCAGTTGAAAATTCTTTCTGGAGAACTATCATGTAAATAAGAAAGTATTACACAGATAAAGCAAAACTTTATACTCGGAAAGCACTTTTCACTATTGAAGAGAACACTAGAACATATAAGT
The DNA here is from genome assembly GCA_963930645.1 of Salticus scenicus. Taxonomy (NCBI): domain Eukaryota; kingdom Metazoa; phylum Arthropoda; class Arachnida; order Araneae; family Salticidae; genus Salticus; species Salticus scenicus. The sequence continues at coordinate 86,548,424 of OZ005648.1, forward strand.
GCAAATTTGATCCTCTTTATTTCAATGTCCTGTGTACAAGGTGGATAAGATTTCTTATACAGAATATATATATATATATATATATATATATATATTTTTTTTTTTTTTTTTCAAATTTTGTTGTATTTAGTTTATTTAGGTTTAATTAACCTTAAAAAATATAATTTTTCTCAAATTTGAGCAAAATAAATAAATTGGAATAAAATGGGTTAATAATAAACAGAATGAAAAAAATAGAAAAACCGATGATATTTTACCAGGAGATTTTTGAAGATGAATTCTTAATTGGATATTACGTTAATATTTTAAAAGAATAAATAAGATGAACCTTCTATCAAGTTAGGATTTTCGACAACATTCAAGCCACAGTATTTTGTCTCTTTATTTAAACTGAAAAATTCTTACGATTGATTTTTTTATTAAAGACGACTTTGGTAACGAACAGTTGTGTAAAACGTGTTAATAACACTGATACTTCATACCTTTATATAGAATAAGAATAGACCAAAAATAAATCCTGTCGTACTAAATTCTATTTTATATAGAATTTTATATCTATTACATAGAAAAGAAAAATAGACTTCATTTTTATATTTATTATTTATTTTATTTTGTGATCGCATCAAGATTTCATGTTATTCTACAAGACGAAATTTTTAATCGGGCTGCTAATAAGGATCTAAACATATTAAGATATTAAATATGAAAATATAATATAATAAATATGATATAATGATATGAATGAAAATGATATAACAAATATGAAAAACTTGTGATTAGCAATACTCTAAAGTGTGTTTTGCTTCTTTCACGCTAAACAGTGTCATTTATTACTTATTTCGGTTACAGTTAATTAAACCCGAAACAATTCTGTGTGTTTTTGCTACTCATAATGTTATTTTAATGCGATATCAATAATATATCTATCAATAATATATCCGGATTTTACAGGAAACTTATACAAAGTAACCATTACACAATTTTTATAACAAATTTTAGACTTTTAGACAAAAATTGGATTATATTTAAACTTGAAAGACTTCTTCACACACGGTAAAATTAATGGAAGCACTATTGATTTCGAAACGACGTGGCCTTTCTTCTTCAAGTGTAAAATACGTACTACTGCCTTAAAGGCAAAAAGGCCACGTTCTTTCGAAATCGGTAGTGCTTTCATTAACCCGTTAACGCCCAGTGTCCTCGTTTGAGGACAGCTAATATAATGGCACGTATATTTTTTGTGGTTTCTTGGAATGATTTCTGCTTGTTAGTGACAGTTTATAGCGTCACTCTAAATGATCCCTGAAAGTTTTATGTGCCTACTAATAATTATTATTTCATAATTTGGATAGTCATTTTATGATTTTTCATTCGTCGCACATATATTTGCTTTTTGCGCAGGTATACTAACTTAAATCAAGTTGAATAATAATATATATTATAATACTTTACTTTCGAGATCTTTGTCAACATATAATAGGAAATGAATCTGTTATCTCAAAGTGTTTCTGTCTCGAAGTTTTCTCGCTAGAACACTAAACCTTAATAAATGAGGATATGCTAGAGGTCTGCACGGGCCAGGCTTACGGGCCGAGCTCGAGCCCGGCCCGGTCCTCGCACCGGGTTCGGACCAAATATTTCAATTTGCTCTCGGGCCGGGCCGGGCCTGAATGAAATTTTCCCCAGGCTGTGTCGACCCGAATCTTTTTCTGGTTTCCTCGTTAATCAACGAAAAAGGAAAATGATAAAATATTTCTTCAATCATTTGTTTTACTTAATTTTACAGGTTGGTATGTCACAAAGTTTTATTTTGTTGAAAAATGTCTGTAACTTCAATTTAATTGTCTATCAGTCTGTATGTTCGAAATATGATTTTTCGCAAATATTTTTAGCATGCCTCGAAATTAATGTATTTTATTTAAAGTAATGTTAGATTGTTTCCTATTCAAAATAGTAGACATGTCACTACCAGTTTGCGTACATGTGCCTAACAAAAGAAATTAGATACGTTACTGTGCTACGTTACCGGCTTTTGTTTCCTATGATCTGTTGAGTTTAGGTGGTATGAAGGCTATCAAAATCCTTCCGCTGTAACTTTTTCTCTAAAGCTCCTTTTTCTTTTCTCCAGTGAATGAAAGTAGCATCATTTTTTATCTTAGGAAAAAGCAACTTTTCTATTGAATATGGTTGGATTAACATTAAAGGTTTGTTTACCGGATCACACGAAAGATTCGGATACATTACGGTATATAAGAGGAAATGGTTGAAAGTGCATTTTTAGTAGTATTAACCATTTTAAATACCTTCCTATATTGTTTGGTGAATGCTAATGTTTTCGATTTGACTTTCTGTTTGTCTTTGTGCCTTGTCTATAATAAGGAATTTCTGTTTATATATAATTATCTTGTAAAAGTTCAGCAGTTTTGTTAAAGAACGTACTATTGATTGGTTATATAAAACCTCTGCAAAACACATATTAAAAATCTTTTTCAAAGAAAGGCATGCATTTTTTTTTTTTTTTTTTTACATATTTTTGAATCGGGCGGGGCCGGATCGGGCCTGATTTTATCGTTTTTTGTCCAGGCCGGACAGGGCCATACACTGTTAAAAAATAAACGGGCCGGGCTCGGGTCGAACTTTTTGATTTCATACCGGGCCTGGCCGTGTAAGCAAAGCCTTCGTACGGGCCGGGCCGAGCCCGGGCCTCAAAATTTTGGCTCGTGCACACCTCTAGGATAGGCTTTACATTTAAAACTATCAGAAGAATTGTTTAAGTTAATATATTTTACTGTCAGTTGTCTATATTAATTTAAAAGTGAAATAATTAGCTAATAATATTTTGCAAAATTAATTCGGGCGTTAACGGGTTAATCTTATGGTGTGTGAAGAATTTTTTTCAAGTTTAAATATTGATAATACACCAGTTCTTTAATTTAATATAAATTGGATTGTTTACTAGCGGGCTTCCGTGAATTTCTTGCTTTTATATTTAAAATAATAATAATAATTAAATTTTGGTTAATTTCTTGTTTTTGTAATTAAAATAATAATAATAAATGTTTATAATTTCTCGGCTCAAATTAAGTTATCTACTTTCATTTTCATTTTCATTTTATTTATTTATTTATTTATTAAATATATATATAAACATCTCTGGATATTGATTTATTTTATGAAAGATAATATTGTTGTTAGAAATAAATTATATATACATTTTCTCATAATTGCATATATTTCTTTCTTTCATTTCGGATCTCGGATTAATTTTAAACTGATTTTTCGGTATCACATTGAGTATGATCCGAAAGGTGCAAGGCTATATCAGTGAGGCATTATTTCACATGATTTTAGAAAATCTCTTATCCCTTTAGACGCAGGCCCGTCCAACCCAAAACAGTTGGCGGGCCGCATTGGAAATCTATTTTACACAGACGGGCCGCATTAAAAATCTGTTTCGCACAGGCGGGCCGCGTTGTATAAACGCATGTACCATACGCATAATAATAATTCTTTTTCCGGTGGACTTGTGAGGATTTAAAACGGAAAATATGTATATTAAATTCATTTTTATTCATAAAATAACTATAGAACAGGGAAAAACTTATGATTATACATTAATATGTATAATAGTAAGAATCAGTTATTGATCTGGTAATATTTTATTAACATCAACGAGCAAGATATTTGTTTATTTAGCTACCTCAGTCAGTGTATTCATTAAAAAAAAGTCAGAAACAATTTATTAATTTTAGATGTTTTAACCGAAGTTGTTAAATTAGAAATTTCCTGAATTCTGTCGCGGGCCGAAGAAACTTACACGGCGGTCCACATGCGGCTCACGGACCTTGGCCAGCCCTGCTTTAGAGTGCTGATTTTCTTCTAGCCCAGTAAAATTAGACCCAAAAAAAAAAAAAAAAAAAAAAAAAAGGGACGTGTTTTTAATTAATTCGTAAAAAGCTAGAAATGATTTTATTTCACTTTGGGGATTCAAAATAAGAGTGATATGAGCAGGGACGAGTCAAAGCCTCATATGTGGGCCCATTCTCCCAATCATACTTTTTTAAAACTACTTCTTCTTATGCAAAAAATTAAAAAGCCTTAAATTCTCCTCAGAATTATTTGTGCTGTTATTAAAAGATACATATTTAAATAGCGATTCCATTATACATGTAAAATACCAAATTCAGAAAATTTAATTTTTTTTTTTTTTTTTTTTTTTTTGTGTGTGTGTGTGTGTGTGTGTGGTGTGAAATAAGTTTTCACATCACTTCAATTCATGGAAATTTCATTTTTCATCTTCCTTCGATAAACATTTATTTTATTTACAATCTTGGAAATACATATGCAATTTTATTACTGAATACATAAATTATAGTCTACAAAAAATTATCCTTCTATGATCTCAGTTTTCTGAATTTGGAATGATCCCAGCTTACGGGTACTAAAAGCATTTACAGTGTGTATATCAATATCTCACGGTGATCAATACCATGAGAATATCAGAGACAAAGTTGCTGAAAAGCCTTTCTTAATCAAAATCGTTTGTATTTGTTCCAGAAAGCACTCTCGAAGAATAATTTCAAATTGGCAATTTTTCCTCCAACTGAGAAAACCGCTCAACAACGTTTTCTGAGAGTATATCTTCAAGAGCAAATGTGGGAAAACAGCTTCTTTGTGCCGCAGCAGAGGGTTAGAAAACCATAAAAAATGTTCTTCTGCCAAATACCATAGAATTATCAACAGCTCCCCTAGAACTACTAATCAACATTCCGTATTCTTAGAAAACAGGATACTAAACAGGTTGCTCCTGTAGAAAATCTGGAACGAAATGTTTGGTGATATGTGAAAACTGCGAAGTTCATTCTTGAACTAATATTCTGTCCGATGATGATAATTTACAGCAGAAAACAGCTTCCCATGACGAAGAAGTGGACCTTGTTAATAAGGTCCATACCAAAACATTCTGGAATATGAAGACCTTTAAGGGAATAAGAGCACCTTTCTGGACCATCTGCTGACAAAAGGCAGAAATGTTATTAAAAATTAAAAATTCTTTTTTCATTGAATTCGCCAATTTTTTTTTCATAGAAGTACCTATCTGTATAAAGTACAGAATCTTTGTTATATTAAATTAAAAAAAAATTGGTTATATAGTTTTCCTGTTTTCAAACTTTTTACCGTTAATTTAACGACCAATTTGAACTTTACCTTGTTTTAAAAAAAGTCCATTTTTATAACTGTTTCAATTTCCAATTTGAAATTTGAACAACCAGTTTGAATGTACTTTTTACTGTACTTACTAATTAGGTACCTACCTATGTTTATTATATAGGTACTGGTGTAGCAGGGTAGTTCCATTCTCCATTTGGTATAGACGTTTTTGGGTCACAGGCGTTTGAAAGTAAGTGTAATGCACTTTTCAGCCGAACGGAACATTTTGTTCCTATTTAGCTGCTGATTCTTACCAAACCACCGAACTAAGTTTAATATTTAGGATAGCATTTGATGCATAATTTCATACTCTTTAATTTTTGTACAAGTGAAATTTTATGTACGATGCACATGCATTCTACAGATGTTATAATGCAAAATTTGAAAAAAGTGCCAAGAATGTTTGGTTTTTGTGGCTCCCAAAAATTTAACTCACCTAAGAAAGCGTCGCAAACTCCAATTACTTTTATTTCAAATGTCCAAACGTAAGTAAAGTCATTTCCAGACTTTTACAAATTAATGGAAACCAAAAGTTTAAATAGATTGGACTTTCACATCTAGAAAATTACCAACCATTTAACTTGTTCCTGATTTCCAAAAGATCAATTTTCATTTTGAAACTATGCAATGTGAAAAATGTATTTAGTTCATCTTTCGTATTTTTTAACTGCAAAATGAAATACTAAAAATTAAAAAGTTACATTTTTGGAAAACAAGAACAAATTTAACTGTTGGGACAGAATTTAAGAGATTTTTAAAAATACTTTAGGTAGTGAGTAATTCTAGAAACAAATTTTTTCATAAAATAACATGGGCTTTGGCCTCCGGTGACGACAGATGCGAGTCCCCTTAAGGCTGATTTTTATATCTGGGTGAAATGTCTTGCATGGCGGGGGGAAGGGGGGGGGGTTAAAGAGTCTTACCCTGTGTATTTATGCGAGGTTCGGAGAAAACAATAAATATTCTGAAAGGCATGGCCAAAGAGCGACTATAAATGAATATTCTCTTCACACTTTTGCCACCGAGAAACTTAGCAAAACGACTAACCAGCCAACATTGTTTCTCCCAAATTAATTTTCATAAACATCTAACGCAATTTCCTCTGTCATACTAGGATTTTCTTTCATATGAACAGATCTTTAATATCAGTTTTTTTAATTGTGGTCTTCTGACTAATTTCAACTTTTTAATTCGAATGATGAGATAACTGGAGGAACTGTCAAAAAGATCACGTTTTAAGCGCTTAATATATCTCTGTTCCCGTTATTTCCTTGCTCTAATTGGTGGTCGGGATTCCTCATCCATGATTCAACGGCGCCTGTCTCCAACTTCGGAACGAATTCATCACCGCTTCCTTTAATCAGACTCGTTTCTGCCAAGTTGAGATGTATTTGCGACTACAATTGCGAAGCTCAGACATCGTCCCATTCCTTCCGCTTCCCTTCTTCACGTTTTCTTTTCCAAATTATATTTACTATTCTCAATTCAAAATAAAAACAAAGAAAAAGAAATGAGAGAGGAATGTTATATCTTACTGCTAATTGACATAAGAAAAGAAAGAATAAAAGAGATAAAATGGTACTTTCTGTTACACATTAAAAAAGTTAAGAAATTTTAAACATAAGGTTTCAAACGCAGTTTGTCTGTTTATTAAAAAGAGATAAAGAAAAAAAATATGAACTAAATCGAAAACAAAAAGATAATACATGATACATATATATATATATATATATATATATATATATATATACAGGGTGTCCCATAAGTCTGTAGACATTTTAAAAATTTATAACTATTGAATGAATTGATAGAATTGAACGCGGCTTGTGAAAAAATCATTCTCGTGAAGGGGGGATATTTTTTGGCAATGGAAAATTATAATTAAGCGATTTGTCGATAGAGGGCAGTGTGCGTCACCAGATCACACATTTTCATGAAAAACTGTACTTATTTGTATGCAAATGTTTACAGGCATATAAATCCTATTCTATGTGTCTGTCGTCACCACAAATTACAGTTTGCAAACGAGTAATAACACTGCTAACTGCAGCTTCACTCGGTGGTTCTTACCTGAAGCAAAATATCTTTACCAAAAACACTTTACCACCAAGTTAGCATCGCAGTTAAAATTTCATGTATGCACAAGTACACTGTCTACCAATAAGTATTTGGACACTTTCGAATTTAGACATTTTGTCAAATTCTAGAAAAGTTCTTTAGGAATCATCTTGAAACTTTCGTAGTGTAAAGAACTTGTTATACCTCATGTATTTCAGCAAACGTTGTGTCCTGAAAAGGAAAAGGTGACCAGTAAAAAGTTAAACAAAAATCAAAATGTTTTGGATCACCCTGTAAAAAGGAATGCTTTAAATGCGTTTTGGTTGTAGCTTGTGATAAAGAGGATTTTTCTCATTATCTGTATAAAATTTTATGAGGCTACCACAAATATTCATGGAGATATAACGGTTTCTTTAAAAAACTGCAAAAAGAATTTCCACATTTTTAATTATAACACGTAAGGTATTAGACGCAGTGCAAAGCCATTTTTAGGAAACATTGCACACTAAATTAGACACAGCATACAGCAATCAGATTGCAAAAATGTTAAATATCTTACGAAATACGAGCACTTTTACTAAATAATTTTTAACTACGCATGCGCCAGCTTTACAAAAATTTCATTTGCATAATGTAATAGCCAAAGGTATTGAGCAACTTATATGAAAACTCCAAACAATTATCATGCAAATTCAAAACGTTACGAGAGATAGAATAAACAGAATTTAAGTTCTTCTCAAAAAAACGAAAGATGTTAGGGGGTTTTATCAATATTTATTTACAATTAGTGAAAACACTGTATTACAGTTGGTAACAATCTAAGAACATGATTCGATAAGGATTTATTCAACATAACCGTATGAAGTGTACTTTTTTTACATAGGAATTTTTGCTAGTGTTCGGACACTTTTGTTACCGACTGTACCATTGGGCATTCATTGGATCAAGATAAAAATGTGAGTAAAACCCCTTATAGTTTAGCTTTTATTTTGAGAGAACTTAAATTCTGTTCATTCTATCTCTCGTAACGTTTTTAATTTACATGATGTTTGTTTGGGGTTTTCATATAAGTTGCTCAATACCTTTGGCCATTAAATTATGTAAATAAAATTTTTATAAAGCTGGCACATGCGTAGTTAAAAATTATTTATTAAAAGTGTTTGCATTTTGTTAGATGTTTAACATTTTTGCATTCTGATTCTGACTGCTGTATGCTGTGTCTAATTGAGTATGCCATATTTCCTAAAAATGGCTTTGCACTGGGTCTAATACCGTACGTGTTATAATTTAAAAAGTGGAAATTCTTTTTGGAGTTTTTTTAAAGAAACCGTTATACCGCCATGAATATATGTGGTAGCCTCATAAAATTTTATACAGATATTGAGAAAAACCTTTTTAATCCTATGCTACAGCCAAAATGCGCTTAAAGCATTACTTTTTACAGGGTGATCCAAAACATTTTGATTTTTGTTTAATTTTTTTACTGGTCCCCTTTTCCTTTTCAGGGCACAACTTTTGCTGAAAGACATGAGGTATAACATGTTCTTTACACTACCAAAGTTTCAAGATGATTCCTAAGAAACTTTTCCAGATATTTAACAAAATGTCTAAATTCGATAGTGTCCAAATACTTATTGGTAGATAGTGTACTTGTGCATACATGAAATTTTAATTGCGATACTCACTTGGTGGTAAAGCGCTTTTGGTAAAGATATTTTCCCTCATGTAAGAACCGCCGACATAAACTGCAGTTAGCAGTGTTATAACTCGTTTGCAAACTGTAATTTGTGGTGACGACAGACACATAGAACAGGATTTATATGCCTGTAAGCATTTGCATGCGAATAAGTACAGTTTTTCATGAAAATGCGTACACTGTCCTCTATCGGCAAATCGCTTAATTATTATTTTTTCATTGCTAAAAAATATCAAGAAGAAATAAACTGCTCTAATCGCAAAATTGTATAATTTATAGGACTTCATTTCCATGTTTTTCTTTCACATCCGTAGACATAAATTACCACAACTAAATAATTAGTATGGGGATAAAATATATGGTATATGAAATAGGAGATGAGGCGAAATGAAATTAATAAAATACACAACTAGTGTTACCAACTTGTGGGGATTTGTCACTACGCGTAGGGACTTTTAGTAGTTTTCTTCAGAATCTAAGGATTTTGAAACCTTAGGGACTTTTGGGATAATTTTGCAAGACTTTTTATGGGATTATACAGGGATTGTGTTAATTTTTCAACTTTTCTTCGTGATTTTTCACTAAAGTAGGTACTTTTATCTTAAGTGTAGGGATATTTTGAGCTGACAGTAAGAATATGTCAAAATTTGAGTTGGTAACAACAACTTATGTTTATAAAGTAAACTATCCAAAAGATCATGACCATTCAAAAAATTATCGTCCAAAAGCCACAACCGGGGGAGGGGGGGGTTGGAGTGTTACCCCCTTCTCGAAATTTTCAGATTTGTAGAAAATTTCTGAATTATACTTTAATTTTAACCGTCAACATTATGTGCAAAAATTTGAACCCCTCCAAATTTTTTTCAGGTTACGGTCTTGGATGGTATCTCTCAATCTTTCATCACAATCTGATTTATACTTTTCAGGTATTTCCAATTAAAGCAGACTTTTTCCAAATGAAACTGAATGACTGACAGGATATTCGGATAGGACATATTCTTTTTAGAAATTCGTTGCCGAATAGGCGATATATCATACAGAAATAGTAGTCTGATAAATAATTTAGATTTTCTAAGCACTGCAAAGAGCACTGAACGACAATTATTTAATTTCGTAATCTTCCGATACAAGTGTTGCAATGAATATGAGGTGCCTATGATTTATCTTGATCTCCTATTCGCAACTAAAATAACGTGATCTGCCGTTTCAATTAGTGTGATAGCTTGTTTCAGACTAAAGATTTACATTTCCACAAACAGAGCAAATTTTTTCAGGAGAGTTCATACAAACATGCGGTATTATTAAGCCTGAAAATGATATTATTAAATTACTAGCAGGCTCTGCCCGCTTCGCTGGACACTATATTTAAATGATTTCTTTGTAACTGAATATATTTCGATTGGCGACTATTTTCGTCACAGCTTTAGTATGGGACCTCCTTGGCAATATCAAACATTTTTTGAACTTCTCGAATCTGTACAACAAAACTATTATTAAAACAAATATTTTCGAAAATAGTCCAATAGCTGGTGTTAATTCTTCGAATATTCTGGAAACAGTTGAAGCTGTTACTCGTACAGTATAAGTCATTATTCGATGAATGTTCTGGGACAGTCTAAAAATAGTCACTTGTTCCACAGGAGTAAAGCAAATAACCCACTCGCCAAGTTTGTCTCCAAGACTATGCTTTCTATTAAACATATCTTTGTTTAGTTATTTAAATATTAATTTGAATTAATCAAATATTTCTGCCCGACAGCGTGCAAGTGCAGTCACAGACAGCAGCTCATTTATTTGTATGTTCAATTAGCGTAGTGATTGGTATATAAAAAAATAAATAAATAACTAAACATTATCGTGCTACACAACTTTATTGAATCTCTCCCTTGGCGGCTTTTGAATTTTTGTCGCCATATTAGCGATTTTTTTTTTTTTTTTTTTTTTTTTTTTGTATAATTTCTTGCATAAAAATAGAAAGCGTTTTATCGGACACCTTTTCGTTAACATATAAGAACCCTTCATATTCTGTTTATTTTATTAATGGTTTTTAGGTTTAAAATAGTGCTTAATGAAATAAATTTTCTATTTTTAAAACTGCACTTTTTTTTCTATAAAATTATCTACTCAGATAAAAATAGATCATTTATGTGACTACTATTTCAGTTTATTTTTTTTCGTTTTGTAGTATTTTATAAATTTTACATTTTTCTTGAACTACCTAGATTAAAATTGCTGTTGCTAAATTAAACCTCTTTTATATTTTTCTTGAACTACCTAGATTAAAAAATGCTAAATTAAGCCTCTTGGCGAAAAATGTTCGGTGTACTTCAACGCAACAATTTAAAAAATCACCCAGGAGGATCTACTATAAATAAAACTGATTTTAGTAGAACACACATTAGCATCTTAAACTATATTAGCACTTTGTAAAAGAATTTTTAAATTAAAAATGACGTCAATTTTTTGAGATGCATAATTTATTTATTTATTTTTATTTATTTATTTATTTTTTTTTTTAATTTTTGTTCACGTTTAGAGAAATGTATTTATTTTCCTGTTGAAAAAAATAAATAAATTCGTTTTTTTTTTTTTGGCAACAATTAAATTATGGATAAATTTAAATGGCTAATTTTTTGCTATTATTAGCTTACAAAATTGCTATTTTATGCATAAAAATCGCAAAAACAAATTTTTTTTCGGAATAAAAGGTAGCCAACTTTTTAAGTTAGGGTATAAGCTATCTCCATAACAAATTTCATCGAAATCCATCGAGCAGTTTTAGCGTGAAACTCAGTCAAATAAACGGACATTCACATTTATAATATATATAAGATAAACAAACTATGACGAACAAATAAATGTAAATATTCATTTATAAAAGCGGAGCAACAAGCAATTTTAACATCTTCTATGGTGTTTCATTCCGCAACAATTTTGCATTACAATTCTCCACAATCAACGCTTATAAAAAGAAAAATAACAAGCGATCATCTTCAATTTTTGTTATTATTTTCATGTTTAAAAGCATCGAATTCATACAATTTTTCTTACTTTAATTTACGAATTTGTTGTTAAACAGTGTTATCAATGTATTGTTTGACATCTTGAAGCTTTAACAAAAATTTGATAAGTTTTCCAGAAAAATTAAAAGCGAATGGTAGTTGAGAAAGTTTAGATCCATATGTAGAATGATAAAATATGGTGAACTTTTTTCTCGATTTACATTTTTCTAAAAAGACAGCAGTTGTTAACTGCAGTTGGTTTGAAAACAGCCTACCAACAAAGTGCATGAAGCATGAAAATGAATAAGTTAAATCATATAGTTTCTTTAATATAATCATCAGGAAAATATATTAATATTGGCATGAGGTGGTGTTGAGATCAACGCTGATTAACTCTGTGAAGATCTTATATATAGAGGCATGTGCACCGTGGGGTTATTTCTAAAGGCCCAAATCCTGTATTCAGAGAAAACTACGGAAAATGCCTAATATCTAGGAATACAAATGCAACTTGACTTCGGACCCAGCACTTCTGATTTAACAGCTTTCAAAGCAGAACCTCTCAGCCACTGATAGAAAAAAAAAAAAAAAAAAAAATGGCGTGAGAAAAGTTTTTTGTCGCTGTGATTAATTTGTGTAAAGCCTTAAAAAAGAAAATGTGAAAAACTGTATTTCGTAAGTACAGCATGTATGAATGTGCATAATGTAATCGTTGCCGTAAACATAAGCAACGACAGAAAAAATTAACAATGAAGAATTATCAAGCGGTACACATAACATTATAAAAACTTTTAAACTGTACTTACTCGTCACATCATTTAACCTTAAATGTATTTTACCTGAATGGTAATACTTTAAAATGTGTTCTGTTTTTAATTACAGAGGAAGAAATCTCACGAAAACTATCCTCATATTTTATTTTTAAAGAAAAAGCATATAATCGACTGAACTTGAGTGCCCCCTGTATTTTATCTTAAAATTATATACACACTGTATAGTGAATTTAAGAAAAAAAAATCAATAAAATTAAAATTACATTTTCAGCCGTTTCTACTTTTATTGTATAATGTATCATTTTTGTACGTGTAGCTTTATAAACCAGTTAATAAATAATGCTAAATTATACATATTCTACAGGAAATATGCTTTTGGGCATCTGAAAATATACCAATTTTGTAATATTTTGTACGGTATTGGAGCATTTTTAGCTGCATTTAAAGTAATGTTAGATTTTGTTAAAAATTCTGCATATATATATTTTTTTCTTTTATAAATGCTGAATAAGTAAATTAATAAATAAAATAAAATAAATTCTTACACAAATGCATCAGAAAATTGTACAGGGTCTATATTAACATTTACTATAATTATTACAGATCATTTATTTTTATTTATTTATTTTTAATGACAGAGTGATCGCAAATGCCATATTTTTTTGCTCTTTTTTTTTTTTTTTTTTTTTTTGAGCCCTCTAATTATTTTTATAACCAAATCTACACACAAAAAAAAATATAAAAATATTTGAAAAATCCTGTTCTTCATACCTAAAAATGTTTAACACCAATGTGCATAAACGTGGGTAATCTATGAACTAAAAAAAAAAAATAAATAAAATAAAAATATTATTTTCTAAATATTGCTGAACTTACGAACAGCAGGAGTGTGTAGTAGCAAAGCTTCCTAGATCTACTATAGTAGATCTAGTACCATAAAGGTAGAAAGAGATTGTATTACCATGGGTAGTGCCCTACTCAAATTTTAAATGGTGGCGACATCTATCAGAAATGTATAATATTAACGAAAATATATTTAGAAAAATGAATGAATATTTTTCTAGTAGTATGAAAAAACAATAGGGGCCTAGTTAATAACATTATAAAACTATTTTAATTTATTAGAAAAAATATAATCTCACAAAACATTAAAAGTTCAAGCTTACAATATCAACTGCGTTTTGAATGAGATTGTAATACCACTTTATAATAAAAACAGTAGTGCTGCTATCTATGTTACAGTTTACAAACTAAATTACAAATTTAAATTGTCGGTTTCAAATATTTTTCCTACTCAAATACTTTTTTTTACGCCTTCTAAATGCAAACTTTATGCTGTATATAGAAGCTCAGAATAGCTGTTATTATCAGAAATAGCATAATAAGCTTTCACATGATTTAAATAAGCATAGTTTTACATGTTCATTATATCACCGATGTCAAACTATCGAATGTGAAAATGGCTACTTTCAGGACAGTCAAAAATCTGTAATAATCGTGGACTCAAAATCAGCGCCAGGCAAAAATAACCTAATTTTGTATTATTTCCTGTACTGATAAGTTGATGGTGAAGTGTATTTTTCCTGTGCATTGAGTGTATTGTGCATGTGTCAATTGCTAAAAGCAAGCGCAAGATATCGAATATGGAAAAAGTACTTTTGCACATTCGATAGTTTGAGATGGTAGCGACGATATTATATGTATCGTCTAGTTGCAAAATCGGCCATCTCCAAAAATTAAAATTTTGGGGAAAAGCTGATTTGTTACCACACCTACTCAAAATAATATTGGAACTCAAATTATTTAGTTTTATAGTCCTTAAAACAGTATGTTTAAAATCTCGAAATAAGGAGGCAGGGGCATGTGAAGGGATAGGGGTTATTTAAGTTTTTATTTTGGATTTGGCCGCCTTTGCTACTTACTTTGGAGCTGGCCGAATTTGTAACAAACTAGAACTTAATATTTGCTAAATTTAATGTGAATAATGGATCTTTAGAGTTGAAAACACACAAAATGTTTTGTTCAATTAAATTTTATATAAAAATAGCTGATTTCCGTTATCTGATTAAATTAAAAAAAAAAAAAAAAAAAAAATTATAAAAAAATAACTGATATCCATAATAAAATATAACTCTAAAAAATTATGAAAAATTATCCCAAATGGTCCCAAATTCGTTAATCACGAGCTATTCTTTAATACAGTGAGAAATCATTTGAGTTTTAACCCTTAACTACATGCGCTGGTGTACAAAATACACCATTTATATTAAACAGAATATAAATGACTTGTAAAAATCTATAAGTGCTAGACTCACCAAAATCTATACAGTTTGTGCGACAGTGTACAAACATGTGTACAAATTTTCAGCTCATTTGGATGAGGCGTTTAGACTTATAGCACTTTAAATAATTTGATCCCATATGCAACAATGATAGAGAATTTTTCTTTGTGTGTCCCTGCACTGCAGTGCCTGGGCCCTCTCACTGAAAGGGCCTCCAAGAAATTCAATCATACATGTAAAAAAAAAATAGTTAAAATTAAAAAATTCCAAATTTTGCTATAATGATCATTGTTTTTTCATCGATGGATGAAGGCATTAATGCGCTGTTATATAAATCAGCGGTATAATCTTTCAAGGAAATTATCAGTTCATTGAAAAAATTTCAATATTTTTGCTAAACGCAAATACAACTGCATACTACCGATACGATACTGCATTCGAAAGTCTTACTAAGGCTAACTAAATCCGAGGCACGCACCGCAGTGCAGATACACGGGTGCGATGAACGTTGATCCGATAGACAAGCATCAAGTCTTACCAATAAAATGAAAAGTGGAGAGACGCGTGAATCAAAAACATGCGGTTTGTTTTGTTTGTTGTAATTTTAAAGTACGAGGAAAAGGGGCCCATTGAATATGAATGCCCTGGGCCTCCAAGTGAGTAAATCGGTCCCTGTGTCCCTGTAAAAAAAAAACTATAAGCGCTAGATTTACTAAAATTCATATCATTCGTGTGATAGCGGTCACTTCAATCGGATAAGGCATCTAGACTCTATCGCACTTAAGAATTTGAGTCCATAGGGCATAATGATAAAGAATTTTTCGTTGTAAATCTATGAAAAAAAAAACTATAATAATAAACTATTCATCAAAATCTATGCAGTTTGTTCAATGGTGATCTATAACATGTGTATAAATTTTCAGCTCAAACGAATAAGGCATTTAGACGCTATCGCACTTTAAAAATTTTGGGCCCATAGGCCAAAATGGAAAAGAATTTTTCTTTGTGTCCCTGTAAAAAAACTATTAGTGCTAGATTCTCCAAAATCAATAGAGATCGTGCTACGGTGACCTATGAGATATGTACTAACTTTCAGCTTATTCGAACGACGCGTTTAAACGTTATCATGTTTACTCACATACATACATACACACATACATACATCACTGTAAAAATAGCAAACATGAACTCAGATGACTTCAAAAGGTGTAGATATACCAAATTCTCAAAGTCGGATTTTTGAGATGATTACAATATTTCCTTACATATGAATGTTTGGAAAGTAAAAATGAAATGTAATATAATATATTTAGTGTTCACACCAGCATGGTAACAAAGCAACAACTGTTATGAAGTTAAAAAAAAAAAAAAAAAAAAAAAAAAAAAATGGCGCCTAAATCACACATAAGGACAAATTCGTAGTCTAAAATAGTTTTCAATTTTTTTTTTTTTTTACTTTCCGAACATATATATGTAAGGAACGACTTTGAGATTTTGGTGTATCTGTACGTTTTGAGGTCCCCCGAGCAAATGAGCTGAAAGTTGCTACGTATGCTATATGTCACCGTAGTACAAACCTTATTGATTTTGATTAATCTAGTACTTATACTTTTTTTACAGGTTTTTACAGGGACACAAAGAAAAATTCTTTATCATTATGACCTATGGGGCTCAAATTATTTAAAGTGCTATAGCGTCTAAATGCCTTATTCGATTGCGCTGAAAATTTATATACATGTTATAGGTCACCGTCGCACGAATTAAATACATTTTAGCGAATGTAGCATTTATAGTTTTTTACATAGACCCAAATAAAAATTCTTTATCATTATTGTCTATGGACTCACGTTATTTAAAGTGAGATAGCGTTTAAACGCCTCGTTCGAATGAATTGAAAAATTATATACATGTTATAGGTTACCGTCGCACGAACTATAGATTTCAGTGAATATAGCACTTATAGATTCTTACAAGGATACAATGAAAACATTTTTATCATTATGACCTATGGGCTCAAAATATTTAATAATTTTAATATTTGAATGGAAAACTATGCGTTTTAAGGAAGTTTCAACTATAAATGTTATTGCTTGTTTGGTAATTAAGGCTGCCACAGTGCTTTATTATTTTCAGGCTGTATCACTGCCTACTTTAATTTTTCACTGATGAAGGCACTTGCTTGATAATTTCTACATGGAATAGTTACTTGCGTTTGTAATTTATGGCATTTGTTAATCATCTTCCATCACTATTTGTTTGGTTAATGTCATTGTAAGATGTTAATATCTGTCCGTATAATTTATTTGCTTAATTTAATTACTAAAATTAAATTTATCTAAAAGTACACAGAAAAACAGTCTCTGTTGAGAAGAATGTATTACAATAAAATTTTTTGAGCTCTTTTTATATAAAATCATAAGTATATACAGTAAAAATATTTCTAAAAAGTATGTTTGTCTACTTTTGAACTATTAAATCATAATCTTAGGTACCTTTTTAGACCACAAAATTTTCTTTGCTGGTGTGAACTCTAATTATAACGCAAATAAAATTAACTTCAAAAACTAAATAATGTAAAAATCTAGAAAAATGTTAGAAAGAAGTCTTATACGTTATTCAAATATATTTACGTAAGCTAGCAAACCTATACAGCACACTAAATTGAATGCATGTTTTTATAAGTTTTTGTAATGCTAAATCTATCAATAAAACCTAAATGTCTTCAGTTTTTCAATTTGAGTCACTTTCGATATTTGGAAATTTTTAACTTTGAGTTAAGTTGTTATTATATTACTACGCCAGATTTAATAGTTTTATAAAACAATCATGATTTTTAATTTCTATTTTTAATCATCAACATTTTATCTGTAGGTATTGTCGATTAATTATCAAACAGTTTTGCAGGACTTTTAACTTCCACAATTTTCCATGCCAACGTCAGCAGTGCAAAGTACCAAAAAAAAAAAAAAAAAAAAGGAGGGGGGGAGGTCAAATATAATTTTACTAATTTGTTTCAGAAAAGATAAATCTACAATTTGGTAAATTATAGATAGGAATGAAATGTTAAAAACGCTTGACATTATTTTTTGAGAAGCCCTTCCTCCTCACCACACATACACAAACACATGCTCAAATATTTTGCGTTCTAAGTTGTTTGCACAGATCATTGATAAAATCATCATAAATAACAACCTACTGTTCTTTTTAATGTTCTTGTAATACAGGCATCAAGAATTTCTGTTTTCTAATTTGATAGAGAATTTTGAACTCAAGTCATGCTCTTCGGCTTAGTCGTTCGGAGTTTTCTATGGTTTTCGCATGAGAATACGAGCTAAGACCCCACGGGGGGCGTCCCACCTAGGCCTAATTCTCAAATATAGGTAATCGGCCTTAATACCAACATATGTTAATGATAATGCAATGCTTTTATTCAAACCATGTAAATATCATTAGTAATTGATTTTTTTTTTTTTTTTCAAGAAATCTAAATAAACATGAACAACTCTTAAATGTCTAGATATAAAATAAAACTAATTGCTACTGATCTCAATGAATTAACTCCTAAACCCAGTTAATGAAGGTTTACAGTAAAATGCATCAAAAATGGGGTATATAATAATGAAGAATGAAAACTTTATTAACGAATACACAGGACAAATGTTCAGAGTAATAAAAAAAAAAAATGAGCTTGCACGCTGCACTCGAATTTATTTTATTTTTTTCTGCCTGATGAAGAGTCATACTTAATTATTTCGATCAGAAAAAAAAATTTCATATATTTTTGGTTACTAATTTTTTATGGCTTTTATTTTTTGCCAATGAATGTTTTTCCTTTAATATAGTGCTGCCATCTATGAATAGGAACAAGAAACAAATTATGCTTATAAATTTAAATATGTTTCGTTATAAACTAGCTTTCATTGTTTTTACAGAAAGGTTTTTTTTTTTTTTTTTTTTTTTTTTTTTTTATTTACAAACAAAAAAAACAAGCATCGAAGGATCTTTTAAGGCTTAGGCTGCTACCTAAAGAATTTTTAAAATCTGCATAAAAAACAATAAATATTTTCCTTTAAATGTATATTAAGCATGCAGTTATATTCCAGCTGTCTCTTTTTTTTAACCTGCAGGTATTGCCCTAATTTCATCTTTTTTACTTACCGTAAAAACCGGAGTATGAGCCGCGACCAGTACTGCCAGACTGGGGTGATTTTTTATTCAAAATTCACCAATAATTTTTAAAAGTGGCATTTGATATATATGTAATAGAATAGACGACTACTCTTCGAAGTGATTAGACAAACGTCATAATTAAATTCTAGTGGTGGCTATTGAATAAAGCACCAAGTGCGGCCCATCAGGCCCTGACTAACGGCAGGGCATACGGGGCAAATGCCCTGGGCCCCCCTTCTGGAAGGGGCCCCCCTACAGGCGTATGTGGAAATTCTGCAACCTAAAGAGCTCTTATCCCAGTGCAAGGGGCTCCCCCGGAATAGGCTTGCCCCGGGGCTCCAAGTAGTCTAAGTCGGGCCCTGCGGCCCATACGCCAGTTTTTACGGTACAAGCAAAATATACAAGAATACTGAAATATTAAAAAGGAAAGCAAAAATATTAAAACAGAACAAATAAAAGAAATTTAAAAACTAGCATATGGATGTTTTGAAAATTCTAAAGTTCCATTGTTCAGTGCTAAGGTAATTGAAAATACCATAAAATACTACAAAAGCGCCCCCTCCTCCCGTCGATTAAATGCCCTCCTTGTTTTCTCATGAATTTTGTTTGTATTAAAGACACCAAATAAACACCCCTTTATGCTCAGCAATAGACTCTATCCAAATAAGAAATAGTTTTTTATATTATTTATTTTATAAGATTTGCCTAATGAACAGATTGATTTGTTTTATAATCAATCGGGCTCTATGATTATTTGAAAATGGAAAACAAACTTCCTAAAAAGCCACAATTTTTTTAAACAATTTATTGGAAGTGGCAAAAAAGAATTTCTCCAGATAGTTGAACATTGGTCAACAAAAAGTTTACTGTATTTTTTTTCTTTTTAAAAAAAAAAAAAAAAAAAATCACTGCAACTTAAAATATACAGATGTTTTGTTTTAAAATCATTTTTTATGCCACTTAATTTTAGCAGGAATATACATGTCAGTTCCTATATTTCTGACAATTTTAACTGTTTATCCTCCCCTTCCTCATATATATCCCAATTTTCTTTGAAGATTGAGGGTGCACTTGAATGGTATTTTATGGTAAGTATTAAAAAAATGAGTAAAAACAAAAGAACAAAAGTTAAAAACTTTGGAGCTTGCCAATCAAGCATTGTTCAAAGATGAACCAGAGCCAGAAAGGCAAGTTCTGTTAAGTATCTCAAGTATAAATACAGTAGTTAAAGTGATTGCACTTAAAGAGGGGCCAATGAAAAACATAGCACAAAAACCATTTCAAAGAAGAGGTGGAAGGAGAAAAATATGTAAGGGTTGTATTTCTAAACAATTTTAGTAAAATTTGGCATGCCAAAAGGAGTCATTTATAAGTGAATTTAAGTTTTTGTAGTTAGAGAAAACTTCCCAAAATTCCAGATCTTGTATTGAGGGACAATTTTGAATAATGGAGGCTTCGAAAAATAATTACACAGGTCGACATGTAAAATTTTGATTTTATAATTTTGGCTGATCTTTATGTTTTTTTGGTGTGCTGAAACCGAAAATTAAGCCAGTTTTTCTCTATCATGTACAGATTTTTGCCAATATAGGGTGCCTACCTATATAATTTCTTCCATTACTCTTCTACCAATATAATTATATGGTAAGTTTTATAGTATGTTTCCATGAGTAATTAATCATGGACACCTATTGTTGTAATAGCACAGCACTAGTGCGACGTAAAACCATATTAACCAACCAACCAAGCTACTGTTATGATGGTACATGTAAGAAATGGTGTCGGTAAACACCCTGTATTGGCAAAAATCTATATGTGATAGAAAAAATGGGCTGCATTTTCGGTTTCAGCACATCAAAAAACATAAAGAACAGCTAAAATCACCAAATCAAATTTTGTCAACTTCATTTTTGTCAACCTGTGTTATGATTACTAAGCAATTATGTTTGGCTATGGCAGAACATTCCACATCATCATTTTAAACATATTTATGTAATATTTTTTTTTTTTACCTTCTGTTTTAACATCGTAACTACATTCCAAAAAAATTTAAGACTCTTTTTTAATTTAAAAAATTTATACCAAATTATTCAGACTACTCTTTGAAACCTACCATTCTTAATCAAAAGTTTCAAGTGGCAACCTCATTGAACTTCAAAGAACCAAATTTGAATTTCCTGCAATTATTTGTTTCTAAGCTATGCTGATAACAGGAACACAACTATATACACAAATCAATTGCTATTAATTATTTTTTTATATTTGGGGAACCTGAAAAAGTGCAATTATAGAAGAAAAAAAAATCAATGCTGAAAATTGGAATTCAAATTAATACTGAATAATGGAGGTCTATGGGGTATGATGAAAACTTAATCAGGGTGTCTACAGACACAATTTTTTTCATGATTCTTCCACCACTATCTTTACATAGAAAACTTCTGTAGTAGGTTTCTAGATTAATTAAAAGTGAAATTAATATACAAATATAGTAGTGGAAGAGTCACATAAAAAAAAAAAATGCAGGTTACTAAACACCTTGTTAATTATGATTTTTCAGCAGTTTTCCTGAACTTGGTAAAAATTAGTAAAGCATTACATAAAATACGTTCAAAAGAGAATAAAGAATGTATTCTTTTAATTTCGGGTAGCCCTGTACATTGTCTATAAATTATATACACACCACATAGTGTATTTAAATTTAGTATAATGAACACAGCTTGAAATGAACTTTCAGCAATTCGCAAATACAGTGGCCTTATATATACAGACGAACCTCGTTAATGTAAATTACTCTTAATATGAAAAGAACTATTCCCACAATCCCCGTCAAAATGAAGATTAGTTACTGATAGCATGAACTACTGATAACATGAACATTTTTTTTTCCTTGACATTTACGTTAACGAGGTTTGACTGCATATATACACTTTTTTTTTTTTTTTTAATGCTGTAAATGATTGATAAATAGTTTTCATACTATATCTTAAACAAATCATGCTTTTATGCATTTAAAAAACATGATCATTTCATTTTCTTCAGTGCAGCCTAAAGATGTTAAACCGTACCTATAAAAAATGTCTCCTATAGATATATATTTGAATTTTCATGGATGTCCCTGTACACGAATCATTTGTTCAATTTTAATTGAAAAAAAAGATTTCTTGTAGCATTCCCATATGATATACATTTAGTGTACCAAGTTTGGACTTCCTAATAATATTTGTTCTGGAGTTATACTGATAATAAACACCCAGATAGACATACAGACCAATCACTAAAAAACTGATTTTTGGATTTACATTACCTCAAAACGTGTAAATATAGCAAACACTCAACTTGGAGAATATGACACAAAAACAATTTCTCTACCGTTATATGGGTAAGATGAAGTAAAAATTGATTTTTATGCTTTTATTTCTGTGCAGGAATTATCAAAAAATATAGCATTGTACCAACAAAATATTATTTACTAGATTTCAACATTTAAAAAAAAAAAAAAAAAAAAAAAAAACTGCTTTTAAATTAGTCTTGATGAGGTAACATTTTGAAAATATTTTCAAATTGCATTGTTATCAACAATGGTCTCATGTCTAAAATTTCAGTAAATCGGTTCAGAAGATCAGTGCATTAAAAATTATTTTCAAGATTTGAGGCAGAAAGATTTTTGCCTCTGGATAGATCCCTGAAAATCCTCGCACATTATTTTGCTATCGACTTATGTCTAAAATATGAGTAAAACTAATTTCGCAGAAGTGTACCTATTAAAAATAAAACATGAGATTTCTCAGAAGTAGACAGAGTTTTGCTTGTATAACCTGCCCCTGGTGAGATAGATCCATGAAAATGCTTGCATAGTGTATTGTCATCGACTCATGTCTAAAATTTGAGTAAACTCAAATTTGGCAGAAATGCATTAAAAATGAATCACAAGATTTGACACAGGTAGATTGACCTTCAATGCTGGAACCTGTCGCTGATCATACTGTAATTCCATAGTCTCATGTCTAAAATTTGAGTAAAATTGGTTCAGAAGATGTGCATCGAAAATTAATAACATTTATATATTTTTTTGTTTTCATTAGTTAAATTTGTACCCTTAACTAATTAAATATAGCATTTTATTTTCTTCACTTGTCAAAAGTTATTAGTAAACCTATGTTTTCAGCAAATTTACTCAGACTAATCACTTTGATGCAAAACCTAGTAAATTAATAGGATTCTTGCCAGAATAAGTGATATTTTAAAACTGAATTGAGTATGTATACAGACTAACAAACTAGCATATTAACTAACAAAATGACTAACATTTTCAGATTCCTCATACATTAAAATGCATAAGTTTTTTATATGCATAAGTTTATATGCAAGTTTTTTAGATGCATAAGTTTTTTATACATATAATATGATGAAAAAAAAAATCTTAAAATTTGTATTACAACCTCAAACCCACTCCGGCGTAATTGCTGTCTTTTAAAGAGCATACAAGAAATAGGCTTTCACCATATATCAGACATCTATTATCATAAATGGTTTAAATAGATAATATGACATGTAAATGTCAATCCTTGCACTAGTACTTTATTTTTGAAATCATAAGTTAAATGAGGCAATTTATCAGCAATGAGTATTTTTTCTTTTTTTTTTCTTTATTTCTATGTATCATACAATTGTTGAAAAATACACAAAAAGTTTTACACACAAATAAAATATATATTTTATTAAACATAAAATTTATCAGTTTTACAATGTCATTGAAAAACATACATTACATGATAATATATTACAGGGGAAAAAAAATTTGTGCAACAAAATTTTTAAAAAAATTCACTAACTACAAAATATAATCTCGCTAAAAAAAGAATACAGCAGATCCAATATAGCTAAGTAACAACTGCCTCGTGCCATTTCATATGATAAGCTTTATGGTCCAATATTTCTCTTATACTTTATTCTGAAGATTTGTTTCATGCAGAAATTAAAGATAACTTTAAGTTTTAAAATGATCATATTTTATTAAGATATAATTTGATTTATAAAAATAACAATCCACTCAATAAGCAGGGTGGTTCAAAAGTTCATGCCCAAATGACTCATGTGAGTATGTCAGGTTATGAGAAACAAGAATTACGTAGGAACTGGGGGGAGGGGGGTCAGAAACATAATTTTAACCCACTAGCTCTAACAATAAGCTCTGGCCAACTTGTATACATGCAAAAAAGATACAAGTGACGATGTGAAACATGCATCGCGGCTAATGGGGCACATTTTGAGCACTTTTTATCAGTTGTAACATTTTTCCTTTGTATTTTGTACTTTGATTACATTTTTTGTAAAATAAAGATCTTTTTACACAGTTTGTTAATTTTTCTTTGTGTGGTGGTCACAATGTAATTGCACTGTTAATGTCACAATTGTGTTACTGACCCCAAGTTCCTACGTAATTCTTATTCCGCATGACCTGATACATTCACACGTGCCATCTAGGCATGACCTTTTGAACCAATCTTTATACATAGAAAAAGAAAAACTAAGCAAGGAGATTTTTTTTTCATGTTTTCATAAAGAAATAACATAAATTTTATCAGAATATATGTATGTGTGGCTGTAATACAAGTATATACATTTCATGTAAAGCAAATAAATATTTTACATACTAAGTACCCTAGAAGGAATCAATTGTTCAAGACTCTAGATCATAGGATATTTTATACAGATTTATTGGTCCCTTTTATTTACAAAAAAAAAAAAAAAAACCATGAGAAAATGTGGCATAAAATCCACGTGTGTGTATATATATATATATGAAAGGATAAAAAGAATTAATATTTTATAATACTGTAAGTAAAATGTTATTTAAAACTGATAACTTGAAAATAATTTGTGAATTGTCTCTGTAAACTTCATTTCACTGTAAGTTGTTTCATTATATGAGAGTTGATAAATGGAACTTCTCCACATCTTAACTCATGTACAAAACAATGACAGGACAAAAGCAGAATTTAGGTGTTGAAACATATGTCAATAGATATAAAAAATTAAATTTGGGAGGGAAAAAAAATGTGTGCAAAATTAACAATATTTACACATTATAATTTGTTTTGTTAAATATGTAAAGAAATCCCTAAGGTTTTGCCTCAAAAGCAAAAAAAGGGGACCAGTAACATATAAAGAAAAAATAATAATATTTTAGATCACCCTAAAAAATAATGCTTGAAATACATTATAGTTGTAGTATATAATTATGATACTTTAAATAAGTACTTTTATTCATTTATATGAGAATAGCATGCATATTCATGAAGAAATAAAAATGTCTTTAACAACACTGAAATTTTTTCTTGCATTTTTTGTTTATTAATGTGGTGGATTTTCAAACTAATTTTATGTCTTCACTAGAAAACTTGATACACTACAGTTGAGACAACATACCACAGTCAGAATATAAAAATATTAAGTATCTGATAAAATTTTAGCAATTTTACTAAATAATGTTTAACTACATGTGCACAACCATTAATATTTCTTTTGGATAATTTAGCCTGTTAACAAGATGGAATAATTAAATTGAAGTATTGAAATTATGCAAATAATTAAAAGAAGTATCATATGCTGCAGTTACAACATATTTCTAAAATTATTTTTAGAGGTTAATCTCAAATATGTTTCTTTGCTTCATTTGTTATGCGATATAATATACCTGATCACTAGAGAAAGGGACTACCATTTACACGCAGGTTAGGAAAGTAAAAAAAGAAAACGTTTCCAAACTGTTGGTTTTAAAGGTTTAAAGGCATTGATAATTAGCTACAAAGTTTGCAAATCTTAAAGATTTATTATTTTCATTTAGGTTTAGAGATTAAAACTTCTCACTGACTCTTTATTATAAGGAATCTGAGTATTAAAACCTGAATAAATTACTACATCAGAAACGCCAAAGAAAAATATTTGAGATGCATACAGCTCTTTTGGTAGCTTTAAGCGTACCGTCTTCAGTGCAAAAAGAATTCTGAATCTGGAGAAGTGCTCGTATATATAGGAGAGGGACCGAATTTAGTTCAACCAATAGAATTACGGGAAAGGTGGGGAGTGTGGCCAATAGGAAATTAGGAATGTTAGCTGTGTAAACAGTAGAAAAATTAAGAAAATGTGGACTGAATGTAAAATTTCCAACAATCAGACAAATAGAGAACAGCAAAATCACAATTTAAAAGGTTTTTAAAAATTTTATAAATATGGAAAGCTTCAAAGAAATCGAGTTCGTGAATGGATTTAGGTCTGCAAATTATTTTAGCTGAATTAAATTTAAAATTATGATTTTCCTCCCAGCAATGTCTGAGTATTCACCTAGTTCAGTTAATTGAGAATCCAAAGTTGTTCCTCCATCAACATATATATTTGGGTTCAGATTGCAAGCTTATCAATGAGGATTCAATGGAATCTTAGAGGGAAAAGAAATTGGAGCTGTCCACACACACACATCATAGTTTATCATACAGCACTTAATAAAACTTTTCTTCCCCATTTCTGTAGGAAGGTCATTCTGTGGTTCTATCACTCATTCTACTATACTTAATAATTTCACGTTTTGCTTTCATCTGTATATATAAGAGGAAAGTATTGGATTCATGAAAATTTTTGATGGATTTACATGTTTTGTGATGTCCTGAATATGATTTTACCATTTTTAGAAAACATCTGCCTGTATGTATGTATCATAAATTTTGTGGATGTCTCATAAACCAATGAATGAAATTTAACCAGACTTGGTATTTAGTTTGACCATGACTTACATTTCAAGATTAGTCACTCAACAGGTGGCGCTATCATCCCATTTTTTTTTTTTTTTTTTCGTAATTTTTAATAATGTAGTAAGAACAAAATTTTGCATAAATGTACATAATGAGAGTTATTTTTAACGAATGACTGTGAAATTAACATGAATTATTAATAATAGTAATTGTAAACATACAAGGAAAAAAACTGTGTGCATGTAGGACATTGCTCCTTGGAGGGTGTAAAATTTCAATAACTGTATCTTTCAAAAGAACTCATCAATGCCTTTTAAACAAATGGTTGAACCATAAGATCTGTAACAATTTGAAATAAAGTTATAGATTTTTTATTTTTTTCCCCATAAAAAAAAAGTAAAAGCATTTCCTCAGATGCCAGTACGAAATTGTAACGAGATATCAGTCCTTTGTACAATTAGTGTTATGTTTCCCTGTGATAAAAATTGTTTGCATTCATCATGTAAAATAAATTTAATAAATAATTTGTAATGTAAGAATTTGTGTAGGAAAATACAGAAGAAAGTCTTGTAGTGGCCACAACATACTAGTTTTTTCATATTCTCAATTTTTGTTGTCTACTTTTGCAAAATGTGGAACGAATTAAATTTAATTCTAATTAGAAACACAATATCAATGAGTTTATTAAATTTAATGAAAATTTATTGAAAAAAAAAAATTTCATCTTTCATATCAGTGACTTTTCCAACATTTGGACTTATACACAAAAACTTAGGTTTTTTTTTTTTTTTTTTTTTTTTTCTTTTTTTTTTTTACAAAATTTTATTAAAATTAGGGGGGTCAACTTATACACGAGTATATACGGTAGAAACATTTTGCTGTGTCAATATATTGCTCCAATAAAAGTATAATTTTACAATTAAAAGTAATTTTATAATTCCATTTAGCTTACTGTTATTCCTATTAAAAGCAGACATTTTAAATTTGTACGCTGTAAATATCTAATAAATTTCTAAAACTGTCAGCAATTGTTACATTTACAATTTAGAATTTTGTTTTTGCAGTCAAAATGTTTCAACGTCGCCAATAAAAAAAAATGTACATTTATTTATATATATATATGCAGGGACTGACAAAAGTTCTAATATCTTAGGAGTCAGAGATAGCAAACTATTTCTATGACAGCACTGATGGCAAAATGTAGCGAGCCTAGGGACAATATTTCATTATTCTATAATTAATGCAGGTCATAGATGAATTGAACAAATGAATTGTTCAATCAAAAATATCATAAATATATGAAAAATTTTCCTCAGTAAGTAATCGCCAATGAGATACTTTTAGTTGCCAAGGCAATTTCAATCCGAGGGTTTTTAGGACCCTGTATATATAAGTTTTAAAACAACATATCTATGCAAATTGCATAAAAAATAAATTATATATATAATAAAACATTGCAAAATAATACTAATAATTAATTCCCATATCAAAAGATTTTACTAAAATTTTTGTATTAAAGTAGTCAATTTTAAAAAGTAAAACTTAACTGAGCAATCCATTATTAAATACTCAATGGATATTTTACCATTTTATTGCTCAGTGTATATTTCTTAACAACAAATAGCAAAAAGTATTATAAGCATATGTATGAAATGTTTTTCAAAGTGTCCTTATTTCGTTAAAAAATATATATAATGGAGATGCACTTGCTTATTATTATTATTATTATTATTGAAGTTCAAACAATGAAACATGAAAGCATTTGAAAGCTTATAAACAATAGTATAAAAACAACTCAATTCTAACAAATATAAAACTATGTATCAACACAAGGCTAATTTAGCTGTTGAAAATACTTAACAAAAGTTGCAGTGATATAAAAACGAATCTCCTTCCAAAATCAACTGCTATTTAATATGTAAATATACATATATATTTTTGATGATGTACTTAACATTAAATTACTAAAGTACTAGCAATATTATTAAAGTTAAATTTAGATATTTCCCTTTCTTTGAAAACTTTTTTTTTTTTTTTTCAACAATCAAATTAATAAAAATATCAATGATTTGCAACAGATCTAAACTAGCCTTGTGCCAGTAAAATTTTTAACAGTTACTGATTTTTTTTTTTTAAACAGTATTTTATTTCTTAGAAAGATGAGATTCAGTCATCATATCATTATGATGAGCAACAATTTGGCATTGAGAAGCAAACAAAATCCAGCCTTTGATATCACTTATAACTGGATTTATTGTCAGACGTTGAGCAAGACTTTCAATTAAGAATATGAAGGATATAGTATTCATCTGCACAGTTAATTAACTACTTCACCGGCCACAGTAGTGTGTAGAAGGCTACGTTTCTCCCAAGTTATCTCAGGATAGTCGGCAAAATGGCTAAAATGCTTCAATTTTTTAATCATTAAAATGTGAAGAAGAAGAACTAGAATAATATCATTGCCAATAAAATTAAAATTAATTGTTGATCCTTCCTCACCAGCAGTGTAGCGAGGAGGGAACAAGGGGGGGGGGGGTCTATTATGCTCTGGCCACCACTTGCAGAGGAGCACCAAATTATCCCCAATTTCGTTCTATATATTATATTACTAAATTATTTATTTATTTATTTTTTTTTTTTTTTTGAGGGTGTGGAGGTGCCAAAAAAGGTATCATCCCCTGGGTGCCAGTTATGCACACTGCAACATTGTTCCACTCCCATTTCAGCAATATAAATAAAATAGAATCTGTCTACATTATGTTTTTAATACAAATTACTTTGAATTAATTTTAAATGATAATTTCTCAGTATTTTTAAATAAAAAATAATAACATTTAAAATAGTTTATACAGTTTAACAGAATATAAATCTCTGAATTTCAAATAACAATTAATATAACAAAATAGGATAACGTATAATTAACTGGCAATGAATGAAATCTTTTATTCTGTTTAACACCATTAACAAGTAATATTAAAGGCTGGGTGAACAGATCTTTTAATATAATACTCTATATGTTAGCCATTTTAATGACAATGTTCTGTAATGTCCACTACAGTCGCTTTGCGCCATCCAAATAAGAAGTAGCCCATCCCTGAACCTGCTACAACAGCTAGGCACAGCCAGACATTATAGGTCATAAATATCAGCATCAAGAAATAACTCACTACCATCTGAATGATATGAAGGCATGTTTGCAAAATATGTGGCCAACTAAGCATGCGATTCCTAAAGTACGAAATAAGATAAATGAAATATTTTAATCACAATAACATTTTAAAGCACTAGATCAAATTAGTCAAATTAGTAAAAAATTATTCAAAAAAAATTTTTTTTTTTTTTTAATGTTTCTCTGAACTTATATATATTTTAATGGAATTTTTATCATAACATAACTCTGATGAAGACACAACGAGAAGAGTCAAAAGCTAAGAAAGAATAAGTAACTAACTGAAATATTTTGCTACGTATAGGGGAGAATGTTTTTATAGGTTTATTATACTTGATAAAGGCTTTTTTTAACAGTTACATTGTGAAATATTTAAATTGGTTGCATTAAAAATGATACATTGTTTTAGTATACATACTATAATTAAAATTAATTTATACAATGTAATCGAATTATAATTTTACATCTATGAGTTTCTCAAACAGCAGGCTTTTGGTATTTACACATTTCTGCAGTTTCTATACTCAAGAATAATTCTGGCAGAGTTTTTTTACTGTTACTGATTTCTCGAAACGCTTCTGATATGAAATGATTCATGTTGTTAATAGTGCATGGTTTGACTGAAATACATACCTATTATAAGTAATTATATAACTGCTTTTAGATTCCCATGGGGTTAAGCTAAATCTTCATAATGTAGACCTTAAAAATTTAACAATACATTTAGAAATTTGGCTAAAACCTTGAAATTTGGCTAATTCATCCAAACTGGATACTTGGATGATATTTTATTTAGAGTTGGAAACAAAATGTGTGAACTGTATGAATTTGACATTCCTGATCCTAAATGTGTCACCAAAATCGCTCCATTACGTACTGTTTTTAAAAGAGACGATACATAAAAAATAAAACTTATAGTGTTAAATGAAAAACGATATATTTCTTAACAATGCTACAAAGCAATAAAATCCTGAAAAATGAACAATTTTGATTACATTTTTTCATAAATAAAAGAACTTTGTCACGGAAAAATAATTTTGTTATCATTTGTCTTTTGAGACTGTACATGTATGAATTCTGAATTCAGATCATAGACCTTGAAAAGGGGGTACATAACATTTTCAGAAAAGCATGGATAGGGGGATAAATAATAATTTAAAAAATAAGATGAAAGAAAATAAAAAATAAGGAATAGCACACTCACAGCACTAATGCTACAGCAAGAGAAAACTACTGTATTTTTAAAAATGATCCACCTCCCCAAAAATTGCATGTGACAGAATAATTTCATTGACATAATTGGGCTTAGTATTTTTAAATTTGCCAAAAACGACCATTACTTTTGCAGGGAGGATTTTTAATCTGTGTAATTAATCTTAAAAGAAAAAGGATGGATGTGATGCATTAGGAAAAATGGTGCAGGTCAGATAACCATCTAGCTCGGTTGGTGGAGTACACTGATATGCTACAAATTCTAGATTCAAATCCTAACCTGATCTTTTTTCTGTTGATGGTAAAATTATTTCAGATTTGCTATCAAAAATTTCTGCAGTTATGGATAATATAGTTATATTCATTATGTGATATTTCAAGAACTAATCTATAAATGTTAATAATTTTGCTCATTCTTGTAATAGCTTGGAATTCCAATCAAAATTTATAAATAATCATATTTATACTTCATTTTATGTTATTTAAAAATAAAGAATAAAATCGTTAAAAACTTTAATAGTAAAGTTTCAATGATTGTCCACATAAGAGTTGTTTTTAAAGCTCTTAATGGTTTTAGTAAAAGTTTAAATTTTATATGAGTTTTAGTTAAGGATAAGATGTACTTTTTTGTTAGTCATTTTGTAATAGTCATATTATGGAAAGTATATAACTAAAATAAAGAAAAAAGTATTTTTGTTATCACATTTATACATATTGATCGATCTTTCTAATCAATCTTTTATGATCTATTGCATGGCTAATTCAGAGGACACAAATATTTCACTAATTGCATGATAGCTATATTTCAGTCTCTGAATGTAATGTAAAGCAAGTATTATAAGACTGTTTGGCGCATGTAATTGCTTGAAAATACATAGGATGGTCATTATGTATTGACTTAGTTTTGACTTGGATCACATGAAAAGCAGCACTATTAAAATATCATTTTCTTCCAATCATAAAGAACTGTTTTTCAGATTATGTTAGATAGAAAATAACCATATGTATATCTGAGAAGGTTCCCATTTGAGGATGAGCTTGCAAGAATCAAACTATATTCTAAAAAAAAAAACACTCAAAAATGTGTCAGATGTGGTCTTTTCCCACAATATTTTTATAACTGTTCATCCAGCATTTTATAGAATTTTTTAGTTGCTTTAGATAATAGTTGCTTTGAAACCTATTAGCCTCTATCTTTAGCTTTCTAAGAACTTCTTGAGCCCAAAAAGGGTAAAAAAAAAAAAAAAAAAAAAAAAAAAAATTGGGTAATCATTTCAAAACATTTCGAAATTCTAAAGATTGGAAATTGGTGTTTTTTTTTTTTTTTGTTTTTTTTTTTTTTTTTTTTTAAATACACATAATTATGTATGTATGTCTAGATTCATTGCAATAATATATGAAATAATTTTGATTATTCCAGTTAATTCTATAAAGTTTGGAAATTGGTGTTGTACTTTTTCAAATACACATACTGATATATGTATGTCTAGATTCATTGGAATAATATATGAAATAATTTTGATTATTCCAGTTAACTCTGTTTCTATTACGCTCTCTTTGAGCATTTAAAATCAAATAAAAAATAAATTTTAAAACAATTCACATCTGCATTTCTGATGAAAATTTAAATTCTGAATATTTTGACCTTAAAGAAGCATTGTCTTTAAACAGAAAAATAAATAAATTTTCATCTTCCCTTTTAACAGTTACTTAATTTTTATATCTGTTAGATTTGCATATTTGTAAATCTAATTTTTTTTTTCCCCCCAAATGTAAAAATTATTATTACTCACTTTAATTTGAAAGGAATATTCTACTTAAATTTTTAAGTAGGATAAGCCCATTCAGTTTTTTTCCTGGTGTGAATCCTGGTCTGACCTACATTATTAAAAGTAATTGGAGTGCACTACTAAAATAAACAGAATATTCAAAAAAGTTTGACCCAAGCCTTAAATTACTTAATACATGAATTGCTAGTCATATGAGATTGTATTCATATGCAGTCGAACCTCGTTAATGTGAATCTAGAGATACAACTAAATATAAATAATACAACTAAATATAAATAATAAACAAATAAATTTGCTTACCATTATGAAAAAGCAAATAATCATAACTCAGTATTAATCTTTCTCTATACAGGATGTCCTTGAATTCATGGGCAAAACTTTTACGGGAAATAAGGCATTTTATATGGATTCTGAATTGCATAGGAACTCATGTCCCCAAACGTCATTTTAACCCTTTAAAAACAGGGTGATTTTTCGTGGATATGGGTGTGGCTCTCCAATATTGTATTTTTAAAAAAAATTTTACATGCTAATATTTGCATAGATATACAAATTCTGTATTTATCGATGTATTTTATCGCAATGGTTGCAATAATACGCACATTGTGCAATAATACGAACATTCTGATGATGCATGCAAGCTTAAAAATTTACACAATAGGCGGAGTTAGTAGTACAAAGTAGTGCAAAACATCCAGCTCTTAAAGGTTTAAAATGTCCTTTGGGGACATGGATTCCTATTTAATTCTGAATCCTTATAAAATGCCCTATTTCCCCCTAAAGTTTGGCCAGTGAATTTAGGGACGCTCTGTATATAAATTACTATAAACTGGTATAACTTCTAATGATTAACACCTTTATTCAATTTATAAGAAAATTATAGATTAATAATAAATTTATTTACAAAATTCATTCAAATCCATTGAAATTGGATTCTTCCGTATCAGAATGAAAATGTTGCAATATTGTTTGGGACAGTTCGTCTTCATCCTCCTGATTATCCTCGTCATCAGGTTCCTTTTCACTGTTTTCAGTTTCATCATCATTATACATTGACTTCCGAAACAAAAATGAGACTGGTGTTGATTTTCTCCTTGTTCGCGATAGATACCCCACAGAACATATAAAGTCAGGTTTTTTTTAATAGATTACCCGCGGGTTATATACACGAAATTACGGTAATCTTTGTTTTAACAGGGAATGTTGAAACAGTTCAGGTTAAAAGTAATTCACGTTAACGAGGTTCGACTGCATAATGTCAACTGAATAGGTCAATAAACATTAAGGCAATTTTTTCCATGCCAGCACATAACTGGCATCAGGAAAGTTGCTCCACACCACATGCTGGCCTGAGATTGATAATCAATCTGTTAAACATTGATCTTAAAAATATATAAGATATCATGAAAATATATAAAAATAGATGCAGAATTTTATACAATAAATCAATTTGAAGGATTACAACATTTAATTTTTTTATAACCATCATACAAAAACATTATCAGTAAAAAAAGTGCCCTAATAAAGTGATGTAGAAAATTTCAGCATTGTATCACAAAAAGTCTTAAAGATAAGTTAAAGAAAATTATTTAGTGATTAGTCACAAATTAAAATGCAAATGTGTTTATTATTTATGCTAACTTTGTTTTTGCTTGTAATTTGCGTAAAACCCTTAAAACATAATCTAGCTATATAGCAGTTTACTTTATTCACTCAGAATAATCTCAAGAAACTGAAAAATTGTTTAGTCAACTTTTCTGCCTTGTCATATCTCTATCTTTAAAACTTTTTTTTTTTTTTTCCAATGATTTTTTTTTTCAATCATTTTTAAAAAATTAAACAATAAAAAAGCAATAAAAATAATTTGATTTAAATTTATTTTTAAAATCTTACCTAGCAACTTTGTGTACTTCAGTCACAGGTTTACCATCATCTCCTAATACTGAAACAGAAGAATATTCCAATGATGTGAAGTACTTTTTGAATAAATATTCCCGGAAAAATTTGATTCCTTCATACAACATAGCCATAATGAATATACCAATAACAGAACCAATGAGACCTGAAATTGGAAAATTTAAATAAATAAACTGAAAGATTCATTTTATAAAAGAGTAATAAAAACATTTAACTGTGAAATGTTATTCATAAACTCATCAACTGTGAAATTCATTAAATAGTTTAGCGTGTATGGTTGATTTTCATGCCGACTATGTGCAAAATGCCAGAGCCGGGAATCAAACCCAGTCCCTCTGCTTAATGTGCGAATGCTCTTCTACTGAGCCTGGTTATCAGCCAGGGTGGCTCAGTGGAAGAGTATCTGTATGTTAAGCGGAGGGCCCGGGTTCGATTCCTAGCTCTGGTATTTTTCACACAGTTGTTATGAAAATCAACCATACATTCCAAGCTATTTAATGAGCTGTGAAATGTTTTATTTCATCTGTGATTATATTTAGAAATGAATAAAATACAATATATGTAGGTAGTTATAAAGTTAGTTCACTCATTCATAAAAAAATTTATTGAAAGGCTATTTAGAGATTAAACTTTGTGACACTTCAGACATTTATCTGCATAGAAAGTTTATTTATCAAAGTTAGAATGTCACAAGAACTGCTGAAATATAATACAAAATTTAGCTGTGAATGCAATTATAGAGCATTACCTGAATGTTCGTCTGTATTTGGGACTATAGACAACTAGCATATTTTAGCAAGCATGGTTTTAATATTACTAATATACATATATATGTATTATTGATGTATAATTTGAAATTTAATTAAGTTGCATTTTTCTTACGCCTGAAACTACACTTGTTTTACACCAAACATAGTATGGAATCAATAACGGTTGATTCTTTAGAATTAGAGAAATAAGATCTAATAGCAGTTTCTTTTAGAAATATTAAGGTAACAACAAACTTTACACTTTATGTAGAAATTTTTTTTTTAATTAATTAAAATTATCTTGTGATTATGCCAATCTATATATTAATTTGAAACGTGTTTTGTCTGTCTCCACTAAATTGAGAGAACGGCTAGGTGTAAAAAATTGGTTGAGGTGTCTAAAAAAGGTCTTGGTCTGTAGATGTGTCATCAAAACAGAAAAATATAAAAAGTCGCACGGTTCCCCTCCCCTGGGGAGACAGGGGTTAAAAGCACGTTTGCAAGATTAACTTAGCTCCAAATTACTTCACGGTGAAGAAATTGTAAATAGGGGGACCAGACTCGAATACTAAAAAATCACTTTCTGAGAATTTGGAATTTTCGATTTTAAAGGGGGGGGGGAATAGATTTGGAGGAAAGGGGGATATTAGTTTGAGAGGGAAATCCGTTCTAGACCCACACATGTAGCACCTCATTTTAAAGGTCTTGAAATTTCATGTCGATTGGGTTTGTATACAATATAGTGCGCCCCTGGTGGTAAAAAATGGAACTAGGTGATTTTGTTGTAGACCTTATAATGCTACACCTTATTTTAAAGGTCTTGGTATTTCCTGACCGTTGGTGATGTTCGTACAGAACACGCTGTGCCCTTTAGCGGTGGAAAGTGCAACTAAAGGATTTTGCAGTTGACACCACCAAGTGACACCTTATTTGAAAGGTCTTGGAAATTCAAGGTGATTGGTGATGTTCGCATACAACATACTGTGCACCCTGGTGGAGAAAAGTGGATTTTACAACGTGTGCGTAGCATGCCTGCTCAGGGCCGAAACTAGGATTTTTTTCACCTGGGGCAAAGAGAGATTTTGGCGCCCCCCCTCCTTTCCCTTCACCTCCAACCAGAAATTAAAATTTCAAAGGCAATTTTACAAAGTTTTTATGGCCATTTTATTTTCAACTGCATTCATAGGAAGTAAATATTGAATTTAATTCAAATTTTTGATAAATTTACAGATTTTTAAATGTATTATGATTATATTTAACGGATGTATGTGTGTCTGTATGGGACACAATTACTGTAGCTAATTTATGAACTGCGTGTTCGGAATTCCATGAAACCTAGTGTGCAGTTGAATTCTGACATAAACTGGTGATGTCTAGTTTTTGATACATATCGTTCGACTTGCAGCACTTTTATGCCACGTTTTCTTATAGCTATATCTCAGCATCTCCAGGACGGAATTTAACAAACTTTATACATTACATGCTTGTTATTAAAAACAGAGTTTACAATACAAAACAAAATCGCAACATGTGTTTCGTGTCGAAAAACTTAGCATGACACTTCGCCAGGCGTAAAAATGTACAAGCACAAGTAGAGCTACAACCAGCCGATTTTTATTTTAACGCATATGTTTTATATCTTTATAACATTTCTTGAAAAGAAAAAAAAAAAAAAAAAAGATTGAAGTTGTGAATCAAAGCATTATTTTAGGGGGGGGGGGAGAAGAAAAGCGTATTATAGAGAAAGATTTAAATTAAGCTACAATTATTATTTTTATTTATTTTTAATGGTTTAATAATAGTTTCTTTTTTTTCCCTCTCTCTTATATTAATGGTATTTATAAATGACAATTCTAAAACAAGTGAATGTAAATTTCATATTCAATTACTTTTAAAACTGAAAATATCGTCATTTTGAGAGAATTTAAATTATATTTTGAATATTATAGTCGTTGCATCAACTATACTGCAGAGAAATAAACAGACAAATATTTAAGTTTTTAATATAATGAAGATGCATAAATTAATATATATGAACAAGTATCTAAAAGCTACTCATATCCATCAAGTGCGAACTAACCGTTAGCTGTCTAAATACACTACGCTGCAAAAAAAAAAAAAAAATCGAGCCCTGATACCATTCCTGCTGATTCTCATGTAAAATGATCTCCTGAATCCGAATATGACCCCCCCCCCATTTTGCCCAATCACCCACCGTTTTCTCGGGCCGCCACCCTTTTTGTTACTGTTTGGTAGTTTTATGGCCATAAATTTGATTTGGAGAATGGAAAATAATTATTTTAATACTTTGAAATAAAAAAAATATATTTTATAATAAATAATAGTAATAATTGATTAATAAAATATAAAAAATGTAATTTGTAATTTCAGTGGCAAATCCCCCTCCTCCCCCTAAATTTTCCTCTTGCTGCAAATGTTCATGTTTCAGAATTTTTCATTTCTGTAGCCCCTCAAAAGACATTTAACAGTTAAAACAATCCCTTCATCCCTTTCAAATCAAATTTATAGCCATAAAAATACCGGAAAATGATAAAAAATAGGGGAGCGTCCCCAAATAATGGTGGGTGATAGGGCAAAATGGGCGTCATAATCGTATTCAGGAGGTTATTTTACATAAGAATTTGCAAAAATGGTGTTGGGGCCGATTTTCATGCAGAGCAGTGCCATTTGTAGATGATCCTTTTTATAATCATTTTCAGGAAATAAAATAGAAAGGCAGGTTCTAGTCTATGAGTATTCTCGGAACCAATCCAAGAAGACTATTATTAGAACCACTAACTTCATGGTAACAGGATTATATACATCACAAAATAAGAATATTGTTTGTTCAGAAATAATATTCTACAGCTTTTTACAGAATCTCTCACAGGCAAATGCATAGCTTAGAGTTCAACAGAAATCGCTTCTGTGCAGATAGCCTACTTTTGCACTCTTTGACAAACAATTAGCTGCGAGAAACAATGCATAATATATAGAAAAAATTAACTCCGATAAAACTGAGAAAGGGCTTGCTGATTTTGGCAATCCTGAATTATTTTCTGCCAAATTTGATCGCTAATCTCGTGATGTCACTAATTCATCACCAATGTAGATGACAACTTGTCGCAGAGTGAATGCTTTGGCGACAAAGTTGGTAACCTGGCATTAATTTTGGTGAAAAATAGTGCCTTAATATTGCCGAAATTTGGAAGCTGGCATGACCTACTGTTTTCTTGCACAGAACTAACTTCATCAAAACTTCTACAATTCACTAATGAGAATATAAAAAGGAAAGATTCATTACTATAATTATTGTTGACAAGAGCATGTTTATTTCTTTCGTATTACTTTATACACGATATGACAATTAAAAGGGAAATAGATGGCAGATTCCTTCACTTCCACGGAATTGGGCATTAGCGGCAAATTTTGCGACTTGGCGAAAGATTTAGCAATTTGGCACCCAATTTTGGTGAAAAGTTGTAATTTAGGGTAGCCAAAGTTTAGAATATCTAACCTCAATGGAAGCCGAATTGTAAAATTTTCCAGGTTAATTCATTAGTTTCTAGAGTAGAACTATCTCGAAAATTCTATAAATCACTAGCAAGACTGGATGAGTTCAGTTTCTGTTTGGAACCTACAAGTCTTTACGAATTACTTTCTACGTGCAAGAATGTCAACAAATTTTGTAACTATCAATATTCACGCTAATATTAATTTCTGTTAAAATCTGTATGACGGAAAGTTATATATTGCAAAAAAATTTGTATTTTCGGTCATCATAGATATAATATTCGTGGATATTCCAAAAGGGAAAGGCGCACAGAAACACCAAAATGAGAGATGCACAACATGTGAAATTGCAACGTTCTGCGTCTACTTGTGTTTTTGAGTTATACGAGATACACACACACACATACGCACACACAGACGTCACAAAAAACCGCATAAATTCGTAGATATCACAAAAGCGGGAGTTCATGTCAAGACCGAAATTGGTAAATAACAATTCCAAACATAAATTTGCAACTCTCTATGACTATTCGTTTATGAGCTATGCGATACACAAAATCCATTTCGCAAATTCGTTTCATAATTCTTCCTTATGCTTTGAATAAAGAAGTAAAAGTATAGTAAAAGTACAGACATTTTATTTCATTGTAATATTTATAATTATACATGTTAGGAGGTAGTGGTGGCTTTAGTTGTCATAGTACTTTGATAGGGACTTGCTGAGCCTTGTGAATGATAGCTCCTAACTCAATTATTAACTAGTTATTTTGCATTCTTTTTGCTCTTCTATTTTTAGTGCACTGGATTGTTTTATAACATTATGGCCTTATTTTGACATACTTATTTTAATATTTTAATAGTCACACTTTTAATAGTCACGACAGCGCCCTTAGAAGAAAAAAATTTTTTTTTCATTCTTTATGAATCATAATTTCTAAAGAGCCTTCTGAAGTTTAATCAAATATATTACGTATTTTCCAATCATTTACTTTTTAAAAACCTTGGCTGAAAGTCAGGGATCACTTGTAAATTACTCTTCTTCGATTGCGAGAATATTTTACCACACTGACTAACCTTAAAAGAATATTGTTAGTCTTGGAGAACACTCTATCCACCATGCTTTTCCTTGTAAATGAATTCTGTTATCTATTAATCTTCTTTCTACTATTTTTTTTCTTTGTTCAAATTGCCCTGAGTAAAAGAATTTGACTTTTTTATTCTTTTTCTTTCCTTCTTCCTTTTTTTTTTTTTTTTTTTTTTTCTTTTAAACTTTGAAATTTTTTTTATTTTTTATTTATTTATTTATTTTTTTTTTTTTTAATGTGTAAATAAAGCAACAAACCAGCCTTTTTCGGCGCCCTTCTCCATCTGGTGCCCGGGGCAAAT
Source organism: Salticus scenicus (assembly GCA_963930645.1). Lineage (NCBI taxonomy): Eukaryota > Metazoa > Arthropoda > Arachnida > Araneae > Salticidae > Salticus > Salticus scenicus. The sequence goes on from OZ005648.1 coordinate 86,589,100, forward strand.
GCCCCGCTCGCCCCCCTCTAGTTTCGGCCCTGTGCCTGCTATACGGTGCCGAAGCCACAGGCAGTGGAAACACGAGTCAGACATTCGTTTGGTTGAAGGTTAATTTTTGAGAATTTTTTCATGTTAGTAGTGACCAGCATATACAATGCCGCAGGCACCGGGGTCACAAGCCCAAACTCCATTCGGTTTGAGGTAATTTTTTTTGTTACAGATGATTATTGTTTTCACGATGCTTTCATTTAAAAATAGAAATTCAAACAAAATGGAGTTAAAGATATAAAATCATACAAATTTAAGGTTATTATCATGGGTCCGGGCAACACCGGGTGAGTTCGTTCAGTTCCAGATTAATTTTGGGGAATTTTCTTATGTTATTAGCAGCCCATGTATGCGCAGCTGCAGGCACTGGGGTTACAAGGCAGAGTTTCGTTCAGTTTGGGGTAATTTTTTTGTTACAGCTGATTATTTTTTTCATGATGCTTCCATTTTAAAACAGAGATTCAAACAAAATCGAGTTAAAGATATAAAATCATACAAATTTAAGGTTCATTTAAGGTATCATGGGCCTGGGCAACAGGCGGGTTCGTTCGGTTCCAGGTTAATTTTTGGGAATATTTTTTATGTTATTAGTGGCCTGCATATGCGCTGCCGCAGGCACCGGGGTCACAATGCAGAGTTTTGTTCGGTTCGAGGTGATTTTTTTGTTACAGCTGATTATTTTTTTCGCGATGCTTTTGTTTAAAAATAGAAATTCAAACAAAATCAAGTTCAAGATATAAAATCATACAAATTTAAGGTTCATTCCTATTTATAAGCATTTTTCCGAATTTCTTTTTTTTAAGTGAAATGTCGTAAATTATATTAGATGTTTGAACTTGAAATACATTTAAATAATGATGCGATGATTTTTGAAACATTTCAGTCAATAAAGTGACCGTCGAATTCGACGAATTCCAGGTAGTTAATTTCTTTAAGATAAAATTATAGTATGCAATTAAGTAAAATGCTTACTTGACAAGTTTATTATTCGCGTATTTTATATGAGCAATTTTGAAGTTCTGAGTTTATAAGTTAGGCTGATTATTGAATTACAAAGTTGCAATTGGAACTATATACATATATATATACCAACATATATAATTCATCATTATAATGAGCATACAAGGAAAGCTGAATTTATCATTAAATAATTGCATATAGAAATTAACTACAGTGAAAGATAGTGAAAAAGTTAATAAATTTTGAAAAATAACTTTGAAATTTCCCAAAATACTGCCATTATTAAGGGCAAATACAGCAGCTGGGTAATAATAATAATAATACGTCATTTCTGAAACAGTAATATACAAGATCATGTAAAATCACTATCACTGCCCATTAACTTAATGATTGCAACAATAAGACATTTAAGATATGAATTAAATGAAACCAAAAAAATTACCAAACCGCATTTGTTTGTATTCTAATTTACATGAAACAAGAATAATTTAAGAAATTTGAACACAATACAATATTAATGTAAGAGACAATAATATTAAACTTTTTAGGCAGTTAACATTGCGATAAATTAAAAACAAATATTTAAATAGATCATCAATAAATATAATTACAACTAAGCAGCGAAAAATATAAAACTCTACAGTATAAAAGTAACTAAGTACAGTGAAAACCCGATCTATCGTTCCCGCAACCATCGTTTTCCCACATTGATCATTTTATTCCAATGGTCCTTGCACAAACTGTATTTAAATAATGTTAACGGAAGCCGGATATATCGTTCTTCAAAGAGTCATTTTCCCGCATTCATCATTGTCAAATTTTTCTTCTGAACAAAATGAAATTGAAAATCAATCTATTCCATATGGCATTCAAACTAGAATTACTTCTTTTACCCTAAAATAACTTTTCTTCCTCCACAGAGGATCAAAACTACAACAGCAAGTCTCCAGACCATCCTCAATGGTGAGCTCCAGACCATCACTATTTGCCCATTTTGTAGGACTAGTACGATGTAAAACACCACAAACCTCAACTACACAACCTTATGCAGTTTTAGCTGAAGAACAGGGATTGTGCAGATATTGCAACGTGTGTCTATGAATCACTGAATACGGATGTTGTGTTGTTGTTGTTTGGAGAATTGGTGTACAGTATGACCAGCTAATGCATTTTTTTCACATTCCTGAGGCTGAGCCTACGCTGGTGCCAAGTATGTTTGACGTAATTACAGCATTTGAAAATACACGAATTTTTTTATATGCACATGAAATTATAGAAAATGAACATAAAATGTCATAAATCTGGAAAATCCCCGTTTAATTTATAAAATGAACAAAAAATTCAACATGAAATTACTGATTTTTAAAAATACATATCATTTAATGTTCTACAACTTTGATTTATTTTTGACAGTCTGGAGAGTAGCAAATTAGTTTTTATTAGTAGTATATTATGTTTATTGTGTGTATTATTTCATAAACATTGTTTCATTTATGTTTTGACTTTAACCCACATTCATCGTTTTTTTGTTTGTTTGTTTTTTCACGCACCACATGAAAAATGATGGATCAAGGTTCTACTGTATAAATATATTACAACAACCATTTTCACTTGCATATATCCATTATTCAGAATTGAAGAGACAAGTTTAGTAATTTTAAAGATATGTGTAATTATGGTAATATTTCATATTATTTAAGGATACTAATTAATATTGATTTTATTTTGATATAATATATTAACTTATCTAAAACATCTTCATACATAGCCTTACATATTACAATACACAATTACAATGATGTTATTTTATACCTATGCTATTTATAAATTGCATTTTATAACCCTCATTTAAAACTGAAAGTGTTACTTAAATCCATTAATGTTACCTAATAGTAGTAATTATTAATAATAAAATTGTTATAATATACTTCAGATTTAATAAATGGGCAGAATGAATAAAATTTAATATAGAAGAAAAAATTGATACTTGAAATGCAGTGTCATATATTTTTTTAATTATTAAATTCAACAACCCAACCAACCAAGCCAAACATCACCACCTCACCCCCTTAATCAAACCTCTGCCGACCCATCTTCCACCTTTTTTCATTTAAATTTTTATTATTTTTTTTTTTTCATGACTTTCTTTTAAGTTTTTAATTTTAAAAAAAGCAGACTATAATACTATGAATAAATTAGTAAATAAACAAATTTATTAGAAGTAGAGCTAGAAGAGAGATGAGAAGAAGAGAATCAGAGTATGCTGTATCATAAACAGTTTTATTATTATTATTATTATTATTATTATTTAATGAACAAAATTTTTATTCTCAATAGAATTATATTTCTTATATATTCTATATATTAATGATATTAATATACAGTCGAACCTCGTTAACGTGAATTACTTTAACATGAACTGTTTCCACAATCCCCATCAAAATGAAGAATGTTATATGAAAATTTGTTACTGATAGCATTAACTACTGATAACATGAACAGACTTTTTATTCCCCTTCAGATTCACATTAATGAGGTTCGACTGTATTAAGAATTATATTTCTAGAAATAGATAAGTGAAGACAAGATTTAAAATGTGTATATATGTTAGCTTTAAACTAAAATCTTTACTTTTGTCAATATTGTCTTAATTTATAAATTAATCTTAAAATCAAGAAAGTTTATAGTATTATTAATTAGACAATTTTATTTTAATGTTAAATTAGGAGTACAGTTGAGTTTGAGATTATTAATGTTTTCACTGTCTGTAGATATTACTAATATATTATCACTATATCGATAAAATTATATATTGTTAAAATTAAAATTATGTTCATAGTGATAAAGGTAGAGGTTGGCTAATATACTAGAACTAATATTTTCTTGTCAGATGCTGACACTTTAAACATAAATTTGGTTATTTTGTAGAAGCTGATAATGATTAATTATATAATTATATACAACATCAGACGTAAATTTGTTCATATAAAAAGGCAATGGTAAATTTTATATTTTCCAAATACAAAGTAACTATATGTAACAGAATAATCTATATCAGACGTGAGCAAACTTTGGCCCCTGAGCTGAATACGACCCTCAAGACATCTTAGAAACCTTCCTAGTGAAGTATCGAGTTTTTTTCCAAGTGTAATGCGCTTTTTTTCAATACATTTTGTGGTTTATTTTATTTATTTATTTATTTTTTTCTTGTATACACAATATTTAGTTTTTGACTGGTGAGAATGAAAATTTAGCCAATAACAAAAAAGGGTTGCATGTGCCTGATCTAAAGAAAGAATGTATAAATATGAAAATATAACTAAATGAAATGAGAAGCAATATTAAATAAAGAAATAATATATAAATATGAAAATAAAACAAAATGAAATGAGAAACAATATTAAATGCACTCCCTTACATAGAAGAATACAGAAAAAATACCTCCAGAGAACAAATAGAGAACAGAGAACAAAAGAATAAGTCAAGGACTACTAATTTTATAAACAATCCTATAAATTCATAATATTAAGCACTTGAATTTATAATCATAAAAAAATTAAATAAAAAGCATAAAATAAACTACCTTCAGTCGTAGATGTTGTCCATTCTTTAAATAAAATTATTGTATCAACTCCAAAGTGGAAGAACATCTGTAAAAGAAATCTAAATTAAAATGCAAAAAACAATGAAAATAGTACATAACTAACTTAAGATACAGAAAAGGATTTCTTATTTAAGTATTTAGTAACATGCGAGAAAAAATTAAAAAGTTTAAATGAATTGCTTTAAAAAAATTTTTAAATAAAAACAAATTTATATTGCAATAAGTAAAATTTATAATTCATAAAATAATAATAATAATAATAATAATAATAATATATATATATATATAATTAATATATCTAAAATAATAATAATAATTTGTTAGTCTTTATTAGCACACTGTGAGTGAAATTAAAGGAATTTACATTCAAAGAACATGAAAAAGAGTAATTTATACATCAGTTACATAAAGTGGAAACAAGGTTCGGTTTTGACATGACATGTCCAAAACTTGTCAGAAACTGTTAATAAGCATCAGAAATTGTCAAAAATCCCATGTATATTTTTTTAACTAATAATCACCAATAACATTAATAAATCAAGCTACAAAATTCGCTAAATCATGTTTTTTATGTTATAAACAGTTTTAAATTACATTGATGTAATCATGTAATTAAAAAATATATTATAATTCCTATCAGTTTTTGAGGAAAAAAGCAAAAAATATTGAAACTATTATTAAGTACATTTTCTCAAACATTATTTATATTCTTTATTATTTAAGTATTCAATTAGTTACCAATAGTGTTATCAAAATAAATGTCAATTTAAATTTCTTAATGCCATAACATAGGTTTTTTTTTTTTTTTAGCTTGAGCTAAGCCAAAGTGGTAGTATTAATATTTATTACTACCGCTTAATAACTTACCACACTTAAGGCTTAATAACACTATCAATTACTATTACTTAATATAATATATTACTTGCCACTTAGACTTAATTATATTAAGAGGCAGTATTATTAATATTCAGTAACTGATTACATAAACTACCTAAATATTTGATTCTGTGCATAAAGGAATAATAAAAGATTTGCCTATTTAGTAATGAAAAGTTTTAAATGTCTGCCTGTCTTTATTATTAACATCACGAATTTGAGATCGAATAGAGAAATTTATTATCACATAGCAATTGCAAATTACTTCACCGACACCCCCCCCCCCCCCATCTTCATCTTTTTCATCTAATTTTTAAAAAAGATCTAGTCTACTTTTATTGATTCATTAATACAATACAATTCCAAGCATCTTATGGTATTTTTACACAAGGTTAAAATCCTAAAGAAAATTACTTTTATGATTTACAATTGAATATACATTAAGGCTTAAAGAGAGAAAACTAAAAACCGATTTATGATTTTTATTTATTTATTTATTTTTTCATTCTTTCTTTAAACTATATATATATTCTGTTTTTGCGCATTGTTTTAAATTTTTTGCAGCCCTAGGCGACCGCCTAGGTTCGCCTACCTTACATTCCAATCTATAGAAATGAATTTTCATGGTTGATGCATTTATGAATAAAATTTTTAAATTGAAAATTCGTGATCTACTGGAGTTGCGCCAAGATTAATATTTTCACCTGCTATAACTGCGTTTGTAGACACGGTGACCTTGCCAACGATTATTACATGAGAAATGACAAGTTCGTTGTCAGATAGGGTGACTCAGTGGAAGAGCATGCACACGTTAAGCGGAGGGCCCGGGTTCGAATACCGGCAAATAAAATATCAAGAGTTCATAAAATCAACATGTGTAGTAATAAGCAGGTAATAATATAGTTTAAGGACATCATCTTAAGGCACGGGTTTTATTTTATATTTTATTTTTTAATTCATACTTACAGTTTCATTTTTTTTTCATCAGGTACCACTCACTACTAGAATTCATTCATTAAAACTTTCCTAATTCATTTTTAAATGTTTTTTCTTTGCTGAAATAAAATTACCCTCTTATAAAATGAAAAAAAAAATCCAATTTTCTACTTCTCCATAAATAAATATTACACAGCAATGAAAATATACAAAATTTGTTATACTTAAAATTATATGTACAATATTTTGATATATGGTGACAAAATTTACTGACAGTCAGTAAAACTAGCATATTTAAAAAGAAATATTTGAAGGCTTATAATCTCCAGATTTATCTTCCTTTTACATTCTCATTCTAAACACTAGAACACATATTTTGCAGAACATAATTATTTGAAAATTCATCTTTTTATTCATGAAATTTTTTCATTATTTAAAAATTAATGCGTAAAAGAAGTATTTTTTAAACTAATTTTCAGAATATTATATATGTATACAGGGGGATAATGTCCCTTTAAACACTATCCTGCAACTAAAACGGGAGAGCAGACTGCCACCAAATTTCGTAGGTGGATGATTCATGTGATGAGATCAAGGAATTTAATAAAAAAAAGTTTAAAATATTTATCAGATGGCACTGTACATGGTTAGACGGAAAATATAATAATAAAAGAAATGGTTCATACGGAATACATAACAATTTGAACATTTAGTGGTTAATTTTTATATTACGTGGGGCATTTCCCTTTCTATGCAAAGTGCTCAGGCAGAAAAAAAAAAAAAAAAAATCATTGACCCGAAAACTAAAGGAAAATTAATAATTCATCGAAAAATCATGCAAAACTTTTTTAAGTAAAAAAATAAATTTTAGTTGTCACACATTGGTAAATCATTTTAAAAAGAATTAAAAATGCAATTACTAATACAAAAAATTAAAAATTTGAAAATCTGAAAAAAAGGATTAATAATAATGTTTAACTATTTATGCGTATTGTGTAATTGGGCTTCAAGTTTAGTGTTTGTAGTTTATTGTTCAATGCTCTCTAATGATAATTACAACTATAAATCTCTAATAATAATTATCAAAGCGGCTGCTTTGACTGCAACACTCGTGCTTACTTTGTTCGCCTGACGAAGGGTCGTTTGTTCTTTCGACCTGAAACAATTTTTGCGAGTTTATAGCATATTATGGTGTTTATTCAAAGTTTTGTACTTATTACTTTAAAACGCCAGATCTGATGCTTTCTTATTAAAATTGGGTTACCCTACCCGATGCATACAGCAGAAGTTTAAAGATAAACACATAATAGCATAACTATCAATTTAACTATCGCCACTCAGCGATTTGATTGTAAAGTAAATGCTGGAAGTTTTGTTGTTTTATCATGTACAAGGTGAGAATTTTTAATTGAGCAAACCTGCATATGATCTCCAGATGAAACATGACTGGCATGAACATCCGCTAAGTGGGAGGAATCATGGGTAACGAAATCATCACTTATATGTCTAGCATGTGGAGAATCCATTTGTGTATCAGGATGATTACTGTGGTGGTCATGAATGCCATGAGCCATAACTGTAGTCATGACAGCTTGCAGAAGAGTAGCTGCAGTTGTAGCAGGTCCTGTGTTGAACACAGAACTAGTATCAGTCGTTGTGTCCATCATATGGTGGCCGTGATAACCATGGTGGCCATGATGGTGATTATGCAAAGAATCATTACTCATAGTGATGACTGGTCCAATCTAAAAAGAAATCAATTAAAATTAATATCTCAAATTATTAAATTTTTATAAAACATTATCTTAAGTGAAAAGTCAAAAATCACTATAGAATCAGCATAAAAATACTTATAATCTTTCAGTTATGAAGTAATTTGGTGTGGCACTATTACACTATTACACTTACAGTTTAAAAATGCTGAGATGCAGTATGCAAGGTACTGTCTGTATCTCAACATTCCTAGTACATTTTAATAAACATTTAAACACGGTTTTATTTAACAAAAATTTCTATTTGAGGAAAAATATTGCATTCACCCCCACCACCACCTTTGAGTATTTTATCTACACTCATAAAACATTTAAGAATTTTATTAAATTAAAAAAATTATTTAAAATAATTCAGAGATTTGCCATGCAAGTCATTATCTGGAAATTATTGGACTGATTTTATGTAGCCCTGTATAATGTAAATTATCTATAAATTGTGGGGGTCGTGGCAAAAAAAGTGCCAAAACTCATTTGGTTAAACTTTAGTATAAGGGCACCCCATACGAAAACGAAAAGTATCGATTTCGACGTCATTAGAAGGTATCGACACTATTTTTGATAACCTATTCATATCGGAATATTTTATGCATTTTCAGATTCATGCATGAAGAGGAAGCTGCATCCAGTGATTTAAGTATTTTGAAAGTTAAAATGAAGTTTTTATTCAATATCTTTTGAACCAATCATCGGACTGAATAATCCGTTGATTGATACAAAAGATATTAAATAAATACTGCATTTTAACTTTAAAATTTTTTAAAAGGAAGGGGAAAAAAAAAAAAAAATCACTGGATACAGCTGCAGTCGGTAACAAAAGTCTCCGAACACTAGCAAAAATTCCAATATAAAAAAAGTACACTTAATACAGTTTTGTTAAATAAATCCTTGTCGAATCCTGTTTTTAGACTGACTAAGAACAGGATTCGACAAGGATTTATTTAACAAAACTGTATTAAGTGTACTTTTTTTATATAGGAATTTTTGCTAGTGTTCGGAGACTTTTGTTACCGACTGTACCTCCTCATACATGAATCTCAAAATGCAAAAAATATGATATTCAGAAAACGGTCGCAAGACCACATTCTTTCAAAAAATCAAAAACATCTCTTCCTCTCCAATACGATATACCAATCCAATTTCTCTGGTCCTGTAAACAGATAAATTAACCATTTGTGCAGTTACAATAAAGTTTTAAATAATATTCCCATACGGTACAGATTCAGAATCCCGAGTTTGGACTTCTTGCTTATATCCTGCATTTCTGAGTTAGGATAATAACAGACTCGCATACATTCAATTCAACAGCTAAAAATCTGACTTTCGGATTCAGCACTACCCCAACCAGTGTAAATAGAGTGAAACTTCAATTTAGAAAATTCAGCTGAAGAACTACATTTTTTCTACCATTATTTGAGTAACAGAAAGTAAAAATTAATTCTATAATGTAAACAATGACAAAGTCGGAATGGCTCGAATTATAGTGTAACCAAGTTTCCTAAAACTAGCAGCGACGAACAGTCCAAAAGCTTGGAGGTTTGCCAAATTGACCGACAGCTTGGGATTTGGAAAACATCTAGTAATTCGGCGCTCTCTTATTGCTTATTTTCTATGAATCAGATGACTGTCTCCCCAATTTTAACACTGGGCCCTTTGAATAAGCGCTTGCGCAGAGGTTTTCATGATCTCAAGAAACGTGGTTGAAGAATAGTTTGCCGCTGATGTAAAAAATAGAAAAGGTCGATAATTCAAAAAATAATACTGTTCATAATGAAATTTTCAAAACTCTTCCGAAGCCTAAATTGAATTATTTTAACATAGGTTTACATAACAGCACTCGTTATGTTACCTATTAATTTCTAACCTGTATTTATAGCATTAAATTTCAGGATAAGAGAAAGTCGTGTGAGTAACACACCAGATTATTTTTCCTAGTTTACTACTACTATTATCAATAATTCATATTAATTTTACAAACACACATTCAAAAGATGGTTGTTGGTTGGTTGTGGAGTTTGAGGCCGATTGACTGCTCTAGGGCACTACTAGGTCTGGGGGGTCTTTCTAAACACGTTCAAAAGAACTCTCATTATGTACATTTTTACAAAATTTTTCCGTATACAGCCATGTTAAAAACTTAGAAAAAATGGTATCAGAACGCCACCTGTTGAGCAATTGATTATCAAATCTAACCAGTACCAGTTTAGGTCAGGGTCCAACTAAATACCAAGTTTGGTTAAATTTCGTTCATTGGTTCGTAAGATACAGTATCAGTATCAACAGAATTTATGATACACAGACACACATTTTCTAAAAATAGTCAAATCGTGTTCAGGGCATCTCAAAACGCGTAAATCCATCGAAAACCGGAGTTCAAAAATTTTCACGAATCCAATACTTTCTTCTTATATATATAGAAGAAAGTTATTAAAAAAAAGTCTTTTTCAACAACCACTGATGTCTGAATCTGAAGTATTATACATAACTAAATTGCGATTAAAACTACGAAAGAAAGAAACCGGTTCTCCTAAACACGTAATAAACGAAAGGCTTTAAATAAATTCTATCTTAATTCTATTAAAACTAAATGTAATGAATGCGTGTAAAGAAAGAATGGCCCATTTATTCATGTAATGCTAAATCTGATAAGAGAAACCTGTGTCTTTTAAATCGACCATTGTTTTAAAAAAATAAATAAAAATAGGTTAACGCATTCTGATTTTTCAAAACGACTTTCTAAAATGCAAATGCTGTAACTAAAAGAGAAAAAGTTATCCATCTCTATATAACTGAATGTTTAAATCAGTGTTGGGCATAATTGATTAAAAAGTAATTGAACTACAATTGAATTACAATTATGATTATTTTACTGTCAATCAATTAATGAGTAATTGATTACAAATTGAATTACTTATTCAATTTATTTGTAATAATTCAATTTATTTGTAATCAATCACTTGTTAAAAAATTGACAGTAAAATAAGTGTAATTGTAACTTAATTGTAATTCAATTACTTTTTAATCAATTATGCCCAACACTGGTTTAAATGCTAGGCAATCTACAATTTTTAACTGGTTGAGATCAAACTGTGCATGCATATACGTGTGCGTACGCACGTACAGACATATTAATATATATTTCATATAAGAAGTGAAACAAGGGCAATATATTCAAACAAATGAAACTGAAATAACAGTAAGAAGGGGAGCAGAGAAGATGAGTGCGAAATATATAAGTCCTTTGAATCATCTATCATATGATCCATAGACATCAAGATGGTTTAATTAACCTATTTATGGATCATATGATATTTAAAATATAATAAATTAAATAAACTTTTAATCTGATGTGTAATAACGCAGTATCCATCGACTGTAACGTACCGACAGCACAATATGTTTCTTATTTAGAGAAAAAAATTCTTCTGTAAAGTGACAAAATTTATATAGAAAATCCTGCAACTTTCTAACATTGTGAGAAAAATGTTGTACTACGGAATATAAATATCGGGATTATAGGGACTATAGCTCTATAAAATAACAGTTACCTTTCTAAATAAATGAAAGAAAATATAATAAATAAGCATATTTGTTCTTTAAATAATGTTCTTTTATTAATGACAATTTGACAGTAATAATGTATTAATTTTAAATGAAAAATTAATTAAAACCGCGAAATACAATAAAACACAAAAACACAAAAATTTTAAATTCGGCTCGAAATCTGCAGCTTTTATATAAACGAGGAAAAATATATGTGTGAATGTCTCCCTCTCTCTGTGTGCGTTCTGGGGCTCCAGTGCAGTTGCCAGTTTTCAAACAACAATCGGGAATACATTTCAAGCAAAGCACAATCCGACTTGGTGTATTCAAGGTCCCCCCCCCCCCCCTTCTTTATACTTTTGCACTCAAAACTTGCAACGTAAAAGGGACACTAAAGTAAATTTTGCATTTGATTTGGGAGTTCACTCCATAAAGGAGGCCCGGTGCAGTTGCCCCGTGTCCGTGTGTGTCTACCTTATAGTCAGGCCCAGATTTCAAGTAATATATATCAGATGACGAATATTCATTTATTCGAATTAACTTGAGAGGCATTGAATGGAAACAAAATGATCAATATTCAACTATGTACAAAAGTATTATTAAAAGAACACTTTTAAATAATAAAAAACATTCGCACTTGATCTCTTCCCCCCCCCCCTCTTCCTTTTTCAGTTGATCTACGCTGTTCTTCCTCGTTTCATTTCCGATTTAAAATTAGAAAAGATGCCGTTAACGCCAGTACATATTTATTTCGAGTACTACTCAAAGTTAAGAATCTTCTCATAATTCTGAAAATGTCATATTAATCACACACAGCCCTTTATTAAAATCACCAATAATATAGGTATGTAAGAAAAGAGATGCTAGGGATCGACGGCCATGACCCACATTTCCATGGCATCTCTTCCAGAAAGGCAAACTCTTTTCCTTTCTCCAAACAAGCAAATCGCTGGAAAAATAAGAGATCGGTTCCGCGCCATAGATTTTGCATGATAGCCACTGAATAAAGGTTGTCATTAACTCATATTAACTCAAGTGAAAATAGTCGAAATTACGAATTACAGAACCAGTTTTCAGCTTCTAAAGGAAAAGTGGACTGTACAATAAGATAATGCCAGAAAATGACAAAGCATGCTCAAGAATAAAAGCAAAAATACAGTTTTTTTTTATCATTTTCATTTATATTTATAGAAGAAAGTATTGGATTCGTAACAAATTTCGATTATCGGTTTTTGATGGATTTGCACGTTTTGAGAGTTCTGAATACGATTTGATCTTTTTTTTTTTTTTTTTGAAAATGTCTGTCTGACTGTCGGTGTATGCGAGACCAAAATTTTGTGGCAGCTCCAGCTCAAGAATAAAATGCATAGTATTTCATAAAAATGTATATTTAGTTGCATCTTGACACAAATTGGTGACTATCAACTTTTTGTGCGAAACATCTAAAGGATTGTGCTGTTATGTTGTAATTTTTCATATTAACAGAAAAGCAAGTCAGCTTTTGTTCTGTATAATTAATTGCACAAAACTTGATATGTGGAAAAACAGTTATGAAAAACTATGTTGATTCAATTTGTATGCATACTCGTCGACAAGTAGCGATGCTATGTTGCAATTTTCCAAGTGTACGGAAAAGTTATAGCTCAGTTCTATGGCGTATAAATGAACCAAACTTGATATGTGAGATGGTCATGTGATATCGACCGACAGGTGGTGCCTGCTATTATTAACCTTCTGCAATTTTCTGTATGGCTACATCTCAGCATGTATTGGTTAAAATTGCACCAAATTCCATGTGCAAAACCTTTAGGAAGCTAGGATTAAATATTTGTTTATCGTAAACGGTTATCGTTATACATCATGATATAAAAAAAAGTTTTATGATGGCCACAAGAAATTAGTTATTATTTAGTTTAGAATTTTCAAGAATGTTTGGTGATAATATTATTTAAAACAATTTACACATTTACAGAAGAAAAGTATGAAAATTGATGTCGATATCTATTAGGCTAAATAAATTAAAAATAGAAGAGTATATATATATATATATATATATATTTCGATATCAAGTCAGGTTAATTTCATGCAAAAGTGGACAAAAAGACCATTTTTTCTTTTCAACTAACTCAATAATTTTTCATTTTTCTTAATAGAAAACATACGAAACATATTAAATAATATAACCCATTATAAATGAAAATTTTTGTATATCGTTAATTAAAAAGGAATATTTAAATTAAAAAATAACTAAGCAAAGGATAATTTTTCTAAATTTTTACAATTACCATGTCTGTCACGCTATTAAATACATTTCATATATACACATATTTACTTAAATTTTAGAACTTTTTTCTAAATTACATATCAGATGAAAATATTGTTTGTTACTTCAAAAGTGTCTCAATTTAGAGCAACTGAGAGATAAAGATGAGTCACTGAAATCATGTCTGTATTTTGTCATGTCTGTCACGCTAAAATTTTACCTTATCAAGTGAAATTAGTTTTCTTAAATTAAAAGTTTTGTATTGCTTATAAGCAATACACACACATATATGTATATATATCGGCACACTAAAATTCCTTAAAATAAATTAGTAGTTAATACTTAAAATTGGACTAGACAGCTGCTTGATATCTAGTCCCTCAAAAATGAAATTAACCGTCAGTGACCCATACTTAAACGATTTAAAATTTCTTTTATTTAATTGAAAGCTCTTCGTCTGTAACTTTTAAAATTATTGAGAGTATTCATATAGTAATTTATTTTCTATTTAAAAAATGTTTGATGACATATTTCTGCTATAGATTCAAATAGTGTTAAGTAAAATATTCTAACTAGATATTCTAATTAGAATATTTTAGGATTGTGTGTGTGGGGGGGGGGGGGAGCTAAATTATAAAAAAATATCATGTTTGTAAAGTTCTTTTCTCATTAATTTTTTAAATAAAAAAAATTATAAGTATTTTTTACGACTGACTGTATCCAGTCGCTCTAAACGTGAAACTCTATTGTGTATGGTCAGTAAATAATAAAGTAAATGGATTCATTGTTAAAAGATATATATTTAAAAAGTGTTAATTTATTTTCAGACACTAAATAAATAAGTATGTGAATGTATTTGTGCATGTATTATATAATGAAATTTTATTACTAGGGCCAGAAACATAGTTATGTATAGGCTTTAGAACCAATAAGAACAGTTTAAGGGCGGAGCTTGCTAGTAGATTAACAGTGAGCATTACATAGATTTATTATACCATGGATTTCAAGTAGTACTCCAGTCCCCAAACATACCTATGTCAAAAGTATGACAAATAAGATTGAAATATTTTTCGTAAAGAGATTAAATGGGCTTCTTTTAATAACTATACGTAATAGCTTTTAATTATATTAGCTTCAATATTGGAGATTTTCTCCTGAAAGAAATTAAATGGCAGCAAATAAGGCATTACCAATTGATTAATAAACTTTTTCTTTTTTTCTTTTTCTTTCTTTCTTTTTTTTTTTTTTTTTTTTTTTAGGTTGATTTCTTTAGAAATCGACCTATTGCAATCACTTCGTTTATCTATCTATATATATATATATATATATCTATAATGAAAATTTTGTCACCACGATAACTCCCGAAATAATACTCGAAATCGAACCAAATTTGGACAGTGAACTAATCTTATAAATATCTTGGATGAGTTCGTTAACCAAGTTGCTCCGACTTTTAATTTTCAAGTGGCAGCCACTTGAAAATTTCAAACCGACATTGTAAAAAGCATATTTAAAGCAAGATTTGCTTGAATTTTGATGTAAATACAGGCCACATAAGGGTCTCAATGAAGTTTATTAATGAAGTTTATCCGCCATTTTTAATAAAGTGGCAGATATTTTAAGTTAAGCGGGACCACTTGAAATCAGGCTACCACTTGAAAATTTAAAATCACTATAACTTCCGAAATAATACTCCAAATCGAACCAAATTTGGATAGTGTCTTAACTTATAGTATCTTAGATGAGTTTATTAACCAAGTTGCTCCGACATTTTGTTTTCAAGTGGAGACCACTTGGAATTTACAAATTCAAATTGTAAAAAGCCTATTCCGAAATTGTTTGAAATTTGATGTAAATATAGATCACACGAGGGTCTCAATGAAGTTTATTAATGAACTACATCCCCCATTTTTAATAAAGTGGCGTATAGCTTAAGTTAAGTGGGGCCACTTGAAATCAGGCTACCACTTGAAAATTTTAAATCACGATAATTTCCGAAATAATACTCCAAATCGAACCAAATTTGGACAGCGTCTTAACTTGTGTTATGAATATCTTAGATGAGTTTCTTAACCAAGTTGCTCCACCATTTTGTTTTCAAGTGGAGACCACTTGGAATTTACAAATTCAAATTGTAAAAAACGTATTCCAAATTTGTTTGAAATTTGATGCATACATAGTTTACACAAGTGTTTCAAAGAACTTTATTAATGAACTATATCCCCCATTTTTAATAAAGTGGCGGATATCTTAAGTTAAGCGGGACCACTTGAAATCAGGCTATCACTTGAAAATTTAAAACCATAATAACTTCCGAAATAATACTCCAAATGGAATCAAATTTGAAAAGTGTCTTAACTTATCTTATAAATATCTTGGATGAGTTCATTAACTCTTTGTTTTCAAGTGGCAGCCACTTGAATATTTCTAACCCACATTGTAAAAAGCTTATTTAAAGCAAGATTTCCTTGAATTTTATGTAAATCTAGACTACATAAGAGTCTAAAAGAACTTTATTAATTAAATTTATCTGCCATTTTTAATAAATTGGCAGATATCTTAAGTGGGGCCACTTGAAATCAGGCTACCACTTGAAAATTTTAAATCACGATAACTTCCGAAATAATACTGCAAATCGAACCTAATTTGGACAGCACCTTAACTTGTGTTATGGATATCTTGGATGAGTTTCTTAACCAAGTTGCTCCACTATTTTGTTTTCAAGTGGAGACCACTTGAAAATTTCAAATTCAAATTGTAAAAAGCGTATTCCGAATTTGTTTGTATTTTGATGTATACATAGATTATATAAGTGTCTCAATGAAGTTTATTAATGAACTATGGATTTTCTTGCCAAAAGTCGCCAAAAAAGTCGCCAAGTGGAAAAGTCGCCAAATTTGTTGCCAAATCCATTACCTGCCATATTGGAGCTTTTTAATGCGTTTTTAAGGGAAAATTACGCTATTTTAACGTTAAAACAAACTGGAAATGCAGAAAAGCAATGTTTAATCAACTTACTAAGCCTCTTTGAAAGAATTTCTACAAAAAAGAAAAAAAAAAATATTCAAATTTGCAACAATATCTTAGATTAATTAGTTCACTGAGCAACTTTCTCTGCCATTTTGATCCAAGTGGCAGCCACTCAATTTTTCAACACGATGACTTTTGATATTCTGAATTAATTCCAACTATATTTGTACAGTAGTCTTATCTCACAAATGCATTTGATACATTTGTCAACTTGGCCCACCATCTTGTTTCTAAGCGACGGCCACTTGAAAATTTTAAAGTCACATAAAAAAGTTATTTATGAACCGATTTGCTTAAAACTCCTTATGTAGATAGCCTACATCAATATTTCTACTAATTCGTTAATAATTTGTAGCCGTGCTTGATAAGGAAAAAGAAATCAACCTACCTACCCTTCCGAATAAGCCGGAAGGACTTGTTTAAGTTACATGCATTTAAACAAATCTAATACAAAGGATATAAAATAAATAAGCAACTGATTATTGCTATTAATTTTACATTAAATTATCAGAACTACAATTTTAGGTTGATTTCTTTAGAAATCGACCTATTGCAATCACTTCGTTTATCTATATATATATATACATATCTATCTATCTATCTATAATGAAAATTTTGTCATCACGATAACTCCCGAAATAATGCTCGAAATCGAACCAAATTTGGACAGTGAACTAATGTTATAAATATCTTGGATGAGTTCGTTAACCAAGTTGCTCCGACTTTTTGTTTTCAAGTGGCAGCCACTTGAAAATTTCAAACCGACATTGTAAAAAGCATATTTAAAGCGAGATTTGCTTAAATTTGGATGTAAATACAGGCCACATAAGGGTCTCAATGAAGTTTATTAAGGAAGTTTATCCGCCATTTTTAATGAAGTGGCAGATATTTTAAGTTAAGCGGGACCACTTGAAATCAGGCTACCACTTGAAAATTTAAAATCACTATAACTTCCGAAATAATACTCCAAATCGAACCAAATTTGGACAGTGTCTTAACTTATCCTATAAATATCTTAGATTATTTTATTAACCAAGTTGCTTTCGCTATTTTGTTTTCAAGTGGAGACCACTTGAAAATTTCAAATTCAAATTGTAAAAAGCGTATTCCGAATTTGTTTTAAATTTGATGTTATTATAAACCACAGAAGGGTCTCAATGATGTTTATTAATGAAATTTATCCGTCATTTTTAATAATATGGCAGATATCTTAAGTTAAGCGGGGCCACTTGAAATCAGGCTCCCACTTGAAAATTTAAAATCACGATAACTTCTGAAATAATACTCCAAATCGAATCAAATTTGGACAGTGATATTATCATATAAATATCTTCAATGTTTTTACTGGGCAACTTGTACCGACATCTTGTTTCTAAGTTCCAGCTACTTGAAATCACACTGCCACTTGAAAATATGCCACACGATAACTTTTAAAATACTAAACTGATTCAAATAAAAGCTGGATAGTGAACTTATGGTTCAAATATCTAGTATAAGTTCGCTTGGTGACTTGGCCCGCAATTTTATTTCCAAGTGGTGGCCACTTGAAAAATTGTCATTATGGTAACTTTAGTAATACAGATTCAATTCGCATCAAATTTTGGTAGTTGATTTATCATTCAAATATCTCATTTAAGTTCGCTGCGCATCTCACTCCACTTTTTTTTACAAGTGGTGCCACCTGAAAATTTCTTATGACGAATAATTTTTGAAATACTGATTTAATTTAAACTAGAACTGGACAATGAACTTATCATACAAATATACTGGATGATTTCGATGGGCAAGTTGTTTTGCCATTTTGTTTCCAAGTTGCAGCCACTTAGACAGCCACTTGAAAATTTTCCATAATAATAACTTTTGAAACACGGCACTGATTTAAAACACAGTTAGACAGTGGACCTATGCTTCAAATATCTTGGATGTGTTTGCTGGGCAACTTGTTCCACTGTATTGTTTCCAAGTGGCGGCCACTTGAAAATTTGTTATCTCGGTAACTTTAGAAATACTTAATCAATTCAAATCAAAGTTGAAATTTGGATTTATCATTCAAACAAAAATCTAGAAAATTCACGTAACTCGTCAACCAATCACGTTATTGCGTCCATCTTTGGTATATCGATAATAAGTATTTTCTCGCCAAAAGTCGCCATAATGGAAAAGTCGCCAAATTTGGCGCAAAATCCAATACCTGCGTTGCTGGATCATTTTAATGCGTTTTTAAGGAAAATTTAGGCTAATGCTAAAACAAGCTAGAAATGCAGAAAACTAACATTTTATCAACTTACTATGCCTCTTTGAAAGAATTTCTACAAAAAAAAATTATTTTCAAATTGGAAACGATATTTTAGATGAGGAACTTTCTCTGCCATTTTGATCGAAGTGCCAGCCACTTAATTTTTCAACACGATGACTTTTGAGATTTTGAATTAATTCGAACTATATGTGTACAGTAGACTTATCTCACAAATACATTTCATATATTTGTCAACTTAACTCAACATTTTGTTTCCAAGCGCCGGTCACTTGAAAATTTTAAATTCACATAAAAAGGTATTTATAAACAGATTTGCTTAAAACTCCATATGTGCATAGCCTACATCAATATTTCTACCAAGTGCATTAATAATTTGTAGCCGACATTTTGAAACAAAATGACGACTACTTGATAAGGAAAAAGAAATCAACCTACCCTTCCGAATAAGCCGGAAGGACTTGTTTAAAATTTATGCACTATAACTTTATTATTATTTATTTATTTTTATGTAGCTCTAAATTTGATGGAATAAGGCAACTTATTGTGATGAATCGAAAAGAATTATATATATATAATCAAAATCAAAAATCAAATTTGACACATATTTCAAGTAAGACTTGTTAATAATTATCCAATCTTAAAATGCATGCATTTTTTAAAAATATTAAGTTCGCGGGAAAAATTAATTCATTAAAAATTAATTTTGTGCATTCTGTACAAAATTTCTGGTAAAATAATATTTTTTACGAATAAGCTTAAAAAAAAGGGGGGGGGGGGAGAAAGAAAGAAGAAAAGAAAAAGGAAAAATTATAACCCACATTGTGGTCAGTTCACAAAAGACTTAACATGCATCATACAAATTGTTTAAAAAAAAAAAAATCAATTTGACGCAGAATGTAGGCTCAAATCAGTCAGATTCCTTCTTTTTTCCCTCTCATGTTATTCCCTATGGAATTTTTGTTGCTTCGTTTCATACCAGTATCTTATTCAAAAGTGCAGTTTTCAAAGACTGTTCATTGAATATAATTCTTTGAACAAGCCGCCTTTTACTTAGTAAACAAATAAATTTATTTATTTTAATTGTTCACTAACTAAAAGGCGACATATTCAAAAAGTAATATTTAAATAAGCAGAATTCGAGTCTTCATTTTTGAATGAAATATAAAGTGAAGCAATAACAATACCATAGGGTAACATAGAAAGGGGGAATTTGACTGATATGCAGCCTTAGAGGGACTTGACACCACTGAAGTACGCTTCATATAAAAGCTTATAAATATGAATATTTATAAATTGAACTATATTAGGTGTGTTCCATAAAATATATAATAAGGCAACAATTATTATGGTTTTGGGTGTATTTTTAACAAATTTGAAATCTTTAAATAGCGCTTACTCAGTTTGCATTTTTTTTTTTTTTTCCTCATGAATTCATGATCTACAAAATGCCAAAACTTCTATAGATATTTTTAAAAAGATTTTATTTATTTATTATTATTATTTGTATGTTCAATAGAATATGCTTAAAAGAATTAAGAGTGGATTTGAAAATTTATTAATTAGTTGTATTTTTTTTTTTATTTATTTTTTTTTTTTTTTTGGGGGGGGGGAGTAAAAAGTGTATGCCTATGTATATAATTTGGAAAAAAAAAAAATGATTTTTGTTATATTTTCATTTTTAATATTTTTTCTTTTAAAGATTCTGAAAATTTCATCCCTAATTCTTTTAAATAGGTTTTATTGAACATTAAAAATAAATAAATAAATAAAGTAAAATAAAAAATATATATTAAGTCCTTTCTTAAATATCTGTGGAATTTTTAGCATTTTGAAGATCATGAATTCATGCAAAAATTCAAACTGAGAAAATGCAATTTAAAGATTTCAAATCTGTAAAAAATATTTCAAAAACTACAAGAATTGTTGCCTGAATACTTTTTTGAGTACACCTAATATAGTTCAATTTATAAATATTAAATGGAAATCGAAGTTTTTGTGTTAAACATTTAGTGGTGCCAAGTTCCCTTAAGTTGTAATACTAAAACTTTCAGTCGATTTTGATTAACAAATCATTAGTTAACATTTAATAAAAACTAAATGTTAGTTTAATAATAAATACTAATTAATTAGAGTTTATTTGTAATTATTAGTTTAATAATTAATAAACATACTTTTTCAATTCTTTTTTTTTTAACTGGCTACATATATTTTAGTCCAATTCGCCATCAAATAAAAATCAACTAAATTAAAACTAATAAAAATAAGGTTCCTTACACTACATGGTAAGTTAATCACAAGCATCTGACCTAAAACAGCAAAGCCAGGCACAATTATCGCTATTCAACCTACCTTTAAAAAACATGAAAAGCGTAGCAGCTAATAGGTGAAAGTAGGTGACAATTTGAAATAATCGTTTAATTACACCTACTTGAAAGAGAGTAGCATACTTCACATTATTAATTTCACCACATAATCTGCCATTCATAGTTATAAATTTGTTGTAACATAATAGAAACTAGTATGTTGTGGCCATCTAAAGACTTTCTTCTATATTATATAGTATTATCTTATGCAAATTCACGCAGTACAAATTATTTAATAAATTATTATTTAGTGAAATTATTTTCCATGATAAATTCAGACAATTTTTATCTCAGAGAAGCAGGGCTGCCGGAATTTGGCCCAGGTTAAAAAAAATCCGGCATTTTTTTTTTTTTTTTTTCTGGTAAACCGCCTAAAAAAACGACTAAAAAAAGCCGGCTTTTATTGAATATTTGTTGTTGTTGTTATTATTTTCATTTTGTTTTGAAAAATGTTTAAATAAAGGTGATAACTAGAACATTAATATAATTAAATTATATTGTAATAAAAAATTAAATAAAATAAGAGTAAATTATCCAATGAAAAGAATTCTAAATGGTAAATATAGAAAAACAAAAAACACACCTCTTTATTAGAAAATTGATTCGGTTCGATACAATTTTAATTATTAATAAATAATTCTTACTCAATATAAATACTAAAGGAAATTAAATTCATCAATCACTTGGCTCTTGGCTCAGATTTTTAATAACGGTGCACTTTGAATGACTTTTTTCGCATCTAAGCTATTCATTAGTTAGTACAAAAGAGATGTGTAGAAAAATATCCTTTCAGTTGAAGTTGGAGGGAGCTCTACAATTTAACTAAATACAGTATTTTCCTGAATATAACCCACAGGTCAGCTAAATGAGTCTTATACCAGAAATTTTAATTAACGGACAAGGCTATTTTTAAACGAGGTTTTGTTTTGGACAAATATAGCCTTGTCTGTAAATTAAACTTTCTGGTATAAAACTGATTTTTCTGATTTGAAAACTATAAGTAGAAAAATACGGGGGGAAAAAAAAGTAATATCTTTAGTTATTTAATGCCTTAACTTTTGCAAGACTTTATCTTTTGTTTTTCTAGAAATTGCTCGATAACTCTTTCAGAGAACTTTTTCACAGATTCAAACAACTTTCAAACTGAAAAGAAATTGCACTTCTCAGTCTTAATTTCCAACTTCCACATTCTTTTAAGAGGGATGATTTTATTAGTTTCTAGATCGGTAACCAGCACAGTTTATTCTTAGATCAATTCAATCCAATCCATTTATGGAAATGTGTGGAAGCCAAAATTAATTTTCTGCTCTTTCTGAATAAGTGTGAGAAGAAACAAAAACAAAAATGTATATTAGTATTTATTTAGCATCCTGTGATTATGGAAACGTTTAATTAAAGAAAGAGAAGTACTTGTGGCTCAAATATAAAAATGAAAATTATGCAAATTAACAATAACTTTTATGTTTCTCCCTTCCCTGAATAAATGACTTTACTTATTAAAACTTTAAATAAAGTGAGCACTTTATTTGCTTCATTTTGAGCCGAAGTACTTTCTGAGGGGCGCCCGCCCCGCTCTTGTCGGTGGCAGCAATGGTTTAGAAGCCTTTTTAAAACTGTGCTTGGTGTTCTTCAAGACACTGAACATCAAGCACAGTTTGAGAAAGGCTTCTACATCATTGCTGCCGCCGATGAAAGCGGGGCGCCACGCAGAAAGTACTCCGGCCTAAGATGAAGCAAGTAAGGTGTTCACTTTAAAGTTTTAGTTTTAGTGCTTCAAGATAATTCCTTTTTAATGACTTTATTTATGCTCATAGTGTAATATAGATATATGATAGTAACAATTATTCGAATGATAATGAGAAATGTCCTCATATACTAAAATGTTTTCATTACACTATTTCCTTATTAGATACATAATAACAAAAATGTAAAAATTATTTTAAATTTCATAAAGTTTTTTTTTTTTTCTTTTTTTTTACTCAAAGTGACATTAGTAACATAAATTAGCATATAGCACATGTGTTTTAGCGACTCACGTGCGATTATACTCAATTATACTTTCAGTATCATGCATACTTCTCACAAGTATTCAAAATGCATTTATGATCGTAAAGTAAAAACAACCTTAGAACAATAGTCATTTTTCTGAACATGAAAACAATAGTAAAAAAAAAAAAAAATACTTTTTATCAAAATATTATTTTAAAATAATCAACAGCCAAAATAGTGTAAACTTCATACAAAACTAGACTTTGTCCTTTCATTTAAAAAAAAACAATGGCGTAAAGAGCTGCATTTTAAAAATGCATAAATGAAACAGAAATAAATAAAACCGACGTTAATCTATCTCCTAAAAACGTCTCACAAGGAAGAAATAAAAATCATGCTCTCGCTGGTACCCGCTTGTACCTGGATCCTTGATGATAACCGACTTAGCTGCAATAAAAAAAAAAAAAAAAAAGGTAGCTTGTCATAAAGCCATGTCACTGACCGTAAAACCAAAGAACGTCGCAAAAGACATTTATTCATAAAACATTTAGGGTTGATGACTAAATGCTACGGAATAGGATATTAGATGAATGAACAATTTATTTAGTAGTCTATGACAATGGTATTTTTATTATTGAGAATATTATTTTCTCAAACAGTATTATTCCATAAACTACTAAAATATTCTTTCAAAGATGGCGATAAGAAAGAGGTGAATGATTTAATACTATGCTAACCTATTTATATGGATAAGTATTCTCAACAGCATTCTCAGATATCAAAAGAAAAAGAACGCAGAAAAAGAAATGACGAAGCAGTCGAGAAAAGATGTGAAATCTGTCATCTGATCTATGGTGTCTTGAATGAATAGTGTCATTCACCGTGAACAATCGATAATCGAACTCCTTTCCTATTCACTAAAAACCTAACTAACTAGAACACACAATTCCTTGTCCCTTTTACAATTTGGTCACATACAATTTAAAAATAATCTGGTGTGTCACTCACACGACTTTCTCTTACCCTGAAGTTTAACACTATAAATACAGGTTGCAGATTAAAAGGTAAGATAACGAGTACTGTTATGTAAACCTGTGTTAAACAATTCATATTAGACTTCTGAAGAGTTTTATATGATAATCAGTTCTGTGTGAGGGGGGATACCGCCCCCCTCAACCCCCCGTTTCATTAATGCACCTACATTTACATAGAATTTAATTCGGTTATTAAAAAATAATTCTGTTTTTAAAAAATAATTTATTAAAATTATTATTTTAAAAAAATATCTCTTATGATAATGCAGACGATTTCCATATTAGAGAAGTGGTATCCCAAGTAACACGGAATGGTTGGGAAACGGTTGGCCCTACGATTCCTTCTTCGTTGGCCAACGGTTGTTTTTGGCCGTCGGCCCTCGGTTGAGCCAACCGTTGGGTGACAGTTGGCCCAACTATGGAACGGTTGGTTTCTGGTTGGCAAACTGTTGGGCCATTGTTGGTGAACACATTGTACGCTAACTGTTATATTTTGCAGTTGAAAAAAGAGCATTTTAGGACTGTTGGGCCAACAATACTATTTGCTGTTGGCCCACTGTTATTTTGAGCCCTTTCCCCAACGATAACCATTCCCCAACGAACTAACAATAAATCACAGCTGGGCCAACAGTATGTGTTACTTGGGATAACACCAAATATCCAAAAAAAAAGTCCATTTTATTCTCATCATTAAAAAGAAGGGGGAAAAAAACGATTTTTTTTTTCTAAGTTTTTTTTTTTTTTTTTCGTTAAAAGTAAAAAAAATCGATAACTTTGTTTTAAATTATCGCAGATCGATGGTTCAACCATTCGTTTTAAAGGTATTGGCGAGCTCTTTTGAAAGATACCCGTCATGAAAATTTACTCCCCTCGACGGGGGACTTCCCCCCCAGGGGGGGAGGCGAGGCTCCTACATACACAAAATTTTTTTCCCAGTTAACTATCTCTATTACAAAAAATATATATTCGTTTCATTTGGTTTAGTTCAGTCTATAGACGTTAAACTCTACTTTCCTGCAATTTCCCCCATAGACGTAATGTATTAGAATTCTCTTGATTGTCCCTGTACACGAACCATTTGCTTGATCTTAACGAAAAGCTTACTGTAGCATCCCTATATGATACACATTTAGAATATTAAGTTTGAACTTTCTGCCATAATTTGTTTTTGAGATATGCTGATAACAGACAGACACACAGACATACAGACAGACACACAGACATACACACAAACCATTTGCTAAAAACATGATTTTCGTATTCAGGGGACCTCAAAACGTGTAAATATAACAAAATCTCGCGTTCGAGAATTTGACCCAAAAACAATACTTTCTCTACCTTATGGGTAAGAGAAAGTAATAAATGAGTAAATAAACAAACAAATATATAAGAGTAAAAAGTAAAATTCTTAACAAGAACGAAAAATCAAGCTGTTAGTATAGATTAACACTTTGCAACTATACGTACTCGCTGTACCTTCAATGAATTTGGTCACACAATCAATAGAGAAAATTAAAAAGACAGACAGATAGACAAATTAAATTCATCATAATCACTCTTAAACATTGTTGGAAAGTTTTAAAAACGCTTAACACAAACGAAAATACTAGCAATTTCCAATTGAAGTCCTTAAAGCCCTGCAAATCTTAATGCCAAACATATCATATTCTATACTAGAAAACATTTTTTTTAGGCTATGAATAATAAATGTCAATTTCATTATGATCTGTGCAGTATAAAATTATTTAAATATGATTTATAAAAATGCTTATCACAGAACGCCTTTACAGACTAATTCGAATCATAATCTGTCTTAAACATTGTAAGAAAGTATTAAAAACACGCAAAGAAAACTAAAATGCAACTGCAGCAATTTCAATTATAGCCCTGAATATTTTTGCGTAGCCCGATAAATCTTAATGCTAATAAATACTATATTGCAGGGAAAAATAAATAAATAAATGTACATATCAATAATAAATGTCAATTATGATTTGTGCATTAAAATATGATTTGTACTATAGAAATACCTCTCATAAAACGCAATGCTTTGAAAATTTTTCGGGTGTCCCTGTAAACAGAGTAATGGTGGTATTTACTCCATTTTCAATAAGGAACGTCCCATAGTGAACTTGAATAACATTTATCAGTTTCAAGGAATTTCATAAATATGTACGTGAGTTAGAGCACGGACAGACAGACAAACCAAAGTCATAGACACTTTACAACTTTGTTGGTAAATGTTTATGTCTTCGGTTAAACTTTCGGTTTATGACTTCAGGAAATGTTAAAGACGAACTTTAATACATAATGTTGTTAATAATAATAGTAATTTTTTGTGACAGAAAAAAGAGGGTAAAAAAAATAATGCATCTGTAAAATTTACATTTTGTGCCGGAAAAAGAAGCTTAATATTTTATAAAAACAAACATTAGTATAATATTTTCTTAAGTCTAAAATTTTATAATGTTTTTGATGATTAAAAAATAACGATAATATATGTAATATTCAGTAAACTTCCGTGGTGAGAATAATTTGTATTGTTATTCTAAATTTTCTTTTATAACTTTAACATAATATGATAGTTACCTTTTCATTTAAATGTATATATATTGTATAAAGGAATCTTCGTTTTAAAATAATAAGTAGCATTCCTTAAAAACGGTTGCTGCATTAATTTATTTATTGTTTTTCTTATGATTGTGCTGTTATTATGCCAGTTGAAAGATATATAAAGAGTATAATATAAAAGTGTACAAGAGACCTCACAAAAATTAATATATCCAAAACTAGACTTTATAATATTTTTAATCCATGTTTCATTCAATTTCGGAGTTTTTACTTCAAAAAGTTTTGGTTTAATTACTAATAACTTATTTATCAGACATTTTTTATTTTTTTCTCCAATCTGTTATATTTAAGGAAATTATCTTGCGCTAAAACGTGCAGGAGGGGGGGGGGGGATCAGGCCACAGAAAAATAAACAAAAAAAAAATTTTCGCAGAAATCTTCTTAAAAAGAATACACAAGAAGTTCAAAATACTGAAAACAATTAAACCGAAAAAATACAAGGAAATTCTGTATCACGATAAAAAAATTTACATAACAATCGTATGCAATGGCTTAATATTTCAAAAGTAGATTTCCGAGAAACAGAAAATTAACCAATAAGTGATCAATTGTAAAGAGAATTGTAGAGCGAATTGCGTGGAATAATATGGAACAATGTAGTACAGCTATTCAATTACATTGCATTTCCTGATTTTATTTCTTTTTACACTATTGATCTTATTTATTTAAAAAGTATGTTTGTATCTCAAACAGGTTTATTATTTTTTCTGCGATATATTTTACATGAGTTGGAAAAAATATTCTATGGTATGAGTTTTCACAAACTATGTAACTCTTTTGAAAAAAAAAAAAAAAAAAAATGCGCCTTTCTGATCTAATAACTAGGCTTAGAAAAAGATAGGAGAGAAGGTGGGTTGTCGTCTTTAATATTTACGGCAATATTAAAATAAATTATTAAATAAATTAAAGATTTCGAAAAAGAATTAACATCGAGCATCGAATAACGTACATGTAATTATAGAAAACTAGCAAGTTTTGCCCGCCTTGCTGGTCAATATATTTAAGTGAATTCTCAAAGTAACATAACACTTCACACCAAAAAAAAAAAAAACTGAAATTATATTTATTTTTTAATTTTATCATTTATCTCATTTTTTGACCGTAAAACAGGGCCACATTCTTTTTAAAATGACTGAAATGAATTAAAATGAAGTGTTGTCACCTGAATTTCACACTTTAGGTTACTTAAAAAAAATCTAATTGTCGTGTCGAACTAATCTAATTGTCGCTCTTTGCATCCCCGGTTTCAGAAAAATCGCCCCTTTCATTTGATACCGAATTGGTAACGATAGGTCTGATATTTCTAATTTATTTTGGTGTTACACAAAACTGGTCTACAAAAACTCCAGATTGAAATTAATAGTCCTCCGTCCTATAAAGAAAGAAAAAATATATATATATACATACAGTTTCATTTTAATAAATGGAGTTTGTGTAACTTGGGGCCCACCTGAGAGCTAGAGTCCCACCTGTGTTATTTCATGTGATAGGTTACTTGAAATAATTAAAAATTTTCCATATCAATATGTTCAGGCAAATGATTTTTTGAGATAATTTGATGATTCTAGACTTTTTTCCAGACATAAGAATCGGGGCTCCTTAACTCGTAAAGGGAAAAAAAAAAAAAAGAAAGAAAGAAAAACAATACAGGCTTTAAAACAGAATTTTTCCGATTAACACGATTCTGTGGGGGGGAAAAAAAGTATGGTTTTCATTTGAAATAATCTGGTGTGTCACCCACACGACTTTCTCTTACCCTGAAATTTAATACTATAAATACAGGTTGGAGATTAAGAGATAAGATAACGAGTACTGTTATGTAAACCTATTTTAAACAATTCATATTAGGCTTCTGAAGAGTTTTATATGATAATTAGTTCTGTGTGAGGGGGGCTACCGCCCCCCTCAACCCCCCGTTTCATTAATGCACCTACATTTATATAGAATTTAATTCGGTTATTAAAAAATATTTCACTTTTAAAAAAATAATTTATTAAAATTATTATTTAAAAAAATTATCTTTTATGATAAGGCAGACGATTTCCATATTAGAGAAGTAGTTTAACACCAAATATCCAAAAGAAGTCCATTTTATTCTCAATATTAAAAAAAAAAAAAGTACGATTTTTTTTCTAAGTTTTTTTTCGTTAAAAGTAAAAATAAATCGATAACTTTGTTTTAAATTATCGCAGATCGATGGTTCAACCATTCGTTTTAAAGGTATTTTCGAGCTCTTTTGAAAGATACCCATCATGAAAATTTACTACCCTCGAGGGGGGACTTCCCCCCCAGGGGGGGAGGCGAGGCTCCTACATACACAAAAATTTTTTCCCAGTTAACTGTCTCTATTACAAAAAATATATATTCGTTTCATTTGGTTTAGTGCAGTCTATAGACGTTAAACTCTATTTTCCTGCAATTTCCCCCATAGACGTAATGTATTAGAATTCTCTTGATTGTCCCTGTACACGAACCATTTGCTTGATCTTAACGAAAAGCTTACTGTAGCATCCCTATATGATACACATTTAGAATACCAAGTTTGAACTTTCTGCCATAATTTGTTTTTGAGATATGCTGATAACAGACAGACACACACACAGACACACACACACAGACACACAGACCATTTGCTAAAAACATGATTTTCGTATTCAGGGGACCTCAAAACGTGTAAATATAACAAAATCTCGCGTTCGAAAATTTGAGCCAAAAACAATACTTTCTCTATCTACCTTATGGGTAAGAGAAAGTAAAAATTGAATTCGTGTCATGTGGGACCCCCGCGGCCCACCTACGATATCTCTTCTGATTGATTATTTGAATGCTTGATACTTGAAATCAACGTGTTCCGTAAAATTGCTTCCCTTTCGAGATATTTTGGTGTATCCAGACTTTTGAAACATATATATTTAAAAATAAAATTCCAGCCTTGAAATTAATTAAAGGTTATTTTTCTGTAAAATCGATTGAAAATTCCAGAATTTTAGAAAACTTAATACTCTAATCAAAAAACCATTGATTTATCATCTAAGATCAGTTGGATAGCACGCAAATTCTATAAAATGTTTATGCATGGGTATACTATTAAACCCAACATAATTAACAACCATCTCTATCAAATCAACGTTCTAAAAAAAAAAAAAAAACACTGAAATCATTTCATACCGTTGCCGTTGAGAGATATAGTGCCACAGACAGCTCATGCACACACTTTACAACATTGAGTAATTCTCATAATAATTTTCTTTATATAATAAAATGGCATTCAGCTGCCAGCTATAATATGTGGTGATATCTGAGAGCTACAGAGCACACACAGAATCTTATTTATATAGAGTACTCAACCATTAAATACATAATTCATTAAAAATTATTATAGCTTTCTAGCTTTATATATGTTTAAAACCGTTAAATTATATTTTCTATGTTTTCTTTATTCCTTTCTTTTTGAACTGAATAATTATTTACATTTTTCTTTGAACAGTTTTTTTTTTTTTTCTTTTTTTTTTTTACTTGTAGCTTTTAATGTATAAGTTTATTTTATAAAAACTTAGCAATTTAGAGACTGGAAATTTTCCACTTTCTGGAAAACCCATAACTTTAGACTAAGCATTGCCGTTTAATTTGTGGTTGGTTGGTTGGTCATTCATTTTCAGATAAGTCAGCGGCCCAGCGAACGCTGTACTAGATTCTACTTTGAAAACCTAAGTTATTCGAAAACTGCAGTATTCTTTGCATGGCAGAATAGGGTAGTACTTCCCATAAACTTGTATTATGGGGATTATTGGACTGAAAATACTATGGAGTTGCATGCAAAAATAAAATATGAAATTGATACTAATAAAGTTAAACAGCAAATTAGGATAAGGTAAATGTATCGAAGTGGAGGGAGGATAACCTAATGGATGGGGCATTTCGCTCTGCGACCGAGCCGAGTGATCGGTAGACTTCATTTCTTTTAGTATGAATATAGTATGAGCTAAAGTAGAACTAAGTGAACGAATGCGAATTTTCTAAATGTGAAAATGGAATAAATAAATAAAAAAAAAAAAACCATACATTAGGTGATGACATGGGCTTTGGCTTTCGCGAAGATGGGAATCGCAAAATCTTAAAACTTAATTTTATGAGAATATGTGTAAATTAGAAACAAAAACAAAACGAAATTTACAGTTAAGATCATTTACATGGTATAACACAATTGTTGTGTTTACAATACTATATTCATATACAAAACCTTCAAGATAATCCAAATACTAACTTTTATTCAATTGTCCAAAATGCTTTTTAATGATTTTGTTAAATGCATGAATTTCTATACGTCAATAGAGAAAAAATATCGTATTACATTCGGCTCTTTATAAACAACTAGAATAATAATAATTTAGGGGAAAAAAAAATCAAACAACCAAACAATTCCTTCACTAAATATTCCATTGTAATTATTTTAACATGTTTTTATTAACTTGATATGATGTAACTATATAATATATGTAACGGAATCGTGCAATTCAATGTTCGGCCACTTCTGGTCGCTCGATTGACCTGAAATTTTGCACACCACTTCATATTCAATAACAATACTATATAACAAGTGTTTCCAGGCTCCTATCCCATCAGCGGCAGGTTCTAGGGGCAAACAAAATAATATATATATATATACATATAACTCTATCGTATGTGGCAAAGGATTTGGCAGTTTTTGTATAACGTCGAGTAGTAACAATATCTTTTTTTTTTTTTTTAATTTAATAGTATGTAAATATTATGGTGTGTCACTCACACGATATTTTTCAAACTTCCTCTTTGATTGCTTTTTGAAGCCCTTGAAGTGTTCTTACTTTATGTCTACTTAAT
The DNA here is from genome assembly GCA_963930645.1 of Salticus scenicus. NCBI lineage: Eukaryota > Metazoa > Arthropoda > Arachnida > Araneae > Salticidae > Salticus > Salticus scenicus. The sequence goes on from OZ005648.1 coordinate 86,621,254, forward strand.
TGATTTTTTAAGTATCCACATAAAAAAAACAGCGCAAGGAGTACAGTCAGGGGATGATGGTAGACATTTCTCAGGAGGAATAAAATTAATTTTTTTATCTTTCAGCCATTTTATAGATGATTTTGCAGTATAACTTGGTGCAGAATCTTGGGGTGAAAAAATTTCCTTGGGGGTAAAGACGTTTACTTTCTTTGATCATGTGCTTCAAAACTTTATTCTGATAGTATTTAGCATCAATTTTAGCCTTTGGTTCTACAAAAAATGGTTTTGTTAAGCCTTGGGAGGATATTTCCATCCATGCCATAATACCTGGTGGCCAACTTTCCTTTTGCAAAACAGCTGCGTCTTTGCGACGCTTTTCGGGTGAAAAAAATTATATCTTCATTTTGCCAGTTGTGGATGACAGATGAAACAGTGTTTCATCCAAAGTTATCCATGTTTTGTATCTACCTTTGCGCAACATTAAATACATGGGGTAAGAACGTTTTCTTCGTTTTTCTAAAGTCTTTATAGATGTTTGGTGACAGACTGGTTTATTCACTTTTTTATAGCCAATTTTCTTTATCTGACGACAAATTGCTGATTGCGATACCTGTAGCTTCTTTGCTAAAATTCTTTGAGACATAGGATTTTCTACAGCGACAAGTATTTTCAGCTTCTTTTTTTTTTTTTTTTTCTTTTTCACCAATGACTTCCTTTCGTTCCCTGGAACTTTTGATTGCCAGACAAATTTTACTTCTTTTCGAAGTTTAGATAGTAATCCATTAGAAAAATATCTTTTGTGATTTTTAAATGCTTTATTTATAACAGAATTTGAACAACCATCCTTCAAAAGCTTTACAATTTCGTTTCGGGTTTGAGGATCTAATTCCGGAGCCATAACTTACTCCCACTAGTAAAAATAGCTAGATTGGTATAATTTAAACGTCTCACTTTTAGAATAAAATTGGTGGTAAAGCTATTAAAATGTACCATGAATAGTTACATGCTTTTAAAATTGGTCACACTAATTTTGAACCAACCTGTAAAGATGAATATTTTGTGCTTTTTAGTTCACATTTCAATAAAAGCATGTTCTTTAATTTTTTAAAAAGTATAATTTCATTATTTTATAACATAAGTCATAACTAACTTCATGTTTTGTATTAAATTTGTTGCTAGAGTCGTAATTTTTATCTTAACTGAATGCGGCTCGCTTTAAAATGATCTAAAACCACTATCATTTCATAATATTAATACAACCAGCGAATCCTTCAAAAATATTATTTTGTAGTTTTATATAATTATTAACTTTAGTTTTTAATATCAGTTATATTGCTACAATCGCAATTTTCATCATAATATTTTTAGAATGAAGACTATTTTGTAATTTTTTTCTGATATTTACATAAGCATTTTGTTTCTTCGTAAGATTAGATAATATAGTGCGATATTTTGATTATACAAACAAAGTTTAGTGTACATCTGAGTGCGTAATTTAACAAAAACAAAATTTTAACAAAAACGACATCCTAAAAATCAAATATTCATTCAACAGCAAGCAAATATATGCAGGCCATATAACAACAATGGTCTACGCTGCAGTTATTTAAAAATTCGTCAGGTTCACAATAAAGCATTTGGCACAAATTAAATGCAGGTCCGTTTTCATTCAAGATCAACTTACATTCGTTTAATATTAAACTGAATAATACCCGTACCACATGAACTAATTCCAACCTGATTTAATCTCGGCAAAAAGAGAAGGAAATGAAAGTACGACATTTAAAACAAAATAGAAAAGTTAAAAACTAATAAAGAAATATGTATACTTTTCCAACGAAAAACACTGACCTCGGAGGTATCGGAGGTCCAGTGAAGGTTTCGTAATACAGGTTCTAGTGGACTACTTTTTACGTCACTGACGAAATAAACGATTGAGGAAAAGTTTAGAGAAATGTTTTTAAAAAAAGTCCAATTTCGCTTGCTAGTGAACAATTGTGGCTTAAAAAATAAATTTCGTGAGAAAACAATTGAATCACGAAAAATCAATGGTTTCAGCGTTCGTAATTGCAAGAACAAATAAGAATAGAAAATTGAGAATGGCATTAATTGATCAAGGAAAATAATATAATGAACTTATATTTAGTAAAGATTTAATTATTATTTTTTGTTTTTTATCAAGCTATTTTCACATCATACATATTTCACCATACTGAAAAATGTTAATCAAAACACTTATACAAATAAACATAAAAAATAATGCAAATAAATAATATTTTTTAAAAGTTTAGATAAAACAACAAATTCTACATATTATCTAGAAAAAAAAAAAAAAAAAAAAAAAAAAAAGCATCTTTCAGGGTATTACACAAATCTCTAACCATGGACGTCGGCACAATGGGGCAGGGGGGGGGGGCACTTGCCCTCCCCTAGAAAATTCTAATAAGATTTTTTTTTCTTTAACTTTAAAACTATGCTATCAAAATTTTATTTAAAAAAAGATTTTTTTTTTTTTTTCAAAGTTGTACCCCCCCCCCCCTCTCCCCTGAATTTTTTTCTGGCGACGCCACTGTCTTTAACCCATTTAAAATCTGCCAAACATTATAAATAACCAAACAATGTCTTCAATTAGATATTACATATTGTGTATGTATTTTATACATCACACATATTTCTATAAGTATACTTGTATATAATAACGATACACTCTAAAGACTTGAGCTTTGGAATTTCCAATCATTAATTTTAAAAATATATTTTATTTAAATGCGCCAATTAACTATCTTTAAAAATATTCTCATAAAATTATTCAAACCATTATTCATTAAAAATAAAAATAATTTTCCAAGAATAGTTTCCTGATGCCCTAATTAAGCCCAAAATAACTCTCGCAATAGTTTAAAAAATATATTTTTAAAAAATTCCAAAACTTCCTCTAACAGTAAAAAATAAAATCGCAAAGAAAGCGTCACGATATCATATTTATATGTATGCCGGATAAAATTAAAGACATTAATTTAGCAATTCAATGAAGCTTGTCACTGCAAGAATATTGATAATCTCTTACTTTCCTTTTTCAGCCACAATTAGTTTTCTTTCATTTGCTCCAGTGCACAAATGGTTCTCTGGCTGTCATTTGAAATAACGTTTACTCAGAAAAATAATGAGAGCTTTCTTGGAAATATTTTATTAAAGCTTTTAACATACGAAAGTTAAGAAATTTAGACATAATATACTATTAAATTAGACCTAAAAATTGAAGTTGGAGATTCTGCTTTGTTTTTGAAGCTGATGGATCCCGAAGAGTCGGGTTCGATCACAGGTCGCGCACGTCGACCTAGCCGTTCAGAGTTCTCAGACGCTTGTGTAAATACAGACTAGGATCCCTTTAAAATATTCCTAAGGAGGTTATTCCACACAGGCCTAGCACCCACGTACAGTCAATACTCTACACTTTTAAGTTACTCGCCAGGGGCTAGAAGATGCTTTTAACTTACTCTTCACACTTTTGCAAATTTTTTTATTGATTAGAACTACCGAACTAAAAAGAAAATTCTCATCCGAATTTTAAAAAAATAATAATAATAACCTCGATATTATCAAATTTTATAAAGAGCCCTTGTAAATTCGCTGATGTTTGTGTTGTGACTGATCTGTTTGCTTAATAATGTCGATACTGTAGTATCCAAGATATCCGTTGTGACTCTCACGACCGCAAACAACACGGACTGGTTGCTATTCAGGGGTTACATGGGTTTCGAAGGCTAATTAGCATATTTTCTCAATATATATATATATATATATATTCTCTTTATACGCTCAATAATTGTTGCTCTTTTATATGCTCAAAATTTTGAGCATCTATATCAGCTTGAAGTGCGGATGCTGTATTTCACGAACTAATGTACGAAATTCAATGTATCTTTATAATTTGGTTGGATTTTGACATATTTTTCTATTATTCTTGTTCGATTCGAATGTGTGTTTCTACAGTATTAACCAAAACAACGCATTCTATTTTTATTCTATCACACTTAATTTTGGATTAACAGTGGGGAAAAGAATTTCCTTTTAAAAAGGAATTTTTCGATATATGGCCAAGCCCCAGATTTCCGTGAAATGTTTAAATCGATAAGCAAAGGGTGCACAAATTGTCATCGGTCTTGAATCGCTCCGATAAAAATCACTTTATTTTTGGTTCTTCGCGAGAACTGCTTATAGTCGTACTATTGCTATATTTGGAACAATGAAAACAATACCGCACTGGCGCGCGTAGAAGATAATATCGCGTATGGGAGCACAGAAATATTAAAATGTTTCAATAATGTACATAATATTAAAAACAATCTTACATAACAAATCAATTTGCACATTTTTTTTTTTTAAATACTGTCTGTTAAGAAGACATATTTTTCAACAAATTTAATAATTTTATTTAAAAGGTTTCTTGATAATCACTAAAATTTACAGAAAAAAAAAAAAAAAAAAAAAAAAAATCTGGTATTGTCCTCACATGACTTTCTGTTTACCCTGCTTCAATACTTTATAGACAGATTACAAATTAAATTGTGCCATTAAAAAAAAAAAAAAAAAAAAAAAAAAAGGATTGTTTATGAATGCACTTTTAAAACAATTAAAAATACTTTTAGAAAAAGTTCATATATATATATAAATACTAATAAATGAAAGAGACTGCCCCCATTCCGAACTCTTCATTTGAATCCATACTACTTCCATCAATAATAATAAGGATGTTATTAAATTTAAAAGTTTATTTCAAATTATTCCGATAACTTTTACACACAGCATTCCTTGAAAATTACCAATTATGGTTAAACTTTTCAAATGACAACTCTCATTTTTTTTTTTTTTTTTTTTTTTTTTTTTCTTTTTCCCCAATAATTTGTTTTTAGATATGTTGATAACAGAAAAGACACGCGGATCAATCGTTAAAAACTTGATTTTCGGATTCTGGGAACATCAAAACGTGGAATTATAGCAAAAAAAAAAAAAGTTAGCGTTAAAAATTGGGTTCGAAACACTTTGTCTACCATGGGTGTGAGAAAATATTTATCATTCCTAAGTAATTTTCTTGAATTAGGTAAAATTCAGTAAAACACGTCCACCAGTGGCATAACATTGAATAGAAACGAATGTATTCGATTAATTTGGGGGTAATTCCGTTGCTCTGTATTTTAGATATACACCATATAGTGCAACTAAATATTTAGCACAGAATGAAAAAGGCATATCAATGCCACGAAATGCACTTCTAGCCGAGCCTCAATATACCAGAATTCTTTTACGCGGATATTTATACCATATTCTATGCGAAACATGCTTTTATATGCATATAAAAATACAGAATAGTTATAATTAAACTTCTCCTATAAACAGCATCATACAGTGCAAACGGGTGAACGGAATGCAACGAAATTTGGTATATAGACTATACACGAGATGCCCTCACGGAATTTCGAAAAAAAAAAAAAAATTAGTTCCAAATTGTCCACCAGAGGGCCCTTTTTTCCGGAAAAACATTAAATTTAACACAATAAACGACTAAAACGGAATACAGAAACAGTATTAACAATCCAGAACAAGAATTATGAGTAATAAAATGTAAAACCGGGAAAAGCTGTCAGTTCTAAGAAAAAAATGTCGAGATTTGCATGCATGCATGCGAAGAAGAAGCTTTATGCAAAACAGGTTAGGGTATAAAACGTTTGCGATGACAAGGTGATCAGAAGCTAGTCAATAAATGTTAGTATTGTTTGTGTATTCCGTTTTGGTCGCTTATTGTGTTAAATTTAATGTTTTTCCGGAAAAAGCGCCCTCTAGTGGACATTTTGTTTTTTTGTTTTGTTTTTAATTCCGTGAGCACATCTTGTGTATAGCCTACATATCAAATTTCGTTGGACTCCGGTCACCCGTTTGCGCAGTAGGATAAGGTGACCATATTTTCAAACACTGATTTGAGGACAAATTACCGTTTGTCTCCAAATCGAAGTAAATTTCGAGGACATTGAAAACTCTATTTGGGGACTTTTTCGAGGACACGATAGACCAATATCTATATGCATTATTAATAAAAAGAACTCTGATTTATACATTACAAAATGCTTTGAATCACTTTTTTCTATGAAAAATTGCTGAGCCTAAGGTAAGTTTATGCAAATTAAACTATCCCAGCATTATTAAAATAATCAAGTCTATAGAGCCCATTTACACTTTATTATGATGATAGGAGAAAACACAAAATAGCACCATTTCATTTTAATCTTCAGAATCCCCACTCCCTGAAATGCAGAAATTATTCCCGATTATATAACTACAAGAAATAATTTCATTAAGCAAATTTTATTTTTCACTTAACATAAATCGGGTAAGATAGAATTTATATACTGATTAGTAGTGCATGATTCTTTCTCTGCTCATGAAGTATGAGGGTCTTTATTTCAAAGTTCCGTTGATTTTCAAGATAATCCAATTATTAGACTGCGATTTTGATTGGATTGGAATAGATGGGTTTTACGTCTCATTAGTGCTGTAGTATGGGCAATTGGCGACAGTCTAGCACTTACCCCCAGAGGTAGTCCGGAGACATGCCATCACAATTTTGATCCTCCACGGAATGGACTGTGATTTTGAAAGAAATACACGCAAATATTTAAATTTGGGGACATTTAGCGTCCCCGAGTAGTCAAAGAATTTTTGGGGACAAAAAATAGAAAAGGCCAAAATTCGAGGACGTATGGTCACCTTACAGTAGGATGCTGTTTATAGGGAAAGTTTAATTATAACCACCCTGTATATATGTTTATTTCATTTTGTTTCGTGCAGTCTAAAGATGTTAAACTTGACCCACCAAAAATTTCGCCCATAGACGTTTTTTATTTGATTTCAACGGGATGTGTCTGTACTCGTATCATATCCCTGTACTCCATTTGTTAGATTTTTAATGAGAAGATTCAAGTAGTATCGCTATATGAATATTATCCAGATTTAAAATACCGAATTTGATTTTTCTGTGCTGGTATTTGTTCTCTAATTATGCTGATAATAGACTTACAGATAGACACAGCAGACCAAACGCTAAAAACCCTAATTTCGGTATTCGGGAACCTAAAAACGTGTAAATATAGCAAAAACTGAATTTTGAAAATATGGCCTAAAAACAATATTATATAATATATACAATACATGCATGTATTGTATATAATTGCATTTTGTTCTATTCTACGTGGATTCCTTTAAGAAGCTTCCTGCTAATAAACATTTATTGTGTATATTTCGGTTTTGGCAGTATTAGGAACAATCATAATAAACAATATAAATTCGTTATTGATAAATTAACGGATTAACATAAAATAATACACAACTAAAAATATAACTAAGAAAATAATAATAACAATATTTTTACAAAGTTTTTATTTTTATGTGTTATCTTAACGGCCCTCTTCACTTACCGTCGCCGGAAGCCCGAGCCTATGGGGAAATTTTCTTTACAAATAACTTATTAACTAATACATATTTTTAAATTCTGTTTTCACATTCAGAAAATTCTCAACTGTTAAATTGACAGACCTTTTTTAAAAATGTATTTTTTAATTTTTTAATATTTTATTTTGAAATTGCAAAATGAAAAAAATCAGATATTGAAAATTCGTATTTTGCAGCTTCAAAATAAAAGGGCCCTCTTCACTCACCACCGCCGGAAGCCGAAACTAATGTTATTCTATGGGAAATCTTTCTTTACAAATAACTTATTAACTAATACATATTTTTAAATTCTGTTTTCACATTCTGAAAGTTCCTAGCTGTTAAATTGACGCACCTTTTCTAAAAAATTATTTTTTTAATTTTTTATATTTTATTTTGAAGCTGCAAAATACGAATTTTCAATATGTGAAATTTTTTCATTTTGCAATTTCGAAATAAAATATTAAAAATTAAAAAATTACATTATTAAAAAAGGTCCGTCAATTTAACAGTTGGGAATTTTCTGAATGTGAAAACAGAATTTAAAAATATGTATTAGTTAATAAGTTATTTGTCAACAAAATTTCCCCATAGAATAACATTGGTTCGGGCTTCCGGCGACGGTGAGTGAAGAGGGCCGTTAAATACGTACAACTGCCACCTGTTATTTACGTTCTGTAATCGGCTTATGAATGTTGAAAAAAACCGGACATAACGAAATCCACTTTCGACAATTTACGTGTTTCTTTCGACTTTGCAGTAAGCGGTTTTTACGATATAGCATATAAATTTCAAGTGTTAAATTATTAAATTTAAATTCATAATTCCCATAGGCATTTTTATTATTATTATTATTTTGATTATCATTAAATATCTCAAATATAGCTCCTTAATTCCATGATTTTTAATAATTAAGTTTAACTATTCCATTATAAATTATAAAAATATTTTGAAAAAAAAAAAAAAAAAAAAATGTAACTTAAAAACTAGTATGTTGTGGCCACCACAAGATTTTCTTCTACATTTTCTTATACAAATTCACTTGTTCAAATCATAGATATTACTATATCTATGATTAAGTATTCTATATCTTCAATTTCAATCTATAAGACATACACTAATCGGCGAGAGGGAAAAAGTGATTCCTTTTTACTCGGGAAAAGTCACTCTAATGGCTGTGTTTCAACCGAGTAAATTACACACAGGAATGACACGGATAATTTAGTAAATGAAATTTATGAATAATTTATTTACTAAAGGTGAATAAAAAAATTCCAGATACAGTTTCAAATTCTTTTTTTTTTCCCAATACCTTCTAATAGCTGATTCCAAAACTTTTTTTCGGCATCAAAAATTTTGCTCGATAACATGGGATGATAGATCTATACCAATTGCTATATCTATGGTTCAAATAATTCACAAAAAGTATTATTCATAAAAATTATCTACTATGATGAATGCAGACGATTTTCATCTTACAGAAAACTAACACTAAATATCCAAAGATAGACAGTTTAACTAACATCTTAAAATATGTGTTTTCATAATAGTTATTTCATATATCAAGTTTCGTACAGTTAAATGCCATATAAATTGAAATATAGTATTCCCGTTCTCGGGAAAATTTGCACTATAGCAGCGCAACCTATAGGTAAATATACATCCAAATTGAATCGGCATAATGTCCCATAATGGCTTTCTCACATATCAAGTGTTGTTTAATTATACGCACTAGAACCTGAGATATAGTCTTCCCTTAAACTGAGGAAATCGCTGTATATCAGCGCCAGCTGTTGAGCAATTAGTACCAAAAGTTGATTCGCACTAACTTATGTCAAGGTGCATCACATATAATTTTGTATGCAATTTTGAGCAGTAGTTCTTGAGATACAGCCCTCCCTTAAATTGCACAAATCGCTGCATATTAGCGCCACTTGTTGAGAGGTTGGCGCTAAACCTTAATAGGCACTAATTTAGGTGAAAGAGCATCTACATATAAAATTACATGCAATTCTGTGCAGTAGTTCATGAGATACAGTCGCCACAAAATTTTTGTCACACACACAGACAGACATTTTCTAAAAAAAGGTCGTGTTCTGGACCTCTCCAAACGTGTAAATCCATCGAAAACCAGAAGTCGAAAATTTTTACGAATCCAATACTTTCTTCTATTGAATATAGAAGAAAGTAATAATCTAAAAGAATCCCTTGTTTGTATGGAAAATTTCGGCTTATTCATACACGTATTTTAAACAACAGTTGAAAATTGTTTTAGAAACACTATGAGGGCTGTCCCACAATCTCCATATAAATATTGTACCAACATTCACGAAATAATTAGGGTTGTTATGATTCTTTATTATATTAATGTTATTAAAACCATCTATTGGAAGCTTCCCGGCTAGTTTTGGGTATGTATATTGACTGTAAATTGAATACGCACAGCATGACCAATCGACACATCAATAAATTTTGATACGCTGATGTCTTGATGTGTGTCTTTTCTTGAGATAATTTGGAGCAGAGTTACTCTTGAAAACGTGTTTTCTTCCCTCTTTTTAAAGAGGAGGGGTAGGGAGAAATTTCACATAATCCATTTATAGTGCGTGTTATATACGTACCAAAATTTGTGACCGTAACTCCCATAGATTTCCTAGGACAAATTTAGCGCTAAATGGGGAGTCTCGAATTTATCCCCTCGTAATCCAAAATTAGAAAAAAAAAAATGTGTTTTGGAAATTTCTTAAAGACGACACATGGCTGTTTTCAACATCTTTGTACCCTTTTTGGTAGAGTTCTTCTCAAAAATCGGAATTTATAAAATTTTAACCCGAAAATCGACTCCCCCACCTTTCAAAAAATCGAAATTTCCAAAATAGCAAAAAAAAAAAAAAAAATTTTTTTTTTTTGTACTTAAGTCTAGTATCCCCATGTGCAACTGTTTCACAGTGTAGTAATTTGGAGCCAAGTTATGTTCATTTTTGGAAATTTCTTAAGGAAGGCACATGGCTGTTCTCAACATCTTTGTACCATTTTGGTAGAATTCTTCTGAAAAATCCGAAATTTGTCAAATTTCAACCGAAAATCGACTTCCCACCTTTCAAAAAATCGAAAATTCCAAAATAGCAAAAAATTGTTTTTTTTTTTTTTTTTTTTCTTTCTTTTTGTACTCGAGTCTAGTATCCCCATGTGCGATTGTTTCACCATGAAGTATCTTGGAGCCTAGCTATGTTTACAAACGTGTTTTTGCCAACTGCCCCTGGGGGGAGTAATTTCCTAAGATCCCTTTGCTATAGGTGTCAGCTACATATAAACAATCTACGCACCAAAATTCGTGACCGCAGCTCCCATACATTTCTCAAGACAAATTTAGCACTGAAAGGGGAGGTCTCGAATTTGCCTCCTTGTAATGCACCCCTCCGCCCCGGGAAAACTAGTTGGCATAGGTGGACTCTGCTCAGTTCCCCATCATATTGACAGAACGAAATCCTCACCTAATAGGCTACCCACCATTCAGTTCAACATATTTATCTTATTCTAATCAATTAATTTATTTTATTGGGATCAATTTCGTAGTTTATTTTTCATGCTAATATTTCCAATGCAACAATCCCAAAAATGCATATTTATATGAAATATCGCAACATTTTGCTATGTTGATAAAATCTTAAATTTCGAATAACTTACGAAATTTTCCCATTAGAATATTTGTAGTCAATCGTGTTCATTCAAGTATCATAAATGTTATTTTGAAATTGTCTGATATATTTATGATCTTCAAAATGGACGTTTGTGCTCGATTTTGCCTTATTCTGCCATTTTAAGAAAATCGTAAATTCCAAATAACTTACGATTTTTTTAAATTGGAAAATTCATCAGGGGTTAATCCAGGTTTTTGAAAATGGTACCCCATTTGTGAATTTTGTAAATAATTTGTGAAAATTTTTTTTATTAATTTGTGAAAATTAAAAATGCCTAGTGAACAAATTAACCGAAGTGCACAAAGTAATTTATACAGTTTTAAAATACCAATAAAAATATAAAAGTTGTAAAATAGAGTTATATTTATGTTGATTGGGTAAATACCTAAATTGAAGCTGTTTATAATTTTTTTGTAAAATATTTGAGTATGCATATTACGTGACATTTCAAACCATCTAAGACATCACATATAACAGACTCGTTTCAAAAGTCACAAATTTTAAAGATCTCAACTAGCAATGGATAAATGCTTTATTCTCTAATAAGCAAATAATATTCATCATACCAAATGCTATAATATAAAGCTATTATATATACGTTCTCCCTCCTCTCATTTTGTGTCACTTTGACAATTTTTAAACAGTAATGAAGGAAAAGCTAAACGTCCAATTTCAGGGTATTTGGGAAAATCCTGGGTCCTCAGGACCCATGAGTTCCGAAGATCTGGGTCCTTCTTTCAAAAAAATGGGTCGTATATACTATAAAGATATAAATTAAAATTATCTTATTGTAGTTAAAAGATAGTTTTTTTATGAATTTTTCATCAGCTCTTTTTGAGATTTCCTTAAAACTATTATGTAGGAGGTTTTTGCTGTTTAAAAACAACTGGAAATATTTAGCCCAGTGTGTTCTGGAACCAGAAAGGAAAAATTAACAAAAGAAAGTACAGTATAATAGCTATACATGTATATATTTACTAAATACATTTTATTTTCAGTGATATAAAATGCCATTAAAAAAAAAAAAAGTCCTTGAAATTATCAGCATTAGGATAACAAAAAAAAAAAAAAAGGGAAGGAAGGAAAAGAAAATTTTGAAGTAAACTAATGTTTGATTACAAAGATTGTCAATATTTTGAATTTTTAAATAACATTTTTCACCACTTTTCTAAAATAAAACTGAAATTATTATTATTATTATTATTTAACGATTAAATTAATTAAAAATTATTTAAAAAAATAGTCTGTTATGGCCTTCACAAAACTTTCTTCTGTATCATTCTATATTACAGGGCCACTTACTGTTTAACATGCACAAAAATTCAAACATAGCTTCTAACAGTAAATATTTTTATTTATCTGTGGAATTTGATGCAGATTTAATCAACAGATGCTGAAATGTAGCCACGTGGAAAATAACAAAAGGTGAGTAATAGCAGCGCCACCTGTAGGCCAATATACATCAAATTAAGTCAATAACTGTTTTGGCGCATTTATATGCCATAGAAGTTGAAAATTAGTCTTTCTATTTACGCGCGCAGCAGCGCCACCTGTCGGCCGATATGAACCCAAATTGAATCAGCATAGTATTTCACAGTAGTCCTTTCATATACCAAGTTTTGTGCAATAAATGGTAATAGAATATGAAATATAGTCTTCCCATTCAAGGGAAAAACTGCAGTATAACAGCGCCCCCTATCGGTCGGTATGCACCAAAATTGAATGAGCATAATTTTTCATAATGGCCTTCTCACTTATCAAGTTTTGATCGAGTATATATGATACAACCTTAGATATAGTCTTCCCTTAAATGGAAAAAATCGTATCGTCACCTGTTGAGTGATTTGCACCAAAATTTGATAGACACTAATTTATGTCAAAGTGCAACTACATATAAATTCATATGAAATTGTGTTCTCTAGTTCTTGAAATATAATCGCCACAAATTCTTGTCCCACACAAATAGAATTTTCTAAAAATTATCAAATCTTGTTCAGGACCTATCAAAACGTATAAAACCATCGAAAACCGCAAGTAAAAAAAATATTTACGAAACCAATTTGTTTTTCTATTGAATACAAAATAAAGTAAAAATTGAAGTATGGCGTTTCCGGAAAACACGGGAAAGTTGGTAGCTATGTTCATGCCTTTCATTTCACTGGAACAACCAGACGTTAACAGCGACCTGCGCGATTAATATGAAAAAATGTATATTATTTTCGTCCTTTTGTAAAAACTTATTAGATTATAATTACCGAAATAATTATTGAAGTAATAATTTATCATGGTCCTCTTAAATCCGGAATTGCAAGGATCGCGGCAATTTTCAATTTTACAGATTTGTGAAAACTGATTTTTGATAATAAAAGAAATATGCTACATGCTATTTTTACTCCTTAAAAGCAAATTATACTTAATTTGGCGAATTAAATAATAAAATAGGAGACATGCACTCCGGAATTTTATAAAAACCCGTATTTTTCAGTTTCTTGGGGGGTGGGGGGAATTATTAAAAGTATAAAGATAAATATTCTATGATTTTGTATAATGTCAATAAATTTTAATATTATCCCTTTTATAGATAGTTCTTAGCTCTCAAAATAAATAAAGATGCACAGTCTGCATGCGGCCTGCTTCAAGGTCAAAGAGCAACGTGTTATGTAGAAGTAGATCAGCGATTCTGTTAGGATCTTGAAGGAGTGTGTTTATTATCATTTAGCCAAGTCAAGAGATAACGGAATATTGAGCGTTATTTATTTATTTTATTCAGTGATTTTATTATTAAATATAATAGATACTTTTACTATGATTAAATATTGGACAAATGAGCACGCGTTTCCGGAAGTCACCGTGGAATGTCCATGTCCAACTGTCTTGCAGAAATCATTTATAATCTAAGTAATTGTTATCGCAAAATCGAAACAACATAAAAAAAAAAAAAAATCAAAAGCTATTTTTAAACGCATGTGAACGATTTTACAGAACGCTCATCCCACACACACACAAAAAAAAAATCTTTCTTTCGTTTGAGGATGAATTTTATTGCGCATCCCCTAGGCACCATATTAGTATATTTAGCTTCCCACCTTTGATATTTTTTGCGTAATTTACGCGCTATAGTGTATCTGTGGCATTAATTTACTCCCTTTACTAACTTCTTTTATACCTCATTTCTCATTTGTAAAACTTCATTGCAGTAGAAAATTGAGAAATTGCATATATGTTGACAGGTTAACACCAAAAAATGTCAAATTGTTAAAAGATAGAATAAATGTATAAATAAATTGCATTTAAAAAAAAAAGTAAAAACTTAAACACACACAAGATAGGACTGGTCAAAATTGTATTATAGACAGTTTTCCAACTTTTTTTAATCATCTGTAAAATTATATTTATTTAACCAAAAGAAAATGTGATAATTTATTTTAAATTTTATGTTTTCGCAAAGCAATAGAACAGTAAAATCTTACTGAAATTCTTTATGGAGTTAGACCCTTTATAAAAATTCTTGAATTGCATATACAGACTACTGTAATCACATTTGCTCAACCATTTTATTTCTTCCAATGAACTTAGAACGCAGCAGAAAAGACAGAGGCTAAGCTTTGAAACAGAGCTTCTGTTGGCGATTCATTACGTGAGGATGCGATTCGGAGTATCGGCACTTTTTACTATAACCTTTTTGAATCGGAACTTTCTTTTCTCGTCTAGAAACATAGTTTCTTTTTTTTTTTTTTTGGGGGGGGGGGGGCACTAGTTGCCTGTGTACAGGGCCAGATTATGGCACGGGCACACGGGGCACTGGCCCAGGGCCTCCAAATTTAGAGGGCCTCATTTCCAAAAATTGAGAAGTAATAGTACAAAGTTTTTCATTATAGGTCTATTAAAAACAAAAATTTATTATATCTTTCTTTCTATATTTTATTAGAGAGCTTAAACAATTATTAAATTTTATGACTAATTTCCTAAACATTGGCTGATCAATGTGCTTCAGTTTTTCGTTTGTCTTGAACATAAAACTAATGATTTTGTTATAGGTTGCTAAAAAAATGAGGAAATAGAAGGTATAATTGAAGGAAAAATTAAAAAATGCACTATTTTTAATTTATTTATTTTTGTTTTCGAGCATGGGTCCTTTTGGCGAGCTTTTTAGAGCAGGGTAAGGGGGCCTCCAAATAGCATCAGTGCCCCGGGTCTTCAAAAAACATAGTCGGGCCCTGCCTGTGTATGTTTATCATATTGCAGAGAAATACTTTTTTATTTTTTGAAAGAATGTGGTTTTTCGACCATTTTCCAAATTTCGGCTGAGCGCTGAGCTTCGATACAGGGAACGCATTGGCGATTCGTTTTGTAGTGATGTGATTCAATGATGAGATTCGGTTATGCGGCACTTTTTACTAGTAATCTTTTTGTATATGAATCGGAACTACGCTTTTGCGTCTCGGAACTGTTTTCGAGCCGACCGATCGTGTTCGAGTGTGTTTTTCGTACAGGATTGATTCTTTTTCTTTACAGCAGAAAAGGGTTACAAAGGATTTTTGTTGTTTCTTCTTCAGAGCGAGATGTTCCAAAAATATAAAGAAAATGTAAGTTTCAAGTGAGATTTTTTTTTTTTTTTTTTTAATCACTAAGAATGGACTTTTTGAAAGTGCCGTTTTGCCGAAAATTTATTTTGTGAAGGTACCGCATCGCTGAAAATTCATTTTGTGAAGGTACCGCATCGGCGAAAATTGACTTTGTGAAGGTACCGCATGGCCGAAAATTGAATTTGTGAAAGTGCCGCAAAGCGGCACTAAATTCGTTCTGGATTAACCCCTGTTCATACTCTATGGTATTTATGTAAGTATCCTACATAATATTTCAAAAGTGGTTTGACATCTTTACGATGAAAATATCCCTCAAGATTTGACGTTTGTGTAAAATTTTGCCCTATTCTATTGTGATAAGAAATTCGTAAATTTCCAATAACTTACGAAATTTGTATATTGGAAAATTCATAGTCATCAATATTCATGCCAGTGTCCTAAATAATATTTTAAAAGTAGTCTGACATCTTTACGATGAAAATATCTCTCAAAATTGACGTTTATGTGAAATTTCGCCCTATACCACCATGTTAAGAAATTCGTAAATTTCCAATAACTTGCGAAATTTTCAAAGAAGCATATTTATAGTTACTGATGTTCATTCCGGCATCAAAACTGATATTTTAAAACTGGTCTGACAATTTTACAGTAAAAAGTTTCCATTTAATGCACGTTTAAGTGAATTTTTGTCCTATTCTCCCATGTTAAGAAAATCGTAAATTTCTAATAACTTGCGAAGTTTTTAAAATCGAATGTTGCAAATGAATAGGGTTCTTGCCAGTGTCGAAAGTAACATTTTAAAACTGATCTGACCTATCTGCGACAATTTGTTCTTGAGATATCGTGTACACAGACTAACAAACTAACGGACTAACAGACACCCTACAGACAGACACCATACAAATTTTGTCATTTTCGGATTCCTCACACCTGAAAACGTGTAGAAAAGTCAAAAAACCGAGGTCGAAAATTTTCACGATTACCTAAGTTCCCCATACCTATAGTATGATGGGGAACTAAAAAAGGATTTTTGATGCTATTCTAAAGACGCATGGCTGTTTTCAACACCTTTGTACAATTTTTTGTAGAGTTCTACTCAAAAATCCGAAAAGCTTCCTCCCAAAAATCGATTTTCTCCCCCTTAAAAATCAAAAATTCCAAAATCACAGAAAATATTTTTTTTACACTCGAGTCTAGTCTCCCCATGTGCAATTTCTTCACCGTGCAGTAATTTGGAGCCGAGCTATGCTTGAAAACGTGTTTCTGCCTCCTGTCCTGCAGACAAGGGAAACGGGGGAATTTCAATTTCATAAAAGTTGATAGATATAATTTTAAGTTGAGTACAGATCTAAATTAATGCCAAGCAGGCCCTGACTAATGGCAGGGCATACGGGGCAAATTCCCTGGGCCCCCTTCTGGAAGGGGCCTCCTTAAAGGCATATGCAAAAATTCTGCAACCTAAAGAGCTCTTATGCCACTGCAAGGGGGCCCCCCAGAATAGGCTTGCCCCGGGGCTCCAGGTAGTCTAAGTCGGGCCCTGATGCCAAGCGTCATTGAATTCCATCCAGCCGTTCTCACGTGATATTCAGACAAAAATAGCGTTACAGACATACAGACACACACACAGAAAAAGTTCTGAAGTCATTTTTAGCTTTCACGATGTATGAAACGTGCAGACATCGCAAAAAAAATTTTCTGAGAAATTTACAAACAAAAGTCTGATTTTATTAATATAGATTATACTTTAAGTTCAATATCAAATAAAAAACATTTTTGTGCCCAACTAGTTCTATCAACAACTTTTGATTGGTTGGTGTAAAATCTTGGTTGGTTGACCACCCTTCTCAATAATGTTTGTTAGGTAGAAGTTACTCGCTTGTTTGTTTTATCAATGATAGAACAGTTAGTTGCTTGTGGGAAGATAGTTTACTTTACCATTTCTCCTCATAAAGGTATTTAAATGTTCTCTACATCATTATCTTGGTTTTTAACTCTTCCAATAGAACAATTGTAGATAAAGAATTTAATCAGCACGAAATCATTCAAACCAATTATTCAATATTTGGGCAATTGTTTCCTCAATCTGTTCATTATCCGATTCGAAGCGTAAATAAACACGGATGATCCTATTATCGGAATAGAATGGCTCTTGTTTGTTTGAGACTCAAATAGGAGAACAAACAGTATATAGTGTTGTTTACACCTGTATTAATAATACTATCATTGGAAGTATCACAAAAAGAAATGGCTGATTCCTCATAAATTGATTCATCAAGATCAAACACTATCTTCCTTCTTTACCCGTGGCTTAGGTTTTGTTATATATATTTTTTCTTCTACATTCTTTCTTTTGTTTGTTTTTAGATTTCCTCTTTTTCAAAGGTATCAGTTAGAATCTCTATTCCTCCCTTTTTCCTTCTTTTTTGCATGTTCTATGCTTTCCTGAGTCATACTGCCCCATCCCTCTCTTTACACATTTCAATAAAATAATTCATTAAGCATGCTATTTTAAGTTTAATTTAACTGCTAATCCATAAAAAATGTACTTATTAAGCAGGGTTGCAGTTATTTAAATCAATTGATTTTTATTATTATTTTTTTTTTTTAATCACTGATTTAAATCACTTATTTTAAATATCAAAATTATTGGCTTTAATGGAATGTAATTGATCATCTTACTTTAAAAAATGAGATTTTTAATTATTTCTTATGTAAATTTAGAAATACAATTTGTAAAATATAACAAAATATTTCAATAGGCAAGCTAATATTTCTCATTTCTTGATTTTAGATTCATCTCTACTAAGCAACATCAATAAACACAAAAATAAATTATCTTAACTTTTTTAATTATTTATACATTTTATTATATATTTTTCCGTGACTAATTTTGACAAATTTTCCATGATTTCCATTACCTACTATTATATATATTCCATAATTTTGTGTATATCACACTCTTATGTAACATGCTCGCTAAACCACTGAAATTAAAAAAACTATAGTAATTGAAAAAATATCTCAATCTCTTTATTTTTATTTTTTTCTTTGTTCATTTACGAAAAGGAATATAAAATGAAAAATTCAACATTTTGAAGAAATTAACAAAATTATAAAAATATGATTCATTTTAATTCCATAACTTTAACATCAAGACATAAAATTATTCCTCATGTTGTTGCACTAAAAACATTCATTTATTTTAATGTTAACTTGGTGAGATTCAACTAGAAAACAGCCAATCTTGTGCAATCATGGTTAAGATAACACTTGTTTGGTGATCTTTCAGTTGTACTTGCTGGGCAAAAATGAAAATTTCCATGATCTTGGGGTGTTTTTACAAAATTCCCGGATTTTTCCAGATTGATAAAGTACCCTGATTTTTCTATGATTTCCCTGATTGTCGCCACCCTGTTTATCGAAGAATTTTTTTTTTCCTTGATTATATTATATTGTTATTAATTATTATTTTAAAACATGAGGAATACTTTAAAAAAAACTATAAATAAATATGAAAACTATGAATAAAAAAATACTTTTTTTTTTATATTTTGACCAGCCGATTTTTTTTTTCTTTTCCCCTGTCGCATCGAATTAAAAAAAAATAATTAAATTGAGAGAAAACGTGCAAACGAAATTTTAATAAATGAATATAGTCACCATTACTAAGAAACGCAACACAATTATCAAGTGTCTTTATATGTTAGAATAAACTTTTTTTTTTTAAGTTCATGTCATCCTAAATTAAATTTTGTTTCATACTTTTATTTATGTTTATTACTTAAAAAACAAAAACAGGCTTCAGTTTCTTTCTTTCTTTCTGCCCCCCCCCCCTCCCCTTATTTTGCAGTAGCATTTTGAATAATAAATTAGATGGACCCAAAAAACATAATTCACTTCATATACCATCACTGATTTTGAAAATCTTTAATATAAATGAAATAAGGCGTTTGTTAATGACATTGATTCTCTGAACGTAACTATGTTTTCTTAACTTCTGATGTTAGTATCTACTATTAGTTTTTCATATGTAGTAATCAGACACATCAAAATAATCACATTCACATGAAGAAAAATATTTTAAAATACAAGGAAAAATATTTAAAAATTGAATTTTACTAATTCAAAATGAGAATGTAAATTTAGTAGTTTATTAAATAAAATACTTCTTTAATGAATGTATATACAAATGTATGTTTGTATATTAAACAGATCTGTTTTCAAGTTGTCATTTCCCTGTAATAATTAGGTGGAACAGCATTATATTAATTACTGTGACATACTGTACAAACAAAGTCTGAGAGGCAAATTTCAAGATAAAGTCAGTTCATTCCTAGTTAAAACTGAATAATCTTTCAATGCAATAAAATGCATCAAAATACTGATAGTAATTAACAACTGTATAATACTTTGGAAGCATACATCATAAACAAGCCATTACATTTTTGTAACATAGTATTGGCTTAAAGTTTTTTTTTTTTTTTTTTAATACTTTGAACATGAAATATATTAAAGATATTATTTTAGAAACTAGACAGTTAAGATATATCAGTGCAGTATATCACACATTTAAATGAGATTTAATAACATAACATTTTTTCAATAGGAAAAAAGATGCCAGTATATAATATAATAACTGACTGATATGTCTGATATACATGTGAACAAATTGTTGCCCACTTCAGATGCTGATGCTATCTCAGGTGAGGCATCTAAAAAGGGCGGCAATTTGCCCTGAGTCTATGTCCGGTGACGGCCTTACAACCTTCTGATATTGCACTCTTCATTTTATAAATTTAAATAAAAAAAAAAAAAAAAAAAAATGTTAAAGGTCGTAATGCCACCATTAGATGTAAATAATTAGAGCAAATTACTGCTCAGTTTATTTGCCTCCTATAACATCAGCACCTACAATGAGCTACAGCTTACTCACATATACTGAACATACAGGGTTGTTGTCCCTAGAGCCTTTGAGAAGGGTGCTGTACCCTGTCTGTCCTTTAAAATTCAATGAGCACCCTAGATGACCCTTAAAAGAGCAAAAATGCACCCTTTCTGCCCCCCCCCCCCCAAAAAAAAAAAAAAAAAAAAAAAAAAAACATGCTCTACTTACCTAAAAATTATGCTCTACTGTTTTACTTTTAGATACGCTGACAGATTCTACAACTTCCAACAGTAACAAAAACAAAGAAACTAAAAATTATTTATAAATGTATAAGAAGTCAATTACAGTAGAAGCAATATATGCTTAAATACTCCATTTAATATAAAATTTTTGCAATATTGATACCTATTTTTTGCAAAGTGAAATGCCCTTTTCTGTATTTAGTTGCCTCATTACCCTTCCACAAATGTGCCGTTTTTTATTAGTGGTATCTTGACCCATTTTTGTAAGTACCGGCACCCTATTTTTTTTTACTTGGAGGAATTCTGGAACATATTTCAGTCAGTTATATGCATTGAAACATAAACAATAATAACATAAATAATCCAGAGCAAGAGAAGCAGAAATTTAACATTGTACACTAAAAATGAAATAATGAAAAATCATTTCAGATAATTGCACAGTTAGGAAATATGAATGAAACATGATAAAAGAAACAAAAATGAAGATTTAACTTTTGTTTTTATAGTTAAACAGCTCAGAAACATTGTCCTACAGAAAATAGTTTTAAATGCATATACATTATGGCAGAATGTTTCTATGCTTTCTGCAATTTTCTTCATTAAATGCAAACTGCAAGATGATATTATTTAATAACATATTTATCTTAGTCTAAACATAATATGTGCATTTAATTATAAAGATACCAATATTATTAATATACTATAGTAAAACATTTAAATAAGACACCAGCTGATATTTTCTACTCAAATCTGGAAATATTTTTCAGAAAATAAATTTTTATAAAACTAGTTAGCATAGGTGGACTCTGCTCAGTTCTCCATCATATTTATGTTCTCATAAATTTCTAGTTTGAGAGATATAATCATGTTAAAAGAAATGAATTTGACAAAAGCTTGATACAGTGACAGAATGAAAACCCCGCCTAATAGGCTATCCACCGTTCACTTCGATATATTTGTCTTATTCTAATCTATTAATTTATTTTATCAGGGTCAATTCCGTTGTTTAGCTTTCATGCTACTATTTCCAATGCAATAATCCTCAAAATTCATATTTATATGAAAAATTTACAATTTCGCTATGTTGGTAAAATCGTAAATTACGAATAATTTATGAAATTTTCCTATTAGAATATTTGTATTCAATCATGTTCAAACAAATATCATAAATGTAATTTTGAAGTTGTCTAATGTATTTATGAGCCTCAAAATGAAAGTTTATGCTCAATTTTACCTTATTCTGGCATGTTAAGTAAATCGTAAATTCCAAATAACTTACGAATTTTTTTAAATTGGAAAATACATAGTCTATGATATTCATGCCAGTATCCTAAATAATATTTCGAAAGTGGTTTGATATCTTTACGACGAAAATAAATATCCCTCAAGATTGACGTTTATGTGAAATTTTGCTCTATGCTGCCATGTTAAGAAATTCGTAAATTTCCAATAACTTACGAAATTTTTATATTGGAAAATTCATAGTCATTAATATTCATACCAGTGTCCTAAATAATATTTCAAAAGTAGTCTGACATCTTTACGATGAAAATATCTCTCAAAATTGACGTTTATGTGAAATTTTGCCCTATACTGCCATGTTAAGAAATTCGTAAATTTCCAATAACTTGCGAAATTTTCAAAGTAGCATATTTATAGTTACGGATGTTCCTTCCGGCATCAAAACTGATATTTTATAACTGGTCTGACATTTTTACAGTAAAAAGTTTCCATTTAATGCACGTTTAAGTGAATTTTTGTCCTATTCTCCCATGTTAAGAAAATCGTAAATTTCTAATAACTTACGAAGTTTATAAATTCGAATGTTGCAAATAAATAGGGTTCTTGCCAGTGTCGAAAGTAATATTTTAAAACTGATCTGACCTCTCTGCGACAATTTGTTCTTGAGATATCGTGTACACAGACTAACAAACTAACGGACTTACACACTAACAGACACCATAGAAATTTTGTCATTTTCGGATTCCTCACACCTGAAAACGTGTAAAAAAGTCAAAAAACTGAGGTCGAAAATTTTCACGATTACCTAAGTTCCCCATACCTATAGTATGATGGGGAACTAAAATTTGTGAGATAATGTCATCATAGCGAGTAATTTCTACCACAAAGGGTAAAATATCTTATGCTTTTTGAGACAAGCTGCATTTAATGCAAACCTTTTTTAAAATGTATTATATAGTTGAATCTTGTTAATGTGAATTTCAAGGGAAATAAAAAATTTGTTCACATTATCAGTAGTTCATGCTATTAGTAACTCAGAAACTAATCTTCATTTTGACAGGGATTATGGTAACTGTTTGCGTTAAAAGTAATTCACGTTAAGTGTGTTTACATTAACAAGGTTCAACTGTATATATCTTAATCTACATGAACATGTACTACATTTAATTATAAAGAAACTGATATTATTAATATATGTACTATACTCTCAGAACCCTTAAATAAGACAACAGTTGATATTTCTACTCAAATTAAGGAATATTTTTCAGTTTTAAGAACAAATTTTCTTTCCAAAGACAATGTCACTGCATGATGTAAATTCTGGCACAGGGGTAAGGGTAACAGATTTTAGAAATTCAGGAAGGAGGGCAGGCAATACATAAACTTAAATCTCAAAACACATATTCTGTATAGAAAAAAAATTAAATTCTGTAGTAATTATTATACAAATTTATAGTATATTTTTTAAAGACAATTGGTTATTTTCCCATTTTAATGAAAACCATGTTTAGTACGATAACATCAAATATCAAATGAAGAGCAACCTAAAAATCAGGGTTATTAATTAAGAGATGCCCTTGGCACCTACAATTTTTTTTTCTAGTTGCCAAAATGTTTTACCTAGGCATAATTTTAAAATAATTCAAATAGTTTAAGCAGAGTTGTCAACCATCATATATTATTTTATCTTTAAAGGTTCTTTTGCATAAAATCAGAAACATGTTTCAACTTGTATTCTAAAATTATCAGTCTTCTCTTACTAACAAAATGATTAAAAGCAATTATATTGAAAATAAATTATGATTATTAAAATTTTAGATTAGCAGCTCTGCTTAAGTGCATACATATATATATATAACAGACACAGTAATTACTAGTGATAAGAAAAAGAAATAATGACAAGAAAACCAAATAAATCTTATAATTTAAGTTGAATCTTATAACATTGGATTCACTGATTATAATAACAGGTAGAAGAATATGAAACAGAAAGTCAAAACTTGCAGTGAAATAAGAGACAGGAAAGGGAAAAACAAACAAATGCAGAATTCATCGCTGTCTATTTGTGCTCATGAGATAGGTGTATTAGTGTTTGCAATTTTTCAAACCCAGAAAAAAAAAAAAAAAAAAAATGGAAGGTCTGCCTGAAAAAGCGAACTTTTGTTTTATCTTACCAATAAAAAATGTATACATATCAAATGATGACTAACAGCAAAATTATGGTCATCAAACTGAGATTTATATGAAAATTTAGGCATCAAAAATGACAATTAGGTGTAAAATTACAGTTGTCAAACTAAAATTTTTAGGTGCAAAATACGACTAATGACAGTTAATTTCAAACCCTGTCTAAAACCATAGTTATAATAAATGGAAAAAATAATTACTTTAATAAATTTAAGTTAATAATTTAAATAATAAATAGTTAAATTATAATAAATTAAAGTACTTTCTACTTCATCCTCACTCTATGTTATTGTAATAAACAAGGCTCTTAAAATATTAAAATGACTGATAATGTAAATCAAAGATAAAAGCAAATTTGTTTCACTTAGTGAGATGATAACATAACTAGAAAAATTATGTGGGATAGCAATGCCTTTCCTTTAACTTGGAGAGTTACCCAAAGAAACATTGATCTTAGTATCGAGTGCCAAAGGCACAAGAAGAAGAAATTTCAAGGCCATGTTGCATCATGAAAACATATTTTAAAAGTACAACATTTGGCAGTGAATGTCTGATAGCCATAACCTTTTAATAGTTAAATGACATAATCATTAACAAGGATTGGGGTTGTAGCTCTACAGTCATATTTTGATTAAGACTTATTATCAGATTAAGGCTTATGAAACTGGAACCTGTAATGTAAACTGGATTTCAACTAGGTAGAGGCATCAGGCAAATTAAGACATATCTGTAATCATTCAGTTACCTAATGGACTAACCAATAACAAAAAATAAAATATTAGGATCTTAAATAAGTTCTCGCTGTTTTCTAACAGATGGCACTACCAAGACTATGTGCATGTAATTTCAGATGGTAACAAATCTACAAGGAAGTACTGTCGGTAAACTTAAACTTTAGTGTATGTTAGTTCGTCACAGTATATTATTATTATTATTTTAGTTTAAAAATGTCAAATTTTGTGCCAAGTAAAGAGTATTTGCAGGAATTTTATTGCATTATTTTATTCAAAAGAAATCTGCAACTGAAGTACACTGAATTCTTGCTGAGACTTACAGTGAGCATGCTCAGTTGGAAACAATATGCAGAGACTGGTTTTGACACTTCAAAAATACTGATTTTGATCTTGGGGATAAAGAACACTCTGGCACACCAAAAAAGTTTGAAGACAAAGAATTGAAGGAATTACTTAATGAAGACCCATGTCAGACACTAGTGAAACTTGCAAAATCATAACGAGTAGATGACACAACAGTTTCAAAATGTTTGAAAGCATTCAGAAGATCCAGAAGCACAGACATTAGATACCGTAAAAAAAAAGCAAGAACTTATTCAAGATCACTTTAAATTTTAGTGTTTAATAGTTTACACTTTCTTTCATTTTTAGAATGAAATATGTCGAATTTTCTCTGGAAGAATCTGATCTCTCCCACGATCACATTGCAAACCAGGAGTTAATCTAGCTACAGTCGGTAACAAAAGTGTCCGAACACAAGCAAAAATTCCTATGTAAAAAAAGTACACTTTATACGGTTTTGTTAAATAAATCCTTGTCGAATCCTGTTCTTAGTCAGTCTAAGAACATGATTCGATAAGGATTTATTTAACAAAACCGTATGAAGTGTACTTTTTTTACATAGGAATTTTTGCTAGTGTTCGGACACTTTTGTTACCGACTGTACAATGGACAATGAAACTTAATATTTGTTTATACTGAAACGAGCAATAGAGGAATAAATAAAATTAAAATATGTAGTAAAACTAGAAGTTGGTCTAGAAAAGTGAATTAAAATTACACGTAAAAACAAAGAAAAAGAAAATATATGTTTTAATATACTAAAATGTATAGATTTTTTTTTTTTTTTTTTTATAAAACTATTTTCTACATGAGTACTTTCTACATTAATGAATTATTGATAGATATACAAATAATGTGGTACGTGAATAAAAATAAACATAAAAGCATAATTCATACTATATACTCAAACTGAAAACTGGCAATTAAGCTTTTTTTAATTTATTTTAATAAGGGTGATTACTTTTTTAATTTACTTTTTCCTAATATTTAGAAATTTTTAATGAAGAAAATGTCTTAATTGAATATAATTTTAATATATAAAATGTTCCAGATTAAAACTAAGAAATAGTACAACAGATTTTGAAAAATATGTTTATTCACTTGTAAAATAGCATAATGACTAAACGAAAAGAATCATTAAAGCATGCATATAATAAAACGATACATAAAAGATCATATTACGTAAACATGCAAACAAATAAATAGCAAAAGAAATCATTGTCAAGAAACCAAGGCAACAAATAATTATGAAGGATTACAGAAGTATCCTAAGTAACATTTTAAAACTGAGGATCGTTTTAACACATGAAAGCTTGTTTAAGGTTAACTTTTAATATGTAATTTAAAAAGAAAAATAAAAGGTGAAATCATTTTAAAAGCATGACAAGTAACATTAAACTAGATAGTATAATAATAAGAAATATCTGCATTACAAGGCATTTAATGTATGATTTACTTACTATATAAAAGCAAATGATGCAACGAAACTTTTCTCAAACTAAGTATTTTAAATCAACCCGCTGTAAAGGCGGGCAGTCAAATCCAGTCAAGAGAAATAACAAGTTTAGTTTTATCACATATGTTTACTTTTCATCACCAAATCCAAGAATGAAGAATGAAAGCAAAAGCAGAAAGCGATTTCCTGCCTTGCTTAATGACACGGAGTAATATTAATAGGAGTTGGAGGTCCAATGGGAGAAAGCTACGAAACTGTGATCTAAATTTTTGGTAAATATTGAGGGCGCCACTTGTCATTCCTCCCTACTTCGGCGCGGATATACTGTTGTTTTCAATAGAATTTTGCTGAAGTACATTTAAAATTTTTTATTTTAAGCAATTTAATTTGTTTGTAAGTTCTTAAAACTGCATAATTCAGATGTTTCAAATAAATGCTTCGTTCCTAATTGTAAAACAGGCTATGATAGTGATAAGAAAAACAAAAAAAAAGCCCTAGGAGAAAAATAAAGTCCGAGTTCGTGTTTTCTGCACCTAAAGTAAGTTTATTTTTTTTCTTTACAAAATTTCATCCATTCTCCTTCCTCCCAATTGTCTGTTTTAGCTAGCTTCGGTTCATAAGAATCGACATTTTTTAAAAGCTTTCTTTCAAAGTAAAATTAGTATAAAATGGCTCTTAAAAAAAAACATGTTGGTTAGAATACTCTATTTAATGAAATTTGCTTTCAATCGAAATTTTTTCAGCTTGATATTATTTTAAAAAAATAATTAAAACAAGACATTTCCCCATTGAATAACATTGCGGAAGCTGGAGAGAAGGAAGGATTGCACGCTGGCGCCATCTGTAAACATTAGAAAACAACATCACAAAATTTCAGCGTTACCTTCTTCTCCTGTCTTTTTACTCCGTGCTTAATGACCTATTCTAGCTGTTGCCATTATGTAACATTTTATTGTTTGGTTGGCTGGTTGATTAATAGAAACAATGAAACTATCTGCTACATTTTAGACTTTAAATCATTGAGTACTGATAGGAAATACGATTGAGGTTAAGTAAATTTGACGAACAAGGGCTACGCAGTGCGGTATGAAAGAAATGAATCCTCGTTCTTTTTTTTTTTTTTTATCGCGAATTTTCCCTTGTCCGCGGAATAGTGTTATAGATGGCGCTACTAGCAGCTAAGTTAAAGTCGTAAACGGGGATCCGCGTTTGTAATGATCGATAGATGGCGCTTTTTCAGCTCTTGTTGTTAGTAAATATTACAGCCACGTGTATCTATTTTTGTTCTTTTTGTTATTCTACTTAATATTCGTACTATAATTTCTCCGCCAGTACATCATGGAAAATGGATTGCTTTTGGAAAAAAATATTTCAGTTTATTCAAAGTTCGATCGGAAGTAGATTTTTAACTGAAGTTGAACAAATATTAGTTTCAAATCATCTGATTAATTCTTTACTTCCATTAGCCGAAGCAACTGAAATTTTAAATTTGTCATTTGGAAATAAATGGAAGCTTAATTCTGGATTTCTTCATCCTTTGGAGTTACATTGTAGCACACAACAGTATGTGTTATCTTTTTTACCGGATTTATTCATTTTTATTCAATAAATATATGTGAAACTAAACATCGGCTAGCAATGGAGGCTTGATGGAATTCGAATTAAAGCATGTTTATTGTAATTTCCCCTTAGCCCACCAGAGGGCGAGCATTTCATTACAATCGCGGTTAGGTGATAGCACGGTGATAGACAAATTGGAGCGATCCTTTGGAATGTAATGCTTTTTTCTTGTTTGACACAATTATACAACATAAATGCAAGAAAATTGTATCGTATAATAACAGGAGACTTGGCGTTGGAATATTAAATCCCGAATAAACTACTACGTCAGAAACGCCAAAGAAAAATATTGCAAATGCATACAGCTGTTTCGGTAGCCTAAAGCGTACCGTCTTCAGTGCAAAAAGGATTCTGAATCAGGAGAAGTGCTCGTATATATAGAGTTCTAACAGATGACGTCATGAGCATGTTTGCTGAGGGACAGTTGACCCCACTGACCCATTTTATCATTGCGGAATAGTGTTACAAATTTATTGTAACACAGTGTTGTAAATGTATTTGTAAAAGCATAAAAAAATTCGACTACTATGCTTCCAAAAGCATGGAAAAATTAGCGTTGTCCTTCAGCAAAGTACGGTTGCTAAGAAGAAAGTCACATGGTTGTTAGAACTCTATAGGAGAGGGGCCGGATTTAGTTCAACCAATAGGATTACGGGAAAGGTGGGGAGAGTGGCCAATAGGAATTTAAGAAAGTTAGCTGTGTAAACATTAGAAAAATTAAGAAAATGTGGACTGAATATAAAATTTCCAACAGTCAGACAAATAGGGAACAGGGGGGGGGGGGGGGAATAATAAGAAGAAATAGTTATTTACAGACAATTTATCTACTTTTTTTTTTCTTTCTTTTAATGTAGATCAAAAAAAATGTAATACATTGTATTTAAATTTCCATTTTCAACTTTATGCTTAATTTTTGGTGATTTGTTGAAATATCTTGCAAAATCATTACAGTATCATAATATTTGAATTAAAGATTTATCTAGAATAGTTTTAGTAATAAATCTTAAACAATAGTTCCCTCCCCCCCCCCCCCCCATTTGCTCAGTATAATAAACAAGTCATAGCTTTTTATTGTAGAACATCGCAAAAGCACACACTCTCAATTAAATGCTCTTAATTGCTTTACAAATGAATTTCGTTTGTTCTTAAAATACCAAATAAATGCCCCTCTACACAACGATAGACGATCTGAATAGACAACAGTTTTTTTTTTAAATGTTATTTATTTTATTTATTTTACATTTACCTTTGTAGATTTAAACTTTGATTTGTATCATATTAAATCAGATATTGATTATTTGAAAATGAAAACCATAAGCTTCCCAAAATAGTATTGAATATTTTTAAACAATTTTTTTGAAGATAAAATTTTTATAAATATGAAAAGCTTCAAAGAAATCGAGTTCATGAATGGATTTAGGTCTGCAAATTATTTTAGCTGAATTAAATTTAAAATTATGATTTACCTCCCAGGAATGTTTAGAAATAGCCGATTTATTGGTTTCTTGTTTGCGGACGTAATTCATATGTTCTTTTAGACGAAATTTAAGACTGTGTTTAGTTTGGCCAATATATGATAAACCACACTGACAGGAAATACTATAAATGCCCCAAGAATTATGCATATCAATGGGATCTTTTAACTGAGAAAAGGTGAGTTTCTTGGAAGGCGAAAATATTATTTTTAAATCATATTGTTTGAGAATTTTAGCTATGGTTTGACTGGATTTAGGAAAATAAAGTAAGAGAATACTCATATTAGAAGAGACTGATTTAGTAGACGAAATGCGAGGAAGTCGTAATTTTTTGATAGCTTTGTCTATAATGGAAGGGTCATAACCTCTGTCAATTGCAATGGCTTTCAGGTATTTAATTTCAGATTTTAATACAGTAGGATTTGAACAAATATTAAATGCACGGTTTACAAAAGTATAGAAAGCAGCTATTTTTTGGTTAGGTGGGTGACATGAACGCGCATGGGGAGGAAGGGAGACAGCAAACTTTTTCCGATAGATGGTGGTTGAAAATCCATTGACAGTGCGACGGTCGTATTCACCGTTTACCTCAACCTGCGGTTAACCGCGAAAGCCCGACTTGAACGCTCAAATGGTATTCACCAATAAGGAAAGGGCATGTTTGCAAACAAACGCTCTTTTAATCAATCTTTTCCACTCACGAGTAGCAAAAGGACAATCTTTATTGGTGGAAATACCAATGTTTTGCCCTGAGCGTGACGTCAGCTGCGCTTTCCTTATAACTAAGACTTATAACCGTAGGTAACATTACCGCGGCTGAAAAGCGACTTCAGGCTCAGAAACTCTACTAGCTTTAGAGGAAGGTTAACCGTAAATTTTCGTTACTGAGCATGCGTAATAGCATAAATGAAGCGAAGCAAAATATAAAAATAATAATGGCGGCTTGTTGATGTCAAACTCTGCTCCAGTGAGTGAGAAAAAAACCTTTTTCTTTCCTTTAACTGTTAATTATTTTGTTAAAAAAATGGAAATATGTAATGTTTTAAGATAACTTCTTTATTTGTGTTTATGTATGATTCGTTCATTGCTCTGAATTGTTTACTTAAAAAAAACGCTCATACTGCTTTAAAAGTAGTAATGTCATTGTACCAAAATTTTAAATAATGATGGTTAAAAACAAATCGTATAGTTTCCACGGTATATAACCATCTCTGTACACATACGAACCTGCTCCGTGCTAATGCTGTGATAAAAATTGAAGCTTATTAATATCCGTAGTACTTGATTCTTCTCTGCTACATACCATCCGATATAAATTATTTCAATTTATGTCTTTCTCTTTAATTTATTGTTATCGACTTATATTCTACTGCAACATATTAAATTATTGAATAAGTAAATAACGAAAAAGAATAATAATCTGCAACCTCATAGGTAAACTGTATACTCACATAGAAGCTTTAATAAAAATAGAAAATTCTTTATTAATAATTGTCACAACAAGCTAAGTGCAGCTGCATGGATTTATTTTCTTAGTCCATGTAATCACACAAATTTTTTTAAAGGGGGCTTTACTACTTTAATGATTAACATTCAAAATCTATGTATGCTTATGAAATTGGAGAAATGTAACTAAAGTATTGGGATATAACTGTATATTTACTTTTGTGAAATTGAAATTTTTAATCGAAATAATTATATTTGTCAAAGCAAGTTTATTTTTTCATTTATCGCAAGTAAATATTGGCTCTTCCAAAGATGATTTTAATAGCCAAATGGCAAAAAATTTAAAATAGCAACATATACAAATATATATTTAATTTAGCTAAACTTTCTATATTTCTATAAAAACATTTGTCACATACTTTGTAATCTTGGTGTGATTAATCTGAATATTTCCTTTTAATGTAGATACATAGTATATGGCACATCATTTGTTTCCATATACATTTCATTGCAACTGAATATTTTAAATTACAATATTAATTTAACAGTAATATGTTATTCTTTTTAAGTTCATCATTTTTAGGTTATGTCAGCGCATTATCTGTGAAATATGCAGATCCTACACATCAGATGTTCATGGTTAAAGAAACAATGGTACACTGGACTGACTAAACATTTATATCCGATTTAATTGTAAATTAAAGGCAAATGCTAAGTGAGTTGTTCTGTTGATGCCTTCTGTTTTAATAGAAGGTAAATGCAATGGGATAGCTTTCTTAGCTAGTCTTGCTGATGTTTTGGGCAAAGACCAGTTGTCTACACTACAGACAAGGTGGAATGCTCTTCATGGAGGTCTTTCTAAGGGATCCTTACCCAACTAATCTGATTGGTAAGTATAAGAGCTCTATATTTTTAATACTTTTGTCTGCGATTCTAATTTTAAATGAATAATTTGAATAAAAAATAACTTTGTAAAAAAATGCATTTAAATGTTATGTATATTTGGAGTCTTTTCCTTTGAAAATATAGGTTACACAAAGCTTTAGATTACATATAATTTTTTTTTTTTTTTTTTTTTTTTTTTTATGATTGAGTGCAGTGCTATTATATTGCGGTTTTTTGTCAGTATTCATTTATGAAAAGTTGATAACCAGTGCTCTTGAATGAGATTGGGAGAGGGGGATGCTATTTCTTATACTATTATTTGTTCTTGTTATTATTATTTCTATGATCATAACTTGAGTTTTGGGTTTTTATATACACAAAGAATTCATACACGTATAAAAGTGATTGTTGTAACATGTAATTTTGTGCAAAGCAATGTTGCGATACAAGTATTCAAGATGAATAAGGTGAGTACATTAAAATTATCCCAATTTTTAGCTAAACTGATTAAATTTGTACATTTCTGTTATTATAAATAACTCTCATTAAATTATTAAAATATTTTTCTTATACAAAAACTTGTTGTTCGCAGATGCTTATTTGTAAAAGTTTATATAATATATATATGTATATTTAATAATTTACATATCAATTATATTACTTACTTAGCAAGCTTTGCTTGTCACTATATATTTAAGCTTTTTCTTGTTTAATTAAATAAATAGAAATGTTTAAATAAATATATTTTCATTAGCATTTTAAATACTCAGCTAATCCAAACTGTGTCAAAGTACTGTGATATACAGCTGTTAATGAAACATAAATGGCATTAATTATTCGAATTTTATTATGTTGAAGAGAAGCAAAGTTAATTTTAAATCAGCGTATATAGTTAAGCTCATCAGTGCCTTGTACTATTTCTGTGTGTGAACGCAGGTTGCCACCTAATTTTCGTACTCATTTTTAAAAATCTGCCCCTTCTATTGCCTCTAAAAATTGCCCTTTTTATTTGGTAAATTATTTGTAACAAATTTTTTATTAGATTTTTTAAAATTAATGAAAATATGAAAATAACAGCTTTAAAATAGAAATTTAAATTTTTTATTGTTGCCATTTTTTTTTCCCCCAGCGTAAAATGAAATATGCTTTCACATGAAAAAAATAAATAAATATTAAATTTGCTCATGCATATGAAAAATGACGTCTATAAAATAATAATTTTAAAGGTAACAAAGAGATAAATAGAGTGCGAAGATTTTGCACAGGCTTGCTAGCAAATGAATTACTTGAAGTGAGAAATAAATAAAATGAAATGATCACTTTTCAACAGGTGCCTTAGTCGCCCTATAACTAACTAGTAAATAATAGGTATTCTCATTAAGGAACTGCTTTAGTATTGGACCCTGTAGGCAAAATTTGAAATTTTAAACCAATGTAGGTTTGATACTTTTTGCCAAGGTATGTGCAGCTTTATAAGATAACAACCATTTTAATTCATAGTTAAAATGACATAAAACCTGCTTCATAAAAAATATCTGTAAAACTGATGTTATAAAAGCTTTAAAATTTTAATTTAGATTTTTTTTTTTAAATATTAATTTTAGTTAATCGAATACTGTTATTTATTATTGTCACAATTTAGTTTGTAAAATAATATGGACACATCTTTTGTGTAGTACCTCCTTGGCAACTTTTATTCTTTGCCAGTTTCGCAATGCATTAAATGTGAATTATCTCAATTGCGTAAGTACAGACCTTACCAAAAATCATTTGAGCTACTTAATTGCGAAATTTTTTATTTCACTAAGGGGGTCCTATATTAAAGCTGTTCCCTAATGCTATTGTGAAATATCAGTAGTGTATAAGCATCATGAAATAAAATTCAGACATTGTAAAATGGTTATAAGAAAGCGCCACAGACTGGCATTTTAAAATAATAATTACAAAACTTTTAATAAACACCATAAAATTAAAAAAAAACTCACAACAATTGTTTTGAGTCGAAAGAACACACAACTCTTCATTAGGCGAAGAAGGTAGGCACGAGTGCTGTACTCATGTTGTCGTTTTAACTGCAGCCTGCTTTCTTTGCCTGACAAAGGATCTTGTGTCCTTTCGACCCAAAACAATTGTTGTGAGTTTATTGCATTTTATGGTGTCTGCAGTTTGAAGAAGGTCACACTTAATTAACTAATGCTGAAAGGCAAGAAAGTCAACAAAATTGAGCACGGTGTAGCAGGTGGAAGGTATTATATTACGTATCAGCAATCTCAGAGTGAGCATTAAACACATTGCACAGGAATTGTGAATATCCATAGACCTTATATAGATAGACGACACATTCCCCCCTCATTATTCGTCTGCGACATGAAGTAGCTTACCCAGCGAAATTATCACGTGATGCGGACCTGGAGAGAGAGATGAGAATGAATATTATTTGATTGTTCCGTAGGAAAGAAAGTAGTTTTGAGTTTTATTAATTTATGTATTGTACACATACTTTTTATTTAAGTTGGAAAGCTAAAATGTCATAGATTAATTTTTAAAAAATTTCTTTTGTGAGAAACCATTTTAAAGGGGAGAATTTTTTGTTTGAATTCTGACAAAAATAAGTGCTTTCTTATGGAAGAATCGTCCTCAACTCTATGTCACGTGACACACGGAGCTGACTGCAAAGGATGAAGGTTTCAGATTACACCCTCATGTTGAAGACATTCACTATAATGGAAAGTCCTGTTGGTGGCGTAGTCTATATATACAAGGTCTATGTGAATATCTGTTGGCGATGTTCATTGTATTGTCCATCACCAGTTTTAAGCTGGCTTCAGAACCAAGAAGCGAGTTTCTATGTAAGGCTTGGTCTAGACAAAAAACGATAAAATCAGGATCGACCTGATTTAATCTTTTTTTTTTTTTTTTTTTTTTTAAGGTAAGTATAAAACCCTATGCCCTGCACAAAACAGAATTTAATTTAGTATGACAGGACTTTTCAATCTATTCTTCCATACGAAGGCATGCAACAACTGTGTTTCATTTCCTAGCATCGGTTACTATATTTATTTCTTAAAATTTCTATGTTATAGTTTTAGCATAAGAGCGCTTTAGCGGATTTTTAACTTTTGTTGTCATTTTGGCGATTAATTAAATTAGTTATCACAATTGCGTAAGAAAAGATAATGGTAACAAACGTCTGAGCTAATTTGGTGCGAAATATCAAAGTTCCATATTGAAGTTGTTACATTTTTTTTAGCACGATTTCTCTCAATTTTAATTAATTTTAAAAAATGTTTCTTTTTAACATCAGAAGAAATTATTTATTTTTGGCATTAATTTATTTTTTCTTTTTAAATTTTTAAAGTTACAATGGGATTTTGTTTAATATCTTTTGAACCAATTATCTGATTGAACTAAAAGAATATGGCATTAGCTAGATTTTGCCGTAGTTATTTAGTATACCAACTTTTGTTAAAATCTAATAATTTTGATACATATAATGACAAACTTTCAGCTTTATACATTTAGGTAAAAACAAAAATGTTTGCACGTTCATTCAAGGTGACAGATCGAAAATGGTAACGATGGCAAAAAATCACTGTTTAAAAGAAATAATACAATCTGCAGTACTAAAAGAAATAGATGTATTTTTAAAAAATTATAACTTAAAAAAAAAAAAAAAAAAAAAGAAGAAATTGCCTGCTGAGCCCAGCCCCGTGCAGACCTTTAATCATTGCGTCTAACAATTACTTCGATGTTTTCACAAGTATCTGCAGCAACTCAGAAATTATGTACATAAATAGCGTGTCGTATTGTAGTACACTTCTAAATAATGTGTTTTTTTACTTTCAATATTAAAATGTAACATACTTTTTAAACACCCCAAGAAAAATATATGAAAAATGCCAGAGCCGGGAATCGAATCCGGGCATTTTTCACATAGTTGGTTTATGAAAAATTTAATTAGCCTTTATACTCCAACCTATTTAAAATGAATATTCCCAGATGATGAATTCATGAATAAAAAAATTTCTAAATTGAAATTTCGTGGTCTATGGAGTTGTGCTACGATTAACATTGTCTCACCTGTTACATCTGCGTTTGCAGACAAGGTGACCTTCAGTGGTGTCGCCAGAAAAAATTTCAGGGGGGGGGGCACAACCTGAAAAAAAATATATTTTTTTAAATAAAATTCTGATAGCATAGTTTTAAATTTAAAGAAAAAATGCTTAGTAGAATTTTCCAGGGGGGGGGGGGGGGGCATGGAAAGAAGGCCCCCCATGCCCCATTCTGCCGACGCCCATGGTGACCTTGTCAATGGTTGTTATATGAGAAATGCTAGGCTAGTTTTCAGCCAGGGTGGCTCAGTGAAAGAGCATCCACACATTAAACGGAAGGGGCCGGGTTCGATTTCCGGCTCTGGCATTTTTCACATAGTTGGTTTATGAAAAATTTAATCAACCTTTATACCAACAACCTACTTAAAATGAATATTCATGGTTGATGAATTAATGAATAAAAAAATTTCTAAAGTTAAACTATACTTATAAAATTATTTTAATTGTCCACGTATGAATATAATCATTCCATTTACAAACATTTCTGTGATAAAGTTATCAATATTATTGTACACCTCATGTATTCCCTAATTAAGGGAGGCTGACAACTTTTTTAGCAAGTTTTTATTAACTCACTTTCTTGTTTGTTTGTCCAATATAAATCTTGCAATCGATTTTTAACTAACATCTCGACTAGCTAGACATTTGAAACTTTTCGAATAGCTCAGAACATGATGACAATGCATTCTTTGAATACTTTTATTCAATTAATAAATGTTTGAAAATTTCTTCTATTGCTTTCTTTATTACACATTTGATCATTTTCTTTCAAGTTGGTGGGATAATTCATCAAAAAAAAATTTTTTTTTTTTTGAAAAGTACTTATTAATACCTAGAATTGTGAAGTTTATATGATTCAACAGAAAATTTAAAAACGTGGTATATAAAATATTCCTTTTATCTTGTAATTATTTTAACAAAAATAAAAAGTATTTCGAGATGTGAAAACAAATTGCCCTTTATGCAAACATAATAAATTTTACCAAAATTGATAAAATTTTATTAACGTGAAAACAAGAAATTCATTGTAATAATGAATATTGTTAAAAGTTAAATACATTATTTTGCAGTAGGTAGGCAAATTATGGATGATTGTTTTTACTGTTTTTAACACTAATCTGTGAGAATATTTTCATCAAAGAAAATACTGTCATAAGCATTAATGCCCAATATAAAAATTTATCTGTTATGATAAGTTCATACAAAATAAATAAAAAATACAAAAATAAATAAATTACATTTCATGCATAGATAAATTTATCAAAGAGAATATTCTCTTGGATATTACTTTATTTCTTTATATAAGAATTTATTATTCTGTAATTATTTTGAGGAGAATATTCTTATTCTTTGAAAATAACTTCAAAAAGTTCAGGATTATAGTGGTGAAATTACAGAATGTGAGATTTATTTAATTCTGTTCTAAACTTCAATGTTTTATTTATTTATTTTTCAAATCACTGTCTGAAATGTTTCGCATGCTGTAATAAAATCTAAGCACATAAAACATTTATTTGTTCTAAAAAAAATAGTTCTTTTTAGAGCAATTACAAAGATAATTAACATTTTGACACTGAGAACTGCAAAATATTCCTTTTCCATTTCTTTTTTTTAAGTAACTTTTATGAAGTAAAATGCATTTTTTATTTTATTTTTTTTTAATAAATTATTCAGTAATTTATTTTCATAAACTAACGAACTCTTTCCATCCATTTTTATGTAAGATGTGTGCAATTAAAAAGAAAAAAAAAAATGCAAGTTAAAATTCAAAGCTTATTTTCGATCGTTTCGATAAAAATGAATATAAACAGAAGCTAAAAACATCGGTTATCACGTGAACCTTTTGGCCAATAAGCGTTCATAGTTTCAAGCGGGTTGAAATACCCTCGGTTCAACAACTTTACTTCCCAAGTAAACGGTGAATACCGATTTGTCACTCCCGGTTATTCAGGACCAACCGGCAGCTTCTGAACCGCCAGTATTACTGGCGGTTAAGGTTATCGGTGAATACGGGCGCGAGAGACGAGGGTATCAAGAAATGGAAGGGAGCCATTATTTTCAATTTCATATGTAAATTGGATATTATTGTCAATTGAATTTAAAGTTTCTAAGACATGGTCAATATTGTGATGAGATATGTCGATAAGCGTGAAGGTGTCGTCAACGTAACGGGTCCAAAAAGGAAAAGATATTTTCTTAAAAAGTTTGCTTTCGAATAGTGCATGTAAATATCTGCGAGAATTGGGGAGAGAAGGGAACCCATGGCTAAACCTTCAGACTGACGATAGAATTTATTTTGGAAAGAAAAAGTGGTTTGTGATAAACAAATGCGGGTAAGAAAGATTAATTATTGTATTTCAAAATATGTGAAATGAAACTCTTTTAATCTATTTTCGAGACAGCAGAGGGCGCCACTTATTGGAACATTAGTGAAAAGAGATTTTACATCAAAAGAAACCATAGTGAGAGTAGTGTGAGGGCAGTTTTGAATGTTTTTTGCAAATTTTATGGAATTCTTAACTGTATAACTATTAGCAGCAACTATTTTTGCTCCCCTTCTTTCTGCTAATAGTTATACAGTTAAGAATTCCATAAAATTGTGATTTCGCTGTTCCCTATTTGTCTGACTGTTGGAAATTTCATATTCAGTCCACATTTTCTTAATTTTTCTACTGTTTACACAGCTAACTTTCTTAAATTCCTATTGGCTACTCTCCCCACCTTTTCCGTAATCCTATTGGTTGAACTAAATCCGGCCCCTCTCCTATATACGCGAGCACTTCTTCTGATTCAGAATGCTTTTTGCACTGCTTTAGGCTACCGAAACAGCTGTATGCATTTGCAATATTTTTCTTTGGCGTTTCTGACGTAGTAGTTTATTCGGGTTTTAAAAATTGTATCGTATTTGTTTAGAGAAACAATACGAAATATAAATATGTAATTTTTTTCGGCTAGAGAAAGAGAATTTGAAAAAAAAAAAACGAATTTTTTTTTGTACCTTCGATAAGATATAATTATTTTTTCAACTCGAATCGAAAAAGGAAGGAAATTTCCTTACATATTTCTATATCAGCAAAATACATTGATAGTGAGAGTTTTTCTAACGACATACATTGCTTTACTTTAAAAAAGATGGAAATTTTTTTACAAATATGTGATGATCTTAGTTTTTGCTAAGTAATTGATGAAGAAATGTAAAACTACGGCAGTAGAAACAAAATTATTTGTTTTATCTCTGTATATTAAAAAAAAAAATTATTGTCGCTGGCGTAATTTTTTTTTTGGTCTGCGACCGCTTCTCCTCGCGGAAGGCAGGGACTCTCCCCGTCACGAGAGAGATCAAATTGTGCCGAATACTCCAGGGTAGACATTTCAGTCAGTTAGAAGTTTCTATCATTTTAATTAATGAAGTTATTAATTAAAAATGTCGGGTTTATAAAGGTACTTCATTTGCCATTGTATAAAAGTTTCTGAAATCATTGTTCTTTTAATCTTAAGATGTCATTTTCCACAGGAAAATTAAAATTTGATCAATGGTGTAAAAAGAATAAAATAAATATCAATGTTGCTATTGGTAAAAAAAAAAAAAAAAATCGTCTGCAAATAAATAATAAAAACTTTATCTTAGATATTTTCAATGAAAAAATTAATTTAAAATTGTTATTTGTCGTAGGCAACTATCTTTTTTTTTTTCTACTTTTAGAAAATTAATTTTCTTTCTGTCAATCTCTTATGTTGTTTATATATATATGTGTGTGTGTTCTTTTTTTGTGAGTGGGGAAATAATGTCATGTCTGTATAACTGACTGAGTTTCTTTTTGTCTTTAAAGTGTATTTATCTTTGTATTTAAAAACATATTTTAAAATACTTCGGATATATTTTGGCATAAAAAAATATTTTAGATTCAAATTAAAACTCATTTATAAATGACAGAATCTTCTATTTTAGCACTGATAATTTTTTAACATCACAGAATTAGACATTTCTATGATACATTTCATAATTCTAATTATGGCAAGAAAAAATTCAACACCAAAAACTCTTAAAAACAATGGAGTAGATCGTTATTTTAAGAAGTAGGCAGGACAGAATTAAAAAATGAAGCTGTAGAAGATTTTTCTAAATTAAAATAATAATAATAATAAACTTTGTTTCTTTTCAGATATTTTCGAATGTATAAAATTATTATCTAACTGTACATTAAAAATATATAGAGAGTATTAAATAATGCCCTAAATTAACTAAAAAAATCAATAGTAAAAAGTATAAGAATTAGAAAAAATAGGCACTTTTTTTTTTTTTTTTTAACAAACAGTTATACTAAAAAATTCATCACCAAATAGTGACAAAAATTTAAAAGTCGACAAGGGGTTCATATCCTAAAGCTGTAACGCAAAGTATTCTAGATATTACGGATTATGAGATTTATTATTTTGAGGTTGGTAATATTACTACCGATTGAAAAGTAAATTGAATCTCTTTGAAACAACTCTTTAGTAGAATGATAATACTGCAACGATGCTAAATTCTGTTGTTGTAAATTCTATTCTGAATTTTAAAAAAACTATTGATTTTTAGCATAATATTTAATATTTTAAGTATTAAATATTATGTATTTCAATTTGACCTTGAATATGGGGATTTCTATAACATTTTTAAACTTGTGTTATGCACTATTAATATTCAGTGTAAGGCGAAGAAGCTAATAGCGCGGCTGAGCGCCGCAGAGGTTAATTAGTGAAGCGAGTCAGGGGTGCTGAGCGAAGCGAGTAGGGGGCAGGTCCCCCTAGTTATTTTACAGAAATATTTATGTAACATTTTTAAAACTAAAAAATATACATTTTATTATCAGTGGCGTAGATATGGGGGGGGGGGGGGAAAGACAAAAAAAATCCGGAAATTTTTCGAACTTTTTTTTTTCAGTTTTACAGTTGCACAACACATATTTCCTTAAACATTTAAAAGTTGTATTTTTTTCTACTTCAGACAATAGAATAGAAAATTATTAGTTTATTGAGATATTTCTGAAATATCTCCAATATTTACAATTCTTCAGAGTCACTGAAGAAAGCATATGGAATTCTTAGTGCCGAAACAGCTATATAAACAAAAGCCAAATAACTGTGTGTGGTGAGGTTTAGCCCCGCTTACGAAAACGCATTCTCTGTAGACCAAAAATAGCGAAACGAAAACGCTATGGTTTGGTCTCCAGTAAGTGTTATTGGTCACTCTCAATAGTCAGCTGTGTGTGTATGGGGTAGAGGGATGTTCGATTTGTATCTCCTTATTTTGAGGTTGGTAATATTACTACCGATTGAAAAGTAAATTGAATCTCTTTGAAACAACTCTTTAGTAGAATGATAATACTACAACGACGCTAAATTCTGTTGTTAATTTACTTACAAAGAAAAGGATGTATCGATGGTTATTAAAAAAAACAAAACTGTCCTCAGTTATAAAGGCGAGTGACTCCCGCAATGTTGGAAGTCGGAAGCTACAATCTTCATTAGTTACTACAAATAAGCGAACATTATTTAATTTTTTACCTTTTCCCCTATATTACTTTCTTCTATAGATTTAAATAATAATAATAATAATAATGAATTCCGAAAATTTTTTTGAACTCAAGTTTTCGACAGATTTCCATGTTTTAAGATTTCCTGAATACGATTTGACTGTTTTTAGAAATGCATGTGTGTGTATGACAATTTCTGTGGATGCCGTATCTCATGAATCAATGAACGCAAATTAATCAATCGTGGTATTTAGTTGCATCCTTACCTAATCTAGTGCTTATTACATTTACGGTTTAATCAGTCAACAGGTGCCACCGTAATTTCATTTTCTTATAATTTTTAATATAGCAGTATAGGACAAAATTTCATATAAATGTACATAATGAAAGTTATTTTTACCAAATATAGTAAAACTAATAAAAATAATAGTAGTAAACTAGAAAAAAAATTGTGTGCATATAGGAGCATCGCTTTTCCCTTGGGGAAGATTCAGCCCGGGGGTCGTAAATTTTTAATTCGGGTAACATTCAAAAGAAATCGGGAATACCTTTAAAAAAATCTGATGTAGGCACCACATGACTTCCTTATACACTTTTAGAAATATACATAATGTTAAAAATATTGACATTGGACCCGAAACAGTTGGCTAAAAATAATAAAAAAAATGAATTATCACCGTGTTCTGAGCTTTTCTGAAAGTTAGTTAAAAACCGATTGCAAGATTTGTACTGGTAACGCTGACGAAGGCAGCAGGAATCCGAAAAAATTGGCTAAAAGTATTTAAAAAAGGCATTTTCACCGTGTTCTGAACTATTCTGAAAGTTTCAAATGTCTACCTAGTCGGGAAGTTAGTTAAATAAATTTTCTGTTGAACCATATAAACGCTGCCGAAGGCAGCAGGGACCTGAAACAGTTGGCTAAAAGTATTAAAAAGATGCATATTCACAGTGTTCTGAACTATTCTGAAAGTTTCAAATGTCTAGCTAGTCGGGAAGTTAGTTAAATAAATTTTCTGTTGAACCATGTAAACGCTGCCGAAGGTAGCAGTGACCCGAAACAATTGGCCAAAAATATTTAAAAAATGCATTGTCACCGTGTTCTGAGCTTTTCCGGAAGTTTTAAATGTCTAGCTAGTCGGGAAGTTAGTTAAAAATAGATTCCAAGATATGAACTGGTAACGCTGCCGAAGGCAGCAGGGACCCTACACAGTTGGCTAAAAATATTTAAAAAATGCATTGTCAACGCATTCTGAGCTTTTCTGAAAGTTTCAAATGTCTAGCTAGTCGGAAAATCAGTTAAATTGCAAGATTTGTCTAAACCGTTTTCGAGTTATTACTGTTTTTTGATACATTATGGCCAAAACCTATGTATTTTTGTCATTATGAACCAAATTTTCCTAAATATCTCCAAAACGGAAAATCATACAAAGTCCAAAAAGGGAGGTGCACAACTAGATGTTATAACAAACCTATGTACCAATTTGCAATTATACGTCCAACCGTTTTTGAGTTATGCGACATACACACACACGCAGACAGACATACACACACACACATACAGACGTCACGAAAAATCGTGTAAAATCCCTTATATCTCTAAAACGAGAGCTCCTGTTAAGACGACACTTGCAGGTGTGCAACTAGACATCATGACAATCACACGTATAAATTGGCAACATTCAGCGATCATTCGTTTTCGAGCAATGTGAAATACAAAATCCATTTCGCAAATCGGGATTACTATACTTCCTTATACTTTGTATAAGGAAGTAAAAAAGGGGTGAACTGTAGATCTGTGATAATTCAAAACAAAATTAGCGATTTTTTCATTTTTAATGAAGAAAAAAAAGTTTAGAAAAAAATAAATCTTATTTCTTCTGATGTCGGCACAAAACTGACTTTCATTCGGAATTTCGTGTTGTACATCTCTGAGATAAAAATCTTTTGCATTCATCACATGGAAAATAATTTTAATAAATAATTGGTGCTGCTTAAATTTTTATAAGATAATATATAGAAGAAAGTCTTGTGTGGCCACAACATACTAATTTTTTATTTCATATGCATGCATACAACATACAATAAAACTTGCATAAAACGGAAATGTAATGAATGCAAACTTTGTAAGCAACGCTATAAATCGCTAAAACTCGCAGCAGTTGTTTCAAGTCAAAGTAATTGAACATAACTATTCATCAGGAGGAGTAAAGTAGATGTACGAATGCAGTATGAAAGTGGCAACTCACACCAGTTTTGAAAGTTATAAAGTTGTTTAATATTTTTACCTATATTCAATTCAATTATTCATATCTATTATTTTATATCTTCATTAAATGATATATTATTTAATTTTTTTTTCATTATTATTTAAAATTCTTAAAATGTTGACTAAATTTCTCATATCAAAATTTCTCAATGCCGTATTATTCTTTTCTTGATTTAGGCAGCATCTCCTGTCTTTAAGCTGTAAATTTCAATAACAAAACCCAAATTATCTCTCTAAAGCGGTATTTCTTTAAAAACTAGTATATTGTGACCATCACAAAACTTTCTTCTATATCTCTTTGTATAAGAGCGCCACTTACTAACTTTTTATCATTTTGATATTCATAAAAGTATAACCATAGCTTTTCAAAATAACTATTTTAAGTATGCAGATTTATGGAATTTTAATCAACAGATGCTATGATGTAGTCATGTGGAAAATCATAGAAGGTCAGTGCAACCTATCAGCTGATATGTACTCAAATTAAGACAGGATTGTTTTCATAATGGTTATAACGCATATCAAGTTTGGTGCATTTATATTTCACTAGCAGACTTTGCCTGCTTCACTGGTCATTACATTGAAATGAATTCTCAAAATACCATATCATTAATAATAAAAAAAAAATTCATTGAAATCAGTCAAAATCTGAAGTTAAAGTTCTCATTATCTTTGGTAGTGGTTTTCCCACCCGCCACACGTCGTGTCTGGAGCCCTAATGCCTTCGGCAGCGAATTACCTGCTTTTTACTCCTCCTCCCTCGCAGGTGAGGTTGAA
This sequence comes from Salticus scenicus, assembly GCA_963930645.1. Classification (NCBI taxonomy): domain Eukaryota; kingdom Metazoa; phylum Arthropoda; class Arachnida; order Araneae; family Salticidae; genus Salticus; species Salticus scenicus. The sequence goes on from OZ005648.1 coordinate 86,666,190, forward strand.
AGTTTTTCAAATACCCAACAAAGTGCATATTGCGTGCACTTAATCAACACCCACACACCAAAATTCATCATCCTAAGGTAATTTGGAGCAGATTAAAGCTTGAAAACATGTTTTTTGCCCCACCGGCCCTAAAAGGGGGGACAGTGGGTAATTTCGCAAAATCCCTTTATAGTGCATGTTGCATACACATACCTATCCGACACATTAAAGAAAACGAGATCCTGAGATTATTTGAAGCAGAGTTATGTTCTGAAATCTATTTTCTCCCCCCCCCTCCTCCGCTTTTAAAGGAGGGGAAGGGAGTGAGAATTTTACAAAATCTCTTTATACTGTAAGTTAGATACATATAACTGACCCACACATAAAAAATCTCTTTCCTAAGATAATTTAGTGCAAAGTTATGCATGGATACATAATTTTGCTCCACCCCCACTTCCAAAGGGGCGGTAAGGCAGAATTTCACAAAATCCCTTTGTAGTGTGTGTTGAATAAGAATGAACAGCCCACACATAAAAAATTGCCATTCTAAGATAATTTGGAACAGAGTTACGCATGAAAGCATGTCTTGTATCCCCCCAACCCCGAAGAGAAGGGAATAGGATGGAATTTCAAAAAATCTCTTTGTAGTGTGTGTGTTGAGTATGCAGAATCAATCGACATATCAACAAATCGCTTTCCTGAGATAAATTGGAGCAGAGTTGCTCTTAAAAACATGTTTTGACCCTCCCTGCACCCTTGAAGGGGGGGGGGGGGGAAGGAGAAATTTCACGAAATCCTTTTACACTGCATGTTCAGAGCACATGACCAGTTCGCATGTAAAAGATCGTCTTTTTAAGATAGTTCGGAGCAGAGTTACACATGGAAGCATGTTTCTTGCCCCCACCCCATTCCCAAGGAGGATAGGGTGGAATTTCACAAAATTCCTTTGTAGTATGTGTTTTGAGTAGGCATAAACAATAGAAATATCACAAAATTACTGTCCTGCGATAATCTGGAGCAGAGTTACTCGCAAAAGCGTGTTTCCCCCCCTCCCCCCCCTTAAAGGGGGGCAGGGGGAAATTTTGTAAAATTCCTTTATAGTGCAAGTTATGAAAGCATAAACAACCCACACATAAAAATTAATCTTACTGAGATAATTTGAAGCAAAGTTATGCTTGGAAACATGTTTATTGCCCCCTCACTCCCAAGGGGGGAAAGGGGGTGAATTTTGCTACAATGGGTGTTGCATATATGTAAATAAGCCACTCACTAAAATTTGTGAACTTAGCTCCTATAGATTTTCCCGGACGAATTTAGCGCCAAAAGGGCAGGGCTTGAATTTGCCAACTCGTAACTCCCCCCCCCCCAAAAAAAAAAATCAAAAATCAGTAAAAAAAAAGAAAAAAAATGAGTTTTTGGAAATGTACCTTCAAGAAGACGCTTGGCGGTTTTTATATCTTTGAGCTATTACTGGCAGAATTTTACTTGAAAATCCATACTTTTTTAAATTTGCCTCCAAAAATTGCTCCCCCCCCCCCCCCTAAAAAATCCAAAATTACAGAAAATGATTTTTTTGTATTCGTCTAGTCTCCCTATCTGCAATTTCTTCACCGTGAAGTAACTTGGAGCCGAGTTATGTTTATAAAGGTGTTTTTGCCTTCTGCCTCCCCGGGGGTGGAGGTGTATTTCGCAAAATCCTGTCTCAGTGGGCGTCAGGGACCTAAAACCAACCTGCTCATCAAAATTTGTGACTGTGTCTCCCATAGAATCGACACGGCTTTGTTGAGTCAGTGAGTTTACTCTTTTATATAGATAGATAGAAGTTATAATTTAGTCTTCCTATTCACGAGTGATTTTCAGCGTCACCTTTTGGCCGATATGCACCTGAATACAAACAGCAAACTGTTTCATAATGGGTATTTTATGTTTCAAGTTTTGTGCAATTATATACAATAAAGTCTGCTGAGATATCGCTTTCCCGTTAATGGGAAAAATTGCAGCACAGATCTATTAGCCGATTTGAACCTAAATTGATTTAGTATAATGTTTCATAAAGACCCTCTCCCATTCTGAGTTTTGTTCGATTGCACACAATAGAACTTGAGATGTAGCCTTCCCTAAAATGGTAGAAATTGCACCACCTGTTGAGTAATCTGCACTAAAATTTGATAGGCACTAATTTATGTCACGGTGCAACTAAATATGAATTTAAACAAAATTCACGAATCTTGGAGGGAGCATTTATTTTTTTATAATGGTATCTAGAAAATACAGAAAAATCCATGTGCAGTTTCCATTTTTGCCACTGATACCTATGCTCCATTCTTGGGTAAGGCAATTTTTGCCTTATTATGAAAATTTTGGAATGCCTCGCGACCCTGCTGATCCTTTCATTTGTGATAAGATAGGATAAAGCCATAGATCTGCAAAATGAATATTGGCGGAAATAACTTTTTAAAGAGTGGAGAGAGAGTTTTAAGCGCCAAATTTTTGTTTATATTTGATTTTTATTTTAAATCTTTGACTGGTTTTATTAGATACTAAACTTATACATAGTAAACTTTTTCTTAGGCAATTACTTTAATGTCTATGGGAGTGAAAAAATCTTTCACCAATTTTAACAAATACTTTGTAAAAGTTTGCGTGTAGAATAGAAATGCTAATAGTTGAAAAGGAGCCATTTTCAAGGTAATGACAATTTAGGTAATCATGTTAACTTTTCTGTTTATCTGATATTTTCAATATAAACTCTGGTTTTGTATGGATTTGATGTATTAGTTGGAAGGTGGGAACTTAACTTTTAATTACAATAAATTGCCAAATTAATGTCAAAAAGTCAAATGTGAAAGTACTTCTCATCTGATTTTAAGAGGTGAAAATAGGGTATAGCAGAAACGTTCTATAGACTCTAAACTACGGCAAATTCTATCAATACATGTATTTGATGACCCCCTACACAGGCAACTACCTACTAGGTTTAGATCTGGCTCATGGATTTTACACGTGTGAAAAGAGGTGAAGATTTGCCAATAGAACATAGAATAGCACTGTCCAACCAAAAGGATCTGGAAAACATATTGCCAGTTATGGAGATGTCAAATTGCATGAAAAGTGTGAAAAGCTAATTGCTTGCTGAAAAATAGAACACATGATTTGGTGAGAATTTTTAACCTGGGAAAAAAAAAAAAGCAAAAAAAAAAAAAAAAGCGTGGGATAAGGGAAAGTTAACAAAATTAATAATAATAATAATTAAAACGTATTATAGTTGTATTTTTGATATTATTTACCCATCAAGCCTACAGAACAGGGACGGACATTTAAAGCAAATGAAACATGGATTTACCTTTAGTACACAGAGAAGAAACTCCAACTTGTTTTCAGTGACATAATTTTAACCATCATCACATAACGGGTTAACACTGGCATGGTATTTCTACAACTATTGTTTTGATAGGATTTTAAAGGACCTATAACATACGGTGAATTTCATGTACACCAGCTGTCATATTGTAGACGACAGTCTCATTCATATATGGACTCAAACCTACAGCTTTATGTCTGCAAGCTCAATCAGAACTACTACAACCCAGAGTGTTGTATATTCCTCGATAATAATTTTCCTTGATAAATTCCTCGATTGTGCATTATTCAACTTAAATTCAGCTTGTATCATTAATTTATTTATTCCTAAAGAAAAATTAAAAGCATGTTCCTTACTATAAATATGTGCATAAATCTATCATTATTGCAAATGCATCCTCTTAATTTTCAGCCCCCTCCAGACGAAAATCCTGGGTGAGCCACTGCATGACACATCTCCAATAGACCATGAAAATTTATTCTAGATAGATTGGAGTGTATGGTTGATTTTTATACTAACTATGTGAAAAATGCCAGAGCTGAGAATTGACCTGGCCCTCCGCTTAATGTGCGGATGCTCTTCCACTGAGCCACCCTGGCTGAAAACCAGCTCGGCATTTCTCACATAATAACCACTAGCAAGGTCACTGCAACACAGATATAACAGGTGAGAATATTAATTGTGGCACAGCAACAATAAACCCTGAAATTTCAATTTAGAAATTTTATTCATAAATTCATTAACCATGAAAATTCATTTTAGACAGATTGGAGTATAAGGCAGCTATGGCATTTTTCACATAGTTGGTATAAGAAATCAACCTTACACTCCAATCTAAAATGAATTTTCATGGTTGATGAATTTATGAATAAAATTTCTTAATTCTAATTTCATGATCTATTGGAGTTGTGCAACGATCAATATTTTCATTTGTTATATCTGCGTTTGCAGACACAGTGACATTATGTGAGAAATGCTGAGCTGGTTATCAGCCAGGGTGGTTCAGTGGAAAAGTAACTGCATGTTAAGCAGAAGGACCGGGTTTGATTCCTGGCTCTAGCATTTAAAAAATAAAAAAACAAAAATTATGCATTAAATATTCGTAAAACAAGAAGCAAAATTATAAATCAATTAAGTAAAGAAACCTTACATACTTCTTGAGATAAGCCTTAGCACTTGCGGGAAGGGGCCCCTCCCATCGTCAGAGGCAGCACGGTGGCGGCTTGCTTAGTTGTGTTGACTTGATCTTTTGCAGTCTTCATTATTCTAGGCAGGACTAAACGCAAAATCAAAAACCGTATTAAAGAGCATTCAGCAGATATCAAATTTGGGAAAATAACCACCGCACTCACCAAAGTAAACGCTACCGAACCTATCAATATAAATTTTAGCGAAACTCGCAAACTAGCCGAATACAACAACGCAATATACATCGCAAATCGCGAAACGGTCGAAATTTTATTTAATCCTCTTACCTGTAATGGCAACGACCCAGCACAGGAAATCAACCGTAACTGGTGTAGAATAATGAAGACTGCAAAAGATCAAGTCAACACAACTAAGCAAGCTGCCACCGTGCTGCCTCTGACGATGGGAGGGGCCCCTTCCCGCAAGTACTAAGGCTTATCTCAAGAAGTATGTAAGGTTTCTTTACTTAATTGAAAAATTATGCAGTTCGCATAAATTATAAACACTTTCCAACTCTACTTACCTGTTACATTATTTAACATTCAATATATTTTGCCTAGTGAGGACTTTAGACATTTTATCCCCACTTTGCTTTAGAAAATTTGGTCACCTAACTGTATGATAAGATCGCCATATTTTCCAACACTGATTTCCAGACAAATTAAGAGAATCGGAATAAATTGTGAGGACATTGAAAACTCTATTTGAGGTATTTATCATTAAAACCCCCCTCTAATTTACACATTACGAAATGCACTGAAACACTCTTTTATATAAGAACCTAAGGGTATATTCATGCCAACTAAACTATCCCAACATTTAATAGCAGGAGACTTGGCGTAGGAATATTAAAACAGGAATAAACTACTACGTCAGAAACGCCAAAGAAAAATTATTGAGGTGCATACAGCTGTTTCGGTAGCCTAAAGCGTACCGTCTTCAGTGCAAAAAGAATTCTGAATCTGGAGAAGTGCTCTTATATATAGGAGAGGGACCGGATTTAGTTCAACCAATAGGATTACGGAAGAGGTGGGGAGTATGGCCAATAGGAATTAAGGAATGTATAGCTGTGTAAACAGTAGAAAAATTAAGGAAATGTGGACTGAATGTAAAATTTCCAACAATCAGACAAATAGGGTACAGCGAAATCACAATTTACAAGGTTTTTAAAATTTTTATAAATATGAAAAGCTTCAAAGAAATCGAGTTCATGAATGGATTTAGGTCTGCAAATTATTTTAGCTGAATTAAATTTAAAATTATGATTTTTCTCCCAGCAATGTTTAGAAATAGCCGATTTATTGGTTTCTTGTTTGCGGACGTAATTCATATGTTCTTTTAGACGAAATTTAAGACTGCGTTTAGTTTGGCCAATATATGATAAACCACACTGACAGGAAATACTATAAATGCTCCAAGAATTATGCATATCAATAGGATCTTTTAACTGAGAAAAGGTGAGTTTATTGGAAGGCGAAAATATTATTTTAAAATCATATTGTTTGAGAATTTTAGCTATGGTTTGACTGGTTTTAGAAAAATAGGGTAAAACAATACTGATATTAGATGTGACTGATTTAGTAGACAAAATACGAGGGAGTTGTAATTTTTGGATAGCTTTGTCTATAATGGAAGGGTCATAACCTTATGACCCTTCCATTATAGACAAGGTTATGAACCTTCCATTATAGACAAAGCTATCCAAAAATTACAACTCCCTCGTATTTCGTCTACTAAATCAGTCACATCTAATATCAGTATTGTTTTACCCTATTTTTCTAAAACCAGTCAAACCATAGCTAAAATTCTCAAACAATTTGATTTTAAAATAATATTTTCGCCTTCCAATAAACTCACCTTTTCTCAGTTAAAAGATCCTATTGATATGCATAATTCTTTGGGCATTTATAGTATTTCCTGTCAGTGTGGTTTATCATATATTGGCCAAACTAAATGCAGTCTTAAATTTCGTCTAAAAGAACATATGAATTATGTCCGCAAACAAGAAACCAATAAATCGGCTATTTCTAAACATTGCTGGGAGGAAAATCATAATTTTAAATTTAATTCAGCTAAAATAATTTGCAGACCTAAATCCATTCATGAACTCGATTTCTTTGAAGCTTTTCATATTTATAAAAATTTTAAAAACCTTGTAAATTGTGATTTCGCTGTTCCCTATTTGTCTGATTGTTGGAAATTTTACATTCAGTCCACATTTCCTTAATTTTCCTACTGTTTACACAGCTACACATTCCTTAATTCCTATTGGCCACACTCCCCACCTTTTTCGTAATCCTATTGGTTGAACTAAATCCGGTCCCTCTCCTATATGTACGAGTACTTATTCAGATTCAGAATTCTTTTTGCACTGAAGACGGTACGCTTTAGGCTACCGAAACAGCTGTATGCACCTCAATAATTTTTCTTTGGCGTTTCTGACGTAGTAGTTTATTCCTGTTTTAATATCCCAACATTATTGAAATAGTTAAATTTATAGAACAGATTTATACTATATTCCTTATTACGATAGGATAGAACACAAAATAAGAGTATTTCAATTTAATCTTCAGATTCCTCACTCCCAATAATGCAGAAATTATCCCCTATATATATATATATATATCAAACCAAATAAATAAATAAATGCCATTCCTTTTTCTGACCTACAAATGTAATTTACAGTGGTCATATAACTGCGATCTTTATCAAAATTCCATGCAACAATTTTTTTCATTACTTCACACAAATAAGATAGAATCTATATGCTCATGAAGCCCGATGGTGTTTATTTTCCAGTTTTGTTGATTCCCAAGCTAGTACAATTATTTGTGCTTGTGACCATGATTTTGAGAGAAATATAAAGTCGCAGTACAAGTAGCTTAGTTGGCAGAGCACCAATTTTTAAATTGGAAAATCATGGATTCGATACTCAAGCCGGGTGAAGACTGTCATATAAACTAATAGTGGCTGGTACACATAAAATCTGTCGTGGACATCCAATTAGACCTTTGGGAGTCACTGAAGAGAAGGAACTATCCCCTCTATGCAAGATTAAAATTGAGATGCCATGTAATCAGACCACCATTAGGGTAAATCCCAGACTGTCGTCAATTGCCGATGATGCAGCACTAGTGCAACACAAAACCCAGTCAACCTCAACTGAGAGAAATAGATACAAATATTTACAGTTGAGGAAATTTAGTGTCCTTAAGTAAACAGTTTCTTTGGGGACAAAAAAAAAAATCTTCAAAATTCAGGGATAGTCCTCAGATTTCAAGGACATATGGTCACCTTACTGTAAGACAATATAGTGGTTAACAGTTGATACTGTTACTTTAGAACAACTGCAGCTGAATGCTTGAGCAGTTGTACTTGTCATTTGAAATGCTCTTCAGGCTCGCGAATGAGCACAATCCCAAACTTCTACAATACACTTGTCAAATTTCGGCTTTCTTCCAATTTCTCAATCACCTGACATTGGATAAAGTTATGAACATATCAAATGGTAGCAAGCAGAAGCTTAATGGCCCTCTTCACTTACTGTCGACGGAAGCCCGAGCCAATGTTATTCTATGGGGAAATTTTCTTCACAAATAACTTATTAACTATAACTAATACATATTTTTTAATTCTTTTTTCACATTCAACTGTTAAATTGACAGACCTTTTTTAAAAATGTATTTTTTAAATATTTTATTTTGAAACTGCAAAATGAAAAAAATTTCACATATTGGAAATTCATATTTTGCAGCTTCAAAATAAAATATAAAAAATTAAAAAAAAATATTTTTTTTAAAAAGGTCTGTCAATTTAACAGCTGGGAATTTTCAGAATGTGAAAATAGAATTTAAAAATATGTATTAATTAATAAGTTATTTGTAAAGAAAAATTTCCCATAGAATAACATTAGCTCCGGCTTCCGGCGGCGGTGAGTGAAGCGGGCCCTTAATATTAAAATTGTTTTACATGTTGTGATAGATTTAATTTCTGAGCATACATCGCTTGCATTCTTTATAATCTTCAGAGACATTTCCTGCAATATTATACACTATATATGCAAATGCTCTACTTTACCAGCATCTAATCTATATACTGACTGGTTTGTCAACCTGTTCTATTTTCTCCTTTCACTTTTATGGTGATTTTCCCACTCCATTCTTAATTTTTGTACTCCACTGTATATGTTTAAAATAAAATTATTTAGTAATATTGGAACAAATTTTTAAGACTTACATATACATCATAAATTTCTATTTGAAAAGCACCAATTTGACAAAATCACTTTTTAGAAATTTTTATTTGAGATGTAACTTATAAGAATTTATCTGATACATACTATAAAATATTTTTGAAATGTAGATGAAAATATTTTAGCAAAAAAGAATATTATTTAAAAAAATTTTCTTTCTAAATGCTGACTGACTAATTTTTACAACACCCATGAGTTAATTGTTATTCATAAATACATATGTAGATATTCTCATATATTTATTAGAAAATTAGATGGAGTTATCCATCACTCTATGAAAGTACAGGATTTCCAACAAAAGTCTATCAAAATTGGTCTTTTTGAGTACAAGGGGATATAATTGCAAAGTTTTAATTGTCACTAAAAAATAACCAAGACAGAAACTTAATTTTTATATGTTATTATTAAGACTTCTCTACATAGTAAACATCTAGAATGATATATTTTTCCCAGCATTTTTTTTTTTTTTTTTACTTTTTGAAGGCTGTCATAGAATAAGGCAGATGTGGGTTATATGAACATATGGCTTTCTGAAACTTGATATCTTTGTAAAATAATTATTTGTTTGCTTTTCAAAAAAGAACATGCATAAAATATTAAAATCTTTCGCAACTGTGATCAAATGACATGTTTAGATGTTTTTTAAGTAAATTAAAGAAAATAGACAAACACACATCTTAAAACAATGTTTTATTTATCAATACGATGCATTTCTACGAAAATGTAGAATTTACAAATATCAATGTGATGGTAAAAAGAAAGAAAGAATATATATATATATAAATGATTTTAAATAGCTCTTATCACATAATCATGTTATCACAGTAGTCTCTTTTGTAACACAATAGTTTACATATTTACAAAAGTTTGACATGTAAGACAGAAAATACATTTGTTATCAACAAAGCAAGTGATCTTTTAGTACAGAAAAGCTCTCAATAAATAAAATGGACAAGTAAAGCAGTAATAAATACAAATATAAAAACAGTAGACATATAAAAATAGAATAAAAAAAATTCCAAATATGATTATGTAAATTAAGGTAACTCAATTACAATCAGATACGGGCGAAAAAAAGGAAAGAAAAATGTATGTTCTGAATACAGTTGTTTTTGATTAAAATATATTTACAAAATTCTGTAATCAAAAGCACAATATGGTTTATCGGAAATTTCAAATGTTTAATTTAAATATCTAAAATCAACATAAAAAGTTTATAAAACTAGATTATTATTTTAAATTTTCACTGCTATAAAAAAAGTTCTGTACAGTGCAAACATTGACGCTCAATTAAGATATACTTAAAATATGGTTGGTTTTAGCTTTTGAGTAATTTCTTGTAACAGAGCAGCTTGTCCAGAAGGCATTTTAATAAATACATCTTCAGTGATAAGTCTCCAGGAAATCACCGACTAAAAAAGAGAAAGAAGGAAGAACATTTTAATTTCAGTAAATATGATTAAAAAGAAGTTTTATATAATTATACATTTTCATAAATTAAATGAAAAACACAGATATTTTGTGTCATAAGAAAATCAATGCTAAATGAATTAGTGATTATGTTCTTTCATTGTATATGCATGACGCACAATTCTATTATACAGTAGAAGATCTTTATAATGTAAACCTTAAAATACGAAGTTGTGCATTATAAAGAATTTTGCGTTATATAGATCACGTTTCATACCTCATTAAATTTATCTTGAATACATGGCCAAATACGTCTGAAAGATATCAAAATAGATTTAAAATATCTTTAAGTAACTTTCCTTAGAACAGAAATTAAACAGATTACAAATTTCATTGTTAAATTATAAACATAGTCCAATATGCCTCCACCAAATCATTCATTGTAATACTCATTAAAAAAAAAAAGAAGCAAAATAAATAAATAAAAATAATAGCTCTTTTAACATAAAAACGTTTCGAATTAGGGGATATAGAAAAACTAATGTATCACAGTTAGTCTTCCAGATAGTAACAGTTTTTTGCAATGTGGGAATGCAAAAACATCTTAAGGGCCCTCTTCACTCACCGCCGCTGGAAGCCGAAGCTAATGTTATTCAATGGGAAATTTTTCTTTACAAATAACTTATTAACTAATACATTTTTACTTCCTTATACAAAGTATAAGGAAGTATAGTAATCCCGATTTGCGAAATGGATTTTGTATTTCACATTGCTCAAAAACGAATGATCGCTGAATGTTGCCAATTTATACGTGTGACAGTCATGATGTCTAGTTGCACACCTGCAAGTTTCGTCTTAACACGAGCTCTCGTTTCAGAGATATAAGCGATTTTACACGATTTTTCGTGACGTCTGTATGTGTGTGTGTGTGTGTGTGTGTGTGTGTGTATGTCGCATAACTCAAAAACGGTTGGACGTAGAAAGTTGCGAATTGGTACATAGGTTTGTTATAACATCTAGTTGTGCACCTCCCTTTTTGGACTTTATATGATTTTCCGTTTTGGAGATATTTAGGAAAATTAGGTTCATAATGGGCAAAATGTATCAAAAAACGGTAATAGCTCAAAAACGGTTTGGACAAATCTTGCAATTTAACTGACTTCTCGACTAGCTAGACATTTGAAACTTTCAGAAAAGTTCAGAACACATTGATATGAGTCCCCCCCCCAAGGCACAACTTTGACATGAGTCCCCCCCAAGGCACAACTTTGACATGAGTCCCCCCCAAGGCACAACTTTGACATGAGTCCTCTCCCCAAGGCACGACTTTGACATGAGTCCCCCCCCAAGGTACAACTTTGACATGAGTCCCCCCAAGGCACAACTTTGACATGAGTCCCCTCCCCAAGGTACAACTTTGACATGAGTCCCCCCCAAGGCACAACTTTGACATGAGTCCCCCCCAAGGTACAACTTTGACATGAGTCCCCCAAGGCCCAACTTTGACATATGACATGAGTCCCCCCAAGGCCCAACTTTGACATGAGTCCCCCCCCAAGGTACAACTTTGACATGAGTCCCCCCAAGGCCCAACTTTGACATGAGTCCCCCCCTAGGCACAACGGCACAACTTTGACATGAGTCCTCAAGGCACAATTTTATTTTTTATTTTTTTTTTACGTATGCATGCATTTTTTAAAAATATTTTTAGCTAAATGTTTCGGGTCCAGTGACAATGTTTCTTAACATTATGTATATTTCTAAAAGTGTATAAGGAAGTCATGTGTTGCCCACATCAGATTTTTTAAATTCTGTTTTCACATTATGAAAATTCCCAGCTGTTAAATTGACGGACCTTTTTTAAAAAATTATTTTTTTAATTTTTTATATTTTACTTCGAAGCTGCAAAATACGAATTTTCAATATGTGAATTTTTTTCATTTTGCAATTTCAAAATAAAATATTCAAAATTAAAAAAATACTTTTTCAAAAAAGGTCCGTCAATGATAGCCACCGCCACTTTAGAATGTAGGAAAAGAGGGGAAAAAAGGCTAAAAAACCCATAGGAATAGCATGGGAAGAAAAGCGAAAAAACTCACAATGTCAAGTGTGTTAAAAAAAAAAAAAAAAAAAAAAAAAATTCACACCGGAAGTAATAAGGGGACAAAATTGACTAGAAAAATACATTGAACAGCGGGAACCGGGCGGGCTGGGGCATGGGTCCTATCGTCCAGGATTAATACGACTCGCCTAGTATAACTCTTGGCGGTGGTGGGGGTGAGTGGGCGGGAACCACCGCCACTTTAGAATGTAGGAAAAGAGGGGAAAAAAGGCTAAAAAATGAAATGAATGTGAAAACAGAATTGAAAAATATGTATTAATTTATAAGTTATTTGTAAAGAAAATTTCCCCATAGAATAACATTGGCTCGGGCTACCGGCGACGGTAAGTGAAGAGGGCCATTAACTGCAAAATTTATTGCTTATGTCTGAGAGGCTTTGTATTATAGATGCTGTTATATAGAACTGCATTATAAAGATCTTCTACTGTATTATTATTTTATTTATTTTCAGAAAATAACTAAATAATACTTAATCTTTCTCTTACTCATTCCCAATAAGTAATTTATGAGTGATGCATGATTTTACTCTCCTGCGATTTTCTTCTATATACATAAGAAGAAAGTATTGGATTTGTGAAAATTTTCAATCTCACATTTTCGATGGATTTACACATTTGGAGATTCCTGAACATGATTTTTAGAAAATGTCTGTTCTCTGTGTGTGTGTTACAAAACTTTTGTAGACACTGTATTTAACAAACAATAGACGGAATTCAATATTTGGTTGGACCTTAAATTAACTTGGAGCTGAACAGCTTTTGGTGCATATCCCTCAACAGGTGGGTCTTTTTTTTTTTTTTTTCACATTTTTTTTTTTATTATGGCTCTATAAGACAAAATTTTCTATAAGTGTACACGATGAAAATTATTTTTAACCAATTATTATGAAAAAATAATAAATAAATAAATAAATAGAATAATAACTTTTTTATTGTTAATTGAATTCATTTTTACTTTCTTCTATATCCAATAGAAGAAAGTACTGACTTCACAAAAAATTTTGACCTCAGATTTTAATATATATTTACATGTTTTGAGAGGTCTAAAATACAATATGATCATTTTTAGAAAATGTCTGTCTCTGTGTGTGAGGGATAAAATTTTGTGGCAACTATATCTACAGAACTACTGCAAAGAATTTTTCATACAAATTGATACGTAGATGCACTTTGACACAAATTAGTGCCTAACAACTTTTGGTGATAATCATATAAAAGGTGGTGTTGCCATCCTACTTTTTCTAAATTTTTAACATGGCGATATAGGACAAATTTTCATATTAATGCACAATAAAAGAGAATATTTTTTTAAAGAATCATTATGAAATTAAAAATAATTATTTATAATAGTGACAGTCAACTGGATTTTTTTTTTTTTTTGTATATGTTGGTGCATTGCTTCCCCACCCCCAATGGTGGAAGGGGAATTCCCTCCAAGAGTGGGAGGTGGGGTGGGGGGGGGGGGTATCTTTCAAATCTTTTTTTTTTTTTTTTTATCATAACTATCTTTTAAAAGAGCTGATCAATACCTTTAAAATGAATGGTTGAATCATATGTCTATGATAACTTAAAATAAAGTCATCGAATTTTTTCATTAACCTTTTGAGAGGGTCTCTTACAAAATCCTATGGTAAAGTGTGACAGATGCTGTCATAGCCCCTTTCAAAAGGTTAAAATAAAATAAAATCCTGCATTTTTTTTTTTTAAGATATCATATGTAGAATAAACTAACTTTCTTTGGATATTTAGTGTTATAAGAATGAAAATTTATAATGAAAATTAATTTTAAGATTAAGGGCAAATATATGCGATTTTTTATTGTGGAGTTTGTAACAAAGTTTACTGTTTGTTGCAGTTTCAATTAACATTGCCTTGCAGCTCTATTACAAAGTTTTTTGGAAGGACTGCTTACAACAAAAGGAATATGATGATAATAATAATAATAAACTTTAAAAACCCATTTTATACACAAGGGCTGTCTGTGAATTTCGCATACAAGGAATGTGATAGTAAAATAAATAAATAAAACTTTAAAAATGGATTTTAGTTAACCTTGAGTTTTGTTTAAAAAAGTTTTGAATAATAGAGGTTCTACTGTATAAATTACAGAAACTTTTTTTTTTTTTTTTTTTTTTAAACACACACAAAAAAAAAAAAAAAAAAAAAAACATATTTTTTTTTTTTTTTTTTAATTTTTTTTTTTTTTTTAAGTGAAAATATTTACCAAGAAATTTTGAGATAATGTTTCATTTCCAGTGAAGTGAACATGCCACAATTCCACTTCCCTCCATGCCTGATCAGTGTTCCACGGATCATCCATATAGCCTTTTCTGATCATTTCACATTTAGCTTCAACAGGAATTTCAACATCCTCTTGCAGAATCTCACAGCAACTTTTAAAAAACTAGAATTTTCACAGAATTATACACATAAATATAAAGGGAGAGAGAAATATATCCACTTACATATATATATATACTTTTATAAAACATAAAAGAGAGTATTCAAAGTACATTTTCTTCATAAGAGAGTAAAGTTTAAAATTCCTTTCTAATGATAAGAAAAGCATCCAGATTCAGAGAGGTACAGTATCAGAATACCATTAGTAAATATTTCTATAATTTAAACACCACATTTGAAAATATAGTAAAATTCCATGTAATTATGTAATGCAAAGTGTATTTTCTTTCATATCAGAACTATTGATTACAGGGTGCAAAACACTAGAAAAAAATATTTAAGGACATTTTTTTAATCCTATAAACTACAACGAAGTATAAGGGATAAAATATTTTTAAGAATCTTAAAATCCAAAAATGATGTTGATTGCAAATGAAAAGGAATCTTCAAGCTTCAATTTAAAGAAATCAAAATGATGAAAAGCTGTAAGAAAATATGATTCTGAATATTTAGTATTAAGATTTTCATGGAAAGAAGAAAAAGATAATGCCATATTGGAGTATGTTATTTGATATGAAGAACTTGCAAATAAAAGAATGATCCCAGTAAACTCCATCAGCATCTTGAGAGGAAGCATCTTAATATGAAAAATTCGCATTTAAATTACTCAAAAGAAAATTGAACATATCGCAAATTAATATTAAAAACATTATTTTGCTTTTCATAAAGATCAATGAAGAGTTTCTTAAAACATGCATTGTGTCAAAAATGAAGTAAATCACTATAGATTCAGTTTCTAACAAGTAGACCACAGTATTTCAAAGTTTGGGAACCCCTGATCTAGAAGATAAATTGACATTTTTTTTTTTTTTTTTTTTTTGTCTTTCGTCTAATTTATACTAAGCAAATCTTTGTATTTACATGAATAAATTTTTAGAACATATTTTTGAATATTCTAAACTGGTACTCAGGAATAGTAACAGCTAAGAGTTCTTCATTACAATACTTTGACAATAATTAGAATAATAAATACTTACATCTTAACAGCTTAAAAAAAACTATGAAAATTGAAATTAGAATATTTGACTAACTTCTAGCATATCTTCTTGAGTATTCCAAGATGATGCAACAGCCTCTTTAGCTTTGAATAAAACTCTGATAACATCATATTTATTTTCACCAGGTACGAAACCCTGTAACAAAAAAATATTAGAAAACAGAAATAAAGAAATTACTGGAATTACAAATATTTTACTTTTTGAATAGTAGGAACAACTTACTCCAGGCAAAGATAGATGATCTCTTCTTTCACCTCCTCGCATGACTACAAATTCTAAACCAGTTCCGCCACCTTTCTGCCATCTGAATTATATAAAAAAATATTTGATATAGTTTGAAATATAATATTTTAAGAATTATAATCAATATATGACAAGCACTTATTTTATTTTAACCAAAAAATGTTCAAATACTAACAATATTTGATTTTTGTTTTTGATTGGTGTTGAAAACACATCACACATCACTGTTCAAGAAAATAAGGCAAGACGTCACAAGTTACAGCCAGGCCAGTTGAAAATTATATATATATATATATTTTTTAAAGTTAGAATAATATTTGATTATTAGATGTTGTCTAGAAAAATGACTTACTAATTGAAAAACTCATTCTGTGATTTTGTGTAGTTGTTTCTGACATTCAGTGCTAGTTGCCAAGCAATCTTAATGCTAATTATTAAATTTCGTTTTTAAATTTAAAACTTCAACCGACACAATTAAAATTCTTAAAAGAATACCTTATTATTAAAGTTTTTGCTGAAGTTCCTTTCAGTAGGACCTAAATCTTCTTCAGTAGCTTCACAGTGGTTACTTTTTCTGAAATTTCTGGCTTTCCTTTTCTTGACTTTCGTACTAAGTAGGTGGCACCACATTTGATCAAGTGACTTTAATGAAAACTTCAATAATAAGGTATTCTTTTAAGAATTTTAAAGGTACAGAGAGAAGTTTTAAAATAAAAAATGAAATTTATGAGTCAAATCTGAACACTGTTTACAAATGTGGTGTCCTGCGAGGCTGTTTAACAATGTACCTGTGTTCATTTTGCTGCAGTATATTTTTTAATTTTTTTCTAATTAACATTTAATTTTAGAAGTTTTGGGAATTGCTCCTTTTTTATTATTGATTAATTTAAATGTATTTATGCCTATTTCAACAATATCAAATTATTTACATTCATATTTGTTAAATATTTTTAAGTGGATTAGTTGAGCTTACTTTTAATTTCAGAATGATTTTTACAATTGTAGATATTTCACAACTTCTAATGTAATACAATAAATAAATTATAAATGTAACCTTAAACTTTTGGGGTTTTATTTTGGTCTTCTGAAATAATCTTTGGGAAAGGTCTTCCTTCCATTTATAAATCATAATTTAAAATGAATTAAATAATGTTAATTCCAGTTGTATCCCTTTGTAGGTGTTACACCATTTCAGTATTTATTCCTTTGTTCCCCAGCATTATTTATAGTAATGAATAAAATGGAACTTTATTTCAAATGGAAGAAAACTTATAAAAAATTAATAATAATAATAATAAAAAGCATAGAGATTTCTTGCAAGGTTGTAAATATTTTCAAATCATTTCAAAGTTTATTAAAATTAAAAACAAAGCCTTAAAAAAGGATTCCCGCAAAGAAGTTTGTTCATTTGAGAATAAAATTTTAAAGAAAACAATAAAACATAAAAATTCTTGTTATTATAAATAAAAAAAAAAATAATAATAAAAAAAAACGAACTGAAGGCCATACAGCATAAAATTAACTTAAGTTTGTAGTGAAGCATAGATCAAACATGGTGCCACCTTCTTAGGAAGAAAGTCAAGAAAAGGAAAGCCAGCTGTTTTACAAAAAGCAATCACTGTGAAGTTATTGAAAATGGTCAGGGCATTGAAACAAAACTAACTTTAGTGAAAATTTCAATAATAAGGTATTATTCTTTTGCGATTTTAATTTAAAACTTAAATTTCTTTTTATATGCTTTCAAATCTATAAGATCTATTAAGTACCAAGCAAAAAATGAGATATATGTCAAAATTACATACGACAAAAGCTTGATATTCTGTTTCATCTAAACACATTCCAATTTCAATAAAATTCACTTTCTTTTCTTAGTTTTGTTGGAGATGATTAATTTTTTTTCATATTATTAGCAATTTGATAGAACTACACTTTGAATTAATGATATAAAATATCCCTTTAACTAATGTTTGATGTACTGTAGCCTGAAGACATTTTTTCAGACCAACAATTATTGGTAAATCTTGGTTTGTTAAAAAAAAAAATAATAATAACGATAATGAAATAAAATAAAACTTGTTAAAAAAAATAATAATAATGATAATGAAATAAAATAAAACTACTCAACTTTTTTTTTTTTAATATTTGTTTCGTTTGTTCCAATTGTTTTTCCTTTTTAATGATTTTTAGAAAAACTTCCATGCTAGATAATTTTTTTGACTGCATGATTTTGCCTCTGTTGCAGGCGTAAAATTGTAATTTTGCATATTCATGAATGGAAAAATGAACAATTAAAGAAATAAACAGGCTTTACTAATAAGCATTTTTGTTTTGATAAAGTTGCTAAAAAAAAAAAAAAAAAAAAAAAAAAATCAGTTTTTTTTTTGTCCCTCATTTGCTGGGATATGGATTCCTCCTTTTTTTATTGGTTTACTACCAATGGCTGAGAGATTATGCTCTCAAAACTGGTAGACAGTGGGTACCAAATTTTAACCCAGTTTGCCCTTGTCAACCTTGCCGTTTAAGAGTTTTTCAGAGTTTTCTCTAAAACGTATGTGAATATGGGCTAAAACCCCTTCGAAAATGTTATGCTACAAAAATGCATAAGAGAAGGACTCACATGAAAGGCATTATTTCACCTAGGTCCTTCACATACACAATCAAACTTTTAATCCACAAAACCCATCACCTTTTTCTACTGATGCAGGGCTGGTTTAACAAGTAAATTTAAAGTTATTTTAAGCAGGATTAAAAAAATACTATAGATATTGTGTAGTTTTGTACTAATGTAAATGTATGTAATCTGTAACGTAAAATTGTTTTTGAAAATTTATTTTATCTTCGTCTGATTTTATTACATAAAATTTTAGCCTGGCATAGCTGGAAATGTGGAGATATATATTTGGTTAGATTGTTTTCTTCTCTTTTTCTCTCCCCCCCCCCCCTTAGTAATAGTTGAAACAACATTAACAAACAAGAGAATAGAATGTACATTAACTGGGTAAGTATGAATCAAAATGAGGAAAACTGGTCTAAAGAAAAATTTATCCCAGCCTTCCAATTTTTTGAAACATTTTCAACCAAAAAAAATTATTACCTTGTAATGATAACAAGTACATAGTGGTTTGGACCCCAACGAGGCAATGCTCCACGTCCCCTCAGACCAGTTCTGCCATAAATATTTCTGTAATAAAAAAGATTATCCAAAATCAATATATAAATTACACTAATAGTTTGTATTTGAAATTTGAAAAAAAGTTTTTATGTACGTAGTGAATTGGTGTATCAGTCACTAGCCAGCAATAAAGGGACAGCATTATTTAAGTCAAAGTGTCTTTGTTAGAGCGCATTCGTTCATGGTCAGACACAATGCCCTGAGAGCTTAGTTGTTTAACACAATAGCAATAGATCCAATGCAAAGAATATGAGAAGAGTCTGGCCATGTTTGGTCAGCAACTGCACATGCGCAATGTGTTAAAAAAAAAAAAAAAAAAAAAGCTTTTGCTCTGTGCAATGTCTTTTCTGTTGACTTAATTTTACAGTTACTGGACAGATGGTGTTAATATACCTGAATTTTACTAATTTCTATTGAACGTCATGCACTTTGTTGCATTGGTAAATTAGAAATTGCGCTTTCTTAAATTGCTATTTTTAAGACTTTGTGCTATAAAGTTTAACTTGTAGAGACAATTTAAGAATTACTTCAAAACTATAATTCTTAACATAATTTTCTTTGATTAAAAATTAATTATTTTTTATCCATGTATCTATATGAATATATATACATTTTATAGGGTATTGAAAATAAATATAATGTATTAAATAGACAAACACTATTAATTAAATTTGGAAAAATCAGAATGATCAAAATCAAAAGTAAATGTTAAAATCAGAAATAAATGAACTGAAATCCAAACAGAATTGCAGGTGGAGTTTATGTTCACTAAAAGGTGTTTTAAAATATTAATGATATAAAATGTGCAAACACTGGCTAAAATGTGAACTTTATTTATTTATTTTGTTTTGTTTATGAGGCGGTTTCAGGAATTTTGGCATGATCTGATTGCTAATATACAAGCCCTGCTGGCCCATCAGTATTGGTGCATAAGTGTGAAGGCTCTCTGAGTGTTCAACTGGGTGTAATGTGTTGTGATACGATGATGAAAGTCTTAATAACAGGCACTCTTGAAATGAGAAAGCAACTTGTCATTTTTTCTGGTGTCTCTCGTCATGACTGCAATCTATAGAAGATGTCACTGAAATGTTGGATGTGCTGAATACTGGAAGTTGTTATTTATATAAGTTTGATAAAAAAGAGTAACTGGCACCTGTCAACATTGCAGACTAAAAATAAGGGAGATTCTACATGTGGCATTTTTCAGACATAGACAAGATTGACAGTTTAATATATGGTTTAAATTGCCAAAAGTTTAATTGATAAGTAAAAATTTAGTAATCAGCCACTAATTAAAAAAAAAAAAAAAAGAAAAAAAAAAAATAGAAGAAAGCCTCAAGTATTTTTATAACAGGTAAAATTTAAATTTCTCTTTTTAACACAATAAGTGAAAAATGCTTTGGATAATTACATTTCTTGTAAATGAAAATAATAATTGAAATTTGAAAGTGTTGCATCAAAATATTAGCAAGATCATGAAGCATTTTATAAATTTCAAAAATGGGCAATCTACAAACCTCGGCACACCTTCACTATCAATTTTATAGACCATATTCGTTCCATTTTCTCCCATAATCCAAGAAGTGCGATCAATACTGATGCCAGCTGGATTAGATGAGAGACAATTCCATTGAAAAACAGGCAACTGACTATTATCTTGATCTTGTGTAGCTCGCAATCTACAAATTAAAAGAGAAATATGCTGATGTAATTTATTTACATTAAATTTTAAAAGTACAAAATGTCATTACTTTATGAGATAGCTCTTCAAAGGAAAAAAAAAAAAATGTAAAAATAGAGCATGTATACAGTAGTTAGATATTTTACAGTAAATTATTATAAATTATGCAGAATATGACTTTTTCTTGCATGCAAATAACAGAGAAATATTATATATATATACATATATATATATATATATATATATAGGGGGAGAGAAAAGATGAATAAGACACTTGAAATTATGCTCAAAATAAACACTTTTTAATTTATGACTCTTTCATTAGATAAATTAACTATAGCAACATACTGGTTGCTACGAATCATTTTAGTTGCAGGATTCTGCAAGTTTATGAGACAAAAAGGCTATTTTACAACACTAAAAGTAAATAACTACTTTATTTTCAATGCAATTTTTTAATCTCATTCACTGATGTTAAAATAATTGTTTTTAATATTTTACATACTTAATAATATAAAATTTAAAATTAAAAGTTAGATTAAGCTTAAAAGTAGCATGTTTCTAGAAATAAGCTATTATATTGAAATATGTAAAAGGATGGATGATACTGTATGGCCCAGGAAGGATGGGACATGTAAGAAAAGAAGGGAAAAGGAAGAATTAGGCATCAAAGTATAAATTCGCCTAAAAGTCTGAACTTGCACGCAATAAAAAGTTATCACAATAAAATGTGAAATATTCTTTATTTTGGTAATTAAACACAAAAAACACCTTTCGATATTAAAATATTGTTGGATCAAACAGTTCTGAACCATTTGATTAGCACAACTTCAACATCATCAAAATTTGATGTGTGCATAATTTTTCACTTACAGCCAGTTTGGTAGCTACTGAGAATTGCATTTAATGTCGTTCCGAGTACCTGTGAGTTACCTGTTTTGCGGGTCAGATGTGAACTGATTTTTGACTCGCAGGTCTACCTACAAAACATATTTCCTTGAAAAAATTTTTTTATGCTATTTTTTTTTTTTTTTTTTTTTTTTTTTATGAATCTACCTTTTAAATGCAAAGACTCAATGACAGTGGCGCACCCACGGAGGGGGCTTAGGGGGCTGAAGCCCCCTCCAGAAACAGCTGACATGGTAAAAAACATGCATGAAAAAATATTATTCAAACACAGATACTGTAAGCAAAAATAAAGTTTATAAATTATACATTAAATTTTAGGAATTTTTGAAATTCTTATATTCAAACACAGAAACAGTGAACTAGTTCTTTGTTTTTTAGTTGAAAGATACCCTAGACATTTCATTGCAGTTTTTAGGAATCGGCTTCTAAGGCCCTAAAGCATATACTGTTATTATGAAATCGAGGGAGTACTGAAAAAGTCAGGCAGAAGCAATCTGATGTGGAAGTAAGCAGGGATGTATTTCTCAGAAAAATGGAATACCAGGCTCATAAAATTTTATATTTTAATTCGTGAGTATTTATAGCATCTTTGTGAAAGTTTGTTTTGTCCTTGGGCAAAATTACCACATTCGCATTGGCAAATGAAAATTCTCGTTTGATATACAATAAAGATTAGGCCTGCTCTTAATCATTCCTCTAAAACAATATTTTTAATTAAAAATGAAATTTGCATATTTGTTAAACCTTTCGTATGCCACTAGCACATATACATGCTAGTGAAATTTCATATCAATTGAAAATATCATATCTCAAATACGCAAAATTATTTCTCTAAAAATATAACGATTTAGAGGAATGCCATAGGCATAGTTTACTGTTCAAAATAGGAAAACACCCCAATAGCAATATGTTAAGATATTTTACAGATGCTTCTGAGGATGGGGTCACGTTTTTTTTTTTTTTTTTAATCACGGTTAGTAGAACATACAGTAGGGTGCATGCACAGTTTTCATTTTTGCCTCTCATGTCACTGAGATCTAAGCTTCATTTTGGGATAATGCAATTTTTTCCTGTTATAAAAATTCAAATTTCACAATATAGATAAATATTATACTGGAATACAGTATCCTGTAATGAACTCAGAAAGGTAATGCTTGAAATATTTGCCAACTGATCAAATTAAAATTCTAAGTAATATATTATATATAAGAAAAGAATTAATGTTTTAGGATATTAAGAGGTTCTGCCCCACGCTTGCTGTGTTGACTAACACCCACGAAGACTACAAGTCCGACTTGTTTCTGTTAACCAAACCTAGAAGCACAGTGGCGGCTCGTGAACCGAAAATAGGTGAAGAGCTCAAAAATAATATTTAAGTATTTTTAATCATAATTTTTATTAAGCATGATCTTAACTTAAATTAACTAAAAATACTTATTTAAATGTAAATTTATACTCTATAAATGAATACAGCGTAAAATACAGTGTGCCTCTTCACCAATTTTCGGTGCACGAGCCGCCACTGAGAAGCATCCCCCCAATACTCCAGATAATTAAATGAAAATAGCAATGTAAAATTTTACACTGAAATTCTGTTATTATTCCTACATATTACAACTGTAGCTTTTATTTGGCTATAATTATTATAATTTTTTAATTACTTACGTGTTACTGCATATGCATGTAAAGCAGCGCAAAAGAGTATTAAATTTGATAAAATTTTATTTTAAATGGTAATATGGGGGAAGGCATTTCATTTCGGATGAATTTTGTGTTCACTAGCTTGTCATATTGTACACGATAGTTTTTTTTTTTTAAATCACAGATGAACAGACAACTTTATGTTTACAAGCTCAGTGCCAATTCCAACTGACCGAGCTACTGTACTTCAGCTTGTTATATACTGATATAAATTTCTCGATTGCGCTATTCAACTTAAATTCAGTTTCATTCATTCATTTACTTATTTCAAAAGAAATATTTAAAGCAGATTCTTTACTATATGTATGTGTGCATATATGCCCATAAACCTATTTACTGTACTGCATGACCCAATTATTCTTCAGCCCCCTCCAGACAGAAATTCTGGGTGCGCCACTGCTCAATGACATTCTCTTTCACATAGTAATTTAAAACAACTTCAACTCATAACATGAGTTTGATTACAATTATGTAAATAATAATACTTAACATTTAAAAATTTATTTGTGAAAATTATTTGTTTTCTAATGTATATTTACTTCCTTATTTAACTTTTTATGTACTGTAAAAACATTTGGAACAGTGGATTTTTAAAGTAAATTTTTATACATTTGCAATTTTTTATACTGTACACTGAAGTTTTGTTTATAATTAGATAGATTAGTAATTTTTTATGTAATATTAAATTCTCTGAAACATCTGTTTAATAATATAAGTGCATTTTGTATTACAGAAATTTAATACAGTTTCTTATATAACATAAATTTAAAAATACTTTATAGCGGGTCAAATGCTGAAGGATGCAGAATGTAAATTATTTTGACGGTCAGGTGCAGGTGAAGTTTACCTGACTTGTACAGGATTCTAGTTCTGAGAATAGAGTGAGCTTTAAAAAAATCTACCAGACTTAGTCATTCCTAACTTTTCAAGTTCATTCATTAACTTGACTTTTCTGTTAATGTCCATGACTCTTTAATAGCTATTTTAGTTTTCGAATTTGTGTCTTCTCAAAACTGAAATTAGCATAAAAATAACAAATGAATATTCTGTGCAAGCAGATACAAACAGAAAAGTGAACATGAGAATCTCAGAGAATAACAAACTAAGATTCCCTGTCAGAGGCAAACTCGTGTCATTATTTTCCCAAACACTTATATAGTGACCTTGTATACCCCTTCACGATCCAATTCTTCTTGCATGACAATTAACACTCTGTGGATTGGCAAAGAATGATTTCCAACCTATGCGCATATCAGAGTCATCTGTGGTTGAAGAATATGCTATCCTCACATCTCACTTCTCAGAAATTTAGTTTATGTGTCTAAAAAAAGTCTGGCAGAAAGTTGGAAATAATATTGATATGATAAATAATCTCTGTAAAAAAAAAAAAAAAAAAAAAAAAAAAAAAAGCAGTAGGAGTCATGCCCAACAAAAATAGTGCTTTTGGAGATATTTTTGATAAAGAAATGGGACCAAGTTTGCATATTGCTCTTTTACATGTGACATCCTAAGCAGAGTGGTAAAAAAGTAGCAATGTAATAAGCAGAGCACAAAATATGAAAAGACATATAAGAAAGGTCGGGACTTGTAAAACATGACATAATATGCAAAGTAATGTCTTGACCAGGTGACTTACTAGCGAAATTTGACAATACTTTCATCCCTTGTTTATCAAACACTTGTGTGATTCTAAATATTTATGGGTTAAGTTATTACTTATTTTACAAAACTTGCACTTTATAAAATTAGGGGGGGGGGAATGGTCTTAAAAAACTTATAAAAATTATGTATCTTCATTTTCTGAAAAAATAAAAATACTCAAAGTACAACCTTGAAAATTGGAATAAAAATAAAAATAATATAAACCTACATGATATGTAAATATATAAAGTTATTAATAATTTATAAGTAAAAATAGCAAAAATGCTTAAAGTAGAAACAACCTTCTAGAAATTTTGTCAATAAAGTTTATGAAAATATTTTATACTTTTATTCTATCATTTTTGAACAAGAAAATTTTATAAAATGACTTACAACAAAACATCTTCATCTACATATGATTGAAGTGCTAAGGGGAAATCAGATCTGGGTCTTGTAAATGCAACAGGATCATAATCTGTCCACATTACTTCCCAAGGCACATACTTGTCAGGAACAGGATAACGTTGCACACAGGTACCAGGATAGGGTGTATGTCTCGACAAAACATGAATAGTTGTCTGGCTTTTCAAACCTCTTTCTGAATGTGAAAGATCATTTAAAAAATTTAATTAAAAGAAAAAAAAAAACTTTATAGTTTATACTATTAATAAATGCAAGGAAAAAATTATGTTTTAGTTAAAACTTGAAACTTTAAAAATAGACTGAAACCATACGATCAGCACAATCATAGATTTATACCGAGAATATAGAAATTTAAATAATACTACTTATTTGTTATAAAATATCTAGAGCAAAGAAAAGGCATAAATGCTATTTAGTATACAAGCATACCATGGATCTTTTCAGTGAGATGCTTAATATTTTCTAAATACACGTGGGAATAGCTCATCATTCGATCTAGCTCCTTAACACGACTTTTAAGTTGATGCATTACTCTTTTTTGGTAATCAACATCTTCTGTTATTGTCATCATTCTAGAAAAGATAATCCATAATATCATTTCCAAATATTAATATACACTAGTGCATTAATTCATTCAAGTGTATCTAATGCAATAAGCAGAAACAATAAAAGACAAAAGCTAATTCATTAATTGTATATTTCTTACATCTCCATCTGTTTTTTAGCTAACTGTTTTTCTGTTTCTTCTTCTTCTTTTTCTTTGCTGTAATCTTGTGCAAGTTGGCGCCAATAATTATAATCTTTCTCTGTTAATCTATGACCTTTAGTTGCATCAGCAAATACACTGTTATCCTTAATTAATAAATCAGAAATAGTACTTAAAAATAAGTCATATCAAGTATCTAACATAAAAAGCAGAATACTTATTGCTCAATTAAGTAAATAAATAATATATATATACTATATATACATGGTGTTTTTTAATTGACCAACATATTTGAACTTTAATAACTTCTCAGAGTTTCATTAGATAGTGCTTGAAATATGTGCAATGAAAGAAGGCATAAAAGGAATCTATTTCATGTTACGTCCCCACCATTTTGAGAATGTCTCCCAAAGTGTCATATTAACTGAAGGTCATATTTTAATTTTTAAAATTTGGTATTTATGTGGTGGGAATGTAACTCTATTGCTACGGAAGTTGTCTGAAACATTCAAAAACCGAACTAAGCCTTCTAGAGCAATGAAAAGGGGTCAGATATGATAACTTGAAATATTTCATTGAATAAAGCAAAGGGGGGGGGGGGAATTTATAAATAAACTTTTGTGACTAGGTTGTGCTGCTGTATCACTCCTGAAGGGTCTTAAATAAGAATACCTAAATAGATTACACAAAATTATTTAATTCTGAACGCTTTGCAAATTTTAAGCAAAATATACAAGGAAAAAAAAGTAGCCAATATAAATATATTTTTAAAGATATCTAAAAATATTTATTATAAATATAATGAAAATGTTTTTTTTTAAATCAATGGAAAAATTTTATCAATGAAAAGTTAAAAATTTGTTAATAAAATTAAAGATTAACATGAAAAATATGAAAAACAGAATAAAAGCTGCTGTTACAATCATAATAAATAAGCTCATGGAGAGTTTGTCAAGAGTTTGTATAATGAAAATATTAAAATCTGAACTAAATGCAGGAAATTAGCCAAGTTTTAGTTTTTAGGGCTCATATTTATAAATAATAAATATTTCTATTAAAATAATAATAATAATACAGTATAAGATCCGTTATCCGGAAATCCGTTATCCAGAATGCTCCGAAAACCAGAATGCAAAATGCCAACTACCAAAATTTTTAATTATCGTAAAATTTAAGAATTAAAGTTATACAATAGCAGCAGTCAGAATTATAGTTTTAGAACCTACTTTCTTTAATGCTACAGTGTTATTCTGGGGAAATATGGTGAGCAAAAAACTGTTCAAATAATTGCTAAAAATTTTGCAAATTTAGGTTAGAAAATGAATTTTTATGGTATTTTTTAATACATAAACATTAAATAGCAGATAACTTCTTAAAGTGCCCAATAGCAGATGAATTTTATCCTTGAACTCTGGTCGCATGCATAAAGTTCCAATTGTTATAAAAATTGTAAATATTTTTTATTAATTTCCATTATTTTTAGAATTTATTTCATAAAATATTTAGCATCATGTGCTAAAAGTATTTGAAACATTTATGAATAATTAGTATCAAAGACACACTATAAGCAAAAAAAAAAAAAATATATATCATAGAAATGTTTGCAAAATCCAAATCAAAGGATTTTACTCTCAGGTCAAAAATTAAATTTTATATATGTTTATTTATTTTCATTTATTATTACTATTATTATTTATAGTTTAAAATTCTAATTAAGAATGTTTTTTATTCTGTGGAAATAATTTAATAAATGAACAAATATATAGGTAAAGTGTTTAAACATATTACTCATGTTTATCACTGCTATTTATGAAATTATTTTGCACCATTTTTATACATATAATAAAGTGTTCCAAATTACGGAAAACCCCCTTATCTAGAATATCCCAGGTCCCAAGCTTTCTGGATAACGGATCCCATACTGTAATAATAAATATTTTGTAAAGATTTAAAATTTAGTAATCACTATATTTTAGGCTTAATTAATATTAATATTATTTATATTTCATAGAATCAAGTTGCATATGTAGTAATATCTTATAATACTGAAAATGTAGTTTGGGTGCAAAATATTTTTTTTAAAGGTATAATCTATAGATATATAACATATGCTTTGTATGTTTGTTTGGTACAGACTAAAAACTACTGGACCAATTTACATGAAGTTCTTTTCAAAATGATTCACATTGTCCAGGGAAGGTTTAATGCTATTGAAATCCTCAGCCTGATAATTAGGGGCCTAATAATGTAATGTCTTGTATCCCTATCTACATTTGAATAATGTAGTTACTATTGAAATTAATTCTACTATTGTTGTCCTTGAATCTTGAATGTTGGCATATAATTTCAGAAGTAGCCAGTTCCTTTTAGACTTATGAAGATTAGGGAGAAGAATGTGACTAAAAACATTATCTATGTAAACTATAGAATGTTTTTAACTTTTTTTGTTTTAATGTATTTAAAATTAATTAACTGTATACTTACAGTATCATCTTTCTTTCTAAAACACCTACAGCATAGGCACTGATAAATATATTCAAAAGCCGTAAGTAAATAGCTGAAAATACTTAATGGAGGTGGAAGACGAAGCCTGTTTGAAAAATCCACCACTAGTTGATACCTCTGAAACTTCCAGATGGAATCTGATTCAGACTGCAATTTGGATGCAGTAGCACTTAAAAAAAAAAAAAAATATAAATAAATAAATAAAAATACATAAATTACAATTGATAGCATTAATAAAATTTTTAATATATGGGTCTGGGGAAAAGTTTGTGGCCTTTTTTAATAAAATTCAACTGGTTTCCTTATAGCATGAAAATGAATTTATTTAAACCAAATATGCTCCATTATTATCGACAATGTTTTGCCATTTTTTGGGTAGAACCATGATGTCATCGGTGAAGAACTTCTGTGGTTTCTTATTGAAAAACTGAGTCAAGTGTTTTTTACAGGCTACTTTTGAAACCAGCTTAATTCCATTGAGAGAGTTCTGCAAAGATCAAAACAAGTGATAGTCAGATGGTGCTATGTCTAGACTGTATGGTGGATGCATCAAAACTTCCCAACCAAGCTTTCGCAATTTTTGACAGGTCGTTGTTATGATGGAAGACAACACTTTCCTATTATTCAATTCAGGCTGTTTTCTTTCAACTGCCTGGCGTAATCTCTCCAGTTGTTCACAGTACACTTGAGAATTAATCGTTTGGCCAGCTGGAAGTAGCTCAAGGTGGACGATTCCCTTCAAACCCCACCACACACACAGCATCATCTTTTTCGGCATCAATACTGGCTTCGCGAACAAATGTGACGACTCATTATCCCTTATCCACGATTTTTTCGGCTTCCAGTTGTTGTACATGATCCATTTTTCATCACTGGTTATTAGACGTTTCAGAATAGGCTCATTGGATGACCAGAGCGTGACTTATCTTTCACATCAAAATTACCAGCATGAAACCGAGTGAACCATTTCCGCGCAGCAGATTTTGATAAAGTACCCTCACTGCCCAGGAGCAGAATTATATCCGATGTTCTGCAACAAGACATTAAAATTTGCAGATGTTCTGCAGGTATTTTGTCCAAATTTGTCAAAGCACAGTAAAATGCAAAATAAGCATAAAAATAATACTTATTAGTAAAATATTTATTACACATTTATAATAAAACATGGTTTAAAATTTTTATAATCTAAAACTGAGGAATACACTCAGAATTTGCAATTTTTTCAATGGCTTTTGGCATTAATATTGTCACATTAATGTGGATATACTACTTACAAAATGTTTATAAATTTTGTCTATACATTGAAACAATGACTGTTTCCAGCAATTTTCTAGTATGCTAACAGATTTACAGGTCAGTTGAGCATATCTAGGTTTTATTAATTTTGGAATGTTAGCTGTATCAATCAACATCATCCAGTTAGGGGTTAGATGAAATGTTCTGCAAAAGTTTCAATTGTTCTGCGACGTGCGTCGCAGTTTTAAGCACTTTCTGCTCCTGGGCCTCACTATACACAGCACAAATTTTTTCACAAGCATGCACAGCGTTCTTCCCTTTGTCGTAATAATACTGCAAAATATAGCACAATTTTTCATTACTTTTCTGTATTTTCAAATACAAACAACTTTCGAATCACTGCACCAATTTCGATGCTTACACACTTGAATTGGCACCTTTCCAACGAGCGCTGAGTGGTGTCGCTGCAATCTGTGTTTCCTGAGTTATTTGCAACCGACGCTATCTATCGGGAAACATGCCACGAATTTTTTCCTGACCAAATATAAAACTATATATATATATATATATATATAAATCATTATAAAATATAAAATAAAGTATTAATTACCTAAATAGCGCATAGAGTAGAGTTAGTAGTATTAACTTTAAAAATACAAAATACTGGATGGCAAAAACATAAGGCCATAAACCTGTGTTTGGACAATTAACATCGGCATCTAAAAAAGAAAGAAAAATTTAAGTAATACAAAAATTAAATTCAGGAAAAAAAAAAAAAAAGACTTAAATAATCCAATTTTTAAATAAAGAAAAATACATTTATATGTAAATATTTCAAAAATGTTTTATGGGCTGAATAATATGTTTCATTATTACTTTTAGCAAACTTTTTATTAAATATCTATATATATAAAAGAAGACTTCCTGAGTGAGGGGGTGATCTATCAACGCCCAGACCAAACCCCTGAACCTAGAAGCATGAAATTTTGTGACAATGTTCGTTCTATGACGTAGGCATCCACTAAGAAGCGATTTTACAAAATTCGCCCCCCTAGGGGGGGAGGGGGGGGCAAAACGTGATTTCACAAAATCCTTCATATCTCAAACAAAAAAACAGATATCCATAAAATTTTTGCTTTAAAATATAGCTAATACAAATGTCAAAAAAACCAATTTCTGGAATTTTCAAAATTCGGTCCCCAAGGGGGGCGGGGGGGCAAAACGTGATTTCACATGCGTAGAACGTGATTTTGCATAATCCTATATATCTCAAACAAAAAAATAGATATGCGTGAAATTTTTGCTCTAAAATATAGCTAATGCAAATATCTAAAAACCAATTTCTGGAATTTTAGAAATTCATCCCCCAGGTGGGGCAGCAGGGGGGGGGAGGGGGCTAAGGGGCAAAAACAAATAGAAATACAGTTAGGGCGTTCAAAATTGATATAGATAGGTTTTAGAGGCCTGCAAGTCGAATGAGGATATTTTCGATTGTGTAAAGTTATTAGGAGGGGCAGGAAGGGGGGAGGGGAGAGGGGGGGGGCAAAAAATAAAAATAGAGTTAGATCGTTCAAAATTGGTATATAGAGGTTTTCGATACCTACAAATCGATTGCGGATATTTTCGAATTTTTAAAATTAGTAGGTGGGGCGGGAAGGGGGGGGCGGGAATGGGGGGGGCTATGGTAAAAAACAAATAGAAATACAGTTAGGCCGTTCAAAATTGGTACAGATAGGTTTTAGAGGCCTGCAAGTCAAATGGGGATATTTTCGAAAGTGTAAAGTCATTAGGAGGGCTGGGAAGGGGGGGCAGAGGGGCAAAAAAAAAGAAAATAGAGTTAGATCATTCAAAATTGGTACATAGCGGTTTCCAATACCTACAAATCGATTGCGGATAGTTTTGAATTTTTAAAATTATTGGGAGGGCGGGAAGGGGGGGGGAGTAGAGCGGCAAAAAAATAAAAATAGAGATATATCGTTCAAAACTGGTGCATAGAGGTTTTTGATACTTACAAATCGATTGCGGATATTTTCAAATTTGTAAAATTATTAGGATAGACAGGAGGGGGGGGGGGACGAAGTGGGAATATAATAGAAATAAGGGTTAGAGCATTTTGGGAATTTTTTCCGAAGGCAGTGAGAACCCGGTGCGACATTTTGCCTACTCAGATTTTGTTTTTCTTTTTTTTCACGTGATAAAAATTAATGCAATTTTGAGAATTCATTATAGTGATTCATTTAAAAATAGGGACCAGCGAAGCGGGCGTTACCTGCTAGTATATATATATATAGGGTGGGTTGGGGATAGGAAGAAACTGAAATATCAAATTTTAGATATCCTAATACATATGAATCAATATCTATTCTATCAGGGGTTCTCACTAAGGGAAATTTGGATACTAGAAATTTTATATAGTAATTTCTGTCAAAGGCAGATTTTAGTTTAGTATGGAGGACTATTAATTTTAATCTGTAAAATTTTTATTTTTTAACTAGCCGCCTTGGGCGACCAGCTGGTTCATGATACTTGAATAATCCGACAGCGTGAAACTCCTGCTTGGTGGTGTCTTTTTCCTATTTCAGGACCTACAACAGCTTATTGAACTAGCAAATAGCTTTATTGAAAATTTTTATTGTAGTAAATTCCTGCTCGGTAGCACCTGCACCACCCTCTTCATATTTCAGCGTCTGAAATAGCCTGTTCACTTATTGTGTTATGATTTTTGGAAATTCTGACCGTAGCAAATCCCCGCTCGGTGGCTACTACGGTGCCCCTTTACATTTCATAATTTGAAACAGCTTGTTTGCGCACCGTGCAAAGGACCTTTGAAAATTCTGATTGTGGCAATCTCCAACCCTGTGGGACCTATGGTCTCCTAATCTACTCCCGATGAGTAATTTAATCATAATTAGAATTAGAGATATTGAAATTTTTAAATATCAAAGTGCCATCTGGCAGCAGAGATTTGTGATCCCTACTCTTAAATTCCAATTCAAATAAGTTTTAAAATGACATATTACTTATGAAATTATGTTAATTAGAAGTTGAGATACAAAGGTAATATAAACATTTTTATAAAAAGATTTGTGGCTAACTTATCCGTGGTTTTCTCTGAAACTTGCATAATTTTGAGCTATATGCTGTTAAAAATCCTTAGTACGAAATGTGAGCAGAAATTGGAATTTGAAATTTAATGGCTTATATCACTTTAATAGTCCGCAATAAAAGTACTTAGTTCAGAAAAGAAAAAGAAAATAAAAAAAGCATTATTATTCTGTTAAAAGTAATTTTTGTCTCTACATAAAAAGATGAAATAAAAATGAATTAGTATAATCTACTTTTTCTATTTTTAAAGCTATACCTTAGATTTTTTAACTGCAGACAGGTGAGCAGTAATGATGCAATAATTACCAATTTCTGCTCCAATCGATTTAAAATTCAAAAAATTGAAAAACTGCTTTTTCTTTTATTTCTAGTACCTTGTCACATGGTCGAAAAGAATTTATTCCCGACCAGAAGAATAGTCAGCCAACATGTCTGGCACTGAAAAACTGATAAATGAAATAATGAAGTGTTTCCACCTGAATTTCATACTTTAGTTAATTTAAAAAGAATTAATTGTCGTGTTGAAATGCTGTATGCATCCCTGGATTCAGAAAAATCGCCCCTTTTATTTGGTACCGAATTTGTAACAATGGTTACTATGATTCTAATACATAAGGAAAAGCATCATTTTGTAGGGTGGAGGGGGGGGAGGGGGGAAGCGTTTACGGAAATCAATAACTTTTATAATAAATATTTATTTAATTCTTATGAAATTAATTTTATTATCCAATCAATCATTTATTAAAATAATGAATTGTATTATTGCATTATTATTTCTTCTTACTCTTTTTAATTTTAAATTGATTTCTGCACTATTTTGTGTTAAATTAGCTGACCAGCTGGTATTGCACAGGTCCATTGAAAAATCGCACAAAATGTGAAAAATATTTAAAAATTTAAAAGAATTACGGGAAAAAAAAAAAAAAAAACTAGAAACAAATGACAGTCTTTACATCCTAATATCATATAATGACTCAATTTGGCGATGAATTTGTATTAATAATTCATAATTAAATTACAAAATATGTCAATTTTATCAATTTTTAATTTTTTTAAGCCTTGGTAGCGACCCTTAAAACTTGTTTTAAAATTTTGAAATTTTTGTGTATGTCTTTTGTCTATGTATAAATATATATATATATAAAATTTGTCACTCCTATATAATATAGGAATGACAAAAAGACCTATAAAAGAACATGAAAAAGAACATCTTTCAGATCTTAAGTTCATTAAATATTCTACTGCACTTTCTACCACCCATAACAATGATCCCATTAATCTTAACACCATTAATATTCAAAAAATAGTCCCCTATAACAACAACAAATTTGTCTTAAAATGCAAAGCCATAGAAATCCTAACCAACAATTCCGCTATTAACGACTATGAACACAGCTTAATACCTGACAACTGGCAACAGTTATTAAACTTCAAGAAGTGAAATGAAGTGGACTGACAACGAGGAGTTGAATGTTTATCTTGGAAGTGCCGACAAGTGGAGTTGTCATATTAGCATTGAGGAGGGCTGTGATGTGCATGCCGAAATATATTCGCTTTTTCAAAAGGATGAAAATAAGGTATTTAAACTAATTCTTTTTGTATTATTGAATCTGGCAACAAGGAGAACGGAGAATGAGCTCTGATGGAAAAATAAGAATGGAATGCAACGTCAAATTCAAATGCCTTTACATTAATTTTTAAAATGTGTTTTGTAAACAGTTTATGTTATTGTTTGTTATATTAAACTTGTATATGTCTTAAAGAATATGCTTCGTCATTATTTCATTGAAGAGTTTTATTGAATCTGTTTTAAACAATGCACTTTTATGACTTCTAACAAGCTGTGATCAATAGCAGTGGTTTGGTCAGACGAGAGGTTTTATCAGTACAAGCAATTCACTTCAACTGAATTGGATGGTCGAAATGCAACCTTTTTTATAGCCTTTTCAATATTTCCAGAATTGCCTAAGTATTTTGTGAAAAATTCAATTTAGAGCTCTAATAATTGATATATTAATAAGGATTTTTCTTGCCAAAGTTAGCAAAAAAGCCACCAAAGGGTGATAAATTCGCCATCATAGTGTCAAATTCGTTACTAAAGCTATTTCTACCTTGGTAGAGCTTTTTAATGGATTTTTAAAGGAAAATGAGCTATTTTTAATGCCAAATCAAGGTAGAAATGCAGAAAATTTACATTTTATAATCTGACTAAGCCTCTTTAGATTAAATTACATAAAAAACAACTATTATTTACAAATCCGTAACAATATTAAATTATGTAACTTTTGATAATAAATATATTCCAGACACACACACACACACACACAAAAAGCTTAGTGAACAAATATCCAGCACTGCAGTCAGAAGGTCACTGAATTCTAGAAATTAGTGAAAAGGTGACTAAAAAAAAATATTAGACAAGAATTTCAGATAAGTTATAAAAAATTAAATAGGTAAGAAAGAATAATGAAATGTATTGAAAAATAATCATAATAACATATAATAAGATTGAACTAAAATAACTTCTAAAGCACAGATATCCACATATAGGAAAGTACAAATAATACAAAAATTTCTAGGATTTTATTTAACTAATAATGTTTTGGTTATGCCAGTTCATTAGAGAAGTATGTTAGCTATCTAATAGGCATCTTATATTACCTAGAGTTTGAAATTTTCATCAGAATAAAAAGCAAATTTAAATTAAACAAATTAAAGCAACACGTTTTATTTTTACGAACTGCATACACAAAATGAAGGTAAATGTGCAAATTTGCTGTTAATTAAACAAAATCAGTGTTCTTTCTTTTTGTGTCTATCCCCTACAAAGATTTAATAATAACTGAAAACTGCAAATGTATGACCAGTTTTATGCCCCATAAACTTAATGAATGAAAAAACAACAGTAACATACATTACTTTCATTTCAGAACTAAGAAATATAACAATAATATTAATAATAATAAAATCAAGTACTAACACCTTTTTTAAAAATACTTACATCTTCCAACATAGCAAGTAGTATCAGATTCAGTTGCTACATACGGTGATCGTGTGACATTGCACTTTTCATTACCTACATAAAATAAGATAAACAATGTAACTACAGCACGTACACACAAGCATACAAAATATCAATTTTAAGCTTAATTTTGCTTTTTAATCATCATCTTAATAATAAAAGACTAAGTTTCTCAGAGATAATGCTGAAACTAATGAAATAAAGAAAATAAATTTTTACCCTTGGTTTGGGGGAATGAATAAAATAATGGATGAAGTGACATCACAGTTGCAACAACATATTGTGATTAAAAATATATATATATATGTCATATACTCCTGAATTCGTATTGGCAATCGTGGAACCAGAAGTGAATAATCAAGTCAGGCTAACTGGAAACATCTTTATTTAAAATCCATTTCAGGGCTGGGGATTCGAGTCTTAAGGCAACGAAGGCTGCTGGGGGTCTTGAAATCAGTCCCGCAAGCGATCAAACTTTTCCGGTTCTTGACCTCACACGTAACGTTCAAATTCAGCGGCGCGGAGTTGCTACTCTTTACTGGCAAGAGCTAATCAAGAAAGATTACTAAATTTTGGTGTGTTCCATCTTTTAAACCCTTAATTTTTGGTGTAAACTGGTATAGTTCTAAACCATCCCATTTTATTAATAAATTTAACATTACCTTGAATGAATGAATGAATTATAAGTGGGTGGTTTACAAGAAACCAAGCACTGCGACCAGAGGTCTATTGTACTAACCCACAAAACCTAATCTTTAAAAAGACCTGTGGCAGAAAGAAAACCCAGCAGACATCTAACCGGAATATCCTGAAGCTCCCAAGGCTCAATTATATGCCGCCCCAAGTGCTCAAACCTATAGGCAGAGAAGACTTCACATTCACATAAAATATGTGTTGCAGTTTCCTCCTTGTACTTGCAACCCCTACAAAATGGATCACTAGCAATACCCATGACATAAAGATGTCTTTTTAAGCGACAGTGTCCCGTAAGGAGACCAATCACCTTGCTGATGCTATTTCTATTGAGCTTCATGAGCTCCTTAGCCCTTGCACTAGGATTACCACAGTTAAGCTCTTTAGCTTGCCTGCTCCCCTCAGTCTTGAGCCAAGTAGAGTACTGCAAATTTCTCATGATGGAGAAAATAGTACCCCTCAACATACAACCAGAAATACTCAGGACAGGTTCAGGACCAATAAAAGGTGTATCAGAACCCTTCCTAGCCAGCTCATCAGCTAACTCATTTCCCAGGATACCAGTATGACCTGGTACCCAATACAGGAAGATTTTATTGTTAGCAGCAAGAGCACAAAGAGTGAGGTAACAC
The DNA here is from genome assembly GCA_963930645.1 of Salticus scenicus. Lineage (NCBI taxonomy): Eukaryota > Metazoa > Arthropoda > Arachnida > Araneae > Salticidae > Salticus > Salticus scenicus. The sequence goes on from OZ005648.1 coordinate 86,703,628, forward strand.
TCCCAAACAAGAGAAGAAGTCCTTACTGACTTCTGTAAAGCCAACAGAGCAGCCTGACTATCAGAATAAATGTCAATATATCGATTCTTATAGCCCCTATTCATGCAAGTCCTACAACACATAAGGATCGCAAAGACTTCAGCCTGAAAGACAGTAGCATACGTCCCCAAAGGATAGGAAAGTGAAGTACCATCCTCAGGACAGCAAACACCAGCACCAGTGCCATTATCCATCTTGGAGCCATTTTAACATTAATAAATTTAACATTACCTTATATAATGTCCTTATATTTTTTCATCACGATACGTATTTCGGGTGCAACCGCACTCATCTTCAGGTGAGATGTGACTCTCTTTATTCGTCTTCTTTGTTTATTGTTGAGGTCTTCTGGTTCATCATTTCACTTCGCTTCTTTTTGGGTTTATTAATTATTCGATTCCAGTCTTTTGGGATAATTGCGTGCTCTTTTTCATTGACTGCATAGGGGTTAGTAAGGATTTCAAGGGCTTCGCGTTTTAAGGCATAACTGTGATTATTATAAGGTGCTAGTTTTTTAGTAGAGATAGTGTTAATATTGATAGGGTTGTTATGGTGGACAGATGCGAGCGCGGTGGATTGCCGATTATGTTTTAAATCAGATTTATGTTCTTTTTCGCGTTCATAGATTTTTCTTTTTGTGACTCCGATGTAACAAGCGCTAGAATCGTTAGTGTAATTGAAATCAATTTTGTAAATGCCGGGTGTGGATTTATTGTCAATTTTATCTTTTTCATTCCTGATATGCTGAAAGATATTTTGATTAGGTTTTATGGGGATATTTATATTGTGTTTTTTTGCTTCGTTTTTTATTTTTATACTTGCGCCGTTGCAAAAGGGGATGGACGTTGTGAATTTAGGTTTTAATTTTTGGGCGTTATTAATTTTATTGAGAGCTTTGATATGTTTTTTATATAGTTTATTAATGAGAGTTTTTTTTGGGTATTTTGCATTATGCGCGATGTTTTTAATGTATTTAAGTTCTTCGTTAAGGAGGGTTTTATTGGAGCAAATAAGGATTGTGCGGTTAATATATGATCGGATAGCAGCTTATTTGTATGGGAGGGGGTATGGCAGTGGTTATTAATAATTTCAGTATTAGCGGTTGGTTTTCTATAGATAGTTGTATCGAAGGTATTGTTTGGATTTTTTATAATTTTAATGTCTAAGTAATTCAGTGTATTGTTAGATTCGCTTTCCATAGTAAATTTTATATTGTTATCTAGGTTATTTAGGTCTGTTATGTTAGATTTAGGAATTTAAAATATTTGTGTGATCTTGACACTCAATGTTTTATTCAGTTTCACTCCCTCTTTAGTTTAACTATTTTTCCTTTTTTTTATTAAAATTGATGGTTATTAAAAATCTAAGTAATTTATCTTCTATTTACTTTTATAATTTTAAGTTAATAAATATTTAAAAACTCATAGTTTATTTAAAATTTATTTTAGCATAAAATATTAATACGTTAGCCGAAGCTATCCGTATGCAAATGACATAAGCCTACGTCATCTGCTTGAATTGAATAAGTAGCGTAGCAGGAAAGCAATCGTGTGGCTTTTTCGGTGTTAGTGCCGAGATGAATCCCGGTAATAAAGGAGCTGGCGTTAAACGCAGTTTGTATATTCCAGTTTAAATTTTTCTTTGATAACCTCGACAATATTAAAGCTTGTGTAGAAAGCTGTTGTTTTTCAGATGAGGTTTAAGTAAATATTTTTAGATTAATTCGAGGATGATAGTCATTTTAAAACTGCAAACTTTTAAGCTTCTTTCAGTAATAGTATAGGCTTCAGTAACTACTCTGTACTAGTACTAATGTATCTGCCCTGAAGAATATTAAACAAATCGTTTAAATGTATTATAATTTTTATTTTTGTTTGCCATATTTTTATTTCACTAGATAAATCAATCTAGTTTTTAAATAAATGATTTTATTTAAAAGAAAAACTTGTCATATTTCTTTTTACCTGCTCAATACAGTTTCCACTGGACTCTATTATTTCAACTCTGCTTAACTTTGAAGCTTTAAGATACTCATGTCAGGTTCATAAACCTGACATATTTGGTTATGGGCTATTGCCCAGTATTGAGCAGTTTAAGTGAAAGTTTTAAAATGACAAAGTTTAATGATTTAATGAAGTAAAGTTTTCTTCCGGCGTATTGGTCCCAAAGTTTTATAAGAATCTTTAAGAAGGGGGGGCCAATACAGTTAACGAGAATGGCAATGATACAGCATAGTATAGAAAAACTCAATGCTACAAATTATTGTAACTGGGCAGTTGATGTGAAGTTTTTATTGTTTGAAAAGAACGCCTGGGGTATCGTAATCGGAACTGAGGAAAAGCCGAAACCATCAGCTGATCCGAAAGAATTAAAAGATTATAATACGAGGTCAAAACTTGCTTTATCTATTTTATACCTCAATACTGAGAAGGACTTTCGTCGGATTATAGAGAAATTAACGGATCCGGCTGAAATATGGAAAAAACTTAAACAACATTTTTATCCTGATAACCGAGCACGCCACATGCAGTTGTGCAGCGAACTGTTTTCATGTAAAATAAAAGGTGGAGAGAAAATTGATATGTATGCTGCTAGACTCATGAGAATAGCTGAACTTTTAGAAGCAATTGATTAGCCAATGAAGGAAGTTTATCTATCATTCCAGTTGCTTCGTTATCTCCCAGAGAAATTCGATAGTATAGTTCAGAGCATACTTAGGTGGCCTGATGATAAATTTGTATTTAAAGACATATTAGTTGAATTAATTAGTGAAGAATCAAGGATAGAACTGCGTGATCATGACAAGTGTGATGAACTTTTCATTGAGAGTTACAGCACACAGTACTCAAGATCAAATGTGACTTGTTTCCGCTGTGGAGTTCCGGGACATATCAGTCGTTTTTGTCAAAATTCAAGGAAAAACTTCGAGCCAAGATCAACATCGAAAGTGTAGCAATGCCGAAAGTCTCCGTTTTTCCAGAGGCAACGTGCTCAATCCCCTCACAGACCATGGCGAGCTAAACCTCCAGAGGCAACTGTATCCACTACCAGTGATTCCAGTCCTGAGAGATCTAACCAGAAAGAACCTGACCATTCCCAGAGAAGAGGCCGTTCCAGACTCCCGAGACGAATCAGAAAGGACTCTAACCAGGTTTTTTTTACTTTTGCTAATTTAAGTAAAAATGTGTGTGACAAAAGCAATTGGCTTTTTGATTTGGCTGCGAGTAATCACTTTTGTGGTGATAAAAATTTGTTTTCTAATTTTAAACCATTGTATAATGAAAGATTAGCTGTTGCAATAGATAATATTGATTTTCCTATTGAAGGAACTGGTGATGTTAAATTACGATTTGGTCAACAAAATATAACATTTACTAATGTAATGTATTGCTCTAAATTGAGAAAAAATTTAATATCTGCTCCAAAGATGGATATTGCAGGAGCTAAATTTAAGGGGGGGAATGGTAAAATTAAAGTAACTAACAAATATGGTCAATTTTTATTTACTGCTAAATTGAATGATGGTATTTATTATTTATTTCCAAAAATTCCATCCAAAGAAACGAAAAATGTTAAATTTGAAATTTCTAAAACTTCAGGTAAAAGAAACTCTCAGGATACAAAAACTGAAGTTTTACATACTCAAAAGGACAGTTTTAATATGTGGCACAGACGTTTTGCTCATGCTAGTCCTAAACTAATTGACAGAACTTGTAAATATGATAGTGTGAGGGGGCTTCCTAAATTAAAAGTCAATGAAACTTCTTGTGAAACTTGTAAACTTAATAAACAAAGACGAATTTCTTTTAAACCCCATGGTCAAATAAGGTCTAGACATCCTCTTGAGTTATTACATATGGATGTATGGGGACCATGCAAAATAACTGGCCGAAATGGTCAAAGGTATTTCTTATCAATTATCGATGATTTTTCTCATAAAGTAACAATATTTCCTATGAAAGCAAAAACTGAGGTATTTAAAAACTTTAGAAATTATGTAATAAGAGCGGAGAGATTTTTAAACTGTCAGGTAAAAGCTATTAGATCAGATAACGGGAAAAAGTTTCAAAATAATAATTTTAAATCTTTTTGTGAGCTGAAAGGCATAAAACATGAATTTACTAACATTTATTCACCGGAACAAAATTCTGTTGCAGAAAGATTTAACCAAACTATTGTTGACGGTATGAGGACAGTTTTAGATGAAAGTGGATTAAATAAAAGTTTTTGGCCAGACGCAGCTTTATACTTTGCCTATACCTGGAACAGAATTTGCCATACTGATTTAGAGAAAACACCGTTTGAGCTGTATGGTGGTTATAAACCTTCAGTAAAGCACTTAAAATCTTTTGGCTCAACAGCATACGTAGGGGTACCCAAACAACTTAGAAACAAACATGACCGTAAAGCGAAAAAAGGAATTATGCTAGGTTACGCCCTTAGTACAAAAGGTTACAGGATATGGCTCCCAGATGAAAATAAAACAATAGAAACAATTAATGTTAAAATTGAAGAACCGATAAATATTGGGGAGCGCAGTGGAGCAGTGATGGGCCGCGAAAATGAAAGTTGGTTATGTTCAGATGAGGGGTCAGATTCAGAAAGTGTGAATAATGCTGATTCAGATGCTTTTAATGTATATCAGATTTACCCTGACCATTCTGAATCTTCGTCTGACGAGGAAATTAAATCAAGTCGAGATATAATTAAACGAGTCCCGCTCAGAGAGGCTGTATGGTTTAGATCTCTTGTACCCCGTAAAACTAGTGACAGAATCGACGTTTATTATTGTGAATTTGGAAAAACTGAACGTTTAAAATGTCATAAAGATGTTAAAAAATATTGTAAGAAAAATTGTATAATTTATGAACCAAACCTTTTTAATTTCAGTCCTAGAGAAAAATATGTAGGTAAAATTAATGAAAAATCTTGTTCTAGTGCAAAACAAACTTTAAATTCTGATGAAATTAATTCAGATAGTGAACTTGATTCAGATAATGAACTTAATTTGATTGAACCTGATTTAACTAAGAAAAACGATTGACTAGACGTGGATCAAATCCCAACGAGTTTTAAACAGGTCTTAAAATCTCCTTATAAAAATCAGTGGTTGCAGGCTATGAAAGAAGAAATGGATGTTATTCGGGAACGTAATGTATGGCACCTTACAAAATCACCTCCAAATACTAATATTTTAGGATGTAGATGGGCCTTCACTCTTAAACGTAATGAAAGGGGGGAAATAGCCCGTTTTAAAGCCAGACTGGTGGCGCAGGATATAAACAGATAAAAGGAGAAAGTTATGACGATACTTTTAGCCCTGTCGTTAACTTTGGAGTAATACGCTTCTTCTTTTCATTGCTAGTATCATGTAAAGGATGGACTCATTTACAACTGGATATTAAAGGTGCATATCTTTACGCACCACTCGATGAACATATTTATATGTCTCAAGCACCAGGTTTCATAGAGATCGGGAAAGAAAAATTCGTTTGTAAATTAAATCGCGCTATATACGGCCTACACCAAAGTGGTAGAGCCTGGTTTTTCGAAATGAATAGAATTTTGATCAAGATAGGTTTTAACAAATTTTCATGGTGTAACTGTGTTTATATTTTTAACAAGAAAGTAATTTTATTATTGTATGTCGATGACATTGTATTGTTTGCAAAATTTAAAAATCATATAGATGAAGTAGTGGACTTATTGAGTAAAAATTTTGATTTAAAAATTTTAGGAAAAACCCGTAAACTATTGGGTGTAGAATTCGAGGAAAATAATGGAAATTTAACTATTCATCAACATTCATATATTAGTGAAATATGTAACAGATTTAAAAATTTCAATTTTCCTATATCATCTCTCCCCATTAGTAAAGGGATAATTTACTCAAAATCTCAGTGTCCTCAAACTAACGCTGAAACAATAGAAATGTCAAAATATTCTTATAGAAGCATTTTAGGTTGCTTATCGTTTCTCTCTAATAGAACTAGACCTGACATATCGTACGCGGTTAATATTTTTGCCCAATTCCAAAGTAATCCTGGCATAATGCATTGGGGAATAGCCTGTTAAAACTCTTAGGTTATGTTTGTTATACCAGAAATTTAAAGTTAAAACTTGAGTGCAGGAAACCACATATTACTGTTTATTCAGACGCTGACTTTGCGGCCAACAGAGACGATAGGACTTCAATGGGGGTACAGCTGATTTTACTCGATAATTCACCTGTAGCTTGGAGAACGTTTAAGGAAAAATGTATCAGTTTAAGTACTATGGAATCTGAATTCGTAGCCATGACCGAAGCTACAAAAGAACTATTATGGTTCGATAGAATTTTAGAAGAATGCTTTAATAAAAAACTAATACAGGGTACTAAAGAAAAATCTTTACTTTTAGTCGATAACATGGCTGCTATAGATTTCGTGAAGTCTCCCATTGAAAACTATCGAACCAAACACATTGACGTAAAATTATTTTTTATAAGGGATTTGATTTATAAAAACATATTTAATATTAAACATGTTAAAAGTGCAAATAATTGGTTAGATATTTTCACGAAACCGTTAACAAAATACGGGTTATTTCTTTTCATAAGTAGCCTATTTTCATCTACTGAGTAACATGTATGTTAAAGGAGTAAATTTTGAAAAGAAAAGAATTAAGGAAATAAACGAATTTCTATTTTTTTTTTTTAAGTTATTTATTTCTAAAGAGAACAGAATGTTTTTCTCTTTAATATGAAAATGCAAATGTATTTCTGAAAGTGTTTATTATATTGCGAAATGTATATACTTGTTTTATATCATATTGGTTAATTTATGTACATGCCAATGCTTAATTATTTATATTATATCTTCATAGCAAGAAGAATTTTCTGCATAAGGTTGAAATGAAGCATTGCAAAAATTGGACTATATTGCTTTGCTATTGAAATATACTAAAGAAAGACGATTAGTAGCAAGTCGTTGTTGAATCTGTCAACTTATGTTTTTTCTACATACAAGATTTTTTTGTTACTCAAATAATATGATGTGAACTTGTAAATTCAGGGCAGATATATATATATATATATTTCATGGTCTCGGTTGAGTGTCAAGAGGGGGGGGGGGGCTTATTGTTAGATTTAGGAATTTAAAATATTTGACTTGTGATCTTGACACTCAATGTTTTATTCAGTTTCACTCCCTCTTTAGTTTAACTATTTTTCCTTTTTTTATTAAAACTGATGGTTATTAAAAATCTAAGTAATTTATCTTCAATTTACTTTTATAATTTTAAGTTAATAAATATTTAAAAACTCATAGTTTATTTAAAATTTATTTTAGCATAAAATATTAATACGTTAGCCGAAGCTATCCGTATGCAAATGACATAAGCCTACGTCATCTGCTTGAATTGAATAAGTAGCGTAGCAGGAAAGCAATCGTGTGGCTTTTTCGGTGTTAGTGCCGAGATGAATCCCGGTAATAAAGGAGCTGGCATTAAACGCAGTTTGTATATTCCAGTTTAAATTTTTCTTTGATAACCTCGACAATATTAAAGCTTGCGTAGAAAGCTGTTGTTTTTCAGATGAGGTTTAAGTAAATATTTTTAGATTAATTCGAGGATGATAGTCATTTTAAAACTGCAAACTTTTAAGCTTCTTTCAGTAATAGTATAGGCTTCAGTAACTACTCTGTACTAGTACTAATGTATCTGCCTTGAAGAATATTAAACAAATCGTTTAAATGTATTATAATTTTTATTTTCGTTTGCCATATTTTTATTTCACTAGATAAATCAATCTAGTTTTTAAATAAATGATTTTATTTAAAAGAAAAACTTGTCATATTTCTTTTTACCTGCTCAATACAGTTTCCACTGGACTCTATTATTTCAACTCTGCTTAACTTTGAAGCTTTAAGATAATCATGTCAGGTTCATAAACCTGACATGTTAGAATGCTATTAGTATCGATGTATTGTTAGATTCGCTTTCCATAGTAAATTTTATATTGTTATCTAGGTTATTTAGGTCTGTTAGAATGCTATTAGTATCGATTCGATTTCCACAGTAAATTTTATATTGTTATCTAGGTTATTTAGGTCTGTTAGAATGCTATTAGTATCGATTCGCTTTCCATAGTAAATTTTATATTGTTATCTAGGTTATTTAGGTCTGTTAGAATGCTATTGGTATCGATACTAATAGCATTCTAACAGACCTAAATAACCTAGATAACAATATAAAATTTACTATGGAAAGTGAATCTAACAATACATCGATACTAATAGCATTCTAACAGACCTAAATAACCTAGATAACAATATAAAATTTACTATGGAAAGCGAATCTAACAATACACTGAATTACTTAGACATTAAAATTATAAAAAATCCAAACAATACCTTCGATACAACTATCTATAGAAAACCAACCGCTAATACTGAAATTATTAATAACCACTGCCATACCCCCCTCCCATACAAATATGCTGCTATCCGATCATATATTAACCGCACAATCCTTATTTGCTCCAATAAAACCCTCCTTAACGAAGAACTTAAATACATTAAAAACATCGCACATAACGCAAAATACCCAAAAAATCTCATTAATAAACTATATAAAAAACGTATCAAAGCTCTCAATAAAATTAATAACGCCCAAAAATTAAAACCTAAATTTACAACGTCCATCCCCTTTTGCAACGGCGCAAGTATAAAAATAAAAAATGAAGCAAAAAAAAAAAAAAAACACTATAAATATTCCCATAAAACCTAATCGAAATATCTTTCAGCATATCAGGAATGAAAAAGTTAAAATTGACAATAAATCCACACCCGGCATTTACAAAATTGATTTCAATTACACTAACGATTCTAGCGCTTGTTACATCGGAGTCACAAAAAGAAAAATTTATGAATGTGAAAAAGAACATAAATCTGATTTAAAACATAATCGGCAATCCACCGCGCTCGCATCTGTCCACCATAATAACCCTATCAATATTAACACTATCTCTACTAAAAAACTAGCACATTATAATAATCACAGTTATGCCTTAAAACGTGAAGCCCTTGAAATCCTTACTAACCCCTATGCAGTTAATGAAAAAGAGCACTCAATCATCCCGAAAGACTGGAATCCAATAATTAATAAACCCAAAAAGAAGTGAAGTGAAATGATGAACCAGAAGACCTCAACAATAAACAAAGAAGACGAATGAAGAGAGTCACATCTCACCTGAAGATGAGTGCGGTTGCACCCGAAATACGTATCGTGATGAAAAAATATAAGGACATTATATAAGGTAATGTTAAATTTATTAATGAATTTATCGTCCTATAAGAAAATTTATGTGATTAACATCCCATTTTATTTAATTGGTTATTTTATTCAAAACTAACGCCTCTTCCTGCCTTTTCATTGTTTTCTATTGGTTATAATTTCGTGTTTTGCAGACATCGTGACGCTGGTCGGCGCTTTAATTTGCCAACTCGCCAAGTCATTAAAATAATTATTTATTGCTTTATATTTGACATCAAATAATCAAACCGTAATTTAGATTCATAAATCTTTTATTCTTTAATTGAATCTTTACGGCACCTATTGTTCATTAAATTTATTTCTAGGATAATTTATAAGCTATTTCCAGATATCAAAATACTTAAATGATTAATTTGTTTATTTCTTTCAAATGATGATGATCGTGATTGTAATTTAAGAATACCATAGGATGTAAAAACAATAATTTAAAATATAAAAATATTAATTTATTTGTACTGTGAATTTGTTGTTGTCAGCTGTTATTTGAGCTTTGTTTACTGGTGAAACTGAAGTTGATACTTGGTTTACAGACATGCATTACTCTAGACTTTTCTGTAAATAAACAGTCGAGCTTCTTGAAGTTTCATCTTTCATTCAGAGACAGCTCACAAACCTCCAAGTACACAACAATATATTGTTTCAAAGATACTTATGACTATGAGAGAGGAAATGACAATGTAGTTTAAAGCAGGGGGGGGGGGGAGAGGGAGGGGGAATTGAAAGAATAAAGCATCCCTTTTGCACCCAATCAACTCTTAGAAAAATACAGATATATTTATTTATTAAATATTGTTAATTATGCATATCTATTTTGAAATATTTGTATTATATACACATACGGATATTAATAAAGAATTGTTTTATATATATGGAAAGAATAAAGATAATTTTTAATTTACTCTTCGGAAATGATAAATAGTGGACAAAAGTGGACGAAATGGTATTTTGTCTGGGACCGTTTTAACCAGGTTTTTTCCAACAGTTTTTTCCACTATGGAAAAAACGAAGCAACTCTGCTATTATGTGTGATTTTCATATTAAAAAGAAAAAAAAAAAGGAATTTAAAATTGAAGACTTTTGAATTATAAGTGTATTATGGAAAAAACCAACTACTTAGTAAATGTAAAAATACGTATCAGCCACTTGCATTATTAAAGATCCTACTCCATTTTTCAAATTAAAATCCATATTTAAATTTAATGACCAAAATTAATAATTTTTAACTTCTTTGTAACTAAAAGTGATTTGTATATACATAAAAGTTATCCCAAGAAATTTCTTAGAGAGTGTGGACAGAGGCTTGTACAACTATCAGAATCGAAATTACCAATAAAAATTATTATTCCACCAGTACACTTGAAAGTGACTGGCAGAAACAACAGAATATAAAGTTATATGACACAGGCAACAGCACAAATTTTTCAACCCCCCCCCCCCCCCCCCAAAAAAAAAAAAAAAAAAAAAAAAAAAACATAGTTCAACAGTCATGTTTTTTTTTGGAAATATAACTTTCAAGATTTTTAAAAACAGATGCTACAGCTCAGTCATTATTTTTTTCAAACTGCTAACATGCTGTTTTCTCAACTAATCAACTTATTTAATATACTCATCATACATTTTATATATAAAACCATGGTTTCTATTCTTTTTCTTTCTCAATATATAATTAAAGAAAAAACATGATTTGTGAAATATATTATTTATTTGTTTCTTTTTGTGTATATCAAAAGCAGTGTTTACACATTTTTGATCAAATTTAAATGTTAATAAAATGGTTTTCCCTTATGTATTTTATTTTGCTATTTATGTATTAACCAGCGATTTTTTATTGATGGCATATGTTTAATATGAACTGTATATTTTAAGTATATATTATTATCAATATTTACGTGTATAATTTTTTTAATATTATAGAAGTGATCCTATGAAATATATTGTATTATCTTACATATTTATGTATATAAATATCCCACCAGTGGAATGCAGTTAATACTGTCATTTCTAGTTCACAGCACTGTTATTTCTAGTAAGGAAAGCTTACCTTCCAAGTCTGAAATAGGTGTAAGAAATAGAGAAAACCATGCTCTGTGAAATGTTCTTCTAAACAATTCGGTTGTCAGAGGATAATCAGGATACAGAAGGGCTTGAATGACGATGCCACCACTAATGATAACCAACAGTGTCATTCTCATAAAATTTACAAAATCCACTAATACCTGAGAGGAGAAAAAAGAATGAAAAAAAAGTGAATAAAATCTTTAAAATAAATTATTTTTACTTTTAAAGCACATAAATCAAAATTTATAAAGAAAAGGTTAAATTGATCAAAACTAGACCTATTCAAAAGAGTAAAAATCAGGAGTGACTCCACTTGACTTTCTGAACATTACATAATTAATGGTTGTATACATAAATTAAAGTACGAGAAGTCATTAAATAAATAATTATAATAGGTGGATTGTATTTTTATCCATATAGTATATTATTTAATTTAATGCTATTACACTTCAAATAATTTGAGCCCATAGGCATAATGATAAAGAAATTTCGTTGTATCCCTATAAAAATCTATAAGTGTTAGATTCACCAAAATCTATACAGTTCATGCAACATTGACCTATAACATGCATATAAATTTACAGCCAAATTGGATAAAGCAATTAGATGCTATCATACTTTAAACAATTTGAGCCCATAAGTCATAGCGATAAAGAATTTTTTGTTGTGTCCCAGAAAAAAACTAAGTGCTTGATCCTCCAAAATTCATATTCATTTAACAGTGATCTATTAATATGTATATAAATTTTCAATTCATTCAAATAAGGCATTTAGATGCTATCATACTTTAAATAATTTCAACCCATAGGCCATAATGATTAAGAATTTTTCTTTGTATTCTTGTAAAAAAAACTATAGGTGCTAGATTTACCAAAACCTACAGGATTTGTGCCACAATGACCTATAACATACGTACTAACTTTCAGCTCAATCGATCAAAGCATTTACACATTATCATGTTCACTCAAATACATATATACATGTAATAATAAAAAGATAGTTGGGTGTCCCCTGGTGTTAAATGATCTCTTATAAAGGAATGAGGAGTCTATTGGACAAACGAAGATCCTTTATTAGTTCCATATGCAGTCATGGGCCGGGTGTTAGACATCCTGAACAGATAGTCCCGTAAAATGGTGCCGAGAGATGCCGACAGTTGGCGATCCTGCCGTTGCCCCGGAGCCCTGCTGAGTAGTATGCAATTCTTCTTTGGTTGTGGTTAAACAATGCATATTGATTAATCCTGAGTATCCGGGGCTAAGCTAAACTGTCAATCATTAAGTTAATAGCAAATGATTAAGCAGAGGAGGAGTGAAGGTTCGCACCGAAATGAGCAGTATTTAATCTGGAATGCACGAGAAATTGTGGCTTTTTCTAATATTGACTTGCTTAATAAACTCATGTCATTAATCATACTTCATCATGTAAAATCTTCCTAACGGGAATCGTGGCCCTTCAGGGTCTGCGGTGACGGCAGGATCACCGACTGTCGGCATCTCTCGCCACCGTTTTATGGGACTATCCGCTCAGGATGTCTAACACCTGGCCCATGACTGCATATAGAATTAATAAAGGATCTTTATTTGTCTAATAGACACCTCATTCCTTTTTAATATCATCATTTAACACCAGGGAACACCCAACTATCTTACTATTATTACATACATACATCATCATAAAAATAGCAAGAATGCACTCGGGGACCTCAAAATGTATAGAAACACCACAATCACAAAGTCGAATTTTTGTCATGATTATACTTTTTTACATATGTATGTTCGGAAAGTAAAAAGCAGGGTTTACATCAGAGGTAAAAACTGGGTGAGAATTTCTTATCCTTATTAAGAAAGAGAGATTTCTAAAAAGAATGTCAGAACAGAAAATAAATAAATAAATAAAAATAAATATTACTGGATTAATGTGAATTGCTAATAATATCTAATTTTACAGCTCATTGGCATAATTTGAATTTAATCACATTTAACTGCTTAAGTATGTCGATTTTGTTTTACTGACAATCACTGAAATAGGCAGCTATTCACTGCAAATTGATGAAACTTACTTTTTTTAAATACAGTGGAGCACCTTTTATACGTTACTCATTTATACGTTTTTCGACTTCAGTTACAAATCATTCCATTGAATTCTAATGTTAAAATATTTCGTTTATATAACACGAATAAATTCTTAATTTCACTTATACGTTTTTTTTTCTCCTTGTAGAATCTCAAGTTTGAGTTTACTTCCAGGATAAAAAATATGAATGCTCTTTATGTTTTATTCTTATTTTCGATTATTTTTTTCTTTGAACTATGATAACAAAGTGCGACCTGCATCGATAGCCTGGGGAAAAGGGGGTGTATAGAGAAATTTTCAGAGTAAGCAGTTGGCGACTGGGTTAAATGGTAGGTATACAAGTAGCCAGTGACCACTTGAAGACCCCCCACCTCCCACTTTCTCTTTTAATTGATTCCAGGGATGGGGTATGAAAGGACAAAATAAAAATAAAATAAAAAACACAACTTTATAGGCATTTCGTCAACTTGAAGATTTATTACTCACTTCCGTTGGGCGACTTGGAAGATTTTCTTATTTCTTATCGTGTTTATTTGATATTACGGTTGGAGAAACTAGTTTTTTTTTTTTTTCTTTCCTTCCTTTTAATCATTTGCAAAAATGTCAGCTTCGTTTAGAAAACGAAACGCTTTGTCTTTAAATGTTAAAATCGAAATCTTGAAAAAATTTTCTGAATTTCTTTATTTTTAATTATCATTTAATTTTTATTCTACCTTTTAAAAATATTTTAAATTTAATTAAAAATATATCTTATTCGAATAAATGTAAAGGAAATCATGAAAATTGATTAGACTTTTATTATTAATGTGACACTTTATTGTGTATTAATGTTAAAACGAATTTTCAGTTCTACGTTTTTTTCAGTTATATGTTTTTTAGAGACGGTCACTTGAAAAACGTATAAACGGTGCTCCACTGTACCTCCAATACAAGATTATTTACCTAAAGGTCAAAAATTTCTATTTTTCTGGTGTTTCATTGCAGAAATAGAATGCATTTTTGAAGCTGATCAGCAAAATACTTAATTTTCCAAGTTTTTTTTAACATTTTTAAAAATCATTCAACTTTTGTGAAAGGTCTATTTAAATTTATTGATTTTTATGAAAGGTGAAATGCTTTTCATTACAAAATTGTTGATTTTTATGAATGACTTGTTTTTAAACTAAAAATGTTAAAAAAATGGCCCAGAAATTGCGCAAATTTTTCACCATGTTAAAAATGTTATGAGAGAAAATAAAAAAATCATGCGAGATTCTACCGATCTCACGCTATAATGAGAACCCTCAAAAGATCATAAAAAAAAAAAAAAAAAAAAAAAAAAAACAGTTATATAAAATATTATACTGAAAAATTTTTAAATAACTCATATCACAGAATTTTAATCATTGATTAGAATAAACAAAAATAAAAATATTGTAGTGAAATGAAAGAAAACAATTCTATTATTTGATTTTCTAAAATTAATTCTTAAAATTTCGTGACGTGTGAGATTTCTTAAAATGAGATTTCTTAACCCCCTACATGTTAATGCTTAAAAACTTTTTTTTTTTATGAATAAGAGAACATACTTACCATCAATTTCACTCTGTACAAAAGTGGTCCCAAAGTTGGAGAAATGGGCAAATACACAGCAATAAGTCTGTAGAAAAAATATAAAAGTCCTATGCAAAGAATAACTTTTCCTGTATAAGGTTTAAATATTGATCCAACTTCTAAAATCCTGCCTAATACATACAAGATGACAAAAACTATTATAAGAAGTATCTCCACACATTTGAAAAACAAAGGCACACTTGTATACTTCTAAAAAAGATAAATAATATTACTGTACATTTAACTTTTGCATTATTTATACACATATTTACAAAGCAAATAATTAATACGTTAAGCTAAAGACAGGAGCTACTATAAGCAATTAATTCACAAATAAAAAATGCCAAAAGCAAATATATATATAATATATATATACATAATTTAAAAAGTCATAATTAATACTCTGGAACTCTAAATAAAAAACACAGGCATCTTTATTCAAACTTTAAATTTCATACAGAGATTTAAACCAATATGACTGAAGCAATGAAATGATATGCAAGCACTTAGTTACTGAAAATTAGGGTGAATTCAGAAGGCAACACAAAGCACTTAACGGCCCTCTTCACTTACCGTCGCCGGAAGCCCGAGCCAATGTTATTCTATGGGGAATTTTTTTTTTACAAATAACTCATTAACTAATACATATTTTCATATTCTGTTTTCACATTCAGAAAATTCTCAACTGTTAAATTGACGAACCTTTTTTAAAAAATGTATTTTTTTAATTTTTAATATTTTATTTTGAAATTGCAAAATGAAAAAAATTCACATATTGAAAAATTGTATTTTGCAGCTTCAAAATAAAATATAAAAAATTAACAAAAATAATTTTTTAAAAAAGGTCCGTCAATTTAACTGCTGGGAATTTTCAGAATGTGAAAACAGAATTAAAAAATATGTATTAGTTAATAAGTTATTTGTAAAGAAAAATTTCCCATAGAATAACATTAGCTTCAGCTTCCGGCAGTGGTGAGTGAAGAGGGCCCTTAAGTATTGCATTTGAAAAATAGCTTTAAACTGCACAATAATGAATATTGCTAAAATAATTTCTAGCCCAATATAAATATAAATATTGATGAATGTATATAGTAGACGAGTAAATATATATTATTTGCCAATACATTTAAATAATGACAGGGTGGCTAGTAAATTTCCAAACTTCCTAACTTTTGCTCTTTATTTTTCCCAAAATTTTCACAACATTAGCGAACAATTAGCAATTCACAATAATGATATGGCTTATTTGCATAAAATTTGTTGAAATTCCTTGACCTTTTCACACTCATTTAAATTCTCTGGCTTTCTCTGACAGTGACCACCCTGACGTTTCTCATAGCATATGATTATAAAATAATAATAAGCAATTAAATGAAAGGATACAATTAAATTAAATACCTGAAAAACATGCAAGTGTTTTTCAAGGAATTAAAATATTAATGAATGGCAGTAAAAGACAGCCACAAATATGAGTAAATATCATGTTATTCAATGATTCATCCTACTTACACACACACGTATATATAGAGAGAGAGTTCATACCAACCATCCAAATTAATTGGTTCAAAAAGACCACCTATGTCCCGATTTAATGGCCCAAAAACATTTAATTGGTAGACAAAAGTAAAACAAATAAAAATAACATATATGTAAGTGCACATCTTTTATATATAATTTTTTATGCATATAATAAAACTCTTCTCCAAAAACAGCACAAACACTTTTAAAATACTCTAAAAGTAAAAAAAAGTGAATTATGCTAGTGATGTTTCAGTGAACTTTCAGTAAAATGAGAGGGAAAGTTTTCTTAAAAGCATTAATTAGTTCAGAAAAAAGTATTAATTAGTTTATAAAAGTAATTATTAAAAGTATTAATTTAAAATCCAGACTGACTTTAAAAACATAGGAAAATGATTTAAGTGTTTGACCAACATTGTTAAAAAACTTACTTTGTATAAGATATAAGTACGCCTAATATACTCTATAACAATTAGAGAGGTCCAGCTGCATACAATAATGTCAAGAATTTTATTGCCACATGAAGGCCATATCACAGCCATGCTGAAGAATCCCAAGTAAATCATGTAAAATATCTACAGGAAGAAATAGACATACAATAGATACATAAATACTATTTGAACATTTAAAAAAGTAGAAGTAATAACTCCTCATTCTACAAATTTCAGTTAATTTGTAACCAAATTATGAAAAGTGATATATTTTGAGATCAGCAATTACATTCTATAATAAAATTTACTAAAAATTAATAGATCCTAAGTAGGACTGCGAAATTCTGAATGACAAGATGTTCTATATAAGGCAGGCCTGTTAAATCCAAAACAGTCGGCAGGCCACATTGAAAATACAATTTATTCTGGCAGGCTGACTCTGTATGTACTTACATGTGCTTATTTATTTGGTGGAAGAGCAAAAATTTGAAACTGAATACACTAATACTGAGTTTTATTCATAAATTAAGAATAGAAGAGTCTAAAATTGATGATTATACATATATATAATAAACAATGAAACAATCAAATAATATTTTATTAGCAATAATCAGTGTGATATTTGTCTTTTTACATACTATAACTGTCTATTTTGACTTTGAAGAATCAGGGTGGATTTATAAATTTTAGCTGTGTTCACTGATGATATCAAATTATAAATTTTGGAAATTGCATTGAAGGCCACAAAATTTAATATGATGGGCTGTAAGGTTGGCTACCCCTAATAAAGGACAAAAAAGTTATTGTAGAGAAAATCCTTCATTGTCTGAGCTCATGTATATAAATCTGTATTTCATTTAAATACTTCAATTTGAAAAATTCTAGAGATAAAAATCATATTCACTCATTTTTAAATAGGGAGAATTATCCTTATATTTACCCTTTAATGTTAATTAAAAATATTACTTGAAATAAATTAAAAAATATTGAATTGAAATTAATAGTTGTGTTTACTTATGACTAAAACACAGGGTTGTGGTTGCATGGGTTAAGGTTGGCTGACAATATTAGAGTCCTAAGTCTGGGTGGGATGCCTTTTGTGGGGTATTACTAAGGAGTCCTAGTCTGTATTCATCTGAGTTTAGGATAAAACCATGGAAAACTCTGAAGAGAAAGGTGGACGAGAATGACCTGCAATAGATCTTGACTCCTCTCCTCTTCTAACTTTGAGAAACAGAATCTCTCGGTCTCTCAAACAGAGGGCAGTTCCTCAGTAGATCAGAGGGAACTAGGCACATCGACTAGAAGTTTATTGCATTTAAACCCATAATTATCCTTAAGAGAATAATCTCATAATTGAAGCAAATTTCAGCAGATACCTGTTAGGAATACTGTGTACCTCCCAAGGTGCAAAGAGATGCCAACCTAAATGCTCGAACCTATAAGCAGAAAACACCTCATAATCACCCAAAATGTGCCGAGCAATCATCTCTTCCAGACAACAACTATAGCAAATGGGATCAGAATTGATATCCATAATGTTCAAGTAGCTTTTAGAAATACAGTGACCAGTAAATAAGGTCAATTATCTATATCAAGCCATTTCTGCTGAGCATTAAAAGCTCCTTATGACACAGATCAGGGTAGTTACAATTCAACTTTTTTGTTTGTCTCTGACCATCAGGGCTATGCCATTACCTATAATAATGCTCAATTTCCTTCCTAGAAGCTTGAAAATAGATGTTCTGAAAGTACTATTGTGTTTGAACAATATTTGTTCGTATGTTGTAAAGGTGATCAAAGAATCATTTGAATAATAATATTAATATATATATATATATTAAAAAAACATATAAACATAAATCAAATTGCAAACATGAACTAAGTTTTTTTTTTTTTTTTTTTTTTTTTTTTTAAAGAGAAAGTAAAATAACATAGTAACAATAGATGCTTCAAATGTGACCAATTTTCTTAAATATACACACAAATGTGTTTTATCAAATATGAGGCCACTCTTCTTAATAAATGTTCACCTTTATCTTACATCAAACTTTCGACAATATATTACTACCATCTGCTTAAAAATGAATTTCTTTATTTTCCATTTCAGCTTTTACACAGTTTTTTTTTTTTTTTTTTTTTTTTTTTTAAATTAGGGTGGCATGACTTTTCATTCACTCTGTATGATTATTAGAATGCTGAAAAATCACAAGCATAATCAAAACAGGCTTTTTAAACAAATACAGATGCACAAAAATCAATAATAATGTTTCAAAGTGACAAATTTATTTTTTTTTAGAAATGATTAAAAACTTATTAAATTTTTCAGTACGAAATAAATTAATAAATAATAAAAAAGATAATTACTTGAAAAGTCCAAAATTTAGTAACAGGAGCACTCCACATAAGATAAATCATATGCCAAAGAGGAGGCTGAGACTGCACAAACACCTCCTTTTCTCGCAAAAGTGTAGCTACTTGTTCCCTATGCCTTCCATGACCAAAATCAAACATGCTGTTTTTCTTGTCACTTGAATTTTGTAAAATTACAACACTGTTTCGTGGCCTAAGGAAAAATCATAAAAATGTAAGATTATTATTATTTGATATATATTATAAAATAAATAATTATAAGTTTAATATTATAGGTTTGAAGTAGGAAAAATATCTTAAATTATATAAACATACGTGAAGCAAACAACAAATTTTAAAGCAATTAAAGAATTCTCATCTAGAGCTTTAAAATACCGGTGATCCACAAAGTTGGAAAAAAAAATATATATATATTATTCAAACAGTACTGACTGTAGCTCTACGTGATTTTCATTGAAATATACCAAAAAGCATGGGATTTTTTTTTTTTTTTTTTTTTTTTTTTTTTTTTTTTTTAATATGCATAAGAAAAAATATTATTAAAATTTTTTGCCAATATACTGTGCTGTATTCGCAGTATCCTTTCAAATTTTAAATATGTCCACCTGATCAAATAATGCCATATTCCAAAAACTGAAGCTTTTTCAAGAGAATTTCCAATGCACAACGTCTGACAATCATTCTAATGAACAACAGCTGTCACATTGAGCTATTATAGTCTTAGCTATGTCATTGAGAGCACTGCACCACTGTAATAAAATAATTTTACAATTAAAGCACAATCTAATGAAAAAATTTTAATCTAATTTGGCGATTATTCTTTTTAAAAAATCCTACGTCTTTGCATTTCAATGAAAAATGCATAGTGCTATGGTGAACACTTTCAGCATAATATATTTTATATATTTTTTTTCTGTAACTTGTGGATCCCCTGGTATTTATCAATGAACTTTAAAATATCTATTAAAAAATTCCTAAGATGTATAATAAATCCTTAAATACTTAATAAATAACTATCTAAAATATTGGTTTAAAAAAACTCGGAATTATTTCCAATAATATCTGAAAAATATTATTCATCTTTGATATTTCTATATTTTAAAAATACAACTTTTATTTCTGAGTGTAAATGCCATTACAGCATCATTTTCTTTTGAGAATTTTCTCAAATTTCAATTTCTCACTTGGTTGAAAGTATTACTACACAGTTTTCAAAAAACAGAGTCCCCTTTTAAATGTTCAGTAAAAAAAAGAAAAAGGTAATTCTTAAATAAATCACAAATAAGTAATCCTCAAACAGAGATAATTCAATTTTATTAAGTTTAAACAACTTTTATTCATTAAATTAACTTTAAATAAATTTATATGTAGAGAACTATTTACATGCACATTAATTTACGGATACTTCAATACCTATTGTGGGAAGATTTGGAAAGGACACTTCTCACTCTGTCTGGAAGTTTCATCGAGTAAACACGACTGTGATCGTCTGATGGCTGAAAACAGCTTCTTTCTGTTGTTTTAAGCAAATCGTTGAGGTGGTTAGAGAAAGAGATCATAATTATCTCTCTTTATTTTGTTAGTACTTAACTATTGAATTCTTATATTTTGAAAACAAATTTTTATCTAGCAAATTGGAAAAGTACACGTGACAGGCGTTAAGAAATTGTTTCATGATACATCAGTACTGCAGTTAGGCCTAATAAAAATAGCCTAGTATCCCCAGCTGCCAGTCAAGAACAGATTTAAAAAAAAATAAGGTTCAACAACCCTATTTTATTTTTTCAAGCTTTTATCTCTATTAAATTATTTAAGTAATCAATATTTAAACAATTTATCAAGTGTTAAATTAAGATCTACAAAAGTAAAGTTTGCTTCATTTACAGTGAAAGTGTTGAAGAGAAGTATAGCCTAATTGATATAGACTGAATTTAACACACGGTTCTTTAAATCTACTAATTCAGCTTAAAACATAGTTACTTATCACTATGTATTTATGACCAATAATACAAAATCCTAACTGTGCTTGACCAAATGGAATCAAGAAATTCAAATGTAAATGGTATATGAGAAACAATTATGTTGATTTTCTAATTAAATTTTAAATGTTTGATAGACAGCAATATGAAAAAGAATCGATGTTATTTAAATATACGTATCTGAAATTTCTCATTTATATTTTATTTCAAATACATCATCAATGCCAACAAGCATTATTATTATTATTATTATTTATCCCCCCCTCCTCCTCCCAGGTATTGGTTTCATTCAAGATTTTTAATAAAGAAAAAGGTTCATCAATTAAAGTGTCATCCTTTTTCATAGTGTTCATCCTTTTTGTTGTTTTGAAGGTAAGTGTTTATAATTATTTCTTCTTTTCAGTTTGTGAATCAAAGTACAAATATTTAATTAAATTAATTCTTATCTGAAATAGAGTAACTAGTAAATAAAGAATGGAAATAAATATTTTTTGCTGATATGGCATTTTAAATAAATCTAATGCAATGATTTTTAGTTCCCCATCATACTATAGGTATGGGGAACTTAGGTAATCGTGAAAAATTTCGACCTCGGTTTTTTGACTTTTCTACACGTTTTCAGATGTGAGGAATCCGAAAATGACAAAATTTCTATGGTGTCTGTCTGTAGGGTGTCTGTTAGTCTGTTAGTCTGTTAGTGTGTTAGTGGGTCAGTCCGTTAGTTTGTTAGTCTGTGTACACGATATCTCAAGAACAAATTGTCGCAGAGAGGTCAGATCAGTTTTAAAATATTACTTTCGACACTGGCAAGAACCCTATTCATTTGCAACATTCGATTTTAAAAACTTCGTAAGTTATTCGAAATTTACGATTTTCTTAACATGGGAGAATAGGACAAAAAATCACTTAAACGTGCATTAAATGAAAACTTTTTATTGTAAAAATGTCAGACCAGTTTTAAAATATCAGTTTTGATGCCGGAATGAACGTCAGTAACTATAAATATGCTACTTTGAAAATTTCGCAAGTTACTGGAAATTTACGAATTTCTTAACATGGTAGTATAAGGGAAAATTTCACATAAACGTCAATTTTGAGAGATATTTTCATCGTAAAGATGTCAGACTACTTTTGAAACATTATTTAGGACACTGGCATGAATATTAATGACTATGAATTTTCCAATATAAAGATTTCGTAAGTTATTGGAAATTTACGAATTTCTTAACATGGCTGAATAAGAGCAAAATTTCACATAAACGTCAATCTTGAGGGATATTTTCATCGTAAAGATGTCAAACCACTTTCGAAATAATATTTAGGATACTGGCATGGATATCATAGACTATGATTTTTCCAATTTAAAAAATTCGTAAGTTATTTGGAATTTACGATTTATTTAACATGTCAGAATAAAGCAAAATTGAGCATAAACTTCCATTTTGAGGATCCTAAATACGTTAGACAACTTCAAAATTATGTTTATGATATTTGTTTGAACATGATTGAATACAAATATTCTAATAGGAAAATTTCGTAAATTATTCGTAATTTACGATTTTATCAACATAGCGAAATTGTAAATTTTTCATATAAATATGAATTTGAGGATTATTGCATTGGAAATAGTAGCATGAAAACTAAACAACGAAATTGACCCTGATAAAATAAATTAATAGATTAGAATAAGATAAATATATCGAAATGAACGGTGGATAGTCTATTAGGCGGGGATTTCATTCTGTCACTGTATGAAGCTTTGGTCAAATTGATTTCTTTTAACATTATTGCCGAAACGTCAGTGGAGGCCCTCTGTTGAGACTCAAAACGGTTTTGGGCTGTGTCTGTCTGTCTGTCGCGCGATAGCGGCCGCCAAAAAAGCGCTATTTACTTGAAATTTGGTACACATGTTCATGAGCCCCACGAAATCAGCTGTATAGTTTTTGGTATGTATTCCATTTGTAGTTTGTATACAGGGACACGCCAAAGTTTTTCTTATCATTACGGCCTATGGGAGAAATTTATATGTATCACGATAGCGGCCACAAAAATCACGCTATTGACTTGCAATTTGGTACACGTGTTCATGTGCCCCGCGAAATCTGCTGTATAGTTTTGGGTGTGTATTCCATTTGTAATTTGTGTACAGGGACATGCCAAAGTTTTTCTTATCATTATGGCCTATGGGAGGAATTTGTATGTACCGCGATAGCGGCCACAAAAATCACGCTATTGACTTGCAATTTGGTACACGTGTTCATGAGCCCAACGGATTCAGCTGTATAGTTTTAGGTGTGTATTCCATTTGTAGTTCGTGTACAGGGACTCGGCAAAGATTTTTTATGATTAGGGCCTATGGGAAGAATCTGTATGTACCGCGATAGCCACCGCAAAAATCAAGCTATTGACTTCCAATTTTTGCCGAAATGTGAATGGAGGCCCTCTGTTGAGACTCAAAAGGATTTTGGATTCCGTCTGTCTGTCTGTCTGTCATGCGATAGCGGCCGCAAAAAACACGCTATTGACTTGAAATTTTGTACACATGTTCATGATGCCCACGAAATTAGCTGTATAGTTTTCGGTGTGCATTCCATTTGTAAGTTCGTGTACAGGGACACGCCAAAGTTTTTTTTACCATTATGGCCTATGGGAAGAATTTGTATGTACCGCGATAGCGGCCCCCAAAATAACGCTATTGACTTGCAATTTGGTACACATATTCATGAGCCCATTGAGCAAGCATTTGACGAAACTGATATAGATCTGAGACTGACCGCCTTGGCGAAAATAATGTTCCTTTTATACTTTTCTATCGAAAACAGACTGTTCTGGAAAATTCTCGTATCACATCAGTCAATGAGATTAGAGCTTCCATATTTGGTATATCCCTAATAAGGATTTTCTCGCCAAGATCGCCAAAAAAATCGCCAAGGAGGGAAATAGTCGCCAAATTTGGCGCCAAATTTATTTCTTCCCTTATAGGAGCTTTTTAATGCGTTTTTAAAGGAAAATTTGGCTATTTTAACGCTAAAACGACTATAAAGGCACAAAATTAGCATTTTATCAACTTACTAAACCTCTTTGAAAGAATTTATACAAAAATAAATGCAATTATTTACAATTTCGTAACACTTTATATCATATACAAAAAGGTATACAAAGAGAGATATAACGGAAGGGGGGGGGGTGTGGTTAGGGATGGGGGGGGGTTAGGGGGGCTGCCGCCCCCCTCAGGAATGTATTTGATTTTGGTAATAAGTCGATTGAATCAATATATACTATTTTATAATAAGGAATAAATAAAAATGACCTATTGAATAATGTCTGATGCAAATAGGACGTTGAGGCTCCTGATCTGCAGATCCACTAGTAATATGTCTCGCACTAGAAATTTCTGAGAACATAAATATGATGGGGAACTGAGCAGAGTCCACCTATGCCAACTAGTTTTTTTTTTAATCTTATAAATTCTCATCGCATGGCCAATTCATCCATTTAGTAAACACAATTACTTTCATCTTATGTTATTTTTTAATTATTAAATACACTATATATTATACATATTATTAAATATACAATATATTAATAATTTTAATAATTTTTTAGTGAGATAGGAAACTGGGAATGAAATGTTATAGTTTAATCCAGTGGTTTTCAAACCTTTTAGAATCGTGAATCCTACAAATAAGTGTAGGCACAATATACGCAAATCTGAAAAATATATTATAATTAATTAAGTTAAATACCTCCTGAAACACAAACTCTCATTTACTCATCAATCCTTTTAAAAAAAAAAAAAAAAAAAAAAAAAAAAATTCTTCTCTTTTTAAACTTAATTGCAGCGAGGATAGAAAATCCTAATTCATACCAATATGACACCGAAAATAACTTTCATAGAAAATATATAATGCTGAAATATATTCCAACATATTCTTCCATATTTTTCTAACATATTTCTGAGTAGGCTACAATTTCACTTTCTTTTCATACTGGCATTTAACATTTAATCA
Source organism: Salticus scenicus (assembly GCA_963930645.1). Taxonomy (NCBI): domain Eukaryota; kingdom Metazoa; phylum Arthropoda; class Arachnida; order Araneae; family Salticidae; genus Salticus; species Salticus scenicus. Next base: position 86,729,017 of record OZ005648.1, read on the forward strand.
CTAACAAAACAGGATTGCTTGTATAAAGTGTCACTTTGAGAAATTTATGCTTTTTATTTAAGTGTATTTATTTAAAAATTAGAAGGCTTCGCCCGCTTTGCTACTCACAGTGTTTAAATGAATAATAATAATAATAATAAATCATAATCTTTGCTTTATATATATAAAAAAAAAAAATCCATTAAAATAACTCAAAAACTTGCTTCAAATCCCCCATGACTTTGTCAGCATTTTCCTCACCCGCAATATCTTGAATCCACTTCCCTATTGCCTTAGACAACCAACTCCTTACCCTTGAATTTCAATTTGGGTGTTTATCAGACAACTGTTTCAAAACAGACAACATAAAAAAAAAAAAAAAAATTGAAGTATCTCTTTCATATTTATATCACAATTACATTGAACAACATTATACAGGCTATAAATAGTATTTACAATCCCATTATTTCTTATATTTTATTTGATGTACCCGGTTGACCATAAAATGACAGCAAATCCATTCCAAGTACTACAATATGTTATAAAGTTTAAATTTGATATCAAAATGAAAAAAAAAAAAAAAAAAAAAAAATCAATCCATTAGTTAATGCAAGATTGGAAAAAAAAAAAAAAAAAACATTTTTATTAGCACATTGAATGAAGAAACAGATCTTCGGAGTATGAAAGGGAACGTCTCTTGGTGAAAAACTCTGCAAAAAATCTCATTAGATAATCACATTTTAATTAATAACTTGCAGCAAAATTAAAAATTCGGCTTTGAGATGCACACTGAGACATTCCAGACTACGTGTGTGCTAAATTTCACATCTGCAAGTGCGATAGATTTTTTTTAGAGACAGCTGACAGAGGGAAAGACAGACATCATTTCGGTTTCATTAATAAGCTATTAAAATAAACTAAATATGCATTCACATTAGTGAACAGCTATACTATGGGATCTATTAGTGAAATTCGAAATTTTAATAGTAGCTCAGATGTTTCTTGCCAAGGTCTTTACTGATGCGATTGCAATAGCTATTTTTAAAATTTATTATTAATTTATCTATCGCCAAATAATAAAAAAAATTTAAAATTCGGAACAAGAACACTATACTAAAGCTGTACCCACATTACTTTGTGAACGATAAAAAAAAAAAAAAAAAGACTATTTGATTAATTGAAATTAATATTTTAAATGTAAATAAATAAAAATTTTTAAAATATTATGACAACAGTTTTATCAGAAATTTTCATGACATGGGTTTAATTTAATTTAATTTAATTTTTTTAATTGTAGATTTTTTTTTTTTTTTATGTTAAAAAAATAAAGAAAGAAAGAAAATAAAAAGCAGTAAGTGTTTTATTTTATTGGTAACAAGTTGAAATTATAATAATAATAATAAAATGCCGGGAAATTTCATAGATTAATATGTTTTAGTTCATAACTTTCTGCCTAATTAAAATATATAAAATAAATGTGAACAATTGTTACAATAAACTGCATAAATATAAAATAGGAATATAGGACCCCCTTTGGTTTTGATATTATTTTTCTATTCTGGCGATGAATTTAAATGGCTATTGCAATTCCGTAAGTAAAGATCTTAACGAGTAACATCCGAGCTACTTAGGTGCCAAATTTCAAATTTAGCCATTGCGGTTCTAAACTAAAGCTGTTCCCTAATGTGAATGCACGTTTAGTTTATTTTGAATTAATCATGTTACTTATTCATATTTTTAAACTTAAATATTTAAGCATGGTATATATTTCATTAATGGCTGCATAACACGTTCTTGACTATGGTTCTGACTTGCTGATAATATTCGCCAATCGAGATATTTTTATTTAGATGTTTCTATTATTGAATTAAAAAATTCATTTAGTGACTAGAGATGTGAGTAATATCTGCTAGTTAGCAGAATTTTTTATCTTGTGAAATTTTAGCATTTCATAAAGTTTTATTTCCATTTTATTTATGTAATATGTAATTATTTCTTTGTATGTAATATATTATGTAATATGTAATTATTTCTTTGTATGTAATATATTATGTAATATATTTGTATGTAATATATCTTCTATATGTAATATATTTTTTTTTATGTCAATAAATAAATAAGTGATCGTGTAAAGATTTCTAAATTTATTATGAGGGTTTTAGCTAATATCTTTTTAATTAATTGGAACAATTTAATTTAAATGGTCAATTCGAATTCCCTGGATTGTTTCCCACCTTTCGGTATAATAAATGATAATTATACGCCTATATTTACAATTCAGAGACATGGATATTAGTGGTAATACCTATAGCAAGTGCATTTTTAAATTGTAGATGGAGCCACAGATCAAATTTTTAAAAAACTTCTAATTTCTGTTCTATTTGTCAGATCAAACATTTCAAAATCTTTAAACCTTCCCATTAATACGCAAGTTAGTTTGCAAAAAACCATGCATAAATCGGTCCAGCAGTTTTTGAGTCTACGAAGGCCACCCATACTAACATTTCATTTTATATAAATAGATTACATATAAGCAACAATGCATAAATCATATGAATATGCTATACAGACTTCAAAGGTCAAGTACCATGTTTATTTTTTTGTTTAACGAAAATTCACAAAGAGTGTTGTTTAGGACAATATGCAAAAAGCACTTTAGAATTATAAAATTTTCAGAGTTTTGTTTATTTTTATTTTTTAAATTAGTTATTTATAAACAAGACAGCATTAATATCAGTAATTAATTAAGAACAGAGATATTATGAGAAAAGTAAAAACAGCTGTGAATAATAGATGAGCTATTGCTTCTGAATGGGGGGGAAGAGAGAGAAACAAACAAGCAAACAAACAAACAAACAAAAAAAAAAAAACATACGGTAAAAAGTCCGGATCTTTTCCTTGAACAGGTTCGGTAATTAATATTTCTTCATCACCATCTCTTTCATCCCTTTCATCATCAGATTCTCCATCTAACATAATAAATTCAATCAGTTAAATAACGTGTACAGCTCTGAGTTAGAACTTAAAATAGTTCTTTTTAGTTAACAGGACATCTATCACAATCAAAGTGTCAAAAATAATAAATCACTTATTTGATGTCAACAAGATTAGTAACAATAACCACAATAATTTCCATCAAAAACTGTTACTCAATAATGCCAAATAGCTATTACTATCTACATTTTCAAATTATATAAATAAAAAGCAATTTAATTTTATTTTTAAAGTGAAATAAAAAGGTATTTTATTAAGTTTTATAAGTTAAAAATCCAATATCAATTCACACAATTTAAAACTTGCTAATCAATTATTTAGAGTGGTGGGGGGAAACAGAAAAAAAAAAAAAAAAAAAAAAAAAACTACCCTTCTTTTTTGTTCTTTCCGGTATTTCTTGTATTATTAGGACGAGAGGGCTATTTCTTTCTGACAGCAAAATAATGTCATATTTTGGTTGTAAACCTTCATTGAATAAAGCAGGATACCTGCCAACATTCAGTTTATAAATAAGCTTCTCATCCAAAATTTAATTTTGTTTAGAAGAGAATTTTAATTTTGGTTCCCCCACCCTTACACTCCACTGTATCTATAATGACAAAAACTAATTTTTTATACAATCCCCAGGTGGGAAATCTTCTGGCTATCACACCTCCAAAACTAATAAAAATAGAACTATGAAACTTCAAAATTGAGACAAGTCTCGTGTATAGATGAAACTTCCAAATAAAAGTTAACCTTACACTCCATTTTACCTAAAATGACAAAAACTAATTTTTTATACAATCTAATCCCCAGGTCCTTACAGTCATATTTAGTAAAAGATGTTCATCCTAACAAATATAACACAAAAATAATTTAAATATTTGTAAAATATTTTACTAGAGAATCAAATTCAAATAAAATAAATTACCAGAGGCAACATGTAAATCCCAAGAATGGATGGGTTCTGTTTTAAAACGTATCCATATATACATTGGAAATATGAAGAAGGCACACAATACAACCTAAAGATAATAAAACTTTTTGAATAAATGGTGATAATATTTGATAATGATTTTAATAACATAAGCATATAATTAAAAAATAAATTAAAATAATAAATACTTAACTAAAATTCATAATAAAGTGAACAATTATATTTATCTAAAATTGACGAGCAAACATTCAAACCGTGTTTTCTCCAAAAAAAAAAATTGAGTTAGTGATTTTTCTTTGAACTTAATATAAAAATAGTATGTCTACATATTTTCCTAGATACATCTACATATTTTCACAATATCTAGTAATACATATAAACAAGCGATAATTAGGTTTTAAGTTTAGTTATTTTTTAATTTAATAGTTTTTGTATTGTCTGAAAAATTGTGTTCGAAAGAGAAAATATGGTTTGAAAGTTTGCTCCTCAATTATTCTGTCAATAAACTGATTTTAACAGATTTTTTACCATACTTTTGACTAAAAATTGAACTGATTGGAAAGGTTCAAATATAAAACTTTCATTTCCAACATGATTCCAAACATTGAATAAGAAGTAAAATTTTAGCTTTATTCACATGCAAGGCTGTAGCCAGAAAAAAATTTTGGAGGGGGTTCAAACTTTAATACATAATGGGTTTAATTTCATGCGAAAGTAGACAAAAAGACCTTTTTTTTTTTACTTTTCAACTAACTCAAATGTTTTTACTTTTTCTTGATAGAAAACATATCAAATAATATAACACATTATCTATACAAAATATTTTTTATATCATTAATTAAAAAAGGACTATTTAAATTTAAAAATAACTAAACAAAAGATGATCCTAAATTTTTACATTTGTCCCATCTGACATGCTATTAAATAAATTTTTATATATTTATTTATTTAAATATTACAACTCTTTTAAAATTACATATCAGATAAAAGTTTTGTTTTTGTAAATTAAAATTTTTGAACTTCAAATGTATCTCAGTTTAGAGCAATTGAGTGATACAGATGAAGCCCTGAAATCATGTCTGTTTCTTGTTATGTCTGTCATGCTATATTTTTACCTTATTAATAAATTATTTTTCTTAAATTAAAAATTGTGTAAAGCAATGCACACATATATATTGGTGCAGCAAAATTCTTTAAAATAAATTTATATTTAGTATTTAAAAACTGGACAAGAAAGCTGTCTGTGTCTGCAGTACAGCTCCTCACAAACGAAAATGTTGAGTGATAAAAATGCAGTAAAACTAAAACATTTCCGACAAATCTGCAAAATTTCGCAGTATGCTTGAACACACCCCCTCCCTTCATATTTGTCAACAGCCTTGTTCACATTAAAAAACTACTTGAAATATTTATTAATACTTTTTCTATATGTCAAGTTAATTATTAGCAAAACTGAGAAAATTTTACCTTTAACCACTGAGGAACTGTTATAACTCCCCAAGTCAATTCTCTAATACGAATATTTCCCAAAAATAAATTAGATAACCACTTCTGGCAGCATACATGGGAAAGAAATGTGCGATTTTGAGCATTAGCTGCAATGTCTACAGCTGTCTTGTAAGACCAATCAGAACTTTCTTCACTCAAAACGTCATAAGCTCGACAAGAAGAATCTTGATAACTTGCATCTAAAACACCTGTCGCCATTTCTGAAAACTCTCTAAAAAAATTCCCACAGAATTATTACACATTTATAAATCTAAAGCACTTCTTGTGGCAAATTTTAATTATTTAATCCTTATCACAATCACTTTCAATAATAGATATTTAAAATAAATTATTATAATTCAAAAACTATTTTATTGATTTATCATAATTAAAAAAAAAAAAAAAAAAAAAAAAAAAATGCCTGGCAGAAATACTGAGCATCTCTAAAAGGGTTTCACCAGGCTTTAAAAAGTTTATATTACCCCCCATAGATTGTGTTTACCCAGAAATAAGGCTATTTAAAACAAATTCCTAAATAAACGACTCATTTATTTTGTCACTGCAAAAAAGACAGCCCTGTTTAAAAATTACTATTTATTTATTATTTTATTTTTGGTTGGCAGAAACTTATACAATCACACTTCTTTTTCTCTCACATCCAGCATCATCGAAAGCCTCTTAAAGGTTTCTCAAGATCTCATAAAGAAATTTAGTTATGAAACTTTCTTTACACTTCAAAATTGTCATCTTAGTATATTTTTATACACAAATTCATAAACAAATTTCTAAAGACCCAAAATATATAAAGACCCAAATATATAAAGAAATATATAAAGACCCAAACTTTTAAAATTTGACCTATATTTTTAAAGATATCGAGTCTTTTGACTCATTTTATCTTAAAACCCAGCACAATTGTTGAACCCATTAGCATCAATGGTGTCACTGGTATATCATGCATTTCCCATGTGAACATACGATGACATGACAGAGACGGTGACTGCATTAAAAATTTATTAATTTTGACAAAATATGTTAAGATCATATAAGATGCTTTATTTCTAATCACTGTATGTGTGAAGAATCGAATGAAATTAAATGGTATTGGTATGAAAAATAAATGTCAAGGGGTTGATATGAAATAAATTTCATGGGGTTAATGCTACTTATTAACTTTAATTACGCAAACAAATTACATGCAATAAGACAACTTTCAACTTACCTACTGATGGATTGCAATTCTTGTTTAAGATTGGTATCATGAGCATGATTTTGTAAATACTCATATATCATCGACACAATTAAAGCAATATGAATTGGCTGATCAGAATGACACCAAAGGAGCTTGGCAAGCTTAGAACGATTTGAAAAGACTGCCCACAAAATTAGAATGCTCAAAGATTTCCGTTCTGCAGCAGAAGGATCTGATGTGTACATCCCCATGGCATTTACAGACATTTCTTGGGTGTTCACAAAGTTTTGAAAGCCAGTACACATGAAAATTAACAAATTCAAATCAAATTCTAAAAAGTTCTTTCCAAATTTTGTTGTCTATAATAGAAAAATACAGAAAAAAAAAAGTAAATTTTAATTATAAGAGTTTAAAAAATCAATTCTACAGTAAAAAATAAATAAATAAATAATAATAATTTTAAAAAATAAACAAAACAGAAATAGTATATTTATTTATTTATCACTAACAGAGAGAAAAGATACAGCAACCTCTTACTTATGCACTTCTCAGTTATACGGGAATTTCATAAAGTCCTGTCGTGAAGAATGAGAAAGTAATACTACAGATATCTTATTTATAAATGCCCCTTTGAAATGCCTCTCTCAGTTAAAATTAAAATAATTATTGTGTGTCAGGAAAATAAAGGCAGAAGTAATAATGATTTTAAAGTCTAGGAAAAAGAATGAAAGAGCATGATTTCTTACTTTTGAAGATTTTTACATATTGATGGAAATTTAATATTAATTGAATTAAGAGGCAAACTATTTTTGGTGATGTCACACCTGGAAAGAATGATGATGTTAGAGAAGATGATAATGATGCAAATGTCTAACTATCTCATTTTATGCTACAGCTTTATTTATCTTAGAAATATTAAGATAATACCTGCAAAATTCTAATGTAACATGAAAAATAACAATGTGTTTAAATGAATTAAAATGGATATATAACAAAACGTTTTAATGAATTAATACAAACATGGCCTAAGCAAAAAAAAAAAAAAAAAACTAATATGTTTATTCTATGTAAAATGAAATTACAGTGTACAGTTTAGATACACTGGAGTGTACGGTTGATTTTTTTTAGAATTTAAAAATGGAGTGTAAGGTTGATTTTTTTTTTTTTTTTAATAAATCAACCTTACACTCTAATTTACCAAAATGAATCTTCATATTCCATGAATTTCTAAAATTTCTAAATTGTACAGTTTTATTTTTAAGACTGTGCATCAGTCAGATTCCCTCTTTCTTTCTTCCCATGTTATCCAATCAATGGAATTTTCATATACGTGTATAAATGAGAAGTTCCATCATTGAAATGTAGAAGGAAATTGAATTAGTTAAACATGAACTTTTTTTTTTTCCTAACCATGTAAAAACATATAACAAGGAAAACATTCAATTTTACCCAAAGCTGAAGAGATGAAATTTAAAACTTTTGGAAAGATTGATTTTATTTTGTCTCCTGAAGATTTTAAAAATCTCTTCCATAAAATTCATGCAAGTTGTAATTAAAAAAAGTTCAATTACAATACTAACTTTTTTTTTTTTAAGTGATGACAATAATCTAACTGAATTTGATAAAGAGAAAATAGATCAAACAGGAATTAATGCTGAACCAGAATTTTCGTTATACAATTTATATAGAAATTAAATTAAAAGTGCACAACACAGATTATAGTATATACAGAAAATGTAAAATTGGTTTCCAGAGTATGTATCAGTTTAAAAAATCTATTTTAACAATAACGTCTTAAATCATAACATTTATAATACATTATTATTATAATAAATGTATAGGTTTACATTATTAGTTGAATCACATTATGTAAATAAATAGGTATGGTATGCAATATTTTTATGTTAAGCAAATGCCAGGATAATTTTGAAATTTAAATAAACCAGTAAATAATATCCCTCCTTTTGTTAAATACTTTATTTATTTGCCAATTAGGAATTCAATTTCACAATTTTTTTTTTTTACAATAATTTTATCTAAAAAAGAAGCTAAAAGACAAGCAAGGTCATTTGCATTTGTTTCCTACATTTAAAATAGTCTTTTGAATTGACCTTTAGAATTAAATTATAGATTTTACTTCATCTCTCATAATTTTTATTTATTTGTTATTAATTTACTTTTTAACATTACTCACTCATGGCTGACCATCTTAAACAAATATCAAAACTATACAGGAACTTTTATTTTAATATTTTCTTAAATAATTGCCATTGCATACTCTTTCCACTGCAATCAGATTTGAATGTTTCAAAGTGACAAAATCATTTACACTTAATATTATTTGCTAAATCATATTTAGTCTTTCATTTTAATGAATTTTTTATTTAAGGTTTATATTTAATCTACAATTAAAATTTTAAATTTAACAGTCTGTGGTGATATTAAGATTTGATCAGATCAAGACAAAAATTGAAGGTGTAGAACTAAATATTACAACAAACCTAATTATAAATTTCAACATTCTATGACCAATTGTTTTTGACAGGCATGAGAGTGCAGAAAATTAAAAAAATCTGGAGTGACTCCACTCGACTTTCCGAACATTGAGTAATTAACAGTTTTGTAGATAAAGTAAAGAAAGAGGAGTTGTTAAACAAACAACAGAGAGAAAACCAAAATAGAGTGTTTGAGTATTTTTCTCCATATATTACACGATGTTTTATTTAACGCTACTGAACTTTGAGCCCATAGATAATAATGATAAAGAATTTTTCGTTGTATTCCTGTAAAAACCTATAAATGCTAGATTCACCAAAATGCTTATAATTAATGTAACAGTGATTTATAATATTCATATAAATTTTTAGCTCAATTGAATAAGGCGTTTAGATGCTATCGCACTTTTAAAAATTTGGTCCCATAGGCCATAATGATAAAGAATTTTTCTTTGTGTCCCTGTAAAAAATCTGTAAGAGCTAGATTCACCAAAATCTATACAGATGGTTCAATTGCGACCTATAACATGTGTACAAATTTTTTGCTCAAAGTAATAAGGCATTTAGACGCTATCACACTTTTAAAAAATTGGCCCCATAGATCATAATGATAAAGAATTTTTCTTTGTGTTCCTGTAAAAACACTATAAGAGCACTAGATTCTCCAAAATCTATACACATTGAATATCTGTGACCTAAAATATGTGTATAAATTTTTTGCTCAATTGAATAAGGCGTTTAGATGCTATCGCACTTTTAAGATTTTGGTCCCATAGACCATAATGATAAAGAATTTTTCTTTGTGTCCCTGTAAAAAAACTATAAGTGCTAGATTCACCAAAATCTATAGGGTTCGTACTATGGTGACTTACAATATACGTACCAACTTTCAGCTATTTCCAACAAAGCGTTTAGACGCTAGCGTGTTCACTCACAGACATACACACATACGTACATCATTGCAAAAAAATTGAAAACGGACTCATTGGACCTCGAAACGAATAGAAACATCAAAATCTCAAATTCGGATTTTTGACATGATTACAATACTTTCCTCACTATAGTGTTCGGAAAGTAAAAAGAGGAAACACGCGTGTTCATAAAATTAATTGTGCGCGGGGAATACTATACAAATGTACGTTCATAAAATTTATTTCAAATTAAAAATAATGCTCCCAGGAAAAAACTATACAAAATATTTAAAAAATGACAAATTAAACTAAAAGAATAATGCACACAATAAAACATGTGTTTAAAAAAAAAAAAAACGTTAGCTAGCAATCAACATTTAATCATTGGCTGGTGGTGGAAAATGGGAAAGAAAGGGGGGGGGGGAGGTAAAAAGTAGTTCATGAGAGAAATATTAAACACAATTCTACTTCTTTATGGGTTCTAGAATATCATAAAGTAAGTTTAAAATTAATATTGTGGATGGATAAATATTCAAAAATAAAAGGCTTCCCGCAGAATGTTTGATCAGCAATGGTTAGAGATGAAATAGGGGGTGGGGACAAAAATTACATGAGTGAGAAAATTGAATAATTCTGTTCTTTTATATGTTATAAAATCTGATAAAGGCGTGTTCAAAATGAATATTGACATTTATATTTTGGATGGAAAAAGATTGAGAATCTAAAATTTTTCGTGCAGCGTTTGAACACTGATCATGATTGGAGTTTGATTTTAATAAAATAAAAAACTGCAAAATTAACAAAAATCGCAAAAAAGCGGAAAATCGCAGAACCGCGGAAATTTTCATGCCTGTTTCGAACTATGCGAAATACAATATCCCTCTTGCAAATCAGTTTAACAATATCTTTTTGAAAGCCTTTGAGCAGCCTTTACTTATCTGACAAGAACAAGTTTTTGGGTTTTGTTATTTTTCTAAGGGGCCAATATTCACTTGATTGCATGACAACTACTATTAATGATCCCCACCAGAAACAAATCTAGGTATCTCAGATGAGTGAAGAATGTTAAAGTATCTTTTACACTGCATTTACTTGACAATTTGTTTAGAACTGCGACAGCTGAAGTTTGAGATAAAAGATAGAAATGCTACCAGAGGGTGTTTTTTTATTGTGCATATCTGGCTTAAATGATTAATTTGGAATAGTAAATTACTGAAAGAGAACATGCTATATATTATTTTAAAGGTTATATACAGAGCATGTTAAGGCCAAATAGAAGAAAGGGACCATCGCAATTTTGATCCACCATCGGGGGATGGTTCCTTACATTGGCAATCATCCCCTGAAGTATTATTTACAAAATATGGAGGACATTGCAGCTACAATGGATTTTATGTGCATCAACCACCATTAATGTATATGGAACAATAATTCCTTTATTTTGTATATGGAAGTACAAAAAGGGTATTATGGTAAAAAAATCAAGCATAACACTGAAATATGAACAAAAGTAACAATGATATTTTAAATATGGTATTTTCTTTTAAATGCAAGTGACATAAAACAATTTAATTAATAATATATATATTATACCTAAAAAAAATATTGCTACTGCTAACTTAAAGCATGTCATTTTATTTTCCCTCACCCTATTATACGCACCAATCCATGTCCAAGAACTCCTTCCCAGCAAACAGTTCGAAAAAATTCCTGCTTGTACGCTTTTACATAAAGACTCCGGAGACGTTTGGGGGTCAAATATTTGTGAATTTGAAATCCTTGCTTAAGAAATAAATCAACAAATTGTTCACGATTGGTCCGCATCAAAGCTTGCTCAAATACACTCTTGTCAACCTAAAATAGAAATTTTTACTATAAAATTTAATTAAAAATATGAATGAAACTAAATTTTTAAAAAATTTCATTAAAGTTTTCTTAAAAAGTAATAAAAAACCTGAACAACAAAATTTTTTTTTTTTTAGAAGCTTGAAAGAAATAAAATATAACAGCAATAGTATATATATATAGATATATATATATGTGTGTGATTTTATTTTCTTTTAAGCCTATATAAATAGAATGTTTTATGATTAAAAATTACTACTTAAGAATGAAAATTCAAAAATATTTTTAAATGCAAATGCAGTTATTTTTTAAATTTAACAGTTTCCTTTTAAAACATTTTGATAAGTATTTTTTCTATTCTAATTCAAGATCAAAATTAGAAGATAAATTGTTATTTTTTAATTTTCCACCTAATACTTTTCAAAAAATATCTAAACAAACAAACAAACAAACACATACATACACACACACAAAAGAAGAAAGGAATAAAAAAAAAAAAAAAAAAAAAAACATTTACAGCAATAGAATTTGCAGTCTGTTTTTTAAATTGAAACATTATTTGTCAAGAAAACTGAATAAAATAAACAACCCAATATAATTTAAATAATGCTAATGTAGTTAAATGGTGCATAGATAAGTTGGAAAAATAAATTAATTTGAAAAACCAATAATAGTCCCTAGAAAATGATAGATTTTTGTTTGATTTCTTTAGACTCCCCCCCCCCCCGCCTCTCTCTTTCTAACTCTAAAAACTAACAAATTTTTTAACGTTAAAAGTATTAATAAATGAAAGAGAGATAATTTTCAATTCTAAATTAAATTTTTCTTCTGCCTAAACAGTAACAGTAAAAAAGATTATTAAATTGTTTGTAATTTTATCTGCATAAAATAGCAAATGTTTGGGTGGTTCATTAAGCAATGTAATCCCCCACCCCTCCATCACCCTTAAAAAAAAAAAAAAAAAAAAAGAAGAAGATTTTATATTTCGTTTGGCATTTATTCTGCTGAAAACAACTGCAAATCAAAATTATAGTTACTAAATACAAGAAAAAATTCTCACTTTTCTGAATTACATAATGTTAGTTTAGCTCATTTCTGTAAGTAGTACCATTAGGTGTAACCTATTTTACAACAGATCTTCAACAGCCTAATACCATGTAGTTTGGTGATAAAAACAAGTAGATTATTTTTCACACAGATTTTCCTTTGTATATTAATATTGAGAAATTCTGCTGTATAATTATATAGTCATGAATAAATTAACAGTTTGAATGTCTAAATTTCTTTTTTGGAAAAACAAATTTTTTAGTGGTTTCCAAAAGTAGATTTTTATAAATATTTTTAAAATTATTTTTAAATGAGCTTATTATTTATTTATTTTTTATCAAAGTACAGTGTGGTAGGCTTCAAGCTATACCCAAAAAGAAAATATAGGCCTTTAACCCTTTAATGTACCATGGTAAGTGGACTTATCAGTGGGGATGGCGATAAGCTACTTTACTACGCCTACCATTTTTACTCAATTAATACATGAAAGAACAAAATAAAAGAACATGTCATACACTATAATGATTTCTTTTTTTTTTTCCCCTGAAATTCTCTTTCTAAAATCATGGTAAGTGCTTTAACCACAAACATGGGGGTTTAGACTGAAAACAGTAGACATGGAAAAGAAGCTTACCACACTTTTGTCATTTAAAATTAACGAATTTGGTGATAAGTATACTTTTCATAGCAATATACAGGATTAAAAGCAAAACTCAAATTAATTTTATCTAATAAGCTAAAGGGATTTATTTTCTTAAATTGATCTTCACCCAAAAATATTTTAATATAACATTACTAGAAATAAATTGCCATTTAAAGAGTAAAACAGGGGTTTCTGAACTTTCAAAGATTGCAACTCACTTGTTAGAATCTAAACTAAATCTATAGTGACCCAATTTATCTTTGGTGCACTGAATTATTTCAGAGGTACTTTTTATTTATAGTAGTAAAGTGCAAAAGTATTGTTTTTGACATTTCCAGTATGCATAGCTTTCTTTAAAAAATTAAAAGGCTGATTTTTCATATTAGGACACTTTATCTCAATGTGTCAATATAATTTACTAGGACAAATACAATTGCAAGCCCTTTCATTACAAAATCCTCCAGTTTCAGATTATCTTCATCCCATGAAACCCCCAATAATAAGTAATCATAAACATACATTCTTGCACCTGTTTTTTTATTTGTTTCCTTAAATTTGAGCATAAACACTCACTTATGTTTACAGTTGGCATCATCTTTATAAACCGCTTATCCCTAATACAGATGTGAAAAACAGACGAGAAAATAACGAAAAGTCAAACACAAGCAACACAATTAATAAAACCCTCCTTTGATATTAATGTGAATGCAAATTGAACAAAACTTCATAATGAAAATCAGATTCTTTTACATGGGTGAATCTCAGTTATTGTATGGAAGGAAAATATTAAGCAAAGTCAAACACTGGAGCAACAGGCCAATGTGACAGCTATATCACATGTAAAAAGTTAGTTCTTTATGTATGTCATCTGCACATTGTAGAGTCACTTGTCTTGATAACTTATTTCTTGACTTTTTACACAAGTCACTCATTTGCATCTTATGCTGTTATGTTTATTTATTTGTAATTTTGCTGCTACTAAATCGCTTGATAAAAATTTTAAAGCCAATATCACATTGTATAAATTGTGGAAATGTAAATTTACTTTTAAAATTAAGTCATAACCTACCAAAAATTGACTTGCTTTAAAACATAATAATCTATCCATTTAGACCACATGTACATTTTAAAATTCCATTAAATTCACAATGGAAAAAATAATGAAATCTGAGTCAGTGCTTATAAGGAAATTTTATAAATCTGAATACAATGTGATTTATTTACATGGCTCAAAAAATAATGAATAACAAAAGAAAATTTTATTATTTTTTATTTTATACATTGTTGATATTTAATGCAGTTTTGAAATTTTTAATCAGGCAATTTAGTTTCATTAACTATTTTTCTTATGATTATTTTAATATTCATTACTTATAAAACAAATCTCTCATAAATGAACAACTATTATTGAAAATCCAGTTTAAGTCCACACTTTTTATCATTAAATGTTGAAATTTTTTTGTTGATATATTACAATGAATATAACACACAAATAATCCATAAAATATGTCTTAATATAATATCATAAAATATTTTAATAAAACTTTTCAAAAATCTCCTTACTTTAAATTTATTAGAAGGATCTTTAAAAAACACCTCTGACATAGCTACATGTGGGCTGTTCCAATCCAAAGTCAGATATAAATCTTTTTGCATTTGTGCATGCCAGTTAGTATGATCAGGTCGCTGAGCTAATAAAGACAAAAATTTCCATAATTATTTCAAGTTGAAATTAAAAAAAAAAAAAAAAAAAAAAAAAAAGTAGCTAAAAAACAGTTATTTGTAAATATGCCCTAAAAAGAGAAATTTAGTCAAAATGACAGCATACAAATTTTTGAATTTTTCTGATACTTGACAAAACTTTTGGCCCTCTATCATGTTATGCAAAAAAAAAGTTTATTTCATTGCTCACAGATGCAGAGTTAAAACAATTTTCATATAAATGTTCACATTTCATAAGATATTTAATACATTTGCATTCCAATTGCATTGTATTATTTCTTAAGTGTTTCTTCAATTTGCCTAAAAATGATGTTAAATTATATTGAAAACTCTATATAATTTTAAAACATGTTGAATCTTTTTTTAATTTTTCAAAAGAGGGTACATTTTTTTAATTTTTTTAACATTTACTGGATTTGCATTGAAACCAAACATTTAATATATATATATTTTCCTTATGCAATAATTTTTCTTGTTTTAATCGATTCTTAAACTTTTTGCTCTACTACTCTGTTTAACAGATACAGCACTACTCTAAATTCTCTGAAATTTAACAAACAGTGTTTCAGAGCACTTTACAATTTTTAGTAATAGATGCAAGTGCATAGTTGCTGCTTTATTGATGCACTCGTGCCTAATTTTTTTTTCTCACCTGATGAAGAGCCATGCTATTATTTTTACCTAAAACAACTACTGTGATTTATTTATTTATTTCTTTTTTCAAATTTATAGTATTCAATTGCAAAGTTATTTATTAATTAAATTAATTATTTGAATTTAATCAGGTTAACAATCAGGTTTCATATAAAATATTTCTCAAAAATGCTAATTTTTACTTTTTGCATATTTATGATCAGCTATGTGTCCAATAGCGATTTTTGACATTAGTTTAGCAATTAAAAAAAATATATATATGGAGTGAACATTAAAGGGTTAATGTGGTATGTTATTCTTACATGTATAACAGTAAGGCCCAGGTTTTAATCCTGGACAAGCCATGGTTGTTGTCTCTGTTAGGGGTAGCGATGGCCACCAATGGGCGCTCCTTTACAAATGGCCATCAGTTCGGCAACCCCCCAATCAATGCTTACTCACAAGTACTGTACCATTTGAAAAAAAAAAAAAAAAATCTGACACATATGCATCAGAAAACTGCACAAGATCTATGTTGATATGATTTGCTAAAGTTACAGATTATTTCACTCTTTTAAGTGTATTTTAAGGATAATAGTAGATACTTTATTTTGATTGATTTTTTACTCAGTTTATTGTCGGCTCCCTAATTATTCTTGTAACCAAATCGTCACTAAAAAAAAGATGAAGATGATCTGGTTCTTTCCATTTCTAAAGTTTCAGAACATTTTATCTAATGAGCAATTTATAAAATGGGGAAAAAATAAATGCGAAGCAGGACACTTTGGTCCCGCCGTTTTGGTCCCGCCATTTTGGTCCTGCCGTTTTGGTCCCGAGGAAATTTTGGTCCCTGGCCATTTTGGTCCCGAGACATTTTGGTCCCGCTAATATTTTGCTATTTTTTAAATATATATCAATTTTTTAATATGATAGCCTATTTGTGGATTCGAGAAAATTGAAGTGTTCTTAGAATATCTTTAATTAAGGAACATCTTTTAGGTAAATACATAAATTTTCGACATTATGATTGCTTCCTAGCCATTGAGATTCGGAGAATATCGTTCTGATTTTTTACGAACATTTAATATATTTAAACTTTTTTTGATGCAATTGCACTTTCTTTATTTTCTCGCTTTTTTTTTATTTTTTATTTTTATTTATTTTTTTATTTTTTATTGAGTTTTTTATTTTTTTTTTTCGTTTGATTTCTATTTAACTTACTTTAATTGTAATTTGGTTTTTAATTTACTATTAGTGACAAAATTTTGTGATTTTAAAAGTATTGCTAACAATACCAACAGTATCTTTTATTTTAAAAAATCCCCATTTGAATATATTTATTGTTAAAGTCTGAATTAATTAAAAAATAATGAAATACAGAAAAATTTTGTTAAAAACAAGGAAAAAAGAAAACCTTAGGATATTAAATATAATTTGCTTTTAGTGAGAAAATTCTGTTTCTTTCAAAGAATTAATTATTGACCTGCTCCCATCATAGACTCTTTTTCATAAGCATAAGATTGTGATCATTTATGAAGTTTTTGAATTTACGTATGAATTTATTCATATATATATACGTGTGTGTGTGTGTGTGAGAGAGAGAGAGAGAAAGGGAGAGAGAGAGAAAGGGAGAGAGAGAGAGATATACGTTTCATTCGATTTGATTGTATTTAATTTTTATCATTAATCTAAGAGGAATTTATTTCAAAATCTGTGTTATATTAATAATAAAAAAAAAAATGCGTGTTTGTTTGCCGTGATATTTAATTATGTTAACCATGTATATATATATATTACTTTTCTTTCAATTACAATGATTTTATTTTAAAAATGAAAAGATGTAAGTAGTCCAATATTTAATCAACTGTGCGCATTGCAAGCATCAAAGTTTGGAAAATGTTGATGCACAATATTTTATTTTTTTATTTTAATCTTATTTTAATAAATAAATATATCTGTCTGATATGACTCTGTGACTAAAAACAATGCCCACATTGAAATCTCTAAAGCACTTTGGGATTCGTTTCATACCTGTTTCTCCAACAGACAATTAAAAGGAATTTCACTGTTTCGTTTCAGTGCATTTGAAAAAGAAAAAAAAAAAAAAAAAAAAAAAAAAGAAGGGGGGGGGGGGGGAGGGACGCTTCTAATCAAAATTTTCTTAAACAATATTGTAAGGATAATAAGGAAGGAAAAATGCTTTTACAACTCTGTGTGATGTATAACTATTTTCTGTGTTTGACAAATGTATCCCGATTGACAGAGCAGAAAACGACTCAAGTTTAGCAGATCTGTACAAATTAAATCCCGAGATCATTATTTAGATTCCTCGTATCTTCTTTTATTATTAAACTCTAACATTTAGAGAATGCTTGGATAAAGCATCGATTTCGAACACTCTAAATTTGAATGTGATATTTAACAGCCGCATTACAGAGTTTTATTTTAAAAACCTTGTATTTTATTTAAACTAAAATTTTCAGGACTTTGATAAATTAACAATGCTTAGATCTTCGCTGATATCTAATACCCTTTATCATTCAAAGTTCACTCCGAAATAATAAATTTTCTGTTCAATGTGTTTTATAGTTACACCATTTTCAACAAAGATTGTATATATATAACTCTCTAATTGTAAAAATTAGTCTAAGTTCTCTTTTACCCGAAGTTCCTTCATGTATTTGCTGTCCTTTTTCTATTTTAATAATAATAATGATAATAATTTTGTCTTTTCCTACCCCCTTGTTTTCAAGTCAAATGACAAGAATTCGAAATACGAAAAAAGAATTTCGCTTTTTTTCTGTAATACTTTGTTTGATTATTCCTGATATCGGGACCAAAATGGCGGGACCAAAACAGCGGGACCAAAACGGCAGGACCAAAACAGCGGGACCAAAATTTCCTCGGGACCAAAGTGGCGGGACCAAAGTGTCATGTACCCAAATAAATGTTATTAAATTTTTAAGCAGGGGTTGTATTAAAGGGAAATTTATACATTTAAATAAACAAAAAGAAAAAAAATGATAACTCACATTTAAATAAAGCACAAAGAAGATGCTCATCCAAATCTTCTAAGTTACAAGCATGGCTGTGCAAGTTCAACACTGTAAGGTATACTTGACCATTCTATGAAACAGATTTTATTATTAACAAGTAACACATGAAATTACTTAAAATACGTAAAACTAATGATTGTTAAATACCTGTTTTGCATAACGAACACATTCCAATATTCTGTCTCTGAAAATGTTTCTAGCCAAACTGTTTTCTCTAAACTTTGAAAAATTGTGTGTTATTTTACTAGACAGTTCAGGCTTTAGATAATTTTCCACATACTCAGCATCTTGAAACCCTCTAGGTCTAAGAAGGAAAGAAAAACAGAATTATTATGTTTTTATTCCAAAATATCATAAATTAACTGCATATGGAAAAAGTTATCACAACAAATTTTCTGATTATTTTCGCCTGTATTTAAATATTATAAAAATTTTTAGAGCTTAAAATTTTTCCAAAACAAATAAACCTATTCCAATATTTATTTAGTGATTTCAATACTAATATTGTGAGAGAGAATGCAGATAATTATTATTTGTACAATACAAATTTCAGAAAGTACCACAGTTTTTAAAAATGCTACTTTTGTATTAAATACATGTCAATGATTAATCATTGTTATAATATGAAGTTAAGTAACCAGTCAATAAGTGTGAAAATATTTTTTAGAACCACTATTCAATATTTAAAACAACCTATATTTATTTTATTGCAACTTGTGTTAATTTTATGGTGATCGTTGTTAACCTGAACACATGGCATGCGGTTAAATATAAAAATACCTCAAAAACCTATTACTGTTTCTTTTTTTTAATACCTTTCTGAAACTTCATAAAAAGCATAAGCTAGAAGGTCTGCAAGACCACCACTTCCACGTACAACAACAACAGGGAGATTCTTCTTCAGGTGTTCTAAAATCAAACGAGCACAATCAAATCCTCCTTGAACAAGCAAAGCAACCACAGGAATTTCATTTGTAGAAAGTGAACAGATATCTAGATGTTGTCTTGCAGCTACAAAAAAAAAAAAAAAAAAAAAAAAGTATTTTGATCAAAATTAATACTAATATTTATTAATTATTATAATTAAAAATACAAAATCTATCTATATATATATATAAATGAATGTTTGTCTGTATGTCCTTTATAAAATCGTAAACGGCTTGACCGATTTCGATCATTCTTTTTTTGATTTTTTTCCTTATAGGTTAGGGATGGTTTAGGAAGAAAAAAATTGAAAAAATTCGCTCCCCAAGGGGGGGGGGGGATTTCACATGCGTAAAACACGATTTCGCATAATCCTATATATCTCAAACAAAAAAAACAGATATACGTAAATTTTTGCTATAAAATATAGCTAATACAAATATCTAAAAACCAGTTTCTGGAATTTTAAAAATTCAGCTCCCAGGTGGGGCAGCAGGGGCAAAAACAATTAGAAATACAGTTAGGCCTTTCAAAATTGGTACAGATAGGTTTCAATAGCCTGCAAGTCGAATGGGGATATTTTCGAAAGTGTAAAGTTATTAGGAGGGGAGAGAAGGGGGAAGGGGAGAGGGGGGGGGCAAAAAAGAAAAAAATAGAGTTAGATTGTTCAAATTTGGTATACAGAGGTTTTCGATACTTACAAATTGATTGTGGATATTTTCGAATTTGTAAAATTATTAGGAGTTGCGGGAAGGGGGTGGAGCCATAAAGGGGCTATGGGCAAAAACAAATAGAAATACAGTTAGGGCATTCAAAATTGGTACAGATAGGTTTTAAAGGCCTGCAAGTCGAATGGGGATATTTTCGAAAGTGTACAGTTATTAGGAGGGTCGAGAAGGGGGGAGGGGGGCAAAAAAAAATAAAAATAGAGTTAGATCGTTCAAAATTGGTACACAAATGTTTTTTGATACTTAAAATCGAATGCGGATATTTTTGAATTTGTAAAATTATTAGGAGGGGCGGTAAGGGGGGGGTGGGGCAGTAAGGGAGGGCTATGGGCAAAAACAAATAGAAATGTAGTTAGGCCGTTCAAAATTGGTACAGATTGGTTTTAGAGGCCTGCAAGTCGAATGGGGATATTTTCGAAAGTGTAACGTTATTAGGAGGGACGGGAGGGGGGGGGGGCGGAGGGGCAAAAAAAAATAAAATAGAGTTAGATCGTTCAAAATTGGTACATAGAGGTTTTCGATACTTATAAATCAATTGCGGATATTTTTGATTTTTTAAAATTATTGGGAAGGGGGGGGGGGGGGGAGAGTGGTGGGTCAAAAAAATAAAATAAAAATAGAGATAGATCGCTCAAAACTGGTGCATAGAGGTTTTTGATATTTACAAATCAATTGCTTATATTTTCGAATTGTAAAATTATTAGGATAGACGGGAGGGGGGGGCGAAGGGGGAAAATAACAGAAATAAGAGAGCATTTTGGGAATTTTTTCCGAAGGCAGTGAGAACCCGGTGCGACATTTTTCCTAATCAGATTTTGTTTCGCTTTTTTTTTTTCACGTGATAAAAATTAATGCAATTTTGAGAATTCAGTAATTATAGTGATTCATTTAAAAATAGGGTCCAGCGAAGCGGACGAAGCCTTCTAGTAATTAAATATAAATGTGTTATAAAATGATATTAATTTTTAGTGCAATTCAAAAAAAAGATATTTATAACATATTATGAATAAAACAGTATATAATAAATACATAAGATATTTAGAAATTTTTTTGGCTTGATTGTTTTTTTTTTAATATATATTATTAACATTATTAAATTATTTATTATTTAAATTCATCACAATACTTTAAATTTTTCTTAGGGCTGCCTCTAATTTAACAAACAAGCATTTGAAACTAGTATTTAAGATTTTCTTTCATAAACAAGATATTTATATTTTAGAAATTTTTAACCATGAATTCATCACCCGTGAAAATTCACTTTAAGTAGATTCGAGTGTAAGGTTTGATTATTTTTATATACCAACTATGTAAAAAATGCCAGAGCCGGGAATTGCACTCAAGCCTTCTGCTTAATGTGCGGATGCTCTTCCACTGAGCCACCCTGGCTGATAACAAGCTTAGTATTTCTCACATAATAACCGTTGCCAAGGTCACCGTTTATGCAAACACAGATGTAATAGCTGAGACTATATTAATCGTAGCACAACTCCACAGACCATGAAATTTCAATTTTAGAAATTTTTAATCATGAATTCATCAACCATGAAAATTCATTTTAAGTAGATTGGAATGTAAAGGTTGATTATTTTTATATACCAACTTTATAATAAACCTTTACACTCCAATCTAATTAAAATGAAAGGTATTTATACTTCAGTTTTTCATATTGCTATATTTATTTAAAAAAAATATATATTTATTACTATTCACAAGCATTTGATAATTTTAATTCCCCAAAAGTCAAAGTAAAATAGAAAATTTTAAATGATTACCACTAGTATCAACTTCAGAATGATGGCACTGAGGCAGAGCTAAATATTGCTCCAACTTCAATAAAAAATGGTTTATTCCAGTTTTGCTTATAGTACTATCTCGTACTATAATGAAATGGGAGTGATCAGGATTTAATTCATACTTGTTTTCTTCTGGATGATTACCTTCATTTTCAATTTCAACTCTCTGAGTCTAAAAAAAAAAAAAAGAAAAAGAAAAAGAAAGAAAGAAAGAAATATTATAAATTATAAGTAGATTTATCAGTAGATTATAAGTAGCATTTGTAAAATATTTTGTATTTTGGAAATGAACTAGCGATTCAATATAATTTTTATCCATAATATTGACTTCTTATAAAATGGAAGTTAGTGACTTAAATGAAACACTGGAAACAAATTTTAATATTTTAGATAGCTTCTTAAAAAGGGAATTACTTGACATAAGAAAACTACCAGACTTTTGTTCTCAGAAATTTCTGCTATAGAGTATGTATTTATAATAAAAGAAATAAATTTGGCTGATCACTCAATACAGACAGACTGAAATGACAAACCTAGTACGTTACTCTCACTCTAATTCGATACACTCAGCTTAACCTAATTTGCTAATTAATTTTATTAGGGTTAGTTCTGTATGTTAGTTTTCATGCAATTCCAGCTTATTTCCAACACAATAATACCCACAATGCAAGTTTATGTGAAATATTGCCCTATTCTGCCATGTTAAGAAAACATTAAATTTCGAATAACTTAAGAAATTTTGAAATTAAAATAGTCATACTCAAAGACATTGACTATAAGTATCATAATTGCTATTTAAAAAAAAAAAGTTCTGACATCTTTACAGTAAAAGTATTCCTCCCAACAGACATTTATGCGAAATTTTGCTATATTCTACTAAGTTAAAAAATTGTGAATTTCCATTAACTTATGAAAATTTCAAATTAGAATGTTGCAAATCAATATGGGTGTACTTCTCAGCATTTTATAAGTAATATTTTAAAATTGGTGTAATCTTTGTTTTTTATCATTTTCATTTGTTCATTTCATTTGTCATTGCCATTTTGATATTTGTCATTTGTTCTTGAAATAATATCTACACTGAATAGCTACACTCTAGTATTTCTATACTGATATGAATAAAACATCAGAGACAAATAAAGAATATGAAGATCTCTTTATGAGTTTGGGGAACCTATTCATGTTTCTAAATTATCATTTTTTGCAAAAAATTAATAGCTTCTTATGTAAATCAAAGTAGCTATTAACAGGATATACCAACAAATGATATATTGCAAACTTATATATAATTACAAGCCACAAATTTATAGATAATTAATAACAAATAATCTAGCAAATCAACAAATATATTAAAGAATATTAAATGTATTAAAACTTACCCTACCATCTAGCATATCACCATAGAGAATAAGATCATCTCTAGCAACTCCAATCAAAGTTAGGGGAGGCATAACAGACACAGACTGATTTGGATGTTTATGGCATAATAGAGCTTGGCGCCGTAGTAATTCATTATGTACAGCATCACCAATAATTTTTGAAATACCAGTATTAGTTCCTTGAGTTAAGATCCACATTTCTGTTGTATTAGCAGCCTGAAATAATCAAAAGAATAAAGACTCTTTTATTTCGAAAATGAAATAAAATTGTAAGAGCACTCCTCATTAGCAGCCGAAGCCCACGTTAGTTTATGGGGAAATTTGTTCGCAAAATTTCTCATTCCTTTTTTGTTTTTGTTTTTCTTCTTCACATTCCGGAAATTTGCTTGTTTTCCAAAAACTAATTAAAATCTAAAAATTTTTAATATTTTACTTTTGAGTTGAAAAATGCAAAAATTGAACTACCATAAAATATAAATATTGTTCAAGTGCTCTTTCAATCTTCAAGGAAAATCGGGATACATTTGGTAAGGGGGCAGATAAATGGTAAAAAATTGGCCAAAATATAGAAATTTACATGTATTTTTCTGCTAAAATTAAGTGGAAAAAAAATTATTGTAAAGCAAAACATGCAGTGGCGGCTCGTGCAAATTTTCCCAGGTGGGGCCCGATCCATAGTATGATGTATAATTTAACATTAATAATATTCATTAATAAACATAAAAACAAACATTATTAAAATGGTATGTAAAACATAAATTTTTATTTTAGAAAAAAAAAAAATTATGGCAAAACTTAAATTTAACATAATGGAAAACACTGCATAAAATTATCTCAAAAATTAAAGTTTTATGACAAGAATGGCAAAATTCTGCAATATTCTGATCAGAAAATCAGAAATGGAATATCAAACTTTAAATATCTCCAACTGGTAGATGGGAATTGCCAAATTCGATAGCAGGTCTCTTTCATTGACATGTTTGGATTTTTCATGGTTTTCTCCAAAATTGTTTTAAGAGAGGAAAGCATACAATATACCCACAAATTTACACCATACGAAGCTATAAAATGATCATAATATAAATTAAATAACCAATTTTTTCCTTAATGAATTAAAATTTTCAAAGTTAAATAAATAGAACTTAAAAAAAAAAAAGTTTAATCACCGACTTGAATATTATACAAAATTTAAAATTTCTTTTTAAAATTACCTTAATCAAGCCAGCTTGAAAATGTTCAAGTTGTCTTTTATTAATCCAGGTATGAAGAGATGAAACATTAGAAACAACCACAAGAACAATCTTTGGACTTTTAATTTTCCAACCACGATGAAGAACATTTGCAACATATTCCATATTTGCATCATGTGATGCACGTAAAAATGGTCGTCCCTGGAAAAAAAAAAAAAAAAAAAAATTAAAATTCATTTATTAAAAAATAAATCTAAAATTATTATCATAAGAAAAAAATAATAATAATTTTGCACTAATAAACTCATAAAAATGTTAATGGCATCAATCATTTGATCAAACATCACATCAATCATCAAATGTCTTTCTATAATATTCATATATTTCACTTCAGGAGATATCTTTTCAATATACAATTCATAACAAATTTAAAGTTTTCAAAAACAACACCCAAAATTTCATGGAATATTTTTAATCAACAGATAAAATTATGTTAAGATCTAAAGTTCAAAACATGTATGGATTGAAAGTTTTAGAATTGAAATTATTCAAAAATTAGCTACTTAAATCTTTGATTAGTTTTATACATTTTTTTCAGCACTTCTTAAAATAATAATCATAAGAATGTCATAATCATAAGGTTAAGACTAGGGATGCACCAAATATTCGGTATCTATTCGGTATTCGGCCATACTACTGAATATTCGGTTTGGCCAAATACCAAATTATTCGTCTACTATTCGGCTAGTTGAACATATAAAAATTCAATTTTTAAAAATTTTTAATCATTTGAAAAAGTTGTGCTATTTTTAATTATCATTAAATTAAGATTTTTCAGAGTAATTAAGAAATAGATTATATTTAAATGAAAACAATTGTTTTATCTAGTTTCAAGTAACATTAAAAAAAATCAATTACTAGTTGCATTAATCATAACAATTAATGATATCTGACAAAATTTGTCTTTATCAATAACAGTACAACGATGCATGTTTCTAAAGTTGAGTTAAGAAACAGCGTATATAATTCACATGATGTTGCCTTCTAGGAAACTTCAAGAGATCAAACAAAGATCACATCCAAATCTGGCAAGAAAAATGACACAAGCCATAAAATGGCAATTTTGAGTTTGTCATTTAAAAATGCATATGATGTGCCCCAACATGCATAAAAAGCATCATATCTATATCCCACAATTTATTCACATGAGAGTGAGAGAATTTGCATCAGTTTTAATATAGGTTAGCCAATATGTTGTTACTTTTAAATTGGTTTCTCTCAAATGCTACATTTTTGGGTCGCATTATTTTATTTTTATTTATTTATTTTTTGGTGTGGGTGCAACAATAAATTGTTATTTAAGAAATTTTATGTATTTATTAATAAGCCTAAGAGTTAACAATTTTCTTGACTGTGAATTCAGCATTACACCGCTACTTATGTATAGTAATTATGTATAGTACCACTGTTTCTGAATAGTAGTTTTTTATAATATTTTTTCACAATTAAAAAAATATTACTATATGTAAATGGTATAACTGAAAAAAATCACAAAAAATTAGGCAATTGACACCTGAATATAAGAGTAAATCAACCAGCCGAATATTCAGTATTCGGCTGAATAGTTACTATTCGGTTTGAAGGGTATTCGGTTGGCCAAATATTCAGCATTCGACCAAAACTGTTATTCGGTGCATCCCTAGTTAAAACATAATAATAATTAAAACTTTTTGTAAGAATCTACTATGTAAAAGTCAAATATGAATGTAATTTTATAATTTTGATAATTTTATAGTGTGAAATATGAAATTACTATAAAAATAGTAATAAATTATACCCACAAATATATTTATTGAAACCAATTTAGGAAAGCTTCTGATATATAATATATATACATATACAGGTACTTACAAAGCTTTAACCTTTTTTTTTAAAACTATTGTTAAAAAGTACTAGAATTTTGTGAAGGGTAATGAAACCCTTTAGAATAAGAGAATGGGAATACTTTACTAAAAATTTTCAATATTTTCAAGTATACTTTTAAATGACTGTCGATGTTTAATATTAGTCATTTCAATTAACCTGATATTAAAATAGAAAAATTCATACAATATTTTTTTCTTGTTGAAACAAATAAAAATTTCATAAAAATATTTTGTTTTTTACAAAATGAGCCCCAAACATTAAAAACTGAACAGACTCCTGCATTTGCTTTAACATCAAAATTGATGCTTTTCACCTTATCAGTCTACAAAATTTTATACTTACATGATCTTCATATGCAAAATTTTTCCAAAAACACAGAACGCCTTCAGTAGCACAAAATCTTCTTGACACGTTGTCTCCAAAAGTTTCTGATACAGCAAAACTTAACTGGCGTTTGACAGGAATTTTATCGTCCTTAATTTCATCAGCATCCCCTTTTTCAGGAGTAGATATTGCTTCCAAAGGAGTGCCCTCATCTTCAGACTTCTAATCAAATAAAAAACTTTAATTAAACATTTGTACAATGTAATCAAACTAAGAACAAGAACACACAAAAAAAAAATTTGCTCCTTAGCTAATATAATTTAATTAAATAATAGATATGACTGAAAGATGCAACAAGAATTATTTGTATTCATTATGTGCTCCTTTATGTACATTATGAGATAAAAAAGTATTTTTAAGACAAATAAAATAGTCTGTTATTAAGATTTAAAAAAAAGTTAATGGACCCAAATTATTTTATGAATAAATTCTTAATCAAAGTCACACATGCCTCTGCTCCCAGTAGCAAAAACAGTGCAGCATGGCAAGGAGAGCTGCAGATTGTTTAAAGTTTAAAGCTCAGCAGATTAATTTAGCATCTCAAAAAGAAATGTCAGGATTAAAAATACAAATCATGAAAAACGGCAGTTTTTCTAGTGACGCAAGCGCAAAAACAAACGAACGCCACGACACTCAGCGGAAACGGAAAAACGAACGAAAACTGCGACACTTATATATACAGGAATTTTAAGATCAAACAAACCGCTGAAAGCCGACACTTAATATCTCAGGAAATATAGGAGGTTATGTTCTGATATTTTCAAAATAGACTTTCACCTTCTGTCTGATCCTACCCTGAAATCTCTACATTTCTGCGTGCAATATATTTCGAGATATGAATTGGCTCATTTAAGTTATAAATGGACGGACTAATGTGTAAGAATTTTTTCTCGAATATGGCTCGAGCGAATTTAGTTTAATTTATATATGATATTAATCGCTTTTATCTGATGTGCCTGACATCTCCCTTTTCCCTAGGAAAACTCTTGTTTTTTTTATAACTCAGTTTAAAAATCGAACTATTTTTTACTCCGAAAATACCGTGATGCGGCAGTTTCGCGGACAAATTTCTTCTCTTCCATCTGAAATACTGAATATCAAATAATCGTTTTGGCTCCATCTATCGGAAAGCGTCAAAAATAAACACAAAAAAAAAAATATATATATATATTTCTTTTTTTAATATATATATTAAATGAGTTATTTATTTAGGTACTTGTATTTTATATGACATTTGTTTATCAAAAATATTCTTTGTATTTATATTGTTTTCATGCTGATACGTTGTTAACTTTCAAAATTGGTTCTATTTTAAAAGGTGATTGCAACAACAAAAAATTTTTCCTTTATTTTCATAAAAATGACAAATAATATGATAATCATATGCAAATATTTGTAATTTTTTTAAAATTAGGTGATAAATCACTTAAACTACGGATTGAAAAAATTCTTAAAACAGAATTTGAAAATAATTAATTTGCTCATTAAGTTTCTAGTATATATAATATATAAATTACAAAATGTTAAGCTATAATAAAATTTTGAATAGATTAAGATTTTTTTTAATTAAATTCATAACAAACTATACTACTTAAATATTTACCAGTATAAAATTTTCACCTTTTAAAGATTTTTCTATTATTATTTATTTTTCTCTTTTAAATCAAATCTATACCTAAAAAATTTTAATAAGAAATAAATATAAATAAGAAATTTTTGTCATTTTTAAAATGTACTATATTATGCCTTTGTAATGTTGCATGTGTCCATCTTTTTTATCACTTTTTATAAAATTTTAAAATTTTATTTAGTTTGTTATTTTGTTCGAGTATGACCTATAAAACAACACTTTTAATACAGTGTTATAACTCATTACCATGCTCCTTTAATTTTACGATTTGATCATTAACCCCTAAAAAGTAATGATATCAATACAAAAAACCCTTAACGGGTTAAAATTTTGTGACGCAGCACTGTACTTTATGGCTATAAGAATTAGAAATACGGGTCTTAAAAATAATGATATCAAATTTTCAGTGACGCTTTGATATTAATTAAATTATACATAGATTTTCTTATTTGAATTTGCTTTTTCCTTTTATTTATATTTACAGTGTAAACGTTATTTTCAACATAAAATAATATATAGCATTTACTCATTGATACCTTTCCATTCACATCTCTTATACTATGAAAGCATGTGTTTTAAAAGAAATCATATGAAATTCCAGTAACGCAGTGGTGTTACATTAAGTGATTTGTTTTTAAATTTCTCTGCAATTATTTTGTTTTGCATATTAAAGTATATGTGCACATTGAAATATTGCTTTTAATTTTCAAATACGCTGTCAAATATATCACTTTCATTAAGCTTATATTATGTACTGAAATATATTTATTTCAATGAATTATTCTATCTTTTGCGTCACGCCATCCAAAACTGTAAGTAAAATATATGGAAATGTTTACTTTGTGTCATTTCATCCAAATAAATTGAAAATGCATGCAAATAGATATCGTGATGCAAAGAAAAAAACTGTGAAATTGTTTTCAGTTTTGGATGGCGTGACGCAAAAGATAGAATAATTCATTGAAATAAATATATTTCAGTACATAATATAAGCTTAATGAAAGTGATATATTTGACAGCGTATTTGAAAATTAAAAGCAATATTTCAATGTGCACATATACTTTAATATGCAAAACAAAATAATTGCAGAGAAATTTAAAAACAAATCACTTAATGTAACACCACTGCGTTACTGGAATTTCATATGATTTCTTTTAAAACACATGCTTTCATAGTATAAGAGATGTGAATGGAAAGGTATCAATGAGTAAATGCTATATATTATTTTATGTTGAAAATAACGTTTACACTGTAAATATAAATAAAAGGAAAAAGCAAATTCAAATAAGAAAATCTATGTATAATTTAATTAATATCAAAGCGTCACTGAAAATTTGATATCATTATTTTTAAGACCCGTATTTCTAATTCTTATAGCCATAAAGTACAGCGCTGCGTCACAAAATTTTAACCCGTTAAGGGTTTTTTGTATTGATTTAATTTACAGTATCTCTACATTTATGTACGTGCTATGCTATAGCTATACATCCTTAATTTACTTTCTGTACAGATTCAAATTCTATATATATTATGAATTGCTAATACAGTATATGATCTGTTATCTGGAATCATGTTATACAGAATGCTCTAAAAACCAGAATGCAAAATGCTAACTAAAAAATTTTTTTATAACAAAATTTAAGAGTGAAAAGAAATACAATAAAAGTGGTCAGAATTAAATTCTTGTGGCCTACTTCCTTTAATGCTACAGTGTTATTCTAAAGAAATATGGTGAGCAGAAAATTGTCCAAATAATTACTTGATAATTTGTAAATTTGGATTAAAAAATGAATTTTTGTGGTATTTTTTAATAAGCATTAATAATACATACTCCATACAGTACCTACCTGTAGACAAATTTTATCCTTGAGCTCAGATTGCATGCATAAAGTCCCAATTGTTACAAAAATGTTAAATAATTTTTTATTAATTTCCATTATTTGTAGAATTAATTTCATTCAATGTTTAGCAATATGTACTAAAAATATTTGAAACATTTATGAATGATTGTTACAAGAGACATGTATTAAACAAAATGCTATCATAGTCATAGATATGTTTGCAAAATCCAAATCAAAAGATGCTCCTCCCAAGACTCAAAATTAAACTTCATATTTACCTTTATTTATTTTTTGTTAATTATTAATATTATAATTTAAATTTAAATTGTAATTGAGAATGTTTTTTATATTATGTAAATAATTTATTAAATGAGCAAATTTATAAGTAAAGTATTTATGTAATAATATTAATATTTATCATTACTATTTATGAAATTATTTGATAGATTTTTTATATTCAGTATTAGTAAGGTGTTTCGAATTATGGAAATTCCCTTTATCCAGAATACCCTGGTCCCAAGATTTCTGGAAAACGGATCCTATACTGTACTTCTGGTGATACTAGACTTAGACTTGGTCTAAAATTTCTGGATTGTAGACAAATTTTGTTTTGTTGCAGATGATAAGATATAGAAAATTCTGCTACTGGACTTGGACCTCTGCTCATGAAATAATAATAAAAAAATTATTAGTTGATCTAATAATAACAATGAAAAAAAAAAACAAGACTTGATTTCTTACAAGTATGTTATATTACTGATTAAAAAAAAAAAAAAAATTGTGATACTCAATATTGAATTTTTCCAACACATACCTAATTTCAATAACCTAAGACTCAATTGTGAATAATAATTTTAACGATAATGCAAAACAATATAATTTACGAAGTATAAGCAAATTTTATATTTTTAAAAAGGAAAATATGTGTCAACTGAATAATTCTGTAATTCTTTATAATATATGAAAGTTAATAAAAAATTATAATAAATACTTAATAAAATCTCGTAATATAATATTAAAACAATGGTAGTCTACTTATATATTTAATTTACAAGTATTTAGGAATACTAGTATTTAATTGTAAAAATTCATTTAGTTGAACAACAGTTGGAAAAATTATATAGAAGTTTAATTCCTAATAAGCAAGCACAATTACAAAGCAAAAATGCATTTAGGAATTTAAATATCATTTATAAAGTACCATTATTTAGTAACTCATTAAATAATAATTCAAAACAGAAAAAAAGTTATTAATTATTTGAGGAATTTACTCTAAAAGTATGATCGCATACTGATACACATATGTCACATATTAATATAAAAATAATGCAAAATTTCGTGCATATAAAAGAAATGCAATAGCTTAAAATTTAAAATAGTATTTCATAACAAATTTTTACTTTAAATTTATAAGTGCTAATTCGTCAAACATATTTAAAAAAAAAATAATAATAATTTTGCAATAGAAGAAAATTTATAGAACGGAAGAATGTAAACAACATAAATAATTGATGTATAATAATAAATAAATAAGCAATAAAACTGAATAAAAAATTATTTACATCAACATCATCTTGTATTCTAATTCGTTGACGACGTCCAAACAATCTTTGCCTTCTAGTTTTGTCATAATTAATATGAAACTTTTTCATTTTGTCAATAGTTGCAAAAGATAATTTAAAATCATAAAAATGTATTTTTAAACAAACAGGTGGAATCCATTACATAACAACAACAACTATACGCAAAAAATAGCAAATAGCTGGGAATCAGGAAGCCCAAATCTGTTTCAAATTCCTTATTTTTAAAAAAAGAAATAAATATAAATTAAATGATGAGGCAATAATAGAAATAATGTCTGATCATAGGTTTGACACATGTATTTGCCTAGAAAAATAATACAACAGAAAAGAAAATACACGAAATTTTGGCGGGGAACGGAAAAGGAAAAGGTGGTAGGTTGGGTGGTTTGGTTTCGTTTGCACTTGCAGTTTGATTTGTTTTCTTTTTTCAGCCAATAGCAGTACAGCCGGAAATGTCTTTTGGGGATCGAGTAAAAATAAATTTTCAGGAAAAATTTAGGTCAGTTTTTAAATCGATATCCACGTTACATTTTTATATCACTTTGTCAGTGCTCTACTTTCCGTATTAATAATTTATTTTTCGTTGAATTTCAGAAAAGCTGATAAGATTTGAAAAATAAATAAGCAAATAAATAATTTGTAAAAAATGTAAAATAAAAATTCAAACGACTTTTTCTTGTTTTCAACAAAAATTTGCAATTTTGTGTGGTCACCAATTTTACAGATCATTGTAAAATAATTTTTCTTTATTCCTTTTCCTTTCCTCTTTATTCCCCAAATTCTTATGTACTTACTGTCATTCACTACGGTATGTTTGTGATTTTTTTTTTCCCCTTCGACAGAATTAAAAAAAAAAAAAAAAAAAAAAATTATACAGACACGACATTATTTCATTATTTAAAACATGAAAATCTGACATTGACAGATTTTAATTTAGTGCCAGAGGCCTACTGCTAAACTTGTTAATATCGACAAATTCTTCTTTAGTTAATTCGTGACGATCTAAATTCCATGATAAAGTTTTCATTAAATCAAACCAATGTGTTTCAGCTGCAGATATTGTAACAAATAACGTTGGAAGTCCAAACAGTCTTATAGCCGCAAAACAACGTTTTTTCTCTTTTTCCCAATGAGGGGGAGGTGTGCCTTGGGGGGGACTCATGTCAAAGGTGTGCCTTGGGGAGGGACTCATGTCAAAGTTGTACCTTGGGGGGGACTCATGTCAAAGTTGGGCCTTGGGGGGACTCATGTCAAAGTTGGGCCTGGGGGGAGACTCATGTCAAAGTTGGGCCTTGGGGGGACTCATGTCAAAGTTGTACCTTGGGGGGGACTCATGTCAAAGTTGGGCATGGGGGGGACTCATGTCAAAGTTGGGCCTTGGGGGACTTCATTCAATAAATCCCCATTCAACAAACCGACTGAAATAGGCCCTTAGCACTATTAAGAGTGTATTATAAAAATTCGACAACGCTGTGCCGACTGAAATAGGGATACCTTGGGGGGGACTCATGTCAAAGTTGGGCCTGGGGGGGGGACTCATGTCAAAGTTGGGCCTTGGGGGGACTTCATTCAATAAATCCCTATTCAATAAACCGACTGAAATAGGCCCTTAGCACTATTAAGAGTGTATTATAAAAATTCGACAACGCTGTACCGACTGAAATAGGGGTACCTTGGGGGGGGACTCATGTCAAAGTTGGGCCTGGGGGGGACTCATGTCAAAGTTGTGCCTTGGGGGGACTTCATTCAATAAATCCCCATT
Source organism: Salticus scenicus (assembly GCA_963930645.1). NCBI lineage: Eukaryota > Metazoa > Arthropoda > Arachnida > Araneae > Salticidae > Salticus > Salticus scenicus. The sequence continues at coordinate 86,763,085 of OZ005648.1, forward strand.
CAATAAACCGACTGAAATAGGCCCTTAGCACTATTAAGAGTGTATTATAAAAATTCGACAACGCTGTACCGACTGAAATAGGGATACCTTGGGGGGGACTCATGTCAAAGTTGGGCCTGGGGGGGGGACTCATGTCAAAGTTGTGCCTTGGGGGGACTTATTCAATAAATCCCCATTCAATAAACCGACTGAAATAGGCCTCTAGCACTAATTAAGAGTGTATTATAAAAATTCGACAACGCTGTACCGACTGAAATAGGGGTACCTTGGGGGGGACTCATGTCAAAGTTGGGCCTTGGGGGGACTTCATTCAATAAATCCCCTTTCAATAAACCGACTGAAATAGGCCTCAAGCACTAATTATGAGTGTATTATAAAAATTCGACAACGCTGTACCGACTGAAATAGGGGTACCTTGGGGGGGACTCATGTCAAACTTGGGCCTTGGGGAGACTTCATTCAATAAATCCCCATTCAATAAACCGACTGAAATAGGCCCTTAGCACTATTAAGAGTGTATTATAAAAATTCGACAACGCTGTACCGACTGAAATAGGGGTACCTTGGGGGGGGACTCATGTCAAAGTTGGGCCTGGGGGGGGGACTCATGTCAAAGTTGTGCCTTGGGGGGACTTCATTCAATAAATCTCCATTCAATAAACCGACTGAAATAGGCCTCTAGCACTAATTAAGAATGTATTATAAAAATTCGACAACGCTGTACCGACTGAAATAGGGGTACCTTGGGGGGGACTCATGTCAAAGTTGGGCCTGGGGGGGGACTCATGTCAATGTTGGGCCTTGGGGGGGGACTTCATTCAATAAATCCCCATTCAATAAACCGACTGAAATAGGCCTCTAGCACTAATTAAGAGTGTATTATAAAAATTCGACAACGCTGTACCGACTGAAATAGGGGTACCTTGGGGGGGACTCATGTCAAAGTTGGGCCTGGGGGGGGGACTCATGTCAAAGTTGTGCCTTGGGGGACTTCATTCAATAAATTCCCATTCAATAAACCGACTGAAATAGGCCTCTAGCACTAATTAAGAGTGTATTATAAAAATTCGACAACGCTGTATCGACTGAAATAGGGGTACCTTGGGGGGGGACTCATGTCAAAGTTGTGCCTTGGGGGGACTTCATTCAATAAATCACCATTCAATAAACCGACTGAAATAGGCCCTTGGCACTAATTAATGGCCACCTTAATGTCAAAGTTGGGCCTGGGGGGGACTCATGTCAAAGTTGTGCCTTGGGGGGACTTCATTCAATAAATCCCCATTCAATAAACCAACTGAAATAGGCCTCTAGCACTAATTAAGAGTGTATTATAAAAATTCGACAACGCTGTACCGACTGAAATAGGGGTACCTTGGGGGGGAATCATGTCAAAGTTGGGCCTTGGGGGGGACTTCATTCAATAAATCCCCATTCAATAAACCGACTGAAATAGGCCCTTAGCACTAATTAAGAGTGTATTATAAAAATTCGACAACGCTGTACCGACTGAAATAGGGGTACCTTGGGGGGGACTCATGTCAAAGTTGGGCCTTGGGGAGACTTCATTCAATAAATCCCCATTCAATAAACCGACTGAAATAGGCCTCTAGCACTATTAAGAGTGACGTATAAAAATTCGACAACTGTACCGACTGAAATAGGCCTCTAGCACTAAAAAAAAAAAAAAAAAAACGTACATTTATTTAAAATGAGGAAAATAAATTAGAAAAATTAGAAATATCAGTCGTATCGTTACAAATAAAATAAGGTATCAAATGAAAGGGAAAATGCTTGTGAATCCGATGGATTAAACATCAAACAGGTTATCGATCGGACAATTAGATTTTTTTAAATTAACTAAAGTATGAATTTTAGGTGGCAACAGCAGAAGATTGTATGGAAACGGTTTGGAGAAATAAAAAAAGAAATCTGCTTCAGATTAAGTCACATGTTTTTGAAGTAGGATTAAAAATCGCAGTTTTCATTTTTTTTTTTTTTTTTTTTTTTTCTCTCACGAACACAAAAATATAACATGCAGCCTGTACCCCACAAGACCAACTTGCATTTCAAATTTCATTAATTTTTTTGGTTAATAAACAAAAAAGTCTTTTTTTTTTTTTTTTTTTTTTTAATTAAATTTTATTCTAACTTTGAAAAGATTTTTGTGATACGATACATTAAGAATTTGGGTTTTAAAAAAATTTTTAAATTATTTTTTCCCTCATCAAGTTAAAACGTTTTAAGACAATTGTAAAGAGAAAAACTTATAATTTTGCTGCTGAATTTTTTTCAATCAGCAATAAGAACCGTGATCACCAATTTCATGGGCCTTACACTACTATTATATGTTACATATAGTTATGACCATTACAAAACTTTTCTCTGTATCAGAAAACCATCTAAAACCTAATCTGAAAAAGATTGCATAACAACGCTAGCTATCGATATGCCTCAAACTGAATCAGCATAGTTCTTCCTGATATCTATCATACATTTGGATTTGGTGAATTTATTACATACTGGCCTATTAGAGCCAATTATTTAGTGATGTGGTGATATTCTGTTTATCATGGTCATAGAAATGTAAAACGCCTAATTTGAATAGGTTTACAAAAAAAAAAAAAGTTTATCAAAATTTGTCGAACAATGTTATTAATAAAATAGAGAAAAGACATCTTTGTGTTAAATAAACATAGGCTTTTGTGACTACATTAAAATCTGTCAAAAATCTTTTTTTTTTTTCTTTAGTTAAGTTATCCTATTATTACTTCCATTACCCTACTACCGTAGGTAATGGAAGTATTATATTCGGTCCAAAAATTCGATATCGAGATTTCGCCTGATTTACACTTTTTAAGGTTCCATGAGCCTGAGTCCAAAAAAGTGGTATTTGGCAATTGATCAATGTGTGTGTATGTATGAAATCTTCTGACTACCATATCTCCAAAACTAATGAAGACAGAACTACAAAACTTCAGAATTGAGACAGGTCTGGTGCACAGATGAATTATCCAAATTTTGGTGACAATTGAAAAACGGGAAGTGGGACGTCGGAGACCGGAAGTGGGACCGTAAGTCCGTATCTCAAAAACGGCTCAAGCAATTTTCTTCAAATTTGTTATATAAACACTCTGTTAGATGTCCTTTCGAATGATATAGTTGGTTAGTTCAAGAAAATTCATAGGCGTTCTGTATAAGTAGCTCAATTTCAGTTCTCGCAAGCGCGATTCTTTAAAATCGGCTGTACGGACTTCTTTCAAACTCGCCATATTAACTCACTTTTAAATATCCTTTGGTACGTAATTGTTGTTTTCCGGTCATTAATTGAGTTTTGGTAAAAGTTGGTATCACAAAAACGGCTCTAACAATTTTCTTGAAAATTATTATACGAGTATAAATCCATTCCTTTCTGTTAGAGAAAAATTAACAGTCCTCCTGCTTAGGTAGGTCAGTTTTAGATCTCGGAAATTGGTGTTTCAAAAAATAACTGTACCTTTTTTCTTTTTTTAAACCTCACTATATGTAAGCTTCGTTTTATATGTCTTTACATGTGTATAAAGTTTCTCTTACCGGAAAAATTTTAGGTTCGTACTACTTCTTTAGGTCACTTTTATGTCTCTGATCACATTATCTCCAAAAAATTCATATAATACGTGTAATAGTGGGTAATGGAAGTCATGTGGCTGTTTCACAAAAGATTTTTTAAAATTTGCTTTTAGAGTATTGGTGCACAACCTGCGGCCCAGTAGGTATCAGTTTGCGGCCCGCCAAAGGACTGACATTTTAGGTTGCATAAATCATTAGCAGGAGAAAAAAAAAAAAAAAAGAGAGAAAGAAAAAGTATTTATTTGTTGCATCCGCAAAACTGGCATTTACAAAAACTTTTTTTTTTTTTTTTTTTTTTTTTTTTTTTGGGGGGGGGGAGGATGAAAATGTTGGTTTTTATACACATTTCTGTTTAAGAGCTAAGTTTTCCATTCTATTTCTCAATAATGTAACCCACAGTATGTTCCTTAATTTTTTATTGGAAAAATCATGGAATCTACTGGTAAGTGGTTATTTTGGTACACGCTAACAGGCTTTACATTTGTGCTTATTGTTTTTGTGACTCCCAATGTAACTTCTTTTTTCTCTCTCTGCAAACCATACTTTTTATTTGTTTATTTTATTTAGCATTTTGTATTTTATATGATACATTTGTTTCATTCTTTTGCTTACTATTCAATAACTTTATGATTATTATGCTTTAAGATTCACTTAACTCGCTAATTAAAAAATTTATATATATATATATATATATATATATTATTATTATTATTATTATTATTATTATTTTTTTTAAAGCAACATATAATACAAGCTGAAGTTTTGCACACAGGCATTTTGCAATGATAGTGCACATTTTTATACATGCATGTGTATATGTGTGTGTATGTATATATTACACGGCAAATATATCTGTACAGTTTAATTCTTTTATATTATCTCATCTGTGGCCCTTTGTACCCTACTGAACAGCGAGAGTGGCCCTCTAGCCAAAAAGGTTGTGCATCCCTATTTTAGAGCATCTTCATGATTTAAGTATGTCACCTGGAAAATAGCAGGTTAAACATTTTCTCATATTACGATATGGATAGTGGCGTACAAAGGGTGGTACGGAGGGGGCGGTCCGCCCCGGGCCTCTGATCTTCAGAAGCCTCCGAAGAAAATTGACCTTACGTATATATATCTGGTGAAGTTGTTTCGCCATTATTTTAACACGAAACATTCCCTGCATTTTCCCTTAAAGTTGTGGGTTCCTGTCTATAAAGAACCTTAATGTACAAAATGTTATGCTATAGCGATAACTCCAAAACCAAACTAGTATGTTGTGGCCACCACATGACTTTCTTCTATATTTTCCTATACAAATTCACCCAGTCCAGTAAATACATATATATATATATATTAATTATTATTTGTTAAAATTATCTTCCATGACAAATGCAGATGATTTCCATCATTGAGAAGTACTAAATATCAAAAGAAAGTCAATTTTATTCACTATGTAACATTTTATAAAATTGCGATTTGTTTCTTTTTTCCTTAAAAAAAAAAAAAAAAAAAAAAAAAAGAAAACTCTATTTTAAATTATTGCATACCGATGGTTCAAACAATCGTTTTACAGGTATTGATGAGTTCTATCGAAAGATACCCATAATGAAAATTTGCTTCTCTCGGGGGAACCACCCCCAGGGGGAAGCGATGCTCCTATCATATACAAAAAAATTTCCCAGTTGAATATCTCTAATATAAATAATTTTTTTTTTCATAATGATTATTAAAAAAATAGCCCCTTTTATGTACATTTATACGAAATTTTATCCTATACTGCCACGTTATAAATTTAGAAAAAGAGTGTTGGGAAATTTTCACCAAACAGGCACTAATTTATGTCAAGTTGCAACTATGTATCAAATTTTATGAAATTCTCTGCAGTAGTTCCTGAGATACGGTTGCCACAAAATTTTGTCTCACAGACAGGCATTTTCTAAAAATTGTTAAATCGAGTTCTAAACCTCTTGAAACGTGTAAATTCATTAAAAACACGAGGTCGAAAATTTTTACGAATCCAATACTTTCTTCTATTGAATATAGACGAAAATAAAAAACTCATTTATGCAAAGCCTGACTAAGGTAGGGCAAGAAAGGGCTCCTGGCTTTCTTGTTAGGTTTGGCTTCTGAATTAATCTCAAAACTTACTTTATTGCCTTTTCATAGTAATAGAATTAAGTGAAGAAATGCAAGGGGGCCTCAGTATAGGAGAAACTCCAATTAGGGGGGCTCCCAAAGAGATTTTCCCTCCGAGCCTCGAGAGTTGTAGGTCCGCCATTGAGTATGGAATATAGTTCTAGTTTGCAGCATTGAAACAATTTAATTAATATGCATTTATACGTGTATTAGAAAAATCCGTATATTAGTTAAAAGAACTAATTAAAATAATTCATCACTCAGAAATTATGAAATCCTTTCCCATATTATGGAACTTAGTGATAGTCGAAGTCAGCACGAGTTAGAGAATGGTTGAGCGAATGCTGTTTAAAAACAAGAAGTAAAATCATCCATCTTTCAAATATTATGAAACATTTTTCCATAGGAAGTATAGTTGTAGTAAAATGCGAATGAGTCAGGCAATATTGATTAAGTCTTATTTAAAAAACAAGAAAGTAAAATCAATGCATCGCTCATAAATTATGAAACATTTTCCCATATTACGGAGTACAGTAGTGGAAGTGGTAAAAATGAAAGTGAATCAGACAATTATTAAATGAATATATATATATATATATATATATATATATATATATAAAACAAGAAATAAAAATCATGCAGTCTTGATAAATTATGAAACATTTCCCCACATTTCCAGGATATTGTTATTGTAAAAGCGAGAATGAGCCAGAGAATGATTGAGTGAATGTTATTTTAAAAAAGTAAAAGAGAAGTAATAATATAACAACAAATGTTATGCATGTATATTGAAAGACTTTCTAACATAATGGGATATAACTGTAATAGAAGAAAGAATGTACTAATGAATGTTTTAATTGTTTCTGCTTAAAAAATGTCAAGAGGAAAAAAATAGAAGAAAGTAAAAGCATAACGCATGCATCATAAAATATTTATGAAACACTTTCCCATATTTGTAGAAAAAGAAATAACCATTGTGGACCAAAATCTGTAGGAGACAAATCTCGATTTTACATATACAGAAACACATTTTATTTTTTACACACACACACACACACACATATATATATCATTTGAGAAGCTGATAGAGAAATAAAAGAGCTATTACTATAGGAAGAATAACACCTTTAATCGCCCATGCTATAAGAAGTGTAGATACACACTGTTAAAAGTTGTATTCCAGATGGAACCAAAATCCAAAACATGGCATGGCACCCAGCAGCTACAACCATAAGATGGTGAAAGTTTCTACCATGATGTGGTGCTTGATTTAACCAAACTTGGTACTATAATAGTTAAAACTATAAGATGGGTAAACCTTCTACCATAATAAGATATTTTTTCTCAACAACAAGCAGGGCCCGACTAACAAAGTTTTGTGCCCAGGGCACTTTCAAATTTTAATGTCCCCCCCCCCCCCCCCAAAAAAAAAAAAAAAAAAAAATTATATATATATATATATATATATATATATATGTTTCTGTTTTTGGCTTTTATAAAATTACTTCACTCAGCCAAATATAGGTGCTGCCGGGTTATAAGTTTCCGAATTATCGATGCTTCTCCGTACGTTAATTGTACAATTTCATGTATTTCAAATGATCTGATGTACAGTATCAATCAAGATTTTATTTTAAAATTTTATTCATAAAAATAAAACATAGTTGAATTAGAAAATGAAAGAAAAAACTAGGGGATTTAGATCAGATATTTTTAATCATTAGTAAAATTTTGTGCCCCTCAGAAATTTCGTGCCCAGGGCACGAGCCCCGGGTGCCCGTGCGATAATCAGGCCCTGACAACAAGAGCCAAGCCAAGTCATGCTAGAAGGTTGCACAATCGTATGTTTTCAGCTTCATTAGAACTAAGTTTTGTATATTGTAGCTACTGTAGTAGCAAATTTTGATTTAACTTTTAGAACCGAAATTTTTAACTTTGGAGGTTGCTCGTACTTCACTATTTTTGTTTATTAATACAGCAGAAATTCAAAATGAAGTTAACTGAAGTGATAATGTTTGCAGAAGGAATTTAAATTTGGAAGTCTTTCAATTATTGTTACGTTTACATGCGTTTTTTCTTATAATTATCTTTGAGTGGAATACATTTTTTATAACACTAATTTTATAAAAATGGAAATATATATTTAGTGCTCGATAAAATTTTCCGTTAAATATGTTACTTATCGTACCTCTTTTTGTGAGAATAAGGATCTTTATGCAATGCATCTGTAAATGTTTGCAATATTACTTTAAATATTGACTTAAAAGGACAACATTCTAACTCCCCTAAGACACACAAGAAGTATTTATCAGTTACACAAATCTGCGAAGAACTTTTTTTTTTCTCTTTTTGTGAGTGTTATTTTTCCAAGGATGCTAAATTAAAATACTCTGGAGTGACTCTACTCGACTTTCCGAACATTAAGTAATTAACGGTTGTATAAATAAATTAAAGTAAGAGAAATCGTTAAATACGCAAAAATAAAATCATAATAGTGTGCATGAGTACTTTTCTTCATATAGTATTTTGTTTAGTTTAACACTATGACAATTGCGCTTCAAATAATTTTAGCCCCATAGATCATAAAGATACATTTTCGTTGTGTCCCTGTAAAAATCAATACGTGCAAGACTCACCAAAATCTATAAAATTCGTACGATGGTTGCCTATAACATGCATATAAATTTTCAGATCAATCAGATGAGGCATTTAGACGCTATTGCCTTTTAAATAATTTGAGCCCATAAGCCACAATGATAAAGTATTTTTCTTTATGTTCCTGTGAAAAAAATTTAAGAATTATATTTACTAAACAATTATATTTACATGGTGTCTGCAATTGTGACCTGTAACATGTGTATGGATTTTCAGTTCATTCAAATAAGGAGTTTAGACGCAATCGCACTTTAAATAATTTAAACCCATAGGGCATAATGATAAAGAATTTTCCTTGTGTCCCTGTAAAAACCTTATAAGTGCTAGATTCCCCAGAATCTTTATGCTTCATGCGACGGTGACCTACAGTACGTATATAAATCTTTACCTCAATCGGATAAGGCATTTAGATGCTAATGATTTAAGCCCATAGGCCATAATGATAAAGTTTTTTCTTGTGTCCCTGTAAAAAAATATAAGTACTAGATTCACCAAGAGCTATGTAGTTCGAGTAACGGTGACCTTTAACACGTATATAAATTTTCAGCTCATTCTCATAAGGCATTTAGACGCTATCACACTTTGAATAATTTCAGCCCGTTAGGCCATAATGATAAAGAATTTTTCGTTGCATCCCTGTAAAAAAAACTATACGTGCTAAATATACCAGAATTTATGTACTTCGTGCAGCAATGACCTATGCCTGTGTGTAAATTTTCAACTGAGTTGAAAAAAGCGTTTAGACGCTATCGCAGTTTGAAAAATTTTGGCCCATATAGACCCTAATCATAAATAATTACTCTTTGTGTCCCTGTAAAAAAACTATAAACGTTAGATTCACCAATAAATATAAAATATACAGTTAAATAAATATAAATATACAGTTCGTGTGACGATGACTCATAACATGTGTATAAATTTTCATCTCAAATGAAATAGGCGTTTAGACACTATCGCATTTTACATAATTTGGGCCCATAGACCGTAGGATAAAGAATTTTTCTTTGTGTCCCTGTAAAAAAACCATAAGTGCTACATTCACCAAAATCAATAGGGTTCGTGTTATGGGGACTTATAATATATGTACCAAATTTTAGCTCATTTGAACAAAACGTTTAGACGCTGTCGTGTTCACTCACATACATACACACATACAACATCGTAAAAATAGTAAATATGAATTCAGGGGTCTCAAAACGAGTAGAAATACCAAAATCTCAAACTCGGATTTCTGGCATGTTTACAATGCTTTCCTCACTATAGTGTTCGGAAAGTATTTAAAAAAAAAAAAAAAAAAAAAAAAAAGCCTCTATTTATGCCCATTGCGTATTTTTTTATTTTTTTTTAGGAAAGAGGACTATTAGTCTCAATCTACGGATTTTTACGATACCAGTTTTACGATAGTTGGACATTTATCGAAATTGAAAATATATCGAAAATATAATTGAATAATTTGAAAACGATATTATAATTTGGAAAAAAAAAAACTAACAGTCCTCCGTACTAAATTAAATTCTGCTTTTGCCAGAAATCGTTTTTTTTTTTTTTTTTTTTTTTTAAAGCAAAATAACAATTGTTTACAATTAAAAATGACTAATCTTATTACACTGAACTAAACATATTCTTACCCATGCACAATTAAATAAATAATTCGTTTATGATATTTCCACTGCCCGACATTTCACCCCCACACATCCCTCATAGCTTCCATTTTGCATTATTTTTTTAGATACATTCTATAAACATTGTTACTAAAATAGTTATTGAATGTGATTTTTATAATCAACTACAGGATGCCAAATTTATATTTTTCTCGCAAAAATAAATTAAAAATATGAGCTTTATAAAATAAACTGACGCGAGGGAACTTTTTCAAGATATATTTTTCGGTTTAAGTAAGTAAAAATCTATAAGCATCTTATATGGTTTGTTGGATGCAGACACATGTTATTCATTATTTTTGCATGCTATTATTATATTTCTTATAAAATTCGACTCGATAGATACAGCTTAATTTTTTCTTTAAAGATGCTTTATATACTTTAATTGTAAAACTTTGCACTTGGAAAAAGACAGAACATTATGACCAGGTTTTTACAATGTTTAGTTTTAATAATAACAAGAGTTGCATCAAATAATGATTTTTGCCGAATGCGGTATTTGACCGAATACTTAAATTTCAATGTAAATATTTTTCATACCCAAAACAGCTTAATTATTCTTAACATTTATAGCATATATATATATACATAAACATTAAAAAGGATCAGCATAAAACATAAGTTTTATATTGAAAATTAAAGTAAAATAAAATATCATTTTTTTTTTTCAGCTATTTGAAATTCTGTTCATTCTTTTACACAATATTTGTTTGGAGTTTTCATATAAATAGCTTAATATTTTTGGCTATTAAATTATGCAAATGAAATTTTTTTAAAGCTTGCGTATGTGCAGTTATTTAATAAAAATGCTCTTATTTCATATTTAACATTTTTGCATTCTGATTGCAGTATGCTGTATCTAATATTGTACACCAAGTTTCCTAAAAATGGGATTGCACTGTATCTAATACCCTATGTGTTATAATTATTATTATTATTATTTTCAATTTTTTAAAGAAATCATTATATTTTAGTGAATATCTGTGGTAGCCTCATAAAAAATTATACAGATAATTTGAGGAATCCTCATAAACGCATTTCAAGCATTGCTTTTTACAGGGTGATCCAAAACATTTTTATATTTAATTTTTTACTGTTCCCCTTTTCCTCTTCCGGACAACTTTTGCTGAAATACATGAGGTATAACATGTTCTTTATACTCCCAAAGTTTCAAGATAATTCCCGAAGAATTTTTCTATATATTTGACAGAACGTCTAAATTCGAAAGTGTTTAAATACTTATTGGTAAATAGTGTAAACTGCTAACTTTTTTTTTTTTTTTTTTTTTTTAAATAATAATAATAACAATAATAATAACAATAAAAAGACTTTGAGTTAATTAAATATCACTTTTCTATAAGATCTGTATTTTTCAGTTGGTAAATCGTTAGCTCAAAAATGATAAAATATTAAATATTATTTTTCTCAGAATCTCTAATTTTTAATCAATTTTAGAGATTTTTGGACTGTGAAGTCATAATCATTTAGCCATTTTTCAATGTTTGACAAAATCATTTACAAATGTGCGGTTTAAAAAAAAGTCTTTAAAGGTTTGTCATCTAACAGCTCACAAATTTTAAAATTTTAATGCAAAGTGGTCTTGGAAAAAAAAAACAAAAAAACTTTTTAATTCTTCAACAAAAAATTTCTAATTTTCAACGGAATTTAAAGAACTTTTGGACTGTGAACTAATATAATAATCTGTGTTATAATCAGTATTTACAGCCAATTTCTAACTTTTGTCAATGACGATTTAAAATTCACGAAAAAAAAAACCCCAAAAAAAAAACGCGTTTTTATATCGCTAGATAGAAATACGTCGTAACTTATTCTTAACCTGATTTGGAAATTGACTGATTACTAACTTTCTAATTTTCTTTGGAAACTAGAAGATTGTCATCTTGCAAATTTTATATAATATAAATAAAAAATGACTCCCAATAACACATTTTGATTAATTAGAAAAGTTCGATATTGGTTTTCAGCAAACATACCTAAGAACAGCTCTGATTAAATTTGAGCTCTAATAATAATAATAATAACAGATCATTCAAATCGTCCTATTCGTTTGGGAGTTACAATGTCACAGGCAAATTCTGTTCAAACTTTTGAACACTCCTCTTTTTTGGTCGGGGTTTAAGAAAAATAGTAAAATTATTAATGTTACCTCTATGTCACTTATTTCTTTATATAAATCCTCTAAACACTGTATATTTTCTGCTATTCCCCTTTCTTCTGGATGTTCTTCATATTTCACTAGTAGATCACTTAGACTGGAGCAAAGTTCAGAAACGGAGAGTTCGGTCTTATTTTCTATTTTAGCTTTGAGCTCCGAAGTGTCAATATTTTTCAAGAAAATCTGCAAATTTGTTACCTTTGTTCTTAAAGTGTTCTTTAGTAGGCGGTTTTGCTTAAGACGAGAAGCATTTTCAAATTCTTTAGCATTACAGTCTACTGAAACTAATTCTAGATCCATAAAAAGGTGTTTTGTACGTACAGATCAAAAATGGTAAAACAGATTAGTAGGCTTTATAAAGATGAATAAAATTAAAGATAATTTTCTATGAACAAACATAACGATCATAAGCGTTCAACAACAAACGAAATAATACGAACAATGAAATGAAGTACGATGTAACGCGGAGTTGGCAGTAGATACCATTGTATGCGATAATTATTTGTAAGAAAGTTGAATTTTAAATTTGATTATTAATTGAATTTGTCATTTGTAAATTATTTTTAGATTTGACATTTCGAATTTGTAGATTCCTTTTATCAATCAGAGTAAAATAGTATTAAGCTGTCAAAAGTGTCGCTTTTTTATTTTTCTTCTAATTTATCATTTGATAGATTATTAATTGTATTTTTCATAAAGAATATAGAAGATCGATTGATATATTGTTGCAATAATACTTCATAAGTCTGTACATTAGTCTCCCTTTCTCCCTTCCCATGTTATCCTATGGGATTTTTGTTGCTTCGCTTTAGAAAGATATTTCATTCAAAAATGAAGTTTTTATGATTCTGATATATATACATATATATATATTACTCTTTGAATATGTCGTCTTTTATCTTAGTGAGCAATTTTTTACAAAAAATAATTTAAATATTTTATATTATTAAGTAAATTTAGAATTCTAAGTTTCTATCCCTAAGCAAATTTTTAAATTTATTTTTTGCAAAAAATTGCTCACTCAGCTAAAAGGTGGCATATTCAGTGAGTAATATTCAAAAAACAGAATTCGAAAAACTTCATTTTTGAATGAGATATTCTTATAAAACGGAACTACGAAAATCCCATTGGATAACATGGGACGGAATAAAGAAGGAATCTTACTGATCCATAGCCTAAAGTTATTAAAATTTGCTATTTCTTTTTACTTTCTCTTACCCATAGGGTCGAAAAAGTATTGTTTTAAGGTCAAATTTTCGAACGTGAGTTTTTGTTATATTTACATGTTCTGAGGTCCCCTGAATATGTTTTTAAAGAATGGTCTGTGTGTGTGCATGTCTGTCTGTATGTGTGTCTGTTATCACCATATCTCAAGAACAAATAGTAGCAGAAATTCCAAACTCGGTATTCTAAATGTGTATCATATAGGGATGCTACAGTAAACTTTTCGTTGAGATGAAGCAAATGGTTCGTGTACAGGGACACTCAAAAGTATTCAAATACATTACGTCTATGGGGGAAATTGCAGGTAAGTAGAGTTTAACATCTATAGACTGCACTAAACCAAATGAAACGAATATATATTTTTTGTAATAGAGATAGTCAACTGAAAAAAAAAAAATTGTGTATGTAGGAGCCTCGCCGCCCCCCCCCCCCCTTCCTGGTGGGGAAGTCCCCCCTCGAGGGGAGTAAATTTTCATGATGGGTATCTTTCAAACGAGCTCGCCAATACCTTTAAAACGAGTGGCTGAACTATCGATCTGCGATAATTTAAAATAAAGTTATCGATTTTTTTCATTTTTAACATATATATATATATATTTTTTTTACTGTAATATTGAGAATAAATTCAACTTTTTTTTGGATATTTAGTGTTATACTACTTCTCTAATATGGAAATCGTCTGTATTATCATAAAAGATAATTTTTTTAAATAATAATTTTAATAAATTATTTTTTAAAAACAGAATTGTTTTTTAATAACCGAATTAAATTCTATATAAATATAAGTGAATTAATGAAACGGGGGGTTGAGGGGGGCGGCAGCCCCTCTCACACAGAACTAATTATCATATAAAACTCTTCCGAAGCCTAATTTGAATTGTTTAACATAGGTTTACATAACAGTACTCATTATCTTACCTCTTATCTCCAACCTGTATTTATAGTATTAAATTTCAGGGTAAGAGAATTTCGTGTGAGTGACACACCAGATTATTTATTCTTTGTTTTAGATATTCATTTCTTTAGTATATTAGAAATGAAATTGTGTATTAGAAGTGCATGAAAATGCAATTAAAAAAATATTAATGAGCTGAAATTTTATACAACGATTCATAAATATTAAGGATGATACTTCTGAGTACACAGGTAATTTTTTAAGTATCCTGTCTGTTTTCAACAGGAATATAAACTTCCACCATTTTTTCTTTTAATTTCGATTTACATCCAACAGAAGAAAATACTAGATTGTAGAAATTTTCGACTTTCAGTTTTCGATGGATATACAGGACCATAACATAATTTGGTCATTTTTAGAATATATCAGTCTATGTATCTGTGATTCTAAGCGTCCGTGACAAAAATTCTGTAGCAGCTCTAGCTCAAGAACTAATGAATTGAATTTTATGCAAATTTATATGTAATTGCACATTGGCATAAATCAGCATCTTTCAACTTTTGGTGCAATTCACCCATCAGATAACACTGTTATCTTGTTTCTCATAACTTTTAATATGACAATATAGGACAAAATTTTGTATGCGTACACGACGAGGATTCTTTTTAAATACAATTATTATTATTTTTATTTTCACAATTTATCATTTTGAAAAAATATATGTTGTATATATATGTGTGTGTGTGTGTGTATTATAATTGTAACAATCAACAAAGAAAATTTTTTATATGTGTAAGAGCACCCCCCTTCCCCGTGCTCTTGGATGTAAATTTTAAACATGGGCATTTTTGAAAAAAACTTATCAATACGTTTAAAATGAATGATTGAACCGTAGATCCACGGTAATTTGATACAAAGATTTCAATATTTTAATTTTTTAATAAAGTAAATTAGTGAATTTAATTTAATTAATAAAATAAGTAACATAAATAGATAAAATATCTATTTCTTACAATTTCTGTAAGGGTATGAAATGGACTTTCTTTCAACATTTAATGTTGTATTTCTGTATGATGAAATTCGTCTCCATTTATCTTGGAAAATATTTTTGATAAATAATAATTTCAATAAGTAATTTGCACTGCGTGAATTTGTGTAGGAACATAGAAGAAGGTTTTGTGATGGTCACAATATACTACTTTGCCTTGGAAAAATTTAGTTTTTTACCAACCGGTACGATTGAAATTTCGAATCTGACCAAGAATTCAATCGAGTATAGTTGGCCAGTTTGTTTCGCTGTTTTGTCTTTTTAGATAATAATTAAAAAAAAAAAAAAAAAAAAAGGTATGCTATACCATAGCCTTCTAAACTAGGAATTAAAGGAGGCTATGGCTATACAATAAAAAGAACGTTATATGAATATGGTGCAATGTTACAGAACTCTTGGTGTAATATATGAAAAAAATATTTAAAAAAATGTATAGAATTACACTAAACATTGTATAACATTACACTATATTTGTGTAATATTACGCCAATAATTTTAGGCAGCTATATTGTCTCAAGTTTTTAAAGTAACGTTACACATTTTAAACAATGCAAGTTTTTAGTGTAATGTCATACTTTTGAGAATGCAATTTTTTTGGTGTAACGTTACACTTTTTTTACAATGCAAATTTTTAGTGTAACGTTACACTTTTTTTTTTTTTAACAGTGCATGACGAAAGGACTTTAATAAATTGCATTCCAAGCAAATGTAAGCAATATATTGCACCTAAACAATGCTTTGCAAATCCAAGAGAAGTTTACTTTCTTCCATATTCATAGAAGAAAGTGTTGGATTCGTAAAAATTTTCTACATCCGATTTTCCTTAAATTTACATCCGAAGTCACACTCGTCAACCTAGCTGTTCAGAGTTTTTCGGGGTTTTCTCCGAAATAGGCTTGAATGTAGACTACGAACTCTTAAACCCCCCCCCCACACACACACACACATACACAGAGGGCATTTATCGTCAGGCCTAGGCCCCTCCTATAGTCAATCAACCTTACATCAACACACATCCATAAATTTAGTGTTTTGAAATGTCCTGAACACGATTTGACCATTTTTAGAAAATGCCCGTCTGTTTGTGCATGATGAAAATTATGTGGAAGCTCTAGATAAAGAACTGTTGCACACAGTTTCATAAAAAATTACATTTTGCCGCATCTTGACATAAACAGGTGCCATAAGCGGCAACCTTTTGATAGAATAAGCATGTATGTCACGACAGAAATAGAACTTTTTGAATGATGATCTGCAGTTTTTACAGAAATCTTTTGAGCAATTAAAATGATTAGTATATATAGTATGAATTACAAATGTAAGAGAAAAATCTTAATCCTAATTTAAAAAAAAAATGTATACCTGACTTTTTAATTTCTGCTCCTTTCTTTAGTTAGTAGATAACGTTTTGTGTTTTGAAAAATTAAAAATATTCATAAAAAGAATAAACAGTATTTTTCAATGAAAGAAAAATTAATCTAGATTTTTATAAGAATTTGTCTTTTCAAATATTGGAGGCCTTTGTTTAAAGCACACTTTTTAAATCTCCAATGTAAATCATTTTGGTTCTTCTGAATTATTAATTTTCTTTTCTTTCTATCTTCTTCTTCTTCTTCTTCTTTTTTTTTTTTTTTTTTTGAGTTTTAGATCAGATTTGGGTCGGATTCAAGACAATAAGCATCTCTTTTGCGAGGTTAGATCGGATTTCGGGTTGACTTTAAATTAGCTGTCGGGTTCAGATGTTCAACTTGGGTATTTCGTTTTCACGAACTCGAAAAATATCACTATTCGTAACGCCTTATTTTCTTTTCTTTTCTTTTTTTTTTTTTTTTTTTTTTTTTAATTTGTTACATTAAAAAATAAATAAATAAATCTGGTGTGACTCCACTCGACTTTTCGAATATTAAATAATTAATGGCAATTTAAATAAATTAAAGTAAGATAAGTCGTTAAATAAACAGATATCAAAATTTTAATAGGATGTTTGAGTGTTTTTCTTCAAAAAATATGTTTTTTAATTTAATGCTATTTCACTTCAAATAATTTGAGCCAATAGGTCATGGTAATAAAGAATTTTTTGTTGTGTCCTTGTAAAAATCTATAAGTGCTAGATTCACCAAAATCCACACAGTTAGTGCGACGGTGACCTATATCATGTATATAAATTTAAAGCTCAATCGAATGAGGCATTTAGACGATACCGTACTTTAAATAATTTAAGTCCATAGGTCACAATAATAAAATGTTTTTCCGTGTCTCTTAAAAAAAAAAAAAAACCTATAACTTTCCTAAAATCTATACATTTTATGCCACGGTGACCTATAACATATAAAAATTTTCAGATGATTGGAACAAAGCGTTTAGACGCTATCGTGTTCACTCATACACATAACGTATAACTCATACGTATAATTACACACATAACCAAAATCTCAAAGTCTAATTTTTGTCATGATTACAATATTTTTCTTATGTATGTTCGGAAAGTAAAAGGTGTTAAAAATGAAGTATAACTAAAAAATTTTCGTCAAACCTTAAAAATTTTAGGGGGAAGCATTCAGTTCCACCTACCCCTTGGCTACGGGCTTGACTTTTAAATATATGAAATCATTAGTACAGGTAAGCAAGATTACTTACCTGTTTGTCAATGAATATTGTTGATTTTGAAATATCTTGGGTAATATATCATGTGACAAACGGCATTCTATCCATTTGCGCAAAAGGATTAACTTTCTCCCCTTCACGAGTAATCTATCTATATAATAGTTCCTATATCTATGGATAAAATACGACCTCATTCGATTCTGGTAAAGGGTAATTTATAATCGCAGAAATAGACAGATTGGCAATCCATTTATCACCGAAATCAAACGAGAGAGATCGGTGAACTAGTACTGCACAGAGTGATCGAAGCAATTTTGAGTTTATTTTTTTAAATATTGTTTGATGTTAAAAAGATGGTGCGAATTACAAACTTGCGTAAAGAAAGGTGCAGATTTTTTTTTTTTTTTTTTTGAGAAGTTGAAATTTCGAAGATTAAATTTAAAGAATTAAAAAATTGAAATTTTCATTTGGCTCCATTAGAAAAACATTAATGAGTGAATATGTGCTTCATATCCTAATAAGATCATGTATGAAATTTCAGTATTGTATCATAAAAATTTTTGAGATGTGACAAGACAAAAAAATTGACTTAACGGCCCTCTTCACTTACCGTCGCCGGAAGCCCGAGCCAATGTTATTCTATGGGGAAATTTTCTTTACAAATAACTTATTAACTAATACATATTTTTAAATTCTGTCTTCGCATTCAGAAAATTCCCAATTGTTAAATTGACGGACCCTTTTTAAAAATGTATTTTTTTAAATTTGTAATATTTTATTTTGAAATTGCAAAATGAAAAAATTTCGCATATTGAAAATTCGTATTTTGTAGCTTCAAAATAAAACATAAAAAATTAAAAAAATAATTTTTTTTTTTAAAAAGGTCCGTCAATTTAACAGCTGTGAATTTTCAGAATGTGAAAACAGAATTTAAAAATATGTATTAGTTAATAAGTTATTTGTAAAGAAAAATTTCCAATAGAATAACATTAGCTTCGGTTTCCGGCGGCGGTGAGTGCAGCGGGGCCTTAAACCATTTTTTAACACCTCGACATAAGTTGACCTTTACAAAAAAAAAAAAAAAGAAAGAAAGAAAGAAAGAAAGAAAAGAAATCAGGGGGATCACATTTCAAAAGTAATTATCAAAGTTGGTTTCAAGCTAATTTAAAATATGTACACGTATATTATTTTTCATAAACTTACCATTATTTACTTTTCACTATAATACAAAACGATTTAAAAATGCGTGGTAAATAACCTAATAATATGAAGGATTCTTCATGCATTTTATTCAAGAAATATTCTCTAAAATAAAATTACGCAAAACAAAAACTATTAAGACAGGATAAAAATTCGTTAAATATATTGAAAGAAGAAACTTTGGATGATGTAAATCAATACATCATATATTGAAGGCGCAGCAGCTGTTATTTAATATATGTAGATTAAGAATTAAAAATCATTATAATTGATAGCTGCTGTATGTTAAGAAGTTAATTTTATTCGGGTACTAAAAATTCTAACTAGAGTATTTAAAATATGGATAATTAAAATAAATATTTTCAAAATATTTTATTTGATATGAATTAATTATTTTTTTCGTATTATTATTATTATTATTATTTTTTTTTTTTTTTAATTTTAATGATTTTTACTATCATATGTTTTATTTTAAAGTAATTTGCAAATCACAAAACTTTCTTCTATATATTTCTATACAAATTCACGAAATACAATTTATTTATTAATTTTTTTCCGCGTTGAATGCAGTCGATTTTCATCTCAGAGAAATATAGCATTAAATGTCGAAAGAAAGTCAATTTTATTCTGACATCTGAAAAAGAGTTTAAAAAAAGAAAGGAAAAGAAAAGAAATAAAGGCAGAAAGAAAAAAGTCGATAAATTTGTTTTAAATTACTACAGATGATCTAACATTTGTTTTAAAGATATGAATGAGCTCTTTTTAAAGACACCTATATTGGAAATTTACATCCCCTTGGGAATACCCCCCCCCCCCCCAGTGGGTTGAGTGATTCCCTTATATATACAATATTTTTTTCTTGTTGACTATTACTATTATAAATACATTTTTGTTTTCATATTCATATTGGAAAGCTAAAATTAATTCTAATTATGTGCATTTATAATAAATTTTGTCCTATACTAGCATATTATTATCACGAAAGAAAAAAAAAAAAAAAAAAAAAAAAAGATAGTGCCGCTTGTTGAGCAATTTATTCCCAAATGTAATCAGCACCAATTTAAGTCAAGGTAAAACTAAATATCAAGTTTGGTTAAATTTCATTCATTGGTTCGCGAAATATAGTACCGACAAAATTTTTGATTCACATCACAGGCATTTTCCAAAATTGGTTAGATCATGTTAAAATTTCTGAAAAAGTAAAAATCCATCGAAAATTTTTATGAATCCAATACTTTATATATATATATATATATATATATATATATAAATTAAAAGGTATGCTTGCAAATGATATATATATATATATATATATATATATTAAACCCGTTTTTATTTAAATATCTGAATCTTAAATAATAATAATAATAAATTAGTAGTAATAATAATAATATGTAATAATGAATAGAAAAATAAGAGAAATAAATGGAAAAGGGGATTTTTATGCACCTAAACCCACGCCAAAGATAACAGCTTTTAACATTTTTTTAAGGATCCACTTAAAAACTGTAAGTAAACATTGTTGAAGTGCTTTTACTCGCATCTGTCTAAAAAGGACTCCATTAATTTTAGGTACTTTTAAGCAATTCTCCTTTCGTGTATTCCATAGAGAGTGAAGCAATAATGGTTTCGTCAGGCAAAAAGCCAATAAATGCATCTATTTTTGAGAAAAGTTTAGTCTCGAAAAACATTTTACAAACTAGAAAATGCATAAATAAAATAGTACATTAAGTATAAATGTTTCATAATAGTTAAAAGATCGAATGAAAGATAGAAATGCGGTTATTTAGAAAACAGGAGAACGCCTTTTCTCTCTTTGGAGTTGTATTTTATTTCAATTGGAAGTTTCTATAAAACATTAAATGTATATACAGTATATACATGAGAGGTAAAGGCTTAAATGCAACTTTTCCGGTGTACCTGGAATGTGTATTACCAATAACTTTTAATAGAAATTTTCAGAACAATTTTCTGAAATAAATATTGGCACATCTACTTGCCAGAAAATTGCATGTACTATGGAATTTTTGGAAAAATTTACTTTTTGGAATTTATTATGTTTTATATAATGAGGATTTTAAAGAGTAAGTTTTACACTGAATTTAGAGAATATTTGTTTAGATCTATCTTTTACTATATCGCACTATACTACACATACATTTTATTTCTAAAATCTTATTGCTTTATGAATATTTATTATTTGTTCTAGTAAAGTAAATAATTAGGAACGTAATAATCATGCACCCAGAGAAAAGTTTTCTTGTTTTAACAAAAATTGACGTGGACAACAATAACTTCTGTTTAAATGTGTTCCGATAGAAATTTTGTACAGATTAACAAAATAATTTTTGTTGCAATTCTAACAATAACATTTTGTTTCTTTTATAGAAATTTGTCTTTTACTTACCAGTTTACAAAAATTAATGCAAAATTAAATATTTTATTAATATAAGCAAGTACTACATAGATTTTTTTATTACTTTCCGAACACTATAGTGAGGAAAGTATTGTAATCATGTCAAAAATCCGAATTCGAGATTTTGATGTTTCTATACGTTTTGAGGTCCCCTGAGTCCGTTTTCACTATTTTTACGATGATGTATGTATGTGTGTGTGTATGTGTGTATGTGTGTATGTCTGTGAGTGAACACGCTAGCGTCTAAACGCTTTGTTCAATTAACCTGAAAGTTGGTACGCATATTGTAAGTCACCATAGTACGAACCCTATAGATTTTGGTGAATCTAGCACTTATAGTTTTATTACAGGGACACAAAAAAAATTCTTTATCATTATGGCCTATGGGAGCAAAATCTTAAAAGGGCGATAGCATCTAAACGCCTTATTCAATTGAGCAAAAAATTTATACACATATTATAGGTCACAAATACTCAATCTGTATAGATTTTGGAGAATCTAGCACTTATAGTTTTTTTACAGGGACACAAAGAAAAATTCTTTATCATTATGCCTATGGGGCCAAATTTTTAAAAGTGTGATAGCGCCTAAACGCTTTATTAATCTGAGCAAAAAATTTGTACACATGTTATAGATCACAGTTGAACTAACTGTATAGACTTTGGTGAATCTAGCACTTACAGTTTTTTTACAGGGACACAAAGAAAAATTCTTTATCATTATGGCCTATGGGACTAAATTTTTAAAAGTACGATAGCATCTAAACGCCTTATTGAATTGAGCTGAAAATTTATATGAGTATTATAAATCACTGTTGCACTAACTATAAGCATTTTGGTGAATTTAGCATTTATAGGTTTTTACAGGGACACAACGAAAAATTCTTTATCATTATGATCTATGGGCTCAAAGTTCAGTAGCGTTAAATAAAACATCGTGTAATAGATGGAGAAAAATACTCAAACACTCTATTATGGTTTTCTCTCTTTTGTTTGTTTAACAACTCCTCTTTCTTTATTTTATCTACAAAACTGTTAATTACTCAATGTTCGGAAAGTCGAGTGGAGTCACTCCAGATTTTTTTTTTTTTTTTTTTGAAATTTCATAGATTTGTTAACAGTATATTTTGTGTTGTCGTAACGAACTGGTCTTTTATTTCTCATATGGTAATTTGGTTTTAAACAACAAAACAGCCTTTACAAAACACATTTTGTAATCTTAATCAGATCCTTTCTCCTGGTGACAAATCTGAGTAGGATATAAAAAATCTGGAGTGACTCCACTCGACTTTCCGAACATTGAGTAATTAACAGTTTTAGAGATAAAGTAAAGAAAGAGGAGTTGTTAAACAAACAAAAGGGAGAAAACTATAATAGAATGTTTGAGTATTTTTCCCCATCTATTACACTATGTTTTATTTAACGCTACTGATCTTTGAGCCCATAGATCATAATGATAAAGAATTTTTTGTTGTGTCCCTGTAAAAACCTATAAATGCTAGATTCACCAAAATGCTTATAGTTAGTGCAACAGTGATTTATAATATTCAGCTCAATTGATTAAGGCGTTTAGATGCTATCGCACTTTTAAAAATTTGGTCCCATAGGCCATAATGATAAAGATTTTTTCTTTGTGTCCCTGTAAAAAAACTGTAAGTGCTAGATTCACCAAAATCTATACAGTGTGTGCAACTGTGACCTATAACATGTGTAAAAATTTTTTGTTTATATTAATAAGGCGTTTAGACGCTATCACACTTTTAAAAATTTGGCCCCATTGGCCATAATGATAAAGAATTTTTCTTTATGTCCCTGTAAGAAAACTATAAGTCCTAGATTCTCCAAAACCTATACAGGTTGAGTATCTGTGACCTATAATATGTGTATAAACTTTTTACTCAACTGAATAAGGCGTTTAGATGCTATCGCACTTTTAAGATTTTGGTCCCATAGGCCGTAATGATAAAGAATTTTTCTTTGTGTCCCTGTAAAAAAACTATAAGTGCTAGATTCACCAAAATCTATAGGGTTCGTACTATGGTGACTTACAATATACGTACCAACTTTCAGCTTATTCGAACAAAGCGTTTAGACGCTAGCGTGTTCACTCACATACATACACACATACATACACACATACATACACACATACATACACACACACATACATACATCATCGCAAAAATAGGGAAAACGGACTCATTGGACCTTGAAACGTATAGAAACATCAAAATCTCAAATTCGGTTTTTTGACATGATTACAATACTTTCCTCACTATAGTGTTCGGAAAGTAAAAAGCTGAGACGTCCTGATATTTAAGCTTAAAAATCTGGAGTGACTCCACTCGACTTTCCGAACATTGAGTAACTAACAGTTTTGTAGATAAAATAAAGAAAGAGGTGTTGCTAAACAAACAAAAAAGAGAAAACCATAACAGAGTGTTTGAATATTTTTCTCCATATATCACACGAGGTTTTATTTAACGCTACTGAACTTTGAGCCCTTAGATCATAAGGATAAAGAATTTTTCGTTGTGTCCCTGTAAAAATCTATAAATGCTAGATTCACCAAAATGCTTATAGTTAGTGCAACAGTGATTTATAATATTCATACAAATTTTCAGCTCAATTGAATAAGGCGTTTAGATGCTATCGCTGGTCTCATAGGCCATAAAGATAAAGAATTTTTCTTTGTGTCCCTGTAAAAAAACTGTAAGTGCTAGATTCACCAAAATCTATACAGTTGGTTCAAATGTGACCTATAACATGTGTACAAATTCTTTGCTGAGATTAATAAGGCGTTTAGACGCTATCACACTTTTAAAAATTTGGCAAAGAATTTTTCTTTGTGTCCCTGTAAAAAAAACTATAAGTGCTAGATTCTCCAAAATCTATACAGATTGAGTATCTGTGACCTATAATATGTGTATAAAGTTTTTGCCCAATTGAATAAGGCGTTTAGATGCTATCGCACTTTTAAGATATTGGTCCCTTGGCCATAATGATAAAGCATTTTTCTTTGTGTCCCTGTAAAAAAACTATAAGTGCTACATTCACCAAAATCTATAGGGTTCGTACTATGGTGACTTACAATATACGTACCAACTTTCAGCTTATTCGAACAAAGCGTTTAGACGCTAGCGTGTTCACTCACAGACATACACACATACATACACACATACATACACACATACATACACACACACATACATCATCGTAAAAATAGTGAAAACGGACTCGTTGGACCTCGAAACGTATAGAAACATCGAAATCTCGAATTCGGATTTTTGACATGATTACAATACTTTCCTCACTATAGTGTTCGGAAAGTAAAAAAGTAGAATGTCATTCAAGGCAGCTATCAAAATGCGTTGCTTAACGAAGCGTAAAATGCAATATTAAAAGGGATATTCACCTTTAAGATACAATTTTAAACACATTCTTCCATTATAAACATATTTTATATAGCTGTATAAAAATACATACAAATATGAGAGTGATGGGGGAAAAAAATAGTACAACCAACAAAGTATTTGTTTTTTAGTATGCCTCACTCAACGAAGAAAGATGTTACATAACTTTTACAATATAAGTTTGAAGCCTTTGGCTGTCCGTGTATTAAACTGCATTATTGTAGTTCCCAAAAGAGTAGACTAATTTAAGTGTAGTTTATGCTGACCAGATGTCCTCATTTTCTGAGGACAATGCGTTTTTTTAAGTCGTTTTCCCAAGTTTTAAATATTTTTACAGGAAAAATTTCCCTCTTAATTATTAATATTTTGGTACCTATTTATACGAAGAATGTAAAATCATATTCCTAATTATGGAATTGTGATAATTATTAACGCTTTTAATTTATAAAGGTACTCTAATCTGGTCACCAAAGTGTAGTTCATAAAAAAAAAAAAAAAAAAAAGAAAGAAAGAAAAAGAAAAAGAAAAGAAAAAACACTGATTTAATTGGGATGTTTCTTAGCTATGTTTGATAAAAATCTCTTCAGGTACTCGGTCTGTGCTTAGCAAACGCTCGATTTTAATTTTCTCTTACGTTTATATATATAGTAGAGAAAGTACTGTTTTTCGGCAAAGTTATCGAAATTGAGTTTTTATTATATTTGCACGTTTTGAGGTGCCTTGAATTAAAAAAAAAGTTTTTAGCAGCTGGTCTCATGTGTTTGTGTGTGTGTGTGTGCGCGCGCGCGCCTGTTATCAGCATATCTGAATAACAAATAACAGCAGGATGTTCAAACTTGGTATTCTAAATGTGTATCATATAGGGATGCTACACTAAACCTTTCATTGAGGTCAAGCAAATGATTCTCGTGCAGGAACATTCAAGAGTATTCAAATACATTACATCAAAGGGCAAAATCACAGGTAAGCACAGTTTAACATCTGTAGGCTGCACTAAACCAATTGAAATGAATATATATATTATACATATAAAAGCATGTTTCATAGAGAATATGATATGGAAATCATTCACCGTTTGTTTACAGGACTACACAAAAGAACTAAAATATAATGGGACAATATTTCGAAATTGATGGAAGTGCATTTCAGATTGTAATGTGTGTTATTAATATAGGATTATATTTAATTACACAATGTGGTTTGTAGGACATAATTTTAGAAAATATACAGGGCTGCCAACAACTAGGGGAGAAAACTCTCTTATGTATTTTTTTATTTTTTATTGAATGTAATTAGTAATTAGAGGAAGTACTTCACTATAATGTTATATCCTGCCTTCCCCCCCCCCCCACACACACGCACACTCAAATATATATATAAATAAAAATAACTGCTCAGGAATTCAAATTAATTTCCCATGCCTATGCGGTAGATACAGTATATTTTAAGCTAAATATTTAGTGCTTGTTTTTTTGTAAATGTACACGTTTTGAGGTTCCCTGAATGCTGAAGTCAAATTTTTAACGTTTAATCTTTGTTTATGTCTCTTATCAGAGTAATTTAAAAACAAAATATTTTAGGCAATTCAAATGTTCTATTTTGAAGTTAATATAATGCTGTTACTTGAAGAGTTTGATCTAGATTGATAAGTTTCAAGGAATGATGCGGGTGAAAGGTGTCTGAATAATTTGGTGTGAACTTTTAAATTTAATAATAGCTTTGAATTCTATATGAATGTAAGCACAATATTCAAACAGGGGGTTGAGGGAGGTAACCCTTCACACATAATTATTTCTCAAACAAAGCTGTCCCGAATCCTAATTTGAATTGTTTTTAATGTAGGTTTATATGACAGTACTCGTTATCTTACCCCTTATCCTCCAATCTGTCGGCCCACCAGCGGCCGAGCGGTTCTGCGCTCAAAGCTGGTAGATGGGAGGTGCCGGGTTCGATCCCAGGTCGCACTCATCGACCTAGCCGTTCGGAGTTTTCCGTGGTTTCCTCCGAAACTTGCGTAAATACGGGCTAGGACCCCTTAGAAAGACCCCCACGGAGGGCATTCCCCCTCTAGGCCTAGGACACATCAGGAGTCAATCGGCCTTAAATCCTACAACCAACCAACCAACCTCCAATCTGTCTTTATAGCATTAAATTTCAAGGTAACAGAAAGTCGTGTGAGTGTATACCATATTATTTTACATGCATTTTCAAATTTATCTCTCCTTTTAACAATTCAAATTACTAAACATTTGTTTACGAGATACAGTAGAACCTCGATTAACCGAAACTCACCCTCGATTAACCGAAACTCTCCGATAACCGAAGTCGGTTTCTTCTTCACTTTTTTTTTTTTTTCACTTTCTACTATCATCCAAAATTTTCTCTTAACAAACATGTATTTTTAAAGTTTTTTTTTTTCCACATTCCTTTTGTGTGCAAGCCATCCTTTCCAAACTACGAGTGCTGATAAATATTTTAGATGATTATTGATGAATTCTCGATTATCCGAAAATTTCGATTATCCGAAGTAAGTTCGCTCCCAATTACTTCGGATAATCGAGGTTCTACTGTACTTAAAATAGATGGCGTCATCTTTTGTAT
Organism: Salticus scenicus; assembly: GCA_963930645.1. Taxonomy (NCBI): domain Eukaryota; kingdom Metazoa; phylum Arthropoda; class Arachnida; order Araneae; family Salticidae; genus Salticus; species Salticus scenicus. The sequence goes on from OZ005648.1 coordinate 86,790,710, forward strand.
CATGATATCTATATGTTTAGAAGTGTAAACGTCTCAAAAAATAAAATAAAAATTACATCGTAATCCTTTGTGGAGTCTAGTGAATTTTTAAAAAATCGGCTGATTCGATTCAATTGATTTAAGATTTTGAAAAACTTTTTTAACTGTTTAATAAATTTTTGCGCAGGAAAAAGTGTATCTACAAAATGAATTAATATTAGTAAAATTAACTTTATTTAATCAATTTCTTTTCTTTTCTTTTCTTTCTTTCTTTCTTTCTTTCTTTCTTTTTTTTTTTTTTTTTAACGAAAAAGTTCGAACATTTAGCACAATTTTCAAATTTTTATTTTGCATAATTTTAAAAATAGTAAATGTTGAAATATCTGAAAACTTTTAACTCATTTTCTTAAGACCATAAAAAGACCATTATTTAAGACCATAAAAAGAAAATATATTAATTTTACGGTTAGATAGCTTGCGGATGGTGGCAAAAAAAAGCCCTTTTAATCAAAAAAGAGTTGACGTTTAGAAATGCATTAAAATTCAATACTGACATCAGTTACAATTTTGCTCATAACTTTTGAACAAAAATAACAAAGTTACGTAGTGTCATAAATGTAGCATCAAAATGTTCAGAATTGTTCATATTTTATCCCATACTTTTTTAAAGATGATTTTTTTCTTTTTCTTTCTTTTTTCTTTTTCTTTTTATTAAGATTAAAGCTTCCTAAACCCCTTAATTAAAATTTTGTAATCACATGTCTATTTATTTAATTTTATTATTCTCCTAACATAGTTGAATTCTACACATCTAATTTATTATTTTTATTTTCCTTTGACATATTAAAATTCGGCATAGCAACAAAAATAGTTCATTTAAAAATTTTAAATTGTTTTGTTTTATTTATTGAAAATCGGTGAACGAATCTTCCAAAACCATAGATAAAATTCTATTTTCTTTATATCAATACATTGTTGAGATTGCTATGTCCGTTTTTCCCTTAAATTATCCCTTTTCGTTATTTTATTCAGTTGAAACGAACGCATGGAAACCATGAATAAAATATTACTTTCTTTATTCCAGTACATTGTTTTAGCTATGACATCATTTTCAGCTTTAATTTCGGTAAAACTGGGTTTTCTATTATTAAGAAGATTAAAATCAAGCTTGATAAAAACCCCGAAGCATGAAGATTAAATTGTTAATTATTTCATCTTTACTTGTAAAGATTTTCCTCGGAAGTCAATGAAAAACAAAGAAGAAGAAGAAGGCACAAACACAGAAAGAAAAGTAAAGAAAGAGAGAGAGAAAGGGAGGGGTGGGGGGGGGGATTTCGCTGCAGATCTAAAATTCAAGACTTATTGTATCAAAATGCAGATGTCCCTAATTTATTTGTAAGTATGATACATACAGCAATAAGAGCAACAGGTAATTGATTGAAAGAGAAAAAATATTTAAATTAAAATAAGCGTAAGTTTAAAAATATTTTAATTAAAATAATCTGGTGTGGTGTTCACACAACTTTCTCTTGCCCTGCATTTCAATACTATAAAGACAGATTGCAGATTAACGAGTAAGATAACAAGGGCTATGTATAAACCTATGTTAAAAATTATTAAAACTAGATTTAGAAACATTGTTATTTGGCAAATAATTGAATAGGAGAGGGGCTACCGTCCCCTTCAATCCCCTGTTTTAATATAGTACCGACATTTATATATAATTCAAGGCTGTTATTAATATAAAAGTTTATCCCAAATCATTTTGACAACTTTCATCCGCACCTATCCTTTTGAAACTTATCAATCTTGATCAAATTTTATAAGTAGTAGCCTCATACGAATTTCAAGATGCAACATTTGAATTGCATGCAAGTATTTTTTTAAGCTGCACTGATAAGAGATATATACAATGAACCTCAAAGCATGTAATAATAATAATAATAATAAAGCGCTGAAATTTTAAATTGAAAAAATTCTTCATTTACCGTATGGGTATGAAAAATTATTTTTCATTACTGAGCAGTTTTCTTGGACATGGAAAAATATAGTAAAGCATTTCTGTCTATTACATTCAATAAAAAAGAATGTTTTCGCTTAATTATTGGTAGCCCTGTATATCTTGAACAAATTATGTACACACCACACATTGTGTACTTAAACATATTCCTACATAAATAACACACAGCACAATCTGAAATGCACTTCCAGCAATTTACAAGTATAGTTCCACTATATTCTAGTTATTTCGCTTTGTAGACGAATGGTGAATGGTTTACATACCCTATTCTACATGAAGCATGCTTTCATATATATAACTTTCATCCATATATGTAATGTATTTGAATTTTTTTGAATGTCCCTGTACACGAACCAATTGCTCGATGTGAACGAAAAGTTTAGTATAACATCCCTATATGATACACATATGAGTTTGGACTTCCTGCTTGCTACTATTTATTCTTGAGATATGCTGATAACAGACACACATACACGAACACCTAGACTAAAAATCTGATTTTAAGATTCATTGTATCTCAAAACGTGTAAATGTACCAAAAACTCAAGTCCGAAAATTTGAACCAAAAACAATACTTTCTCTTCCATATATATGGATAAGAGAAAGTAAAAATGATTTAAAATAAAAAAATTTTTATAAACCATGTTTTTAAATTTTCTGTTGAATCATATAAACGCTACTGAAGGCAGCCGGAACCCCAGCAATTGGATAAAAGTATTAAAAAAATTCCTTGCTATCGTCTTTTGAGCTATTATAAAAGTTTCAAATGGCTATTTAGCCGGGAAGTTAGTTAAAATTTGATTGCAAGCTTTGTACTGGAAATGCTGCCGAAGGCAGCAGGGTCCCGAAGCAATTGGATAAAAATATTTTTAAAAAGCATTTTCACCGTATTCTGAACTATTCCGAAAGTTTCAAATGTCTAGCTACTCGGGAAGTTAGTTAAATGAATTTTCTGTTGAATCATATGAACGCTGCCGAAGGCAGTAGAGACCTGAAACAGTTGACTAAAAGTATTAAAAAAAAATGTATTGCCACCGTGTTCTGAGCTATCCTGAAAGTTTCAAGTATCTAGCTAGTCGGGAAGTTAGTGAAAAATCGATTGCAAGCATTGTACTGGTAACGCTGCCGAAGGCAGCAGGAACCCGAAACAGTTGGCCAAAGGTATTTAAAAAAATGCATTTTCACCGTGTTCTGAACTATTCTGAAAGTTTCAAATGTCTAGCTAGTCGGGAAGTTAGTTAAATAAATTTTCTGTCGAATAATATAAGCGCTGCCGAAGGCAGTGGGACCTGAAAGAGTTGACTAAAATTATTAGAAAAATGTATTGTCACCGTGTTATGAGCTGTCCTGAAAGTTTCAAATGTCCAGATAGTCGGAAAGTTAGTGAAAAATCGATTGCAAGCTTAGTACTGATAGCGCTGCCGAAGGCAGCAGGAACCCGAAACAGTTGGCTAAAGGTATTTAAAAAATGCATTTTCACCGTGTTCTGAACTATTCTGAAAATTTCAAATGTCTAGCTAGACGGGAAGTTAGTTAAATAAATGTTCTGTCGAATTATATAAGCGCTGCCGAAGGCAGCGGGACCTGAAATAGTTGACTAAAATTATTAGAAAAATGTATTGTTACCGTGTTGTGAGCTGTCCTGAAAGTTTCAAATGTCTAGCTAGTCGGAAAGTTAGTAAAAAATCGATTGCAAGCTTTGTACTGATAACGCTGCCGAAGGCAGCAGGAACCCGAAACAGTTGGCTAAAGGTATTAAGAAAATGCATTTTCACCGTGTTCTGAACTATTCTGAAAGTTTCAAATGTCTAGCTAGTCGGGAAGTTAGTTAAATAAATTTTCTGTCGAATCATATAAGTGCTGCCGAAGGCAGCGGGACTTGAAATAGTTGACTAAAATTATAAAAATGTATTGTCACCGTGTTGTCAGCTGTTCTGAAAATTTCAAATATCTAGCTAGTCGGGAAGTTGGTTAAAAATCGATTGCAAGATTTGTCCCTGACAAACACACAAACAAACACACAAACAAACAAACAAACAAGAATCGAAGTTAATAAAAACATGGTAAAGTAAAAGTTTTCTTTATAATACATCCTTTACTAATAACTTTAAAAGAATTTTTAAAAAATCCTATTCTACTATTTTTTTATACACTTTTAAAATTTAGAATAAATTTAATAAAGATTTTACCAACAAAAGTTAGTATAAAAACAACCTTTTAATGGATCATCACTTTTATATGCAATTTTTCACAACCATTTTAGAGAAATTACTTTTAGCTAATATTGTCGAATAAAAGTAGGTTGGGTTTTTTTTTATTTGTTTCATTTGAAAGATAACTATTTAATGAAAAAACATAAAATTCCAAAAATATCTCCTTTTATATTTACTAATCATAAAAAATTATAATATGGAAGTACTTTGCTAATTAAATAATATATGTAATATAATAAAAAAATATGTAATGCAATTTAAATGCTTATAATATTTTTTATAATATTTTTTTTATTTCATAAAATATCCGAAGTTTGTATTTATTTTGTTATTAATTTTTATAATTTAAAACCCATGTGGTGTTTAAAAAACAATTTTATTTTCCTTGGCAAATTTTGAAATTAAACTATAAACTTATCGTATTCACTTATTTATTACTTTTTTTAAATATTGAATAGAAGAAAGTTTTGGCTTCGCAAAAATATTCGACTCCTGGTTTTCCATGGATTTACACGTTTTGAGAGACCTAGATTACGCTTTGAACATTTTTGGAAAATGGCTGTGTGCGTCTCTGTGTGTGTGACAAAAATTTTGTGGCAACTCTATTTCAAGAACTAATACGCAGAATTACATACAAATTTACATGTTGTTGCACCTTGACATAAACTGGTGCTTATCAACTTTTGCTGAAAATCGCCCAATAAGTAGCATTATCATCCCTTTTTTTTAAATTTTTAATACGGTAATAGGGTAGGTGCTCCAGTGATTGGCATGCTGCAGTAATTGATATCTATCCTGAAATAATTGGTAAATAAGAAAAATAATAAAATCATAAATTTTACATATAAGAATTTTAAAATTTTATGTCAAATACTGGAGCATGGGGTGCTAATAACTGGTAAAATGAATAACTAGCAGTGTCAAACACTGGAACATAGTGTGTTAATTACTAATAAAACGAAAAATTGGCAGTGTCAATTACTGGAACATTGAGTGGGTGTCAAATAAAAAATCATTAAAAAAAAAAAAAAAAAAAAAAAAAATTGTTATCAGATGTATACATTTTAACATATATGTGTTTCTGAATGTCTTTCGTGCCATATGTATTCATTTTAGGTTTCTAAAAATATTTTCTGATGACTAGAAATTAAAAACATCAGAGATTGCTCTAAAAGTGTCAATCACTCGTGCAATTACCTTATAGGACAAAATTTTGTATAGATGTGCACAAAAAGAATCATTTTTATTTAATCATTAGGAAATTAAAAGAATCATTTTGATTAGTAATAGTCAATTAGAAATTTTATCGTATATAATATAGGTGCATCGCTTCCCCTCATGGGGTGGAAGTACCCACCCCGATAATGCAGATATTATTTTAGATATCAGTATATCTCGAAAAAACTCGCCAATACCTTTAAAACGAATGGTTGAATCACTGATCTGTGATAATTAAAAACAAATTTATAGATTATTTATTTATTTAATTATTTATTTTTTGGAGGGGGGGGGGGACAAAAAAGAAAATCAGCATTTTCTAAGATGTCTTCGGTAGAGTATAAAATTGACTTTCTTTCGACATTTAGTGTTACACTTCTCTGACATAAAAGTTTTCTGCATTCATCATGTTGAAATTTTTTTAATAAATTATAATTTTAATGTATAATTTATAGGGCGTGAATTTGTATAGAAAAGCACAGAAAAGGAAAAAAAGTTTTGTGATAGCCACAAATTAATAGTTTTTATACCGTTTAAGAAAAATAGTGAAATATAGGAATATTTAAATGTAAAGAACATCTAGTTACTATCTTTTTATCGAATTATATTGCTACTTTAAAGAACACTGTTTTCAATTGTAAAATTATTTGATTTCTGCATTTTTAAATCAAGAAATCTTTTCTATGATTATTTAATATTAGGTAAAGCAATTTGTATTGAATATGCAGCGTTTTATAATTCCTTATTTTTAGAAAGACTTCACCATTATCAAATTTAAAAACTGACTGTAAAGATAAACAGTCTCTGTCGTTATATAATATAATTGTAGAATGATTACTTACAGGGGAGAAAAAAAAAAAAAAAAAGGATAATTCTACAACAAGTCAGTAGTAATAAATAGTTTTAAAATACACTAAAGTTAGAGTAAAAGTGTTAAACCAGAATAGAAATTCCTTCTGAAAAGATTGTTAATGACGGATCTGAAACGTACCTTCCTCCGTATAAGAAGTCAAAGATGTTAGTTTCATTAAGGATGTTTTGATGCATTTTGTGTTTCATTTACTATTTGAATCAATGAACGAATCTTCCAAAACCATGCAAACAATGGATAAAGTTTTATTTTCTTTATCTCAATACGTTGTTGTGACTGTGAGTTTTTCCGTTGAATTATCCTTTTTTCCTTATTTTATTCAGTTGAAATGCCCGCATAAAAACTGTGGACAAAACTTTACCCCCATCCCCGATACATTGCTTTAGCTATGACTTCTTTTTCAACGTTAGTTTCAGAATACTTGGTTTTTATTATTAAGAAGATGGTTTGAGACACTGGTTTGTGAAATGTTTTCATCGTTATCAACATATATCACTTATTCCCGAAATTTATATAGGATATTTATATTATAAAAAAAAAAAAAAAAAAAAATTAAAAATATCATTATAGAATTATTTTTTAGAATAACCCTACCAATTTTTTCTTTTCTAAATATTTTTCAAATCGAGTGAATTTAGAAGAATTGTCCCTATTTAATAAATATTTTATTTTCATTAACATGCATTTTTCAATCCTTTGCGGGCAGCAGGCAAGGCTTTTTTTTTAAACAGTCTTTTGGCTTTTCACGAAAATTTTACTGTATTTAACAAAAGAAATTTAAGTATTCGAATATTTAAATCATTTAAATTTTTTCCTCATAAATCGATGCAGCAAATGCCTTTGGCGTATGTATACACCAACAGCCTTTAAGGATTAAAAACGAAAACACAAAATCTTTATTATTATTATTATTATTATTCCCGATGTCAGGCTTGTTTTCGCCTCCAAGGCAGTAGCACGTGTTTTTTGCACCTGAAGAAGAAAGGCCCCGTCCTTTCGAAACCGGTTGTGCTGACTTCAATTTTATGGTGTGTGAAGAAGTTTTAAAGTTTAAATATTATTATTATTATTTTAAAATGTATTGTTTTAAGGATAGGCGACTTAGAGGAAAAAAAAAAAAAATCAGTGACAATTTTCTGACACTCGTCTGCAAAGGGTTAAAATGTACTCTTTCAAACTTCAATATATAACTTCATATTACATGAAAACTACTTACAGTGGGCTTAATTTTCACAGATGTCTTGATTCTTCTAAAAATGCCCTCCATTGCATCACTGCTCAGTCATAGACTATTCACCCTGATGCATCCGTGTAAAGAGTGCGCAATGGATAATAAAATTTAGTGGAGCAAGGCAGAAGAAGAAAAATGTTAAGTTGGAGGCGGATGAGAAGAGAAAAAAAGGGGTACACAAAGCCACAAAAACAGTATGAAAAGCGGCTTGCCATAAAGTTTTCAATGTTTAGTAGAAACAAAAGATAAGATAAAAAAAGACAGCAAAAACATAAAAGTGTTTTTTTTTTTTTTTTTTTTTTTTTTTTTTCTTTTTTTAAGTTACGCAAATGTCTGTTAGTTATCAGTGATAGCGTAAATTCTTTTTACATTATTTGTTCCTATATTTGCTTTTAACGGAAAAAGTAAATTTCTATTTCCTGCATTTAAAAAGAAATTGAAATATTTCCTTTGATAAGAACAATGAAAATAATCTATGTTATACGAGTAAGTCTTTTGGGTTTAATTTTGTACTCATATCAGAACTATCTTTTTATGAGATAGTACAATTATGTTCGTCTACTGCATGGTTCCATAATGTAAGTAATATTATTGCTTGTTTGAATATTGGGAAAATGTAATACAAAATTAATCAAATACTTTTGCATTAACTGTGCTGTAGGTAAAGTTTTAATTATTTGTACTATTGTAAATAAAAAAATTGCAAATATTTGAAATGGCATTACATTTAAAAATCGTAAATATAAAAAACATCTAATTTACTATCACAGAATTTCCTGTTGCATCATAATGATATATTATACATCAAAGTAAAAAAAAAAAAAAAAAAAAAGTTCTTAAAAAAAATTACAAATAGTTTTAAATGCAGATTAATTTTGACTTGTTATAGGAAATCATACTTAAATATAGCATTACTGTTCAACGAAACATATAAATTAATTTTGTAATAGAAGACTAAAATATTCTCTTGCATTATGAAATAAAAATGCAGTACTGAACGAGATATTGCTTTGAAATATATAAGATTCAATTTTATTTTTAATTTAAAATAAATAAATCCGAATCCATAAAATTAATTTTGATGTGAATAGCTTTGCTATGCATTTTAATGGTCTGACATTGTAACAAAAAGAAAGAAAAAAATCAAATAATTTTAAATGTTTAAAAACATTGTTCAAACAACTATGCTTAATTTTTCTCTTTCTCTTTCTTTTTCTTTTCTTCTTCTTCTTCTTCATTTTTTTTTTTTTTTCGTAAATTAAATTAGTATAAATGACTTTATCTTATAATTAAAAATATAACTAAATAATCATCAGAAAAAATGTGATAGGCAAGAAATTTTTACATGAAAAATTGTTAATATATTTTGAAGGGTTTTGAAATATATTTAAAAATGCGATGTTTTAATTCCGATATGAAATTTCAGATAATTAAAAAAAAAAAAAAAAAAAATCTCTCTCTGACTAAAGAGGATTACTTCCCCACAAACCTAATAAAAGTTGTGAGGAGAGTGCAAAAAAACTCAAAATTTAACAGAAAGAAAAAGAAGAAGAAAAAAAAAAGAGAAAAAAAGAAAAATAGGAAAGAAGTATCAGCAAGTTGTGGAAAAGTGATAACAAGATGTTAAATGTTAATATTCATTTCTAAGATTAAATCAAGCAACAGTTATAACCTCTTCTATATATTGAATTTTTTAAACTTTTACTAGCGTGAAATAATTTTTCATTCCGCAGCAACGTAACATTTACTGCATTACAATTCTCTACAACCAATACTTGTAAAAAGAAAACTAGAGCTAATTTTCGCTTTTGATTATCATATTCAGTAGCATCGAATCCATGTAAATTTGATTTTTTTACTTAATTTACAACAATTATATTGTTGAACAATGTAATTAATTAAAATAAATAATATTATCCATAAAACTGTATATGTAAAATAAATATTTTAACATCTCCATTTATTTTTCGCTGTAGCTTCACTAAGATAGATAACTTCCAGTAATTTTTCAGTTAAAATTTTTAACAATGCAGAGTAATTGGTAACACAGGTCTACAAAATCGCACTTTTCCACTTTATTTATTTATTTATTTTTAAAACTGCTTTGAATAAATTTAGAAATTTATTCATCAAGCCTGAAAGTTCATTTCAGAAAATTATGGAGTGGAAGGCTGATTTTTTATACTAACTACGTGAAAAATACCAGAGCCGGGAATCGAACCCGGGCCTTTCGCAGACTCGGTGGCTTTGCCAACGAATGTTACGTGAGAAATGCCTAGCTGGAAATGAGCCAGGGCAGCTCGATGGTTTGAGCATCCGCACGTAAAGCGGAAGGCCCGGATTCGATTCCCGGCTCTGGTATTTTTCACGTAGTTGGTATAAAAAATCAGACTTCCACTCCATAATTTTCTGAAATGCTTTGGCTGTTTTTAACGTGCTTTGATGAGCTGAATTCAGAAATGCTTCTCGTTTCTTCCTGTTACGTAAGGGTTTATCACAAAGTAAGGATGGAGATCAGAAAAATTTCCACAGAGCCTATAACAAATTTGAAACTCTTTATGTATAAAACACATTAAAATAGACTATTATTTACATATGACCGTTTAAATGTGTTTCGTTGCATCGAAACTCCATCTAGAGCTTTTTTTTTTTTTTTTTTTTTTTTTTTTTTTGTGCACATCTTTGGGGACTTGTGGAGGGGGGAGGGGATATTCTCTTTGCAACATCCAGTAATAAGCGCTAACATGTCAACATTCCATCGTCCTCGATACCACCTCTACATTTCTTTGTTGTCTTGATGAAATAGCTCTCCTTGTTTTTCACTCACTTCACCAAGATTTTCAGGGAAATAATTTAGTTGGGAGTTTAAAAAGTGGTGCTTTAAACTCAAAAAATCCCATTTTTTTTTTTTTTTTTTTTTACCAAAACTGTACGCGATGGAAGATAAAATAAACATCAATGTTGCTATTGGTAACAAAGAAATTTATCGTTTGCAAATAAATAAAAAGCGTTATCTTACATATTTCCAATGAGAAAACGAATTTAGGACTGTAATTTGTTGTCTGCATATACCTTTATTTCTACTTTTAGAAAATTAAATTTCTTACTGTCAATTTCTTATGTTGTTTATCAAATATTTTATAGGTTCTTTTTTTTTTTTTTTTTTCGCGTGAATAACGAAATAAGGTTGTGATCTTTTTGAGGGCTAGAATTTTTATTTTATCCATTATAGGCAAGAGCTTAATTTGGTGATTTTATTATTATTATTATTATTATTATTATTATTATTATTATTTACTTACATTTGTATTACATCAAGTTAAAAAAAAAAAAAAAAACTGAATTTAGGCTTGGACATTCGATATCCAAAATAGCATTGCTTATGATTCGGATTACTTATTCTTTTTTAAAATTATCAACCTTGTGAGAGTTCATAGCAGTATTTCGCAGGAATGCTAAACATTGCGAAGTTGTGAGAATGATTTACTTATACTCGGAGAATTTTATCTGGAAATACATACACACACATATATATATATATATATTTCTTGAGAATATTTTTTAATACTTAAATATTTTGAGGGGGAAAAAACTAAATTAAATAATATTTGTATAAATGACTGCATTCTTTTTGTCTTTAAGGTGTATTTACCTTTTTTTATTTAAAAATATATTTAAAATAATAATAATTATGTCTGTATAAATGACTGCATACCTTTTGTCTTTAAGGTGTACTTATCTTTTTTATTTTAAAATACTTCGAATATATTTTGGCATAGAAAAATATTTTAGAACCAAATTCAAAGTTATTTATAAATGACAGCATCTTTAAATTCGGCACTGATATATATATATATATATATATATTTAACTTTATAGAACTGAACATTTCTATGATACATTTCATACTTTCAATTATGGCAAGAAAAATATTCATCAACTAAACTCTTATAGAGAATCAAGTACATTTTGTTCTTCATTATTTTAAAAAATATGCAGGAGAGAATTAAAATTGAGACTGTAGGAGATTTTTCCAAATTACAACGGCAATAATAATAATAATAATAATAATAATAATAATAATAATAATAAACTTTTTCCCCTTTCAGATATTTTCGAATGTGTAAAAATTATTATCTAACTGCACATTATAAATATATATGGAGTATTATATATCACTCTAAATTAACTATAAAATCCAATAGTAACAATTATACGCATTAGAAATAATAGGTACTAGATTTTTTTTTTTTCTTTTTTAACAAGCATTTATACTCCCCCCAAAAAAAATCCATTCAAAAATTTAAAAATCGTCAAGGGGGTCATATACTAAAGCTGCGACGCAAAATGGCCTAAATATTGCAAATTTATTTTTATTCTAAAAAAAAAAAAAAAAAAATACTGATTTTTAGCACAATTTTTCCCTTAATATATATATATATATATATATATATATATGCTGTAAAATATTTCAATTTGACATTGAATATGAGGATTTCTGAAATGTTGTTCTGCTTTTCTCCTGTGTTATGCACTATTAATATTTCTATTCAGTGAAAGGCTAAGGAGCGAATAAGCGGGAAGTGTCCCGCAGGAGTTAAGCAAAGCGAGTCGGGGGGAGACGCATCCTCCCTCGAGTGTTGGTGAGCGAAGTAAGCAAGCGGCAAAAAAACCCCTAGTATTTATAAAAAAAAAAAAAAAAAAAAAAAAAAAAAAGAAGTTTTTTTTTTCACCCTGTTAAAAATCCATTTTATATTTCAAAGTAGGATATAGGCATCAACATTTTCTTAAATTATGCCAGTACATATTATACAATCAGATAAAGAGTACAAACAACTAATCAAACAAATTTGAAATTAAAATTAAATCATAAATATTTTTTAATATAACCTGTTCAAGTTGCATTGAATTAAAAAAATAAAAAAAAATAAATAAGTTTGTAGAACAATAGAAAACAACAGTAAAATAATAATAATAAATAATTAACCTTTTTTTTTAATACTAAAAACAACAACTGAGATAATGAAAGAGATGGATAAAATTAACACTATTGATAATTTTCGACTATTTAGAAGAAAGAAATACAGAAAAGATGGGGAAATGAGAAAGAGGATTTTTTTCTTCGAAAAATGTGCAATAACATGGCATTCTAATTCTAAGTCACGGCAAGCTCAGAACAAAAAGGATCAGTCGAAAAAGAAAGTAGTTCGGTCACGCAACCATTTGATATATTAAATCTCTAAATATAGGTTTGTTGGAGATTTAGAACAGCTGTACGCAATTTGCACAAAAATAATTTTCACGTCATTTTCTGGGAAAATATTTCACAATTACTTATCCGGGCGTCTACAGCGAAGAATTGTAGGCGTGTACGGACGTCCAGTGTTTGCTGTTTAACTTTAGTTAATAATCTGTAATTCTAATTCAAAAAACACACATTAATTGGATATTCATGATATAGGCGGTTATTTTAAATAATTTAGTGTCATTGGATTATTGCTTTCTTCTTTATAGGTTAAAGGGAAGTATTGGATTCGGGCAATTTTTTTGCTGCTAGTTTTTGATGGGTTTAAACGTTTTGAGATGTTTCAAACACGATTTGTCCATTTTTAGGTTGTACGTGTACGTTAGCAAAATTTTGAGGACGCTGTATATCACGAACCAATGCATGGAATTCAACAAAACTTCATACTGGTTTGGACTTTGACATAAATTGATGCTGATTAGCTTTTGGGATATATCTCCCAATAGATGGTGCTTCCACCCTGGTTATTAATATTATTAAAATAATAATAATAATATAACACCATAGGACAAAATTCCGCATAAATGCAAACAATCAGGGTTATTTTTAACAAATTATTCTGAAATTAAATATATATATATATAGATTTACCTAATTGCAATATGTAACCACGATAAAAATTTTATGTAGGAGTTGTAGGAGCTGTTCTAAAAGCTGTAGAAGAAGTATAACTTCCCTATCACTGCACTGTAAAAAATACGTTCTTAAAAATAAGTATATATTGTCTCCAAATAGCCCCGAAACAATATATACTTAAATTTGAAAACCCATGTACTCATTTTTTAGCACATGGTTTGACATGTCAAACATTGGGATATTGGGATTCTTATTGGTCAACCCCATTTTTGAGCATGTCAATATATTAAAAAATGAGTACATGGGTTTTCAAATTTAAGAATATATTGTTTCGGGGCTATTTTGAGACAATATATACTTATTTTTTAAGAACCTATTTTTTTACAGAGTGAGGGTATAAAATTTCAATATTTTTCCAGAAATTTCTCAGTATTTTTAGAAACGGGTAGTTGAATCATAGATATACATATGATAATTTGAGACCAACTTATCGATATTTTTCATTTTAAGAGATTAAAAAAAAAATACTTTAGATGTTGGCATAAATTGACTTTTTTTGTACAGTTAGTGCTATGTTTTCCTGAGGTGAAAATCGTCTGCATTCATCATGGAAAATAATTTCGATAGATAATTTGCTTTTGTGTGAACTTGTATAGGAAAATACAGAAGAAATTCTTGTAAAGGCCGCTGCATACTAGTTTGGGTATGAAAAGGATTTTAGCTGAAATTCAAATCAGAGTTCTACACATTAAATAGACATGCAAAATCGACGGGTTACTTTCAAAGTTTCTTAACCCTTTCATTTCAAATTTTTTCCATCCATAAAACAATAAATCTTATATTTAGTCATAAATTTATTTCAAAGGTAATATACATAAATATTTATTTTTTAAATAGAAATAATAGCAGTACGAATTAATATAGCTAACAAAACAACTGAGAGGTGTTTTTTTATGTTTAATATAACCACTGATGTCATTTAAAATCATAACTTTTCAATAAATAAAAATATAAAAATTTTCGAAGAATTGGAATTAATTAAAATTCATATGTTTTTAAGGTCATATTGCAATTAATTAAAATATAAATTATAAACATTAAAAAATAAAATAAAAAATATTTCAAACATGTAATTTACTTAAATTGCCAAAAACAGGAAACTGATTCCGATATTATTATCAGAATAGAGTAAAATATACTTTCATTTATCAACAAGGATAGTGAAATCATCTATATATATATATTGGTGGGAAAATGTATATAGATTTCAATATTATTCATTTTGAATCATCAGGAGTGTTAGATGGTAGGAAAGAAAATTTGAAATATTATGATTCCAATTGGCATAAAGGGAAATGAAAGGGTTAATTAGAGGCTAAAATTAAGCATTGATGGATAAGTGTGGAAAATAACGATGAATTAATAAAACAACGATCAGAATGAAAAAAAAAATTCTGTAAAACGTCTAAATTTATTAAATAAAACTATAATAAACTATACAGACTGCATTACAAAATAATTTCTTCTCTTTGAAATTGTTGAAAAATAATGTGAGTCAATACAAGTAATTTTTCGATTGTAAGAATTATTTTAGAAGTAAATAAATAAAATAAATGAAATTAGAGAGTAAAATGTCTCACAATTTCTTATACTTATGTTTAAGCTGTACAAACTTTAAAATTTTCATGATTCTACAAACTTAAAATTACCCAATTTAATAAAATAAATTTTTGATTAGAGAAAGAAAAAAGAAAAATTCAGAAATTTTTTCAGAGTTTGAAAAAGCAATCTACATATTGAATTTATTAAATCTATCCAAGTATCTTTTTTTTTTTTTTTTTTTTTTTTTTTTTTTTTTAAACCTTTTAAACGAATGGATATTTTCTATTTTATCGATTTTATACGTTCCAATCACTAAATCTCACAATCATTCTGTAATATTATTTTGCTTAAACTGAAAAGAGGCAGTAAAACTGACTAAAGCTTGCTGAATAACTAAAGTAAAGAAACTTCAGGTATGTTTAATCAGGTATGCAGGGGTGTTTGCGTCCCCGGAAATTGCTACTTTTTCAATGGTGATATTATTGATAGTTTTCTAGTAATGTTCCGAAATTAAATATAGCAGAAAAAACAATTCATAATTACTCGCGGGAAATAAAATAAAATACCCGGAACGCAAACACCCCTGGGTATGTTAAATAACATTAATGTTTAATCTCCTCTTTAAAATTTTAAAAGGCTTTGTCTACATACTTAGACGATTAGATTAATACTTTAGAAATAATCCGGTATGACACCCAAATGGCTTTCTTTTACTCTGCATCTTAATTCTATAAAAACAGATTGAAGATTGAAAGGTTATATAACAATACTGTACATAAACTCACGTAAAAAAATAATTCAAACTAGGTTTAAGATCAGTTTTATTTGACAAATAATTCTGTGTGAGGAGGGAAGGGGAGTTACCGCCCTTCTCAACTCTCTGTTTGAATATAGCACCTACATTTATAAATAATTGATTTATTCCAAATTATTCAGACAACTTTCGCTCGCACTAAACTTTAAAACTTATCAATCTTGATGAAACTATTCAACTATCAACCTTATATCAATTTCAAAATACGACATTTGAGTTGCCTGTAATTATTTGTTTTTAAGTTACGCTGATAACAGACATACACAAAGAACAACCTTTAAAAACTTGACTTTAGCTTTCAAGGAACCTCAAAATGCATAATTATACAAAAAACAAACCCTGAAAATTAAAAAAAAAAAAAAAAAAAAATAATAATAATTTTTATCATATGAGCATGAGGAATTATTATTATTTATTTATTTTTTTATTTTTTTCTTGAGCAGTTATCTTGGATATGGTAAAATATAGTAAAGCATTTCCATCAATTACATTTATATGTCTTCTATAAATTATATACAACCACATTGTGTATTTAAATATAGTCCTATATTAATAACACATAGCACAATCTGAAGTGCTCTTTCTTCCTAAATAAAGTTATTATATGGCTATTATGCTCCTATTATTGAATACTTTTCATAATCTAATACTATTTATTGTTCATCGTAAACTTAATCTAAACACCTGGCATCTAATTATTTATATAACTGCGAATTAAAACTTAAAAAAATTACAAAAATTAATACATTTACAATTTTTATCTCAAATTTCTTTATGTAATAAGACGAAAATATTCTGCCTCACATGTTATACACCTTTATGGTCAGCTGATTCGCGTGGGAATATTTATCCTTCAGAATTTGGATGGTTTCCAAATTCCATTCCTGATAATGTGACTGTGTTACTAGGTTACGAATATCGTAATTGCATTATTATAGGGTGCCTTATCAAATTATGGGATGGGAAAAGATTCTTAATAACTGAGATCACTTCATAAATTTATTAATAGTTATATATTATATATTTGCGCCGATTCTTGAATCTCTCTTTCTTGTACTGCTCTCATTTGTCATTTAAAAATTCCTTTCCTTGATACGTTAATCTCTACGTAGTTACACCTAGGGTGCCTAGATAAAGGCAATATATGCAGCCTAGTTACACCTACAGAAATGGAAACAATGTCAACATTAATACTTGATGAATTGCTAATAATCTGATAACACAAGTGCTGGATTGTTAATTAATCAAACAGCCTAAAAAAAGGGACGAATTATTCGGTATGATGAAGAAGAAAGGAAGAATTTAGATTTTGAAAGCTGAAAATAAAAATTTTAAAAAGAATATAGCTCTATACCCTAACAGCACACTTGTCAGTACAACCTGAAGCTGTCCCGTGGACGTCTTGTTATCCATAAGACATCCTGAGGATGTCTTGTCGAGAAGATGTGTTGTTAGGATAGCAGCTATGATAAAATCTAATAACGTACTTATACAAACCTTTAAATATTTAACCCTTTTAAGCATGGTGGTATATATTACATACCACTTAGTTTTTATTCGCAAATGCTAAAATTCATATTGGATTTAATTTTATTTATTTATTTTATTTTATTTGTTTTTAAAACTTAGCGGGAAAAAAAAAATCATTTATTTATTTTCTTCTACTTTTGATAATAATTTCTGGTGACTGTCGATATTAATGACCCCTAATTATCTTGTGCATGAAAGGTTTAACCGATGAATATTACTTTGTTCAACTGAGTAAAAACTTGTTAACCCATTAAAAAAATTCTTTTTATTTGCCAGAATTTTCTCTTTTATTCTTTGTAAGAGAAAAAAAAAATTGTTAGAATTAAAGAAAAATCGTTAAAAATATTTTATTACTTCAAATTAATTTGCAATTGGGAAACAGTTAAACGCAAATATTTGATATAGAACACTTCTCTCAATGAACTATAGTCTGAGTAACCAGGTCTTTGAGTTTGATTTTTTTTAAAGATTAAATTTGATGTAGAAACGAAATTAATGAATTAATCTACTTAAAAAGTTTTTTTTATCTTATTATTATTACTATTTGCTTACTTAAAATAAAGTATTATTTCTTTTCCTTAACATTTAAAATCTATAATTAGTAAATTATAAACCTTTTTAATTATAAATTCCTTATATGAATTATTAAACTTTTTGAAATAGTTCCAAAGATTTTAATATTTCTTTAACAAAGGACATCTTTAACAAAACGAAATCATAAACATTGTCACCAATTATTACTTACAAACTTTGAATAAACACCATAAAATGCAATAAACTCGCAACAATTGTTTCGGGTCGAAAAAACACACGACCCTTCATCAGGCGAATAAAGTAAGCCGCTTTGACTGCAGCACTCGTGCTTACTTTATTCGCCTGATGAAGGGTCGTGTGTTTTTTCGACCCGAAACAATTGTTGCGAGTTTATTGCATTTTATGGTGTTTATTCAAAGTTTGTAAGTAATATTTTTTACAACGCCAGTTTTGTGGTGCTTTTTTATTAAATTGTTACCAATTGTTTGCCTGAACTAATTATTCAGGCAAATAAATAAATAACTTCATTTCAATCATTCATAACAAAACTCTGATCGATAAAAGCATAAATAACAATGCATCAAACACATAAAAAATCGTTTAAAACAAAATATTAATTAACCTCTTCTGTCTGAGATCCTGTTTGTTGGTCATCTCCCACCTCGACAGCATCATCCCTCATACATGGTGACACTTTATTACAGAACATTCACCTCGTTTGATATTTACTCCGCATTGCTCGTAGAGATGAGTTCTTGTCTGCCTAAGAGAACATCCACCGTCTGTTTTCCTTTCGATGTTTTCTCTGCAGAACTCGACAGACTTTACGCATGCGCAAAGAGCAAACTGGATGATTTAAGAGCGCCCGATTTTATTGCAAACAAACATTGCGTCATCTAATTAAGGTAAAACATTTTGGAATTGTAAACTTCTTAAATGCATGACTAGCATGCTGTAGCCATCACAAAAATTTCTTCCATATTTTCCTATATAAATCCACGCAGTACAGATGATTTGTTAAAATTATTATTTATTAAAATGATTTTCCATGATAAATATGGATGATATTCAATAAACACTAAATCCCCTCCCCCCTCACACACACAAAAAAAGAAGACAATTTTATGTTCTACAGACGATTTTAGAAAATGTGTTTTCTTTTTCTTAATTTTTTAATGAAAAATACCGATAAACTTGTTTTAAATTACAGTCATCTATGGTTCAACCATTTGTTTTAAAGGTATTGACCATAGATATAGTAATAATATATAGATTGATCATTGGGGAGAAAAAAAGTGATTCCTTTTCACTTGGGAAAAGATGGCGATTTTTTCTAAAATATGGCCGTCTTTCTCCGAGTGAATACACATGGGAATACACACGAATATTTTAGCAAATAAAATTTATGAATAATTTATTTACTAAAGGTGAATGAAAAACTCCAGATACAGTTTCAAATTAATTTTTCTTTTATTTCTTTTTTTCAATGCCACTTAATGGCTGATTCCAAAACTTTTTTTTCGGCATCAAAAATCTTTGCACGATAACATGGAGATGATAGATCTATATATATTACTATATCTATGGTACTAACGAGTTCTTTTGAAAAATACTATAACTGAAAATTCGGAAAAAGCAATGCCCTTACACATACAATTTATTTTTCCTACTTGACTATAACTACTATTATAAATAATCATTTTTGATTTCATAATGATCCGTTAAAATAATTCTCATTGCAAACAATTCATACGAAATTTTGTCCTATACTGCCATATTAAAAACTTAGAAAAAACGGCATGGCAACGCCACCTGTTGAGCGAGTTTCACCAAAAATTAGTAGGTGATAACTGATGTCAAAATGCAACTGCATACAAATTTATATTAAATTCTGAGCAGTATTTCCTGAGATACAGTTACTCCAAAAATTTTGTCTCTCTCTCTCACACATACATACACAGACAGGCAGGCGTTTTCTGAAAGTGGATAAATCGTATTCAGGATCTCTCAAAAAGTGTAAATCCATCGAAAACCAGAGGTTAATTTTTTTTTTTACGAAACCAATAATTTTTTCTGTTGAAAAAAATAAAAAAATAAAAAAATAAAGCTAAAAATATTGTACAAGATATTTTAGAGGGAGAGAGCGATTAAATATGATAAATTAATAAAGGACTTAAATACTTAGGTTAAAATAAAATTACAATGACCCGCAACGTGGATAATTATAATTCATTAAATATAGTCTTAGAAGATCTGTGAATCAGAAATTTAATGAGTTAATCAAAACTGATATGGAAATAGTCTTCAAATTAAATAATAATAATAATAATAATAATAATAAAAGGTTAAAAAAAAGTTAAATAAAAAATCAATATTTTGTTCAAACATTTGTAATTATTAAAAATGCTATTATTTTCTTCTGTATATAAGTAAAATTAAAGTATTGGTATAATTCTAATTCTTTCTTTTTTTTTTTCTTTCTTTCTTTTTTTTCTTTCTTTTCTTTTTTCCTTTTTTCGATTTTTGACGGTTATATACATTTTAAGAGATACTGAACATGATTTGAGCATTTTCGGATGATGTCTGTCTGTCTATAAGTGAGACAAAAATTTTACAGCATCTCTAGATCCAGAATTAATACACAGAAATTGATAGAATTTTATATGACTTTGACATAAACTGGTATCTATCAACTTTTAATGCATATCGCTCAACGGACGCTGCCGTCCCTATTTTCACAACTTTTAATATAGCGACATAGGACAGATTTCGTATAAATTTGCGCAACGAAAATTATTTTTAATCAGTCATTGGTGGGGCATAAATTTTCTATATAAGTATTAAATGAGTGTTTGAACCCAAAATTGGTTATGATTTAAAAGGCAGTTTTCGATTGTTTTAATTTTTAACAAAACTAGTACTTATGTTGTGGCCATCACAAGACTTTCTTCTATATTTACCTAAAAAAAAATTACATAGTACAAATTATTTATTAAAATTATTTTCCATGATGAATGCAGACGATTTTCATCTCAGAGATGTATAACATTAAACGTCCAAAGAAAGTCAATTTTCTGCCGACATCTGAGGAATTTTTTTTTTTTTGGTTAAAAATGAAAATAGTCTATAAAATTGTGTTTAATTATGATAGATTTATGGTTCAACCGTTCGTTTTAAAGGTATGCATGAGTTCTTTTGGAAGACACCCGTATTGAAAATTTACAACTCTGGAGGTACTTCCCCCAAGGGGGGAACGATGCCCTTATATGAACACACACACACACAAAAAAAAAATATCCTGATTGATTGTTACTATTACATATATGTTTTATAATTTCCCATTGAAAGTAAAAAACTAGTTGGCATAGGTGGACTCTGCTCAGTTCCCCATCATATTTATGTTCTCATAAATTTCTAGTGCGAGACATATTATAATCATGTTAAAAGAAATTAATTTGACCAAAGCTTGATATAGTGACAGAATGAAATCCCCGCCTAATAGGCTATCCACCGTTAACTTCGATATATATATCTTATTCTAATCTATTAATTTATTTTATCAGGGTCAATTCTGTTGTTTAGTTTTCATGCAACAATTTCCAATGTAATAATCCTCAAAATTCAGATTTATATGAAAAATTTACAATTTTGCTATGTTGGTAAAATCGTAAATTACGAATAATTTACGAATTTTTCCTATTAGAATATTTGTATTCAATCATGTTCAAACAAATATCATAAATGTAATTTTGAAGTTGTCTAATGTATTTATGATCCTCAAAATGGAAATTTATGCTCAATTTTGCCTTATTCTGACATGTTAAGTAAATCGTAAATTCCAAATAACTTACGAATTTTTGTAAATTGGAAAAATCATAGTCTATGATATTCATGCCAGTATCCTATATAACATTTCGAAAGTGGTTTGACATCTTTACGATGAAAATATCCCTCAAGATTGACGTTTATGTGAAATTTGACTCTATGCTGCCATGTTAAGAAATTCGTAATTTTCCAATAACTTACGAAATTTTTATATTGGAAAATTCATAGTCATTAATATTCATGCCAGTGTTCTAAATAATATTTCAAAAGTAGTCTGACATCTTTACGATGAAAATATCTCTAAAAATTGACGTTTATGTGAAATTTTGCCCTATACTGCCATGTTAAGAAATTCGTAAATTTCCAATAACTTGCGAAATTTTCAAAGTAGCACATTTATAGTTACTAATGTTCATTCCGGCATCAAACCTGATATTTTAAAACTGGTCTGACATTTTTACAGTTAAAAGTTTCCATTTAATGCACGTTTAAGTGAATTTTTGTCCTATTCTCCCATGTTAAGAAAATCGTAAATTTCTCATAACTTACGAAGTTTTTTAATTCGAATGTTGCAAAAGAATAGGGTTCTTGCCAGTGTCGAAAGTAATATTTTAAAACTAATCTGACCTCTCTGCGATCATTTGTTCGTGAGATATCGTGTTAACAGACTAACAAACTAACGGACTAACACACTGACACACTAACGGACTGACACACTGACACACTAACAGACACCCTACAGACAGACACCATACAAATTTTGTCATTTTCGGATTCCTCACACCTGAAAACGTGTAAAAAAGTCAAAAAACCGAGGTCGAAAATTTTCACGATTACCTAAGTTCCCCATACCTATAGTATGATGGGGAACTAATAATTATCATTATGTATAGTGAAAAAAAAAAAAAAAAAAAGAGGAACAAATAAATTAATTAATAAACAAATAAATAAAAGTAATGAAAAGAAAAAAAAAAAAAAAAAAAAAAGAAAAAAAGAGAGAGAGAAAAGAACCCAACTAATTTTGCCGCATATTGATGTATAAACATGCGGCTGGCTCTGATCAATTATTAATAGTGTCTAGTTCATAATGCAATACTTCAATTTTGTTTAAGGGGTCGTGTAAATATTAAAAAACTTGCACTAACGCTTAAGAAAAAAAAAAAAGCAACCACCTTCCCCCCCCCCTTTTTTTTAGGGGGGGGGGAGCGGGATTTGGATCAAATTATCCCGGAAATTTTTATAGTTTATACATTGCTTTCAAATTTCCATACAGTTATAAGTTTTCAAAGCCTGAGGATGATAATGTTAAATGAATGTGACGACTGTAATTCATATCGTTCCAAAAAATTATTAGTTTCAAATTTATTTTTTCTATTGCATAAGAATGAAATTATTCATATATATTCGTTACATATCGTTGATTAAAAAGCATATTTTTAATCATGAAAATTATTAATAAATTCATATCCCAGAAAATTATGAATAAAAATCCTATATTATTTTTTACGCTGTAGAATATGCATCATCAAACATACGAGTTTTGAAATTTACAGCTCATTCCTATAATTAATTTTCGAAATATAGTAATATTTCATTTTTATTGGCATTAAGGGGACGTCATGTGTTATCATTTGAATCATCTATAACAGAAAGCCGAAAATCTAAACGAAAAGTTTAACAGTTTTTTTTTTTTTTTTTTTTTTTTTGTGATTTTTATAGTTTTCTACATGACATTCTGATGTTTAGTATGAATTTATTTGTGTAAAATTAACGCATTGCTGGCGGGAGATTGTGACGCATTCCAAAATGAAAACGAACCCCTTTTTCTGGCTTGCTCTGAAACAATACTTTACTCTTAAAAAAAAAAAAAAAAAAAAAAAATGATTTTGCGTATCTGTGTTTGGCTCTTTATGTGAGGACGCCATATGTAAACGTCAGTATCATTTACCGCATCGACTGCTAAGGACAAGAATTAAATGATTTGATTCTCAAGAACTTCCAAGTACAGATTAAAAAACTAGTTGGCATAGGTGGACTCTGCTCAGTTCCGCATCATATTTATGTTATCATAAATTTCTAGTGCGAGACATATTATAATCATGTTAAAAGAAATGAATTTGACCAAAGCTAGATACTGTGACAGAATGAAATCCCCGCCTAATAGGCTATCCATCGTTCACTTCGATATATTTATCTTATTCTAATCTATTAATTTATTTTATCTGGGTCAATTCTGTTGTTTAGTTTTCATGCTACTATTTCCAATGTACTAATCCTCAAAATTCATATTTATATGAAAAATTTACAATTTCGCTATGTTGATAAAATCGTAAATTACGAATAATTTACGAAATTTTCCTATTAGAATATTTGTATTAAATCATGTTCAAACAAATATCATAAATGTAAGTTTGAAGTTGTCTAATGTATTTATGATCCTCAAAATGGAAGTTTATGCTCAATTTTGCCTTATTCTGAAATGTTAAGTAAATCGTAAATTCCAAATCTTTTAAATTGGAAAAATCATAGTCTAT
Organism: Salticus scenicus; assembly: GCA_963930645.1. Classification (NCBI taxonomy): domain Eukaryota; kingdom Metazoa; phylum Arthropoda; class Arachnida; order Araneae; family Salticidae; genus Salticus; species Salticus scenicus. Next base: position 86,814,962 of record OZ005648.1, read on the forward strand.
GATATTCATGCCAGTATCCAAAATAATATTTAAAAAGTGGTTTGACATCTTTGCGATGGAAATATCCCTCGAGATTGACGTTTATGTGAAATTTTAATGTATTCTGCCATGTTAAGAAATTCGTAATTTTCCAATAACTTACGAAATTTTTATATTGGAAAATTCATAGTCATTAATATTCATGGCAGTGTTCTAAATAATATTTTAAAAGTAGTCTGACATCTTTACGATGAAAATATCTCTCCAAATTGACGTTTATGTGAAAATTTGCCATATACTGCCATGTTAAGAAATTCGTAAATTTCCAATAACTTGCGAAATTTTCAAAGTAGCACATTTATAGTTACTAATGTTCATTCCGGCATCAAACCTGATATTTTAAAACTGGTCTGACATTTTTACAGTTAAAAGTTTCCATTTAATGCACGTTTAAGTGAATTTTTGTCCTATTCTCCCATGTTAAGAAAATCGTAAATTTCTCATAACTTACGAAGTTTTTTAATTCGAATGTTGCAAAAGAATAGGGTTCTTGCCAGTGTCGAAAGTAATATTTTAAAACTAATCTGACCTCTCTGCGATCATTTGTTCGTGAGATATCGTGTTAACAGACTAACAAACTAACGGACTAACACACTGACACACTAACGGACTGACACACTGACACACTAACAGACACCCTACAGACAGACACCATACAAATTTTGTCATTTTCGGATTCCTCACACCTGAAAACGTGTAAAAAAGTCAAAAAACCGAGGTCGAAAATTTTCACGATTACCTAAGTTCCCCATACCTATAGTATGATGGGGAACTAATAATTATCATTATGTATAGTGAAAAAAAAAAAAAAAAAAAAGAGGAACAAATAAATTAATTAATAAACAAATAAATAAAAGTAATGAAAAGAATGTCGAAAGTAATATTATAAAACTAATTTGACCTCTCTGCGATCATTTGTTCGTGAGATATTGTGTTAACAGACTAACAAACTAACGGACTAACACACTAACGGACTAACACACTAACAGACACCCTACAGACAGACACCATACATATTTTGTCATTTTCGAATTCCTTACACCTGAAAACGTATAAAAAAGTAAAAAAACCGAGGTCAAAATTTTTCACGATTACCTAAGTTCCCCATACCTATAGTATGATGGGGAACTAAAAAGTCTCATGAATTTTAGCTTAAAAGCTATCAAAGTTTTATATAATCTGTCCAATTTTGATGACTTTTCTTTCATAAATATCACTTGGCGAAGTGAGAATCGTACCTATATTCAACAGATTTCGAGCTAATTCTTTAAGTTCGTTTCGCTATCTTTTACAATTGTTCCGTCTCCGGTCATCAAATCTCATGCAATTCTGTAGGGAATTTTGTAACTACAGTTACTCATTGTCTAATTTACTTTTAATTCCCTTTTTCACATTCAGAACATTCACAACCGTTAAATTGATTCTTGTTTTCTAAAAAATTATTTATTTAATTAATTAAACTGGTTTTTAATATTTTATTTTGAGGCTATAAAAATGTTAAATTGCATTCAGCTTATTTTCCCCTCCCCTTTTGTTAGTTCCAAAATAAATTATTTAAAAAAAATATTAAAAATACATATTTGGAAAACGATGGCTAATTTAACGGCTGTGAATTTTTTGAGTGTGAAGATAGAATTGAAAAATATACATCAGGTAATGAGTAATTTCAGTAACAAAATTCCTTTTTAGAATAATACGCATTTTGGTTTTCGACGACGATGGACAGAGTCCCCTTCCGATGATCCGACCGCAACGTCTTTTCCCGAAGGAACACTACCTGTAAATGTTGTTATACAGCAATCAGACTATCAATGTACGAAAACTAAGTATTTCTCCGAACTGTCTTATATCATTTTTGGGAGAATAAAAGGAATTGTCTGAGCGATGCAAAAACTAATGCATTATTATATTACTTTATACAGGGTGATCCAAAAATATTGAAATTTTAATTACGATTGCGATTTAATACATTAAATGTTAGAGATAATTTGACAATGTAATTAGCGAAAGTGTTTAAAATAAGGTGCAAAATAAGACTACAGTCGAACCTCGTTAACGTGAACACGCTTAATGTGAATTACTTTAAAATGAACTGTTTCCACAATCCCCATCAAAATGAAGATTAGTTTAGTTATATGAAGATTAGTTACTGATAGCATGAACTACTGATAACATGAACAATATTTTTGTTCCCCTTGAGATTCACGTTAATGAGGTTCGACTGTATTTTAATAAAAATTTCTTCCATAAATTTTTATACGACCCTTCTAAACAAATTTAGTCAACTGGACTTTTTTTTTTTTTTTTTCTGTTAATGCAACAACATTATTATAGAAAATCGCATACTTGTACTTTTAAAACTGAGTGAATTATAATGAATTGAAAATTAACTGCTGTGCATGGGGCAAAAATAATTATCATATTTAATCAAATAATTGTCATCAGCAAAACATATTTACATATATTTCGCTATGAAAATCGCTTATTCGGACGGACATAGTTGTCCGACAGAAGCATGTCGGACAGTTGTCCTGCATTTAGTTTTTATAATCAGATAAAATTGCTGAACTAAAATGTTTCATAATAATTTTTACACGACATGCTAAATTCGAAACATATTCCAAGTTTTAAGTGTATATTCTGCATAACTGTCTGATTAAATTTCTATTGTATTAGATTTTAAAAGTAATCGCAATAATATGGAGAAACTGTATAAGTCAGTTATTTTTCTGTATCATAATTCACTTATTCTTAAAGATACAATTATGTGATTTTTCTCATGGTCCTGTCGGGTGGAAAATAAAAACTTTTTAATTGACTAAATTTCCATATAAGGGTCATATAAAATTTTAAAAGTAAAACTTTTTAAAAACTAACAAACGGATTTTTTTTCCTAAAGTACTATTTTTTTTTACATAATTTTGAACAATTTTAAAATTTATATCGTCCTCTTATCTGAAAATTAAAAAATTAAACCACGTTTCAATCTTTTTAGGATACTCTGTATAGCTACCATAAATGGACGGATCCTTCGTTCATTAAGATCCCCCCCCCCCCAAAAAAAAAAAATAAAAAAAAATAAATAAATAAATAAATAAATAATAATAATGATAATAATAATAAAAATTAAATAAATAAATAAAAATTAAATAAATAAATAAATAAATGTTGTATTTCGTTGAAAATGTTACAGGAGGTACGTGTAAGGGTGACAACGAAACTTATTTCTGAGAAAAGTTTCATACCATTAGAAATTAGATTAAATAAACTGGTGTGGCATTCACACGACTTTCTCTTACCCTGCACTTCAATATTATAAAGACGGATTGCAGATTAAACGTAAGATAAAAAATATTGTAAGTGTACCTACATTGAAAGGAGTTCAAACTAAGTTTAGAATAATGTGTACACAAAAGATAATGTGTACACAGACTTACAAACTAATGAACTTATGCACTAACGAACTAACAAATTGATAAACTAACAAACTGACTACCTACAGTTGGTCACCACATAGATTTTGTGATTTTCAAATTCTTCTCATCTCAAAACTGAAGTAAAAAAAAAAAAAAAAAGATCGAAATTTTTAATGAATATCTAAGTTTCTTATGTTATATCTATAATGGAAGTAACAGGTTATATGAAATAATTGTAATTTTATCGTTCCAATGTGACTTTTCATAATCAGACTTTAGATCTATACAACAGACAATTTTTCTATGAACAATTATATTAAAAAATAGTACGTTAGAGCCGCCACAAAACTTTCTTCCTTATCATTCTATATAACAGCGCCACTAACATATACTAAAGATTAATTATAGCTTCTCACAAAAAAAGATTTTACATATGGAGTTTGGGGCAATTTTAATCAACAAATGCTGCGGTGTAACCACAAAGAAAATCACAAAAAGTGAGTAATAATAAAGTCACTTTTCGACAGATATAGCTTCAAATTAAGTCAAGAGTCGTTTTCATATTGGATATGCCACATTTCAATTGTGGTGCATTTGTATGCTATAGTAGATGAGATTTAGTTTTCCTAATCTCAGGAAAAATTGCAGCACAGCAGCACCACCAGTTGATCGATATGCACCCAAACTGAGTTAGTATAATGTTTCATAATGGTCTTCTCATATATCAAATTTTGTGCAATTATATCCAATACAGTTTGAGCCATAGTCTTTGTGTTTATGAAAATTGCAGCATAACAGCAACACCTATCGTGCGATATGTACACAAATTGAATCAGCATAATGTTTCTTAATAGTCCTCTCACATATCAAGTGCTGTTCGATTATACTCAACAGGACCTGCCTTCCCTTAAATGGGAAAAAATGAAATGCAGCAGCGCCACCTGTTGAGCGATTTGCACCAAAAATTGACAGGCACTAATTAATGTTAAGGTGAAACTACGCATAAATTTATGTGAAATTATGAGCAGTAGTTCCCGAGACACAGTTGCGACAAAGTATTTGTTATACACACACAGACATTTTCTAAAAATGGTCAAATCGTATTTTGTACCTGTCAAAACGTGTAAATCTATCGAAAACCAGAAGTCTAAACTTTTTTACGAATCTAATGTTTTCTTCTATTGAATATAGAAGAAAATAAAAAATACAAATAAGCTGGTAAAATCTTTAAAAAGAAAAATGAGAAAGCAGTATTGTCGTTAATTAGTGTCGGTAGAAACTGTTTAGCTTTCTTTATGCGTCATGCTTTTCTTTAACCTTGCAGAACAAAAGTAATTCTAGCATTGATAAAAATAGCGTTTTGAGAAATAACGGAAACGGCGTATTATTATCTGAAATACTCAGTAAAGATTTCTTGTAGGCTTTTTTTTTTTTTTTTTTTGACAAAATGGCCTTAAGATGACTACTTTTTTTCCTTAACAGAAAAAAGTCTTACACGTTTCGTCACCATAAATGTAATTAACAAAAGAACAAAATACTGTTTAAGTTAGACCTTTCACCCAGTATTTTATCATAAATAAGATTCAAAAGGTTGAAACTCTTGAAAATATTAACTTTGAGATTATTTAAATACTAAAACAACCCTAAAATACTTTGCAGAAAGAAATATACAGGGTGTTCGAAAAACCTTGACCTTGATTCTCATTCCTTAAATAATTGATCTTAGACATCATATAGCATCTCATATTAAAAAGCTGTGAAAAGTAAAATATAAAATTTTATAAAATCGATCAAAAATTTCAGGGGATTCAACTTTAAGAATTATAAAATATCAGCAGTTCTATCCGTTCTTTGCACATGGCGAAAAATAAAAAAAGAAACATTGAAAGAAAAAACAATTAATTCGACTCATTGGCAAGAGGTTATTTATTTTGAATTCCAACGAAGACCAAGCTTGGTTCAAATCTATTGAAAAGTTAGTAGGTTGTGGCCATCACAAAACTTTCTTCTATATTTTCCTATACAAATTCACCCAGTATAAATAATTTATTAAAATTATTATTTATTAAAGTTATTTCACATGATGAATACAGACGATTTTTATCCCAGAGAAACATAACACTAAATGTACACACACACACACACACACACACACACACACACACAAAAAAAAAAAAAAAAAAATCATCTGAGGATTTTTTTTTTCCCCCCGTTAAAAATGGGAACAAAAATTCTTTATCACAGAGATCTGTGGTTCAACCATTTCTTTTAAAGGTATTTACGAGTACTTTTTAAAGACACCCATATTGAAAATGTATACCTTCGGGTGAGAGGGGAGGGGAGGGGAAGCGACGTTCTTACATGCACACAACTTTTTTCCTAGGTACTATACTAGGGTGATAGGCCTATAGGTGGAATGTCCTCTGTCCCTCCGAGGGGTTTTTCTAAGGGGTCCTAGCCCGTATTTACGCGAGTTTCGAAGAAAACCACAGAAAATTCCGAACGGCAAGGTGGATGAGCGCGAACTGGTATCAAACCTCGCACTTCCCATCTATCAGCTTTGGTCGCAGAATCGCGTAATTATAAATATTGGAAAAATCTGTCCGCAAAAATTAGAAAAGGCCTAACTATAAACATAAAATTCCACAAAATACTTATAGCCTCAGTGGAAAGACCCTTTTCCTTTTTATTATTAAGTGTTATTTCTTTATCAGATAAAATAACTTTAATTTCTCCAGTCAATAAAGAATTTTTTTTTTTTTTTTAATCAATTATTTCATAATCAGGAAGTGCAAAGAGAGTAAGATAAAATATTTTCTCCATATCAGTAATTCATGACTGATAAGCTCATAAATCTCTTTAAAATCTTATTCATTACAGTTAAATAAATAGAATATTTTATATATATAAACAGGGTTCATGCCAGTATGACAACATAGCGATAACTATCACCCAGTCAATAAAAAATATCGCCAAAATCATATACATAGATGAGACATTTATTGCTTAACTTTTATCTTTTTAAACTTCTTTTTCCTATTTTCTATATATCTCAGAAAAAAAAAAAAAAAAAAAAAAACCTTTTTAGAGACTGAAATCTATATATTTAAAACAAGCTTCTAACTACTAATTCCATTTTTCGTTGTTTGTTCATAGTAACAATGTTAATAGCTCGATAGTCGACTTCAAAGTTCTGCAATGAATCTATGTGTTGGGTGTTGCATGTTACTTTCACACTGCACGTGGGTTTCTTTTTACCCAGCTGATGAAGAGTCGTGTTTAATTATTTCGATTCGAAAGAGAGTTTTTATGTTCTTGTATTCTATGAATACAACAAAATGGTAGGAATAAATAGTGGCATTATGCATGAGGCTAAAAAATCCCTAAAATTATTGAAACATCCCCTAAGCCAGGACAGTGATGTAAAAACCTTGGACAAACTTTAAAATGATATATCTTGACAAGTTAAATGGATACAAAAAATACTATTTTACATTTTTAAATATATATATATAGTTTACTACTACTAAGTTAGTCTGTGAAATTTTTAAATAAATAAATAAAATTTGAGAAAAAAGGTTTAGACACGCCATAAGAGTGACTTTCCAATCATTTATTTACTTACTTTTTTTATTAGTAAATATTAAATGTATAATCTTTTTTATATGCAGAGAAATACACAGAAAAAAATGTACCTTAAAAAATGATAAAACAATTTTCTAAATCAAATTATTCTTGTGATATTTTGCTCAGACATGATGTTGTTAGGTTTATTGAGAATCACCCACACATATAAATTGAATATATTTGAAAGGATTAAAATAAAGTAAAAACCTTGTTTTCTGAGCCCCAATTATCCGAATTTCCACTTTAATACTGAGAAAAAATTTTATGACTGACATCTAGAAACTAAAACTTGGCTCTAGTAAAAATAGTTCCATGTCATCCTAATAAATTCTAGTTCCCTTTGCCAGTGAGTTCTAAAAAACCCTACTTGAACTCTAGAGCTTTTTTCTATATTATCGTGGTCAATATCATTTAAAAATCTCTGAAAATAAATGTGAACACAAGAGGCGAGTAACTAAAATTAACACGCTTTTATTAGCTTCACCTGTATGTATGTTTGTTTGTATGTATGTAAGCGCTCTGGGAGCAAACAAAAAATCTATATTGTAAAAAAAAGACTTTCCGTACGTGAACGCCGTGGCTGTGAGGTAAAGAGCCGCGCTACGACCCTAAATGTCTAGCGTTCGAACCCAGTCAGGAGAGATTTTTTTTTTAAATGGTTTTTGTTTAATTCTAAATTATTTTAATTAAAGATTTAAATGTATATAAATATTATGGTGTGTCACTCACACGATTTTCTCTTACCCTGCATTTTAATACTAAGATAGATATTTTGTGCTTTTTAGTTCACATTTCTATAAAAGCGTGTTCTTTAATTTTTTAAAACTATAATATTATTTTATTTTATGGCCCAATTCTAGGAAATCAAGCGAGAATTCCTTACAATAGAAGGGATTCATGATATCCATATTACTCATAATGTTGTTTCACCATCTAGAAAAGTGCAAATGAGAAATTCTTGATCAATTCGTCCATCTAAGTTATTTGTTTACCTTAGATGCATAACTCGGAAATCTATAGTTCTATTTTAAAACTTTTTAAAACACGAAGCATATTACATACTTAATAAACATTATAAAAACCTGTTTAAAACCAGAACAGGTTTTTATAATGTTTATTAAGTATCTATATTTCTAGTTTAGGGATCCACAAAATGACTACTTATTCATTCTAGATGAAGGTGGTATATATATATATATATACACATTTTTTTTTCTCTCAGTGAATCGAGCTATCAGATATTTCTAGGAGATTTTTTTTTTTTTTTCTATTTTACATTTTCCATTTTTAAAACTATCAAAGAAAAAAATTCTGAACTTGATCTCACAAATGAAAATCTCCCAGATAGATAGATTAAAATCTATTGAAAGTGACATTAAATATATAGTTCTAGAAGAAGAAACACCATCAGCAATCCTGTTATTTAAAAAAAAAAAAAAATTAAAAAAAGGCAAAACCTTGCTGCAGAAAAATGCCAAAGTAACATAAAATAAAAAAACAACTAAGGATTTTTTTTTTTTTTTAGTAGAACTCTTCAATTATCACAACAATGTGAACTGCATGTCGTGGTGTATCTATATAACTTTTGTATTTGTTAAAATATACATTTAAACCTACACGATTTATTTTACTTACAACTTTCGCTTTAATCGAGTTTTTTCATTATCCGAGTTAGTCTTCTGCTTCACATTAACTCGGATAATAGGGACTAACCTATACATATATCTACTTTAATATTTAACATTTTTTTCCCTCATAGTATATTTTTTCTTAATCATAGCGTCAATTTCCATAGCAAAAATTTCTATTTATATTAGTGTTTCACTTCTATATAACATCTAAAAATACACAAATGAAATACATATTTTTTTGATAACATCAACTTACCAAAAGGATTTTTTACACACAAATAATTATCTATTGCTTTTTAACCATGAGGTCATTTTCAAATCGAAAATTTTTCCTTAAATATTATTAGAAAAATATTTCAAGATTCAAAAGATAGTGGATTTGTTTTATAAAATAATTGCTCTTTATTAAAAAAAAAAAAAAAAAAAAAAAATGAAGCCCAAAACTGTTTTGTTTGTTGAGTGACTTGTGACTTTATTATAAATAGAAAATTTATAATTATTGAATTGCGAGTCAAATACTGGTTATTTATTTTATTATTAAGATTATTTTCCTATGACATATCAAAATTCTTCATGGCACCAAAAAGAGTTCAGTGAAAATGTTTTGTTTTATGGATGAATAAACTCTTGAAAACTATCTGGTAATTCAAGCTTTGTTTTCTGTGATTATAACTATATTCTATGCTATTCTAACATAAATTGTTAAAATGAGAATATCTCTGTAAATGAACCAATGAATTTTGTAAGTTTAATTTACTATTTGAAACAATAAACAAATCTGCCAAAAATAAACAAGTTGTCAACATGTATTATAAATAGAATACAGTATAGGTTGCAAGATATTTCCTTATCCACTGAATGCAAATAATAAACAAGTCCTTCCGGTTTATTCGGAAGGGTAGGTTGATTTCTTTTTCCTTATCAAGTAGACGTCATTTTGTTTCAAAATGGCGGCTATAAATTATTAATGCACTTGGTAGAAATATTGATGTAGGCTATGTACATATGGAGTTTTAAGCAAATCGGTTCATAAATACCTTTTTATGGGAATTTAAAATTTTCAAGTGGCCGGCGCTTGGAAACAAAGTGGTGAGTTAAGTTGACAAATATATGAAATGTATTTGTGAGATAAGTCTACACATATAGTTCGAATTAATTCAAAATCTCAAAAGTCATCGTGTTGAAAAATTAAGTGGCTGGCACTTCGATCAAAATGGCAGAGAAAGTTGCTCATCTAAGATATCGTTGCAAATTTGAAATTTTTTTTTTTTTTTTTTTTGTAGAAATTCTTTCAAAGAGGCTTAGTAAGTTGATAAAATGTTAGTTTTAGCATTAAAATAGCCTAATTTATCTTTAAAAACGCATTAAAAAGATCCAGTAACGCAGGTAATGGATTTGGCGCGAAATTTGGCGACTTTTCCCCAATGGCGACATTTTTGGCGACTTTTGGCGAGAAAATACTTATTATCGATATACCAAAGATGAACGCAATAACGTGATTGGTTCACGAGTTACTTGAATTTTCTAGATTTTTGTTGTTTGAATGATAAATCCATTTTTCAACTTGAATTTGAATTGAATAAGTATTTCTAAAGTTACCGTGATAACAAATTTTCAAGTGGCCGCCAGTTGGAAACAATACAGTGGAACAAGTTGCCCAGCAAACAAATCCAAGACATTTGAAGCATAGGTTCACTGTCCAACTGTGGTTTAAATCAGTGCCGTGTTTCAAAAGTTAATTTTATGGCAAATTTTCAAGTGGCAGTCTAAGTGGTTGCAACTTGGAAACAAAATGACAAAACAACTTGCCCAGCGAAATCATCCAGTATACTTGTATGATAAGTTCCTTGTCCAGTTCTAGTTCAAATTAAATCAGTATTTCAAAAATTATCGTCATAAGAAATTTTCAGGTGGCACCACTTGGAAAAAAAAGCGGAGCGAGATGCCCAGCGAACTTATCTGATATATTTGAAGGATAAATCCACTACCCAAATTTGATGCGAATTGATTCTGTATTACTAAAGTTACCATAATGACAAATTTTCAAGTGGCCGCCGCTTGGAAATAAAATTGCGGATCAAGTCACCAAGTGAACTTATCCTAGATATTTGAACCATAAGTTCACTATCCAACTTTTATTTGAATCAGTTTAGTATTTTAAAAGTTATCGTGATGGCATACTTTCAAGTGGCTGGAACTTAGAAACAAGATGTCCGGACAAGTTGCCCAGTGAAAACATTCAAGATAATTATATGATAATATCACTGTCCAAATTTTGTTCCATTTGGAGTATTATTTCAGAAGTTATCGTGATTTTAAATTTTCAAGTGGGAGCCTGATTTCAAGTGATCCCGCTTAACTTAAGATATCTGCCACTTTATTAAAAATGGCGGATATAGTTTACTAATAAACTTCATTGAGATCCTTATGTGGTCTGTATTTACATCAAAATTCAAACAATTTCGGAATACGCTTTTTATAATTTAAATTTGAAATTTTCAAGTGGTCTCCACTTGAAAACAAAACGGCAGAGCAACTTGGTTAACAAACTCATCTAAGATATTTATAAGATAAGTTAAGACACTGTTCAAATTTGGTTCCATTTCGAGTATTATTTCGGAAGTTATCAAGGTTTTAAATTTTCAAGTGGTAGCCTGATTTCAAGTGGTCCCGCTTAAATTAAGATATCCGCCACTTTGTTAAAAATGGCGGGTAAAGTTCATTAATAAAGTTATTTGAGACACTTGTATAATCTATGTATGCATGAAAATTAAAAAAAAAATCCGGAATACGCTTTTTACAATTTGAATTTGAAATTTTCAAGTGGTCTCCACTTGAAAACAAAATGGCGGAGCAACTTGGTTAACAAATTCATCTAAGTTATTTATCAGATAAGTTAAGACACTCTCCAAATTTGGTTCGATTTGGAGTATTATTTCAGAAGTTATTGTGATTTTAAATTTTCAAGTGGTAGCGTGATTTCAAGTGGCCCCGCTTAACTTAAGATATCTACCACTTTATTAAAAACGACGGATAAATTTCATTAATAAACTTTATTGAGACCCTTATGTGGTCTATATTTACATCCAATTTCAAACAAATTTGGAACACGCTTTTTACAATTTGAATTTAAAATTTTCAAGTGGTCTCCACTTGAAAACAAAATGGCGGAGCAACTTGGTTAATAAACTCATCTAAGATATTTATAAGATAAGTTAAGACACTGTCTAAATTTGGTTCGACTTTGAGTATTATTTCGGAAGTTATAGTGATTTTAAATTTTCAAGTGGTAGCCTGATTTCAAGTGGTCCCGCTTAACTTAAGATATCTGCCACTTTATTAAAAATGGCTGATAAACTTCATTAATAAACTTCATTGAGACCCTTATGTGGCCTGTATTTACAACAAAATTCAAGCAAATCTTGCTTTAAATATGCTTTTTACAATGTCGGTTTGAATTTTTCAAGTGGCTGCCACTTGAAAACGAAACATCGGAGCAACTTGGTTAACGAACTCATCCAAGACATTCATAAGATCAGTTCACTGTCCAAATTTGGTTCCATTTCGAGCATTATTTCGGGAGTTATCGTGATGACAAAATTTTCATTATAGATAGATAGATAGATATATATATATATAGATAAACGAAGTGATTGCAATAGGTCGATTTCTAAAGAAATCAACCTAAAAATTTGTTGAAAGCTTAAATGAAATGTTGAAAACTTTATTTTTAAAAATCTTTTTCAAATGATGTCACTTTCATGGTAACATGTAAAAATTTGACATCACTCATTTTTTTTAGCAATATTGGTCTCAAGCAGAGTGTTGAGAAAAAGAGGTATATTGTGTTTGCCCTGATATTAAGGATATTCTTATTATGAAGATGGCAGTAAAGAATGATCTAAGATGTTATATTTATTGGTTTAATATTTCTAAAATCATCAAAATTTTTGACATTTATTTTGATGCAAATTTTGTAAATATAGAGGTATAATAGCATTAAGTAAGAAAACTGAAAAAATGATTTGAATGCTGTGTAAGAGCAACATGTGACTGCTTTTATTTATCTGTTAAAGGATAGGCTTAATTATGTTTTTACTCAAAATAGTTTTTGAGTATTTTTGCATTTCATGAAAATTATTTAAAAAGATTGTGTTCCATATACAAAAAATTTTATTTTAATGTACTAATGTTATATCACGTTTATATTTTTTCTTATGCAATAAACCCAATTAATTTATGAACTACCTACTATGCAACTACTGGAGTCAAGACAGGATATTGCACCAAGTTGGCCAGTTTTGAAAAATGCGAAAAGCAGTGGGCTGAACTACATGTAAAATAAATAAATAAAAATCTGTATCAAAACAATACTTTATTTTATTTATTATTATTATTATTTTTAACATTAAATTAAGTAAAATAAAGATAAAACCTTATAGTAAAAGTGAAAAAAAGCAATTTTATTAAATTAAATTTTTTTATATGAAAATAGAATTATGTAAAAAATATGTTGAAGACATTATATTATTGCAAAAACATTAAAATGCTAATGGAATTATAAATTCTGTTGATGTGTAATGTCTGAAAAAGCTTTCTTGTTTGAAATATTTGCTTTACACTAAGTGATGCAAATGATATGTTTAACTTTGATATAAACTTTTTTCTTTCCTTGCTTTTAAATTATGTTTTCTTTTATACATTTTATATTTGTTTAATTTCTTTTCTGTTTTTTTTTTTTTTTTTTTATTATTATTTTAATTTATAAAATTTTCCTTTCTTTTTTTCAATATATTATTGGATTTCTGACAAATTTTTATTTGTTTTTGTTAAATTAGCCTTTTCTAAGAAATATTTTACTAGCTGCCTTCAACAACCAGTTGGTCTGCTTTTGAACAAAAATAAAATTTAAAAAACATCAGTGGATCCTGCTAATACACATTTCACTGCCCTCTTGCCACACATCAAAATTGCGCAAAAGAAATCATTTGAAATATTCATGCCTGACATGCAATTACCATCAAGAAAGCATATAAAAAGAGTAAAGCAACTCACATCAATATTAAACACGGACTTAGCATGAAGTTAATATATCGAAGCTTGGGTGGGGAAAGTGGGTTCCTTCAATATATTTTAAAGCAAGAATCTTATAAAAATCTGTTTTTTTTTTTTTTTCTCACAAATATAAAGAAATGTGTGAAAAACCATTTTGCTCCCTACCCCCATGAAGAGGGAAAATTCTTGAGATTCCTGAAATTCGTTTGAAAATATTTGTATTTATTATATTTTAAGGCAATAATATTCCAGATATATGTTCTTTTCTTTGAGCAGGGTTCTCAGCACGAAAGACACTCAAAAATAGTTGCTTTAGTGTATGAAATAGTAGCCTCTATGATCTGAATAGTAGTCTTTGATTAAAAAATAGTAATTAACTTAAAAAAAAAAAAAAAAAAAAAAAAAAAAAATAAGTTTTTGAAAACTGATAAATGTGTATGTGTGTGGGAAATCTTCTGACTATAAATACATAAATAAAAAGATAGAATGACAAAACCCCATAATTATGACAGGATCAATGTACTGATGACTTTGCCAACTTCTCATGAAAATTAAACCTGAAGTGAGACTAAGTACATATTTTAAAAACAACTCTAAAATTTTTTTTTCAAAATTGCTAGATAAAGAAAAAAGGGAACAATGTTTTGTTTAAAATAGTCACCATTTTTCTGAAAATAGTACTGACTAACTTTAAAATAGTAGGTTCTAAGCTACTTTGCACAAAAATTGTTGCCATAGTACTCTGGGATTGAATTTAGTAATAAATAGTTGCTTTTTATTCGCTGCAGGGAACCCTGTTTGAGATATGAAGGGATACGTGAAAAGAAACATTTTTCTCCCCTTCAACACCTAGGGAATGAATTGTTGGCATTGCCTTTTAGGTATTTGTGTTTGTTAAGTTTCAAAGCAAGTATTTAAAATACATTAAACTGGTTTTTAGGTATTTGTATTCATTATAATATTTTAAAGCAAAAATCTTATGGATATCTGATTTTTTTTGCTTGATTATATGCAAAATGATATATGAAAATACTACCCACACCCTTTGGCAAATTTCTAAATTTCTGGAAATTTATTTTCAGGTATTTTTTTATTTTTTTCATTTTAAAGCATGGAAGTCATCAATATATATTACTTTCTCTTATCCATATATGGTAGCGAATTGTTTTGGGCCAAATTTTTTGAAAATGAGTTTTTGTTATATTTATACATATGAGGGTCTCTGAACCAAAAACAGGTTTTTAGCAGTTGGTCTGTGTGTGTCTTTGTTATCAACATATCTAAAAAAAAAAAAAACAAATAGCAGCTGGATGTTTAAACTCAGTTTTCTAAATCTGTATCATATAGGGATGCTACACTAAACTTTTTGTTGAGATTAAGCAAAATGGTTTGTGTACAGTTATACAGGGACATCCATGAGAATTTAAACACATTACTTTTATGGTAGAAATTCCTGGTAGGTAGAGTTTAACATCCATAAGCTGCACTAAACAAAATGAAATAAACATGCATTTTTCATATCCATAAAAGCATATTTTGTCTACAATATGGTATGGAAATCAATGATCATTCGTTTATACGACTATCCAAAAGAATTTGGATATATTGGCACTACAGTTGAAAATTTCTGGAATTGCATTTGGTGTTTATGTAAAGGACTAAAATTAAATATGCAATGTGATGTGTATATAACTTATAGACAATATAAATGAATACTCAAAATTAAGTGAAAGCATTTTTTCTATTGAATGCAATTCATGGAAGTGCTTTACTATATTTCACCATGTTGACGAAAACTGCTCAGGAATGAAAATTAATTTCCCATAGCCATACGTAGACAAAGTATCTTTTTAAGTTACATTTTCAACTCTGTTTTTTTTTTTTTGTATAACATTGCATTTTGAGGTAACCTTGATACAAAAAATCAAGTTTTTAGTGGTGATCTGTATGTATGTGTGTTATCAGTATAACTTTAAAACAAGTAATTGCAGGGTATTCAAATTTGTATTTCAAAGTTCATATGAAGTTGCCACTTGAATAGTTTCATCAAGATTAAAAAGTTAAGTAAAGAAAAGTTTCAATAAGTATTGCAGGTGAAAGTTGTCTAAATAATTTGAATTTTTTTTTTAAATTTAATAACAGCCTTGAATTGTTTATAAATGTAGGTACTATATTTAAATTGAAGGTTAAAGGGATGGTAGGGTTCATACAAAATTACATATCAAATAAAATTGTTTCTAAATTGCTTTTAAATTAGGTTCATATACAGTACTTGTTATCTTATCCATTAAACTAAAAACTGCCTTAATAGTACTGAAATACAGGACAAGAGAAAGTCATGTGAGTGACACACCAGATTATTTTTTCTTCTTTTCCAGGATAAAGGGATATTCAAAAAACACGTTTTGTTCTTCATCTTCT
Source organism: Salticus scenicus (assembly GCA_963930645.1). Taxonomy (NCBI): domain Eukaryota; kingdom Metazoa; phylum Arthropoda; class Arachnida; order Araneae; family Salticidae; genus Salticus; species Salticus scenicus. The sequence goes on from OZ005648.1 coordinate 86,831,151, forward strand.
TTTTCAACAGCAATTTCTTAAAATTAGTTTTTAAATATTCATATTTATTATATGTCAAAGCAAGAAACTTATGAATACTTTTTTTTTTTTTTTTTTCCCCCTGAGATATAAAGGAGTATGTGAAAACATATTTTGCCCCTTCCACCATCCCTTCCTATGGGGTGAATTCCTGAAACTGGTTTTAAGGTACAGTGGAGCATTGTTTATATGTTTTTCAAGGGACAGTTCATAACTTTAAAAAATGAAAATCTGTTTTAACACAATAATACATAATAAAAAGTCATAAAATAGTAAAAGTGAAATACATTTCCATTAAAGGGCAAAATTAACAGTTACCATTGGTCACAGGTCGATTAAGTAAAAAAAGATGGTAATTAAAAAAATTATATATCAATCGCCACTTTCTGTGATCATTAAAACATTATAAAAAGTGAGCGATGAGTAATTAACCCCTTCCCTATCACTGACGAATTATCTCATCAGTCGTCTGCTCTTGCTATAACTCGAGATAATTCATTTGCAGTGTTTGCTAAATTCTCACTCATGATGTCACCAACTGTGTGGCAACTAAGTCACATCCTTAGCTAGTGATTAGTTATAAAAACAGGCAACAGATGGCGGGCAATATTGGGTGGCAGTTAAAACGTTAAATGCGGCACAAGAGCCTTGAGATTTCTGTCCACAGCAACTTTCTCCATCCACAGCATAAATGCGAATTTCCATTTTAAACTTGCTTTATCAGTTTCTAGAACCTGTAAAGAGGTACAATTGTTCAGTACCTCTCACTTATATATTTTTTGTGCCCCCCCTCCCCCCTCAAGATGATTGCTGATCAAATGTATCACAGAAGTCTTGTGATTTCTGATCTTTCTATATACACAACATAAATCTTTTTTTTTTACTTTATTTTATTAAATTCTAGAATCTATTGTAGAATTGTTCCATATCTCTCACTCATACATTTTTTTGTGATCCCTAGCCCTAGTGCATATTTTACCCATTTAAGCTACATGGCAAATGTGTGCATCAAAATTTGTTTTGGCTTAAGTGTGTATTAAAAAAAAAAAAAAAAAAAAAAAAAAAAAATCCAACTTGCTTTCTTTCAGGTAGAAATCTTCTCATTTTTAAAGCTTCAAAGTTGGCAGCTATATAAGTTACCTGAAGTTTCTATACCTATACTTATTAAGTGTAAATTACATTATCCAGATGTTTATTTTATTATTATTTTATATGTGTTAAAATTGGTCATTTTCTTTCTTTTTATTATCTTTCTTGTGGTGGTTTATTGCAAAATGGTGACATAACTTTACAATAGACTGTAATTTCTGTAGCAAGAAATTACCACCTATACTTCATAGGTGGCAATTCCTTGATGACTAAAAGAAATATTCCTCTCATCCTAAAAGAGTGGCCACTAACTCAAAGAAGTGGCTACTAATGAATTGATAGTGCTAGCCACTGGCAACTAATGAATTTTTCTAGTTTTGCTCTTTAATTTTGTGATTTCCCTTTCTTCTGTTCAATTAAAATAGTTTTTAAATGAAAATTAAAAATAAAATAAAATAATAATAATTTTATAATTTTATACTGTTATTTTATACACACACAGATGCATTTTAAAAACATAGAAAATCAGAAAAAGTATTACCTTTAATTCTAGCTATTCATTTTCTAAGTGAAGACATTTTTACAAACAGTTAAAAGAAAGAAGAAGAAAAAATGTCTCCCCAACAGTAAATTAAGTGAACATGATAAAAAAGTAAGAAAATTTTCCAGCATCTTAAGGTCAATCCTACTGAAATGATTAATAAATCTGCAAGTTTACAATATACCTATAAAGCTGTGGAGTTTTTTGCTTTTAAATCCCGTCCCTGGAAAGCAATTAAAAAAGAGAATAAAAGGCTAAGTAATTGGTTCCTTTCCTTTCCTTTCTTCAATCCTGTCCCCCAACTGCTTGTGTCTGAATTTTCCTCTAATCCTCCCTAGACTATCAATTAAATATTGCATTTTGTACTATAGTTCTAAGAAAATGTAATCGGAAAAAATAAGAAAAAAGCAATATACATTACTCTGGAATAAATTTTAGACTTGGCATTTTTCAAAGAAAAAAAAAAAAGTATAAGTGAAATCAAGAATTTACTGGTGATGAATAAACCAAGTCTGCCTAACCTAAAATACATTGAGGGCCATAATGCGAATGCATTTCATTCAGATGGGCTACACTGTGTGTGTATATATTCGTATATATACGCATACAGGGTTAATTTTGCACATGACTAATTTTAAGTAAACATTTTTGTCATAAAATAAGCATACATGTATATGCAAAGACATAAAAGGACGTATTAATATTTTAAAAATATTTAAATACCTCAAAAAATCCTTTACTTGAGCAGCGCAGATGATATATTTCGACACGCAAAATTCGCGGTCATCTTCAGATGTTTATTTTGCTGCTCTGTTGACCATCGTCTTCATCCGTTTCCACATCATCTTCTTCAGTGCTTACGTCATGCTTTCGTCGATTTCTATCTATTATATGTTGCCAGTCTTTCGTATGTAAGAGCCATACGCTCTTACATAGATCGCGCCATACTAATATGCTCTAACAAAAATCTCCTTAACATCGAAATTAAATTTATAAAAGACATTGCTCAATGTGCAGGATATAGTAATTCTCTAGTACAAAAACTCTTTAAAAAACGCCTAAAATCTTTCAATAAAATTAATGACGCCCAAAGGATTAAACCTAAATTTACCACCTCCATACCCTTCTGCAATGGCATAGCAAACAAAATCAAAAATGAAGGCTCAAAGCATAATATACATATTCCCATCAAACCCAATAGAAACATTATACAGCGAATACGAAACGAAAAAGATATAATTGACCCTAAAAAAACCCCAGGGATCTATAAAATTGAATTTAATTTTGAAAATAATAATAAAACTGCTTCATATATCAGAATGACTAAGAGAAAAATTAAAGATCGGGAAATAGAACATATTAACGACCTTAAATACAATAGATACTCCACCGCTTTATCACGCACGCACATAAATAACCCAATAATACCTAATACTTTAAAAACCACCAAAATAGCACCTTATAACTCGCATAACTACTCATTAAAAAGAGAAGCCCTGGAAATCATAGCCTCTAACACTGCCATTAACGAAAGAGAGCACAGCATTATACCGAATGACTGTCAACATATAATAGATAGAAATCGACGAAAGCATGACGTAAGCACTGAAGAAGATGATGTGGAAACGGATGAAGACGATGGTCAACAGAGCAGCAAAATAAACATCTGAAGATGACTGCGAATTTTGCGTGTAGAAATATATCATCTGCGCTGCTCAAGTAAAGGATTTTTTGAGGTATTTAAATATTTTTAAAATAAGCATACATGTTTAAGAAATTTATTTTTCAAGAACAATAACAGGAAGTTTTTGAAAATAAGCAATTTCGTGGGAGCCATGATATATATTGAGCTGATATGCTACAACAAATATACATATCATCTAATACTGTTTTCCCACAAAAGAGCCAGATGAATTTCTTAATTTTTGCTCTGTTAACAGAAGATAGAATTATAATGGGTGTCACAAAAGTCTTGAGACGAATAAACAAAAATTTCTTGGGAAAATCTTTAATTTAACCTATTATTTTTTAGAAAACGTATTTACATAGTCTTGAAAGGGATAGTTTCACAAATTTTCATGTTTCTAGCTGCAAAGGTTTGGGCTGGGTAACGATGAATTAGTCACCTAGTTAGTCAGGACAAATAATTTTATACATAGTATAAATAACCTTACTTTTGCATTATCAAAATTTATGTTTTTACTACAATTTACAATTTTTTTAGATTCTTTCATTTTTTCTATGCTGGCAATAAATTTCAATCCTCACTTTTATATTTGCGAATCCCCTAATATGTACAGTGAATATAAAGAAAATACATATTGTGAAAAAAAAAAAGTAATATAAAATAAAAACATTTAGGAGATGAATTAAATAGAAGCAGATGATAATATTCTGTTTTGTCTGCTTGAAAAGAAATAAACAATGCAGCAAGACTGTTATTGGAACAGTGGCGGATCTAAGGGGGGAGAGGGCTGAAGCCCCCCCCCCAAAAAAAAAGTACTGGCATCACAATTGAATATTACAATTGTAAACTGTTCATTGATCAACAGCTTGAAAAATCTTAGCCCCCCCCCCCCCCCAAAAAAAAAAAAAAAAAAAAAAAAAAAGTTAAGTTCTGGATTCGCCACTGAATTGGAAGCTAATCCACTGATCTATACTTTAACAATGTGAAAGCAGGTGTTTAACTGCAAATCATATTCATGTGCTAATTTCTCATTGCTTTATAAGTTAAAGGAAATTAAAAAATATTTATATAATAAAAAATTGAAGCAATAAACAATTTTTGATTTTTCTGAGGGGAAATAAATGACATAATAGTGTTTATGTAAGTATGTTTCATATTATATAATTTAATGTAACAGATGTATGTTCATGTACTGTATGTAATATATTTGATCCTTAATTTTTATTTTAAGTATTGAATACTGAAATATAAATAGTCACTTCTCAATAGTCTTTTTCAAAAATAATTAGATGCCTAAAATACAACTTTTGTCAATAACAAGCTTTTCTTATATTATTTATTTTAAGATCATCAGTTGTATGTAAAATAATATTTCTTGTGTTAAAATTTTCCTGCAATTTACACTTTTTATGTTAGGTTTTTTTGGAAAGTGTTAAAGTGAAGTTACATTGTATAACATTTCAAATCACAAATAATATTTTTCTCTATCTCAAAACATTTTTTTAGTTACAATGTTAGAGTCACAAGAAGAGTGCTTCAAAGTGGAAACATGTCCATTCTAAAACGAAAGATTTTTTTTTAGTATGAAGATAATACTTATCCAATTATGTAATGTTTAAAGCATAAACTAATCGGTAACTGTGTTTTTCATATTTTAAGTCAAAACTAAGATATTATAAAACATTTATTAGGTAACATTTTGTAAATTACATAATAAAATTTACACTTTCACTAAGTGTTGGTGATTCTATATACAACAAATGACTAGAGAAATAATAAATTGAAACCTAAATAAAAAGACAATATTTTTGACAAAGAAAATATGAACCTAAGTATCATATGCCAAAATATTAAGAAATGCCACCTTTTTCAAGTTACATTAAAAATAATAATAATAATAATAATAATAATAATAAATAAATAAATAAATAAATATTATATATCTACCTTGATTTTAATATAATTTTCATTTAAAGATATGTACATTTTATGAAAGTACAAAAGCATGTTAAAAATAATATCAAAATTTCTTAATTATGTCATGTTAATAATTTCAGAACATCGATATAAAGATTCATATAAAGATCAATAAACAATATTGATTGTTATATGAATAATAGAAACAGTCAAATTTACTTATTGCTCATTAATATCCAAAGATTTGATTAAAAACAGCAAGCACTTAAAAGTAATTCACATATTATCACATTACAACAATCATATGAAAGATCTAATTTCAATAAGATTATATAATATTGTACTACTACTCATGAATTATTAAATTAATCTAATTTTTTTTTTTTTTTTTTTTTAATTGTTAGTTATAGTAGAAAACATGTACATAATAATTTTAATATATAAACTGTTCAAAAGGAGATCAATGCTTATAATATTGTTATACTGGAGTTATTTTATGATTTGGCTTTGCTAAAATAGTTTAAATATTAACTACATTAATTTATTAAACTGGGTACTTTTCCATTTCAAGGACTGCCACTTGGATATTTGGCAGATTTATCTGTCTTTAGAATAACACATCAGATTATGTTAAAAATATTTAATCAAAGGGACTTTTGTTTATAATAAATTTAATAATAAATAGCTTTAAAATATTATTAATGATATGAGAAATAATAAATTCACAAATATCTTATTTATACATTTATTATTTATTTTATTAATTATTATAAATAATTTGTTTATGAATTGTGGAAGAGAAGAAAATATCAATCTTCATATAGCATTATTGTTGATTCTCCCTGTGTATATGAGACCCCAAAAATGCCAAATAGTGTGTCAATCCGAAAAGTATAAAAATTCGAATACTTAAAAATAAACTGATAATTTGATAAAGATAATTATTAAATGTATGTAGAAATGTTGGAAACTAAAAAAAAAAAAAAAAAAAAAAAAAAGATGAATAAAATGCATTAGACAGACAGAGACATTATTCGTGCTTAGAGAGAAAAAATTCAAAACTCTTATCATCAAATTATAATCATAAATGTCTATTTATTCTTGTTTTGACAATTTCATGAGATTACACTGCATTATTTATTTTTAAAAGTATGCTTTAAGTTTCATAAAGACACCCCCTCACGTCCTGTGTGTTGCCTCAAAGTGGCGAGGGGGTGTGCCTGGGTGGAATGGGCGATGTACGTCGGGAGCTTTTTTGCTCCTGGTAGGGTCACCCATGGCGAGAAGGCCATTCCGCTATACCCAGCTAAATGCATACAGGCACCCCAATCCAAGGTGTTAGGTACCGTGCTGATGGATGAATGGCACCAGGGGTTATGGTGTCGTAAACGGTCCCCTCGAGGAACCAGGCGAAACCTCGTTGTAGTTAGCCTTACACCTGTATTGGGAGGCTATGCAGGTGTGGACCTCTCTTTCCTCCCAGTTCTGCGGTCCTGTATGGATTTATCTTTTTCTAAAGGACTGTCTATGCAGTCAAACAAGGACGATGTTCCTTTGGGAACTAGTCATATTCAGGAGGAAACCTGTAAACCTTCTGGATCTACTATGGGGGCAGCAGGCTCTGGCCAGCAGCACCCTGGTGGACCCGCTGGTGAGCAGAAAGTACTCACAAAATCACAAAAGCGCAACAGAAGGAAGAGGTTGCAGAAGGGTTTACCGCCAAATACGGCTGGTGACCAAGATAAGGATGGCGGACGCAAGAGGCTTCGGTCACAAGTGTCAACTCCTTCTCCCAAGGTCTGTGAGATGACGAAGAAGCCTAAGCTTCAGTCATTTGCGCAGGTAGCAAGGTCAACCAGGATGGCAGTGGTGAAGGAATTTTTTCCTTCCCACAGGCTAAATTCTTCGGAGGCCTTTGCTATCCAAGAGGAAATTTTGAGAAAGGGTGATTTACTTCCTGTGAGTGAACACCTTCCAAAATTAAGCAGCCCTACACTTGTCGATGGTGCTCTCATCTTTCAGTGTGATGACGCCTGGACAGTGGAGTGGCTGAAGAAGGAATTCGACCAAAACAAGAATGTCCTGAAGGAAGAGTCCCTGCGAGTCATTCTTGCGAGCGAACTTCCGAAGCCTGTGAAGGTAGCCTTCAAAACAAAGGATGTAGTCAATAAGGAGCCTAAAGATCTTCTGAGGCGGATCTCTAGGTACAACCCAAAGTTGAAGTCTGAAGACTGGCGTGTTCTGCACAGGCTTGTAGAACCACAGTCCATCAGATGGATCTTTGAGGTTAGTATCGAGTCTGCTAGGGAAATCAGGGCTGCTGACTACAAAGCCTATACTGGTTTGGACAGAGGAGCCTTCAAAATTTTGAAGGATCCAAATGTGCAGCAAGATGTAGGTAGAGGTAAGGAGGATGAAGAGGATAGTGTCACTACTGGTGAAGCTTCCTCTTCCAAGGTAAGTGAAACAGTTATTCAAACTAATATTGATTCGCTTACTTTAAGTGAGCTAGACATTGAATCTAACTCTGATGGCACGCTTACTCCCTCATCACCTATGTCTTTGACTGAGGTTGAGGCGTTGCTAGGTAACTCCTCAAAGGAATCCAGTGCTACTCCTTCATCTGAGGGAGATTTAACTGGCACTTAGTTGTGCCTTTTTCCTCCCTGATTTATGGATTGTAGCATTAAGATAGTGCAAATCAATCTGCACCATAGCCAATCGGCTTCTGCCTTTCTTGGCCAAAAGCTGGCTAGTGGTGCTGTAGACATAGCACTTATCCAGGAGCCATGGGCTAAAGATGGTAAGATCCTTGGTCTTGGTATAGACAGCAAGAGGATCTTCTTTGATAGAACCTGTTGTAGGCCTAGAGCATGCATTTATGTTAGCTCTAAGCTACATGCTCTGCTCCTGGTGAATCATCTTAATGGTGACAATGTTGCTGTTGGAGTGAAATACCAGCATCAGGGTAACAAAGAAAGTTATACTTTTGTGTCCTCTTATCTTCCATATGAGGATAAGGATACTCTCTCAAAAGAGATTATTAATCTCATTGAGAATTGTCAGAATCTTAAATTCAAGCTCATCATTGGCTGTGATGCGAATGCTCACCACATATTGTGGGGTAGTAGTGATTGCAACAAGCGGGGTGAGGACCTTCTAGAGTATATTTTGCATTATAATCTGTATACTCTAAATTCTGGCAATGAACCTACTTTTGTTACTTCTAACAGGAGTGAGGTCATTGATATTACGTTCTGTAATAGTATATGCTATGACAACGTCAGGGATTGGAGAGTCTCTGATGAAGAAACTCTTTCTGATCACAGGCTAATTTGTTTTACTGTTACAGGTCCAATAAGACTTGAGACCAAGGGTAGGAATCCACGCCATACCAAGTGGGGTTCCTACTGTGAAGACCTAAAGAAAGCTGCTCTTGGCCACTTTGGTAAGTTGTCTTCGGTGCTGGATCTCGAATTGGCTGTTGACCAGTTGCAACAGATCATTTTAGAATCCTACCACCAAAATTGTAAGGTTATGCACACTAGCTTACCAAGGATTGTTCCTTGGTGGTCTAAAGAGCTTAGTTGTATGCGTAGCAATTGTAGAAAGCTCTTTAATAGAGCTAAGAAGAATGGTGAGTGGCAAACCTATAAGGCTGCACTTACCTCTTATAATAAAGCTGTCAGGAATGCCAAAAGGGCATCCTGGAACAGCTATTGTTCTGGCATCAGTGATATTTCAGCCACAGCTAGGCTGGTTAGGGTGATGTCTAAGGACAGGATGTGCAATCTTAATGCTGTTAAGTTGCCTAGTGGTGATTACTCTGAGTCTGGAGAGGAGACCCTGGCAGAAATGTTTAGGGTCCATTTTCCGAACTCCAGTACTTGCCATGGGACAAGTTTTTCTACTCCTCTCAACACTCGTACTTGTGGAAGAGAGAAATGGAATGCTGCCAGGAAGGTTGTTACATATGAAAAAATTATTTGGGCTATTAACTCCTTCAAGTCTTTTAAGACTCCTGGAATTGATGGTATCTTTCCAGCACTTCTGAAAGAAGGCGCTGAGGTTTTGACCCCCATCCTTTGCAGGATTTTTAGATCCTGTTTGGCACTTGGTTATACACCAATGGCTTGGAGAAATTCCAGTGTTATCTTTATCCCTAAGCCTGGTAAAGATAATTATTTTGAGGCAAGGTCTTTTAGACCTATTTGTCTCACTTCTTTTCTCTTAAAGACTCTTGAGAAGCTTGTTGATAGGTATATCAGGGAAGAGGTCTTATGTGTTCGGCCACTTTCCAATTTTCAGTTTGCCTATCAGCCTGGCAGGTCAACTGACACTGCGTTGTATCACTTAACTCATATTGTTGAGAAGTGTCTGGTCTCTAAGGAGGTGGCTCTTGCTGTCTTTCTTGATATCGAGGGTGCCTTTGACAAGGTTCCTGTTGACACCATCATTGATGCGCTTTCTAATAGGAATATCAATAGTACCACTGTGAATTGGATCAAGAGTCTTCTCACCAACAGGTTTGCCTCTGCAACACTGCTTGGTGATTCTCTAATGATCAAAGCCAATACTGGATGTCCACAGGGTGGTGTTCTTTCTCCACTGCTGTGGTGTCTCGTGGTTGATTCACTTCTGAATGAGATTGGTCACTCGGGGGTGGATTGCATTGGTTATGCTGATGATATTGTCATTGTAACCAAGGGGAAGTTTCTGGATACTGTTTGTTGTATCATGCAGAATGCCCTTAAGAAAGTTGAGTCTTGGTGTTCTTCCAGGGGTCTTTCCGTGAACCCTGCGAAGACACATATGATTGCCTTTAATAGAAAGAGGACCATTATCTTAAAAAATATTAAGTTTTTTGGTCATAACCTCACTTGTTCAAGTGAGGTTAAGTATCTTGGTGTCTATCTGGATGAGAAACTCAACTGGAGGAGTCATCTTGATTATTGCATTTCTAGGGCTAAAAGGGCTTTTTGGGCCTGTAGGAATGCTATTGGTAGGTCATGGGGTCTTAGTCCTATGGTTATCCGCTGGATTTACTCCATGATCATTTGTCCAATGATCACTTATGGTTCTATTGCCTGGTGGTCTAGGACTAGGCTTGACACTGCTAAGAAGAATCTTAATAAGATTCAAAGGATGGTGTGTGTCGCGATGACTGGTTGTTTAAGGACAACACCAACTGGAGCTTTAGAGTTACTCTTGGGCTTTATCCCTCTGCATATGCGCATTGAGGCTGAGGCTATCTTATGTGTTAAGAGGTTAAGAAGTTTTGGGCATTGGAATAATTATTCCAATTATCTGAACTGGAAGCATCTTAATAAGGAGATTTCGGATCACCCGCATTTTATTATGCAGTGTGATAAGGTTCTCCCTAGGTATGCTTTTTCTAAGCCATATATTATCCACTTGCCCTCTAGGGACATTTGGATGAATACTCCACCTTGGGGTAATACGAATCACATTAAGTGGTACACTGATGGCTCCAAGATGGATAATGGCACTGGTGCTGGTGTTTGCTGTCCTGAGGATGGTACTTCACTTTCCTATCCTTTGGGGAAGTATGCTACTGTCTTTCAGGCTGAAGTCTTTGCGATCCTTATGTGTTGTAGGACTTGCATGAATAGGGGCTATAAGAATCGATATATTGACATTTATTCTGATAGTCAGGCTGCCCTGTTGGCTTTGCAGAAGTCAGTAATGACTTCTTCTCTTGTTTGGGAGTGTTATTTCACTCTTTGTGCTCTTGCTGCTAACAATAAAATCTTCCTGTATTGGGTACCAGGTCATACTGGTATCCTGGGAAATGAGTTAGCTGATGAGCTGGCTAGGAAGGGTTCTGATACACCTTTTATTGGTCCTGAACCTGTCCTGAGTATTTCTGGTAGTTTGTTGAGGGGTACTATTTTCTCCATCATGAGAAACTTGCAGTACTCTACTTGGCTCAAGACTGAGGGGAGCAGGCAAGCTAAAGAGCTTAACTGTGGTAATCCTAGTGCAAGGGCTAAGGAGCTCATGAAGCTCAATAGAAATAGCATCAGCAAGGTGATTGGTCTCCTTACGGGACACTGTCGCTTAAAAAGACATCTTTATGTCATGTGTATTGCTAGTGATCCATTTTGTAGGGGCTGCAAATACAAGGAGGAAACTGCAACGCATATTTTATGTGAATGTGAAGTCTTCTCTGCCTATAGGTTTGAGCACTTGGGGCGGCATATAATTGAGCCTTGGGAGCTTCAGGATATTCCGGTTAGGTGTCTGCTGGGTTTTCTTTCTGCCACAGGTCTTTTTAAAGATTAGGTTTTGTGGGTTAGTACAATAGACCTCTGGTCGCAGTGCTTGGTTTCTTGTAAACCACCCACTTATAATTCATTCATTCATTCATTCATAAAGACATATTCAAACATTCCAGTTATGTATGAAAATTCCGATGCTCAAGAATAAAAATTTTTTACAATTAAATTTTCCAAGGAAAATTTTATTTGATTATTCATTATCAATACACTAATGAGATCTTTTTTGAAAATCGGCTATTGAATAAAAATAAATAAATAAATAAACAAAAATATAAAATAAAACACTAGATTAAAAACAAAAATATCTAACCGACTACACATAAATACATTAAAAGTTTTAAATATCACTTTAAATTATTAAGATATTTCAATAATATTTAACTACATATATGAATAAAACTGATTAAAAAACAACATAGAACCTAGTTTAGAAGCTTTAGGCAATAATATTACGAAGATGATTCTCAAAACTCCCCCCCCCCCCCCTGTTATCTCAATTAAATATATAGTGAATATTTGAGTATTAAGAAAATTCTATGCTCTAATATGCAGAATGAAAATAATAATAATAATTTTTGTCATCTTTACTATTCAAAAATTCATTTTAGACAAATGCAATTAATTAATATACCAGAGATTTTGAAAGCAAATTCCATAGTTCTGAAAAGAAAAAAAAAAAAAAAAAAAAAAAAAAAAAACTGTTTAAGGTTTATTAAAACTAAGGTAAATTACCATCCTTTATCATTTGAAAACAAGTAGACACAAAAGTGGCATGGAAGCATTTTTCAATGTAGTGTGTTGCTTACTTGTGTTTATTACTTCTTACTATGTTTCATTTATGTTTATTTAATACCAGTTTTTGGTGCAGTTTTTAACTAGCCTACTATCTATATAGAAATATATCATTCATGCACTTCCAACACTTAAGTCAGAAATATTAATATGAGTCAAAACAGCATACTGTGTAGAATAAGATTTACCCTTGGTGATGGACATATATATTTCTAGTCATGCTATTCTAGAAGGTAAAGCTTAGTTTTTTTTAAAGACATGTTTACTAACATATTTTTTTAATTTAAATAAAAATACTTTTGCATTTGCGCAAACTGGTATGTTAGGATAAGTAGGCACAAAAAAAAAAAAAAAAAAAAAAAAAAAAAATCAAACACATAAAGAATATAAAATAAATAAGTATTAAAAATCTGAAACTTAATATTGCATTGTTAATCAGATTAGAATTTTTAAACAAATATATATATTTATTTACACAATGACAAATTTTTAATAATGAAATATATAAAAGTTTCTTTCATTGTAATTGTTGAATTAATGGAAAACATTGTTATAAACAATACTTAAAATAATGTAAAACATAAATTGTATTCAAAATAAGAAAGGAGAAAAAAGAAAAAAAAAAAAAGTCTATTAACAAGTTATTTTTTCTGAAAATGTTTCACATCATTATTTGAAAAATATTTCTGGACAATACAAAAATTGCAGAGGGTTTAAAAAAGATAGTTCTATCATCAACCATCTGCAATATTGAGAAAATTTTCAAGTTGTTTTCACTTTTTAATGTCTTCCATTAACTCCTAACTTACAAAACAAAGAGAGAGAGAGAGAGAAAAAAAAAACCTTCTTCATATATTTTTTTAATATCTCCCAGACTTTTACTGATGATAACAGTTTATTTATTTATATTTTTCCTGAAATAAAAATCCCTTGCAAAATATTATAAATAATGATATTAACATTAAACAATATTCTTAATGTACAAAAATAGTTTAAATATACTTAACAAATTTACATTTTAAAATAACAATTTATAACACATTTACTGAGAATAATATTGCATTATATTATTTGTATTGCAAATTTTAACGAACTATTACTAGGTTTTTTTTTTTTTTTTTTTTCAATTTCAAATATATTATAAAGCATCTGTTATATGTAACTTTAAACACTTGTAACTAAATTATTGCTAATAAAATCACAACTAAAATAAATTTGAAATACATTAATCATTTAATTAGCTATATACTAAAATCATAAATATAAGTTCTTCTTTGTAATCAGCTGATCCTTAGCTCTTTTAAAAGAACTCCTTGGTATACAAAGAGTCATAGCACAGCTTTCAAATTTATATTCATTTCTTCGCAAATACATCTGAACATCTCTTTTCATCTGATCCAGTTTTTCAGCCCGATTTTCATCCAATGTAAAGAATTCAGGTACATAAGGGTTAATGCGGAAGTAAGTATAAGGGGATAACAAGTCATTGAGTATAACATGCGTACCTTAAATATAAAATAAAATAAATAAATAGAAAGAATAAATATAATATACATTTTGAGATACTATTAATGAATTGAAAGTAAAAACATATTAAATAAGTATTAAAAAGATTTATTCAATCCATTATCTACAGAGAGTAACTTTAAATTATTTAAAAAACGAAGCTTTAATTAATATTTATAAAAATAGTGACCTTACTTGACTGCTCTATTACTTCCATAAGCTGGTTTTTCGCCTGAGGGCCCTCGGCCAAAGAATATAGAAGAGAGAAAGAAGAACAGCTTCAGCTAAAGCGTAACTATCGCCCTCTAACGATAGCATATTTCAGCTTGCATGGGAAGCCAACATTACAGGATGACCATCTGCGCGATTTCTCCCTCCTTTCCCGATACCTTTGACCTGAATGCGCATGCGTTGAAGACCCGGCTGGCGGACATGTTGTTTTTCTGGTTTTTCTTAGGGTAGGAAGAGAAGGGAAAGTCGTATCGGTATCTGAGGCGGCAATTTAAAAACATGTCATCTATTTTGCTCAGTTTTAGCGTTATAAAGACTTGGATAAGATTTAAAAAAGGTAAGAATGTGATATTTTTAACGTTTAACATTCTACATGTTCTATTTATTAAAGTCTTATTTTAATATCAATTAAACATTCATTTTTGTATCTGCCTAAGTTATTAAGCCTAACTTTTGATACTTGTAAACACAGTTGTATCCCTGAAAAAACTGCGCCTGTTACAGAAAACCGCTTAGAAACTATGGATTCATTTTATTAATCTAGTCTTCTGAGATGGAAATAGTTAAAATAACTATTTTTGATTATTATGTTTCTGAATGAAGATGTAACATAGAGTTTAAAAGATAGGAGCTAATTTTAAGTGAATGCCCTTGCAGACTGGTCATTATGTATTTTAAAATGCTAGTTGCAAGGGTGTTTTCTTGGAACTTCTTACAAAGAAAATTAAGAAGAAGGTTCTTAAGAAGGTTTGTAATTTCTTTTTTTCTTTTCTTTTTAAATTCTGAAGTATTTATTTAATATTTATATGATTATATATATAATCTAGGTTATGCAAATTGCATATTTTTAAAATAATATCATAAGTTTCACCGACTTATTTTAAATACATTAAAATCTCTTTACTGTTATTTATTAAAAAAAATGTATATATATGAACTTGTTTAACTTGCATAACAAAACAAAGATTCAATTCATTTTTATTCCACTTCTTTATAAAAAATATATTCTGCTTTTAAAACAAAAAGCAAGACAATTTTATTTTTCCTGAAAAAAATATATTGTTTCACAAATAAATACTGATTTATTGGCTTCGCTGAATAAGATTTGAAAAATACCCTAGTTCTTTATTTTTATTATTATTATTGCATTTTACTTATTTTTTAAAATGCATTACAACATCACAATGTGAGCGTTTTTACGCTACTTAATAATAATAAAGTATGAAACAATTGATTTTATTTCAAAAAACTGAGTTCATTATTTAATGATTAAGGTTTAAAATAATAATAATAATACAAAAAGCTTGTAATGAATTAAATTATAAAGCACATTGATGAATTGAAGAATCTAAATAAATAAAATATCTACTAAAGCTTTTTTTTTTTTTTTTTTAAATTATTATTTATTAACCTTTAATCAAAATTTCAAATATAATATAGTGAGCAATATCAAATATATACTGATTTTTATGGAAGTTTTTTTTTTTTTAATATAATATTGCACAAACTATTTTCTTTTCACAATTAGATTTAAATACATCGATTTTTTTTTTTTTTTTTTTTTTTTTCTGTAAAGAATTGATAATAACTTCTTTTAACACAAATCCATACATGTATTTTAAGTTTGAAGACGTTTATTTTGTATTCCTTTTTTTCTCTTTCTTTCTTTTTCTTTTTGAAAATGATTTTTGATTTTAGTCAATTATATACATCATTTATAATTTTATCAGAATTTTTATAATTTGATTCTTTAAAATTTAGAAAATCCGATATAAAAATAAGATTAAATAAATAAATAACAGATTTTTATATCAGTAAGTATTGTATTTAAATGAAGCAAAAAAAAAAAAAAAAATAAATAAATAAAAATAAATGCATGTGTGGGGAGGAGGGGATATAAATGCATATTTAAATACATATTTAAGTGTTTCAATGATATATTTATATTTCTTTTTTTTTTTTTTTTCCTTTGAAAAATTATTTTAGATTTTCGTTAATTATCAAGAATTTTATTTTTATCATATTTTTTATATTTTAAATGGTTAGAAATTAAGAATCAGATTAAAAAAAAACATCAGCTTTCTATATCAGCAGTTTTTTTATTTCACTGGAACTAAAAATTGTTTTGGCAAAAAATAAAATATATATATAGGCTAGGCTCTCACAATTAAATATTTATTTAATTTTTAATATAAAAAAAAATTTTAGTTTTTCATATTATTATATATTTATCACAATATATTAAATTCAATTCGCTAAAGAATCCGATTAAAAAAGAAACAATAAAAAAATAATTTTTATATCAATAACTTTCGTGTTGTCCGATCGAAAGTAACTTTGGTGGGAGAGGAAAAAAAAAAAAAAATCAAAAGTGCCCTCCTCTCTGCGCCGCTTCCCTGTAAAGTTGTCTTTCACGCAATATCAAACTATGCAGAAACTGGTTCCACGATTTTACATTACGTCTGCGGAGCCTTTCGTTCTTCACGTAGTAGAAGTTCTTTGCCTCGGCGGCACCAGTCATGCCTTGAGTGGAAAGCAACTGGACTTCCGAAAGTTCGTTGTCGCCTGTGATCAGGTGGCGCCACTGCGTGTCAATTCCGGTTTTTGATTTGTGGTCATTCATGGCATCATGTTTACGAATAATTTCAATTGTTTTGCGGAAAAAAGCATATGTAGTGTTATTATAATTCGCGATTTTTATTATGTTATTGAAAACATCGATGCTATTTTCTTGGTAAGTTTTAGCTAGTGCTGTAGCATTTTTGCCATATTTAATGTCGTTTTGGCGTTCTTTAATTCTTGTTTTTATTTTTATTTTTGTTACACCTATGTAGCAACCTGTCCTATTGTTTTGATATTTAAAGGGGATTTTATAAATTCCGGCAGTTTCTAAGGGGCAAATATTATATTTATTGCTTCTAACAACTTGAAAAATGTTCGGGTTCGGTTCAGGGTTGGCAGGTTTTTGATGCATGACAGTTTTTGATGGTTTAAACCACAGTTTAAACTGTCACGTCAAAAACCCTTTGTCAAAAACCTTATGTCAAAAACCTCAAATTTTACATTTCTTGGTATATTTTAACAATGAAGTAATAACAATGATATTTAGAGAAATAAAATAATGTAGTCTTAAAAAAAGTGGTTAGTTAATAAGTTTCCCATGATAAAAATAATTTTTAGAAGAGTATTATCTGTTTCTTATGAATGCCAATAATTTCTGTTTAAGTTAAAAAAAAAATTATATTTATTACCTTTACAAAATACAAAAATTTGAAAATAGAAATTTGCCTATTCTAAGGTGAACTACTTATTGCACTTTAAGCTATCAAAAATTTTACAAAGTCTTATTTTTAAAAAGTATATTCTTCTAAATATATACTGACTGATAATTAAAAGGTGTCATAAGTATTTTATCCTAATGAATAAAATTACTGTGCAATACTGCATCATGTTTTTTTCATTTTGGGTTATAATCAATAGCATGTTTTATGATTATGATTAAAAAATTTTGAGGTACTGCATGATTAGTTGAACTAAATTTTTAATGAAGAGGTTAATGAAAGCATATCTCTCTTTCATGAATTAATGTCTTAAATGTATGAAAATTAATGTCTGAAATGTATGAAAATTTGCATTTATATGCATTGAAATGTAATATTAAATAAATTGAAACCCAATATTAAATAATACATTAAAATTTCTCAAACTGTATGTAAAAAATAAGTAAATATCCTTCACTTTTTAAAATTGCTCGCATGTAATTAATTTTTAATTTTATATCTTGATTTCACATTATTATAAGTTTAACAATATATTCTAAAATATCAGGATATTATTTTGTGAATTCATTGATATGATTTAATTTAATATATATATATATTTAAATGCTAAAAATTTTCATTGAAATTTCAGCATTCAGCATAATTTTAAAAATTAACCTATCATTGAATTCCCAACCTAAGTAATAACATAATATGTTTAATTTATATTTTTAAATCATGATGTCAAAGTGAGAAGGGGGGGGGGAGAGGAATAACAGAAAGCATTTAATTTTTTTTTTTTTTTTTTTTTTTTTTTGAGGGGTGGGGGTGGGGGTATTTAGTCAGTTTTAAAGAATTTTTAATATGCTTAATTTAATTGTATTACTATAATTAACCATATACATATGCAATTTTTTGTAGCTCTATTGAAATTTAGAAAAAAAATTATAAACATTCACCCTACTCTTAATACAATGCATAAATATGTTTCCTTACATAAAATAGGGATGCCAACATTTTAATTTATTCTGAAGCATATTTAGACCCACCTTTATTTTGCCCCACTGTTTTTCTTATTTTATCCTAATTATATAATTGGAGAAAAATTTCTATAAAAAAAGTGGTGCAAAATAAAGGCAGGGCTAAAAATGCTCCGGAATAAATTTAAATGTTGGCAACCCTGCATAAACATTTATCTTTTTCGGAAAAAAAATATATATAACCAATGTTAACTTATATACTTAGTACATTGCAACTTAAAAATATGAATACAATTATTTTACATTACAATTTTCACATGACATATGGTTTTCGACAGTTTTTGACGGTTTAAACCAGTTTTTGACACTTGTCATGTCAAAAACCAGTTTTTGATGTCAAAAACCAGTTTTTGATGCCAAAAAACCAACCCTGGTTCGGTTTTATTGGTACGTTAACATAAAAAAACCGGAATTGACACACAGTGGCGCCACCTGATCACAGGCGACAACAAACTTTCGGAAATCCAACCACTTTCCACTTAAGCCATGACTGACGACACCGAGGGCCCTCAGGCGAAAAACAGCTTGTGAAAGTAATGGAGCAGTCAAGTAAGGTCACTATTTTTATAAATATTACTACAGACAGTACTTTAAAATACTATTAGTTTAAAAAGTACTTATGAAAGATACACCAAAGGCAGGGCTTAATTTGCATGGAAAAGCATGGGAACACAGCTCCCATACTTTTTTTATTTTAGTAAATTTTTACATATTAGATGGAATGCATGGGAATTAATTAACAGTGCATTCTGGAATGCATCAGTGCATCATTTCTGAAAAAATCAGACCCAAATAGATTTTTTTTTCTCTTACTCTTCTTTTCTTATAAATACATTTAAATTTGAAATGTAACTTGCTACACATGCTTTGTCTTCTACACAGATTT
This sequence comes from Salticus scenicus, assembly GCA_963930645.1. Lineage (NCBI taxonomy): Eukaryota > Metazoa > Arthropoda > Arachnida > Araneae > Salticidae > Salticus > Salticus scenicus. The sequence continues at coordinate 86,850,420 of OZ005648.1, forward strand.
AAGAGACTAATGGTTTTTCATTGTACTTCTCACACAGCGACTAGAAATAGTTTAAATTAACCATAAAAGAATATGGTTTGTGTTTTTTTGTTCTACTAAGAAAAATGAACCACAATTTCATCAAAATATCAAGAGCAGTACTTATCATAGTACTTTACCACAGTTTTTAATTGTAATTCTTGTAGTTGTAATATAATTTAAAGAGACTAGGATTTTATGAGGAGCTGAGATTTTAAAGAAATATAATTTGTATTTTTACATGGGGTTATGTGAAATGTTACTATCGTAAAAAAGAAGTTAAAGTCTAAAAAATATTATACAGCTAAAGAACTCTTTCAATTTATCAATACATTTTATTTAAACTTAATTTTTCACTACCCTCCACGTCTCTCAGCCCAGACATGAAAAGATAAATAAAAGATATATATAAAAGTTAGCAAAATCTATAATGGTTTCAAATATCATTAATCTATATAAATAAAGAGAAGTGTCTGTGTGTGTGTGTCTGTCTGCGCTCTGGTGCTCACACTATTGATCGCAGAGCTTCCAAATTTGGCAAATAGGTACCTGGGACCCTGCAGGAGTGCACCTCATCGAGATTTTTTCGAATTTCGAATTTGAATTTTTTAAATTAATGTTTTTTTTTTAAATTTTAAATATTGGCTTTAATGCTTCATTTTTCATGAATTTATTCTTTTGCTTCAACCGTCTGCGTATCTTAGCAACGGCTATTACGCAACTTATTTTTATTTAACACATTCATTTGAAGGCGACTTTTTTTTTATTTGTTAGATTTATTGAAAATAAAATCGTAATGCAGTAGAAAAAAATCAGTATAATTAGTTTTAAATTTAAAAACGTATTTATAACAGTTATGTTTAACTTTTTATAGTAGAACAACTTCTTATTTTTCATTTTATAATTAATTGCTTTAAAAGAAAAAACTTTTATTTATTAATTTTTATCATTTACAGTATTTATCGGGAAAAATGGTAGTATATACGTAGTAAAAAGGATTAAATTGATTAAAATTTATTTGTTTATATATATATTAATCTACTTTTTATTTTATTTTATTTTATTACATTGGGTTGGAATCAAATCGTAATAGTGTAAATAGCATGGCTATAACATACAAAACTAAATATTCAAAACTAAAATATTTAATAGATGCTGAGATACAGTCATCTTTTAAAATCACAGTTCTTATATAATAGCAGATCCCCCCTGTCGTCGATAAATATCCAGATTGAAGTGCCCAGAAAAGATCTTTTTGAAGGCATGGGAAACATAGACCTGATGCAGTGCGGGCGGGAAAAGAGCTGCCGTAGACACCGGGTACCCAAAGAGGTTTAAACAATTTCAGTTTCTTTTCTTTTTTTTAGTTTTTGTCTATAATGTGGTGTAAAAAAATAAATATTAATTCAATTATTTCGAAAATTCATTTAAATATAGTGACCAGCGAAGCGGGCGTAGCCTGCTAGTACTGAATAAAATAATCTATTCTAGAAATTAAACTGAACAAAAAATAAATAGGAAAAAACTGAGATTTATTTTATATGAAATAATTGTAAATGGAGGTCATAGGTAACCGTCGCATGAACTACATAGATTTTGGTGAGTCTAGCACTTATAGATTCTTACTGGGATAAAAAAAAAAAAAATCTTTATCATTAAGGCCTATGGGTTTAAATTATTAGAAGTACAATACAGTTAAATTAAAGAACATACTATGTGGAGAAAAATACTGAAACATCTTATTATAATAATTTACTCTTTTGTTTATTTATATATATAATGACTTTTCTTTTTTTCTATACAACTGCTAATTTCTTAATGCTCAGAAAGTCGAGTCGAGTCACTCCATATTTTTTAATTGAAAACTAAGCATAACAATAAAGGGTTGACAAACCAGAAAACAATACCATATCTAGGTATTAAAACAATATAACTTTTATTACTATTTCTATGAAACTTCAGCTTTATCTACAGGATCTTAATCAATTTAGGCTTTTGAAATGAGCATTTGTCAATCAAAAACTATATATATGACATTTAAAAAAATATATATATATATATATACAAATGTATAGATTCAATTTTTTTGAAAGATAAACAGTCAAATACTTATTGGCTGAAAATTTTCACAGAACAATAATAGTTACAAAATTTTCATTTATCAAATAAAAAGAATTTCAATTTCCAGACAGAAAAACAGTAAATTAGTGCAAAAAAATATGAAATATGATAATATTTACCTTCAGTATCAGTCGCACTGTCTATTACTTTCATTACTTTAGTCTTCAGACTAGTAGAAGTAAAAGTAGGTTCAGATGAAGGAAGGCAACGTCCACTACCAAGGGAGAGAACACACTGTATTGGCTCAGATGGCCATATTAAACGAGCTTCATGTATGCCAATTGCTGTTGGATTATTCACTATTATGCCACCATCCTGTCAAAATAATGCAAAGAATGTAAGTAAATTCAAGTATTTACACTTATCCAAATAGATAATTATACATCCTTCCTAATTTTTTTTTACAATAAGTTTGAATCTTCATATTAATACATTTTTACACTTTACATTATAATAATGTAAAAATCTTTTTAAATAATTGAAACTCACCAAGGAACTCTTCAAAATGATAATTTCTGATAGGATTGAAAAAATTACATTAGCTATATTACAATGATTTACGTTGTACTTAATCCACTGGTAAAATTTTAGCTGCTGAATCATAATTAGAGTCCTGTACGAGTTGGGTAACCCGAACTTGACAGATAAGTTTTAAACCAACCAGAAATTCGACTCAAACCGGTTAAACGATTGAACTATTTGCACTTTCCCTTTTCCAAACATGGCTGAAGTGGAGTCGCAGCCATTCATTGTGTGAAGAAATAGAATAGAATCCTCGACATTTTTAATAACAGATGAACTTTGCAAATCCTTGGAGCTATAAAATCTTGCTTTGATATTTCCCTTTCCTTCTTTCATGAATAGAAAGTCTTTTTTTTCTGGGGCAAGTGCTATTTAAAACAATAAGGTCCACATCTTGTCCAACAATAACGACTTGCTTGTTTAAATGAGATGCATCAATTGCTTTCCTAATTATCAAAGCATCTACGTCGTCATATTTTGCTATGCTTGCTTCGATACCAGAAATTTCTAAGCGTTGAGCAAATTCAAAATATTTATAACCCGTTCTTTGTATCTGACCAAGTTGAAAGAAGAGAGATTAGCGTACATTAATCTCATCTTTAAAAAATATATAAAACATACCAAAATCAGGAACTCAATTTTTTTCCCTCCGTTGCCAATTACTCCAAAACGATTGGTCATATATATATATATATATATGAGGTCTTAAAAAAGAAGTATTTTTTGTAATAGTAAACTAAATGATTTTGTGTAAAAAATGAAAAAATGAAAAGTCACAATTGTGGTTGGATTGCCCCAGATTGAAAAGAGGAAAACGGGATTTTGAGGGAAAGGTGGAGAGCTCCCCCAATGTAGGGAGATCTATTCTATTTTCCATTGCTAGTCAATTCATATGTGCTATCTTAAAATTTTAAAACATTGCAAATTATTTTCTCGGTTTTTCTTAATCTGAAAAAGTTATACAAATTCGGGAGAAAAGGAGATATCCTCCACCCACGGATGAAGAGGGGTGAGGAATTTTCATTTTCCCATTTCAGGACATTATAAATATATACCTCTGTAATAAATTCCTTTAATTATTTAGAGTCTCCTATTTTTCATAATCTGAAGGAACTGTATGTTTTGGGGGGGAAAGGGGGGGAGGTGCTTATTCAGGGAAGGGGGATGTCTTCTTTTTTAATAAGAGTCTATTCATGAGTGTTATCTCAATGTTTCAAACATTTATAAATTATTTCCTCTGTTTTTTTTTTTTTTTTTTTTAACTGAAAGAATTTACACTGTTTTTTTTTGTTTTGGGGGGGGGGGGAGATGCCTTAGGAAAGGGAGCTTTTCTGTTTTCCATTTCCAGAACCCTCAAGAGTATTAATTCAAAATTTTATAACTATATAAATATTTATTCCTATAATATGATCCTTTATAGTCCCTCATTAAAAAAAAAAAAAAAATTGAAGGAGCTAAACAATTTTAGGGGGAAAAGGGGGGGGGGGGTAACATACCCACAGGGAGGAAAAAAAAAAAAAATTCTTGTCCATTACTAGACTTTTCATGAATGTTATCCTAAAATTTCAAGCGCTTATAAATTATTATATCTGTTTTTCCTAATCTGAAAGAACTATATTGTCTAGAGGGGAATGGGGGAAGCTCCCCACAAGGAAGGGGGAACTTTTTGTTTTGCATTACTAGAGCCCTGAGGAATGTTATTCCAAAGTTTCAAAACTTTATACATTTTTTCTCTTATTTGGTATTTTTTGGTCTAATTTGACTGTACTTTAAGGATTTTTTAACTGACCCCTTAATGAAAGCTGAAAAAATGTGGAAAAATCCCAAACTTTGAAACTAAATATCTCGATCAATTTTCGGTGCACAAAAGTGAAACTTTTTGTGTTATGTCTGTTAGGATGAGTGTTAACTTTTATTAATTACAACATGTATAAATACAAAAGTTATATTGTTAAATATAACTTTTGTTAAATATACCTTTTATTATAAGACCTTATAAAAAGTTAGTTTTTATAATTAAAAAAAAAATTATTTTTTAAAAATTTAAATATGGCCTTTTTTAAATGCTTACATTTTTAAAAACATTTTGTAATTGGAAGTATATGTCTGCGACCAATGGATAAATGGAGATAAAGGGCTCCTCGCAACTTTGTTTTGCACTCTGTATATAGTCTCTGGCCATAATAATGTGACAACGAGACATTTTCTGCATTTTTTTATATTTGTTTTATTATATAATCTTAATAAGGTTGAATTTTTATATCAATTATGCGAAAAATGCCAGAATCATAGTTGGTATAAAAATTCAACCATACAGCTCCAACATCTCTAATAAAGATTCATAGTTGATAAATGATATTTCTATAGTCTACAATAGTTTATTTTTCCAAATATTTTTTTTAAATGAAAGAAGAAACATTGTTTTAAAACTTAACCTGTATAGAATTTATTCCAAAAGATTATTATTTTAAGTTATGAGGTTATATGGTACTTTGGTTCCTTTCCAAACATATAAAAGTTAGGAAGTTTTTGAATAAATTTGAATTGTTGAATATTTCAGCGAATAAACAAAAGTGAAAAGTACAATACAGTGTTTGAGATTTGAGTATTTCTTCTTATTATTGTATTCATATATTTGTACAACAGACCATAATGTGTCTGAATTCCTTTGTGTATCACTGTAAAAGATCTATAATTTTAAAACTGATATGTTTCATTCTCTTTTAAATAATTTAAAGTACTTCATTATAGCTCCTATAGGACATAACATGCACAAATTATTTCATGTTCCCTGTAAAGGAACTATAAGTAATTTGTAGATAATTTTATACACAATTTTAAGGATCATTCTTTAAAGCAAGGCACTATAACATATGATAGCGTTTTTTATTTTAAACAATATGACATTAAAAAAATGAGCTTCAAATAATCTATAATAATAATAATGTGTCTATAGATCATAATGTATCTTTGTAAAAAAAAAAAAAAAAAGTCATACACTTACGGAAGTCTATATAAATCTTGCAATAATGACCTATAATATATCTTTATCAAATTTGATTTTAGTCAAATGTGGAATTAATTATATGATGACACACACTCTCATGAAAATTAAAACAGAATGAAATGGTGATCATTGATATATCTGTTAAATTAGTTCAATTAAATAAAGCATTTAGATGCTATCATGTTCACTCACACATATACATAAATCCCAGTAAAAAAAAAAAAAAAGAAAAAGAATTCAGGACACCTCAAAGCATACTAATAGAGGAAAACTCTGAAGACCAACAAGAATGATCTGAATTTGAACCCAGCACCTCATGCCTACTGTTTTTAAAGGCAGGACCTCTCAGTTACTAGTGGACCAATAATAGGAAAAGAAGGGTTAATTATGAATTACAGTATTTTGCAAATTTTGAATAAAATTTCTTTTTTTGATAACTCACAGGTATGAGTACAACCATAATATTAAATTTCACTAAGCATCTACTTTATAGATTGAGATTAATTTTATATAGAGTAGCTACCTGATGAAGATAATCATCTAGAATATATTCTTCAAAATATCCAGGAGCAGCACCTGATGCTCGTAAAGATTCCCACATACGATATTTACAGCTACCAAGATAATGAGATTGAATCACAGGAGCAAAATCATAGTTTCGAAAAACAAAAGGTTGAAGGTTTGCTAAATTCATGACAGCAGATATAACACCTATCTGTAACAATTAAAAAAAAAAAAAAAAGAAGAAGAGAAATCAAAAAAAAGATTTATATGAATAAGATTGTACAGTATTCCGCAACTTAAATAAATATATATATATATCGATAGATTTTAAATATTGCACATTAAATGATAAGAAATTAATAAGATAAAATACCAATAACAACTACAATCAAAACATTCAAGGGGAATAAAAAATTTATTCATATTATCAGTAGTTCATGCTATAGTAACTCAGAAATTAACCTTCATTCTGTCAGGGATTGTGGAAACAGTTCATGTTAAAAGTAATTCATGTTAAGCGTGTTCAAGTTAACGAGGTTCAACTGTATAAAATTTTAGGCAATATTTTTTATTTTATTAATACAGTAACCGCCGCTTAATAAATTCACTGATTAATAAAATCAGCTGCTTAATCTGATCAAATTGCCAGGACCGGAATCGAATCAATGCAAACTACTTTTAAAGCCACCGCTTAATAAAATCAGCATCACCGGTTAATAAACTAAAAAAATATCATTTATGCACACTAAATAATTTTTTTTACTTACATTTTTTTTTTTTTTTTTTTTTTTTTTGTAATAGAAAATAAATTAAAGCACAACAAACTCGCCGTTATCGCTCATTGTCGAAGATTTTACACTTGCAGCACAGTTACAAATTAAGCACGCCCCGCAACTTATCTTCGCAACAATTTCAAGGAACGTATTCTTCAAAGCGGAGTAATAAAATACAAATTTGATTTGAAATGACTTTTTTTCTAATTATTAAAAGCAATTTCTATTTATTATTTTGAAATTACTATAATATATGAGGTTTAAACGAAAAGATTTTAAATTTATAAGAACAGCGTGAACTTTTGGTAAAGTAATAATGATTTTCCTCTAACGAAAGTGCATGGGAACTTGGAATGCGTTTAATTTACTTATATCGAAAAAACAATTAGTTAATTATCTACCAAAAATTAATATTGTTTACTAATTCCATTAGTCGTTACCTTTTGCAGTTTCTTTCGAAATTCAGGGAAGTAATACTTTTTCCTTAAGGGCAGGAACGTTTGCCGGATATAAAAATCAGCCGCTTAATAAAATCACTTTGGCTCAGAATGAATGTGATTTTAATAAGCGGCGGGAACTGTATTATTATTATTATTTTAGAAGTTTTCTTATCTAAAATAAAGGATTAATTTTAAATGGAGGCTTATATATATATATAAATGAACCAAATTCATTGAGATACGATGCAAAATAAAGACACATTATGAAAATTAAAAGGAGGCGGGGGGTGGAGGAGGGAAGATGATGTAAAAGTAAAAACAAAGTGATTATAAAATATTGTAAGGATTTTGAATTTTTATTTATTTATTTATTATATTTTAATATTTAATTTATTACTGATTATTTATTTTTAATAATTACAGCTTCTATAGTAAAGGTTTTTCCTATGTAAATGGAATTAAAAAGAAAAATAAATATCACAAATTAAACAATTTAGATGACATTTTCCACTCTCAACAAAAAAGAAAGAAAATATGAGCTATGCCCTCTCATTAATCCAGTCATGCTGCCTCTCAAAATATAATACCACTAGAATATTAGTAACCTAGTTTACTGACACCAATAATAATTGTAATAGATAAAAGAGTTCCAAATATTACAAAACTTAATGAAAAATAAATTATTAAGAACTACAAGGTCCAAAATTAATAAATTACAATATTTTCAAAATCCCCTTTATTTGCTTAAACCATAAGCATATATATATATTAGGTCTACTGGAAAGTTCGGTCCATTTTTAAAGTAAAACAAAAGAATAAATTTTTCATACCTTGAATAAATTTTATTGAATAACATAACTGCCATGATTATTTATGAATTCTTGCCAGTGTGAAGCAATTTGTATATCCTCTTTTTAAAAAAAGCCATCTCCCTAGAGGTGAAAAATTGAACCAGTGCTTGTCTGATATATTCTTCATTTTTGAATTTTTTGCAAGGATAAAAACAACTGATAATCGGATGGTGCTAGGTCTGGGGAGTATGGTGGATATGACAGAATTTCCCAGCCTAGCTCTGCGAGTTTCTGACGAGTCCCCAAAGCAGTGTAGCCTGGCATTATCATGAAGCAGTATGATGCCCTTCCTATTAAACAATGACAGCCTCTTTTCTTGGAGTGTTGTATTTAAATTATCCAATTGCTGACAGTATTTCTCCTAATTTAGCTTTTTGTTCGATTTTAACAACTCAAAATGTATTGGTCCTCGAATGTCTCACCATATACACAACATTCCTTTCTCAGACTCAACTTCAGTTTAGAAATAGAGGAGGCAGGTTTTCCAGGTTCACAATAGGCCCTTTTCCTTACGATATTTTCATAGGTAATCCACTTTTCATACCTCAGTTATCATTCAGCCCAAGTAGGGTTTGCTTTTGTGCTGTGCAAGCAGAAATGTGCATATGATGTTTCGATCATTCAAATTTTTTTCATTTAACTCATGTGGTATCCATCTAAGCAGTGGCGGATCCAGAACTTGATTTTTTTTTTTTTTTTTTTTTTTTTGGGGGGGGGGGGGGGGCTAAGATTTTTTAAAGTGTTATTCAGACCAATAAAAAATTTACAATTGCAATATTCAATTGCGAATGTCAGTATTTTTTATTTTTAAGCCCCCCCTTTAAATCCGCCACTGCATCTAAGATATTTCCACACAGAGGCATAGGAAAGGGAGGGGCTCAGGGGGCTCAAGCTCCCCCTATTGGTTACTACAAAATTTACGTTTAATGTCAAATGAAAAAATCACCAATTTAAAAACAAAATTAATGTTTTATAAATATTCATAATTACAGAAATTTTATAATTAATATTAATAAGCAGTGCATATTAATTGACATCTAGTTATTAATTCATTTTCTTAAGATTAATTTTGAGTTATTTTTAAAATGTAATTTTTTGAGCCACTCCCACGATTTTTGAATTGCTATGTCCCTGTCTGTACACCAATCCTAGTTTCCAAATATGTTCTGAATTGATTTGCTTAGCTAAATCAAGCCCTTCCTCAAGTTGTCAGAAAAGGATTTTGTTCTAACATGACTGTCGGGAATCTCCCGTTCATTCTTCTGCTTTCAGAACAAATGCCTTTCCAGACAGACGGGCGCCCCTTTTTCGCGAAAGGTGCTTTTTAGAATCAGAAGCAGAACAGAACAGGACCTTGAATAGAGAAGGGGCTATGCTAAGATCGTCTTGTTTACAGACGCCCCGGTCCTAAAACAGAACTATTGAAACTTTTAAGAATTAGAATAAATATTTAAGAGCTAATGACAATTTAAGACTTTAATGTTAAGAAAGACTTTAATATTTAATTGTAAATACTGTAGATAGTTTTTGTTCTGTTTTCGTTTTTACATGTATGCTAACAAAGCATTAAAAATTCTGTTTTCATCTAAGAAGTGCTACATTCATCGAGTTTATAGTTTCTTTAATGGATGATAGTTGCCCCATCCACACCCGGACCCTTGGATTAGAAGTTTTCAGGTGAGACCCATCCATATTTTATTATTTAGAAGAATAAATATTTTATTAGAAAATTTAAGAATGTAAGAAAAGATAAGATTTGAAATATGCTGTATCGGGTCAGTAAGAATAATTACGTTTTAGATCAGAAATCTGGTACAGCCATATTTTGTGGCATCCCTGCCAGGATGTGGGCAGCTATTATTTATAATTATTTATAATTGAAAGCTATATCCATTATTTATATTTGAAAAGATAGATAATATTATAAAATTTTAAATTTTTGTATTTATTATGGCTAATTTAGTAATAGCTAAAAAAGAAAGAGCTGTCATAAGAGACAGTATTAATAAATTTATAGAGAAATTAAAAACTTTATGTGATGATATAGATCCAGATGCCTTAGATTTAGAAGAGACTATTGAATTATTAAATGAAACTACTATAGATCTAAAAAGCAAAGATGTAGAGATAAAAACATTAACTCAAGAAAATCAATTAGAAGCCGAATTAGAAACAGCAAATGAATATCGTGAAAAAATAATTACTTGGCGATTTCGAGCCAACAGAAAATTAAAAGAACTAAAGAAAAGTGAAACAAGTATTTCATCAACAGAAATTGAAAGAAGAAATACTTCAAAAGAAGCAATACACATCAAATTACCACCGCTAGATCCAGTTAAATTTAACGGGAACGCAGCCGAATGGCTGACTTTTTGGTTGTCATTCGAAACGGCTATTCATAATAATGAAAATTTAGATCCTGTAGATAAATTTAATTATTTGAAATCATTTTTAGCACCTGACCCCTTAAAATGTATAGAAGGATTCTCTGTCACCACGAGTAATTACATAAAAGTAGTAGATATTTTAAAAGAAAGATATGGCAAACAAGACATCTTAGTAAATGTACATTTGAATAAATTATTAAGTATTGCCCCACTAAAACATTCAAGTGACATTAAATCGCTCAGGAAAATTTACGATGAAATCCAAACTAACATTAGAAGTTTAGAATCATTAGATGTTTCTTTGGATAGCTACGGCAGTTTATTGTCGCCGATATTACTAAAAATATTACCTAAAGATTTAGCATTACAATTTAATATGGAATTTCACGGTGTTAACTATGGCGTAAAAGATATATTATCTTTCTTAAATAAACAACTCGTATCGCGCGAATGCTTAATAACTACCAGACAAGAGGATAGCGGCGCCAGTCATTTCTCCCCCCCAGCTCAAAAATTAGATAATCAAAATCGTAGAGATGTTTTTCCCCCTCCGCGTTAATAAATTTGATACTCAGAACCGGAAATTGCCTACTACTTGTGATTTATTAAATGAGAATAAAAGTGATAGGTGTAATTTTTGCTCAGAATCGCATTTAAGTAACAAATGTGTCAAAACTCGTAATTTACCATTTGATGAAAGAGTTAATCTATTGCATAAGAAAGGATTGTGTTATTTATGCCTTCAACCTTCACATTTAGCTAGACACTGTGTATCAAAAACTTTATGCAAGTTATGTAATCGTAGACATTCAGACATAATGTGTAATGGAAATAAAGATTTGAAACAGGAAATAAGTAATTACGAAAGAAATGATCAATCTAAATTGGCGTTATCGAATCATAATTTACAACCGAATGTTTATTTGCAGACGTTAATAGTAGCAATTTCTAACAGAGATGGTAGTAAATCATCATATATTCGGTTAATTATTGACTCCGGATCTCATAATAGTTACATCAGTAAGTTTGCAGCTGATAAGTTAAAATTAAAAAGAATGAAAAAAGAAACAATCAGACATGGTCTTTTTGGGGGCATGGAAATGTCAGCTGAACATAATCGTTATGAATTTATGATTGGGAGTTTAGATAATAAGTTTAAGTGTAAAATACAAGCACTAGATCAAGAAAAAATATGCACAGGCGTGAATTCATGTCGCGATGATAAATTAGTAAAACTCTTAGAAAAGGAAGGTGTATATTTATCAGATGTCCCCAGAAATAATAAATCCTGTTTATATCAGAAAAATCCAGACGAAGTACATATACTTTTGGGAGCTGATATGTCCGCTAAACTGTTCACAAATGACATAAAATATTTTCCAAAATTGGGATTAACTACATTCAGAACTAAATTGGGTTGGACCATTTAGGGCAAGACAGAGGGTCACAAGAGTGAGCAGGACAATTCTTTGGCGGGTCTATCTTTGTCATTACACATGTCAAACGCCAGTTTATCAGATTTATGGCGCCTTGACACTCTAGGAATTACTAATGAAGATAACAAATCGAAAAAGGATTTAGAACAAGAAACCAAGAATTATTTTCTAGAAACTGTTAAATGAGATAAAAGCGGCCGATATGAAGTCAATTTACCATGGACAGTTGACCATTCGATTTTATCAGATAATTACTCGTTGGCAGAAAAGTGCCTGTACAAGACGGAGAATAAATTAATCAAATCTGATAGGAAAAGGGAATATGGGGAAATTTTTGATTTCTGGGAAAACAATCAGATTATAGAAGAGGTATTGGACCAGAAAAGGGACAAGGTACATTATTTAGCACACAGACCGGTGGTTAAAGAATCTAGTGAAACCACTAAAATTCGTCCAGTATTTAATGCCTCAGCACACACTAGAAACAGTCCCTCCCTTAATGATTGTTTAACAAAAGGACCAAATCTTGTAGAAATTATACCTAGCATTTTGAATAGATTTCGCAGATACAAGATAGGAATTTCGTCCGATATAGAGAATGCATTCCTGCAAATTAAAATAACAGAGAAAGATCGCGACTTTTTGAGATTTTTTTGGTTTAATAGCGAAAATAAATTAAAAATTTATAGACATTGTCGTGTGGTTTTTCGGCCTAACTTCAAGCCCTTTTTTGCTTATGGCAACATTAAATCACCTTTTAGAAAATGTTCCCGAACAATGTCGAGAGACAGCTAGGCTCTTAAGAGATTCCTTCTATTTAGATAATTCCCTCCTCAGCTTGAATTCAATTCCAGAAACAGAAAAATTCATATCAGAATCTCAAGGAATTTTGGCTTCGGCACATTTCAACTTGAGATGCTGGCGATCGAATTGGCCCCAGGCTATGATCGACAAAACTGAAGATGAACCGAGGTTTGCTCCCGTGTTAGGATTACTCTGGGATTTGAAAAATGACAGTTTAGTTTGTAAAATTGAAGAACCCCTAAAGATAAGTGAACCCCTTACAAAAAGAAAACTTTTATCAGTTACCCAAAGAATTTTTGATCCTGTGGGATTCACAGCACCTGTCAGTTTAGTTCCCAGACTAATCCTTCAAGAAACAAGGATTCAGAAGGTGAAGTGGGACGAAGAGCTCCCTGAAACTTTAAAACAACAATCTTCTAATTGGCTGAAAGGAATAAACTTTTTATCCCAAATTAAAATACCTCGGTGGCTTAACATTTACCCAGAGAAAGAAAAGAAAACATCATTACATGTTTTTTCTGACGCAAGCAAGCGAGCATATGCCACTTGCGTATTCATAAGAGTAGAGACCTCAGAAGGGATCAAGATCCAGTTAATCAATGCGAAAAGTAGAGTTGCACCTATTAAGGAATTGACCATACCCCGCCTTGAACTGTTATCTTGTCTTATTGGCGCTAGGTTGGCCAAAAATGTGCAAAACGATTTAAATTTACATGTAAGTACCATATTTTGGTCAGATTCAACCACTGCTTTAGGTTGGATAAGAAGAAAACAAGAATGGGGTACATTTGTACACAATAGAGTATTAGAAATCTGAAATCTGACTGAAGTTTGCAATTGGAGACATGTACCCGGAAATTGAATCCGCGGACCTCCCCGTCTAGAGGATGTTCTTTTGAACAACTACAGAAATCGAGATGGTGGGAGGGTCCGAGTTGGCTTTATTTACATGAAAATGAATGGCCTCAAATAGAAGAAGACCCAAACGAAGAACTCATAAACAGCGAAAAAAGGAAGACAATCCTAAATCTTTTAGATAAAAAAGAAGATAATTTCAATCGATTTTATCAGTATTTTTCCTCTTACAAGAAAACAGTTAGAACCATTGCCTGGATATATAGATTTTATCATAATTCGAAGACTACTGAGAAAATATCCGAATTGGATATTTCAGTTGAAGAATTTTCGAAGCAGAAAATGTACTTCTACGATTAGTACAACAAGAATCTTTTTCAGGGAGAACAGATCCAAAATTAAGAAATTTAAGGCCTGTCGAAGATAAAGCTGGTCTCTTAAGAGTAAAGACCAATATAATTCAAAGAAACACAGTGAAAACTTCAGATATCCTGTAATCTTACCTTACAAGCATCCCGTCGTCCAAAGATTGATATTCGAGAAGCATTTAGAAAATCAGCACGCTGGAGTCAGCACTCTAATGACACAATTGAGAGAAAATTTTTGGATAATGAAGTCTAGAAAGTCCATTAGAATTCAATAAGAAAATGCGTGATTTGCAGAAAACTTCAGACTTCCAAAATAGATATTGAACCTGGAGTACCACCTGAAGACAGAGTACGAGAAGCAGCCACCTTTGAAGTGGTAGGCGTAGATCTAGCCGGTCCTCTTCATCTTTCTGATGGATCAAAAGCGTGGATAGCCTTATTTACTTGCGCTGTCTACCGAGCCATACATCTTGAAGCCATTACGTCTCTGTCTACAGAAAGTTTTATCCAGTCTCTGAGAAGGTTCATAGCAAGGCGAGGCAGACCCTACATCATCTATTCAGACAACGGGAAGAACTTCCTTGGAACCAGCAATGCTCTCTCGAGTGTAGATTGGGAAACCATCTGCAAGGTAGCTTCCACCCAGAAGATCAGATGGAAATTCAATCCTCCTGCAGCACCGTGGTGGGGAGGTTGGTGGGAGAGGCTTGTTGGAATGGTTAAAGGAATCCTGAAAAGAAACTTAGGTCGTGCATCTTTGAATTACGAAGAACTTAACACCATACTATGTGACTGTGAACAAGTGATTAATTCACGGCCTATAACCTATGTTTCCGAAGATAACACAGATCCCTTACCTTTAACCCCAATGATGTTCGTAAGAGAACTACCAACATCAGGAGTACCTGACCTAGATGCTTTAGATTCTAAAGATCTTAACCGCAGAGCCAGATATAGGCAAATAATCAGAGAAAACCTAAGAAACAGATTCAGAGAAAAATTAATTAAATTATTAAATATTTAGGACAATTACGACTACATGCATCTAAGTCCAAAAGATTCAAACAATTGAAAGTCGGCGATGTTGTCCTATTAGAAGATTTCAATAAGAAACGTGTTCACTGGCCTTTGGCAAGAGTGATAGAAATTTACCCAGGCAAAGATAATGTGATACGTCTAGCTAAGGTGAAGACCGAAAATGGATTTTTTCTGCGTCCATTACAAAGATTGTTTCCTTTAGAAATTGACAGTACCGAACTTAAGAATCACCCCACTTTACATAGGTCTCTCCAAGAAAATTTAAGTCCTTCGACTTCCGAAAACAAGAACCTCTCACAGAAACCGATACTCAACCCCAGAGAAAAGGAACCTGTGAAAGACCCTCCAGAACCTACCAGTTCCAGAACCCATGATCCCACTTCCAAACCCCCGGTGGTCTCCCGAACTGGCCGTGTGGTGAAACCCCCTCAACGACTTCAACTTGGATTGTTGAGTTCCCCCGATTAGTCGCAGCTCAAGGTGGGAGGATGTCGGGAATCTCCCGTTCATTCTTCTGCTTTCAGAACAAATGCCTTTCCAGACAGACGGGCGCCTGTTTTTCGCGAAAGGTGCTTTTTAGAATCAGAAGCAGAACAGAACAGGACCTTGAATAGAGAAGGGGCTATGCTAAGATCGTCTTGTTTACAGACGCCCCGGTCCTAAAACAGAACTATTGAAACTTTTAAGAATTAGAATAAATATTTAAGAGCTAATGACAATTTAAGACTTTAATGTTAAGAAAGACTTTAATATTTAATTGTAAATACTGTAGATAGTTTTTGTTCAGTTTTCGTTTTTACATGTATGCTAACAAAGCATTAAAAATTCTGTTTTCATCTAAGAAGTGCTACATTCATCGAGTTTATAGTTTCTTTAATGGATGATAGTTTCCACACCCGGACCCTTGGATTAGAAGTTTTCAGGTGAGACCCATCCATATTTTATTATTTAGAAGAATAAATATTTTATTAGAAAATTTAAGAATGTAAGAAAAGATAAGATTTGAAATATGCTGTATCGGGTCAGTAAGAATAATTACGTTTTAGATCAGAAATCTGGTACAGCCATAATGACCTTGACAGCATCATCGTTGATCAAAGATGGTCACTCAGAGCATGGGTTATCAGAAAGGTCGAAATCACTTACTTGAAATTTTTCGAACTATCTTTTGCATGTTCTGTCAGAAACTGTACTTTCACCAAATACTTTCAATAAATTTCTACATGCTTCTGTAGCACTTCTTCCTTGTTGGAATTCGTACAAAACACAGTGGCACAAATGGACTTTATCAGTCGCTATAAGTACACAATCACATCTCACATAATACTGACATGAATCATCTTCATTTTTATTCATTTGCTAGGTCAGCATGTATACATTCACTGATAAAAAGAGAGAGCCATGTATGTGTCAAATGAATATGAGCATGCTTGTTGAAAGTTGTTGTAACCGGAGCAGACAGAACTTTCCGGCAGACCTAATATATATATATATTGTATTTCTTACTCCCCTCCCCCCCCCCCCCAAGTAAACATATGGATATACATTAGACATAAGAGGTTTAAAAATATAAATATACATTATATTTTTAACATATAAATTAAGATTACATATTAATTACTATATAAATTAAAGTTATTAATTATAGAGTACTATATATGGGAAAAAAAAAAAAAAAGAATTAAAGAAATCATGTCAGTAAAATATTTTCCCTAAACTCTCACTGTTTTAGAGAATTGACAAAAATATCAAGTTGTATTTTCGTTTTCAAGCATAGGCACTGGAAAAAAATCTACTTGATTGACATCATTATTATCATGGAAAGGCCATACATAAGATGCTTATCTGTCAGGTGAAATCTTATTAGTAGTGGTTCAAAAACTCAGGTGAACATCTAAGTTGTAGCTTCACAACAGAAGTCTAACAAAATATTACCTCCTTGCTAAACTGATATTATGATTCAGAAAATTGTTGTATATTGTCAGAAACTGTTGTCTATTGGTTATATCACGATATATAATATGATAGGGTAGAAGTTATATTTGTTGAAGTGATAGAATGATTCAGAAAATAGCTGAATATTGTCAGAAATTGTTGTCTATCTGTTATATCAAAGATACAAGTTATAACTGTTGAACTGATAGAGAGATTCAGAAAATGGCTGTATGTTCTCAGGAACTGTTGTTGCCTATTGGTTATGATGAGAGTACAAATTACAATTGTTAAAACAGCTGTATGTTGTCAGAAACTGTTGTCTATTGATTATGCCAAGGGTAGAAGATATAATTGTTAAATTGATAGGATGGTTCAGAAAATAGCTCTGTGTTGTCAGATATTGCTGTCTATTGGTTTGTCAGAAAATCTTGCCTGTTAGTTTTGTGAAGGGTTCAAGTTACAATTGCTGAACTGATAGGATGATTGAGAAAAATCACTGTATGTTGTTAGAAATTGTTATTTAATGGTTATGCTGAGGGTGCAAGCTATAATTATTAAACTGATGGGATGATTTGGAAAATAGCTGCATGTTGTCGGAAACTATTGTTTGTGTGTCATCATACTAAGTGCATGTTAAAATCTACATGCTGGAGCTAACTCAACATATGTGGTCTTTTTAAGAGAAAACAAATAATTATACACAATGCTTCTACAGGATTGACACTGGCTCATATTATTGTTTCCAAAAAAGCAATGTTAAAGCATCATCCTCTAACAGAGTATCCAGAAAAACATAAGTGCATAACCATAATGAGTGTTAAGTGAAAAATTTTCCTTCATGCATTTATGGAACCCTCAGAAAGTCAAAGAATGTGGGAAGGGATGGATGATATAATGTTACAGAGCCAAAAATTAATTTTGGATTACAGATTTTTTACTTTTAATCAATATATATATTGCAATTTAAGAATTATACAGGGTAATTAGCATTTGATTTTTTTTTTTTTTTTTTTTTTTTTTTTGTCTATTCCAGGTCATTTTCTTACATTTTGGCCTGACATTTTTGTCTGGAATTTTTTGGGTATAATTGAAATTTCACGATTTTTCTTTTCTTTTTTTAAAGATTTAGTTAAAATTCCTTGACTTTTACAAATTTCAATCAAATTTCCTGATATTTCAGCATCAAAAAGTTTCTGACTTTTTTCTGATTTACAAATTGTTAGCCTTCCTGTCACAACAAAATACTGTAATTTTACATTCAAAGTATACTTAAAATAAGCATAAAAAATGAATTAAAAAACAGCAATAAGGGAAGGATTGAAGTTTAAATAAAAATATATAAGTTTTGATATAACTTTTTTTTTTTTTTTTTTTTTAATTAATCAAAATAAAAATAAAATTTCAAATTTAGTAAAACAAATTTACATTAGCTAAATACTTGAAAATAATATTTAGTAATCAAGGAAATTAATTATTAAATGTTGTAATACAGCAAAAAATCAATCATAAATATATTAAACTTGAAAATATATTCTGTAAATCAAATATTAATTTAATTTAATTAAAAAAATAAAAAAATAAATAAAAATAAAAATTACTTTAGGGGATTCTTTACACTTTGAAGTTTCAATCAGAAGCTTCTCATCAAAGATTTTTCTGAAGAGGAAAATGAATATTATAAGAATGACTAAAAACATATTCTTGAAGTAATAGATGACAAATTGTAATGCACATAATTTTTAAATAAATAAAGTATATATAATATTAAATTTGTGCCTAAGCCATGAAAACACTTGAGACCAACATTGGAGAAAAAAAAAAAAAATGGTTAAAAATTAAAATTAATTCTGAAAAATTAATTAACGACTAACAAGGGGAGTGTCAGCAGACATAGCATCCAGGGATCAGAATATGTGGCATATCATTGGAAGGCTGTGAGTATTGTTACAAATTTGTAAATAACAGTAGTTATTTTTATATAATTTCATTCAAAGACACTTAGTCAGGTTATAAAATGTTAATTTTCTACATTTCTAGTTTGATTTTGCAATAAAATAGCTCATTTTCTTTAAAAAACCCATTAAAAAGCTTCACCAATGTGGGTAATGGCCTTGGCGTCGAATTTAGCGAATTTTTTGCTCCTTGGCAACTTTTTGGTGAGAAAATCCTTATTATCATATAAAAACCAAATATCTAAGCTCTAACTCAAACAGAACCAAAGTTACAAGAAAATTCTGGGTTTACAGGATGTTATATAACGAATCACATCACAGCCAAGTCGGTTAGTTTTCACCAAGGCATTGCTGCATAAAGAGCTCCTAACTGAGTCTTGTTAAATACAGTCTATTGCTGTGTATTAATTCTATGCTACAGTTTATGCTGTGAATTTGATGTTATCCACTGCTATTTAAGCTGTGTTTTCAGGTGAAACTGAAGTTGATATTTGGTTTATAGACCTGTAACCTTCTGGAATTTTCTGTAAATAAGCATTTAAGTCTCTGCAAGATTCGTCTTTCATTCACAGACATAATAAATAGCACAAAAATAAGTTAAACGAACAAGCTGTATTAGAGAACGAATTTATTTTATTTGTGGTAATAAAATGTTTAAATTAAATGTTACTCTAGATATTTGGCTATTATTTTATGTATTTTTTCACTTAGTTATAAAAATTAACCACAGAAACAAAAAAAATATACATTCATTTTTATGAATCTACTCAGATATTAACCTTTTAACTTAATATAGAAACAAATTTTTTAATCTGAATTTTAGTCCCAAACAATTTTAACTTTTAAAAAGTAAAATATAATGGAGTGCTTGTTTTTAAAAAGTTTGTATAAAAAATACTTTCTTAATACAACCTAAATCAGCATATGTCTATATAGGCACAAACATTTCACTTAAAGAAAAAAAAAAGACCTTTGCAGAAAATCTATTAACATTTATTGTTAACAGGTCCAGTAGCAGAAACAGTGCAACAAGGCAGCCAGCACCGCAAATTATTTAAAGCTCTACAGATTAATTTGACACCTCAAACAGAAATGCCAAGCTTATATATACTAATAGAATTTTCTTTTTATCTCTAGATTACTATACTTGTTGTAGATTTTTAATTTATTTTTCTCCCACATGCAAATTTTACGAACTGGGGTCTAGTCAAGAATGAGCGACAGATGCCAAATTGGCGATAATGGTGATGGGTAACTCTTGACAAATTGCATACGAGGAAACCAATAGGACATCCTGTTGGCATCGTTCAAATTTGAAATTGCACCAAGGCCATCTCTTATTCTTGACTAGACCCATGAATTGCTAATACTTTTTGTGATACCAGACTTGGTTTAGCATTACTGGATCACAGATATATTTTGTTTTGCTGCAGATAGATACAGAAAATTCTACTGCTGGGTTAACATATAAAACAAGTAACATTAATTATAACTTCAATATGGCATTCACACATATTGTTTGCAAATTCTATAAGTAAAACAAACCTTTTTTAAAAGTAAAGCCTTAATTTTAGAATTAAGTTAAGTTAGATCTAGATGAGACGAGAGAATATCAGAATTCTGAAAAACCAATGAAGTAATTTCAAAAAAAAAAAAAAAAATCACCTAGTTATGAAGTTGTATGAAGTAGAAATTTTCTAGTAGTCTGGATTCTTAAATTTTATGAAGATTTTATCGCTTATGTGCATTTAATTTAATTCTATTTTATATTACAGCAGACCTGCTAACCTTTGTGGGAAAAAAAAAAACAGATTTTATATAATTTAAAGGGAGAAAAAGGAAGATTTACAGTTTTGTGCAGAAAAACAAAAAAAAATCTATTTTATTCAATACATGATACTTTTTTAAATAAAAAGACCTAATATAATTTTTGTTTGGTGATTAATATATATTTCAAACTTATTCAGAAAAAACAAATAGATTTAACAAGTTCATTAATAAAGTCTAAAAATAATTACATATGTAAGAAATACTGAGCACTTCTATCGTTTCAACTGATCCAGAGTTTCTCCCAGTTAGTTTCAAGAGGGTGCTGTATCCTGCCTGCTCCATTTTTTTTTTTTTTTTTTTTTTTTAAGTACCTTTCTTGCCCCTCATCTAAAATTTTTTTTTACCCTTACTGCCTTTGTAGAAAATAACCTGCAAACTAAAGTTAAATGCTGTAAATATAAATAAATCTTGTATGTGACGATCAGCATTTATTCACACTTTAATAACAAGCAAAAATAAAAAAGTTAAACATAGATTTTTTTTTTTCCTTTTTTGTATGCATATTTATAGCTCAATTTTTAAATTAAGTTTTAGGATTTTAAATGCGAAATATGTCCTTAAGAATTCAAATCTGCTCTCAAGAATCTAAAAAGTGCTGAAACTGTTTGATCCTTATGTAGTAGATTGAAAAACTTGAACACTGAAGGACGTTTGATCATTGATTGAAGAGAGGGAAAATGGGGATCAAACAATAATTACACAAGTGTGAAGTGTTAAAGATTTCTACATCTTTATAGGCTCTAGAATCTAATAAAGCAAGTTTAAAATTAATATTGATACTTATTTTGTAGCTTGTGGATGGAGAAAGATTGGGAAACAAAAAGGTTTCATAGAGCATTTGATCACCAATCCCTAGTTGGAGATAAGAAAAGACGGGTGGGGAATGGGGGTAAAAATAATTATATGAGCGAGAAATATTGAAGGATTTTGTTTCTTTAAAGATTTTAAAATATCATAAAGGAAGTTTTAAATGAATATTGACATTTATGTTGTGGATGAAGAAAGATTGTGAATTTTTATGCGATATCTATTGACGAAATGCTGAACAAATTGTCTAAAATTAGTGTTTTTAGTCAGATTTTTCGAAAATATTAGAAAAACGGGAGAAATATAGATTAAAACGTAAAAATGGGGGATAGCGCTAAAAAATGGGAGTCACTCGTGAAAAACAGAAGAGTTCGCAGGTATGTTACAGGGTGGCAAGCATTTAAACTTTTCTAAATTCCCTGACTATCTTTCGAGATTTTCCCCCTGACTCTTACTGTTTATTTCCCAAGAAAATTTCACAGAATTAGCAAAATATTTCGTGATTTAAAATAACATTAATAAATTAATGATTAATATAGCTTGTTTTCACAAAATCTGTCAAACTTCCCTAATTCTTTGATTTTCCCTGACTGCTAGCCGCCCTGTATTAATAACGTTTATTTATTTATTTTTAAAGAAATAAAATATCTACGATTTGGCTTAATAAACACCAGATCCAGTTTTGAAAGAGTTATAAATGTAAATTTTGGAAAATTTGTTATCTATATGAAGTATGGTTTAAGAGTCTGGAAGATATACAAATTTTATAAATAATCATGCACACAATAACTGTAAATAGTCAATAGGAAAAAGTAAGAAGCAAGTAGGGAAAAAATTATAATAATAAGTTATCTTTGGTAGTTAATAACTAAAGAGGTAAGAAGATTATTAGCATTTCATGGATTGCACCAGATTAAAGAGTATTAAAAATGTGTGCAGTCAATAAATAATCATTACAGATATGAACAAAGAAATAATCTTATAAACTAATAAATCTATAACAGATAACTACACTATTCTATCATAAAGAAAAATAAATGTTTAAAACTTAAGAAATTACCAGAAATTTATAAATACAATAAAATTATTATGAGTTGTATAAATTTTACAAATAATAAAGTTAAATCTGATTAAAATATATTTAATTATGAAGATATTAAAAAAATGTTTCTCACTTTAAAACATTGACCCACATGGTAGTATCATAATAGGCATGACTCCATACAAGACGGCCGGTACCCCAAAAAGTACTTTTACAAAAAACTTCATCACTTAATTTTCGATACAGAGACTCACATTCATCAAGAGATAGATGAAGAGCTCCAAGTAATAAACTTAGAATAGCCCCTGAGCTGACTCCACACATGTAATCAAAGAGCTCATACACTCTCTTATTTGTTCTAGCTTCCAACTGTCGAAGAACTTCAATAGCCATAACACCTCTAAAAATTGAAATAAACTTATTTCAAGCAGCTATTAAACAACATCTCTAAACATTGAAAAGAAAAAAGAAATTTGTATGTATTTTTATAATTTGTATAATAAATAACAAGTTTAACTAGCAAAATCTGTTTATTGGTACATATACATGTTTGTTGTATATATGGCAGGATTTAAAAAAAAAAAAAAAACTTTATGAAAGAATTAAATATCTTATTCAATTTCTATTCACTAAATCAGTGTTAAATTACATTTTGCAAAAGTAAGAGGCTAGAAGTCGATTAAAAAAATTAATGAGATATGGGGGTCAATAATTCACAATAAGACAAATTTTATCTTTAGCAATAATCAAGAGAAATCTCTGGAATTTCTAGATAAAAGGGAAAAAAAATATATTATGAATTTCAAAATACTTCTTAATTGTAAATATTTGTTAAGAGGATGTATGAAGTGTTTATTTTATCAACAAAGAACGGCAAAGTGTGAAGGCTAAAAATTGCAATAATTATATATAAAATTTAGGTTATTCTAGTGTTGACTCTAGAACAAAAGGGCCGCTGGGGGGAACTCGATAAAAGGGCACTTTAATGTTCTCAAAAAGGGCACTATAATGTTCTCAATAATTCAAAAAGGGCACTATAACATCTTCATAATATATCGCATACAAAATGTAGCCCCCCCCCCCCCAAAAAAAAAAAAAAAAAAAAAAAAAACTTACTAATTTTTTTTATAGCAGAAATGTATCCAAGGTATAAATAAATAAACAAAATAATGAAATTTTAAAGGAAAAGAAAAATCAGATGTAAAAAAAAGCGTGTACAGATAATATTATAATCAGAATGTACCAAGACAAAATCAGATTTTTATGAGAAGCAATTTTGAAAATTTTTTACATTTTTGAATGAAATATATCACTTACAAAATGTAACCCCCCCCCCCAAAAAAAAAAAAAATAAAAAAAAAAAAAAAATAAATAAAAAAATAAAAAAATCTGGTAAGTAGTTACTAAAAAAATTTTTTAGGTAATGTGATTTTTTTTTTTTTTTCTTTTTAAGATTATTGCTAAATATACTTCAAAAATCGAGTTTCTCTCGTAAAGGAGGGGGGGGGGAAGGTAGAATTACGTTTTTACCGTTAATTAAATAAATATGCTATTTTTCCCGTATTTGACAAAATTCGCGATATTTTTACGACCAATTTCCGAAATTCGTAATTATTTCACTGCAAATTTACAAAACGTACGTTTAATATCAAATAATTGCTAATAATATACTGTAATTTTGAAACTAATTAATAAAATTCACTCTTCTTTCAAAGCTGATTCCTAAAATTCGCGATATTTTTGAGGTTAATTATATCGAAAATGGGATTAATTATTAACGAAATATACAATTATCTGGCTGCTAATCGATGAAATTTGAGCCCCTTTTAAAACTACATCCCCCAGATACCAAACTTTGCTGTTAATCGATGAAATACGCACTTTTTTCAAAACCTAATCCAAAAATATGTGAATATTTATAGATGAATTAAAAAATACCGGATTATTTCACAGCTAATTGTCAAAAATTACGTTTACTCGGAACTAAATTATTTTTTTCTCCTAATAGGTAAAAAATTGCGCATTTTTTTCAAAGCGGATTTCTGAAATACGCGATTATTATGCGGCCGATTGCCGAAACACGCTATTATTTAGCTACTAATGTATGAAAAATTCGTTCTTCTGAAAACTGAATCTTAAATACTCAACTATTTTGCCACTAATCAATGAAATTTGCATTTTTTTTTTTTTTTTTTTTCCAAAGCGGAATCTCGGAAATCGGGAATAATTTTGAAGTAGATTTTGCAAATACGGGATCGCTTACCCACAAATAATAAAAAATTTACTTTTTATATGCTATCATTTGGCTGCTAGCCAATAAAGTTTTTTTTTTTCCCAGTTGATTTCAGTAAATCGCGATACATTTGTAGCCGCTAACGGAAACACGCAATCATTTCGCCGCTAATTAACAAAATTTATGTTTAATCGCAATTAATCGCTGAAAAAGGCTTTTGATGCTAATCGATGAATTTCTTGCTTTTTTCAAACATGATTTGCATTATGCGTATAATTTTGTGGCTTTTTATAGAAATACGGAATTATTTTACAGCTAACTTTTAAAATTACGTAATCGTAAACTAATTGCTAAAATAGATGTTATTTTTCTAAAAATGTGTAATTATTTAGTCATAAATCAGCTTTTTTTTTTTTTTTTTTTTTGATTACTGAAATGTCATTTTTTGCGGCTGATTTATAAAATACGCAATTTTCTTGTGCTATTTTTGTGACTAATCCATTTTAAATCCGACGATTGTTGTGAAAGTCCCATTTTCAGATATGAAAATTTCGCATGTTTAAATGAAAATTAAAATACCGCATAATCATAGCATTCGGTTTCTTTCTTCCCCCCTTCCAGCTTGTGGTTTTAATTAAACACACTCATAGCTAATGTAAACAAATATTTGTTCCCGTTCTGAGTCAGCAATATTTCGATTACGCAATGCATGAATGTTTTTTTCTTTTCTTTTCTTTACTATTTATTTATGAGAATTGTACGATGAGGCGTGTGGTTCTTCAGCTAGATTGTAAAAGTTAGTTTTTTTATTTTGTTATTATTTTCAAGTGGCGTTGAAGCGCTTTCATAGATAAAAAATAAAATTCAGAGAATAACAGCCCGATTCACAGCGCGGCCGAGTGGAGAAGCGAGTGAGACGTGACGTAGCCGAAACGCTCATCTCTACTCCATCGCTATTCTCGGTAGTAGGAGAAATTGCTATTCCGGGGCCCATTTTCACTCGCACTCGAGTCGTGTCAGCTGATTGATAAAGGAAGTAAGAAGGCGCGCTAGCTCCTCCCAAAAATGACGTCAGTTTTACCGATTATAGCCGATTATTACCGAAAACGTAGCCATATAACCAATAGGAAAGGTTTTATCGGCATACTGTTTGTTATCAAAAACACCGTCTGCATGCTGCGTAGTTGTAGAAATTCAATTGTGGAAGTATCTGACTGTGTTTACTCTGTGTTTACTTTTTCAAATATTTGATAAATAAGCTTATTTACGAAGTAATTATGAAGTAAGTTAGTAATTTAAGACTGAAATATTATTGTTTTGTGTGTGTGAATAATGAATATTTTTTCACATACATGAGCATTAATTATTCAGTCATCTGCAAATGTGAGCAAACCATTTCTTCTAAATAATAATTAAAAGAAAATTGACTATTAGGAAGTATCAAGATCTAATTACAAGCTGTAAATAGGTAAGGAGAATGATTTATATAATCTTGCTTGATTATTAAATTTCAGATGAAAATTTTATTTATACATCTTCTTAATATTAATATTTTTTGTTTTAAATAATGTTACATATATATACAAAGTATATTCATATACACATTACTTTGTATATGTATACAAAGTTTAAATAAAACACAACAATTGCTATGAACTTTTAAAATTTACAGTGTTTGCTTACAAAGTTTTTAATTCTGTGTCTTTTTCAACATCAGTTTTTCAATACATTTTAAAGCTTTTATAACATTAAAAAAAAACTGCTGTTTCCTCTGTTCCTCCTAACTGTGTTTTTTCTCCAAAATAATAACAATGAAAACACCTGAATTAAAAATTTTAAATACTTTCATCTTCCTATATTTCATGTTTAATTTTCTGAAAACTGTACATTTATAAAACTGATAGCATTAGTATAACTTTTTTTTTTCTTTTTTTTTGAAGAAAAATTATATGGTTTACATGATTTATAAAACAATTTACACATCTATACTTATTTATTACATTGTTAAACCTCCATTTCCTCATCTTTGTTTAAATACAAGTAAAAATGTGCATTGAGAGTTTCTACTTATACACTAAAATGTATACATATCAATAATCTTGTGTTAATCTTAAAATTTCTTTAAGCAAAATCTTGTATAAGTTATCAAAATAGAAATAAAAGTCCCTAATTTATCTAAGTATATCTTATTATTCTACTATGGTGCTTTACTTTTTTAAATAATAAAAACAAAGTACTTATTTTCATTGAAATAAAAATTAATAATTTCATGAATTCAGAGTGGAAGCCAAATTGACTTATTATTTATATTACAATTTACTGTTGATTTTTTTATTTAGCTAAAAATTAATAATAAATTTTATTTTTCATTAAAAAACTCATACTTCATTCCCTAGAGAAAAAAAAAAAATCCAATAATAGTTTTGTATAGAGAATTGAAAGTTAACAAAACTTAAAAATTGTTTGATTCAAGGGGAGTAATGTAAATTTGCACAATGTTAAAATCACTGTCTAAAAACAATAGTCGTGTAATGCAGTATCAAGACAACTAAAAAATAAATTTTCCCACTTCCATTGACCATAATGAAATTTCTTCTAGTACTAACATGTTTGTCAAAAGATTATTGTAGCAACCGTAAGACAGGTGCCAATGCTTAGACATTTTTCTCCCCAAAAAGTAATAAATTGCTAAATATTAGCATCTACATGGATGAAACTACCTAACATTGAAAAGTACTGAAAACAACTATTTGGGATGCAAAATAAATGACCTGTTATAAAAAATTATCTATTAAAACCTATAACAAATGATATTTAGAGAGTTGTTAAAACATTATAATGCAAATTAAACATTCAAAATGAGAAATTTCTACAAAAACAAAATAATCTAACATGAAATTGAGAGACAACATAAGTTTGAAAATTTGGTTTGCATGATTTACAAAACAATTTACATGTCTGTTTATGTCTTACATTCATTGCTTATATGAAAGTAGTGTGTATATGTTTTTATTTAATATCTTGTATCATAAAAAAAAAAAAAAAAAAAAAAAAAAAAACTATTCTCTTGTTATGATGGTAAACTTAAAAATTGTTCAAGCATACTGATGTTTGTTTATATAGTATTTAAACTTTCCAGAAAAGTTAAAAGGTATTTATAAATTGGTTGATTTTTTTTATGACAGTTGTTGAAAATTGTTTATTCACAATTTATGTCTCTACATAAATTGTTTTCATAACTTTTGTCATGTAAATAATAGTTTGTTGGAATATTCCAAGAATATCCATCATTCATAAACTAAAGCATTTCTTTGAAAATTTCAATGTTCTCGAAACTGTTGCATTATAACATGGGATCTCTTATTAAACAAGCGATTTATCGCCAAATGTGACCTTTAACAACAATCTCAAGACTTTTGTTATGAAGCAAAGAGAAGCAAAATCTATTTTAAAACCCAATTTCCTCTTTGATTAATTGAAAATTGATAAAATCTTTATATTTCTTAAATCTGAAATATGTATAAATTTATGGACAGGTGCAGTATAATGCATCATTTAGCAACTTTTCAAAATTGTAACCAAAAGTCGCCAAACTGACACTTTAGCATTTTGAAGCCATTTGAAAGTTAGCTATAATTCTGTTTTTCTCTAGATAATGACATGGTAGTTTTTTAACACACATATATAGGTATCAATAACATACAATTTAATTAATGAAATAACAATAAATCGTCTTGCAAATATGAAATAGATGTATACATTCAATGTATGTTATGAAATACAATCTAACTTCATAGAATTATTAATTGATATTTGAAGGTAGAATTTATAGTCTAGGAAAGTTTTATTTTTATCAATGAAAACAGTTTTTTTTTTTTTTCGTTTCTCAAAAATAAAAAACATAATATAATAACAATAATATCCGTTGGTAAAAATATTGACTTTTATGTTACTTTTGATAATTTATAAGAGATTTTGCTTGAAGAGATTTTATAACTATGTTTTAAAAAAATGTAATTTAACCCATACTTTCAAACTCTAATATATTTAGTTTTTTGATGATTTTTCACATAATATAAACCATTAAAAACATGTGAATCCTGTATGAAAATTATTTGATAGGTCTTTTCAATTGTGATATGATTTTTCAAGGAGAAATTCAATTGTTAGATAAGATATAGGCTACACAAATGCATTATATTTTAAGTTTTACTTATAAAAGTAAAGCTTGAGATTTCTTGCTCTTGAATTTGAACAAATAATATAAATAGCACTACTGGTTCATGAATACAATCTCATGAAAAAATTCTGATATATTGCATATGTGAATATTTCTTTAATGTATATATATTATCTTTTATGTCGCAAAACATAATAAAATTTATACATAATTCAGAGCCATAAAACCATGTTTTCTAATGAATAAGGTGTAATCAGCATTAATGATTAAATTACATGTTTATATAAAATTAACCAAGTACATTTTAAAAAATAAGTAGAAAAATTTTAAAGTGTATTTTTTGTTGTTGTTGTATTGAAACTAGGATGAGAAGTTGGAGGTTTAAAAATGTAACAAATGGGTAAAGATGCAAAATGTTTTATAAATCATGCAAACCATCTTTTTTTTTTTTTTTTTCTTCATATTTTAATTTATTGAAATTTTAATTTTAAAGCAATAAATTTTGTAAATATCAGTTTTGCAAAAAATTTAATGTATGATCATTCAATAAAATTTGATATAATACGTGTGAAGGGAGATCCAATTATAAAACAGATTCACAACTAGATTATATTATAAAAATTTATTATTTCATTATTATTGAAAAAAGCTTAAAAAACAAACTTCACAAAAAGGCATTAAGGTAATTCAAAAGTCAATAGTTGTTTAACTAATGTATTTCATAAATAGAACTGATAGAAAATAGAATTAGTAAATGAACATTGTTATTACTTAATGCTAAAATATTTACTTCTCCTTACCTATTTACAACTTGGTGATACTTTGGTATATTATTGAATTTTCATCCCAGAAGAGGCATATGTCTTTAATTACTATAATGTATCCAGTTTGAAGATAAAGGACTGAATTCCTACTGCTTATGAATATGGCAAAATTTTAAATATCCACATTCACAAAACAATAGCCATTCAGTCTAAAAAATGAAATTTCATCTTCATCATTTTCGTTAAAAATAATGTTAAAAACTAACTTTCGATTATAATTTTACAAAATAATACATTTAAAATATAGTTAAAATAAATAAAAAAATAATATGAAAAGATTATTTTCTTAAAAAACGCAGTATAACTTCACAAAATCTGTCGCAAATTTCTTTTTTAAAGAGTCAATACACACTTCTCCATCGCTGCTTCTCGGTTCTCGCCGACATAGAACCAGCCGAGTCCGCGATGCAAACAAACGAGACATTTATCACAACGATGGAGTAGAGAAAATTAGCCCCAGAATTGCTATTTCTCACTCACCGGAAACGCTGACGTCAAAATGACGTCAGAGATGGGCGTTGTCACTGCCATTTCTCCGCTCGTACGTACTCTGAATCGGCCTGTAATGTTTTATGCGGCAATTGTTGGAATGCAAAATCGAAAGTTGATAAGGATTGGATGACGATTTTTGTCTGGATGTGTGCAAGGCAAAAAAAAAAAAAAAAAAAAGAAAAAAGAAAGAAAGAAAGATAGAAAAAAGAATAGTATATATATATTTTTTTTTCAGTGTCTGTCGCTATTCAGTTTTATGTATTTAATAAAATATATTTAGCTAGGTGGTCAAGACTGAATTAGCAGAGCATAAAAAATAACTCGCGGAGTTTTTAAATTTTTTCGGAGAAACTCCGCAGAAATCGGAGCAGTTGGCAACCCTATGAAAAATACAAATAAGGGCCGCCGGGCGCTAAAAATAAGATAGTAACGGCCGCCGGGCGCTAGAAATAAGTTAGTAAGGGCCGCGGGGCGCAAAAATGCGTTAGTAAAGGGCCGCGGGGCGCTGCGCCCTGCTAAATCGGCCTAGAGTCAACACTAGGTTATTCCAACTACTGCACTTCTGCCAAGCACTCTTTGAGTACTCAGAATCAAATTGAAAATAAATTTTAAAGCAGATTAAGTAATAACTTGAGAAATTCCTTCTGCATTTCTGATGAAAATTTAGATTCTGAATATTGAAGCAGTATTGGTTCTTAGCCACAAAAGGGGTAAGGAAAAAAAAAAAATAATAATAATAATAATAAATAAAATAAAATAAATTTCCGTTTTTAAATTTACTTGATTTTTTTTAGTTGTTTAATTTGCAATTGTAATTCTCTGAAAAAAAAAATACAAAAGGTAAATTATGCAATTTCTCACTTAAATTTGAAAGATCCCACTTAAATTTTATTGTTAGAGTGGGAGAATCCCACTCAATATTTTTTTCTAGTGCAAACCCTGTAATTATTGTTTTCCAGTCAATAAGTGAGTATGCCAAGTTTTGGTAAAAAATCAGAATCTCAAAACAGCTCTAACGATTTCCTTGAAAATTGTTACATAAATCCTGTTTTAGATATTCTTTCTCATGTATTACATGTTTATTACAGGAAAATTAACAGTAATCCTGCTTGGTAGGTCAGTTTTAGATCTCTGAAATTGGCGTTTCAAAAAATAACTCTACCAATTATTTTTTCTTATTTTTCACTTTGCTATTTAAATTGGTTTTACATGTCTTTACATGAGTATCAACTTTCTCTTACTGGAAAATTTTTAGGTGTCTACTTTTGTTAGGTCAATTTTATCTCTTTGGATCACATTATCCCCCCCCCCCCCCGAAAAATGCATAAAATACGTGTAATAGCAGGTAATGGAAGTCATGTGGTTGTTTCACACCAGATTTTTATTTTGTTTTGTACAGTCAACTGCTCATGTAAATGTAAATTCACTACACTGTTTTAAAGTTTTTTACAATTTCAGCATGGAGACGACACCTAATCAAAGAATATTTTATGACAGTATGTAGGACAATATTTGTCATCCACAGGATGAGAGATTATCATAAATATGCTATCCTCTGAATAGTTCAGGGATCTTTGAAGGCATCTAGAGGATGTCTACATTCCTCCAATAATTGTCAAATGAGAATAAAAAAATATAGCCTTAGGATGTCTGCAGGTATTATATTTTGATATATCCAAAAGACATCCTTCAAAAGAA
The DNA here is from genome assembly GCA_963930645.1 of Salticus scenicus. Lineage (NCBI taxonomy): Eukaryota > Metazoa > Arthropoda > Arachnida > Araneae > Salticidae > Salticus > Salticus scenicus. The sequence goes on from OZ005648.1 coordinate 86,882,537, forward strand.
AAAAAAAAAAAAAAAAAAAAAAAATCTTGTCTAAAGAATACCAGGTTATTCTGAGTATGACATCCTCTGGATATTTTTAGAATGATATTGTGAAGTCTAGGGTACTCTTTTCATCAGGACACTTATAACATTAACCCAACTCCAAGTCTCAACTTGTTCTAAAAATTGTTACTGTTCCTCCCCCCCCCCCCCCCAAAAAAAAAAAAAAAAAAAAAACAGAGCTGTGAATGCTAATTTTCTTGAAGATGAGGACATGTCAGATAGATTTCTCAATTAAAAAAAACCTTAGCCTTAAAGTTTTTATTAAAATAATTCAAGCCATTTCTGAAAAAAAAAACAAGTTTCTGTCATGGACGCAAAAGAGTTAACAGTTAATGCTAATTTTTGTGAAGACGAGGATAAGTCAGATGGATTTGTCATCTCAAAAAACAAATTTCTTTTATCAAAATTATACTACGCTGCCAAAAAAAAAAAAAAAAAAAAAAAAAAATATATATATATATATATATTAGAGGTGCACAACCTGCGGCCCAGTAGCCATCAATTTGCGGCCCGCCGAAGGATTGGCATTTTAAGTTGCATTAATCATCAACAGGAGAAAAAAAAATAAAAAATAGAGAAAGAAAAAGTATTTGTTTGTTGCATTCACAAGACAGGCATTTACAAAAACTTCTATACAAATTTCTTAAACCTTCGTTTGTTATTTATTTGTTGCATTTCTTAAACCTAATTTACTCCTTAAAACTTCTATAAAATTTATTTAATTCAGAAATACCTGAGCTCAAAATATCCCTTTCCTTTCCTTGGCTATGCCCTTGTGTGCAACCAAATCCTCAAAACACTCATTGAGACTTTTGCAGACCATGTTGTTTATGCAGAGGTTAATAAAGAACAAATTTAGTGTCGCGTTTAGGCACTTTCACAAAGCCAATTCTCAGCAATATAGCTGCACACTAAAAACTTTGTATGAGCTTCACCGTATCAAACTTATAATAAATACCCTTAATTTAGATATTTAGTGGAGACAATGGTAATTATCTAACTAAATAACTTCTTATATTACACATAATAAATAACTCACCTACATATATATTTATTTTACAACTGTTTCATTTTATTTTTTAAATGTATTTTAAAATTAAATAAACTGCTTTATGCATTTTGGTTAATTGTTCAGAAGCATTATTATTTTTCACAAACTTACTTGATTTTTTTCGTAAATTATTTTATAAATTGACGAATGGGGTACCAGTTTAAAAAAGCTGGATTAAACCCTGTTATTTTACGTCAGAAAAGGAAGATGACACAATGTATTTTGTTCAAAATTCATGTAGAAAATGACAATTATGACCACAGAAGCCTTTTCACTTACAGATCTCCTCCGCACCATTTAATATCTCAAAGCGATATTTTCATACTCACTTACCTACAATAAAACTGCTTATTTTGGTATCCTCTATCAGCCTTTATATTCGTGCTTATCGTTTTTGTGACTCCCAATAAAAAAGTTTTCTTCTCTCTTAAAATCATACTTTTTATTTGATTATTTTATTTATCCTTTGTGTATTTTATATGATACATTTGTTAATTCTTTTGCTTACTATTCGATAACTTCATGATTATCATGCTTCGAGATTCACTTAACTCGCTGATAAAAAAAAAAAAAAAAAAAAAAAAAAGATAAAAGTCCCCCCCCCCCCCCTTAAGTAACATATGATGAAAACTGAAGTTCTGCACACAGGCGTATGACAATGATAGTGTTCCCCTTTATATATGCATGTGTATATGTGTGTATATATATATATTACACAGTGAATATATCTGCATAGTTTAATTCTTTTATATTATCTCGTCTGTGGCCCTTCATATCCCACTGAACAGCGAGATTGGCCCTCCAGCCAAAAAGGTTGTGCACCCCTAATATATATATAACATTCTTGCTGATTTTTCAGTAAAATGACCTTCTGAATCTGAATATGACCCCCATTTTGCCCCCATCACCCAATGTTTTCTCAGTACATCACCTCCTTCCCCAATTTTTATCACTCTTCGGTAATTTTATGGCAATAAATTTGATTTGGAGAATGGAAAATAATTATTTTAACTCTTAAAAATAAAAAATATATAATGTATAATAAGTGATAATAATTGATTAATAAAATACAATAAATGTGACTTATAATTTCAGTGGCAAATCCCCCCTAAAATCTTCCCCTTGCTGCAAAAGTCCAATTGATTTTTCACTTCAAAATATCTTAACACCAAACTTTCATCAAAATTATTATGTCCATTTCTGGATAAACCCAATTTCTGTCATATTTTACAATCGGAAGAAAGAGGATTAACAGCAAATGCGAGTTTTCTTAAAGATGAAGATAAATCCAATTCATTTTTTACCCTAAAAAAACTCTTAACCCTACATTTTCATCAAAATTGTTTGAGCAGTTTTCGAAAAACCCAAAACAATTATATATATATATATAAGAAATCACATGATTAACTTGCTTAATATAAGAGAAGGATAATTAACAGGGGGTGGGGAATTCACTAAAAATCTTATCAGCCAAGACCTTTTTTTTTTTTTAAACTAGCCAGCAATATAAAACTGAAATCCAATGACAGATCTACAGTTACCTACATGTGAACTGCCCAGCAGCAGAATTTTCTATACCAATCTGCAGCAAACCACAAATTACATACAACTCAAAACTATTGGACCTGGTTTTACTATTACGGCAAGCACTGGAATTTCAAGAAAATTTGCTTTTATGTAGAAAAATATAATGATACTAATCTAGAGACACAAAGTGAACTTAGTACAGTGGAGCACCTTTTATACGTTTCTCGACTTCGGTCTCAAATCATTCCATTGAATTCTAATGTTAAAATATTTCGTTTATACGACACAAATAAATTCTTAATTTCACTTATACGTTTTTTTTCCTCCTTGTAGAATCCCAAGTTTGAGTTTCATTCCAGGATTTAAAAAAAAAAAAAAAAGATGAATGCTCTTATGTTTTATTCTTATTCTTCTTATTATTTTTTTCGATTATTTTTTCTTAGAACTATGGTAACAATGTGCGGCTATAGATCAAAGTGCGACTTGGGGGGGGGGGGGGTGAGAAATTTTTAGAGATAAGCCAAGTAGCCAGTGACCACGTGAAGACCTCCCAATTTCTCTTTTAATTGATTCCAGGAATGGGGTATGAAAGGAAAAAAAAAACACAATTTTATAGGCCTTATGTAAACTTGAAGATTTATTACTCACTTCCGTTGGGCAACTTGGAAGATTTCTTATCGTGTTTATTGTTTATTTGACATTACAGTTGGAGAAACATTTGTTTTTTCTTTCTTTCCTTTTAATCGTTTGCAAAAATGTCATCTTCGTTGAGAACAAAAGGTTAAAATCGAAATCTTTAAAAAAATTTCTGAATTTCTATATTTTTAATTATTATTTAATTTTAATTTAACCTTTTAAAAATATTTTAAATATAATTAAAATATATCTTATTCGAATAAATGTAAATGAAATCATGAAAATTGAATAGACTTTTATTATTAATATGATTACTTTATTGTGTATTATTGTTAAAACGAATTTTCAGTTGTACGTTTTTTAGGAACGGTCCCTTGAAAAACGTATAAACGGTGCTCCACTGTATTATTATTATTTAGCTCAACATTACATTTTACAAATCTTAACCAAAATTCATCTACATACGTTTTTATTCTGTTACTATTTATAATTTTGATGGTGAAATTTATTTAACAAAATTTCAATTTTTCCAAAAATATATATTAAAACATTCTAAAAATAAAATAAATAAAAATTAAATAAAAGTGACCAAGGGGGGTCCTATATTAAAGCTGTACCTACTTTACTTTGCAGACAATAAAATTGATGAATAAATAAATAAAAATAAAAACCACAAGCCTATTTTTGTTTTCTAAGTAATAAATATAAAATTTTGCATAACACAGAATTTAATTTAGTATGACAGGACTTATTTTAATGTATTCTTCCATATAAAGACATGCAGTAACTGTGTTTCATTCCCGAACATCAGATACTATATTAATTTCTTAAAATTTCTTTGGTATAGCTTTAGCATAGGAGCTCCTTGGTGGCACCTTTTAAATTCTTGTTGTCCTTTTGACAATGAATTAAAATAGCTATCATAGTTGCATCAGTAAAGATCTTGGCGAGAAATGTCCGAGCTACTTTGGTGCCAAATTTCAAATTTCACCAAGGGGTTCTATAATGAAGCTGTTTCTGATTTTTCTCAATTTTATTTTTATTATTTAAAAAAAAAAAAAAAAAAAAAATCTCTCACATAAAAAGAAATATGCTTATTTATTTATTTTTGGCATCAATTTGTTTTTTTCTTTTTAATAATTTTAAAGCTAAAGCGTATTTTTATTTAATATCTTTTGAATCAATTATCTGGTTCAACTAAAAAATATGCAATTAGCTAGATTTTGTCCTGATTAATAAGCGTATCAGTTTTTGATAAAATCTAATATTCTGCACATATACAATGACAAACTTACAACTTTATATATTTAGATAAAAACAAAAATGTTTGCATGTTTATTCAAGGTGATAGATAAAAACTGGTAATGGTGCAAAAACAACCAACTGAAAGAAAGTACGACCTGTCATACTAATAAAAACTTTTATTTATCTACATTAGTGGGTCATTTGTTCTTGATGTCAAATTGAATTTAAATTTTGCACAAATTATTCCTGAATATATTGAAACAAACTTGGCACCTATAGAAGAATTTCATTTGAAAAATATAATCAAAGACCATCCTAGATTTCTAATATAGTATAGATATATGCATGTATCTATAAAAAGTTAAAATAATAATTAGAGGGGAAAGTTGCTTTACATTAAAATTTAGATACCTTGTGCCACCACCGTCAATACTAAGAATTCGAATTCCTTGTCCTTTAGGAGGCTCATGATACCCAATCAATGTCAAAGCAGTTTGAGCTTGACCTTGAACAGCTATATCATTTGAGTAATACTTAAGTCGTAAAGCTATTCGACGAAGACCTGCCTTTAAAAAAGTTGGAAATTTTGTATTTTCAGAATAAAAGCAACTTTAATATTAATAATTAACATACAAACACCTTATACTGATAGCAAAAATTTTAATATAACAAAAGAATTCTTCTTTACAGGTTAAAAATAAATTAAATATCTTAATAGATTATATATATCTGAAATGACCTAATATGGTTAATAATTATAGCAGATTTGTTGACAGCAACTTGCCCACTCATGCAGATAACTTATTTTGACAGGCAAATAAATTAATTTACAAAAGGTTGCTGAAAATAGTCATTCAAACCTTCAAACATAATATGTATACATTTTTGAAGACGTTGAGAAATTCAACAGGAAAAATAATTTTTCCAAATTATGTTTTAAGAATTTTAATGTATTTCAAACATGGTATGTTGCATGATTTTTCTCCAAAAAAAAAAAAATGCAGCTATTAAAAAAGTATTAAGGGATTGGAGAAATATAATTTAATAATAATGAGGACTCAATATAATAATGAGGAGTTCAATATATTAATTTAAAAATACAGACATGCAAAAATTATTAGATTAATTTTAATTTTTTCTTTATTCTATTATTTTTTTAATACATGTAATAATACAAGAAAAATTATTTCAGTTATTGTTATTATTTATCATTCATTTCTTAAAACAGTTTAGATGATATTTTTAACATTTTCTAATGAAGTTTAACAGTGGTTATGAATTCAGTTCATCCATGTGTCTGAATTTTCATTTCCATAAAACTGATGCATGTTAATCAGGTATCAATACTTTTAAAACGAATGGATGAACCAAGTATCGGTGATAATATGAAATAAAGTTATTATTATTATTATTTTCTCTATTTATTTTTTTAAAAAGTTACTGCCGCTCGCATAAAACATTTTTGTCTGCGACCACACTTCCTTGTGTATATCCTCTGTGGTAAACGGTATGAATGCTTGTCGAATACTCAAAGAAATACATTTATGTTAGTTGGAAATTTCTATTGCCTTAATTAATGAAGTTATCAACAAAATAACTTGTATTAACAAGTTTAGTTCTCTAGTTGCGTTAACTAGAAAAAAATCTGGTCCTGAAAAATATTACAATATTTAAGTTACCAGATTTTTTTTTTTTTAACAAGCAACTATACTAAAAAATTCATCACCAAATAGTGACAAAAATTAAAAAGTCGCCAAGGGGATCATATACTAAAGCTGTAATGCAAAATCGTCTCGATATTATGAATTTTTTCCTATTCTAAAAAAATTTTACTGATTTTTAGCATAATATTTCATTATAAAGAAAAAAAAAATGTGGTATTAAATATTATGTATTTCAATTTGATATTGAATATAGGGATTTCTATGATATTGTTCTACTTTTGTCTTGTGTTATGCACTATTAATATTCCTATTTGGTAAAAGGCAAAACAGCAAATAGGCAGTAGAGCCCCGCAGGGGTTAATAAGCGAAGCAAGTCGGGGGGGGGGGGGGGGGAAGCAAAGACTCCCGGAGGCTGGCAAGTGGGGCAAGCAGAGGGTAGTGCCCTCTAGTTTATTTAAAAAAAAGAAAGAGGAAAACTGAAAAATATGTTTCTACCTATCATCATTTTCAAGTTATTTATTTGCAAAGTTATGGAGCCCTGTATGTATGACTAAAGTCTTCATTATTTTTATATTTATCCCATGAAGTATACAAATCAACTATTAAATAAATAAAAAACAAACTTTTTAGAACTTCATGCTTTTGCCAGAATGTTTTCACTGGGGTACCCCAGCGTTCTGAACAGCACCTTGGTGCTTAAAGTCTCCGCAAATGTGTTGTTTCTTCCAGTCACCACTACTTTTAAGTGTCTAGCGCCACTGCTTGTCCAGCCCCGCCGCATTGTTGCCATTACATGAAAAAGGGAAACTCAAAATTTCAGCTGCTTCTCTATATGCAGCATAATTGTGATTATGGTAATTCGCTAGTTTTTTAACATTTTTGAACATTAATTTCTTTATCTCTATTAACTTTAGTTAATGTGGTGGTGATTTTTCCAAAAGATATATTATGGATATGTTCCTTAATTCTAGTTCTAATTTTTTGTTTCGTTTTGCCAATATAACATTTCTCATAATTTTCATTATCTGTATAAGGGATTTTATAAATTCCAGCTGTGTTCAAAAGGTTGATTGGATCTTTGTCGCTACATATAAACTAAAAGATGTTTGAATTAGGTTTGATAGGGATGTGAATATTGTGTTTAGCAACAGCTTTTACAATTTTACATGAAGCACCATGATCATAAGGAATTGAAGTTGCAAATTTAGTTGGTGGTTTTTGGAAATCATTTATTTTATTAAGGTTTTTCATACAACAAACTTTATAAAAAACATAAGGTTACTTACGCTAACTAAAGTTAATAGAGATTTGGAAACGATGCGGCGGAGCTGGATCAGCAGTGGCACCACGCACTTAAACGTAGTGGTGGCTGGAAGAAACAATGCATTTGCGGAGACTTCAAGTAACAAGGTGCCATTCAGAATCAGAATGCTGAAGTACCCCGGTGAAAATGTTCCGGCAAAAATACAAAGTTGAAAAATGTTGTTTTTTATTTATTTAATAGTTAAAGTCTTCACTGTTTAAACATAAAATATTTTAAAAATTTCAACAACACAGTAAATCCTAGATTATACAATTTACTGAATAATTGAATGCTACAGAATGAAATTATCAGGTAATAGGAAGTCTATTCTTATTCTGTAACTCTTAATCATATGATATGACTAAACTTAAATATTTGTACAATTAAAAAATACATACTGTAATTCTCTTTTCATCTTAAACAACATTTTAAATTTTCAAATAATACTTAATTGTCATATGGCTCAGAGTTATAACTGCAGCCATAAAACAATAACTTGAAAATTTAATTTTCAATGAATATTTTATAAATTAGTTTATGTGGCAAGCATAACAAAATTACAGCATTGTATAAGCAAATAATCTTACTTTAGACATTTCAGACTTTTGGTTTGGATACAAAAGTAAATGTTTACATATTTCTTCCAATCTTATTAGTTGTGAGCCAGCTGATACAGCTTCATTCAGAGACTGAACCAAAAATCTACTTCGTTGCTGTAGACTTGACTAGAAAAATAAATATCAGTTATTTATTATTATGTCAATCGGTACTTATGTATTAGCTTAGCCCATCAGTTTTTCCCCACAAAATAAAAATATACTGCCAAGTGCACAATCACAAAATTTAAAGTAAGTCTATTTTAAAGATTAATAAAACAAACATTTAAAATTCTAATAGAAAATCGAGCTTATTTCACCCTGCATGAATCGAAAAATGCATGAAAATCTGCATAGCAGCAATCACAATCACACTCATATATACTCTTTGTGTGCATTAAAACAGAGAAACATCACTGGATGCAGATAATTTGTTATGAATGAAAATCTGTATAGTAGTAATCAGTAGTAATCACTATTCATACACCTATGCATGCTTCACATGCATTAAAAGGAAAACATCACTGGATGTAGCTTATTTGTCATGCATGAGTGAAAATCTGTAGAGCTGTAATCAATATTATGTACATGTGCACACTTCACACGCATAAAAAAAAAGATGACATCATTGATGTGGCTAATTTGTTATGGTTGAACCGGCAAATGCATGAAAATAAACATTGACACAAAATCTTCGTAAGTTTCTTCATCATTAGTTATTTATCGCACCCTTGGTGATGACTTTTTATTTTGCAAAAAAGGCCGACAGGCTAATACATAAGTGCCTACCAATCTACTATACATGCATATAACATATATCAATGCAATTTTTGTTATTTAAATATATCATAGATATATTTTCATAATATATATTTTCCTTTTATGAAGAAACATGTATTTTATTAAAAACAAAAACCTTCCCCTTTTTATTAAATTTATCATTTATTCCTAGCATACTTTTTTAATTTAAGAAGTATAGTTGGTTTGTCAATTATTTTTGTTTTAAACAAATAAAGCTAATTAACCTGTGAATGTAAAAATTTGGACAAATTTATTGTAATTTCTGAAAGAAACTAGAGTAATATATCCAACCATTAATTACTTCGACTACCTGGAATGGAATACTACATTTAAAATAACAAAGTGCACAATATGGGAGTTTTAATTAAATAAGCACTAAAAAAAGAAAGAAAAAATGGATTTATCATACTAACTTGAAATTGCATCATATTACTAAAATTAATAGTAATTTTTCAATATCTATCTTATGGTTTATGCAATATGGTAACTGAAAAAAATATTTGGCTCTTGTCTGTTTCTAACTGCATTAAAATAATAATGAAATAAACACAATGTGAGTATAATTATTTCTAACAAAATTTATGTATATTCATTATATTAAAAATTATACAGCATATTTTCCACTGGCATTAAAGCTAATTAGCGAAGCAGGACACTTTGGTCCCGAAGAAATTTTGGTCCCGCTAATTTTTTGCTATCTTAAATATATATCAGTTTTTTAATATGATAGCATATTTATTGATACGGGGAAATTGAAGTGCTCTTAGAATATCTTTAATTAAGGAATATATAATAGGTAAATAAATAAATTTTTGACATTACGATTGCTCCTTAGCCATTGAGATTCGGAGAATTTTGTTCTGATTTTTTTTTTTTTTTTTTATGCAATTGCCCTTTCTTTTCTTTTCTAATTGAGATTTTTTTTTTTTTATTGATTAAAAACATAACTTACTTTAATTAATTTTTAATTTACTATTAGTGACAAAATTTTGTGATTTTAAAAGTATTGTTAATGGAGTAACTTCTTATTAAAAAAGAATCCCCATTTAAATATATTTATTGATAAAGTCTGAATTAATTTAAGAATAATAAAGTACAGATTTTTTTTTTTTTTTTTTTTTTTTTTTTTTTTTTAAAGGGAAAAGGAAAGAAAGAAAACCTTAGGACATTAAGTATAATTTGCTTTTAGTGACAGAATGCTATTTCTTTCAAAGAACTAATTATTGACCTGCTCCTATCATAGACTCTTCTTCATAAGTATTAAGCTTGTGATCATTTTATGAAGTTTTTGAATTTATATATGAATTTATTCATATATATATATGTGTGTGTGTGAGAGAGAGAGATTTGTTTCATTTGATTTGATTGTGATTTAATTTTATCTAGATAACAACCAATAGGAACACATGCAATGACAGTGGTCAATAGCTCCGGACAGAATGTGGCGCCATGTTTGGAAAGGTAAAGACCATCACAAAAGTTCAAGTCACGCACAGAGGAGGCCGTCTGACGAGAACCGGGAACCCGGTGGAAAAGTTTAACGGCAAGCAACGAAGTCAGTAAAGGTTTTTTCATGTATTTAGTTTAGTAATTCAACACTTAGTATTTAATTAATATAGTTTAAACCTTGTATTTTATTTAAACTTAAATTTTGAGAACTTAGATAAATTAACAATGCTTAGATCTTCGCTGATGAATAATACCCTTTATCATTCAAAATTCGATCCGAGATAATATATTATCTGTTCCATGTGTCCTATAATTACATCATTTTCAACAAAGGTTGTAGATATTTAACTCTCCAATTATAAACATTCGTCTAAGTTCACTTTTGCCCAGGGTTGGCAAGTTTCTTCCAAGGTGGAAAAAACCGCAGAAAAAACCATGGAAAAAACCGGCCGGAAGAAATAGGTTTCTTCCAAGTGGAAGAAATGGAAGAAACTGTTTTTCTTAAAAAATTATTCTATAAATTGCAGATTTGTAAGATGCTATGGATGCATTGATCTTATAAACAATTTTAAGTAACTTTAAATATACCTATACAAATTTAATAACACATTTAGTTAATAATTATGAGTTTTTTTCATCAAAATCAGCTAATGAGCCTCGGTATCTGATGGTCACGTTCAAAAATACTCAAAATCCAGTAAAAAAATGAATTTCAATTTAAACAGTATAAAGTTTTATAATTTATACACATTGATAAGTGCTAATGTACGAAGCTAATATACATTGTTCTAAAAGGAGTAATATTTTATTTTTAAAACCAACATTTTTTTTTCACTATTATTATTTCACTGAACTGATTCCGCATGCTTAAATATTACTCAAATATTATTTTTTTACGCATATTTTATTAATGACTCATAAGAAAATTTAAAAACATGATATATAAAAAGTTTTTTTTTAAATCTTATAATTATTTTTTTATTAAACTTTTAGCATAATCCTTACTTTAAAACACAAATGGGGAAGGGAGGGGGTAACATTCTTATGTTTATTATCCTGCAATTCATACAGACTAGCACTGAAAATAAACCAGTATTACATGAATGTTTAACAAAATTAATCAGCGATGAATATTATTTCCAGACTTTCAAAAATATTTTGTTTCGTATTTTTTAAATATGTCTGTTTACATTTTATAGGTACCTATTATTTGAATATGCTTAAATTATTTACCATCATATATGAATGTGATAGATTAGTTTTATTAATATTGAAGAAATATTTATTCTAAAACTTATTAAAAATCCTCTTTCCATTTTGATGTCTATTCAATTAATAATAATTGACTTTGTATCTGCAAAAGAAAACTGTAAACAAAGGCAATGGTCTCTAATTTGCAAATTCCTATTATCTGCACAACCTCTGGACAAAACTTTTGAGAGTTAGAGGGAGTTGACTGTAAAACAAATGAAAAGTATTTTCGTAGTTCAATACTGCACTTTATTTTTCAACTTAAAATAGATAAATACAAACTATGGATTTTTTTTTTTTTTAAATCCTAGAGAGCTTGCAGGACAGTTTAAAAGTAGGTATCTTACTTACTAATACAGTTTATTGGGTACCAGCTTCGAGTTTATACAAAAAATTGTATCCTTAACAAAAAAAAAAAAAAGTGCTATTATGGCTGAAAATTCCATATTTATTATCAGTTGTACTGTTTGAACGTTTTGTTTGTACGTTTTGTTACGTATAATATTATGAGATAGTATCTATGCAAAAAGTTCTAAAAATATTAGCATTGAAAAGTAAAATTCCATCACCTGTATATATTTAGTGTTTGTTATCAAATAACTTATTTTTCTATAGATATTTTTAATATTAATTGAATTATAGTTTAGATTTGGCATTATATTTATACTTTGAGTTTATATAGTTCATAAATTTTAATTTTGAACATCTGTTTTGTCTTTTGGTTGGTTTCTTCCATTTCTTCCGGTTTCTTCCATTTCTTCCAGTTTCTTCCGGTTTTTTCCAGTTTCTTCCACTGTCCTGGAAGAAACTAGTTTCTTCCGGAAGAAACCCAACCCTGCTTTTGCCCGAAGTTCCCTCATGTATTTGCTGTCCTTTTCCCTCTATTGTACAAAGAAAAAAATCTAAATCTCAAAATTTTAGATGATGTTTCAGTTTTATTTGTTACTACAATTTTCTGTTGCAAAATAATAATAATAATAATTTTGACTCTTCCTACCCCTTTTCAAGTAGAATGACAAGGATTCGAAATATGAAAAAAGAATTTAGCTTTTTTTTCTATAATGCTTTGATTATTCCTGACATCGGGACCAAATTTTCTTTAGGACAAAGTGCCATGTACCTCTGCTAATTAAAATGAAACAGAAATAATAAGTTTTACAGATTAATAATAAGATGAAACAGAATTAAGAATTTTACATTATTGCAACAATATAATCAACACATTTTAATAACAATAATAAACAAGCCTCACTTTTGATATTGAAGTTTTTTTACTTTTTGCAACAGGTTTTCCACTTTTTTCTAAAGATTCTGAACCTTTATCTTTTGTACTACCTAAAGGTAACCAATCATGAAATATTTGTTCTAAATATGAAGTATCTTGAGATTCTTTTACTGGTAAATTTTCCTCTTTGGTTGTATCTGGAGGATTACCATCAGTTCTTTTTGTACAATAAGTAGAATTAGACAAATTACAGGAAACAGTTTGTGTATCACGAGATTTCAAGACATTCTTTTCATGAACAGATACATTTGTTGCCTTTAAAGAAGAAAAAATATCATGGAATATGGTTGAAGAAGCTTGAAAAGATTTCCAAAATGTAGGTAGAAAGTTATTTGATGTCTTTCTCAAAAAAGAAAACCAACTTAATCTTGAGTCATCATGTGCAGATTTAGATGATGCTGAAGAGGTCCCATAAGTTCTACTTAAACTTTTTCTATAAAATAAAATAATTTTGATATTAAAACAAATTTATGACTACCTACAGACATCATTTTCAAATAAAACAATTATCTTGTAAGAAAATATAATTTTTTCTTTCTCTTTTTGGATCAAATAAATGCCTACATATTTAGATATTTAGAACATTTTAGAAAATGATCGTTTATATATTGCTAGAAAAGAACAGTACTATAAAGGTACTAGAATTGTAAAAATATTATAAAAGAAATATGAAATGTACTAACTAAGTAGAGTACACTATATATGGGGCCAAGGATGCAGAATATATCTGAATGGCCGAATGAGGTTTGGGAGAAATTTCATCTGACTAAGGAAGTTTTTAATAGTACTTTCTTAGGCAACAATCAAAATTAAGTCTGAATGACAATCTGGTGGAAAAACAAACTTTGTAATACTTATAATACACTGATGGAAAAAAAAAATCCCAACACCAAGAAAAAATTATTGTACAGTAATGAAATTTCAGCAATACATTTGTCTAGGTAACATATTTAATTGATTAAAGTTTCAAGATCACAGGTAGAGTCATTGGTGAGAAGAGCCATTTCAAATGTGAAATGTTGGTACATTAGTAACCGGTGTAACTACCAGAATTTTGAATGCAAGCATGCAAACGTGCATGCATTGTGTCGTATAGGTGTCGGATATCAGTTTGTGGGATGGAGTTCCATGCCTGTTGCACTTGGGCGGTCAATGCAGGGACGGTTAATGCTGGTTGTGGATGACGCTGGAGTTGTCGTCCAATGATGTCCCATACGTGCTCGATTGGAGAAAGATCTGGTGATCTAGCAGGCCAAGGCAACAGGTCGACACTCTGTAGAGCATGTTGGGTTACAACAGCGGTATGAGGGCGAGCGTTATCCTGTTGGAAAACACCCCCTTGAATGCTGTTCATGAATGACAGCACAACAGGTTGTATCACTAGACTGACGTACAAATTTGCAGTCAGGGTGCGTGGGATAACCACGAGAGTGCTCCTGCTGTCATACGAAATGGCTCCCCAAACCATAACTCCAGGAGTAGGCCCTGTGTGTCTAGGCCGCAGACAGGTCGCTAGCAGGCGTTCACCTGGCCTCCTTCTAACCAACACACGGCTATCACTGTGACCAAGGCAGAACCGGCTTTCATCAGAAAACACAACAGATCTCCACTTCGTCCTCCAATGAGCTCTAGCTTGACACCACTCACGTCGCAAACGGCAGTGGTTTGGAGTCAGTGGAATGCACGCTACAGGGCGTCTGGCTCGGAGCTGTCCTTGAAGTAACCGATTTGTAATAGTTCGTTGTGTCACTGTGGTGCCAACTGCAGCTCGAATTTCAGCTGCAGATGCAGTACGATTAGCCACAGCCATACGCCGAACACGGCGGTCTTCCCTCTCAGTAGTGCCACGTGGCCGCCCGGAACCCGGTCTTCTTGAGGCAGTACCTTCCCTTGACCACTGCTGCCAAAACTCATGCACAGTGGATACATTCCTGCCAAGTCTTTCTGCAATATCGCGGAAAGAAAACCCACCTTCTCGTAGCCCTACTACACGACCTCGTTCAAACTCAGTGAGCTGTTGATAATGGCTTCTTCGTCTTCTTAGAGGCATCCTTGACTAACATTAACCCACTACGTCAAATCTCAACTGTAAATAACGATCACGAACCTTACAGCGCTTATTTAAAGCAAACCTCATTTGCATGTTCATAGTGTCGCTACTAGCGCCACACTTATGCGCGTAGCTCGAAATTTTAATTGACGTCATCTTTCAGATGTATAAACACGCCTACCAAATTTCGTTTATCTAGCACAGCTCCTTCCTGGTGTTGGGATTTTTTTTCCATCAGTGTATAAATTAAACAGTTGATTTTATTTTACAATATAATATATTTATTCTCTTAAACAACTATCAAAGAGATTAAATGTCTTTGTATAAAAAAATAGATTTTTCAGAGGTCAGAGCATTTTCTGCAGCTGTGTATGGAACCACTATATAAAAAAAAAAAGTATAAAATTTTTTTTACTTACGTCTCTCTCTCTCTATATATAAAAAAGTATTGGATTCATTAACATTTTCAATTCCTGTTTTTTGATGGATTTATGTTTTGAGATGTACTGAACATCCCAGTAGAAGAAACAGTACAGCACGCCAGCCAGCCCTGCAGATTATTTAAAGCTCTGCAGATTAATTTAACAGCTCAAAAGTAAATGCTAAGCTTTAAAAATACTTAAATATAATTTCCATTATGCCTCTAGAAATTACTGTACTTGTTACATATTTTTTTTCTTTTTCAAATTTAAATTTTAAATAAATCATTAATTGCTATACTTTTTTCTGATATCTGACTTGATAAGACCTTTCTGGATGGCAGATAATTTTTGTTTTGCTGCAGATAGATACAGAAATTTTTGCTACTGGGCTGAACATGATTCAACCACTTTTGTAAATGTTTGTTCTGTCTATGTGTGTTAACAAAATTTTGTGGATGTTGTCTTTCATGAACCAAAAACGAAATTCAACAGAAATTTTTCTTTTATTAAACCTTCACATAAATTGATGCTGATTTAAATTTGGGCTATATCACTAAACAGACAATTATACTGCTATTTCCCCTATTTAAGGAAGGCTTATACATGTTTCTGTTTCTATAGCATATAAGTGCATAAAACTTGATATGTACGACAGCCATGATGAAAAACGGCCTTGGGTATAACTTCAATTTTGGCCATTTCCAATGGCGTTTTCTCCTGAAGTGTATTCTGGAGTGTTGTAACTCCAGAAAACAAAGTGTAATTATGCACCAAGAGCCACATTAGAAATTTTTTTTTTTATTTTGCACTTTTCTCAAGTAGAGTGGAAATTTTTTTAACATGTCCTTATGTTATAGTTCAAATAAAAAAATTCAAATGTCAGAGAATTTAAAAACGCATTATTAACTTATATTGTTAAATCTGTCTGAAAAAATATTTTAACTTAAGCTTGACATTAGCAAAATCAAGTATAGTTTTTCTCAGAATATAATAAAAATTAAATAAGAAAAAATATTGAAATAATATCTTAATTTTTATGACCTATAAATTGTCAAGTAACTAATTAAACAAAATATAAGTTATCATGCCAGAAAGATTATTATTATTCACATTAGAATCCTGCATTGTGTCGGGTAACCTGATTTTACTCCACCCCGCAGGTTGGGTTCAGGTTTAGTTTTCAACGAATCGGGTTCACTTAAGAACTCCTTCAAAAATTTTTTATCTTAATAAAGCAGAAATTTGTTTGCTCTATATACCCATGATGAATATACGCTTACCCAAATTATCATAGTAATAAACATCCATATCTGACTAAAGCAATGAATAATAAAAAAGATATATATATTACTTAACATATAAGCTGTTGAAAACAGGCTACTTCTCCCACAATAACCAGATGTACAATTCATCTATTTTGATTACTCACATCCTTTTGAAATAGATTGTGAATTTAAACCGATAATTAATATTTTTTCTCTTGCTGATGTTTTTAAGAAGTTATAGGAATGTAGATTTAGATGAGTTTAGCAGACGTTTACTAGGTGTATGCAACATTGTATCATTTTTATTTAATATTATTATGTGTCTGATAAGCATTAAACAATAAAACTACAAACACTAAGCTTGAAATCCATTTTTGTAAGCTTGAAGTACACAACAAACATAAATAATTAAAAGCTATTATTAATCAATTTTTCAGATTTTTTAATTTTTAACTTAGTGTATTAGTAATTATATTTTTAATTCTTTTTAAAATGATTTACAAGCAGTGTGACAAAAAAATTTACTTTTTTTTTTTTTTAATTAAATATGTTTTCATGATTTTTAGATGAATTATTAATTTTCACTTAGATTCAGGTTTCGGGTGAAAACGAATTGGGTTCAGTTTGGGTGCAGATCATTCAAATTTTTTAGTGCAGGTTCGGGTCAGGACTCTAATTTACATTACTATTAACATGACAATTTGACTAGCATAAACCAATTTGAGATAATACAAGGTGAAAATTTAAAGTTTTCTTCAAACCACTATTCTCATACATTAATCATTTACAGTATTTTCTTTCAGTTAAACAAAGGAATAGTGGCAAGAAAGCTGCACAAGATTTCCCACCCTGGATGATATGACAGATAACAAAATATGTAACAAAATGGCAAGCATATATGGAAAATTAATTAGTATATTTTAATATATACAAGAAAATTTAAAATGGTATAAAAATTAAACACTTGACTCATTATTTTAGAGTTTGAAAAGTAACTTTAATTAGCACAACTAAAACGTGATTACATTGATAGTAATTATTTCAAAAAATTTCTTGCCTTTTTTGTTCATTCATTCCCATTTAAGCTAAGTGCATCAGAATGCAAACTTTCCCCCATCAATGCAATGACAGAATAAGTGCCATAAATTGCAATAGAATCACATGAATTGTTTTGTACTTAAAAAAAAAAAGAAGCATAAACCGTCATAAAACAAAAAAGTAAGCATGGGTGCAGCTGCACAGTATCAAAGCTGTTTACAAAGTTTTTAATTTACTACATGGTGTGTACATGTTTATGATAAATAAAAGTAAGGAGTTTCTAAGAACTTTTTAAGGACTGATGCAAAATCTTAATAAATATAGTGTGATGTTAAAAACATCACTTCTTTTTAAATGTTAAATAAGATCGTTTTCTGCACTTAAATGCATTGTTTCTCTCAGCTGGCTCAACTCACCCTGTTGTGTTTGCTTTACTGCAACACACACACAGGAGAAAAATTGGTTCTTCTTTCCTAGTGGTGATGTCATATCACACCATGCTGAGAACCAATAGGGTGATGGTTCTGACTCCACCTTCTGTTATTCCGGCAGTTTTAAATTTAGTTGGGTTTCAGCAGCTCTCAAGAGAAGAACATGGGGTGAGAAAGATTTGTTTTGCTTCTGTTTTAAAATAATGACCATTTTATCATTTGGAGAGAGAGTGCCTACTTATTAATAATAAATATATATATATTAGTTTATATGAATACTTATTCAAATTTTAAAAACCATTAATTTTTATATCCTACTTAATTTGGAATTACTAGTGTGGTTTGGAAAATAAAATTGATTAATTTTGATGCAGCAGATTAGTTTTCTTACAAACATTATTTTTGTAAGCATTTTTCTTTTTACAGCATTCTAGCCAATAAGTAAATTGATTCCTCTTTTCTCTTATGTAAATAAAATTATTTGGATATATATATTTGACCTTTTGACCCAAAGAATAAAAAGGGTTAGTGGCCAGAACGCAATGTACGCCATGAGGTTCTTTGATCCTCACTAAGTAACTTCTGTTGTTATGAAAATTAAAAATATTAATAAAATTAATTTAAAATATGGAAACATAAAAGGTAAATGAAATATTTACATCACATTTGGTGCCGGAAAGGAATACTTGATTATTGTTCTTAAGAATAAATGGTACTGTAGAGATTGTTTATTTTGAATAAGTTATTTTATTTTTATTGCTAGAATTACTGAAATTATTTTTTTAAAGTCATACATAACCAATAACATTTTTTTTTGGTGATTGAATATGATGGATACCAAGTGACCTATAAGACAATTCCCTGTTTCAAAAATTGTGATATGCTGGAACTTTGTACAAATGAAAATTTTTTTTTGTTTGGTTCAATATATTTTGAATAACTGATTAAATAAATAATAACCAACAGAACTTTGTATTGTTGGCTTAAAAAAAAAAAAAATTGTAGGTATCTCTCTCTCTCCTCAACTACGTGAATTTATTATATGCAAATAGCCATCAACACATGTAGTTTTATAGCCAATATAGTAGTTTCATATATATACAAAAAATAATGGCTTCTAACAAAGGATTGACAAGAGGTTTACCATTCAAAACTTTAGTAACGCCATTTTCTGGAGACCCTCATTTATTGGATTTTTTTATTGAACAAGTGAAATTTAAAATTGAGAACAGCAAATGGGAAGAATCCCATGCTTTGGCTTTTGTGAAATCAAAATTGGCAGATACTGCTCTTAAGTTTTATGTCTCCTCCCCAGCTTGCCAAAAAGCAAAAAATACAAAAGAGTTATTTAATATATTTAAGAAATATTTTAAGGTAGAGTCGGCAACTGCAATAGCACAACAATTTAACGAATTTAAGTTTGAGTCCGATGTCAATATTAATATTTTTGCTAATAAGCTTGAAAATTTAGTGAGAAAACGTTTTCCTGATATGGAAGAAAAAGCCCTTGAACAACTACTAATCGCAAAATTCAATGATCTCATTCCGCCCCACTTTAGAATTCATCTACTATCACAAAAAGCCACAACCTTTTATCAGATGGTGGAATGTCTCGAAAAATTCCAGGAAATTTATAACTTGCAAGTAAACCCTGTCTTACCAGGAACATCTTTTGCTACTATTCAGAACTTCAATCATAAAATAGATAGTGAAGTGATAGGTACAAACTCAGAAAACAATTTGACTAAGATTAACAATTCATCTTATAGCAAGCGGCCATACAATAAATTTCCACAAAATAAAGGTTCGCACACGATTCAATGCCAATGGTGTGAAAGACCTGGACATTCTGCTCAGAGGTGCTTTGCACTCAGAAAATTACAAAATAATAAGTTTTCTCACAGATATCGTAATGGGCAAACTTTCTCTAGACCTTATAGAGACATGTCACGGAGAGCCAGGGCCCCTAAAACATTTAAATCCAACTCCCCTCAAACCAAAAGTAGTCATTCACAATGACTAGAAGTGGAGAATGGTAGAAGTGACACTAAACTCCTAAATACAAAGAGTTCCTCATATAGGTCAGGTTTGAATAAAGTCAATTACCATAACAACTTTTCACAGACTAACTCAACATATTCTAATCTACCTAATAATTTTTTTGTAAATAACAATGAAATCATTCTGAGATCTCCAGACACACAGGCAAAGTTCCCTTTGTCATTAGAACGTAAAGTCAAATCTGTTGCGATACAGACAACATCTCCTGTACTGGTAACGTCCCCGAGTGTGGAGGAAAATGGAGACTGCATATTAGTTAATTCACTGGAATTCTTGTTACACACAGACAATGATCTGCCCAATCTCCCCATCATACAATTACTGTTAAACAAAACATTAGAGAATTTTCTTCTCGACTCAGGAGCTTCTGTGTCATTACTCTCAAAACATTACTTCTTACAAAATCAAAACAAATATTACAAAAGAATTGCTTCAAGAGTCAAGATATCTACAGTAAACTCTATAGTCCAATGTGACGGATGTGTTTGCATTTCCTTTAAAATAGGGAAAACTTTTTACAAACACACCTTTTTTCTTATTGAAATACCAACTGAATCTAAATTTATTGGTATACTTGGCTTTGATTTTTTAAAGTCCCATCACGTAGTTATCAATTTACACAATAACAAAATACAAATTAATGAAAATGCTTTAGATATTCTAGACACTGTACCCTCTTGCAGTCTTCTATCATCTGAATCTGATATGAATCGGGCATCACATAAGATAGCTACTCATATGGATTTTCCCCAAACTGGATATAAAAAATCTAAAATTGATGTTTATAAAGAGAACTTACCCTCTTATCAAAAATGTTGGCTTACCCAGAAGATTATGATTGATCCACAGGATACTATATATGTGCCTGTGCGGTCCACGCTTATTCCAGAAAATCAGTTAGTAATGTTTACATCGTCTAACAAGCATTGTCCACTTGTGTCCTATCCTTCTCTTATGGAGGTACAACATATCAAGGAAAATTCTACTAAACAAGAATTAATTCAATTTTTTATTCCTATGTATAATAATTCGAGCAAGAAACTGCATATAAATAAAAATACCGTTTGCGGATACATTTCAGAGATAGATAAAATAGAAGAAAATTCCTTGGATCTTGCAACAAATACACCTGATCACATGTGTAATCTAATTAAGGCTACACCAGAAGTTTTATCCTTAAGACAGAAAGAATTTAATGTAAATAATTTTTCTATTCAGCATTTAAAACCTACAGAAAGGGTAATAATGCAAGATATTCTTCAGAAATTTAACTCTGTATTTTCATGTTCACTAAAGTCGATTGGACACACTGATCATATCACTCCACATATAAAATTCATTTCAGATATTCCCTTAAAAACTTACCCTTTTCCTATTCCACAAGCTATTCAAGAAGAGGCAAAAGATCAACTTGACAAATTACTGGATGCAGGGATCATTGAGAGAAGTATCTCTGAATGGGCATGCCCAATGCTCATGGTTAAAAAGAAAGCTGTGTCTAAGGAGGATAAACCTTCCTTTAGACTGGCCCTAGATTTAAGGTTAATCAACTCTATGATTCGATGCTCCACTTATCCTCTTCCAAGAATTGATACGATAATAAATAACATCTCAAAATTTAAATATTTTACAACATTAGACTTTCCCTCAGCGTATCATCAAATTTCATTACCTAAAGAATACAGACGACGTCTCTCATTTACTACACAATGGGGAACTTATTCATTTAAAAGATTAATGTTTGGGCTGAGATCAGCCGCATCAACATTCCAAATGCTTATTGACACAATTATACAAGAGTGCAATTGTTCAGGCATATATGCTTACCAGGATGACATTATTATAGGAAGTGACTCTTTCCAGGAAACAACAGAAAAATTACAAACACTTTTAGCTACTCTACAAAAGTACAATCTGACATTGTCTCCAAAGAAATGTAAATTCCATCAGTCATCTATTGAATATATCGGTTTCAGCATCCAAAATCAGAAAATACATCCTATTTCTTCCAACATTACAAAAATTACTCAATTTCCTATCCCAGCAACCAGAAAACAACTAAAAAGATTTATAGGATTGTGTGGATTCTACAGAAAACTCATTCCCTGCTACTCGCGATTAATTGATCCTTTGATAAAATTAACATCTCCGAAAACTACATTTAAATGGACAGAGGAACATGCTGAAGTCTTTAAACAAATACAGAAAGTTTTTTTCTCTAAACCTTTTCTTTCTTTACCCGATTGGTCAAAACAATTTTTTTTTAATACAGATGCTAGCAAAATTGCTATTTCAGGGGTTCTTCTACAAGAAAAGGAAGGCATTCTGCTTCCGGTTAGTTACTTTAGTAAAACACTATCTAAATCAGAACAGCGATATTCAGCCATCAAGCTTGAGCTGATGGCCATAGCTAAGTCAGTCAGTGCATTTAAATTTTTCCTTTTCAACCGACCTTTCACCATTCTCAGCGATAGCAGACCACTCGAACACTATAAGAAAATTTCCTCTCCTGCTGATCTAACTACTAAATGGCTAATTGAATTATCAAACTATAAATACACATTCAGATATGTAAAAGGTAAAACAAATGTTTTGGCAGACTATTTTTCAAGAGAAGACTTTTCTGCATACACTCAAGATCTTAACTCAAACCCAGAATTAATTAAAGAGGCTAACAATTTACCCATTTCTTCAGCTTCTCCAACAATTGAACTCCATCATTTCAATGTCACACAAAAATCTGATAAGTCACTCACCTCATCAGAGCCTCATCGTTCTTCCTTACCTCAGTTGTTAAGCAACGATGCTGCTCCACTCAGTCGTTCCTTAAACAGCTCTGACGCAGATAATCTTATGATGGAAATCTCGGAAGAATGTTTTTTTAAAGAGCAAAGAGAAGATGACTTTCTGCTAAAAATTATTGTCGATATCACTTCGGAGAAACCTTCTCCTAAATATAAAAATTATTTTGTCCATCCGGACACTGGTCTGTTAATGATCAAACGAAAGTTTCACCAGCCTGAAAACTCTCCAAAAACAAAAATTGTAGTACCACAGAAGTTAAAACCTAAAGTATTAAAAATTTGTCACATGCCTCACTTTGGAATTAGAAATACATACAGAAGAATACTTAAACACTTTTATTGGACAGGATTATTTGAAGATGTGAAAAACTTTGTTCTGTCCTGTACATTATGTATTCAATATAAACCGCACAGAATTCCACCTGCTCCACTGCAGGAAATGTTTGTTCCTTCTGCGCCGAGTATGTTAGTTTCCATGGACTTTTTGGGTCCTTTCTCTAATGGCTTCCATGTGTTAACATTCCTCGATCATTTTTCTAAACATATTGAATTGGTACCAGTAAAAAATGCAACAGCACAAGCTGTAGTTAAAGCCATTACGGGATACATTACTACCTTTGGTCGACCCTCTGCGATACTCTCAGACTTAGGCCCACAGTTCACAGCAAACATCTTTAACAACTTGGCACAGACATTGAAAATTACAATCTCCCATTCATCATCAGGACACCCGCAAACACAAGGCTCATCAGAAAGAATTAATACCAGCATTAAATCCTCAATTTCCATTCTTACCAAGGAAGGATTTGATTTTCATCAGGCTTTGATGATACACAAGAACCTGTATAACACCACCGTTCATTCTTCAACTGGATATTCTCCAGCCTTTCTGCATTTTGGCAGGTCAATAACAAGCATCTTTGACTTGTTTGAAGCTCCTCAGTTAGAAACACTGGAATTTCCATATGAATACCATAAATACATGGAATCAATGAAACAGATCTTTAGGCAAGTGCATCATAACATGAAGTTTTACCAAAACCAACGTAATACTAGACAACATAAAAAAGCAGTTCTCCGGAAATTCAAAGAAAATGATATGGTCTTTATAAAAACCAAAGATACATTTAAACCAAGATTCATAGGCCCATTTTCAGTTCAAAAAGTAATATCTGACGTGTTACTCTCTGTCAGAGAATTCGAAAATGAAGGGGCTGAACCATTCACTATTAACATAGACCGTGTCATCCTGGCGCATAAAAGAAAGCAACATCTCATTCCACAAACAATTCTGACAGGTCAACCAGCTGGGATTGTTCAACCGCAGTCTCATTATGATCTCAGACCAAGATGCAAAACTTAATTTTTGTTTTTTGTTTCCATTTTCACAAATGTTCTTTTAACATGTTTTTTTTTTAAGTTTTTTTTTTTAGGGGACTTGATAAGCAATTCATTCACCAAAGTTGCCTGTTGTAAACAAGTATGAGTTGGTACAGGTATATTTGATAAGTTGTATTTTGTATATTGTCCTATTATATATTGTGTAGTTATATATATATATATTTTTTTCTCCTGTGGCAAATGTTGAATATCTACAAAAACTTAGTGCAGTGTGTATTGTAGTTAATATGAATATAAATCTTCTGTTATGCTGATTTATTTTATATATTGTCTTATTTGTTAAATTTGATAACTATACTATAATTATTTACTGCTCAAAATGTACAGTATGTGTGTGTTATATGTATCGGAAACTTGCATATTTATATGTGTATACATAATTTTTCTTCTTTCTTTTCATATATTAATTACTACACATTGTCATGTTTATGGATATATTGGGTTATTAAATACAATTTCTGGAAGCTTCCACACCATTTTCACAGACACAAACATCACTTATACAACACAAGTATACACTACATCCACACTATTACACAATCAAATTAATACACAATCCACACATGATATGTATATAAATGTGTATAATGTTTGATAAAATTTTTTGTTTATTGTGATTATTGACATTGCAGTTTTGTTTTGGTTATATCTGATAGTATGTTTATTTGAGTATTATTTGACGTTTATATTAAGTGCATTTTTGATTTTGTTTAGTAATCTAACTTGGTGGCCTCAGTAGCCACTCACATTTATTATTTCCATTTATAATATGTATATTCTTTAAATAATAATAATAATAATGGTAATGATAAAATTTTTAAAAAAATCTTATTCGAATATTATACTCGAGTACTTGGAATGCCTTTTCCGTAATGTAATATTTATCTATAAGATTATTTTGACATTTGTATTGATACTTATTTTGATTTTTTTTTTTTTTTTCTCCTTCATAATAATGCTTCAAGAGGTCATCTGTAAATATTTTATACTGAAATATAACTGATTTTGTTTTATCAGTTGTTAACAAGATTTCTTTGACATTTATTTAGTATAGTTGTTCTTTCATGTGTATACTTATACATTGATTAATCGGTAGATGGTATTTAATATCAAGACTATTGGTTAAATATTTTTGTTGATATTGCACATCCACTGAAATTCTTTTGTCATGTCATACATTTTTTTATTCTCGTTAACTAATTATTTTTACAAATTTATAAGAAAGCAAATTTTACAGCAATTAACATGCTTTTCAATATTTCTGTTATAATACTATTTTCTTTAAAAGGTATCAATATTTTTTTTTACTCATGTCACTTGTTGATAAAAGCTGTGTCTGTTTGCATTTATAGATATATTTTATTAGTTGTCAATATCCTAATAAATATTGTTAGATATGTCACTGACCACTTTTGTATCAATAAAATCTTTTATTTGAGAATGTCTGTAACCACAGTGCTGAAATAGTATTGTTTTTGATGAAATGGTGTATTCCTTGCCTATTTTGGTAGAATTGATCACCTACCAGGGTAGGCGTTGATATTGGGTTGTTTGTCGGAATTTTATTGTTTCAGCTTTACTTATCGATTTTGTATTGTGTTTGGTTCAGATTTTGTGTCACATGTACATTGTTCTCAAAATTTCCAAATTTTTTTATCAAGTGCATGTTATTAAGAGTATTGTAAGACCTTTCAGTTGCTTAGAAATTTGCTTTGTTACATTCATGCCTTTAATGGCCGTTCCTACAATATTATGTAATCAATATGGATATTTTTTTTTCACATGTAAGTAAAAAAAAAAAAAAAAAATTTGTAATCCTTCATGTAAATGTAGGTATGCACTCTCCATTCACATTTTTAGTCTTCCAAATTTTTTTAATGGTCGTTAGGGGTAATGTGATGTTAAAAACATCACTTCTTTTTAAATGTTAAATAAGATCGTTTTCTGCACTTAAATGCATTGTTTCTCTCAGCTGGCTCAACTCACCCTGTTGTGTTTGCTTTACTGCAACACACACACAGGAGAAAAATTGGTTCTTCTTTCCTAGTGGTGATGTCATATCACACCATGCTGAGAACCAATAGGGTGATGGTTCTGACTCCACCTTCTGTTATTCCGGCAGTTTTAAATTTAGTTGGGTTTCAGCAGCTCTCAAGAGAAGAACATGGGGTGAGAAAGATTTGTTTTGCTTCTGTTTTAAAATAATGACCATTTTATCATTTGGAGAGAGAGTGCCTACTTATTAATAATAAATATATATATATTAGTTTATATGAATACTTATTCAAATTTTAAAAACCATTAATTTTTATATCCTACTTAATTTGGAATTACTAGTGTGGTTTGGAAAATAAAATTGATTAATTTTGATGCAGCAGATTAGTTTTCTTACAAACATTATTTTTGTAAGCATTTTTCTTTTTACAGCATTCTAGCCAATAAGTAAATTGATTCCTCTTTTCTCTTATGTAAATAAAATTATTTGGATATATATATTTGACCTTTTGACCCAAAGAATAAAAAGGGTTAGTGGCCAGAACGCAATGTACGCCATGAGGTTCTTTGATCCTCACTAAGTAACTTCTGTTGTTATGAAAATTAAAAATATTAATAAAATTAATTTAAAATATGGAAACATAAAAGGTAAATGAAATATTTACATCACATATAGTATTTTTTTTTTCAGGGGGGAGGAGAAGGAGGGGGACACTGTTAATTAATAAAGGGGCTAAAGTGAACTTTTGTCAGAAAATAGTTGGAAATTGTAGAAGAAAAGAACATTTAAACGTATGGAAAAACTAATAATAAAGCAAAAGAAGAAAAAAAAAAAAAAAAGATCTTGCGAGCAATAATTTTTGTGCTAATAATTAAATTTATGTTTAATCGCAATTAATTACAGTAAAGAGCTGTTATTTAGTCACTAATTACTACAACTTATAATTTTTTAGAAGCTGATTATCAAAGTACACCACACAAAACATTTTAATTTCTTTCCGAACATACATCATGCAAGGGAAGTATTGTAAACATGGAAAAATTCGACTATGAGATTTTGGTGTATCTGTATATTTTCGGGTGGCTAACATTAAAACTTTTCCAAATTGCTCAACTATTTTTCACTATTTTCCTTGACTTATGCAGTTTTTCCCCAAAAAAATTTCACAAAATTAGCAAATAATTCTACAATTTACAATAACGAGCTTTCAAATATGGCTTATTTTCACAAAATTGTCAAAATTCCCTGACTAGTGGCTACCATACCCTGAAAGGTCTCCAGAGTTCATTTTTGCTATTTTTACAGTGATGTATGTGTGTGTGAACTTGATAATGTCTGTCTGAACATTTTGATCAATTGAGCTTAAAGTTGGTAGGTATGTTATAGGTAGCATGAAATGTATTGATTTTGATAAATCTAGCACTTATATACATATATATATTTACAGGGATAAAGAGAAAATTTTTGTCATTATTGCTATGGCCAAGGGAATCAAATTAGGTAAAGTGCTATAGCATCTAAACATCTTATTTTATTGAGCTATAACTTGGTAGGGATATTACAGGTCACTATCGCACAAACTGCATAATTTTTTGTGAATCTAGCACTTAGTTTTTTTTTTTTTTAACAAGGACACAAAGAAAAATTCTTTATCATTATGGTTTATGGACACCAATGACATATTCTCTGGGTACGCTTGGCATGCACTGCACTGCATACTCACTAAAAACAGAATTTGTTTAAAAATAAATTATTTCAACAAATTTTATCAGATACTCGCTTTCATTTACACATTAACCGATTTAGGCAGGCGCAGTGCCCGGCGGCCCTTTACTAACACATTTTTATGCCCCACGGCCCTTACTAACTTATTTCTAGTGCCCGGCGGCCGTTACTAACTCATTTTTAGCGCCCGGCAACCCTTATTTGTATTTTTTACAGGGTTTCCAACTGCTCCGATTTCTGCAGAGTTTCCCCGAAAAATTTTAAAAACTCCGCAAATTATTTTTTATGCTCCGCAAATTCAGTCTTGACCACCTAGCTAAATATATTTTATTAAATACATAAAACTGAATAGTGGCAGACACTGAAAAAAAAAAAAAAAACTACTTTTTTTTTTTTTTTGCCTTGCACACATCTATATAGACAGAGATTGCAATCCAATCCTTATCAACTTTTGATTTTGCATTTGCAACAGTTGCCGCATAAAACATTATTCTTTGAATTTTATTTTTTATCTATGAAAGCGCTTCAACGCCTCTTGAAAATAACAAAACTAACTTTTACAATCTAGCTGAAGAACCACACGCACACATCATCATATAATACTCATAAATAAATAGTAAAGAAAAAAAAAAAAAACATTCTAGTGCTAGGCATTGCGTAATCAAAATATTGCTGACTCAGAATGGGAACCACGGAAACAGATATTTGTTTACATTAGCTATGAGTATGTTTAATTAAAACCACAAGCTGAAAGGGGGGAAGAAAGAAACCAAATGCTATGATTATGTGGTATTTTGATTTTCATTTAAACTATATCAATGTTTCAGTTATCTTAATGCTTAATACATCGCTAAAAAATAATATTTTCTAACGAAATAATTGTTTATTTAAATTATTTATCGATAAAAATAATGGATTCAAAGCTACTGAACTTTAAGTATGATTGACAATGTAAGGAATCTTAGACCAGGAAGAAATATCTTCCGTAGGAGACTTTCTAAAGTGTCTTAGGCCGTAATCACGCGAGTTTTGGAGAAAACAGTATAAAGTCAGACTTTAACGGAGGAATTGTCCTCTGCAATAGGAAACTTTCTTAAGTATTTTAATATACAAGTTTCTGAGAAAATCATGGAAATTTTCGAACTTTATCGTACCAAGTATCTACCATTGGAGAAAGAAAAAGAATATTTTCTGTGCTTTTTGTTGGGATAACTGAACAAGCGATAACTTAGTTTTTATAGTGCGTGGATGATTCTAAGAAATTTTCATAACTGAAAATGGGACTTTCACAAAAATCGTCGGATTTAAAATGGATTTGTCACAAAAATAGCACAAGAAAATTGCGTATTTTATAAATCAGCTGCAAAAAATGACATTTCAGTAATCAAATTAAAAAAAAAAAAAAAAAGCTGATTTATGGCTAAATAATTATACATTTTCAGAAAAATAACATCTATTTTAGCAATTAGTTTACGATTACATAATTTTAAAAATTAGCTGTAAAATAATTCCGTATTTCTATAAAAAGATTAAAAAGCCACAAAATTATACGTATAATGCAAATCATGTTTGAAAAAAGCAAGAAATTCATCGATCAGCATCAAAATAAAGTCTTTTTTAGCGATTAAACATAAATTTTGTTAATTAGCGGCAAAATGATTGCGTGCTTCCGTTATCGGCTACAAAAATATTGCGATTTACTGAAATCAACTGGGGAAAAAAAATAAAAATAATAACCTTTATTGGCTAGCAGCCAAATGATAGCATATAAAACGTAAATTTTTTATTATTAGTGGGTAAACGATCCTGTATTTGCAAAATCTACTTATATTATTCCCGATTTCCGAGATTTCGCTTTGAAAAAAAAAAAAAAAAAAAATGCAAATTTCACTGACTAGTGGCAAAATAGTTGAGTATTTAAGATTCAGCTTTCAGCAGAACGCATTTTTCATAGATTAGTAGCTAAATAATAGCGTGTTTCGGCAATCGGTCGCATAATAATTGCATATTTCAGAAATCCGCTTTGAAAAAAATGTGCAATTTTTTACCGATTAGGGGAAAAAAATAATTTAGTTCTTAGAAAATGTAATTTTTGATAATTTGTTGTGAAATAATCCGGTACTTTTTAATTCATCTGCAAATTTTCACATATTTCTGGATTAGGTTTTGAAAAAAGTGCATATTTCATCGATTAACAGCAAAGTTTGGTATTTGGGGGATGTAGCTTTAAAAAGGGCTCAAATTTCATCGATTAGCAGCCAGATAATTGTATATTTCGTTAATAATTAACCCCATTTTCGATATAATTAACCGCAAAAATATCGCGAATTTTAGGAATCAGCTTTGAAAGAAGAGTGAATTTTGTCAATTAGTTTCAAAATTATAGTATATTATTAGCAATTATTTGCTATAAAATGTAGATTTTGTAAATTTGCAGTGAAATAATAACGAATTTCGGCAATCGGTCGTAAAAATATCACGAATTCTGTCAAATATGGGAAAAATAGCATATTTATTTAATTAACGATAAAAACGTAATTCTACCTCCCCCCCCCTCTACGAGAAACTCTCAATTTTTGAGGTATATTTAGGAATAATCTTAAGAAAGAAAAAAAGAAAAAAAAAACGTTTCAGAAAAGTTCATGGCTGTTAGTTTGCACTAAAATTGAATTTAATGTTGTAGAATTTCAATCCTTTTCCATACTTAATAACAATGATTATTTTATTCTAGATTCAGTTTTATTACATTTTCTAATATATAAACTATTCAAATTGTCCATTATTTTGACTTTATTATTACTCTAAAAATTTAAGATTTTGGTTTAAAAAAATCGAATTTTTGTATCTGTTTGAAGTATAGCATTGAAATTATTTTCACATCAATTGTCTTGTTCTTGTAATTAAACAAGTTTCTTTTGAATAGGCATGCACTAAAAGTTTGATTATTACTGAACAATGAATATTCAGTATACCAAATAGTAACTAAAAATTCAATGCATACCTACATTTTACCTTTTTTTTTGTATATGTATGGTGGTACAAGTTTAAGAAATTTCCCTCACTCATTTTTGCTGAAAATTTTAAAAGTATAATTTATTATGCATGTGATGTCGAGATGTTCATTCTTATGTATTAACTAAGTGGGGAAATAGCTAAAATTTTTTGCAGAATTTTTAGTTTTTAAATAAACAAGCACCCACAGATTATTCTGGTCAATGTGCTCCAGATTCAAAATAAATGTGCTCCATATCCATAATTATTTTGCTCCGATATGCTCCAAATCCATACTTATTCTGCTCCGATCGATACACTCCTGCATTATGTAAGTAATATATTTCATTCAAAAATGTAAAAAATTTTCATTGTTTCTCATAACAGTCTGATTTTGTCTTGGTGCATTCTATGATATAACATTATCTGTACAAGCTTTTTTTTATATCTGATTTTTCTTTTCTTTTAAAATTTCATTATTTTGTTTATTTATTTATACCTTGGATACATTGCTGCTATAAAAAAAATTAGTAATTTTTTTTTTTTGGGGGGGGGAGGCTACATTTTGTAAGTGATATATTATGAAGATGTTACAGTGCCCTTTTTGAATTATTGAGAATATTATAGTGCCCCTTTTGAGAATATTAAAGTGCCCTTTTATCGAGCTCCCCTCAGCGGCCCTTTTGTTCTAGAGTCAACTCTAGTCTGAACATTTTGATCAATTGAGCTTAAAGTTGGTAGGTATGTTATAGGTAGCATGAAATGTATTGATTTTGATAAATCTAGCACTTATATACATATATATATTTACAGGGATAAAGAGAAAATCTTTGTCATTATTGCTATGGCCAAGGGAATCAAATTAGGTAAAGTGCTATAGCATCTAAACATCTTATTTTATTGAGCTATAACTTGGTAGGGATATTACAGGTCACTATCGCACAAACTGCATAAATTTTTGTGAATCTAGCACTTAGTTTTTTTTTTTTTTTTTTTTTTTTTTTTTTTTTTAACAAGGACACAAAGAAAAATTCTTTATCATTATGGTTTATGGACACCAATGACATATTCTCTGGGTACGCTTGGCATACACTGCACTGCATACCCACTAAAAACTATCTAAACTTTAAACAGAATTTGTTTAAAAATAAATTATTTCAACCAATTTTGTTAAATACTCGCTTTTATTTATACACTAGCAGGCTACGCCCGCTTCGCTGGTCACTATATTTAAATGAATTTCCGAAAGAATTGAATTAATATTTATTTTTTCACATGACATTATACACAAAAACTAAAAAAAAAAATGTAAAATTGCTTCAAACTTCGCTTCGGGTACCCGCTGTCTACGGCAGCTCTTTTCCCGGCCGCACTGCATCAGGTTTAGGTTTCCCATGCCTGCAGAAAGATCTTTTCCGGGCATTTCAATCTGGATATTTATCGACGACAGGGGGGATTTGCTACTATTTAAGAACTACGATTTTAAAGATGACTGCATCTCAGCATCTATTAATTATTTTAGTTTTGAACCACGTATTTTATAGCCCATGCTATTTACACTATATTACGATTTGATTCCGCATTCCGACCAATGTAATAAAGTAAAATAAAATAAAAAGTAGATTAAAATATATATATATATATATAAACAAATAAATTTTAATAAATTTAATCCTTTTTACTATGTATTTTCTACCATTTTCCCCGATAAATACTGTAAATAAAAAGAAATAATAAATAAAAGTTTTTCTTTTAAAAGAATTAATTAAAAAATGAAAAATAAGAAGTTGTTCTACTATAAAAAATTAAACATAACTGTTATAAATACGATTTTAAATTTAAAACTAACTATAATTAATTTTTTCTTCTGCATTACAATTTTATTTTCAATAAATATAACAAAAAAAAAAAAAAAAAAAAAAAAAAAAAATTCGCTTTCAAATGAATGTATTAAATAAAAATAAGTTGCATAATAGCCGTTGCTAAGATACGCAGACGATTGAAGCAAAATGAAAAATCTATGAAAAATTAAACAAAGAAGCCAATATTTAAAATCGGAAAAACATTAATTTAAAAAATTCAAATTCGAAAAAATCTCGATAAGGTGCACACTTGCAGGGTCCCAGGTACCTATATGACAAAATCTAAAAATTTAATATGTTTAATTTTTTCTACTGTATGTGTATAACTATTTGATTTCAATAAATATAATAAAAAAGATTTCTTCCTCAAATGAATTTAAATAAATAAATAGTTTAATAGCCATTGCTAAGATACGCAGACTTTTGAAATGAAACAAATTTCTGAAAAATGAAACATTGAAGCTAATATTTAAATTCGAAAAAACATTAATTTTAAAAATTCAAATTCGAAAAAATCTCGATGAGGTGCACACCTGCAGGGTCCCAGGTACCTATATGCCAAATTTGGAGGCTCTGCGATTAGTAGTGTGAGCACCAGAGCACAGATACACACACAGACACTTCTCTTTATTTATATAGATTAACCACCATTCAGTTTTGAAAAAATTATAGTGAAAGGAAATTCATTATCTGGGTACGCTATAGGAAACATTCTCTGGGTATGCTTGGCATGCACCACATACCCACTAAAAGCTATCTAAACTTTAAACTAAACAGAATTTCTAAATTAAATACATGAAAAAACCTTTACTAACTTCGTTGTTTGCCGTAAACTTTTCCATCAGGATTTCTATTGATTTCTAAGTCAATAGAAATAGCCACCAATAGGAACACGTGTAATGACAGCAGCGCAGTAGCTCCGGACAGAATGTGGCGCCACGTTTTGGAAAGGCAAAGACCAGCACATCAGTCCAAGTCACACACAGAGGAGGCCGTCTGACGAGAATCGGGATCCCGATGGAAAAGTTTACGGCAAACAACGAAGTTAGTAAAGGTTTTTTCATTTTTTTAATTTAGTAATTTAACACTTCATTTTTAATTAATATAGTTTAACAAACAGAATTTGTTTACGCTTGGGTATTATCTGGGTACGCTATAGGAAATATTCTCTGGGTATACTTGCCATGCGCCACATGACCACTAAAACTATCTAAACTTTAAACAGAATTTGTTTAAAAATAAATTATTTCAACAAATTTTGTCAGATACTCGCTTCTATTTATACATTAACTGCCATTCAGTTTCGAAAAATTATAGTGAAAGGAAATTTCTTTTGTTATACTATTCCTGGATAAATCTGAGTGCTTTTTTTTCTTACTATTGTCGTTACTTCCCACCCGCTTTGTTTAGGAGACGTCTGCTGACCAGTTATTGCTTAGGTCATGGGTCATGCTACCTTTGTAAAGCCTGTCCTGATAAATTGCTATTTGAGGGAATATTCATCGTCAATCTAATTTTTCACTCGTGTAAAGTACAAGGGGAGTTCCGCTGTAGAAACAATCCAAGTCATGCTATCCTTGGAGAGCATATTCTGGAGTTTTGGGTATTTTTAAAGCATTAAGGATTTTGTTACCTTCGGTAGAGATGTTTGTATAGTTAGGAGAGCTGTTTTCTCCTACTGATTGATAAATTAAATCCTATACTTCATTTTACAATGATGTAATGAAAAAACTTTCTTAGGAAAAAAGAAAAAAAAAACGAACTGATTTATAAATGATGATTAAATTGCAAAATGAAATTTTAATAAATTTCCAAAAAATTCTTTATGTGCCAGATTTTTTTTTTTTTTTTTAATCTAAATAAATTAGTACCAAGTGAAGACTTCCGCCAGAAATAAAAGCATGCGACAAATTTTGTTTTTTCTATAACATAAACAAAGCAAAATATCTTCTTTATGTGTGCCTGTATGCGCTATGAATATCAGGCCACTGATTACAGATCTACAAAAATATTGGCATATGCATAACTTTGATTTTGAGCAAAATTTTTCTTTTTTTTTTTTTTCGAATCTGAATTTTTTAAATTAATTATTTTATTAATTTATTTTGGAATGTGTCATTAATTTTTCTAGTTTAATTTCTTAAATTTTATTTAATTTGTGTTTTTCTTTTCATCCATCCACATTCCTTAGCAAAGATCACTATTCTATTTATTTTTCATTCTTTTGCATTAAGTCATGTGATCAAATAGTTTTTAATTTTATTTACTTATTTTTTTAACGTTACATTTTAAATGAGAAACATTTTCTCAATCTGGTTATAACCTTTCCTGAGCAAAACTTTTTTTTCAATGAAACAAATTTTATTTTAATAGTTGAGTTTTCAAAAACAATTGTTTTTGTAAAGGCATAATACCTCCTTTTGAAAAGAAATATTTATTATTTTTAATGTGTAGTTTCTATCGGAATCAAATGATAATATGATAGAAAGAATTAAACTTATTAAATTTTTAACTTTATTAAAAAATTGTAACAATTAACTTCTATGAGAGGTCAGATAAGCACCTACATTGATGCGCTCGGGTAAGGCGCTGCCACTAGCAGTGGGTTCCCAAATCTGACATAATGCAGTTGGGGAAGACACAGCAGAAAGCAGCGGGGACCTGAAGCCAAGTTTTCAGCAATTTTCAATGGATTTTTTCTTTCCGTTTCTCACTTTTCTTCCTTTCTTTTTTTAAAGTTTTTGTTGCTAAAGTGTTATAAAAAATTGTGATTAAATTTCTTTAAAAATTTATTTAAATACAGCAATCAGCAAAACAACCTTCAATAAGTTAATATAAGAATCCTTTAGATATATGCTTTAAAGTAACAAAATTTGTATATAAAATTTTATATATGATTCCGAAAAATTGGAGATCTACCAGCAGGCGAGCAGTCCTGCACTCAAAGCTGGTAGTTGGTAAGTGTTGGGTTCAATCCTAGCCATTCAGAGATTCCCATGGTTTTCTCCGAAACTCACATAAATATGCAGGGCCCGACTATGCTTTTTGAAGACCCGGGGCACTGATGCTATTTGGAGGCCCCCTTACCCTGCTCTCTAAAGAGCTCGCCAAAAGGAACCCTTCTCAAAAACAAAAATAAAATAAATAAATAAAAATAGTTCATTTTTTAAATTTTTCCTTCAATTATACATTCTATTTCCTGCTTTTTTTAAGCAATCTATAATAAAATCATTAGTTTTATTTTCAAGACAAACGAAAACTCAATGTTTAGGAAATTAGTCGCAAAATTTAATAACTGTTTAAGCTCTAATAAAATATAGAATAAAAATTTTATCAATTTTTGTTTTTAATAGACATATAATGAAAAAAATTGTACTATTATTGCTTCTCATTTTTTGGAAATGAGGCCCCCTAAATTTGGAGGCCCTGGGCCAGTGCCCCATGCCATAATCTGGCCCTGTAAATATGGGCTAGGACCCCTTAGAAAGACCCTCACAGAGGCCATTCCACCCACAGGCCTAGGACCCTAGTCAATCGGACTTGAATCCTACAATCAAACAATGAAGAAATAGGAAAAATATGTGCTTAAATTTGATGAAATGATATAGCCTTGATGAGTAGTATTTTTTCCATAGTTGGCTTCAGAGAATGCCCAGATTCAAATATCACGCTATGCCACTAATTGATACAAATACTACATGTTCAGAAAGTCGAGTAAAACCACATACTTTTTTTTACATTTTTTAATTACAATCAACTTTCTGTCTGAAACTAACTGTGGTTAATTGCAAGCAAGCTATTTTCCACTGATTCAAAAAACTCTTTTTTTAGAGATAATTTATAAAAAATGAAATATCTTATCCGAGAAGAATGCTTGTTTATCTTGAAAAAACAAGTAATGAGTAACTTCAGCTTATAAAAACAACTAGTTTGAACATTTTACCCCACTTCCACATTGAGGTTTACTTTACGAGGGTTGCTATTTATATTTCTGGCCTCATAATGAAAAAACAAATATGTAGGATCGAAATTGGTTTTATTGTTTTTCAAAATATTCTCCATGATGATCAATACACTTTTGCATGCGTTTGAACCAATTTTCAAAGCACTTTTTCCAGTCCGATTGAGGTAACTCCAAAACATGCGTTTTGAATGCATCAACCGCTTCTTCGGGGGTCGAAAATCGTTGTCCACGTAATTTATTTTTGATGTGTGGGAATAAGAAGAAGTCATTGGGTGCCAAATCAGGGCTGTACGGCGGATGACCCATCAGTTTGATCTTTCGCTCAGTCAGAAATGCATTTGTTTGAGTCGATGTGTGAGAGCTCGCATTGTCATGATGAAGAATGATTCGCCTGTTCTTCTGCTTTTTTCGAATTTCTCCGATGACTTCTGGCAAACAAATGGTCGTGTACCATTCAGAATTGACCGTCCTGCGTTGCTCTAACGCCACTGTTGCCACATGACCGTTAATGCCGAAGAAACAGGCAATCATTTGTTTCGATGTGCTTCTTCCTCGAACAACTTTTGTTGGTTTTGCCTCGCCTTGGAAGACCCATACAGTTGATTACTGTTTTGTTTCCGGCTCATATGCATAGATCCATGATTCGTCACCTGTGTAGATGTTATACACAGCCTTTGATGTACCTTGAACATATTTTTCCAACATTTCCTTGCACCAATCGACACGAGCCTTTTTTTGAGCGTTCGTCAGATTATGCGGGATCCAACGCGAACAAATTTTTTTTACGCTCAAATGTTCATGCAATATTTTATTGATGCTAGTCATACTAATGTCCAAAGACGCCTCAATCTCACGGTATGTCACATGACGATCTTGCTTTATCAGTTCACGCACAGCATCGATCTTTCTGGCACAACAACGGATTTTGGACGACCTGCACGGGATTCGTCCTGGATCGAACATCGACCACGATTAAATTCGTTATACCAATTTTTTACAGTGCTGTAGGATGGCGCTTTATCGCTGTATAAAGAATTAAGTTCATCGAAACACTCTTGTCTTGACAATCCACGTCGAAAGTTATGAAAAGTAATCGCACGAAAATTTTCACGATTCAATTCCATTTTTTGAAAGAGAAGAACTTTTCAATTTACTGTCAACAACACAAATAAAGCTATAATGGTAAATCGTCTGCTGAATTTACGTTTAAAAATATCAAAATTTCGATTAAAATCGTATGCGGTCGCCTAGCAACACTTACTGTTGCCAAGGCCAGAAATATAAATAGCAACCCTCGTACAATTCCCAGAAGAGTTTATAGGTAAGACAGCAATTTTTTTTATTCTGTTTATAAATTTCAATTTTAGCAATAAATTTGTTAACAGAGATCACTCACCAGCAGATCAACCTCTAAGATTAAATTTTTATCAAGAGAGAATCTTTAAAAAGAAAACTGTACGAAAACTCAGGTAAATACAGATTTTGGGGTCTATTTTAGATCCATTATTTCTTTAAATGATCAATTTTATTCACATTCTATAATTCAGGGCTCTCTTAATCTTGAGGCCTGAAGCAAATATCCGATTTGCCAATGCAGAGAAGAATCTGAGAAGAAAACGAAAAAATACAAAATCTTAAATTGAATCAATATGATACACTCTTATTAAAACTTTTTCCAGCCAACATGCGCCCCTACTCTTCTCCAGCACAGATTTTATCATACAGTAGTTTGTAGTCATATTAACTTAATATATGTTTGAAGCATAGATTAAGCAAGAAATTATTGTTTATATCTTTATTCTATGGTTTGGTCTGAATAAGTACTTTTTAAGAATATTTAAAATAGATAAAAATGTAAGGAGTGTTTAAGTACTTTAACAGTTTTTTAAAGACTTTTTAAGCACTTGTACGCACCATGTATTATTTATCTTGCAATCACAGCAAACCAGGAAGTACAGAGTGAGTTTGGGTTTTGATCGCTTAATTTGGGCGATTTAAATGATAATATACAGCATAATAGATGAAAATTTCAGGAATTTTAGGATAACATATCATATTCATATTTAAGGATACTTCAGAACGTTTTTGAATTTTAGAAAAATTAAGAGAAGTGCTACTCCTGAGTTTCATTTTTTACAGCGACTGTTAGAAACTAATAATGTATTTTTCGACAAAAATCAATCAACCAAAACTGAAATAATTTTACTTACCTTTTCCATTTAAATTTAGATATTTCTTTGAAAGAAATATTTCTAAAAATCAAAGCTCGATTAATGACGCGTTCAGATTTCATTTTCTATATTAATCAAAACAGATAATTGCCAACAAATGATTAACACAGCCTGCGAAATAAACATCAGAGAAGACTAAATTTAACAATGTTTTGAAACCTTCGCCTTCAGGATTGAAGAAAATACGTAAACAAAAACATGCCATGCCTCACGCAAGAAAATCCACCAATCAGAAATCAGTATTTATGTATTGCGAA
This sequence comes from Salticus scenicus, assembly GCA_963930645.1. Taxonomy (NCBI): domain Eukaryota; kingdom Metazoa; phylum Arthropoda; class Arachnida; order Araneae; family Salticidae; genus Salticus; species Salticus scenicus. Next base: position 86,921,885 of record OZ005648.1, read on the forward strand.
GCTAGAGAGGTTGCGTTGCGACAAATCCAACTCTGTTCGATATACTTTTTAATCGATATTAGTTTGGTTCGATTTCTCGATCACGGATCGAATGTTCGGTTTGCATTTCTCTTCTCTCTTCTTTTCCGTTCCGTGTTCCGTTTCCGTTCACTTCACATGTGTCACGAATTGTTTGTTTACATTTACTTTTAAGAAAATTTGTAACTTCAGACAAAATATAATAATGGGAAAAAAGGATAAGAAGAAAGGCAAAGGAGCGGAAAAAACTGCTATTAAGACTGAAAAAAAAGCAGTAAATAAATTTAAAAAAGATTTGGCTGCAAAGGGAGAGGTATTTCATATTTAATTCTTACAAGTATAACGAAATACAGTCAATCATATTTGCTTGTCAGTTGATATTTCTTTTTTTCAAATATGATAAAATTTATTACTTTTAAATTTTTTATTTTATTTTGAAAAAAATTTGTTACTTTTCCATTAGCCGGTGCAAATGTCTTATGTGTATAGGATATTGTGTAGGCTGTGTATTTTTTATGTGTATAGTACTGTCCGTTGTCGTCAATAAAGTCTGCTTGGCGAGATTTGTAGCATTATTAACTTTGCGACGGCGAAAATATATATTGTATATTATGATTATTCTTAGATTGCGTTTTCTTTTTATTTAACATCTATACTGAAACAAATTTCAAAGGATTCCCACGGGTCAGGGAATTTGAAATTACGGAAAAAAGATCAGGGAAAATTGTAAATATTGCTCAAAAACCTGGAAAAATGATGATATAAACTTGGAAAATGCTTTTTGAGTATTCAATTTATATCGCTAGTCACGTTACTATGTTGTCTTTTATGTCGCGAGCTGCGTTCTGTTTTATACCGTGAGCTATTTTTTATGTCGTGAACCAAATTTGTTACTGGAATTTTCTAAACATAGACCTGGAAAAGTCTGATAATTTTATTTTTGAAGTTGAGTGGGAACCCTGATTTTGTCATATCTTAAGGATTCATTCATTACAGGATCGAAAAAGTAAGAAAACACTCGCCTTTCTTCATACATTTTCATTCAGTGCGAAGGGGCAATGATTAAAAAATAAACAAACAACTCAGTGTGTGTATCTCTTCATTCATAAGAGAAACATATTTAATTACTGTAGAAATACACAAAATTACTGGCTATTAATCATGTGACAATGACAGATTTAAACAAATATCAGATGTGCTCTAAAATCATGCATTACTTACATTAGAACTTAATATATTCTCATTGTTATCAAAAGCATAAAGTCCTTCATATTATGGATGGATTACAAGTGGATATGGAAGTAACAATTTTTGTAACAATGTAATTTTTGTAACTACTAATGCAATGGGGGTTTGTGGAAAGATTGTCTGTAATGGCAGAAAATCACAAATATGTTTCAACTTACATAAAAAAAATTGTACCTATAGTTTTAGATTACAAAAATAATCTTAAGTGTAATTTAAAATTACATTACACTAAAAATGAGTTTACTAATTATATGCAAAATCCCATCCCGATTTGAGTACAGCCTTGTCATCTCCTTTTAAGATAAGAAGATTATTTATAAAAATAAGCATGTCTGTATTATGTGAGTAGTTGAGGTCATCTTTATGATAAATAGCTAAATAAAAGAAACATAAACAAAAAAATACATGAAAAAAAAAAAAACACGGGGCAGTCTTTGGGGACTGCCGATAGAAGTGAAAACTAAGTAACTTGTGAATTGTATCGTCGAGCTATTAGATTATTATTTTTGGTTTGTAAAGAAGTGTTAATGACCAATTTAAACTTTAAATTTATATTGAAAGCAAAAAGAAGAATATAACAGTCTGTATAAAAAACATGTGCTTGTACTTTGTGAACTATGTATATACTGTGGGAAAAGTACATACATACATAGAGTATAGAACTAAAAAAAGACAGATGCCAGTAGCCAGTATTTTTATACATATATATGTATATGAGGCATGCCGCACCGTGCGCTACATATATGGGTATATATAAAGGGCAAAACTGGGAAAATTCATTAGTGGCCAGTGGCCGGTACTGACAGTTTCATTACTAGCCACTTTTTTTAAGTTAGTGGCCACTTTTCACATAAGACTATTTCTTTCAGATTGCAAAAAGCATTGTCACCATTTTGCGGTATAATCACCACAAGAAAAATATGAAAATAAGAAATACATATAATAATACAATTAACACAGGGACTCTGAAATTGTAATTTGTAATTACGCTCTTTTTAAAAATCCTAAATTGCACATCCTAAATTAAAATCTGCTTAGGACTGTAATAATAACAGCAAAAGTTTTTATCTTTGAGATAATTCACTAGTACTTTTTTTTTTTTCAATTTATTTAAGTGAAATAAGCTGTTATCATTCACAGTTCACATTGATATTTTCTAGTAAATGAATCAGCTGATTCATCATCATCACAACCCTTTACATGGTCATGTGTAAATACAGTTAGCAGTTTTATTATTTTTTCTTATTTCTAAAGACACACTTTTTTAAATGATTTTATTTCAATAGAGTTAAAATATTTCCTCTTAAAAAGTATAGATATGGAAACTTAGCTGCTTTATTAAAAATAATTTACTTAGCTGCCAAATTTGTAGCTTTAAAAATAGGGAGATTTCTAATTTAAAATGGGAAGGAAAATGGAAAATTTCTACTCAAAAGAAAGCAAATATAAAATTTTTTGAAAAATACACATTTAAGCCGAATCAAATTTTGATACACACACTTGTCAAATATCTTAAATATACACTAAATACTATGGAGATAATAATGGAAAAAGATTGTGCTTTGCAGGACATTTGATCATTAACTGCTAGTTGAAATTGAGCGCACATGTGTGTGTGTGTGGGGGGGGGGGGGAATACATCTATATACTTCTTTATAGGTTCTAGAATCTAAGCAAGAAAGTTTAAAATGAATATTTGCATTTATATTATGGATGGAGAAAGATTGCAAATCACAAGGCTTCAATGGAGCATGTAATTGCCAATCGTTGGGGGTGGGGGGGGGGGATTACAAGAATTATGAGTACGAGATATTAAGAGCAGACAATACCTAATCTCGGCGGCAGCCTTGGCCCATGTTATTGTATGGGAAAATTTTATTACATAATTACTCATTACCTAATGAATATTTTTCATTTCTGTTTTCACATTTAGAAAGTTCATAAGCGTTAAATTAGTACTTGTTTTCCAAAAATTGATTTTTAAAAATTTTAGTATTTCATTTTGCGACTAGAAAATGAGAAAAATGCATTTTGTGAAAAATCGCATTTTTGAACTCAAAATTAAAATGTAAAAATTTAATAAAAAGAAATTTTCAAATATGAGTACTCATTTAACGGTTATGAATTTTCTGACTGCGAAAACAGAATTAAAAAATATACATTAGGTAATGTGTAATTGTCGCAACAAATTTTCCCATCGAATAACATTGCCCACGGCTGTCTGCGGGATTAGGTATTGTTCCCTCTTAAACAATTCTTTTTCTTTACAGATTCTAGAATCTAATAAAGTAAGTTTAAAATAGATATTTATATTTTTGCGGCAAATGGAGAATGATTAGAAATTCAGGGTTGCCAACTGCTCCGATTTTTGCGGAGTTTCTCCGAAAAAATTTAAAAACTCCGCAATTCCGCGAAGTAATGTTTATGCTCCGCAAATTCAGTCTTGACCACCTATTTAAATATTTTTTTATTAAATACATAAAATTGAATAGTGGCAGACACTGAAAAAAAAAAAAAAAATTCTTTTTTCTTTCTTTCTTTATTATTTTTTTTTTTCCTTGCACACATCTAGGCAGAAATCGTTGTCCAATCCTTATCAACTTTTGATTTTGCATTTCCAACAGTTGCCGCATAAAACATTATTCTTTGAATTTTATTTTTTATCTATGAAAGCGTTTCAACGTATCTTGAAAATAAAAAAAATAAAACTAACTTTTACAATTTAGCTGAAGAACCACACGCTTCATCCTACAATACAGCTAGTGTGTTTAATTAAAACCACAAGCTGAAAGGGGGGAAGAAAGAAACCAAATGCTATGATTATGTGGTGTTTTGATTTTCATTTAAACTGTATCAATGTTTCAGTTATCGTTAAAAAATTGTTTATTTTAATTATTTATCGATAAAAATAATGGATTCAAAGCTACTGAACTTTAAGGCCCTTGACAACGCTTTATTTAAGATTTATTTGAAATAATTATGCTTTTATTTTATCATTCACTTAAAGCATTAATGATTTATTATTATATCTTCATTTGTATCTGGGAAAAAAAATAAGTAAACAAATTATGACCAATAATCTGCAAAATTCTAAAGTTTACAAAACATATGGTCCCAAGCTATGCAGATTAGAGGAAGTTGACTTAGAGATGAGATCATTTACACATTTATATGATTTCGTTTTTAGATTTTTATGTGATAGTATAATTATTTTGACATTCATGAAAATTGTTAGAAATTAATTTTTTTTTCCCTTTGTGCTTCTCTTTCTTTCTTTCTTTTTTCTTTTTTTTTTCTTTTTTTTTTTTTTTTTTTAATGTAACTGAATAATCTACTTTCATATATTGCCTTTATTTATGTATGGAAAATATGCCATTATGCAAAAAACAAATTACTTTTGGGTTTTAAGCTTATATTCAGACTTAATCATTTCCCATTCTTATCTCTCTTCACTGTTTTGCTAAATATATTTGATTATCAATAAATATTTCTAAATTTCATATGATTATTGTTAATTTATTTTTGTGAGTAGTTTATTTCTTTTCTTTTCTTTTTCTTTTTTTTTTTTTTTTTTTTTTTTTTATGTATTTTTAAAATTGCTCCTCAAAGTAGCCAAAATGCTCCTCAAAATTTCTCTGAATACTCCTCAAACTGTTTTTGAAAAGTTGGCAACCCTGGAAATTATAAAGCTTTTTATAAATTGTGTGATCACAGATCGTTAGGGGGAGGGAAAAGGGGTTCCAAAAAATTATATGAGTGAGATATATTAAACAATTCTACTTCTTTATAGGTTGTAGAATATAATAAAGCAAGTTTAAAATGAACATTGACATTTATGCCATGGATGGAAAAAGATTGGAAATCACAAGGCTTCGATTGCCTATCATCGCTCGATTTTTAGAATCTTTTAATGATCACAAAAAGTGGCGATTGATGCATAATTTTTAATCGCCATGTGGCCGGTGGCAACCGTTAATTTTGCCCTTTAGTATATATATGTTGAGAGATATACTCTTTGTATATATATATAATGTATTACTAATAATGCACGGAGGTATATCTATGTACATATATACACAGTATACATATAGCTCATGGAAAGCGTTCGGTGACGATAATGCGAGTTCCATGATTTTTGTTCACCCAAAAGTGCTCAACGCGCCTAAAGAAGTTTTCACTTCAAAAAGTTGAAAATTGCTGCCTTTAGATTTGAATGTAATATATAGCTTCAAAACCTTCAGAACAATATTAAGCATAATCCAGAAACAGGTATTCACTTTGTGTTGTTTACATTTGGTGATATTTCTTATATTTGCTAAGATAGAAATTACTGCATATTAACCCATAAAGAGATTGCTAATTGTGATAAAATATATAATAATCAAGTTCAAGTTGAATGTTAGAATCAGAGTTCTATTTCTTTCAGACTAGGGATGTAAAATTTCCAGAAATTTTGAGTCGGTGAAAAAAAAAAAACAGTTTTTTTCTGGGAAAAATTGAATTTTCACAGATAAAAGTAGAGTTTCTTAATAGTTGTAATATCTTAGAAAATATAAAGTGTTAAACATTAAAAAATGCATGCAATCCATATTTTTTCTTAACAGAAATATGCAAAAAAGATTTTACTATTAAAAAATGAGTCTGTCTGTTTCACAACTGCCAGCATCTTTCCTTGTACAAAACACCAAAAACTAGTCAAATCATCATTCAACCATTAATTTTGCATAGGGTGTGCATTTCTATGGAAGGTTCATCCCCCAGCACATTGATACAATGAATTTAGATTAGTATCAAACCGACAAAAAAAAAAAAAAAAAAAAAAAATTTTTTTCATCGACTCAGACCTGATTTTTTTATATCCAAAACCCAAAAATTAAATAAAATTTAATGATTCATCTGAAAATCATGCAAAACTTTTTAAAGTTATAAAATAAAATAAATTTTCATTGTCACAAAGTTAGTAAATCATTTAAAAAAAAATTTAAAATGGAGTTACTGATACACTAAGTTAAAAATTAAAAATTTGAAAAAATGGATTAATAATGTTTAACCATTTATGTGTGTTGTGTATTTCAAGAGTGCAAAAATATGCTTTAAGTTTAGTGTATATATATATATATATATATATATATTTGATTTTTCTTTGTTTATTGCCTTTCTGTGATACATATGTAATAATTTGTGTATATATATATTTAATCATGGGAGTATGTAGTTGTAGTATGTTTATAATTATACCAAACAAATTTCTGCTTATTATGATAAAATTTTTTTAAAGATTTTCTCAAGTCGACCCGACTTGTTGAAAACTTAGCCTAACCAGCAGGAAAAAAATTCAGTCAACTTAATCCGAACCCGACCCACAAGAAAAATGAATCAGTCAACCTAGCCCCCAAGAAAACAATTCAGTCAACCTGACCCGCAAGGAAAATAAATCAATAACCTGAGCTGAACCTCACATGCAAAAGAAAAAAAATTTAGTCAACCAGACACAAACTTGATTGCAGGTCAGGCTCAGGTAAAATTGATTTACTGGACCTGATGCTGGAGGCTGGACTCTAATTCAGATTCTGACTTAAAATAAAGTTAATTGAACTTCAGAAATTTAAAACAACATTTTATTATTGTTGAAATTTAATTTTTCCGACTGAGTGAAAATAATGCCTGGACCGGGAGTCGAACCCCGGATCTTTGACTCCTGTAAGTCAAAGATCTGGGGTTCGACTCCCGATCCAGGCATTATTTTCACTCAGTCGGAAAAATTAAATTTCAATAAAATATGATTTTCTTCCACAGTTCAGTGGCGCAGCGACGGGGGGGGGGGGTCCAGCAGGCCCGGACCCCCCTATGAGCTAAGATTTTTTATTCGGAAATTTATGCATTATGCAGGGCCTGATTATCACAGTGGCATGTGGGGCCCAGGCCCCTGACCCTGAATAGCAGGGGACCTTAAAACTAATTTCTTTTGTGATTATTTGATCACTATTTGTTCTGTGTACAAAAATTTTGGTCACTTTTTCAACTATTTTCACATCGTCAAGTACTGGCGTGGGTCTAAGAAGCATGTATGTCTCAGGCCTTACATGAAGTAAAGCAGGCCCTGGCATTACATATAAAAATTCGACCAGAAATTTGTAGAAAAATCGACATATTTTTTCTTTCCAAACATACGTATGTAAGGAAAGTATTGTAATTATGCCAAATAATCCGACTGCAACAATTTGAAGTTTGAATTTTCTACACGATTTGAGGTTCCCTAAGTTCATTTTTGCTATATTTACGGTGATATATGTATATAAGTATGTATGTGTGTGCCTGCGAGTGAACATGATAGCATCTAAAAGCTTTGTTTCAATAAGCTGAAACTGTGTACGTATGTTATAAATCACTTTAGCAAGAACCCTATTGATTTTGATGAATTTAGTCCTTACAGTTTTTTTTTTTCCTTACAGAGACACAAAGAAAAATTTCTTATCATTATGTCCTATGGGCCCAACTTTTTTTAAAGTCAACTTCAACGTGAGTGCTTTATTCCACTTGTGAGCAGAGGTTTTTCAGAGTGAAGCACCAGGAGTTAAAAAAAAATAAATAAAAATAAAGTAAAATAAAATTTTTAACTCCTTGAAAATTCCTAAGTGCAACAGAGTAATTGCATGCATTTATTGCATGCATTGACGAGACAAGTCCGGACGGCGGAAAGGAAGCAGGGCGTCCCCCAAAACACTGTAAACCGTTCAGAGTCACGCAATTAGTAAACAAAGAAGGGGGGTGGAGGCAAAAATTTAAATAATTATAATAAAATTTAGAAAAAATCTTTAGTGAAATAAAATATAGAACTTATAGCATCTATATGTCTTATTCAATAGAGGTGAAAATTTATACACAAGTTATGGGTCTCCATCACACAAACAGTGTAGATTTTGGTGAATCTAGCACATACAGCTTTACTAAAATGACACAAAGAAAAATTCTTTATCATTATGGCCTATGGGCCCGAATTTTTTATGTGCGATAACGGCTTTGTAATGTGAGTCGACATATGTGAGTGAACACGATAGGGACTAAGTTCGAATGAGCTGAAAGTTGATACGTGTGTTATAGGTCACCGTAGCACGAACCCAAATGAATTTGGTAAATTTAGCCCTTTTCTTTTTTACGGAGACAAAGAAAATTTCTAATTATAGCCTATGGGTAGAAATTACTTATTATAGATCACCGTCACACGACGGGTAGGAATTTTGTAGAATCTAGCACTTGTAGTTTTTTTACAGGGACACCACAACGAAAAATTCTTTATCAGTATATGGCTTATGAGCTCAAATTATTTAAAGTGTGATGGTGCCTAAACACCTTATTCGATTGAGCTGAAAATTTGTACACATATTATAGGTCACAGTCGCACAAACTGTATAGATTTTGGTGAGTTAAACCAGAGCCTCCTTAAGTAGATGCCTTCCACACGCGGCGAATCACAATGTTAAATTAGGCAACATTTAAAAAACAAAACTAACGCTAGGTGACAGCACCTACGCAGAGCAACAATTTTCTTCTGTTTCAAAATGCTGTTTAATTTAACTTTGCTAACTTTTTAACACAAGTTTTTTTTTTTTTTTTTAACTAGTTTTTCATGATTCCAAATTTTTTTTCATGCATATTAATTTTCATGCACACACACCATCAAATTATTGATTAATTAAAACTCGTCAACATAATAGACAATAAACCTGTGGCTTATATATATATAATAAGATTTACAGAAATATGAATTATGTGAATTAGATTTCTTAGGTAAACCCTCAATTATATTTTAGAAAATCTTTATGTGGAGAATACTCTCTTTAAATGTCAAATTTTAAAGATGGTTTTGTTACAAATGTAAATCTGTAGGCATTAAAAAATTTTTAATTTGTATTTTAATATGAATAATTATTTATTATTTGCTACTGAATGTTTTCTGTCATGAAATGAATATTGAATGTTTAGAAAAATTGCTTTGCTGAGCTTACTGGAGAATATTCTCCCATTGAAAATTAGGAATTTGTAAAGAAAACATCAGAAAATAAAGTTTGTTTGTTCTAATTATGCATGTCAAACTGAATAATTATGAATAAGTTTTGTAATTTATGTCATAAATATGAAAATGTTTTTTGTATTTAAAAAAAAATAAGAATATTCTAGATTATTCTCTGAATTTGGAGCTTCAGAGAATATTCTCACCTCACATCTCTATATGTATGTGATGTGTGTGTAATATATATCTACACACATTTAAATACTATAGTTATGTAAGTCTAAGGACATACATTCAAGATAAATGACTGAAGTATAAAGGAACTCGAAAAGAATGAGTAATTTCAAATGAATGTGATGGGAGGGAGGTCATTATAATACTTAAATATTTCAGGATTACCATTTGATTATATGTTATCAGAATCAGTGTTTTCATGTAAGATACTGAACATGAAAAAATATTTCAAGAAAAAGCATCGGAATATAAATATTATAAATTTCTGAATACGTTATTTTATGCTAGAAATTTCAAAATTTTCAATTTTTCCGGGTTGAAAAAAATTGTTTTTTCTCTCGAAATTACCGGGGTTTTTTTTCGGACCATTCCCATCTCTGTTTCAGACAGGAAGAATAATGGTGTTAGAAAATTGCTGGGATTGACAGGTGGAGTGTCCTTATGTTTAAATAATATACAATAGTCTATTACAGAATCTAGGAATTTATAAACATGTAAAGAGTAAAAGCCTGTGTCAAAAATAGAACTCGTATCATAAATAAAATTCTACCAGGATTTTTTTTTGTTTTTAATAAATTACTATTTTCAGGTAAGATAAAATATTAATCAGAATTTAAAATGTATGAAAATCTTTTGAAAATTTAATAACCCTACATAAGATACAAAATTTGCCCTTATCAAAATGCTTCAACTCTATATTAGGTAATGTTTTTAAAACATTAAATATTACTTATTGCGTAGGAATGAAAAATTAGGACTTACAGATTGGCTTATCTATTTTTATTTCTAACAAAATTTTGTATTATTTGTTTATATCCATGAAAAAGACAAAAATATTTAGAATTTTCATATAACTGCATGACATGAGTTTAGGTTAATAAAGATACCCTTAAGGTTAATACAGATTACGTTGCGTAGAATAATATTTCACAATGCTCATTCGAAGTAGATGTAGTGTAATTCATTGATATTTCATTAATTTAGTTTTTCATTTAAAATTCATTGTCTCTATGCAGAGAAAAAACAACATTTATACTATCAATTTTTAAAATGGCTTTCAATTGCGAAAACATCATTTTGGTAACTTTTGAGTACCATTTCGAAAATATGCTAAATGGTCGATTATACTGTATCTGTCTGGAAAGATTTTTAATAAAATATTAATAAGAAGTTTTAGTTTAATTCTGGGTTACTTTTTTTTTAATACTAAAATCAGTGTTTTTGTATTAATTATGATTTAGTTTTATCAACTGATTTAGATGCAAATATTTAAACAGAATATTCGTACAAGAAACAAAAAAAAATCTAAAAATCTTTTATTCAAATATTAATAGTGAGTCTTTTAATATTTTGTTGTGTGATTTGTCGTACTGCCAATCAAAATATTCTTCTCACAATCTCATCAGTGTAAATTGCATACTAAACACAAATTGAAGATGAAGCACATTTATTTTTTTTCTAAATAGTAACACATATATTTAATAAACACATTATCAATACACTATATTTACAAAAACTTTTTGGTACAACATTAATTCATCAAACATTTCGTCCTTCACTTCTTACTTTTCTTATGTTGCCACTCTCCAAGAACCTAAGAAGATGTTCTTTTTTTGTTCTCTCTTTTATTAGGCAGAGTCCTCATTTAATGCCTTACGCTACTTATATTTGATTATACAATTTTGTAAAACTGGTATTAGCTTATGGTAGTTTTGGTATGTTATATTTTATCATTGCTTAAAAATTGAATATATTATACAAAAAAAAAATATTTTTAAGAGTTTTTTCTTTTAATTTATATAGGATGATATTGAAAAATTAATAGCAGAATTTCAAGAGCAAGATAAAAAGAAAAGTTTTGTTGGTGAAGAATTATGTCCTCAGCCTTCTGCTAGGTGAAGTCTTCATCCTTATTTATAAATTGTATAATTTAAATAAATAATTGTATTTTTACTTTCTCTTACCCATAGGGTCGAGAAAGTATGGTTTTAGGGTCAAATTTTCGAACGTGAGTTTTTGTTATATTTACATGTTCTGAGGTGTCCTGAATACGAAAATCATGTTTTTAGCGAATGGTCTGTGTGTGTGTTATCAGCATATCTCAAGAAATAATAGTAGCAGAAATTCCAAACTCGGTATTCTAAATGTGTATCATATAGGGATGCTACACTAAGCTTTCGTTGAGATGAAGCAAATGGTTCGTGTATAGGGACACTCATAAATATTCAAATACATTACGTCTATGGGGAAATTGCAGGTAAGTGGAGTTTAACATCTATAGACTGCACCAGCACCAAACAAAATGAAACGAATATATATTTTTTGTAATAGAGATCAGTACAAAAACCCTTAACGGGTTAAAAGTTGTGACGCAGCTACTTTATCACTATAAGAATTTGAAATATGGGTCTTAAAAATAATGATATCAAATTTTAAGTGACGCTTTTCTATTAGTTAAAATATACATAGATTTTCTTATTTGATCATTTGCTTTTTTCTTTTATTTATATTTACAGTGCAAACATAATATTTTTAACTTCAAGATAAGACAGATATATAAAATATACTCACTGATGCTTTTTCATTTGCATTTTAATTTCAAAATAACAGTTTTAAGAGGAATGATATAAAAATTCCAGTCACGCCTTGATGTCATTTTAAAAGATTTGTTTTTAGATTCCATTAAAATTACCTTTGTTTTGTCTACTAAAGTATATTTACACATTGAAACAGTGCTATTAATTTTGAAATATACTGTCAAATAATCACACTTTCACTGAGTTCGCATTATAAATTAAAATTATTTATTTCAATAAATCGATTTGTCTTTTGCGTCACGCTATCCAAAACTGCAAGTAAAATTTGTGCAAATGTTTTCTTTGCATCACACTATTTCTTTGCACAAATTCTCACTTAGTTGGGTACTATGATACAAAGTAACATTTGCATATATTTTACTCACAGTTTTGGATAGCGTGACGCAAAAGACAAATCGATTTATTGAAATAAATAATTTTAATTTATAATGCGAACTCAGTGAAAGTGTGATTATTTGACAGTATATTTCAAAATTAATAGCACTGTTTCAATGTGTAAATATACTTTAGTAGACAAAACAAAGGTAATTTTAATGGAATCTAAAAACAAATCTTTTAAAATGACATCAAGGCGTGACTGGAATTTTTATATCATTCCTCTTAAAACTGTTATTTTGAAATTAAAATGCAAATGAAAAAGCATCAGTGAGTATATTTTATATATCTGTCTTATCTTGAAGTTAAAAATATTATGTTTGCACTGTAAATATAAATAAAAGAAAAAAGCAAATGATCAAATAAGAAAATCTATGTATATTTTAACTAATAGAAAAGCGTCACTTAAAATTTGATATCATTATTTTTAAGACCCATATTTCAAATTCTTATAGTGATAAAGTAGCTGCGTCACAACTTTTAACCCGTTAAGGGTTTTTGTACTGATATCATTACTTTTTAGAGGTTATTGATCAAAAAATTAAAACAAGTCCTTCCGGCTCATAGGAAGGTTAGGTTGATTTATCTTTTCTTATCAAGTTGCCATCATTTTTTACAAAATGGCAGGTACAATTTATTAATGAATTTGGTGGATTTATTAATGATGGCTATGTATATATGAAGTGTTAAGCAAATCGGTTCAAAAGTTACTGTGATAATTTTCAAGTGGCCACCATTTAGAAACAAAAGGACAGAGTGACTGAGATGACCAGTGAACTTATCAAAGATATTTGAATGATATGTCAACTGTGCAAATGTGATTCAAACTGATTCCGTATTACAAAAGTTATTGTAATAAAAAAATTTTAAGCGGTTGCCACTTGGAAACAAAATGGTGGAGCAAGTTGCCTAGCAAACTTATCCAAGATATTTGAATTGTATTAAGTTCACTCCCCAACTTTAATTTGAACCAGTTTAGTATTCTAAAAGTTATCGTGGTGGCACATTTTCAAGTAGCAGCCTGATTTGAAGTGGCTGCAAATTGGAAACTAGGTAAATGTTGGAACAAAATTCATCCAAGATATTTGTGTGATAAGTTCATTGTCCAACTTGAACTGATTCAGTATTTCAAAAGTTATTCTGATGATAAATTTACAAGTGGTAGCCTGATTTGAAATGGCTGTACTTAAGATATCGGTCATTTTGTTAAAAATGGCAGATAAAATTCATTAATAAACACTTGGTTGAGACCTTTATGTGGTCAATCTGAACATGAAAATTCAAGCAAATGCGGTCTTAACTGTTGATTTGAAATTTTCATGTAGCCTTCACTTGAAAACAAGCTGCAGAGCAACTTAGTTAATGAACTCATCTAAGATATTTGTAAGATAAGTTTGCTGTGTAACTTTGGTTCAATTCAATTTTGAGTATTATGTCGAAAGTTATCGTAACCACAAAATTTCCATTTTATATACAGAAAAACCCAATTTATACATCATTTAGACTTATACGTCCTTTTAGTGAAGTCCTGATTCATTCCTATTCATTTCAATGAAAAATTTCTTTGTTTAGTCACACAATATTAGTTATGTCTTTTCCACTTTTCTAAAATTCACAAACTAAACAGACGACATACAAATTCTTTGCAGAATCGTTCTGATTTCTAATCTTTCTCCATCCTCAATATATACCGTAAAATTCTGATAGTAACCTCCTTTTATTTTTCAATGGGAAATTTGTCAAAACTGGGGGGGGAGGGGTTATAATTGAAAGTTTCCAGAAATGTATGACGAATTCGTAAGGCGGGGGGGGGGGGGGATTATAATCGGAAGTTTCACAATCTTTTCCAAAAACATAAATTTTATTAATTATATATATAATAGCTACTAAATTATATTAACAATAATATTGATTATTATTTATTAAATTTTATTAATAAACATAATTTTGAAAAAGAAAATGTAACCGAATAATGAACATGTGATGTACACGTGCAACATCTCCCCCCTCTTATAAACAAATTGCGAAGTCGCTAGAAGATTCACTAACAGTTAAACAAACAGTTAATTGCACTGCTATTAACAATTAACTGATATGCAAGAACAGAACAGGGTGAACAATAACTATTAATGTTATTTAAAGATTTAAAAGTAAAAAGAGAATTTAAAATTTAGAAAAAAGTTATGATCGCAAAAACATAGTTGCATAAACAAGATTGTGAAAGCAATGGTCGCTTACGAATAGCAGTTAATGTTTTGGAGTTTAAAGAATGTAAACAAAGCAGCATTTTTTTATTTGGAGTTATTTTACTTTAAAAAGATGAGCAAAAATAGCACTTGGATACGTTTACATGCAAATTAGTTTCTAAATAAACATATGACTTCAGATGTTACAAAAAAAGTATGTTTGCAATGATCATGGGAAAAATGAAATAATGGCGGACTTAGCCGCCAAAAGTAAGGGAGGAGGGTTATAAACAGAATTTTCCGAAAAAGTAAAGTACGTGAAATTTCAGGAGGGGGGGGGGGGGGTACTATCGGAATTTTACGGTATGACATTTTTTTTTTCCAATTTACTTAAATAGATTGTAGAAACTATAAAGAAATTGAATAGTTCAATATCTTTCACTCATATACTTTTTTAGAACACTCCCCCTTTCCCTCCACTCTAACACTCGGTGATCAAATGCAATGCAAAAGTCATGTGATTTCCAATCTTTCTCCATCCTCAACATAAATGTCAGTGTTCTCTTTAAACCAGGGTTGGCAAAAACCCGGGTTTTTCTAGAAAAACCCAACCCACTTGGGTTTTTCTGGGTATTTGTGGGTTTCTGTTTGAATACATTTGCATTGCAATGTTAGATACATGTTATTTAGCATATTAGTTGTAATACACCTAATTATATTAAACTACTAATTAATAATTAATCTAATATTTATCTTAGAAATAAAAATTGGTTTGATTCAAATATTAAAATAGTGTTAATTAGTAAGATTAAGCTATATTTTATTTTAATGTATGCTTATTCAAAATAAATATTCTTAATAACAATAACTGATAAAATAAACGAATTTAAATTCTTAAGTACAATACATATTACTTAAATTTTTTAGTTCCACATCATACTATAGATGGAGAACTTAAATAATCGTGAAAATTTTCGACCTCATTTTTTTTTTTTTTTTTTCATTTTTACACATTTTCACGTGTAAGGAATTCGAAAAATGACAAAATTTGTATGGTGCGTATTAGTTTGTTAGTCCGTTAGTCTGTGTACACGATGTCTCAAGAACAAATTATCACATAGAAGTCAGATCAGTTTTAAAATATTACTTTTGACACTGGCAAGAACCCTATTCATTTGCAATATTCGAATTAAAAAACTTTGTAAGTTATTAAAAATTTATGCTTTTCTTAACATGGGAAAATAGGGCAAAATTTTACATTTAAGTAAAATTTTGCATTAAATGGAAAATTTTTATGAAAAAAATGTGAGACCAGTTTTAAAATATGCGTTTTGATGTCGGAATGAACATTAGTAACTAGAAACATGCTACTTTGAAAATTTTGCAAGTACTGGCATGAATATCATAGAGTATAAATTTTCCAATTAAAAGAATTTGTAAATTATTTGGAATTTACAATTTACTTAAAATGGCAGAATAGGGCAGAATTGAGCATAAATGCCCATTTTGAGGATCATAAATATATCAGACAACTTCAAAATAACATTTATGATACTTGTTTGAACATAATTGACTACAAATATTCTAATAGGAAAATTTTGCAAGTTACTCGTAATTTAAGAATTTATCAACATAGTAAAATGGGGCGATATCCCATATAAATATGCATTTTGACATTTTGAGGATTGTTGCATTGGAAATAGTAGCATGAAAACAAAACTACGAAATTGGTCCAAATAAAATAAATTAATAGATTAGAATATAAGATAAATATATCAAAATGAATGGTGGATAGCCTATTAGGTGGGGATTTCATTGTGTCAAGTGTTTAGTCGATTCATTTATCTTAACATGATAATCATGTTAAGAAAATGTCCTGTACTAGAAATGTATGAGAACATATATATAATGGGGAACTGAGCAGAGTCCACTTATGCCAACTAGTTTTAATTATAAAAATAAGTTGCACTGCTTTATCTTTTTTTTTTTTTTTTTAAGTTTTTTAATAGTTGAAATGGTTATAGAAGAAAATTTTATGTTATTAGATTTATAATTATGTTGCTACTAAAATTAAAATAAAATTATAAAGTTTTAAAACTAAACAATTTAATTAGTTAAATATTGATTCTGGGCAACATTTATATCCACTGTTAAACAAAAATATCGTTCGGCTTTACAGGAAAAGGAAAACTGAACCAATTATAGAAGATAAACTTGCTTTTATATTTATAACTGTAGTTACTTTTTATGTTTAAGTACTATTTTCTAGAAAATAACAATAAGAGTTTTTTCTTTAAAGTTAAGGTGTTTTCTATACTTTATAGATCGGATTTGTAAATTATAAATAATTTTTAACAAAAACCCACTTATTTGCAAAAACCCAGTGGGTTTTTGTTGGTGGGCCCGCCCAGAAAAACCCGGGCAAAGTTTTTCTGGGCTGGGCCCAGATTGCCAACCCTGCTTTAAACACCCTTTATTAAATTCTAGCAGCTATAAAGAAGTAGAATTGTTCAATACCTTACACTCATGTAATTTTTTGAGATGCCCTAATCCCTGTGCTAATGATCAGCGACCATACACCTCATGGAATCCTTATGATTTCTAATCTTTCTCATACATAACATATATGTCAATATTCTTTATAACATGTTTAAATATATATAGAGGTAGAACTGTTCACAATGATTAACTATCATCATTTTTATAACTATAATGCTTTGATCATATCTAACTGATTAACAAACATTACATATGCAATCTTGTGATAAAAATATTACCTACTATTGAAACTTGTAACTTCATTTTTACCATGTTTTATTAACTTCGATTCTTGTTTGTTTGTTTGTCTGGTACAAATCTTGCAATCTATTTTTAACTAACTCCTCTACATTTGAAACTTTTAGCATAAATCAGAACCCGGTGACAACACAATACTCCAAAGCTCGATTTTTGAATAGTTTTCTTTTAATTAATTAAAATATGAAAATAATAAGCTCCTAATAGCAATAAAAATAGCCATTAAAATATTAGCTATAATTTAATTGTTGCGTGTTCATTTTCTTTCGACATAAAAATAAACACGTTTAATTAAACGTGAACGTTAAAAAATTATAAAAAGTTAAACGATGCATCTCATAAAAATTGATGTTATTATCACTTTAAAAAATGTATACACATTGATAAGTGCTAATATAGTTCATGGTGCTAATATACGTATTTATTTTAAAAACCAACTTTTTTTTTTCATTATTATTAGTTCACTGAATTGAGTCCGCGTGCTTAAACATTGCTTATTTATTATTTTTTATCCTTGCATATTTTATTAATGATTCAACGGGAAATTTAAAAACATGGTATATAAAAAGTTTTCTTTTTTGTCTTATAATTATTTTCTGTTACTTATTGTAAAGTTATGATACAGATTATTTTTTAGTGCCCATATAGCTGTCACAGATTCTCAGAAAAAATTCTGCTACTGAGTCAGGGTTTAAGCCGAGTAAAAATTATTTTTAGCAAAAAAGCTAAAATCAGAAAAAAAGCTTTAGCAAAATACTAAAATGCCAGGAATAGTAGAAAAAGATGAATATCAGTTTACACGTTATTCTAAACGCCTCAATATGTTTGATTTTCATTTGTCATTTAAACTTAAAAGTTTTTAATCAGGTTTTTAAAGAGTTATACACAGAAGGTAAATTTTTTTTAATTTGAAATGAAAAACAAAAAAGTAAAACTGTAACCAGATCAATTTGAATATAGTACAAGCATATATTTTACCTCATTTATTGGCAGACATGAAAAACATTAAACTTTTTAGATTATTACTTTATATTGTAAACTTTTTTAAAGCAATATGAACGTTTTAGATACAACTTATATTCTTTTTCTGGAGATATAATTATCACTATCAGGGATTAATACAGGTCGAGTTTACTACCGTTTATGGGTACCTTCACAAAAATCGACCTGGCAAAAAAGGTATCTTCACAAAAATCATACAGCTAAAATCGGTACTTTCACAAAAATCTTAGTCCTCCCAGCAAAATCTAACATTTTTAATTAGCACATTTTCAAAGGAAAGTAATTCGTGCATTTCTGTTGATGCGATTTGCGAAGCAAGAATCATACAGAATGTTGGTTTTAATCTACACACAAGCGTTTGTTATGGGGGAGAAACAGTGCAGCATATGTAAACAAAACGATCCTTGTGTGTATCGGTACAGACACGCTCTGAAATTGTGGCCATAGTGTACCGTTTGCTGATTCATCAGGTGGTTTAACATTTTGGTGACTGTATGGTGACGTGTTTATCCTCCCTGGTACAATTCATGTATACTGCAGTGATACTAACACAAATAAAAACAACTTCTACTTACACTATCTCTACTGAACTGTTTACTTCAGAGTGAAGTAAGTTTTGGATTTTGGTTCCTGTTCTGCTATAAGCCTCACACTAGCTGCTGAGAGTTAATTTTATTATTCTACTTTGTTCAAACTCCCCCCCCCCCCTCATACACACAGAGAGAAAGAAAAAGAGTGCACTACAATTTTTCACAAAAATAAAATATAGTTAAGATTTTTCACAAAAATAGGTATTAAGTTTGAAATCTTAGATTGGCCCCTGACTATAGCATGTAAAACTACATTAAGCTTATACTGTATCTGAATATCTGAAAATAAAAACATAACTTACCAAAACAAAAAAAAGGTAAGTAATATAAGTGAAATTTGTTTATTACTATTCAAAGCTTTTCGGTTTACGATTTATAATTTTTCTTTCATTCATATTAGACTACTTTACAAATGCCTCATGTTTACAAGTTACAAGTTGATTTCCTGTATGCGATTCTTATGCGTAGTTCAGTGTTTGATTTTTCTTATGCTATATGCATGAACCAATGCATTTTTCTTGATCAACGTTGCGATTATTTTTCCATGAAAGATTCGTTATAATATTTTCGCTGAAGTTTTTTTTTTTCAATTTGTGTTTAGTAAGATGCTTTAGCAAAAAAACGAAAATGTGTTATTTCATTTGGGCATTTTGGATAAGTCTTTTAGCATTTCACGAAAAATGCTACCATAGCAGAAACACTGTACTGAGGTAATGACAAAATTTCCATTTTATATATACAGTAAAACATTATTTACATGTTTTTTGCATTTATACATCCTTTTAATGAAGTCCTGATTCATTCCTATTCAATTTAATGAAATTTTTTTGCCACTAATTAACAAATTTATGTTTATTTCGTATTTTGGTACAAATAGCCTTAAATAAAAAAAAAAAAGTTCTATCGATTTAGAGCAAAATAAGTCTATTTCCACAGTTTTGCATTATTAAACATACATTCGGACTGTTAGCGGCAAAACTATTGTGCATTTCAATAACAGATTACAAAATTATTGCATATTTTGGTAAACAGAACAGAAAAAAGTAAAAATTTTCTTTATAGGGAAAGAAATAATCATGAATTTTGGCAATTATTTGTATTATTAAACATAAAATTTGTTAATTAGCAGCAAATGATTCTGCATTTCAATAATAGGCCACAAAATTATCACAGATTTCGAGAAATAGCTTTGGTGGGAAAAAATAGAGAATTTTATCAATTAGCAATAAAATACTCTAATTTTAGCAATTATTTGTATTGTTGAGCATAAAGTTCCTCAATAAGCAGCAATATGATTCCATATTTTATTAACAAGCTGTAAAATTATTGCTCAATTCAAAATAGTAGTTTTCAAAATATCACAGACTTTATAGATACAAAAACAAAATAATTGTGTATTATGGCGATTGTAAGTAAACATTTCAGTAATAGCATGAAAAAAAAGGGCAAATTTTATTGATGAGCAGCAGAATAACAGAATGTAAGCAATTGTGATTAAACAATGAAACTGGTAATTCAAAAATTATACTTAACTGCTCTCAATAATAAGTTTCCCACAATAATCTGCAGCACTTGCTGCATTATTGCTGTGAGCGAAAGTTTTTTTTTTTTTTTTTTTTTTTTTTAAGATAACTAGCATAGGAAATTTATATATAAAAATAATTAAAATTAAAAAAATAAATAAATCATTAATCCACGATTTTAGTATACTAAGATATTTATATTTTGAGTATTGCATTACATATCTGGAAAACTATATTAGCACATTTTGAGTATTAATTATACATTTTGCATTTCTCCAATCATAAATATTGTATGATTTATAACCACATCAGTAATTATTTAATTAAAATATAAAATTTTTCATAATCACCTGATTGTCTGTGAGTAGTATTAAGAACTTCATTGTGAATTAAGTTCTGTAAATGATTTTTTCCTTTTGTTTTGACAAAAAAAAAAAAAAAAAAGCAGTCCATTGCACCTTTAAAGGAACATAGAATAACGTCTTCACATTCAATATCATCAACACTTTAATTCACATGAATTTTTCATTAAATTGAATAGGAATGAATCAGGACTTCATTAAAAGGGTGTATAAATGCAAAAGACATGTAAATAATGTTTTACTGTATCTATAAAATGGAAATTTTGTCTACCTCAGTACAGTGTTTCTGCTACGGTAGCATTTTTCGCGAAATGCTAAAAGACTTATCCAAAATGCCCAAATGAAATAACACGTTTTCGCTTTTTTGCTAAAGCATCTTACTAAACACAAATTGAAAAAAAACAAAAAAACTTCAGCGAAAATATTATAACGAATCTTTCATGGAAAAAAATTCGCAACGTTGATCAAGAAAAATGCATTGGTTCATGCATATAGCATAAGAAAAATCAAACACTGAGCTACGCATAAGAATCGCATACAGGAAATCAACTTGTAACTTGTAAACATGAGGCATTGATTTGTAAAGTGGTCTAATATGAATGAAAGAAAAATTATAAAATTTTCTACAATTTACAAACAATTCTACCTCTTTATATATTTCACAATCTAATAAAACATATTTTAAAAGAATACTGACATTTATGCGATCAGAATATCAACAGCGGCGGAGGAATACAGTGCCAAGACAGGAACAGTGTAAACTGGTAAACAACTTTAGCGTCTACAGCAAGAACCAGAAATTTTCGATCCGGATGATATACGCATGCGCTCTACAGATCATCGACCATGGTATAAATTCCTGTGCTTGAGTGCTTTAAACTCTTTGGCTTTAATAAAGTTTTAATTTATTATGAATAACGATGAAATAGAATTAAAAAATACTTCGTTTATTTTAAATATTATCTAAATACGTTTTTGACGAAATTGGAAATTTTAAAATTAAAAATATTTTCTTCATAACAAAATTTTATCAACTGCATTCACATTAGACAGCCAACCAACGTGCCTTGAAAGTAAGGACCGAATTACGACATTTTTGCCGAATAAAAGCATGCATTTTGGCGGAGTAATATAGTTCTATTTTTAAAGCAACTTTTACAAAAAACAAGAGTTTTCCTGAAAAAAACAAAAACGTTATTAGATTCAGAAAGATCCCATTAACAACATATATTAATTAAATTAAAATCGTTCGTGCGGTTTTAGAGATATTTTTTCATGAATTTAGTTCATTACATCCTTACACCTCACGTTTTTCCTTTTTGGCTTTAAATTGAGATTCAGATCTCAAAACATACTGCATGTAGAAACGTAAAATTTTCAGGATAGATTAAGACCGAAGAAAAAAGACTATTTTGAAAAGATCAGAACAAAATATAGCATATTTTCTGAGATATTAAGTGTCGGCTTTTACGAATCTCTTTGATGTCAGACTAGGCGTATATATGAGTTCGCAGCTTTCCGTCCGTTTGTCCTTCCGCTTGCGTCACTCGAAAAACTGCCGTTTTTCATGATAGTCAACTGTAAATTTTTTTTGTGTATGTAGGAGTCTCGCCTCCCCCCTGGGGGGGGGGGAAGTCCCCCTCGAGGAGAGTAAATTTTCATGATGGGTATCTTTCAAAAGAGCTCGGGTGGGGGGGGAAGCTTCAGCCCCCTAGTTCCCCCTTTGTATCCGCTGCTGTCAGAATCATTTCATAACCAAATAAAAAACACTAGCATTTTATTTATTAATGCTAGTAAAAAATAAATAACACTAATAAAAAACACTCCCATTGCAAGAACAACATTAGCATTTGTTGTTCTTATTCTTTCATTCTTTGGCTCTATATTTTTATGAGGACAATATTGTCAATAAATTTGATTTCATTTGATATTAGTGGTTACTTTTAAATCACTTGATAAAAACATTGTTCTTGGAGAGAAAAAAAAAGTAGGGAGGTTCTAAAAAAAAAAATTAGTGTTGTATCTTGATCTTTGGCTCTTTTGACTATTGAGTTTGCTAATGATTGACCAATCAGAGTTAAATATAACATTCTGCACACAGCAGTGTTTTTTTCTTTCTTTATATTTATATATATATATATATATATATATATATATATATATATATATATATTTTTTTTTTTTCAGTATTATTCTGCATTTTTTACCAAATGTTTGTTTATTTACTATGATTATTATTTTCACTTGTAAGTTGACAGGTATGCTTGAGTTAAAAATATCTTATTCTCCAATATACCAATTGACAGACATTTTTTAATGTAATTTTTCAATAGTACTTTAATTAAGTTTTTAATTAATGTGTTTCAAATATCTTGATTTGGACTCGGTTTTATTTTATTTTAAAATCTACTTCTTATGGATTTACCAAAGTAAAATTAAAACTGATTTACTAATTAATCATGTCATTATTTTTAAATATACTTACGAGAAAAAATATATTCATCCAAGAAATTTTTTTTAATTATTCTGTAATTGCTTTATAAATAGGAGTGGTTTCACATTGTGTGCTCATCCTGAAAAAGACGAACTTGTTCTTTTTGGTGGTGAATATTTTAATGGAAGTAAGGTTAGTAAAGCTAAGAGAATTTTTATCTGTTCCAAGGAATATTAATTTTTTTTCTTTTTCTATGTATTGTCTCAGTTTTAACTTTAGCTTTATGCAAAGAGAATGTCTTAACAATAATAATAAGTTATTCCATGGATTTTTTTTCATTAAATTTGAATACAACAGCTTAAATCTCTATTTATTGAAATAAGAAAAAAACATAAGTAGATTATATTATAAGATAACTGTGATTAACTGGATAGTTTTTTGTTTCATTCATGTTTATAAATTTACTTTTCTCATAGTAGCTGCACTGTATACACTAAAATTTTCTAAATGAACTTAATGAAAAAAATCTCATCAAAAGTAAAGGAAAAAATCCACACTACTTATACAATTAAGCTACAGACAGAAAAAATTAAATAAATAAATAAATAAACATATGAACCTTTTTAATGCATATACATGTCAGATTAATGAAAGAGTCTCTTAAAGTTACTAACAGAGTTTCCAGATTAATATAAAATAAGTTTTTATGTTTAAATGCTCTCTGAGTTTATAATACACCAACACCCCTGCATAAAGTTCAGTTAGTGGGTGTTCAATACCATTTTTCTGAGTTTTTGAAAATTTTACCTTGGTAGAGTTTTTGTGAGTATGTCAGCAGTTATTGGTTCAGTCATTTCGTGTTTATCCATTTCAATTTTTGGATATTTTCTTCCACTAAATGTCTTAATACTGTTGCACCGGCACGAGAAAAATCCGGAGCAGGGTTGCTTCCTCAGATCATTCCAAAAGGGAGAGGTGGGTCAACTTTATGACATGAAATGTCTTGGCACAATTAGCGCTTCTTTGATTCTTCTTCCCCGATGTATAAGGCAAATAAATATGTGTCATATACATAACATAGAAATACAGATATAGAAGTAGTGCTTATTTAGTCGATCTTTTTGAATTTATCCTATGCAAATATTACTTATAAATATTTTTATTTATACAAATGAAATTAAAATTTACAGCATATTATAATTATTATTTAATAATAATTTAATAATGCGTCATTGTCTTACAATCCAGATAAATTCACTATTTCACTTTTTATAATTCAACTGTGCCAAAAATTCAAGATTTTACAAAGTTGATGTTCATATTAATGTTTTTCAAATAAAAATCTAAACAAATTTTAAATCTCTATTTATTAAATAAAACTTTTATTTGTTGAATATGATATGGTAGTTGTAAAAATATTAAAGATGTAATAAGTTAGATATTCTATCTATTCTGAATTTATTAAAAATTGGAGACACATTAAAGGCATTGTTAAATTTAAATCCTTCATTCAGGTATTATTATTCATTTGTAAGCGTGTGATAGTATAAATATTCTTTTCTCACGATCACAATCACAGGAAAATTAATAGAATTTGTCCTATTTTCTGATCATAAGAAAGGAATTTGCATTACAATCGCAATGATATGGTGGTGATCTAATAACTTCATATCCTAAAATTCTTAATAAATTATCAATACTATGTTACATTGATTTGAATGGGGATGTTATTTTAAAATAATAAAAAGCACAGAAATTCCAAACAAGAACTAAAAATACAATCAGTATCATAAAAAATTCAAATTGATCAGAGAATATTTCTCAAATTATAAAATAACCATCTGATAATAACGAAAGCATAAAGCGAAATATTGCTGTTGCACATTATAAATAACTGTAAAGTTATTTATAGTTATCTGTGCTGGTTATTTGATATTATCTTTGCTTTTTCCCTTTATATTTCGCGCCAAATGAATGACAAAGATAGTCGACAGCACCCACCTTACCTAAAATGAAGTGGACAAACCCGTTTCTATAGTGACCATTTCTACCCTCAGAGACTTTCTCCTGACGGTCTATCAGTAGATGATAATGTAGATCTATGTGTTTTGTTTTCTTGTGATATTTATCAGATTCAGCAAGCTTTATGCATGCTTGATTGTCTTCATACATAATTA
Organism: Salticus scenicus; assembly: GCA_963930645.1. Classification (NCBI taxonomy): domain Eukaryota; kingdom Metazoa; phylum Arthropoda; class Arachnida; order Araneae; family Salticidae; genus Salticus; species Salticus scenicus. The sequence goes on from OZ005648.1 coordinate 86,947,438, forward strand.
TAGGATATTGTTGAGGCATATCGAGATCATTTAGAAAGTTATTTAATCACTTGATTTCTTGAGCAGCTGTAGCTGTGAATAAATGTTCAGATTCCTCAGAAGACATTGTTAGTACAATTCTGTCTTTTAGAACTCCAGTAAATAGGGTTGTCACCCAATGTTAACAGGTTTCCTGAAGTTGATCTTCTATCTTTAGGATCGCTCGCTCAGTCAGAACCTGCATATGACCTCAAGACAAGTTTTTCTGAATTAATGAATGTTAGCTTTAGATTAATTGTTGTTTTGAGATATTTAATAACTCGTTTAACCGCTTCCCAATATTTCTCCTGGGAATGTTCGTTTCTACCACTTAATGGGACTCTTCACAGATTGTTTGTAGCAGCTAAATCCTATGTTATTCTACAGTAGAGAAATTTGAAACCTAAATTACTCATTATCCTAATGCATATTTTAAAATCTTGTTTTTACATTCAAAAAATTCTCAATCGTGTAATGTGCTTTTGTTTTGCAAAAATTGATTTTTTAATTTTTAATATTTCCTGTAAAGATATAGTGCTATAAAGTGAAAAAAAAAAAAATGCACTTGGTTCAGTTTTTGCATTTTACAATTTGAAAAAAAACTACTAAAGAATTAAAACATTAATTTTTGGAAAACAAAAACACATTAAACAGTTGTGAATTTTCTGAATGTGAAAATGGAATTAAAAAAAAAAAAAAAAAAAAAAATTAGGTAATGAGAAATTTGGGTATTAAATTTCTCCATAGAATAACATGGGATCTATCTGCCGGCAAAAATCGATAAAGAGTCCCCTTAAGATGTTAACTATGGTGCTAATATCCGGTCTTGATATTGTGAATGTGTAAAGTAATGCACCAACAGCCTGTCTGTATTTAGTATTGTCTGGCATGAGATTTTCATCATAAATTATCTTATTGCAAACTGTCTCCATGGGTATTTCGGTTGGTTTTGTGTTTTCTAAACCATATTTAATTATTCAATTCTATTATTTCTTGTTTTTGTTTATTTGATCAAATGTCATTAAGTCCTTATCAGGTCGATCTATGTTAATGCTGATAATATTTGGTTTGGCATCGATAAGTTACAGTGTATTCTTCTTTTAATTTACTTATAATTTCAACAATGTTTTAATCTTCCCCTGCGATTTTGAGATCATCAACATTTATTATAATATACATCGTTGTACAGTTGTCCCCACTTAATCGGATAATGGATGCTCAAATACCCTGCTTATACAAATAAAATTTGTTAGAACCAAAATCAGTCTCAATAGGGCTATTGCCGTATATTTATTTCCCCAGATATTCGAATACTTTGCTTAATCAAATACAACTTGTTGGAACATCAATATTCATTTAAATGGAGATGACTGTATTACTTTATGTATGTTTGTATAAGCACTTATTAATTGAACTCTAGTGAAAACCTAATTCAGATAGCGATTCATGTATTTTTGAATTCTATGCTCTCTAGCACCCTGTTTTAACCTGTATATTGCTTTTTTCAGTTTGCACACTTAAGGTTCTTCCCTGGTTACCACCTAACCTTCGGATTGATGCATATAAAGTTTTTCTTTAATTCACTTAGCCACTGTGTGGCTCCTTCACAAAAGAAGATTTGGGGGGGGGGGAGAAGTATTTTTAAAAATCCATGACATAACCTTCTGTGATATAACTTGATAGTTCATTTTTGTGTGAGATGTAACAGGTGCAAAAGTCTCATCATAGTCAAATCTATATTTTTGTGAAAAACCTTTGGCAACAAGTCTTGCTTCTATTTTTCTACTTTGCCCTGGCTGTTATATTTTACCTTAAATGCCTATTTACAACCACCTTATGATGAGGCTTCAACTAATTCCCTAAGTGTTGTTACCTTTAAGTTAATTTATTTCATCTAGCGTTGTATGTATCCATTTTTATTTTTATACAGGGTTTTGCATTTTTTGTATATGATCCCAACATTTAAAATCTATAATACTAATATTATTTATTACTAAGTATAAATCTACTAGGTGGCACCTCACTATTAGATTTCTGTGATCTATGTGGAGGATTTTGAGCACCATCTGATATATCAGAGTTTCCTGTTTGATTCCATACATCATTTCCACTGTCATCTATTTCTGTGTTTATTAATTGTAGTTTTGGTTTTGGATTACTACTGCTTGATTTCTCTTTATTATTATGTGATACTTCATTTTTAAATATTTCTCGATTTTTATCCTCTGGAAATTTTACTGTTCTACTACTAATAATATTTTTACCTTTTGCACAAATTCTATATCCTTTACTCCTACTGTCATAACCCATAAATATCCCTTCTTGTGTAGTATACTGTCGAATTTTCATCTGTGCACCTTATGTGTATGTAAGCATAAGCATGGCAACGAAATGTTTTTATCTTAAATATGTCTTGTTTATGACCATTTCATTTTTTATAGGGAATGCAATTATACAAAGAGGTTGGATTACTATTTACATATGCACATACAGCTGCTATCCAATTTCTTGATTTATACATTAAAAAATATATTTCATTATTTATATATACTCCAATATTTACAATGCATGTTATGTACTACTTTCTAATATATATATCCCTTTCCGACCCAGATCATGCGGGTTAGACATCCACAACATCCATTTACATTTTTGCACCTGGAACAGTCGTATGTAATAAAATCAGGAAATGAACAACCGAGCTGAGTAGCAGAAGTAAAGTAAAATTTTCAATCAACAAATGCCGGTTATAGTCCATATTTTTCTTTCAGTTTGCGAAAACAGAAGAATGTAATGTTTTAAGGGGGGAATGTTTCAGGTCAGAAAGGGTTATATAATATGCATAAAAAGGCATTTATCAACTAAAGAGCTTTTTTTTTTTTAAACTAAAATTTAATTACCTTAAAAAGGTCTGCAAACGGTTTTGCCATGGGGCCTCAGGCATCAACAATGTGGTTTCATAATGATGTGGAATCTTTAAAAAAAATATCGACACAAAATGGTACTCTCTTCTACAAATAAATAACAAGAAAAGTCAGAAAAGGTATCAAAAATCAACAAAACAGTGTTAATGAGGCCTTATGGCGAAACTATTTGCTGACCTTTTGAAGGTAATTAAATTAACTTTTAGTTACAAAAATGCATGTTACACTGCCATTATGTAAGTGAGAGAAAATTTCTTATGCGCTGGAGAAGTATTTATTTATTTATTTATTTTCAATATGCTGATGAAATCTAAAGAAATTGATTGTATTATATATGGATAGTGATTTTGCTTTAGTATATTAGACAAAATATTTTGTTGCGAAAGAAATTGTGAGAAGTCTTGTAAAGAAAACCATACATAAGTGATAAGTCATTCTAACATAGAATGAGAGAGAGAGAGAGAGAGAAAAAAAAGCTTTTTATTGGCTTTTTAAAAAGTAATTATTTTGCTTATTCTAAAATGACTAATGTCTTTGATTTCATTTGCATTATTCTTGTGATTCAACAATAAAAAAAGTAGTTTCAGTTGTGTGATTTTGCTGTCGCACATTAGACAAAGCATATTGAATCTTAACTTTTTTTTTATGATATGACTAATTTTAATTTCTGCAAGGTTTTTCATATTAAATGAATTTGTTTTTCTTCTTTTTATGAATATAATATTTATTTATTAAACTTGTAATCTTATATTGAGCTAAAACACTTAATATTTTTCCAGACTGTGATGTACAATGATTTATTCTTTTATAACATAAAAAAAAGTCAGTGGACCATTCTCCATTGTCCAGAAAAACCACCCCCTAGATGCTCTCATCAGGTAAGACTTTATTTTTTATTTAAAATATGCAATAACACCTATGTTTACTATTTTTCTTATTCTGTTTATTGTTGTGTTTAAGAATATGAATAATCTTTGACACTTTGATAACACTAAGGATGGAGAGAGAGGAGTGGATGGTGAGCAATTCTTAGTGATTGTGTAGAGGTTAAGGCTGTACATCAGTCAGATTCCCTCTTTCTTCCTTCCCGTGTTACCCTATGGGATTTTTGTTGCTTCGTTTTATAGAGAAATTTTATTCAAAAATGAAGTTTTTCGAATTCTGATTTTTGAATATTACTCTTTGAATATGCAGCCTTTTAACTTAGTGAGCAGTTTTTTGAAAAAAAAAAAAAAATAAATATTTTATTGTATTTAGTAAATTTAGGACTCTTAAGTTTAGATCTCTAAACAAAATATTTAAATTTATTGTCTCAAAAAATTGCTCACTAATCTAAAAGGTGTCATATTCAAAGAGTAATATTCAAAAAACTTCATTTTTGAATGAGATATTCTTATAAAAAAAAAATCCCATTGGATTACATAGGAAGAAAGAACGAGGGAATCTGACTGATGTACAGCCTTAAGGCCAGTTGTCTGCACTAGGAATTTGGAATTTTTCTAAGGGGTCCTAGTCCATATTTAGGCAAGTTTTTCTCTGTGTATATGAGAGAGAGTTTAATAGATACATTTAATTAATTACTCTTATTTTTTCATTTTTCAGGCTGTGACAGTGTCTCAGAAAGGTGGTCAAATGTGGGTATTTGGCGGAGAATTTGCTAGCCCTACAAAGTCTCAGTTTTATCACTATAAAGACTTATGGGTTTATCATTTTGCTGAGAAAAGGTGGGAACAAATAAAAGCTTCAGGTGCTCCAGCTTCTAGAAGTGGTCATCGAATGGTAGCTGCTCACAAACGCTTGATTGTTTTTGGAGGTTTTCATGAAAGTATCCGGTTAGTTTTTTTTTTCTTTTCTCTGTTGATTATTTTAATTGTGTTTTTATATATGAATACAGTCAACTCTCAAAAATCCACAACTCTAAGATCTTCAGTTTTCTAAAATCTGTACAACATGTATAATGTAGGCAAAGATTGTCACAACTGATTTGTTGACTAGAGGATTGCAAAAATTCAGAAGCTGTTTTTAAGAGATAAAGCAATTATTAACTATGTTACTTATGCTGATGAATCACCAATTACTCAGATTATTACAGAGGAGGAAATAATAAGTGGAGTTATCTCATAAGTACAGTCGGTAACAAAAGTGTCTGAACACTAGCAAAAATTCCTATGTAAAAAAGTACACTTCAAACGGTTTTGTTAAATAAATCCTTATCGAATCATGTTCTTACACTGGCTAAGAGCAGGATTCGACAAGGATTTATTTAACAAAACCCTATTAAGTGTACTCATTTTACATAGGAATTTTTGCTAGTGTTCGGACATTTTTGTTACCGACTGTATGTAGTAGATATACAAGTAGGTATAATAATATGTAAAAAGTGGAATAAATCAGATAATGAATTAGAGGAAGTAGAAAGACTTAGTTTTCATAAAGGATTTTCTGTCATCCTGGTAAATACTCAAACTATCTCATAGCATAAACTTTTGTGACTGATTAAGAATTGCTGACTTTTTTGAAATATTAAGACATGAAATGTATAATCTTGTTTACATTATTACTGATGAGGCTCTTCAAAAATCTAGATATTTTGCAACTGTAATAAAATGTGTAAAAATTCTTTTTTAATTAAATATTTATACTTTTATTGACTCATATTTTGTTTTTCAGCCTTCTATTTTATAAAATGTAAATTGTTTCATATTGATTTGCTACTCAAATGTGGTTCTAAAATGCAAGGGAATATATATATATATGCTAAAATCTGCAAAATCCTAAAAACACAGTTATTTTTTGTTCATGTTGGAGGAGGAAGATATAAAGGTTATTGTTAATTTGTGTAGTTTCCATTTTTATAAATACTTTTCTTTTGCCCCACTAGTGGCCGAGAGGTTCTGCTCCCCTCCCTAGATGAGTGGTGCCGGTTACGGTATCCAACTCGTTAAGCTTGGCCGTGCCCAGGCAGGCAGGGGCTGTCCAAAGGTTTCTGAGTCTGAGTGGTGCCAGTTCGAACCCAGGTAGAGCTTGTTGGTATTCATTGCTGTTTGAAGTTTTCTTTGGTTTACTTTAAAACTAATGTAAATATGGGCTAGGTTTCCTTAGAAAGACAGCCCTCATCTGGAAGCCACTTTACACTTTTTGCAGCCTTAGGCAATGGATTTTGATGGTCCCCTCTAATAGATATTATGCCAGGGCAGTTTATAACTTTGATGTGACAGAAGGTAAATTTTCTGTGTCTCTGATCCCTCCCCCATGGAAAAGGAAAAAAAAAAAAAAAATCAAACTAGAAATAACAAAAATTATAAGTTGTTATATAAATTTTTATACTAGTAAGTGAAAAAAAATATAAAAAAATATTCACATTTTTTGTAAAAATTGAATTGGACTGGAAAGAAGGAAAAATAATGAGGTCTTGAAGGCAAAAAAATATTTGAAATATATGCAGAGTGAATTTACAAGAGAAAGCTATACGGGTAGAATAAAACTGTTAAAGAAAGAGTAAGATTTTAATAAATGTTATTTAGGGGAAAAATAATCAATTGAGGGAAAAAATAATCAATTGTAAGTTGGAAAAAGCAAAATATAAAAGTTGTACTATGTGTAATATTTTTTATTTATTTATTTTTAAAGAGAAAGAAAATTAAAGGGAATCTTTCCAATCGGAAGGCAAAGAGGTGTGCAAGGTCAGATTTGGTTTTATAAAATTTTTGGATACTATTATTAAAATACTATTATACTATATTTAATTATGCAAGTTAGTGCTGTCAAGGAAGACACAAAGGTATTTTGCTTTCCTCTCAAAGTAAATGAGTTCATTAAGATTTGAGATGGATTGGGTGTACGAGTGCGAGAAAAATAGACAGCGGTAGATTTGTGAAGATAAGATTTAATTTGCCATTTTCAAAAAAAAAAAAATAAAAAAATAAAAAAAATTCTAAAACTGAAATGTGGTTTTGAAATCGGAAGGCAAAAATTTATTTGTTTTATCGCTAGCAAAAGCAGTGGTATTATCATCATATAGAGCTAAAGAGGTGCATGGAGCTCTAAGGATGTCATGGATGTAAAATTTATAGAGCCAGGGCACAATTTAAGATCCATGGGGTCTCCCACATTAATATTTCTGTCAGATGAGGTAAAAGAAGCATATTTAACTGCAAACATTCTATTATTTTGGTAACTACGGATAAATTTGATATGAGTTCAAATTTGAATTTGGATGAATTTAAAATTAAGGTCGTCGGGCCAAACTAATATCAAAGGCAATTTTTAGCCATGTCAAGAAAAATGGCTCCAACTTTTTCAGGTTTAGTAAAGCTATCATGGGTGAAATCTGTGACTTTTAATATCTGGTGGATGGTGAAACGCTTAGGTCTAAAAGCAAACTGTTCAAAAGAGTTGATGAGGAAATTAATAAGTGTAATGAGAAAAATATATATATATATAAAACTAAAATAGGGAAGTAGACTAATGAGTGTATAATTATTGACCAAGGTCTTCAACGGGTTTCTTGATTGGGAAAATGATGGCATGACATCAGAAGATGGGAGGAAATAAGAGTATTTAAATATAGCATTATGAGTAGGACTAAAATATTGGCATAATCTATAGATGGATTTTTGAGGGCCCCAAAGGCCCTCAATGACTGAATTAAGTCCCTGAAGACTAATTTAATGACTGAAACAATTTCTTGGGACATGGTCGGTTCGATAGAATCACTAGGAAGGAGGTGTCAAAAGATTGGAGTACATTACGGACTTATGTTCAATCTTATATAGATTGCCAAAATCGTGTAATGTTATTGTCAAGGGAAATTTTAGTTCTGATATAGAGTAGTAGAGCTTAGTTCTTTTGACTTTTAAGTTGTTTTTTTTTAAAGATTTTTTGAGCTTAATAAAGTAATTCATTTTTTTCTTTTTTTACTTATTTTGCCGATAAAAGATAGCTCATTTAGCACTAAATGATTTTTAAATATATGTCTGTGATTATTGCCATCATCATTAAATCGAAATCAAATGGTGCCATTTATTATGTTGCAATTACTAGTCACTTCATCAATCCCCTCTTCTTTTCCATCTAATTTGAAAATGATCTAGGCTTCATTCATTAACACAATACAATTCAAAGCGTATACCAGTACTTATTAAAATCACATTCGTTCTGAGCAAAAGTGATTTTATTAAGCGGCTGATTTTTATATCCGGCGAACGTTCCTGCATTGTAGAAAAAGGTATTATTTACTTGAATTTGGAAAGAAATTTCAAAAGGTACCAAATAAGGGATTTAATAAACAATATTAATTAATTTTTACCAGATAATTATTTGATTGTTCCTTCAAAATAAGTGAATTAAACACGTCCGAAGTTCCGATGTGCTCTCCTTTGAGGAAAATCATCAATACTTTGCCGAAAGTTTACGATTTTCTTTTAAATTTAAAATATTTCTTTTAAAGCTTCTTGCCTCTTGGTTATTTCAGAATAAGAACTAAAAATTGTCTTTAATTAAACATTATATATTATTAAAAAAAAAAAAATCATTTGCGAATCAAATCAAATTTTTAAACTTATTACCGCTCTTTTAAGAATACATTCCTTGAAATTATTACTAAGACAAGTAATGGGACGTGTTTAATTGCAGTAAATGTGAAATTTTTGAGAAAAAGAGATAACGGAGGGATTGCTGTGTAAATTGCTATTTTCTATTTTATTTCAAAAATAAAAAATCACAGCGTAAATAAAAATCTGTTTAGTGTGCATAAATGACATTTTTGCTGCTGAAGATTTTTTTATTTTATTAACTGGCGATGCGGATTTTATTAAGCGGTGGTATTAAAATTAGTTTGCATTGATTTGATTCTGGTCCTGGCAATATGATCAGATTAAGCGGATGATTTTATTAACCCGTTAGTAGTCGTATATCGGTCTTTTTGCTGCCCATCGCTTATAAATTCCTCCTGTAGATCACCCCTTAAAAATAAAGTGGGGAAACTCTGTGTACCTGACCTTGGGTGGATGTCCTCTAACATAGTATGTTTTCAAGTCATTCCTGATATTTTTTGAGCAGTTAAAAACATTTTATTTCTTAAATCGGTCTATTTGACCGCGACGCGACCACTAACGTTGATTCATTTTTCTGCCCATTTCTGGTTTTTCAGATAGGTTAGAGTTTTGCAGGAAAAACTTTGCGTGAATTAAAGGCACTTCATCTTTCTATACTTGATTTCTTTCGGCTTTCCCCCAACTCTAAATAGCGTCGGCAAAAAGACCGACATGTAACTACTACACTGTAAAAAAATAACTATTACCAGCTGCAATCTGTGATTTATTTTATCCAATCACAGATTGCAGCTGGTAATAGTTATTTTTTTACAGTGTAGCGTTATAAAAATTGGCGCAACTACTCTCGGGTTAACCAGTGATTTTAGTAAGCAGAGGTTACTGTATTTATTAAAGTAAATATTTTAGAACCTTATGGTGTTTTTATATAAAATTAAAATACTCCAAGAAGGTTAATTTTAATTTACAATTGAAATTACACATATGCCATAAAAGAGAGAAAGCCAAAACTCGTCTGGATTTTTTTTATTTTTCCTTGAACCCTTTCTTCTTCTTCTTTTTTTTTTTTTTTTATGGCGACCTTGTTAATTTGGCAGCTCTGGGCGACAGCCTAGGTTTGCCTAATAGTAAAGCTGGCCCTGTCTGGAAGGTATCCTATCTTGGCTTAGGACCCAAGTGTGGGCAATCGGCAGAATCCAAATATTAAAACAAAACAAGTACTTCTCTTTCTCAAATTAAGTACTTCCTTAGTTGTAATATATTAAACGCTTTCTTCCTCGTGTTTCTTCTCACCTGTATACAGAAAGAAGAGAAGAGGGTGGGTTAATTTTGGATAGAAAACATTTTTATAATAAGAGGAAATTGATATAAGAATCAACTAGATTGGTTTAGTGATACCTATCAACCTACAAAATAATCTCCCTTAAAAAATATGGAAGTTGGTAAGAAGATGATAAAATGTGCTATTTCTTTTCAATTTGGGAGCTATTTGAATCTGTAATTCAAGTTCTCTAAAATAGTTATCGAATAATTCCTGGAAAAAGAGAGAGAAAATAAAAGTAGTTTTGCAAAGCCCAAAACATAAATATATATATAATTTGATTTGTTTAGTACCGTTGTAACATTCAGCAGACAAAAGATAGATGAAGATACCAACATAAAATAAATTTTATTGAGATTTATTTCGATTAAAATTAGTCACAGTATTAATTTAATTTGAGTACCAATGATTAGTAAAAACAAGTTAATGTACTTACGCAGAAGAGAAATGACACTAACATAACACATAAGCCTAACGATGAGAGAATTTGCAAAAACTATGAATTATTAGTAACAGTCAACATTTGAGAGAAAAGAGAAAGGATAAAATCACCAAAAGAGTTCCGTTCAAAGTGGGGACAAAAAAAAAAATGGAATTCATGAATTGAAAATTGGAATTTTAAATGCTGAAAAATAGAAATGTACTCATCAGGAAACTTGCATTTCTATCAGCACATGCAAGATTTCGTAAAACTGTATACATATATATATATTGCCTAATTGTTATGAACTGAAAAAAAAAAACAGAAAAATTGTTAAAATTGTTTTGTTATTTAAAAGCTGATTAAAATCATCGATACTTTTTATTTCCTATGTTAAAATTTTTAAGAATTATTTATTAATAATTTAAATAATATTGAACAGATCACAACATTAAAAAATAAAATTAATTTAAAAAAAATAATAATAAAAGCCAACCTTTTGAATTTTAGCCTGTCATTTTTAAGCAGTTTAAACCAAAAAAAGCCAACCGACATTTTTTTGGCATGGCTAAATTACGGCAGCTCTCTTTCTCTCTCTCTCTCTCTCTATATATATATATATATATTAAATGGTCATTAGTTAACATGTTCAAAGGGTGGAATTATTATTATTATTTATTTATTTATTTATTTATTTTTTTTTTGAATGAGATATTTTTATAATATAAAACAACAAAAATTTCAAAATAATATATGGGGAAGAAAAAAAAGATTATGTGATTGATAAGCAGCCTTAACTGATGTTTTCGATTGGTATTTTTATCGGTATTCAGATACCTGATGTTGTGATTTTTAGTATTTTTAGTTTGGTTTTATTTTTGTCTCTACTTTTTCTTAGCAATTTTAATTGGATAATTTATTTGAAGCAGTGATATTATATAATAAAAATAATCATACATAAAAGCAATATTATTTCAAATGAATTTGTTTAATAGATATAAGGTAAAAACTTGAATAGAACTTTTCTGAAATGTATGTCTTGAATGTTGGCTAATGTTGAGTATTTGGCATTTTCACGCTCTATAATTTTCGAAGTATAATCCACAGCTATTATTTTTTAAGAGCTTATAAAAAATATTTATCGATAATCCACAGCTATTATTTTTTAAGAGCTTATAAAAAATATTTATAGATAATCCACATTAACAGATTGTCTGCAGATAATCTGTTACTGGGAAAAGAAATGAAAGCTAGATTAAGCCAATAGGTATCTTTGCTGTAAAAAGTAAAATTACTTATTTTAAAATCTACAGAAACATTAAAATACATAGCCCTTATAATTTTTAATATTAAGATAATTTAAGATAGCTATGTTCTAGTTCAAATACATATTTTTCGAGACGAAACTGACCTTTTGAGCATGGCATATGTCTCAATTTTCCCCTACTTTCCTATCTAAAATCACACTTTTTCAGCTTTTTTTTTTTTTTTTTTTTTTTTTTTTTAATCTTTGTCAGATAGCTCTTTTTTATTTGTCCTGTGTAATGATATGAATTACAAATGATTTATTGCAATCAAGCACAAAAGCAAACAGTATACATTTTAATAAACAAGTATCTACTTTTGAACACCCAATAAAATAAAATATAAGTTCTGCACAGGACAAAGAATATTACAGTCTTTGATGGCACCATCTGTAGAATGAAAAATCAAACTTATATTTTATTTAAGTAGAATAAAAAATGAAAGTTGCAATTGTGGCTCAGGTGAATATTCAACAGGTAGAATGCATCAGCATATAATAAGCACCACATGCATTTTCACCTTTTTAAAAAAAAAAAAAAAATCAGATAATTCATGGATAATACACTGAAAATTATGGTAGTATCATTTTTGGAATTGTTCAGATATTACAAATTTTTCTTCATCCTTCAGCTGAGCTAATTACACTAAAATTATTTTCTAATAAAAGTATGTACTTGATATTAATTTTAAATCTATTAATTTTTTTATATGTTCTTTTTGATAATATTTATAATTTAGTTTTGTTATATTGTTATATCTTTTATTTTTCAAAATGAAATTTTGAAGATATTTTTGGAGCTGTATATTACATAGATCTACTGGGTCACACCAAAGTAATTTAACATTTGAAAATTCGACAATTTATGGAATTATATTATAATACATGTAGAGGTATAAAAAAATTGTTGCTTAAAATATTTTTTTTAACTTGTTTAACTGAAATATGTATATTAACTAGGGACATCTGACCCTAGTTTAAAGAAAAAAAAAAGACTTTTGAAATATAATTAAGAAAAATAATGAATGTGATATTTATATTTTAATGTGCAATGTTTGTTTTATTACTTTGAATACTCTATACATATTTACTTTTATTAGGGATTACAAATACTTCAATGATGTTCATATATTTGATCTGGAAACCTACACTTGGTCTAAAATTGAACCTGTGGGTAAAATTCCCTCCCCTCGTTCAGGATTTTTAATGGCAGCATTGTTAGATGGTCGTATACTTGTTTATGGCGGATATACGCGGGAAAAGGTGAAGAAAGATGTCGATAAAGGGATTGCTCACACAGACATGTACTACTTACATGTAGATGGTAATTTCATTTGATTTTAATTAAAATTTATGCTTCATATCTTGCCAATTTTTAATATCTGTTCTGTTGCATTGGTGTGTGATTAAGTTATTTAAAATTGTTTAGTTTTCATTATACTAAATTACCAGATTGATTGAGTATAGTTAAAATAAATAAATAAATAAAATAAGTATTTATAAATAAAAACTGTAAACAAGCACTATAAATTGCAATTTTATGATTTATAGTGTTTTGTGAATTTTTATTTATCATGCTTCTACACCAGTAATTTGGTGCATTTTTCTTTAATATGTTTTTGCTGATAGCATATAACATTTATTAAATTATTTTAACCTGCGATTATCATGATAGAACTATATTTCTGTAATTTAAATTATATATTGGGGCCTATATAAGCAATGTGTTGTAATCATGAAAAATCTAATTAAAATATTTCAGTGTATTTACAGTAGCTCTCTGTTAAAATAAAACTACGTTTTAGCAATATGCTCTTTGATATGGTACACTGTAATAAAAGTCCTGTTTGCTGCCAGAAATTTTCTGCAATAACAGAAAACTATGTTCTATCAATGTAATTTTTCTGTAATTTATGACTATTTTCTCTCATTACAGTTTCTGGCAGCAAAGAGGACTTTTTAGTCCCTTAATAATAATTTCCAGAATAACTTTTCTATAATATATGAAAATTTTAATGTTTTCTGCTAAAGAGAAAGTCATTTTAAAATGATAAATTGGAGTGGAAGGTTAATATTATTGTTGTTATTATTTATTATTATTTTTTAAATACCAACTGTGTGAAAAATGCCAGAGCTGGGAATCGAATCCAGGCACTTCACTTACTGTCGGATGACCGCCGCTGAGCCACCCTGTCTAATTACCGACTTGGCACTTCCCACGTAAATTTTTTTTACTCGACACATCTCACATAATATTATTCATCAACTATGAAATGGTTGATGAATAATATTTCTAAGTATAAAAATTGTATTTTTTACATTAGCTTATGTTTTTTTTTTTTCCTTTTTCCTAATAGTGCATCATTTTTATGCACTTTATCAAGAATTGTCATACCAATTGAGGGACTGAGAAATAGGGGCTCAGGGCAAAATCATTAATTTGAGGCCCTCTTCCATCATAAAGTGAACAAAATGTATTTTGTATACATGTAAAATGCTTTTAATTTAAAAAAGTAGCTCATTTGTGGGCTCTCTTAATGGGGGCTTGGGCATTTGTCCTGGGGGAAATCAGTCCCTGTATCAATCTTTTATTAATATCTGTGGTATGTATTCTTTTTTAATACTAGACATTCAAATAGAAATGTATATTTATCAATAGAAAGTAAACTTATAGAAAAAATTAGCTCTGTGTGATAATAAATAAATTAATTAATTACATGAGTGTATAACTGAACCAAGCATTAAACAGTAAATCCTTGAAGGCTAAGAATGTCTTTGTACAACTATGAGTAGTAGTAAGAATATAATATTTCTTGTTTAAGCATTTTAAAAGGCAGGGGAAAAAAAAAAAAAAAATCTTCTAGGAAATAGGTTGAATGTGAATAACTAATAAAATTAAACTAAGATTATTCTTTATCATTCTCTGTTTTTATTATCTACCAATGAAAAATTTCCAGAATATCAAAAATATAATTCAAATAATTTTTTTGGTATTTTTTTTTTTTCACACTAATATTTTCTATGACTAAGTTGTTTATATATATTATTTTAAATCCTCTTTACCAAATTCGACAAACTTATTAGATGCAAATCTTCATAGTTAACTGACCAATTTTTTAACAGAAGTGTATTTATACAATAGCATCTGATTATGTTTGTTTCTTTTTTATTTTTCTTAAGTGACCTTTTAAATAATGACATTTTATCACTTTTGAGGGGGGGGGGATCTATTATTATATTTATTTATTTATTTTTAGTGAAAAAATAAAATAAATAAATAAGCAAGTAAATAAATAAAATAAAAAGACTATTTTTTATTATTTGTTTGATACAAAATGCTCTATATTGAACCTTGTTCCATTAAAAATCAACTACACTAATATTTTTGCAATATAAATTAGCACAAATATACTATAAATAATCTTTTTATTGCTGCAATATCTTTTCATAATATTAATTTCGTCATGCAAGTATTTTGTTATTTATATATTTTTTAAATTGAAATCATGATGATTTTTAGATTTTTTAAACTGATGTTCTTAGTTTGGTTTTGGTGAATCCTTTTATAAAGACTATCTAAATGCACATTATTAACAGTTCATAATGTTTCTTTTTATCTTCAAAATAACTAGCAAAGCACTATTCATATACCCATTTAAAAAAAAAAAAAAAAAAAAAAATGTTTTCAAAATGTTATAAACAGTTACTTTTTCCAGTTAAATGAATTTTTAACAGATTCTTAACAGTTCTTCTTTATTTTGATGCTTCAAACATGGAAAATTTATCTGATATTTCAAAAGAAAAATGTATTTCATCTTTCTAATGATTGTAGACATCTTGTATATACTAAAGATAAACTTATTAAAATTAAGAATAAAAATTAATTGCAATAAAAAGAGAAGGGGGAGGGGAAATTAATTGATATTATCACATGTTGGAAAAATAGACATTTAGTTAAATAATGAAGGGGGAAATTAAATAAGCTTTGATAGATTTCAGATTTAAGGTTTCTGCATTTTGGAAACACTACTTTGTATACATTATTTAGAGAAATGTTAAAAAAAATTGCAATTAGCAGAATACCTGTAATTTATTATTATTATAAATAATAATAATAAATGTATTTTTAACTTAGCTCTTAATAATGTTATAAAATAATATATATGTTCTGATTTTTAAAATATTATAGAATCTTGTTGTATTTCTAAATAAAAAGTAATTTACCCTTTTTTTAATAGTAGCACTGCAACTTGTTAATTGTTGTCTATTTCAATGTTAAGTCCTGATGAAAAAATAATTTGGATTTTTTTTTTCTTTCTTAAATATTTAGAAAGAGTAAAACCAGCAAAATGGAAATGGGTACAGGCAAAACCATCAGGAATACCACCATCTGGCCGCAGTGGCCTCTCTATTGCTGTGGCTGCAAATAATCATGCCTATGCTTTTGGTGGAGTGCACGATGTTGAGGTTGATGAAGAAAATTTAGACAGTGTCTTTCATAATGACTTATATTTACTTGAAATGGAGAATGGTCGATGGGTACCTATAACTCTGCATGGAAAAGAATCTAAAGACAGTAAAAAGAAGAGGAGGAAAGTAAAAAATGAGGGAGATGAAACTGGAGAATGCGATGAAGAAATAGAAGTTGTTGAAACTTTAGAAAAAACAACTTTATCAGATGATACAGCTGAGGTACAATGACATTTTTATTTTTTAAATGTTGTAATGAGCCATTATGTTTAGTCTATTGGTGTAATTTGTTTTATAAGATGATTTAAAAAATAAATAAATAAAAAATTAACTATGTTTCAATTGTTTGCTTTGTAATCAAAATTTATTAGAGTCCTAGTGATATTTTTTACAATAAGTATAATTCAAATTGGAAAAAAAAAAAAAAAAAAAAAGACTTGCATTTAAAATGTTAGCATATAATAAGAGTTAAAATAGGAGTTAAAAATTGCCAGTATTTTACATTTAAACATCACAAATATTCAATAAACAATATGTTTATGCTATCTTTTAATTAAAAAAAAAAAAAAAAAAAAAAATCTGTTTATCATAATAAAATGCTATTAACAAATATTTCTTTCTATATAAAATGTGTTATCAGAATTTAGAATTTCAACTGGCGTACTTTTATTTATAGTTATATCTAAATATTTCCTGGCTATATACATTTTGATAGATAACGTATAATTAAATACTAAATCTTACAGATTTTATTTCATTTTTTAGCATTAACGCTATAAACGTACATTGACAGTACTTGCTATAACATTCTAATACATGAATTGCTATATTACCAATCAATGTAAACAAAACCTTGTTACAAAAATTCAAATCAAGTTATTTTTATCTAACTTATGTGTTTATTATTGCATTAATACTTTAAAGTACTGTAAAAGAGGGACTTTTCAAGAATATTGAACAGACTTTGGAAAACAAAACGAGGAATAGGTTTAAATTAACATGGCAATGTTAATAAAAAGTTTACCTTTTGCAGCAGAATCAAGCTAGAACTATAGCCGAGAGACAAGACTATCTGATAAAAATAATAATTATAAGATAAAAAAACTTTTTATATACCATGTTTTAAATTTTCTGATGAATCATAGAGCTCTTATCAATGTGCATAAAAATTTTAAGGTGATATGACGTCAATTTTTGTGAGATGCATAATTTAACTTTTTATAATTTTTTAACGTTCATGTTTAATTAAATGTATTTATTTTTATGTCGAAAGGAAATGAACTTGTAAATTTTTTTTGGCAACAATTAAATTATAGCTAAAATTTTAATGGCTATTTTAACGCTATTAGGGTGTTATTATTTTCACATTTTAATTTATTATAAGAAAACTAATCAAAAATTTGAAAATCGGACTTCGAAGTATTATGTTGTCACCAGGTTCTGAGCTACTGTGAAACTTTCAAATGTCTAGCTAGTAGGAAAGTTAGTTAAAATTCGAATGCAAGATTTGTACTGGACAAACATACAAATAAACAAACAAGAATAGAAGTTAATAAAAGCATGGTAAAAAATACAGTACAAGAAAAATTCCCTTTATACATAATAAAGTTTTCAAAATAATTATAGTTGAATGACTCACCCCCACCCCAAACTTTTTTTTTTTTTTTTTTGGAATTTGATTGAAAGCTTGATTTTTTTTTTTTTTTTTTTTAATCTTGTTTTAACATTTAGTTTTGTCAATCCAATTTCAGACAGAAGTAACAACTTACGAAGACGGAGTATTTTCTGTGAAAATTGGGCCACAAGTATCTGAAACATCTGTTGAAAATTCTGCTTCTTGTTCTGTTGATATGGAATCAAGCGCCCCAATTTTCCTTCCAAATCCTCGTATGAACGCAAGCCTAGTTGTTAAACATGGAATTCTTTATTTATATGGAGGACTGTGTGAGGATGGTGATCGTCAGTTAACTTTGTCTGATTTCTACTCCTTAGACATTCACAAGCTTGATGAGTGGAATGTTATTGTTCCATTCTCTAACAATAACTTGGAATGGATAGAATCTGAAGAATCAGAAAGTGAGAGTGAAGGAAGTGATGTTGAAATGGATGAAAACAGTGGTAGTAGTAATTCTGAAGGTAATATATATATATATATATATATATATATATATATATATATTAATATTTTATCTTTACAATTTTGTTAATTGTACTGAAAATTTCTTTTAAAAATGTAATATATTTAATCTAAGAACAACTTTATTTAAAATTAATGTATTACACTTACTATTGGAGGTGGTTTATGAGAGAAACTGTTACAAATGTTTGCATTTCTGCCTCAATTAATTATATTTTTTTTAAGGAAGTTAAACAACTAATTGCCAGCACATGTAAGAATTTTTTAGAAAATTATATTAACTTCAGATAATTTACACTAGTAAACCTGAGCAAATATTTTGAATTTTTTATTTTATTTTTTCTGTTGTTAGAACTTGAAACTGAAAAGTACATAAAAGCATTAAATTGCTTTAATTATGTTAAAATCTTAAATATTAATAGAAACACACATGTAAATTTATTTTAGAACAATGTCAAAATTTTTCAAACCAGAAAATACTTTTTAAATCTTTTTATTATCATGCTTTATGAAAATCAAATAGTCTTACAATAATCGGTTTAAAAATATAAAAAAATTAACATTATTATAATTTTATTATAAATAAATCAGGAGAGATTCTTTCTCTTGAAAAAACTGTCCATCTATAAACTTTTAAAATTAAAATACTTATGTAAAAACAATTTCTAGGTGGAACAAAATACAGGGTGATTATAATTAAAGTTACAGTTTCAAAACTCTGTAACTTTAAAGCTACTGAGCAGAATGACTTGATATTTTACCAGAATAATCCTGAAGTGATGGAATTTTATTTGTCAAAAAAAAAAAAGTTCCAAAATGTGCTGTTAATCATCCAAAAGGTGTTTGTTTCAACAAACTCCTCTTTTTCTCTTGTTACTATCACTGTCTTCACTATAAACATGTGTTTGTTTGTTTTTTTGCTAAAAAAGTTGGTGTAAACCCTTGGTGTCTACTCGTATTGTTTCCTTCTATTCTGTTCCATAGCAAACAACATTCCTGTGTATAATGAATCCATTTAGGCTTTTACCCTAACATTACCCTGATAGCACCATCTATAGGCACATTTTGGAACTACTTTTTTCCTTCTTCAAACAAAATTCCATTGTCTTATGATTGTTCTGGTAAAATATCAAATCGTTCAGACCATAGATATAGTAATTAATATAGATCTGTCATCCCCATGTTACCGAGCAAAGATTTTTTTATGCCGAAAAAGTTTTTTGGCATCTGCCATTAGAGACTTAAAACTCGAAAACAGTAATAGAATAGAATGGTAATGAATTTTGAAAATGCCGAAATATTGAGTGGCTTTTAAGTGTTCTAATAAATATATGAAAAGAAATGGGGTAGGTTCCATAACTAAGTTATATTCAAGTAATTTATGAAAAATATAATTTTTATAATCAGTTGCTTTGTTATTATTATGAGATAATTACTGTTTTCATATTTAATGGAATACTTTTTTTAATTTTAATATTTTTTAAGGTTTTATATTAGTAAGTAATATGGAATTCTCAAAATTCTTTTAAATGTATCTAGCAGCCACAAAAGTTTTAATATATAACTAGTATGTTGTGTCCACCACAAGACATTCTTCCATATATAATCCTATACAAATTTACGCAATACAAATAATTTATTAAATTATAATTTGTTAAAATTATTTTTTATGATGAATGCAGATGATTTTTATCTCAAAGAAGTATAATATTAATAAATGCTGAAAGAAAGACAGTTTTGGGCAGACATGAGTATACTAGAGTATAGTAAAAAAAAAAAAAAAAAAAAAAAAAGGGAAGGAAAAAGAAAAGGAAGAAAGAGAGAAAAAGGGGTATCTGGAGTTTTTCATTCTCTTTTAGTGCATAAATTTTATTTGCTAAATTACCTATGTGTATTCCCGTGTTTATTCACTGGGGGAAATACATCCATAAGAGAGTAAAATGACCATCTTTTCCCAATTAAAAAAGGTATCACTTTTCCACTCTCAATGATCAATCTATGTCTTATTACTATATCTATGGTTCAGACTGGTAGTTTTAAAATTATAGCATTTTGAAATCATAGCTTTAATTATAAAATGCTTTAGTATAATTGAGTACTAAAATTATAAAATGCTTTAGTATGGTAAAGAGTCTTTATAATGTATTAAATTTACCATTTTGTTTCATAAAATATAAAAAGTCTGTTTTAAAAGAATTTAAAATTTTCTCTAGTTTTGTAGGTTTTATGTTTTTATTATATTTTTGAGACAACTGTTAAATATGTGAAGTCTGTATTCTAATCATGTATTGTTCTGCATAGCTTTTGTGAAAATATTTAATTCATTATTTTAGATGATTTATTGGGAGTACAAATTAATTCGGTCCGTTTTTTTTCGTTAAAAAAACATTTTATTTATTATCAAAATGAAAAAACATGTTATTCAAAGTATTGTCCATCGGTAGCCACAACTTTTGTCCACCTTTCTGGCAATTTTCGGATTCCATCTCTGAAAAATGAGTCCTCTCTGGACGCAAACCATGAATCGAGCCATTCTTGAATTTCTTCGAAAGAAGTGAAGCGGTGTCCAGCCAAATCGTGATGCATCCGTCGGAACAACCAATAATCAGAAGGAGCAAGGTCTGGCGAATACGGCGGGTGGGGTAGGACCTCCCATTTCAACGTTTCCAAGTACTTTTTTAACGACAATTGCCACATCGCTTTTCAACGTCGCGCGGTTTCAACTCGTATGGGACCCAATTTCCTTGCTTTTGAACCATTCCCATTTTTTTTAAGCGCACGGAAATTGCTTGCTGAGTGACTCCCAACGATCCTGCAAGCTCTTGTTGCGTTTGGCACGGATCTTGATCGAGCAATTCCTCCAATTCGGCGTCTTCGAACTTTTTCGGCTGGCCCGGGCGCTCATTGTCTTCGACACTAAAATCACCATTTTTGAAGCGTCGAAACCACTCTCTACATGATTTATCAGATGGCGCAGATTCACCATAAACTTCCACAAGCGATCGATGCGCTTCAGCGGCACTTTTCTTCCAATTAAAAAAGAAAATCAAAACTTCCCGCAAATGTTGTTTCTTTAGCACAAAACTCGACATATTGAATGCTCAAAAAACCAATGTTGTTGTATAAAACTCGAAGCTTCGTTGACTGAATATGGTTGACAAAGGTCAAACCTTTCTAACAATGCCAAAAACATCTATCATTATTCAGTAAACAAATCAGCCAGAGCCATCTATTGAAAACGGACCGAATTAATTTGTACTCCCAATATGTCTTCAAAATATGGGTAAAACAAAATATAATCGGGCCTCGTTAACGTGAATCTCAAGAGAGATAAAAAAAATTGTTCATGTTATCAATAATTCATGCTATCAGTAACTCTGTAACTAATCTTCCTTTTGATGGGGATTGTGGAAACAGTTCATGTTAAAAGTAATTCATATTAAGTGTGTTCACATTAGCGAGGTTCGACTGTATTAAAAATATTCTAGATTTTTTAGTTATTTGAATATACAAGATCCATTGCAACTCTTTTTCCATTACTAGTTCCATTAATTACAAATTGTATTTTGTGCTTTTTCTTTTAAAGTTTATTCGCAAAAGCTAACTGAAATATTTAAAATATGCAGTAAAAAGTATATGTAGTATGTATTACAAATAAACTGAATATGTAGTAAAAGGAGGTTTTTTTTAAAACAGAATATGGATTTTCTAAATGGTATGCTCTTAAAATGAAGATGGAATGCAAGCATATAATTGAAAAAAAATTAACCAGAAGTATACATGCCATGTGATGAACTTAATTAAGATTGTCGCATGGATATCCATGTTCTGAAAAATATTGAGACCAAAAGACATAAGATATTTTAATTTTCCATTTTAAGAAGGATTAATATTTTCTTATTCATATGAAACTGTATTTATAGCGATTTAAATTTTTTTCATGCAAACATGTCTTTTACCTCAATCTGCCTGTTCTTCTTTTTAGGGCCTTTTGTGTTATGTTTTGCCTGTTTTTTATTATAATATACACATCTAAAATATTTCGGCAAAGATTTTTTTTTAAACATCTATAAAGATAAATGAAAGGATCTTTAGTTTTGTAGCCAATAACTATTTGTGTATAATTATTTATTATAAAAATAGAAGTGATAGTTCCCCCCCCCCCCCTTAATTATAAAAAATGCCAGTTCATGAACAGGAGTTCATTTCCAAAAGTTACTCTTTAGGGTTAACTTAAGCCTAAATTTTTTAATCTTATTTGAATATATACATATTGTAAAATTTATTAAAATGTATCTTTCTGTTCTATTTTTATTTATTTATTTATGTGCATAATTTTTAATTATTATTATTTTTTTTTTTAGATATGGATACCTTATGAAGAAATTTTAACCACCAGCAAAATATTTTATTTGTAAATTATTCATAAGAAAAATAAATGTATATATCATAAAATGGTTGTCATCTTTAATGTGTAACATCATGTTAAATTTCAGACACTTATAGTTCATTTCAGTATACTGATAGTTCTTTGCACTTTATGGAGATTAATTTTTGAAAATTAATTTTTACATACAAAAAGAGTATATTTCTTGTGGTGATTTATTTTCATTTAACAGCTTTGAATTTTTATTATATATGTAGCTTGGATTTTCTTTGAAAGAAATTTCTTCCTGGCATTATCTCTCTCTCCTATTACAAACCAAAAATGCAGAAATCTGTGGAAGAAGCATTAGTATTCATCATTATATTTTTAAATCATCATCACTAAAATTAAACAGCTTTTCAAAATAAATCCTTGATTCCATATCCCGTTCAAAAGGAAAGTAACTGAAAATGTCAAATCTTCATTGAAAAAGTCTTGGGAGAAACATAAATGCTAAGTAATTTCTAGTTTGAATAATCTTCAAAATTTTACAGAAAATTTTAGAAGTCAATCAAAACCTTGTTTATTCCAAATAAAAGAGAATAGTAATTGAATTAAATTGTGGACATACAAACATTTAGAAGTCTGCCAAAACCTTGTTTATTCCATAATAATAATAAATGTTAAAATACCATTGTTAAAGTAATTGTTATCTATAAAAAAAATGTTGTTGTGATGAAAAAAATAGAGGTAGATCAATGCCATAGAATGCTTTCAAGTTAAATCACTTATAGGCTTTAAATTTTAATTTTCTTCTGGAATGCCAAAATGTAAATTTGTTCTTGGAAACCTGTAATGTTTAATTCCATGAGTATAATTAGTATATTTTTCTTTAATATTAACTTTTTAAATTTTATTTTGATGTGTTGTTCTAAATTAAAACTTCATTTTCTGATATTCTCAATTCTCCATAAAAAATAATTTATTTTTCACTTGTTTTATTTAATTTTCTTGTAATAAAACCCTCTAAATTGATTCTTCTAAAATTAGCTTCTAAACCTGCCAATTAATACCTGCCAACTTATGTCGAACATCCTCTGATTTTGTACATTTTTATCACATGATGTTGCATTGATTAGAAAATTGTATCTGTGTGCATCAAGAAAATTATGTTGTTTCTATATATCACTTGTTGAACGGATAGGTTCCATGCATTATAGTCTCTAGTTTCCTGTCTACAAATGACTATTTTAACTAAATTTGTAGTAGCATAATATAAGTAAAATTACTTGTTACGAATGATACATATAATCAGTGTTGTTCAATAATTACTCGGATCTATTTTTTCACTCATTTTAAGCAGCACATCCTTTTGCAAATGTCTTGCAAAAGATTATAAAGATAGTCAGGGCATATGGCAATCAGAACATATGATATATCATTGAAAAGCTGTTAGTACACAAATACCATAATTTAGTGTATATAAGCCGCAGCTTATTAAAATGTTGCGAAAAAGAAACAATACTCTTAGATAAACCGTGGCTTATGCAAGCATTGTTATGATAATGTGACAGATAAATAAGGAAAAAAGATATCAGTCTTCTGACATCTACGCAAGTTAATAAAAATAATAAATTTTTAATTATAAATGAAAATAATAAATTATTTAAGAAATAATTAGGTATAAAGAAAATAAAATCAAACTATACCAGTATGCAGATGTAATGCCTCAAATATGAGAAACACAAGAACAAGATGGTGGAATCCAGGCATGTATACAAAGCAGGGCTGCCAACAACTACACAATTGGTGTAGTAACTACACTTTAGCCTGCTTTTACTACACTCTACACATCGTATACTTAAAGCTACACTTTTCCTTTCCCCACCATCATCTTGTTTACAATGAGCGAACTACGATTTCACACCGTATTTCCAAATCGCTGTTATGAATGAAGTAGCTTGAAAACTCTGGATGTTGATAGGTTGTTTCATTTTCTCCTCATAAACTGTGAGGATAGCGTGACTGTGTACGCATGGTGATTGGATGTTTGGAGAATTCCTTTTCTATCGCTAGAGCTAGTCTAATCTGTTTACTTTCGATTTTCGGTGTTGTGCGTTTGTTGTTGGCTAGACTTGCTTTTCTGCATTTATTTATTCTTATTTTTTGCTTAAGAGTGTACAAATTTATTTAGTTTTTTATTTAATAGTATTTTAAGTTAAAATGTGCGATGATGATGATAATACAAAGAAGAAAAAAAAGTTCCTGATCAAAAATCTCTATCGGAGTATTCTGCTACAATCTGTAGATTGCAAATTCTGTAGATTCTGTGGCCGTGTTTGCAATCTGTAGATTCATCCCATGATTATTCACCCCATGAGGCATATTGTGCAATATGTAATAGCAATTTTCGCGTAAATCATCGTGGACTTTATGATTGTTCGCGTCATATTGCAACAAGCTGACACAAGCGTTTAAATAAAATAAAAGCAACGATAAAGCCTTTGCCATCCAGTTTTTATGTGAAAAGTGATGCAGCATCAAAGACTACCAAAACAGAAATGCTCTTTACATCATTTCTAAGTGACATAATGTTCCAATTTCTACAGCAAATCATGCTGTAAATTTATTTAGAGCTATGTTCCCGGATTCAAAAATCGCCAGACAGTGTCCTAGCGGTAGAACAAAGACAGCGGCCCTATTGAAATGCATGGCAAAAATAACCTGTTCTGATATTGTTGGCGATTAGAAACTGTTGAGTAAATGTTACAGACTGCAAGAAGAATTTTTAAATTACAATTTTTAAGTATATCATTATGGATCATAAATTGTTATATTATATTATATTATGACATTTGAAAGGAAAAATTAATATCTTATTTTGTTTATACTATCATTAAATTACATTGTTGAAATAAATAAAACAGTAATTTAGAATAACATGATTTCCCATAAAGTTTGAATTTAATAGTTCTGTAAAATAAATAATGGTTTGAAAATGTTTATTTAGAGAAGAGAAAGTCATTATGAGTCTATAAATCTTTCACTCGTGGTGTTCAAGGTCAAATTTAATTATAGTTGATATTACTTTGTTTATAGTTCTGAAATAAATGACAGTAAATAAATGAAAAGTTTATGGAGATGATAATACATCTATCAATTCCCCCTTCAGCTCCATAAATCTTTTAAGTTCCACTAATCAGTTTCAATTTCTCTCGGTGTTTTTCGTGAATCTGTCTTGGAAGTGCCTTGGTGAAGATATCACCAGTCATTTTGTCACTTGGACAATATTCGGGTTCTATCACACCTTTTTCTTTTAAATCCTTTAAGTAGTTGAATTGCAGGTCAACATGTTTCAGTTTTCCAGTAAAACCGATGTCTATCAGTTTTATACACGAAATATTGTCTTGAAAAACTTTGATAGGTAACTCTTGAGGCAAGTGCAAGTCTTTTAATAATTTTAGTATCCACATGATTTCTTTCGCAGCAGTCGTGGCAGAAATAAATTCGGCCTCAGCCGACGAAAGAGCGACACAATTTTGCCGTTTTGTGATCCATTGAATAGGATTATCTCCTATCATGAAAACACTGCCTGATGTTGATTTTCTGTTGGACTTGTCTCCTCCCCAGTCCGCATCTGCGTAAACTACCAGTTTAGGTTTTTCATTGGCACTGATAACGAAATTTAGATTTTTTGTGGTATTTAAATACCTGACAACTCTTTTTACTGTTTCCCAGTCCTTTTTTCTTGGACTTTCATTTCTCCTACTTAATATGTTTACGGCAGCTAATATGTCAGGACGGCTAACTGTAGCCAAATATAGCAAGCTTCCTATTGTTTGTCGGTATTTAGTGTTGTTTTCTAATGGGTTATCATTATCATCAAATTTTAAGTAATTTGTTTCCATTGGTGTATATGTTGGTTTAGAGATTTCTAAATTTAATTTACGTACTAACTCTTCGATTTTGAGTTTTTGATTTATTTCGAAATCCCCTCTATCATTTCTAGTTATTTTCATGCCCAAATAGAAACTAACCTCTCCTAAATCCTTAACTTCGAATTCTTTGCTTAATTTCCTTATTATTTCATTAATTTGCCCGTTATTTCCGGCAATTAATATGTCATCGACATATACTATAATAAATGAAATGTTGTCTGACGTATTGTTTACATAGAGGCATGAATCAGCTTTACTCTCGACATAATTTAGGGTTTTTAGGAAACTCCCAATTTTTAAGTACCAAGCTCTAGCAGCTTGTTTAAGCCCATAAATTGATTTGTTCAACCTACACACTTTATTTTCTTCCCCTGGATTAATAAAACCGTCGGGTTGTTGCATATACAGTTCTTCGTTTAAGTCACCGTGTAGGAATGCTGTTTTAATGTCTATGTGTCTTACATTTAATTTGTGGTAAGCTGCAGAGTTTAGGAAAGAACGTATTGTAGTATAGGACACCACCGGTGCAAATGTTTCATCATAATCTTCCCCAAATTTTTGGAGAAATCCCTGAGCTACCAGTCGTGCTTTAAATTTTTGTATTTTCCCGGAGTCATCATATTTTGTTTTAAAGGTCCACTTTGAACCGATAATTTTCTTTCCTTGTGGTGGATCTACTAATGTCCACGTGTTGTGTTCTTTTAACGATGATATTTCATCCTCTGCTGCTTTTATCCAATTATTTTTCTCAACGGGATTTGTGAGATTTTGAACTTCCGCCCAACTTTGCGGTTCATGTATTGGATCATGTTTTACCATGTAAATTAGTCGATCTGGAGGTACACCGATATTAGATCTCGAGGATCTTCTAGGTTCATTGTTTATTTCAAGTGTTTGTTCGGTGTTATTTTCAGGTGTGTCATTAAGTTCTACATTTACAGTTTCCTTTTGACTAATATCATTTTCTGGTTTTTCTTGTGATGAGAGTTTAGAGTTTTGATTTTCTATAAATTTAACCGTTCTTGCGATAATAATACCTTTTCCTCCCGTGTAAATCCTGTATCCCTTTGATCTATAGTCATAACCTACGAAGATTCCCTCTTGCGCTTTATTGTCTAATTTTCTTCTTATTTGTTTATTTATGTACGCAAAAGCTTTACACCCGAATACTCTCAAATGAGATAAATTAGGTTTAATTTCATTCCATAATTCGTAGGGACTTTTATTATTTCCTTTTGTGGGGAGTCTATTAATAATATAGTTTGCTGTGTTGACAGCTTCCCCCCAAAATTGCTTATCTAGATTTGCTTCTGATAGCATACTTCTCACCATTTCTACCAGTGTTCTGTTTTTCCTTTCAGCCACTCCGTTTTGTGCTGGGCAATAAGGAACTGTAAGTTCGTGTTTAATTCCCATTTGATTTAGGTAATTTTCTATTTCACTTCCCACATATTCTCTCCCATTATCAGATCTGACTCTTTCAGGTAATTTACCAAACTTATTTTTGACTAATGCTATATATTGTTTGAGCATGGTTAATACCTCGCTTCTATGTTTCAAGAGATAAATCATGCAGAATCTGGTGTAATCATCGATGAACGTTAAAAAATATGTTTTCCCCCCTATGGTGGGTGTTTGAAATGGCCCACAGATGTCTGTATGTATTAATTCAAGTACTCTATTAGTCCTGTATTTAGATTGCTGTGGATATGGTAAATCTGTCAGTTTTTCTTTAATGCATGTTTCGCATGTTTTGTCATGTTTGCAGAAATTTATATTAATTCCCACTGCTAGTTCCTTATCCATAATGTGTTTTATGTCAGCGTAATTTCTATGACCGAGCCGCTTGTGCCAAAGCGTGATACAATTCTTATTGTTACATTCGTGAGTTAAATTAATATGTTCATTTGAACTGTTTTGGGGTTGTTTTACTTCATATAAGTTACCCTTTAGTTCCCCCTCAAGGAAGGTTTTTCCGAATTTTTGTAGTATACATTTATCATTTTTGAAAATTAACGTGCAGCCATTTTTGGTGGCTTTACTAACAGAAATTAAATTTGTTTCGAGGTCTGGTACAAAAAGTACGTCGAGTAACTTTATTTTGTTTATTTCCCCCTCAGATGTTTCGGTAGTAATAACTACATCACCTGAGCCCTGTGATGTTAAAATATTTCCGTTTGCTATGACAACATTTGAATTGTCATAATTTTTTATTTCACTAAATAAATTTTTGTTATTTGTGATATGCGAGGAGGAGCCGCTATCTACGATCCAATTGTTTTTGTTTTCTTTACAGGCGATGAATGCTAAATTTTTTAATTTATTTCTTGTATGAGTTTCATCGTCGGATGCATTTGATTCATCCCTGTCATGTTTCATTTTTGGTTCACTATTTTCAAAACATAAAGATGAATTAAAGTTTTTATTTTTATTGTTATAGCCACTTGATGAATAGTTTTGTTTTTTGTTTTTGTCTTTTCTGTACCAACAGTCGTTGGTATTATGATTTTTCATCTTGCAGTATGTGCAGAATTTATTCACTTGTTTTTTCGGAAAGTTTTGTTTGTGTCTTTTAATTTGATAAGCTACGGCATTATCATCAACTTGCAACGCTTTGTTATTACTAGATCTTCTGTTATATTCATCCATCAGCTTACTTTGAATATAACTTGGTGTAAGATCCTCTTCAGATTTTGCTTCTAAAGCAGTAATAAGAGGATCATATGACGGAGGTAGCGAACACAGTAAAAGTGCTGATAGATGAGAATCATTTATATTTTCGCCGATGGCAGTAAGTTTCTCTTTGATTTCTAAAATGTTTGTGATGTGTTTAATCATGTTGCCTCCTTCGGCTAATTTGCAGCTATACAAATTTTTTAGTAAGTATAACTTGCTTGAAAGGTTTGTACGTTCGTGTAAATTTTTTAGTTTAACCCATGTCTCTTTTGACGTGGACAAACCCTTTACATGTACTATCTGATCATCACTAATGAACAGGTTTATCATGGCTTTGGCTTTTTTGTCTTTTTTGGACCAATCTGAAGTGATAGGCTCTGGTGGAGTTTCAGTTATGGCGTCAAAAAGATCTTCTTTTATCAATAACATTTCTAGCTTAAAAGACCACGTAGCATAATTAGAAGCATTGAGCTTCTCAATAATTGCATTGTCTTTATAAGACGCCATTGTTAATTTTAATTTAATTTACAGTAATAACTTCCACCACTAATAGCCTATGTAATATGAATTTAATTATTGTATGCCAGAGATTTTTAAGTCGGTCTTCATAATCAATGTTGAGTAAATGTTACAGACTGCAAGAAGAATTTTTAAATTACAATTTTTAAGTATATCATTATGGATCATAAATTGTTATATTATATTATATTATGACATTTGAAAGGAAAAATTAATATCTTATTTTGTTTATACTATCATTAAATTACATTGTTGAAATAAATAAAACAGTAATTTAGAATAACATGATTTCCCATAAAGTTTGAATTTAATAGTTCTGTAAAATAAATAATGGTTTGAAAATGTTTATTTAGAGAAGAGAAAGTCATTATGAGTCTATAAATCTTTCACTCGTGGTGTTCAAGGTCAAATTTAATTATAGTTGATATTACTTTGTTTATAGTTCTGAAATAAATGACAGTAAATAAATGAAAAGTTTATGGAGATGATAATACATCTATCAGAAACATTTGCCGTTTTCGATGGCAACTGATGAAAGCACTGATCAAAATGCTGTTAAACTGTATCTAATTGTTGTTAGGTATTTCGATAATTGCCAGAAAAAATTTTGTGTGCAATGTTATTTTTAAAAGAATGCAGTGATATTTTGTATGTTTGATTGTTATCAATAAATCAATAAATTTCAGAAAGTAAGTCTTAATGTAAACAAAAGATTTTATGCTTATTTATTTTAAGCATTTTCGTATTTTTTAGCGGCTACACTTTGTACCTTAAAACTACACTTTTTCTTGTTTGTTAACTACACTTTAGCGCTCCCAGAGGTTGGCAGCCCTGACAAAGTCATACAAATAATTAATTATAAATAAATGAAAGTAATAAATTATTTTAAAAGGCACTGTATATAAAAAAAAATAAATAAAACAAAGCCAGTATACAAATACGATGCAAAAAATCAAAAACAAGGGCACAAGATGGCGAACTCCAGACGTATATGCAAATTAATCAAAATAAGAGATTATTAGTTAATAAATAAAAGATTATAAGTGTGTATCAGTGCTCGAGAAACTCAAATACTAAACTTTTGTTTTCGGGGAAGGTCGACTGTTCCAAAAAGTATGGACGATGGAATTTGACATTATTAGATAGCCCGCACTGATAGATAAGCCACAGTCCCTAAAAATCAATGTTTTTTTTTAAAGATAGCCCGCGGCTTATCTTCACTAAATTATGGTAATGAATGTGTGAAAAGAGTAACTGGAATAAGAAGTTCCTGCTGAGATATTTGGCTAGAAAAATGCTCTTGCGTTCTTAATGTAAAATATATCGCATCGTTATAATATAATTATTACATTCAGACTGTAGCTACTCCATTGCCTCATCTTTGTCTCCTCTATGTCAAAAATGTCAATTCTCCTTTCCCAATATCTCATCAAGAATCCCCATTCCATTTACTTTTTTTTCACATATTTTTTATCTATGTACTCACACCTTTCTAATAATATATCATGCATCCTTGTCTCTGGTCGAACACTCTCACCACTGTAAAAAATATGTCCTATTTGCTGCCAGAAATTCTCTGTAATTAGATAAAATACGTATAATTTACGAAAAAATTACGTTGTCAGACCGTATTTTCTCAAATTACAGAGAATTTCTGGCAGCAAATGGGGCATATTTTTTACAGTGTGTGAGATACGATTGGCGAAATATGAACACTTTTAATCACTGGTTTAAACTTAAAAAAATTAAACAATTTTATATTAT
Source organism: Salticus scenicus (assembly GCA_963930645.1). Taxonomy (NCBI): domain Eukaryota; kingdom Metazoa; phylum Arthropoda; class Arachnida; order Araneae; family Salticidae; genus Salticus; species Salticus scenicus. The sequence continues at coordinate 86,978,847 of OZ005648.1, forward strand.
AATGAAAATTTCAGTTTTATTCAAAATATGGTTAAGGAGAGCCCATACCATCAATTTAGCGAGTCTGTAATGCGATTTTTCCTAAAAGAATATGGAGTTATTTCAAATACATCTTTCCTTCCATACTACGAGTATAACATACCAGGTGTCGCATCCTAGACTAAATCCAGACTTTGCCAGTGAACAGCACTTGACTTAAGTCACATTACCTTAAACCCAGTGTATGGTGTCTTGAGATCAACAGAGTGCATTGCAGGGTTCGTATAGACCTTAAAAGTTCTTAAGAATTCCTTACATTCTAATATTCTTTAAGGACCCTTAAAGTCAACCTTCTTTTTTTACTTAGTCCTTTATTTTTAAGATTAGCCATAATATTTAATGAATAAACTATTTTATTTGCTAAAAGTGCAGTTAAACAGTTACTAAAAGTTAAAAGTTGATTTTTAACTGCAATTTTGACAAATATAACAGTGTATGTATTCTTATATTGAGTGCTTTAATTATTTTTATAGACATAAAATTTAATGTCCATATGTAAAGGGGAAAAAGGGCAAACATTCATACAAGCCAAGTATGGTAACTTAAATTGTTGTCTTCTTTGTTGCAATGTCCTTTCTGATTGGATATTCAAGCTGCATATTTCATTCATGAACAGCAACAAAAGAATAAATGAAGAGAAGTGGATATGAAGCAAATTTCATTAAACAGGAAATATGATGCATTGAAAGTGGGATTACCACAGTTAGAGACTATGGCTGATTTGGCAGAAAGAGTAGGAGTAACAAAAGATATCAATTATTCAATAAGTTCAATAATTGTTGCAAAAAATGTTAAAGGAAAATCGATTTTCTCTATCTAAAAAAATTGATGATAACGAAAAAAAGAATAACAAGTACAACTTTTTTTTTTTTTTTTATTTATTTTTGTTCTGTAATATATTTTTAAATATTGGGTGGGTTTAGATAAAAAACTTAAGTAGGGTGAGTCATTTTCTTATATTGTAAAATGTTAACTTGTTGGTTGATTTTGAGGTTAATGTAAGTATCAGTGTGTGCTATTTTTATGAATTTCAGAAAGCCCCCCCCCCCTTCTTTTTTTTTAAGCAAAGTCTGCATGAACTTTCCATTTTCTTATGTGTATAGAGACCACCTTAAGGCTAAACATTTCCCAGATTCCCCCTTTCTTCCTTCTTATGTTATCCAATACAATTTTTGTTACTTTGTTTTATAAAGATATCTCATCCAAAAATGAAGTTTTTCAAATTCTGTTCGTTGAATATCTTGCCTTTTTAGCTCAGTGAATGTTTTTTTGAAAAAATTAATTTAAATGTTTTATTTCATTAAGAAAATTTAAAACTCAGTCTGCTCTTAAAGTTTCAATCTCTAAGCGAAATATTTAAATTTATTTTTTCAAAAGTAAAATAAAATCACTAAGCTAAAAGGCGACATGACATATTCAGAGTAATATTAAAAAAAAAAAAAAAAAAGCGAAAAACATTTTTGAATAAGATTTTCTTATAAGACGAAGACACAAAAATCCCATTGGATAACACGAGAAGAAAGAAAGAGGGAATCTGACTGATGTACATTCTTAATGAAGCCTATTTCAAATTGTTTTATTTGACAGCCTTTATTCTCTTGCCTAGAGTCTTTGCTGCTAAATAACATTGCCTGCTTTGTCTTGATGAGGTATTAACAAGATAGATCAATCATCAGTTGCTTTGGTAACATGAAGATGACCTTACCTTGGTCAACATCAAATATTTCTGGTTTCTTGAAATAAATTTTACAATCTTATAATGACTCTTCTTTAGACTCCAATGATGTCTGCTACACTTCTTTGTGTTTGCCTGGATTCAAATCTTTTGATAATACAGCAAGCCATCGATTCTAATAAATCAAGAAGTTGTGAAATTTTCAATTCACCATGTCTCAACACAAAAGTTAAACTGTTGAATTTCAAGAAATGAGACAATGCTAAATAAAAGTTAATACAAAAATCATGATTTCTGCACTTATTTCCTTTCCTTTTTTATTTTTTTATTTTTTTGGCCTGTTAATTTTAATATGTTTTTAAGTTAAAGATATTTTATCTTAGTTTGTAATTAGTGTAACTATTTGTGCAATTTCATTACAATTATGTTCTCATCCCCTAATTTTTTGTAGCAGGATAGATATACAGTGAGTGATCAAATTATTAGATTTTTTTTTTTTTTTGTCATTCTTTCTATTTTCTAAAAAAAAAAAAAAAAAAAAAAAAAAACTGGATGAAATGGCCTTGAACTTCAATCATACAAAGAACATTTATAAACTTGCATTTTCCTCTATAGATAAAGCCACAAATATTTTGTACTACCCTGTATCATAAAAAGCAATCAATGTACAATATTTGTATGCTTTTTTGTGGTAATTGTATGATTTAGATAGATGTGATTTTTTTTTCAAAAATTATTAATTTTTTGGCACGTTTTTTGTTTAAAACAAGAATGGATTTTAACAAAATTTTACAACACTCACATAAAAATTGATGAAACATTAGATAAACATTATCTTACAACATAAAATACACATGTTTATTTTTTGCTGAGATATGAATATTTGTAGTAAATATTTTTTTACTGTGCATGTACAAATAATAGAAATACTTATATTATACAGGTTGAAAGCTAGATATTTTGGGCAGCTTGTGTCAAAAGTTCATTTGAATTGAGTAAAAATGTAGCAAATTATTGGCAAAAAAAAATGAGCTAGATTTTAGATTTTCCAGAATTGAAATTTCATAAGTGGTTTTTGACAGGCCATGTATTTCATTTAGAAATCCAATTATTTCAACCATGTTGCAAAATTTCTCTTTTGTGAAAAAAACCTTCCGAGCTTGTAATTCTAACATAATTTTATTTATGTTAATAAATAATAATCTAATTAATTTTTATTAAAATCACACAATCAACTGATTGGAAGAAAATCATATTTATTGAAATTTTAATTTTTCCGACTGAGTGAAAATAATGCCTTGACCGGGAGTCGAACCCCAGATCTTTGACTTACAAGGTCAAGGCTCTACCAATTGAGCTATCCAGGCCGACATCTGGTCAGCATTACTCACTCAGACAACCTTTAGGCAAAAACATCTGGTCTATCATGTAGATAGCTCGACAGAAATAAGCCGCAGGTAATGGAAAACACTATTAAACAACTTTACTTTAATTTTAAACGAAGCACAACATAATTATAAAATAAAACAACTATTAAACAATTTGAGAAAGAAATACAATTTTTATTAAAATCACACAATCAACTGATTGGAAGAAAATCATATTTTTTAAAATTTTATTTTTTCGACTGAGTGAAAATAATGCCTGGACCAGGAGTCGAACCCCGGATCTTTGACTTACAAGGTCAAGGCTCTACCAATTGAGCTATCCAGGCCGACATAGTCGGAAAAATAAAAATTTCTAATTAATTTTATTTATTTACTAGCATTGGTGAGTTCATAAGGAATCTTTCACAAAAGGAACTTTTGCAACATGGGTGTAATAATTGGATGTTCAATATTAGATATAGGCATGTGAAAACACCTCTTTGTAATTTCAATCCTGGAAAATATCTAAAATCTTGCTCAATCTTTTGCTAATAATTTACTTAATTTTCATTCTACCCAACTGAACTTTTGACATATGTTGTTCAATATATCAAAGTTTTAATCAATATAATTACAAATACCCATATTTCAACAAAAATTACACATGCACATTTTATGTTTCATGATAATGTGTTTTCTAATGTTTCATCTTTTTTTTTTTTTTTTTTTCCCACCTTTACAAAAATTTGTTGTTTAAATCCTTTCTTGTTATAAGCAAAAAACTTGGCCAAAATAATAATAATAATAATAATTTTTGAAAAAAGAAAATTTTATCTGTTTAAATAAAATTATGCAACTCCCACAAAAAAGCATAAAAATGGTGTACTTAGTAGGGGAAATCATGTGTTAAAGTTTTAAGTCATTTTTAGGTGGTATTCCAGTGTATCATTGGTACATAGAAATCGAGAAAGATATTAAGACCTTAAGAAAGTGTAAAAAAGTATTTACTTTTTTTGTTCCTGAGTACATGTAGCATACAGTAACATGTAGTGAGATTAAAGTGAGGTATATACGTTCTGTTCTTATAAATATGTTTGACATTTCTTCTATAAATTCAATTTTATATGCTTTTTAAACTAAATTTAGTTTGAAGTACTGTCAGTAGATAAAAGGTTAAAGGGATTACTATGAAAATAAATTTAAATTAACTAATTTAAACTTATATAAATGAAGCACACTTAATTAAACATAAAACCTTACTTTATGGCTTCATCATTTGCAAAACTTTTTTTTTTTTTTTTTTTTTTTTTTTGTGAGGGCCCTCAGCGTGTTGCTGAGTGGAAATTGCCTCTTGCCTTTGTTGTCACTTCGCTTTTCGTCTCCTCTTGCAACTGGATGGCACCACTGTAGATCTATACCAGCTTTTGATTCGTGTTCATTTACAGAGTTTTGGTTATGGATAATTTCTTTGGTTTCACGAAAAAATGCATAGGTAGGATTATTATAATTCGCAATTTTTTTAATGTTATTAAACTGGATATCGATATTGTTATTTTGATACATTTTAACCAGGACAGTGGTATTCTTCCTGCATTTGATCTTGTTTTGATGTTCTTTTAGTCTGGTCCTCCTGCAGTTTCAAGGGGGGGGGGGATATGATCTTTATCATTTCTTATAATTTGGAAAATATTGGGGTTAGGTTTAATCTGTATATTAACGTTAAATTTACTATCAGCATTTTTAATTTTACTCTATGTGCCTTTATCATATGAAATTGAATAAGTAAATTTCATTGGAGATTTTTGACAGTTTTGGATCTGATTTAACTGATGGGTTCTTTTTCTGTATAATTTGTCAACGAGATTCTTTGAGTAAACTGCTTTAGTAGTTAATTTTTTGATAAATTTAAGCTCTTTTAAAACGGATTTGTCTGTACAAATTAAAATTGCACGATTGATATTACTACGAATTGCATTATTTTTATATCTGAACAGGGTTTTACTTCTATTACTCATAATTTCATTTCTCACCATGGGTTTTCTATATACAGAGGTTTTAATGAAAACCTCTGTAAACATTAAAACGTCTTTCGCTTTTTCTGTTTAAAAAAAAAAATAAAAATAAACAATTTTGTTAGTAGAATTTTTCTGTTGAAATTGGATTTGGTATTAGAAATTTGTATTGTATGTATATATTTTTCAACAAATAACATTTCTTTGAAATGAAAGCTACATTTCAGTGCAGAGATGGAGAATGTATTATTTATTCAAAACTTGCATTATCTCACTCTGTTTTAAACAATTAATAGGATTTATTTGTTACCTTTTGTAATAACATAATTAAAAATGTAAATTAAAAACAAATAATAAACAAGCTGGGAGCTTGTTTTGGCTTCTTAGTCTAACCACTGTTTTCTGGATCTGCCGCAGTCTTGCTTGCCGCTTGAAATGTAGTAGAAGACAGCTCTCGGCAGTCTTCTGCATGTCATACGTTGGGCATGATTTTTTTCAATTAGTGCGGTTATTCATTGTTCTTGTGTAAGAGGCTAAAAACTTTTAATTCTCTCCTAATATCTTCATTTCTGATTTTGTCCATAATTGTGCAGCCCTTTAGAGATCATACGTATTGCATCTCTGCTGCCTGGATTCTGCTTCTATCTTGGGCGCTCAGGGTCCATATCTCTGAGCCATACAGCACAGTGGGCACTGCCATAACCCTATAAAGCTTCAGCTGTGTTTTTTTCTCGTTTTTTTTTTTTAGTTGTCTTAATGAGAGTACCACGAATGTGTTGGAATTTGTGTAGCTTTTTTTGGGAATCCTTATCATAATAAAAAAAAAAAAGCTCATAAATAATAATATGAATTAAAAATAAGCAGTTAAATTCCATTTTGTAACTGATGCATATAAAGTTTATAGCAAACTGAAATATGTATATCGTCAAATATTAACACATACTACACTGGTGGAAAATAAATTCCGAATACTTAGAAAGAACTGAGTTAGATCAACAAAATTTGGGAAAGATGACATCTACTCAAACTTTGTGATAAACAAAAGAAAGTGTGCTAGCACTGCCACTAAGAACATGCAAATCACATTTGCTTTAAATTCATATTGCAAATTTCCTGAGTATTATTTACCATCCACATTGGATGTGATAAGTGGACTTGAATCAAAAATGCCTTTAAGGAGATGAAGAAGACAGTATCAGCATTGGGATTTTTATTTCCCCACCAGTGTATTTATATGCTATTCATAAAATGGTCTAAGTAGTTACTGTTCTTCAATTGTTATATGATTCTATTTAAATTTTTTATCTTGATCTGTTTCCTGTTTTCTTTTTGCATTGTCTTGATGAAATATTTATATAAATATATTTCAAATATTAGTCATAACTAAGGAACTGTAAATTTCAATTGGATTGTATTTTGAATTTGGTAACAAACTATTTCTAAGATTAAAAAATATATCGAATATTTATGTGATTGACATTACATTTCTGCAATTAATAGTTGAAAAAATAACCATTAAGTACCAATAACTTGGATACCTTATATATATTCAATTATTCTTTATCACTATTGTCTACTTAATTTTTTCTGTTTATTCTGCATAACATTTGTAATTATTAAAATAATAAGCAAAAATTTATGTTTATATATATATTTTTTAACATTACTGCAATCATTGCAATTTAAATTTATATAAAATTAAATGACATATGAACTTTTGGCATCAAAAAAGGAACACTACACATGTTATAAACAAACCTATTTTATTTTTTTCTTTTTGCTTTGATTTTGTATAAATCACAGTTTCCTAAATTCCAGATCACAACACACACATAGCTACACATAGGCACATGGATCAGCTGTCAATGCATAGCACCATTGCCCCTCAGTGCTTTTTTCATGACTTCACAGAGTGCTGTAGAAAAGATGACAATATGACATAACAAAAATTATTTAATCACATTCTTCTTAAATACATACAAGACACTGCTTTATTATGTCAAGGGATAGGCAATTTTTAGAAATCTCTTTTTTATAATTAACTCAGTACTATAATGTGATTTTCATATGTGCAAGATTAAAGTTTTACGAATCATGTACAGAATTTCATGTGTAATTGTATTTAAGATTTATTTTTCTTTGGTATGAAATATTTTTTTTTTTTTTTTTTTTTTTTTTTTTTAATGGCTTTCATACTATGCATAGACATTGTATTTTTATTTATTATTTTTTTTTTTTTTTCTGTATATAATGCCTGATTCTTAAAACCTATTTCTTGATACAAATATTTGTTTTGTCTGTAAATTTTATGTAATATCAGAGGTGAAACTTTTCAGGGGCTACCCCTGTATTCAGAGTTTTTGAAAATTTTGCTGTCTTTGAATTTCATGTTAAATTACTTTGTTTTTACAGAAATTTTTCATTTTGAATGTTTAATTTGCCTTATAATGTATTGCAAAGTCAGCAAATGTCACTTAATATAGGTAGCCATATGATAAATATCACTAATAAATATCCCCTATCTGCATATAAGGAGCAGTTTCAGGGTTTTTGCATGTTAGGTAATTTCACCCCTGTAATATGAAATGAGTTTATGTGTTTTTTTTTTTTTTTTTTTTATCAATATTGAATGAAATGCCTAATATATTTGATAAAAAATATATTTGCTGTTTGAAAGGAAAGAAATATGCAAAAAGCACATTTTGGAATAAGCCGTGATGCCATTCACTAACTCCAATACATTTTACCTTATTGTGTTCCATTCATTTCTTTCATTAAACGTACTTATTCTAACAAAATATATAATTTTAAATATTTAAAGTGATGAGATTTTTTTTTTTTTACACGTATTAAAAAATTCTGAAAATGTGTTTCATTATACAGGTTTTATTATGTAAAGATGCATATTTACTTAAAGGATTTTAAATATAAATATTTATATATGTATTTACATATGCATATAAAAACAATGGTTAATAATGTATTAAAACATTGCAAACATTGGAACTAAACTATAACATTCTGTAAATTCTGATGAGAATAAACATTATAAACAGTGTAACAGTACCTATGTATTAATTTTGCAATGGATGCATTAGGAATAAATCCAAGAACAATTTTTCTATAGACATAGTTCTTATTTTTAAATATTAAAATGTTCAACAATACTTAATTATATATCTAAGCAATTTTGTACAATTTATTTGGTAAATTTCTGCATGAATGCATTTATAACAGCCATTCTTTTTTCATTCATTCATTAAAAATTACATCTGTTAGTTTAAAAAAAAAAAAAAAAAAGCAGTACATTTTTATAGCTTCCAGAAATTATTAACAGTCTGATATTCTCTAAAGTTTAGTATATTATCTTTTGAAGATTTAACAATTTATTTAAAACTAAAATGATTTGAATCAGCCCATGGATGATTTAATTAATAAAATACAAGCATGTGGCAAATTTTGAAATATTTAATTTAACAATGGATTTTTATGTCTTTTAATACTGAATGGCAAGGCTTTAAATTTTCTAAATCTAAAAATATTGTGAAAAATCAGAATATTTATTTTCTTTCTCCTTGTCTCCACATATTGTTTCATATGAAATAAAACTTTCATATATATGCTTCTCCCCCCCCCCCCCCCCCAAAAAAAAAAAAAAAAAAAAAAAAAAAAGGAAGAGAAAACTCAAAATGAAATAATATATTCAAAATTGCTTCATGACATTTAACTATATATACAAAATATTGAACATACAAAGAAAAGAAAAGAATGTATTTCTGAGGCACACTGTATTGCCACCAAAAGCAAAATCTTTCTTCTGTCAGCTCATTCAGACAGTTCTCGTTAGCTTTCTACAAGTTACGTAAAAATTTTATTTAGGAAGTTGAAAGGAATTATGGAGTGAGATGAAATCTAATTTGGACGGACAAGGAAAAGTCCACAAAATCTGGTTTTCAGACTCCAGACATGGCCTTAGAAATTCTAAAAAGCCTTTTTTGTTTTGTGCTTGATCCTGTTCACACTTTAAAAGCACAATTGGGCAGATGTAGGCATATAATATTCTCTTTTACTGAAAATGTTGGTAATTTTTAATCATTTAGAATGAATATTTTGCCGCATAATGCCTCAAACTTGTCTGATTTAACCAGTCTTGTTGAAATTTCATGTTTAACTAAAATGGCATTTTTTTTTTTAATAATGAGATTGAACATGAAGCCTAATAATTCTTTTTGGTGCTAATTGGAACGTAATTTTACAACTATTTTAATTAATTATTTCTTCTAAGTTTTGTGCTTATAAAAATAATTTTAAAATTAAAAAAATTAAAGTCGATAAAAATGTCTATGTTTAGAAATATATTTGTATTTTATGGATGCAAAAGTATAAGGCCAAGCCTGTTTACATAAAGGTGGAAAGTGCAAAAATCTTGGCTTGCTAATATGGGCGGATAGTGGATATTTTTGATAAAAACAAATTACTGATTACAACTTTATGAAAAAAAATAGCTATTCTGCTATTTTAATCTTATGTATTAGAATGCCATTTTAAGTTTCTAAGAACGTGTAGTGAGAAATATAAAAGATTTACGTGAAAACATGGCTCAAAATAATTTTTGTGTCTCACATTGATTCTATTAAGATGGACACTTGAAAAGCTAGGTCATTATGAGTTATTGAATGGTCCTATATAAAAGTGTTATGCATAGTTATTGAAATAAGTTTGGCCGTCTTCTTGTAGAAGGTATAGACAAACCAAGGAAGAAAGACCTGGGTAAACAGTGATACACCGATAAATACTGACTTCTTCTCTTACATGAAATAATTTCTAAATGCGAATAATCGCGTATAGTTCTTTATATAAAAGTTCTTATTTTAAAAAATTCGATTTTATATTTTGTTCTAAACTGTGCGCGTATTTCGCATTTGAAAACTTTTTTTTTTTCCCTCATTGTCATATTTAATCGGTGTATCGCTTGTGGCAAGGATAAACACCACATAAAACAAAACTTCATGTCAGCGCGCATGAGTAATGTGACTGATGGTAAAACACAGATGAAATTTTAAAAAAAAGTCACTGCCTGTGACTAAGTGCTGACTGACATTAAAGATTTGATTTCATGCCTTATCACGGGTTCTTTTTTAAAAAAGTTTTTAACCAAGGCAAATAATGCCTTTTACAGTAAACGTCGGTTTTAAAAATATGGCTGGTCCACAGCTACTTTTCCTCAGCACACCTCTGCAGTGCACTGGACCAACTAGAAAAAAAATGTTAGGCATATTTCACCCAACAGACGATCAAGAACTTTCATTTGATCGATTTGAGGTTGTTCCAAAAGAGGCTCATTCCTTGGGATCTACGAAAGCAGTTTGTAAAACATGATCGCCAAGCTAACGTTGATGAACAATACCAGCATGATCATTTGCTGCCTTGAAAACCAGTCCTGCAAATAAAAATAGAAATTACTTTAATCCCAATTATCTAATACGCAAAACTTTCATTAGAACAAGACTATTCAGTAATCTTAAGCTATATAATAATTGATTTCATTTTCAATACAATTATAAAAAAATAAATAAAAAGATAAAAATAAAAAAATAAAATTGAATTCTTAATTTCTGTGAATAATTTTATTTATAAATAAAATAAAAAAGGATTTAACAGGGTTTCTATGGACTCGCCTTTTTCCTTTGAGTCTGCCACAAGTATATTCTATATAGTAATTTTTACTTTAATTGATCTTGGAAACATGTTAAGGAAAATTACTGCAAAAAAAAAAAATAATAATAATAATAATAATAATAATAATCTGCTTCTGGAAAATACAGAATGTAGCAACCCTGTTTAAGGTAAGATTAATTTTTACTTTCTCTTACCCATAAGGTAGAGAAAGAATTGTTTTGGGGTCAAATTTTTGAAATTGAGTTTTTGTTATATTTACACGTTTTGAGGTCCCCTGAATCCAAAAATCATGTTTTTAGCGGTTGGTCTCTGTGTGTGTGTGTGTGTGTGTCTGTCTTTTATCAGCATATCTCAAAAACAAATTATAGCAGAAAGTTCAAACTTAGTATTCTAAATGTGTATCATATAGAAATGCTACACTAAAGTTTTAATTGAGATCAAGCAAATGGTACGTGGACACCCAAGAGAATTCAAATACATTATGTCTATGGAGGAAATTGCAGGTAAGTAGAGCTTAACTTCTATAAACTTCACTAAACCAAATGAAACGAATATATATTTTTTATATGCGTAAAAATATGTTTGATGTAGAATATGGTATAGAAATCATTCACTTTTTGTTTACAGGGCTACACAAAAGAACTAGATTATAATACGACAATACTGGCTGCCAATATTTAAGCCATAATACATTCTTTTTTATTTGTTAATGAAAGTGCTTTATTATAATATTTTACCATGTCCAGGAAAGCTGCTCAGGAATGGAAATTAATTCCTCAATATGATAAATAATGTATTTTTTGAAGCTAAATATTCATTGATTGGTTTTTGTATATTTACACGTTTTGAGGCTTCCTGAATACTGAAGTCAAGTTTTATAGTTTAATCTTTGTCTGTGTCTGGTAGAGATGATTAAAAACAAAGAATATCAGGCGATCCAAATGATGTATTTTGAAATTAATATACGTTTGTTACTAGAAAAGTTTGCTCAAGATTGATAAGTTTCAAAGAATGATGCATGTGAAAGTTGTCTGAATAATTTTAAATGAACTTTTGAACTTAATAACAGATTTGAATTCTATATAAATGTAGATACAATAATGAAACGGGCTTGGGGGGGGGGGAGGGGGGCGGTAGCCCCCTTCACATAGATTTATTTGTCAAATAAAGCTGTTATGAAGTATAATTTGATTTGTTTTAACGTAGGTTTACATAATATTACTCGTTATCTTAACCCTTAATCTTCATTCTGTATTTATAGTATTAAATTTCAAGGTAAGAGCAAGTCGTGTGAGTGAGACACCCGATTATTTACTTTCTCTTACCCTCTATGTGAAAGAGAAATATTTTTTTGGGTCAGAATTTCGAAATTGAATTTTTATTATGTGTATACGTTTTTTTTTTTTTTTTTTTTTTTTTTGGTACACTGAATCAGAAAAACGGTTGATCTGTCTGTCTGTCATCAGCGTATCTTAAAGATAAATAGTAGCAGCATTTCCCGTTTGAATTCGTCTTAAATTATCTTAGATTGGCGAACTTTTGTGTGTGGATGTTGATTAGGTGTACGCATTATGTACTTTGTCGAGATATCGCAAAACTTCGAACTTAGCCACTGGGGAAGGGGGAGTAAGAATCGGGTAAGTTGCTTCCGAAAGCAGTGGGAACACGGACTCCTCACGTTGCGCGCGAGAAAAATCTCTACCGAGCACAGCGGGAACTTTAACTCAGGTTAATTAATGATGATATGGGATTTTGACAACTCATTTCAATATTGTGTCCAGCAAAGCGGTCAAAGCCTGCTAGTATTTTGAATAAAATTATGTATCATACAAGGAGCTTACTACCTATGTATCATATAAGAAGTACTTTGTACCAAGTCATTTGTAGCTGTTAGTCCGCCATCTATGTACAAAAGATTTTTAAAGCTGGGTTCCTCGAAATGTCAAACTGGGTGATTTAAGAAAAAAATCTGATGTGGGCACCACATGACTTCCTTATACACTTTTAGAAAAATACATAATGTTAAAAAACATTGACACTGGACCCGAAACAGTTGGCTAAAAATATTTAAAAAAAAAATGAATTATCACCGTGTTCTGAGGTTTTCTGAAAGTTAGTTAAAAATCGATTGCAAGATTTGTACTGGTAACGCTGACGAAGGCAGCAGGGACCCGAAAAAATTGGCTAAAAGTATTAAAAAAAGGCATTTTCACCATGTTCTGAACTATTCTGAAATTTCAAATGTCTAGCTAGTCGGGAAGTTAGTTAAATAAATTTTCTGTTGAACCATATAAACGCTGCCGAAGGCAGCAGGGACCTGAAACAGTTGGCTAAAAGTATTAAAACGATGCATATCCACCGTGTTCTGAACTATTCTGAAAGTTTCAAGTGTCTAGCTAGTCGGGAAGTTAGTTAAATAAATTTTCTGTTGAGCCATATAAACGCTGCCGCAGGCAGCAGTGACCCAAAACAATTTGCTAAAAATATTTTAAAAATGCATTGTCACAGTGTTCTGAGCTTTTCCGGAAGTTTTAAATGTCTAGCTACTCGGGAAGTTAGTTAAAAATCGATTCCAAGATTTGCACTGGTAACGCTGCCAAAGGCAGCAGGGACCCTACACAGTTGGCTAAAAGTATCAAAAAAAATATTTTCACCGTGTTCTGATCTAGTCTGAAAGTTTCAAATGTCTAACTAGTCGGGAAGTTAGTTAAATAAATTTTCTGTCGAATCATATAAGCGCTGCCGAAGGCAGCGGGACTTGAAATAGTTGACTAAAATTATTAGAAAAATGTATTGTCACCGTGTTGTGAGCTGTCCTGAAAATTTCAAATATCTAGCTAGTCGGGAAGTTAGTTAAAAATCGATTGCAAGATTTGTCTATACCGTTTTTTGATACATTATGGCCAAAACCTATGTATTTTTGTCATTATGAACCTAATTTTCCTAAATATCTCCAAAACGGAAAAGCATACAAAGTCCAAAAAGGGAGGTGCACAACTAGATGTTATAACAAACCTATGTACCAATTCGCAACTTTCTACGTCCAACCGTTTTTGAGTTATGCGACATACACACACACACACATACAGACGTCACGAAAAATCGCGTAAAATCCCTTATATCTCTAAAACGAGAGCTCGTGTTAAGACGACACTTGCAGGTGTGTAACTAGACATCATGACAGTCACATGTATAAATTGGCAACATTCAGCGATCATTCGTTTTCGAGCAATTTGAAATACAAAATCCATTTCGCAAATCGGGATTACTATACTTCCTTATTACTTCCTTATACAAAGTATAAGGAAGTATAGTAATCCCGATTTGCGAAATGGATTTTCTATTTCACATTGCTCAAAAACGAATGGTCACTGAATGTTCCCAATTTGTACGTGTGACTGTCATGATGTCTAGTTGTACACATGCAAGTGTCGTCTTAACACGAGCTCTCGTTTTAGAGATATAAGCGACTTTACACGTTTTTTCGTGACGTCTGTATGTGTGTGTGTCTGTGTGTGTGTGAGTATGTCGCATAACTCAAAAACGGTAGGACGTAGAAAGTTGCGAATTGGTACATAGGTTTGTTATAACATCTAGTTGTGCACCTCCCTTTTTGGACTTTGTATGATTTTCCGTTTTAGAGATATTTAGGAAAATTAGGTTCATAATGGCCAAAATGTATCAAAAAACGGTAATAACTCAAAAACGGTTTGGACAAATCTTGCAATTTAACTAACTTCCCGACTAGCTAGACATTTGAAACTTTCAGAAAAGCTCAGAACACGTTGACAATGCATTTTAAAAATATTTTTAGCCAACTGTTTCGGATACCTGCTGCCTTCAGCAGCGTTTATATGATTCCACAGAAAAATTATTTAACTAACTTCTCGACTAGCTAGACATTTGAAACTTTCAGAATATTTCAAAACACGGTGAAAACGCATTTTTGAAATACTTTTAGCGATCTGTTTCGGATTCCTGTTGCCTCCGGCAGCGTTACTTGGACAAATCTTGCAATCGATTTTTAACTAACTTCCGACTATCTAGACATTTGAAACTTTCAGTAAAGCTCAGAACATGGTGACAATGCGTTTTTTAAATATTTTTAGCAAATTGTTTCGGGTCACTGCTGCCTTCGGCAGCGTTTATATGGTTCAACAGAAAATTTATTTAACTAACTTTCCGCTAGCTAGACATTTGAAACTTTCAAAATAGTTCAAAACATGGTGAAAATGCATTTCTTTTAATATTTTTAGCCAACTGTTTCGGATCCCTGTTGCCTTCGGCAGCGTTACCTGGACGAATCTTGCAATCGATTTTTAACTCACTTCTCGACTAGCTAGACATTTGAAGCTTTCAGTAAAGCTCAAAACATGGTGACAATGCATTTTTTAAATATTTTTAGCAAATTTTTTCGGGTCACTGCTGCCTTTGGCAGCGTTTATATGGTTCAACAGAAAATTTATTTAACTAACTTCCCGACTAGCTAGACATTTGAAACTTTCAGAATAGTTCAGAACATGGTGAAAATCCATTTTTTAAATACTTTTAGCCAACTGCTTCGGATCCCTGCTGCCTTCGTCATCGTTACCTGTACAAATCTTGCAATCGATTTTTAACTAACTTCCCGACTAGCTAGACATTTGAAACTTTCAGAAAAGCCAGAACACAGTGGTAATACATTTTTAAAACATTTTTAACCATTTGTCTTGGGTCCAATGACAATGCTTTTTAACATTATATATTTCTAAAGATGTATAAGGAAGTCATGTGGTGCCTACATCAGATTTTACTTTGTATAAGGAAGTAAAAAGTTTGATAATTTCTGATACATATGCACAAATGCTTTATTATTATTATTTTTTTAATTATATGCATCAAAAACAATTGGCGACTTTCCTTTTGGAGGTTTATTTATTTTTATGTATTTGTCTTAAATCATGAAATCAATCAATGCACATATGATCATCATTTTAAATCTAGATGATAATAACTTAAAATCGAAGTCCTTTAGTAAAGGGGGAAAAAGTCAAATAATCTCAAAAATTGGACTTTCAAATGCCTGAAAACATGTTTATTTTTTAAAAGAAAAAGGAAAAAATCGAAACCTCTATCAACTATAGAAATACTGTGTGCATTCTACTTACACAAACGCTTAGCACAAGGAGCATTAAAAAAATAAGTTTCGTCCTGCATTTTTACTAGAAAGTTTTAATACAAACAAAACATACCGTAGCATATATATATATATATATATATATATATATATATATATATATATATATATATACAGGGCCGAAACTAGGATTTTTTTCACCCGGGGCAAAGAGAGAGATTTTGGCGCCCCCCCCCCCCCCCAACTCCAACCAGAAATTAAAATTTCAAAGGAAATTTTACAAAGTTTTTATGGCCATTTTATTTTCAACTGCATTCATAAGAAATAAATATTGAATTTAATTCAATTTTTTGATAAATTTACAGATTTTGAAATGTATTATGATTATATTTAACGGATGTGTGCGTGTGTCTGAATGGGATACAAATACTGAAGCTAATTTATGAACTGCTTGTTCGGAATTCCATGAAACCTTGTGTGCAGCTGAATTCTGACATATACTGGTAATGTCTAGTTTTTGATATATATCGCTCGACTTGCAGCACTTTTATGCCACGTTTTCTTATAACTATATCTCAGCATCTCCAGGACGGAATTTAACATATTTTATACATTATATGCTTGTTATGAAAAACAGAGTTTACAAAACAAAACAGAATCGCAACATGTGTTTCGTGTCGAAAAACTTAGCATGACACTTCGCCAGACGTAAAAATGTACAAGCACAAGTAGAGGCTACAACCAGCCGATTTTTATTTTAACGTATATGTTTTATATCTTTATAACATTTCTTGAAAAAAAAAAAATGAAGTTGTGAATCAAAGCATTATTTCAGGGGGGGGGGGGGAGAAGAAAAGCGTATTATAGAGAAAGATTTAAATTAAGCTACAGTTATTATTTTTATTTATTTATTTATTTTTACTGGTTTAATGATAGTTTCTTTTTCTATCCTCTCTCTTAAATTAATGGTATTTATAAATGACAATTCTAAAACAAGTGAATGTAAATTTCATATTCAATTACTTGAACTGAAAATATCATTTTGAGAGAATTTAAAATGATATTTTGAATATTATAGTCGTTACATCAACTATACTGCAGAGAAATAAACAGACAAATATTTAAGTTTTTAATATAATTAAGATGCATAAATTAATAGATATGAACAAGTATCTAAAAACTACTCATATCCATCAAGTGCGAACTAGCCGTTAGCTGTCTAAATACACTGCGCAGAAAAAAAAAAAAAAAAAAAAAAAATTCGAGGTCTCATACCATTCCTGCTGATTCTCATATAAAATGATCTCCTGAATCCGAATATGACCCCCCATTTTGCCCAATCACCCACCGTTTTCTCGGGACACCACCCTTTCTGTTACTGTTTGGTAGTTTTATGGCCATAAATTTGATTTGGAGAATGGAAAAGAATTATTTTAATACTTTGATTATTAATAAAATATAAAAAATAAAATTTGTAATTTCAGTGGCAAATCCCTCTCCACCTCCTAAATTTTCCCCTTGCTGCAAATGTTCATGTTTTAGAATTTTTCATTTCTGTATCCCCTCAAAAGACATTTAACAGTTAAAACAATCCCTTCACCCCTTTCAAATAAATTTATAGCCATAAAAATATCGGAAAATGATAAAAAATAGGGGAGCGTCCCCAAATAATGGTGGGTGATAGGGCAAAATGGGTGTCATAATCGTATTCAGGAGGTTATTTTACATAAGAATTTGCAAAAATGGTGTTGGAGCCGATTTTCATGCAGAGCAGTGCCATTTGTAGGTAATCTTTTTAAAAATCATTTTCAGGAAATAAAATAGAAAGGCAGGTTCTAGTCTATGAATATTCTCGGAACCAATCCAAGAAGACTATTATTAGATAGAACCACTAACTTCATGGTAATAGGATTATATACACCACAAAATAAGAATATCGTTTGTTCAAAAATTATATTCTACAGCTTTTTACAGAATCTCTCATGGGTAAATGTACAGCTTAGAGTTCAACAGAATTCGCTTCTGTGCAGATAGCCAACTTTTGCACTCTTTGACAAACAATTAGCTGCGAGAAACAATGCATAATATATAGAAAAAATGAACTCCGATAAAACTGAGAAAGGGCTTGCTGATTTTGGCAATCCTGAACTATTTTCTGCCAAATTTGATCGCTAATCTCGTGATGTCACTAAATTCATCACCAATGTAGATGATAACTTGTCACAGAGGGAATGCTTTGGCGACAAAGTTCGCAACCTGGCATTAATTTTGGTGAAAAATAGTGGCTTAATATTGCCGAAATTTAGAAGCTGGCATGACCTACTGTTTTCTTGCACAGAACTAACTTCATCAAAAGTTCTACAAATCACTAATGAGAATATAAAAAGGAAAGAGTCATTACTATAATTATTGTTGACAAGAGCCTGTCTATTTCTTTGCGTATTACTTTATACACGGTATTACAGTTAAAAGGGAAATAGATGGCAGATTTCTTCACTTCCACGGAAATGGGCATTAGCGTCATATTTTGCGACTTGGCGAAAGATTTGGCAATTTGGCACCCAATTTTGGCGAAAAGTTGTAATTTAGGGTAGCCAAAGTTTAGAAGATCTAACTTCAATAGAAACCGACTTGTAAAATTTTCGAGGTTAATTCATTAGTTTCTAGAGTATAACTATCTCGAAAATTCTATAAATCACTAGCAAGACTGGATCAGTTCAGTTTCTGTTTGGACTGCCAGCTGAGCGTACATCTCTAAGAACTTTAAGCATTTGGTCATTGTTCTGAATTAGTAAAATTCCTGTTCTGTGGTGTAGGCTGTTCATGAGTACGAAAAACTGGTTTATTCGATTGCTTCAAGAATAATCATTGATTATTGATTTTATTCGGCTGTTTCCAGAATATTCATTAAATAAAATGCATTCAACTAGAACCTACAAGTCTTTACGAATTACTTTCTACGTGCAAGAATGTGAACAAATTTTGTAACTATCAATATTCACGCTAATATTAATTTCTGTTAAAATCTGTATGACGGAAAGTTATATATAATTGTAAAAAAACTTGTATTTTCGGTCATCATCGATATAATATTCGTGGATATTCCAAAAGGGAAAGGCGCACAAAAACACCAAAATGAGAGATGCACAACAACTGTTGTAACAAACTTAGATGTGAAATTGCAACGCTATACGTCTACTTGTTTTTGAGTTATACGAGATACACACACAATACGTACACACAGACGTCACAAAAAATCGCATAAATTCGTAGTTATCACAAAAGCGGGAGTTCATGTCAAGACCAAAATTGGTAAATAACAATTCCAAATATAAATTTGCAACTCTCTATGACTATTCGTTTATGAGATATGCGATTCCCAAAATCCATTTCGCAAAATGGTTTCATAATACTTCCTTATGCTTTGAATAAAGAAGTAAAAAGTATAGTAAAAGTACAGACATTTTATTTCATTGGTAATATTTATAAATATACATGTTAGGAGGTAGTGGCGGCTTTAGTTGTCATAGTACTTTGATAGGGACTTGCTCAGCCTTGTGAATGATAGCTCCTAACTCAATTATTAACTAGTTATTTTGCATTCTTTTTGCCCTTTTATTTTTAGTGCACTGGATTATTTTATAACATTATGGCCTTATTTTGACATACTTATTTTAATATTTTAACGGTCACACTTTTAATAGTCACGACGGCGCCCTGAGATTTTTTATTTTTTTTCCTTGTGAATCATAATTTCAAAAGAGCCTACTGAAGTTTAATCAAATATACTACGTATTTTCCAACCATTTACTTTTTTAAAACCTTGGCTGAAAGTCAGGGACCACTTGTAAATAACTTTTCTTCGATTGCGAGAATATTTTACCACGCTCACTAATCTTAAAAGAATATTGTTAGTCTTGGAGAACACTCTATCCACCATGCTTTTCCTTGTAAATGAATTCTGTTATCTATTAATCTTCTTTCTACTTTTTTTTTCTTTTAACTTTGAATTTTTATATATTTATTTATTTTTTAAATGTGTAAATAAGGCAACAAACCAGCCTTTTTCGGCGCCCTTCTCCATCTGGCGCCCGGGGCAAATGCCCCGCTCGCCCCCTCTAGTTTCGGCCCTGTATATATATGTATAAAGTTGTGATTATTTGTCCCCATAATCGACAACAGTATTGATGCCTTTGTTGTACTGTGATATCTATTTCAAGAAACAACCTGGTAAAAATATGTGTCTTTAAGGAAGTTTTACACAGAGCTTGCTGCACTTCTTCATTGCTTCAGTAGTGATGTTCCGACAGTGTCAGTGAAAGAGAAATATGGAAATCTGATGTGGCAGGCTCGGAGTTGTGGGCCACATGCTCCAATTTCTTTCATCGTAGACAACGAATTTGTTCATTTGTGTCCTTTGCTGTGTGTGTTATTGTTAAAGAACAAAATACATCGACTCAAGGGTCTTGTCTTCTTACATCGAATAATGGATTTCAGTTTGGTGAAAGTGTGGATATAGTACTGATGATTCCTGAAGTGGAGAAATCGATCAAAATGACACCCTTCGCCTCCCAGAACACTGTCAGCATAACTTCCCTGCAGACTGCGACTTTTTATTATTTATTTATTTATTATTATTATTATTACTGATGAATTAGGATGCTTCCACGTCATTGAGGTGCACTTGGTTGGGTCACTTCCGAAGCAATGTAGAAGCGTAGCAGTTTATAGAAAACATTCTTAAATCACTGCGTAGAAACATATGCACGATTATTATTATTATCATGTTTTTATCAGTTCGCTTTCTTGTTTGTTTGTCCATGTCCAGTACAAATCTTGCAATCGATTTTTAACTAACTTCCCGACTAGCTAGACATTTGAAACTTTTAGAATGGCTCAGAATAAGATGACAATGCATTCTTTTAATACTTTTACTCAGTTAATAAATGTTCGAAAATTTCTTATAATTGCTCTCTTTATTACGCATTTGATCATTTTCTTTCAAGTTGATGGGATAATTCATAAAAAAAAAAAAAATGAATACATAGAATTGTCAAGTTTATATGATTCAACAGAAAATTTAAAAACGTGGAATATAAAAAGTTCTTTTTATCTTGTAATTATTTTTAAAAATTATACTATTTGTATTACTTTTATAGTAAAGACGCCAGAAGTCATTTGGCCTATGATAGATTTGTTAGACACTTTATCTGAAAGAAGTGAATTATGATATAATGAGACTTTTAAAGAAGGTGCTTTTTCATAATCATGAATTATGGTTGATATTTTTTGATAGAATGAATTCATTTAAAGCTGATTAATGAAATATTGTAATTGTTTTATCAAACTGAGTTTCAATTAATTCTACAATTATTTATTATAAAGTTGTTTACGATCCCCCCCCCCCCCCCACTTAATTTTAAATTTCTGTTTTGCAAGGACAGTGCAACGAAGGTAGTCTGAATGACCAAGGGAAAAAAAATATGAAGACATAATTAATGGAACATTACTTTTTTGACGATATCTGCACAAAAATTACTCCTAAGATACATTTGCATTGTAATAAACAAATATATCTTTACATAGCAATTGTAAAATATATTAAGAAAATTGAAATAAGTTTGACATTAACAAATTTTATTGTATTTGAATTTTGCTTTAAACCTTTTTGTATAACTATGCTTTCAAAACATCACAACAAATTTTTGTGGGGTTTATATATTTTTCTATATATTTTTGACTACATTACATTATACTGCTAGTGCTATCAAATTCACATTTTGTTCTTTTCTATATTAAAGTCGAAACCAAAACTGACTGTATCAATCTCAGTTTCCAAACTGAAATAATATGAATATGGTTTTGCATTTATTGCTAAGAATTTTGTGAAAATAAATAAATAATAATAAAATAGAATAAATAAAAGATTCCCGTTTTCAAATATCTAAAATTACATCAATAAAAAAGGGAATGATATTACAACGCTACTGAAATTTTATTTGCGAACGAAGAGTTAGATGAGTAGATCGTGTTTACTAGAAATAGTGCGAATTTCTTTTCTTTTACATAAATAACCGTAGTTAACTTTTTTCAGTGTCTAGCGTTGAACGGGAGAAGGTCGGTGCCTAAGAATGAGCACTGTGTTCTTCCCTCACCCACTTTCTAATTTTTATTAAAATAGAAATACCCGAGGTCAGGGATCGCTTTTGACTGTTGACGACACACAGCTTTCACCGAGTGACTGACTTTATTTCGTAAACTAAGACAATAGAAGAGCTTAGTGGATGAACATTACATGTTTTGTGACGGTTTAGTGAATTTAAGAAAATCAACAGTAAACAAGTAATGGACCATGTACATAATAAGTTCTACCCAAAAATCTCATATTTTGCAAAAGTGTCACTTAACATGTTCATCCACTCAGCTCTTTAACTGCTCGTTAAAATTATAATGCGTAATGCATGAATGCGTATACAGCATATGAATCGTTCTGTTATCAGAATTTTTGGCCTATCTACTGTTTTTACAGTGGGTAATCAAACTATTAGAATTTATTACTATTATTATTATTTTTGACGTTCTTTTGTTTTTTAAAACAATACTGGGCGAAATGGCCTTGAATTTCAGACATGCAAAGAACATTTAAAAACTCACACTTTCCACTATCAATTTAGTCCACACTGAGAAAAAAATCTGTAACTGACATCGAGAATCTAAATTGTGGCTCTAGAAAAAATAGTTCCATGTCATCCTTATAAATTCTAGTCCCCTTGGAAAGCGAGTTTTAGAAACCCCTATTTGAATTCTAGAGAGTTTGTCTATATTATCGAGGTCAAACCAATTTGAAAACATCTCCAAATAAATACGAACACAAGAGGCAGGTTTCAGCAACTATAATCTTGGTTTATGACCCAATTCTAGATAATCAAGCGAGAATTTCTCGCTATACAAAAGATTCAGAATTGTTTCACCATCTAGAAATGTGTAGACTAGAAATTGTCGATCATTTCGTCTGTTCAGTTTATTGGCGTGCCTTATGCGCATAGCACGGAAATCTATATTTCTAGTTAAGGGATTTAGAAAATGGCCACTTATACATTCTAAATGAAGACGGTATATATATATATATATATTTTTTTTTTTTTTCTTTTTCTTTTTCTCAGTGCAATGCAAAGTGCAATTAGGGGACCAACCGAAAATTGAAGAAAAACACAAATACTTTGGATCACCCTGTATCATTAAATGCTACAAATGACTTGTAACTTTAACACATTGTTGCACTTACTATGTACATATTTTTTTTTTTTTTTTTTTTTTTGTGGGAATTGCACAATTATTTACGCAGATTTTTTTTTTCAAAAACTATTATTATTATTATTTTGGAAAGTTTTTTGTTTATAATAAGAACGGATTTCCATAAGATTTTACAAAACTTGCAGAAAAATTGGCAATACATTAGAGAAACATTATTCTGTAACATAAAATTCACACATGCAATATTCTCTGGGATATGAGCTTTTATAATACAAAAGCACCACAGAACTAGCGTTTTAAAGTATCAAGCACAAAACTTTGAATAAACACCATAAAATGCAATAAACTCGCAACAATTGTTTGCTCCTTTGTTTGCCTGAGGAAGAAGGGTCGTGTTTTCTTTCGACCCAAAACAATTGTTGCGAGTTTATTGCATTTTATGGTGTTTATTCAGTTTTGTACTTATGAACTTTTATAGTAAATATATACTGCGTAACTTTTGAACGCAGTATATACTTTTTGTACTTATGAACTTTTATAGTAAATATATACTATAGTAAATATATACTTTTTACTGCGCATGCGCAAAAGAGGGAAAAACTTTTATTACATGGGTTCACAGATAGATATATTGGTCAACTTATGTCAAAAATTCTTTCGAATAGAGTAAAAATTAAGCAAATTGTCGGCTAAAGAACAAACTAGATTTTAGATATTTTCCAGAGTTGAAATTTTATAAGAGGTTTTTCACATAATACGTATATGATATGAAGATCCAGTTATTTCAACTGCATTTCGAAACTTCATTTTTGTGAAAAACCCCTAACTGTCTTGTAACTCTTAACATACTTTTGTTTATTTACTGAGTTATAAATTCATAAGGGGTTAAAAAAAAAAAAAAAAAAAAAAAAAAAACTTTTGCAACGTGGTTGAGATAATTGGATCTTCAAATAAAATACTTGGGCATGTGAAAACCCCCTTATGAAATTTAAACTTTGAAAAACATCTAAAATCCAGTTCGTTCTTTTGCCGACAATTTGCTTAATTTTTACTCTGTTCAAATGAGCTTTTGACATTCTTTGCGTAATATATCTAGCTTACGTATGTGATAAAAAAAATTCTATCTTTCACAGATGTGCTGTAATAAAATGTTTACTATAAATACTCATATCTCAGCGAATATTATGCGTGTGAACTTATGTTTCAGAATAATGTTCTGTCAATTTTTCAGTAATTTTTGTAAAATTTTACGGAAATATGCTCGTGCCAAAAACATGGCAAAATATTTAATAATTTTTGATTTATATATATATATATATAAGTGTCAAAATAATTGTGTAATTTCCAGATAAAAGTGTACAAATATTGTATATAGTAACTGCAACAATGTGTTAAAGTTACAAGTCATTTGTAGCTTTTTATGATACAACGTGATTCAAAGTACTTGTGCTTTTCTTAAATTTGTGACTGGTCACCTAATTGCACTTCGGACTAAATCAATTGGGGAAAAATATGAGTTTTAAATGCATGTCTTAAGTTCAAGGCTATTTTATCCAGTACTTTTTTTTTTTTTTTTTTTTAAGAAAATCGAAAAAATGTAAAAAAAAAAAAAAAAAAAACACTAGCATGTTGTGGCCACCACTGCATTGGTTTGAAAACCACACATGTTATAAAAAAAAAACTTTTTATCTCCACGAATATGTTTATTTGTTTGGGAATGTTCCACTGACATACAAATGAACATACGGTTAACAGTGAATGCTAGTTTTCTTGAAGTTGAGACTAATTTAGATGGAATAGTTATTTCATAAAATTCCTTTCCTTACATTTTTGTAAGTAGCCAGGTACAACGCCAAGCTCGAAATTGAAAGTTTGCGGGTTTAATACTCGAGCCAGCTGAAGACCGTCGTTGGTGGCTGGTGCACATTCGATCAGTCATGGCGGCAATGCCTTTCTCCCTGTTGAGTATCAAAATTGCGATGGCATGTCTTTAGACCACCTGTACGGTTTGAGTCCCAGACCGTTGCTAATTGTTCATGTCTTTGCTCCAGTGCGACGTAGAACCTACTCAATCTCAATTCCCAATCATAAATTTTTATTAAAGAGTTCGGGTAGATCCCAGGATAAACCCGGTATATTTTATATTTTGCCCTGAACGGAGCTCGAGTTACCAACGAACACTGATTTTCTTGATGATACCAATAACTCATATTGGTTAAAAATCCTTTAGCTCGAAATTTTTATCAAAATCGTTAGGGCCATTTCTGAGAAATTCAGTACATATATACAAGATTAATTTGAATAATAATAAGGAGGATTTTTATGTTCACTCCAATTCCTTAACTTGGATAACTAGATTTCATTTTAATTCTCTTGCGGTTCAATAAGATTTCTATTCATATTATATAAATTTGTGCATATTTTTATTATTAACACGCTTTTACTAACTTTACATGATGTAATTATTAATGTATGTAACAGAATCTTGCAATTCGATTTTCGACCACTTCTGGTCGTCCAATCAACCTGAAATTTTGCACTCGCCTTCGTAATCGATGAAAATACTATATACAAGTGTTTCCAGGCGCCTTACCCTTCAGGGGCAGGTTCCAGGAGCAAACAATATATATATAACGCTGTCGTTTGCGACACAGAATTTGGTCGTATTTGTATAACGTTGAGTGGCAATAATTAATTTTTTTTATTTAAAGATTTAAAAGTATGTGAATAATCTGGTGTGTCACTCACATACGACTTTCTATTACCTTGCATTTCAATATTATAGATTCCGGCAGTTATTTGTTTTTAAGTTATGTTAATAACAGATATACATTCAGACCAATCGCTGAGAATTGGATTTTCGTATTCAGGGCACCTCAAAGCGTGATGTTATAGAGAAAACGAGTTGAAAATAGAACTTCGAAATATATTTTATTTACAGTATGGACGTGAACAATTAATTTTCCTTCCTGAGCAGTGTTCGTCGACATAGAAAAATGTAGCAAATTAATACACTTTCATTATTAACTTGACATGATGTATGTAACTATTAATAGTATTAATGTATGTAACGGAATCTTGCGATTCAATTTTCAGCCACTTGTGGTCGTCCGATTGACCTGAAATTTTGCACACGACTTCATAATCAATGACAAACTACATACAAGTGTTTCCAAGCGCCTTTTCCTTCAGGAACAGGTTCCAGGGGCAAGCAAAAAATCTATATTATAAAACGCTATCGCATGCGGCACAGGATTTGGCCATATTTGTGTAACGTCCTGTGACAATAATTAAATTTTTTATTTAAAGATTTAAAATTATGTCAATAATCTTGTGCGTCACTCATACGACTTTCTCTTACCCTACATTTCAATACTATAAAGATTCATTTATTTGTCTTTAAGTTATGTTAATAACAGATATACCTGCTGGTCAATCGCTAAAAATTAGACTTTAGTATTCAAGTTACCTCAAAACGTGATATCATACAGAAAAAAAAAAAAAAAAACAGAGTTGAAAATAGAATTTTGAAAAAAAAAAATTATTTATAGTATAGGTATGAAAAATTAATTTTCCTTCTTGAGAAGAGTGTGTCGACATAGTAAAATGTAGCAAAGCACTTCCATCAATTACATTCAATAGAAAAGATCGTTTAGCTTAATTTGGGATAGCTTTTTATATTGTCTATAAATTATATGCACATCACACTGTGTACATAATTTAGTTTCATTTGAAAAACACCTAACACAAAATGAAATACATTTCCAGCAATTTCCAAGTATAGCTCTAATACAGCCAAATATATATCCAAATACTTTGGGTAGCCGTGTATGATTTTCGGATTCGAAGGACTTCAAAACGTGCAAATATAACAAAAACTAAATTTTGAAAATTTGATCCAAAAACAATACTTTCTCTACTATATATATATATATATATATGGGTAAGAGAAAGCAATACTATCACTGCGATTACCTGGCCTCTCTTCCGACACGATTATGTGTATGATACGGACATTTCATCCGTCCGTGTCGATTTTGGTTCAGACAGGGTGCATGTAATTAAACCAATAGAGATACATTTTTCCGCTAAATACAGCTATGGTACCACTGAAAGGCGAATGTTGCCATTAATTTTGAGTTTGGACATCTACGGTACCACGGTAGATTCAGCGGTTACGTGTTTGGGATCACGTCTTTTTGCTGCTGGCCAAGCTTACGTGGCGATCAGTTTGCGTAAAGTCACTGAATGTTCTTCAAATAGAAGAACTTGACTGCTCAAACTAGCAGGAAAGTTTGGTGTACTGGTGACGCATTAGATGAAATAGCTTGATTGCGAAGACATGAATGAAAGAATTTTGAGCGTTGATTAGTTGTCCTACTTAAATTATAACGACCTAAGTGTCATAACTTACAGCTTCAGTTTTGCTTTAATGTTAAAAGAGTAGTAAAATTATAGTTTATTAAAAGGAATAAGTGTCATTACTCATATTTATAGGATCATGTTAGTTTAAGACTAAAAAGAAATAAGTGATATTTTAATAAAATGCAAAGACTTGAGTGTCATTAATTATAGATTAAATTTTTCTTCAAGATTAAAAAATGTAAAATAGAATTATAGTTAAGGGGAAAAAAAAACGCTTTTATTGAAATGTGAGCTAAAAAGCACAAAATTGTTTATAAATATAAAATTTTTATTGGGTAGAGGTAAGATGTAACCTAATCCTTGAACTAAGCTTCGCTTCGAATAAGAATAATGGGAAAAAAAAGTGGGGTACTCGATTTCAGTTGTCGTAAATTTTTGATCGCTGACTATTTATAAAGATAGACAAATTATGAGAATATAAATAAAGAGCACACCACGCTTTTTTTTTTTTTCATTAAAATAAGTTATATTTATCTGTATTTTCATCAATATTTTATTCTTATCCGAAGCTTAATTCAAGGATTAGGTTTCATCGAGTTGCGAGCAAAAACTTTACATTTATTTTGTGCTTTTTAGTTCACATTTCAATAAAAGCGTGTTTATTATTATTTTTTTTTTAATTATAATTTTACTATACTATTATTAATTATATGGTAATTAATTTTGAAAAATGATTTTTCATTAAATCTCATAACCTACTTAAAACGGTATTTTTCCTAGCATGAAGGCAAATTTCATTACATAAGTCATACAGAATGCAATTTGAACTTTACGCAAACGATTTTGCATTCATGTTTTTGCGATAGAATTTTAAAATAATGATTTGGCATCTTCTGTAATAACATTTTTCTATTCTTTTCATTAGAATCTATTTATTCTTTTAAATGGCCTCTTAAAATTGATAGAGGTAATATTAAAGGAACAACTATAGTATTTCCCCTCAGCTAGATTTGGCGATTTTTTGTTGGCGATTATGGCTGAATCCTAAATCTAAAAATCCTAAATCATATAGCATAAATGATAAAATCGTAAGCTAAATTATAAATCATAAAATCATAAATCCAAAACAAATAGCATGCAGGCTGCCATATTATATCTCAAACAATCCAGAACGACATCGTTATCGTTTAAATCGGCGCCAAAGAAAAATCGCCAAATTCAGCTCAGGGGAAATACTATAGTTGTGCCCATTTTATTATTAAAGTTTACTTTGTATGGTCCATTTTTTGTTGTTTTTTGTAATTCTTGTATTTATATCAAGTGTCTTTCCTACTATCGAATGAAATTGGTTACATATCAAAACATGTATTAAATAGCAGCAATAAAATTTGATGAGTAAAACAACTACAAATTACAAACATAATACAAATTATCACAAAAGAATGTTGTGCTTCAAATTGCTGGTGATTGTGATATTTCAGGATATCATAACGCGTTTAAAACGTTTTTATTAACTTCAAATTTTTACTATTACACAAGAAGAAAACGATTATCGTTGCTTACTAAATTTATCAATAAATAAATAAAACTCCTTTATATTTTCTTAATTCAATAATAATAATTTATTACTTTACTTTCCGAATATTACATGTAAGGAAAGTATTGTAAGCATGATTTGCGAAATGGATTTTATTATCTCGCATACCTCAAAAAGAACTAGTATGTTGTGGCCACCACAAGACTTTCTCCTATATTTTCCTATACATATTCAATCAGTAACAATATTAAAAAAAAAAAAAAAAAAAAAATTATGAATTTTTTTCTAAGTTTTTTTTTTTTGGTTAAAAGTAAAAAAAATCGATAACTTTGTTTTAAATTATCACAGATTTATAGTTCAACCATTCGTTTTAAAGGTATTGACGAGATCTTTCGAATAATACCCATCTTCAAAATTTACCCCCCCCCCCGGGGGTGTACTAACCCCCCAGGGGGGGAAGCGATGCCCCCACATGCACAGAAATTTTTTCCTAGTTAACTAATACTATTATCAATAACTCATAATAATTTTAGAGTCACAAGTTAAAAATAACTCTCATTATGTACATTTAAACGAAATTTTGTCCTATACTGCCATGTTAAAAATTTAGAAAACATGAGATCACAGCGCCACCTGTTGAGCTTTTGATCCCCAAATGTAATAAGCACCAGTTTATGTCGGGGACCAACTAAATACCAAGTTTGGTTAAATTTCGTTTAAAAAAAAAAAAAAAAAAAAAAAAAGATTTTTTTTTGTTTTTTTTTCGTTAAAAGTAAAAAAAAATCGATAACTTTGTTTTAAATTATCACAGATTTATGGTTCAACCATTCGTTTTAAAGATATTGACGAGACCTTTCGAAAGATACCCATCTTGAAACTTTGCCCCCCCCGGGGGGTACTTCCCCCCCGGTGGGGGGGGGAAGAAACCGATGCCCCCACA
The DNA here is from genome assembly GCA_963930645.1 of Salticus scenicus. Taxonomy (NCBI): domain Eukaryota; kingdom Metazoa; phylum Arthropoda; class Arachnida; order Araneae; family Salticidae; genus Salticus; species Salticus scenicus. The sequence continues at coordinate 87,008,831 of OZ005648.1, forward strand.
TGCACAAAAATATTTTCCTAGTTAACTACTACTATTATCAACGAGATCTTTCGAAAGATACCCATTGTGAAAATTTACCCCCCCTGGGGGGTATTTCCCCCCTACGGGGGGGGAAGCGATGCCTCCCCATGAACAAAATTTTTTTCCTAGTTACATACTACTATTATCAATAATTCATACTAATTTTACAATCACAAGTTTAAAATAACGCTCATTATGTACATTTATACGAAATTTTGTCCCATTCTGCCATGTTAAAAGTTTACATAAAATGCGATCACAGCGCCATCTGCTGGGCGATTAATCCCAAAATCTAATCAGACACTTTCCATGTCAGGGTCCAACTATACACCAAGTTTGGTTTAATTTCATTCATCGGTTCGTGAGATACGGTGAAAAATACGAAATTTTGCGATTACAGCGCCACCTGCCGGACGATTGATCCCCAAATCTAATCAGCACCTTGCCCCGTCAGGTTCCAACTATATACCAAGTTTGGTTGAATTTCATTCATTGGTTCGTGAGATACGGTGAAAAATACGAAAATTTGTCCTATACTGCCATGTTAAAAATTTACATAAAATGCGATCACAGCGCCACCTGCTGGGCTATTGATCCCCAAATCTAATCAGCACAATGCCCCGCCAGGGTCCAACTATATACCAAGTTTGGTTGAATTTCATTCATTGGTTCGTGAGATACGGCGAAAACAATAAACCACAGGCAGACAGACAGACATTTTCTAAAAACTATCAATTCGTGTTCAGGACATCCCAAAACGTGTAGATCCGTCAAAAAACGGAGGTCGAAAATTTTCGCGAATCCAATACTTTCTCTATATTACATATAGAAGAAAGTAAAAAAAAAAAGTACTTGTAAAATGTTGCAAATTTATATTTGTATCTGTCAGAGGGTTGAAAGAAACCCGGGTTTTTTCAGAAATAATCCCAGCCCAATGAGTTTTTTCGGGTTTTATCAGGTTTTTTTTTTTTTTTTTTTTTGGGGGGGGGGGGTTATTGGGTTTAATCAGGGTTTTTTCAGAGTATTTTCGGCATTTATCAGAGTTTTCAAGAATATTTTCTTTCTTGCCGTTTTTAAACATTAATATATCATTATTGTATCATAACATTAACATATCATAATTGGGCAATTTAAAAAAATAAATTTTAATTATTCATTACAATCAAAATTTTAAAAATTTCAATTAAAAATTTCTAGTCTTTTCATGATTAAGTTAAAGAATTTTTTTAAATTAAAAAATTGTACTTTAATTATCTAAAATTCTGTTTATTTGCCCTTTACAACAACTAGTATGTTGTGGCCACCACAAGACTTTCTTCTATATTTTCCTATAGAAATTCACTCAGTAAAAATATTAAAAAAAAAAAAAAAAAAAATCCAAGTTTTTTTTTCGTTAAAAGTAAAAAAAAAAAAATCGATAACTTTGTTTCAAATTATCACATATTTATAGTTCAACCATTCGTTTTAAAAGTACTGACGAGACCTTTCGAAAGATACCCATCTTGAAAATGTACCCCCCCCCCCAGGGGATACTTCCCCAGGGGGGGAAGCGATGCCCCCGCATGCACGAAATTTTTTCCCTAATTAACTGTTACTATTATCAATAATTCATATTAATTTTACAATCACAGGTTAAGAATAACTCTCATTATGTACATTTATACGAAATTTCGTCCGATACTGCCATGTTAAAAATTTAGAAAAAATACGATCACAGCGCCTCCTGTCGAGCGATTGACCCCCAAATCTAATCAGCACCAGTTTATGTCAAGGGCCAACTAAATACCAAGTTTGGTTAAATTTCGTTAATTTTTACTTTCTTCTATATGTAATATAGAGAAAGTATTGGATTCGCGAAAATTTTCGACCTCCGTTTTTTGACGGATCTACACGTTTTGGGATGTCCTGAACACGAATTGATAGTTTTTAGAAAATGTCTGTCTGTCTGTGTGTCTGTATCATTTTTTTGTGGACGCTGTATCTCACGAACCCATGAATGAAATTTAACCAAACTTGGTATTTAGTTGCACCCTGACATGAACTGGTGCCCATTAGATTTGGGGATCAATAGCTCAACAGGTGGCGCTGTGATCGCATTTTATGCAAATTTTTAACATGGCAGCATAGGACAAAATTCCGTATAAATGGGCATAAAGAGAGTTATTTTACACTTGTGATTATAAAATTAATATGAATTATTGATAATAGTAGTAGTTAGCTAGGAAAAAAATTTTGTGCATGGGGGGGGGGGAAATCCCCCCCCCCGGGAAAGTAAATTTTCAAGATGGGTATCTTTCGAAAGGTCTCGTTGATAATAGTAATAGTTAACTGGGAAAAAATTTTTGTGCATTCCCACCCGGGGGGGCAAAATTTCAAGATGGGTATCTTTCGAAAGATCTCGTCAATACCTTTAAAACGAATGGTTGAACGATAAATCTGTGATAATTTAAACCAAAGTTATCGATTTTTTTTACTTTTAACAAAAAAAAACAGAAAAATATCGCAATTTTTTTTTTTTTTTTTTTTAACGAAATTTAACCAAACTTGGTATTTAGTTGGTCCCCGACTTAAACTGGTGCTGATTATGTTTGGGGATCAATAGCTCAACAGGTGGCGCTGTGATAGCATTTTATCTAAATTTTTAACATGGCAGCATAGGAGAAAAATTCGTATAAATGTGCATAATTAGAGTTGTTTTAAACTTGTGATTGTAAAATTAATATGAATTATTGATAATAGTAGTATGTAACTAGGAAAAAAATTTTCTGCATGGGGGGCATCGCTTCCCCCCCCTAGGGGGAAAATACCCCCCCAGGGGGGGGTAAATTTTCACATTGGGTATCTTTCGAAAGATCAGGTTGATAATAGTAGTAGTTAACTAGGAAAAAATTTTTGTGCATGTGGGGGCATCGGTTCCCCCCCGCAGGGGGGGGGGGAAGTTCCCACCCCGGGGGGGCAAAGTTTCAAGATGGATATCTTTCGAAAGATCTCGTCAATACCTTTAAAACGAATGGTTGAACGATAAATCTGTGATAATTTGAACCAAAGGTATCGATTTTTTTTAATTTTAACAAAACAAAACTTAGAAAAAAATCGCATTTTTTTTTTTTTTTTTTTTTTTAAACGAAATTTAACCAAACTTGGTATTTAGTTTGTCCCCGACATTAACTGGTGCTGATTATGTTTGGGGATCAATAGCTCAACAGCTGGCGCTGTGATAGCATTTTATCTAAATTTTTAACATGGCAGCATAGGACAAAAATTCGTATAAATGTGCATAATAAGAGTTGTTTTAAACTTGTGATTGTAAAATTAATATGAATTATTGATAATAGTAGTATGTAACTAGGAAAAAAATTTTCTGCATGGGGGCATCGCTTCCCCCCCTGGGGGGGGATAAATTTTCAAGATGGGTATCTTTCGAAAGGTCTCGTCAATACCTTTAAAACGAATGGTTGAACTATAAATCTGTGATAATTTAAAACAAAGTTATCGATTTTTTTCACTTTTAACAAAAAAAAAAAAAAAAAAAAAAAAAAAATCGTACTTTTTTTTTTTTTTTTTTTTTTTTTTTCTTTTTTTAAATATTGTTACTGATTGAATATGTATAGGTAAATATAGAAGAAAGTCTTGTGGTGGCCACAACATACTAGTTTTTTTTTTTTTATTACTATTTTTTTTCTAAGTTTTTTTTTTCGTAAAAAGTGAAAAAAATCGATAACTTTGTTTTAAATTATCACAGATTTATAGTTCAACCATTCGTTTTAAAGGTATTGACGAGACCTTTCGAAAGATACCCATCTTGAAAATTTACTCTACTCGAGGGGGGACTTCCCCCCCAGGGAGGTTCACGAGACTCCTACACATACAAAATTTTTTTTCCAGTTGACTATCTCTATTATAAATAATTCTTGTAAATTTCATAATGATCACTAAAAAATAATTCTTTTTATGCACATTTATACAAAATTTTGTCCTATATCACCATGTTAAAAATTTAGAAAAAGCGGGATGGCAACGCAACCTGTAAGACAATTTTTACCAAAAGTTGATAGGTACTAATTTATGTCAAGATGCAACTAAATACTAATTTGTATGAAAATCTGTACAGTAGTTCCTGAGATACAGTTGGCACAAAATTTTGTCACACTCACACAGACAGACAGACAGACATTTTCTAAAAATGGTCAAATCGTGTTCTACAGCTCTCAAAACGTGTAAATCCATCAAAAACCCGAGGTCGAAAATTTTTACGAATCCAATACTTTCTTCTATTGAATATAGAAGAAAGTAAAAACTGGATTTAAAAAATTATTTAGTGCTTCTTCATTATTATTATTATTATTTTTACTTTCTTCTATATTCAATAGAAGAAAGTATTGGATTCGTAAAAATTTTCGACCTCGGGTTTTTGATGGATTTGCACGTTTTGAGAGCTGTAGAACACGATTTGACCATTTTTAGAAAATGTCTGTCTGCTGTCTGTCTGTGTGTGTGTGTGTGTGTGACAAAATTTTGTGGCAACTGTATCTCAGGAACTACTGCACAGAATTTCATACAAATTGGTATGTAGTTGCACCTTGACATAAATTAGTGCCTATCAACTTTTGGTAAAAATCGTCTTACAGGTTGCGTTGCCATCCCGCTTTTTCTAAATTTTTAACATGGTGATATAGGGCAAAATTTTGTATAAATGTGCATAAAGAGAATTATTTTTTAGTAATCATTATGAAATTTACAAGAATTATTTATAATAGAGATAGTCAACTGGGAAAAAAATTTTGCATGTGTAGGAGCCTCGTGAACCCCCCTGGGGGGGAAGTCCTCCCTTGAAGGGAGTAAATTTTAAAGATGGGTATCTTTCGAAAGGTCTCGCCAATACCTTTAAAACGAATGGTTGAACTATAAATCTGTAATAATTTAAAACAAAGTTATCGTTTTCTTTTACTTTTTACGAAAAAAAACTTAGAAAAAAATCTTTTTTTTTTTTTTTTTTTTTTTTTAACGAAATTTAACCAAACTTGGAATTTAGTTGGCTCCTGACATAAACTGGTGCTGATTAGATTTGGGGATCAATCGCACAACAGGAGGCGCTGTGATCGTATTTCTTCTAAATTTTTAACATGGTAGTATAGGACAAAATTTCGTATAAATGTACATAATGAGAGTTATTCTTAACCTGTGATTGTAAAAATTTTATGAATTATTGCTAATAGTAGTAGTTAATTAGGAAAAAAATTTTGTGCATGTGGGGCATCGCTTCCCCCCCCCCCCTGGGGGGAAGTAACCCCCGGGATGGGTATCTTTCGAAAGGTCTCGTCAATACCTTTAAAACGAATGGTTGAACTATAAATATGTGATAATTTAAAACAAAGTTATCGATTCTTTTTACTTTTAACGAAAAAAAACTGGGAATTATTTTTTTTTTTTTAAATATTGTTACTGAGTGAATTTATATAGGAAAATATAGAAGAAAGTCTTGTGGTGGCCACAACATACTAGTTTTTTTTTGTACTGAATAGATTTCCATAAAATAATTTCAATTATTGTTCCTTATACATTACTCAACAGTGTTGCACTGTTAAAGTTTTCAGAAATTTTTTAAAATTTGATTTCTATTTATTTCTATTTTGCCTTCCTGAAGTCCCCTAATTTTCTTTATATTGACAAACAACTCTTTTTTCTTTTTCTTATATTTTTTATGTATAATTTCTTATTGTATTTTAATAAGATAAAATTTAATTTATTTATTTATTCATTTATTTTATTTTTTTTACATGTAGAATTTTTCATTTTTTCATCTTTTCTTTCTTTTTTTTTTTTTTTTTTAATAAAGCAGTTTGAGAACTTCCATTTCAGAAAATTCTTTGTTCATGTTCTAATAATGTATATAATATTTGTTTTATATTTATATGTTTATTGTAAGTTAGATAAAAGTGTAATTTTAAATAAGGATTTTGAAAAAACCCACTTGAGTTTTATCTTGGGTTTTTTCAAGTAGGTTTTATTGAAAAAATCCACCCGGGTTTTTCGGGTCGGGCAAAATCAAGCCAACCCTGATCTATCATGATGTTTAGTAGTAACCTCCAACTTTGGTTTTGACATGAACTCCCCTTTTAACTATATCGACAATTTACCACGACTTTTCGTGATGTATGTATTTAGTTGTGTATGTATGTGAGATAACACGATAGCGTCTAAACGCTTTGTTCGAATGAGCTGATAGTTGGTACATATGTTATAGGTCACCGTAGCACGAAATCTCTCTTTTTTTTTTTTTTTTTTTTTTTTATGTTAATCTAGCATTTTTTTTTTTTTTTTTTTTTTTTTTTCTACACAGAGACAACAATAAATTCTTTATCATTTATGGCCCATGAGTTGAAATTATTTAAAGTGCAATAGTGTCTAAATTGCGCATTATATATATATATATATATATTATGTTATATTTAATATAGATAATTGCAGCAATTTCTCTCTTTCTTATATGATCAACTATTGTTAACATTATTTTTCATTATCTTTTATTTCTTGATTATCTTTTTATAATTTTGTTTAATATTTTTTTTTTTTTTTTTTTTTTTTTATCTCTGTAACTTAAGATAATTTTCTTTTATAATTCACACAATATAAAATTTTGTATAATTACGACACATCTTTAACGTTTAAAAAGTTATTGCATAATTAATTGAATGGAAATCTTTTCTACAAAATTTTAAAAATCTTTGTAAAACTCAAAATAATCTCTTATAAAGAATGGAAGAAAACGCGTGGAAATATTCACACATTCTTCGACTGGTGTTGTCTGCTTTAACTGGACTGCAAAATTGTAAGCTTTTCCACAGTTTTTAAAAGCATCGAGTTTAAACTTGCAATTTATTTAACAATGTCTAAAAGTCGTGTCAAACATATTTTATTAGAATATGCATTGTGATTCAAATTAACAGTAAAACTCCAAAAATTTTCTTTCTACATTATGTTTAATTATTTCTTATTAATTGATATTTGCATATTTTGGTTATCAATAATCATAATATATCACTGTGCTTGATAATTTTGAGTAATTACTCTTAAAAGCAAAAAAAGTTAAATATAACTTATATACTGTAAAACACCATTTATGAGTCTTTCAAGGGACTGACGTAAAAAGACGTTTGTAGGGTAGAATAAAGAACTTATTTCAGCTTATTTATTATACATATAATAAATTGTTATAATAAAATATTAATAACTTTATGACCGGCGTCCCCAAATGTTTTGTAATATTTTGGGGACGAAAGTAGTTTTCGAGGACATTCCTCGAGATTCGAGAACGTATGGTCAGCCTAGTGTAGGACGGCCTATAGATATAGTAATATATATACTATATAGATCTATCATCCCCATGTTATCGAGCAAAAAATTTTGATGCCGAAAAAAAGATCTAAAATTAGCCATTAGAAAGTATTAAAAAAAAGAATAAAATGAAAAATGAATTTGAAACTGTATCTAGAGTTTTTCATTCACCTTTAGTAAACAAATTATTCACAAATTTTATTTACGAAATTATCCGTGTGTATTCCTGTGTGTGATTTACTCGGGGAAAGGCAGCCATTAGAATGACTTTTCCCGAAAAAAAAGGCATCACTTTTTCCCTCTCGCTGATCAATCTATGTCTTATTACTATATCTATGGGACGACCAGCATTTTTTAAAATTCAGTTTGAGGACAAATATAGCGGTGTCACGAATCTCGAGGAGAAAATAAATAAATCACCTTAAATTGTAAAACTTCAGTAATTTTTATATAGGAAGTACTTGATAGAACTTATTTCAGTTTATTTATTATACACATAAGTTATTATAATAAAACATTAATAACTTTATAACCAGCGTTCTCAGATGTCTTCTAATTTTTTGGGGACAATAGTTTTCGAGACGGCTGGTCACCCTAATGTAAAGAAGAACTTCGTGAAGAAGAAAGAATCGAACTTTTAATAAACAACTTTGATTCGTTTAAATTTAACTCTATCCGCGTTTGTAATGATCGATAGATGGCGCTTTCTCAACTGCAGTTGTTAGTAAATATTGCCACGTGTAATAATTGCCACGTGTATTTATTATTCTGCTCTCTTGTTGCTCTATCATTGTTTCAGCGTGAAAGCTATCAGTGGTATGATAATTTCACCTTAGCTCACCAGAGGGCGAGCATTTCATTACAATCGCGGATACTAATGCAACTTCATGTAAGAGTAATATATATATATATTAACGATAATGTTAGTTTATATCTTATAGTAATATTTATATTGAAAATAATAAATAATTTTAAAATAAAATATTTATTAAAAAAGTGAGAAGAATCATAAGTACTTTTTTTTAGCTTAAGTACGAATGCATGTATAATTTTGAGTAATATTATAATATAAATTGACGACTTGACCTTCTGTCGTCATTCGACGTCATGGTGAAATTTAACCTATAGGAGTCTTAATTTACCCCACGAATAAAGGACTATAGCCAATCATAGCGCAGCTTTTCCCCACAAACAAAAGGAAACTCCGCCTCGTTCTAGTCGTCCATTGCATATGTTAAGTACTAATTATTAAACTATTTATATTCATGCAATTTAATTGTAAAAATTATTTATGTTTCTATGTATATATAATCAAATTATGTTCATTGGATTTTTTTTCCTCATTAATGTAACAAAAATAAATTCTAAACGGGGAAAAAAAAAAAAAAAAAAAAAAACATAACAAAGGAAGAAAAAATAAGGACAAAAATAGAAAAATTAAGAATTTCAGAGAAGTGAAATAGGTGTATAGCCGATAATTGCGTCACACAAATCAAACATTTTTCTTTCAAAGGGAATTAATTGTATTTAGAATGAAATGAGACTGCATTAAATTAAGCTATGAACAGAAAAGACGTATAAATGAGAGACGTGTAAACGGTGCTTCACACACACACATATAATACCTAGAAGGTTCAATAAACTTTCACATTATTTATTTGATGAGTTGGCATTTCCAATATTACATAATTTGCTAAAAATAAAATAATAATAATAATAATAATGTGCGAGACGTTCTTTTTTTCTATGAATAGTTTTCACCTTTATGCATTGCTAATGCTGCTCTCACTACAATTTAGTGAGCCCAAATGATGAAGAAACACTACAAGTAAGAGTTCTTAGTTGAGTATATACTAAGGCACGCCTGTTCATCTAAGACAATAAGTTCGTAAGGTAGTGCCGATAAAACGGAGAAAGATGCTTAATAGCAGTTGACACCGTTTAAAAGCCTCTGTTTTGCGATAATGGGGAGCAACTCTCTGCGCCTGCAAGAGTAAGGGATGGTGCTATTTCTGTTTGTCGCATCTATGCACTAATTTGGCCTGAGAGATCGCGTTGCCAGTGACGCTACGCTACTATCATCGGTATCGTCATTTCCGCTATAACAGCACCTGGATTTATCGTCTATCTCTATAGGCTATATATATATAACGGCACTAAGCTCTCCGATTGATCTGGATAGCTATTTGTTCGGCTTTCTTAGTAACGGTTAGGCAAAGAAAAATAACTCAGTCTTTTGAAAACAGCCGTCTCTCTTCCCTATCTTTAAAAGAATGAAAAATAATTAACTGAGACAGCATTAAGAAAGAAAAAAAACTAGGGGGGGGGGGCGCTTTTTTTTAAGAAAAGAAAAGAAAAAAGCCTTTCTGTGAGATAATAAATTTTATTTAGCTCGTAAATTTGTGATTATAATCAAGTGTGATATCATGATAAGTATATAAAATGAATATTTCCTATCACATTTGAAATTTATTTTTTCACTTCGTAATATTGAGCTTTATTAATAAGATTCTGTTTTTTAGGCTAGACATGTGAAAGCTTCTAATGGGCTCTTCCCACCTGACGTCAGAGGTCACATGACATGTAATAAACAAACAGCAGACTAAGTCTTCTATTTCTATATCTATAGCGATTGCTAAAATAGCATATTTTCTATTTTTATTTTTGGTCAATCGTATTTAATCTGCGTTATTTTTTTATACATCATCATTTTAATACATTTTATATCATTATTCATCACCTTTTGTTTGCTGTATACATTTACAGTCATCATTTAGTTTATAGTTGTTACTAATGTTCATGGAGAACATGTTAAATACTCTGATTTTTGGTACTTAAAAATCATTGACAGTGCAACATCGTACGGTGTAAAACCATTTAAGCCAGTAACTAAGTTAATTAACTTGATGTAACACCTTTGTGCAATTAAATTTAATTGAAAACATTTAAAAAATTCAAATTATAATCCATAAACATTCCACAAGAACAAACTATTTTTTATTGCTAGATCAGTTAATGTAACAGTTACACTACAATATACAAAAATCGATTCTTACAGGTAAAAATAAATAAACACATAAAGTGTTTTATAAAAATTATTAAATTTGCAAATACAATTATTCTACTGTTTACAAATGCACAATATTACTTTAATTTAATTTTATATTAAATATTAATACTTTTGTTCTTAAGAACAATATTTAATTGAATTCGATTTTACGTTATTCACACATCACGTGATTGAGCAGACGACGCTGGGAAGAGCCCATTTATTACGAAGCATTGTTAGTACCAACTTTTTTTTTTTTTTTCACAACATATTTTTTCCCTCCAATATTTAGTTACGATTAAATAGGAAGAAAATTTATCTTAAAAAAAAAAAAAAAAAAAAAAAGAATAAATAAATAAAATAAATATGTAAAAAAAGTCGGGTGAGAATACATAAATAAAATAAATATGTAAAAAAAGTCGGGTGCTAACAATGCTCCGGAATAAATTAATATTAATGACATATTTGCTGTGCTATATTATTTTATATTGCATATCATTTTCTCTTCCATTGAGATAATATAACAATATAAAAATTTCACTTCGCACATTGTAGACCATTTACTTTTTAAATCAGAAATTTTTCGTACGTTCTGTGATCGAACAATAAACACTTCACATGCGATTTTCAGTAGGCAAGAAGCTGTTGTGAACTTTAATAATATGTAGCAATTTCGTGTGAATTGAAGTCTGTTTTCGGTCATTTTTTATTTTTTATTTATTATTATTTTTTTTTTTTTCAATTTAAAAACTTGCCTCTCAATGAAATGTTTTCAAACATTTGGTATTTAAAGAACTGGGTCTTCTTCATATTTTTCAGTGAAGATTGGCTTAAAACAACATTTAGCGGGCCGGTAACAAATTGAGAAAAATCAATAATGTTTGTGATCACCCTGCATCGTTAAGTGAACGAAATGATCTGCAACTTTAGGATATCTTAATATACACTCAGTACAATTTTTGGATGAATTTGTGTGACGATAGCATATTAAATAACGGAGATATAATCACTTATTTTAAAACGCCCCCCTCAGGAACGTATCTGATTATCCCGCCCCTCAACCTCCCCCCCCCCATCTCTCTTTCCATACCTATCTGTATATCATATATATACGAGGGTTGCTATTTATATTTCTGGCCTTGGCAACAGTAAGTGTTGCTAGGCGACCGCAGACGATTTTAATCGAAAGTTTGATATTTTTAAACGTAAATTCAGCAGACGATTTACCATTATAGCTTTATTTGTGTTGTTGACAGTAAATTGAAAAGTTCTTCTCTTTCAAAAAATGGAATTGAATCGTGAAAATTTTCGTGCGATTATTTTTCATAACTTTCGACGTGGATTGTCAAGACAAGAGTGCTTCGATGAACTTAATTCTTTATACAGCGATAAAGCGCCATCCTACAGCACTGTAAAAAATTGGTATAACGAATTTAATCGTGGTCGATGTTCGATCCAGGACGAATCCCGTGGAGGTCGTCCAAAATCCGTTGTTGTGCCAGAAAAGATCGATGCTGTGCGTGAACTGATAAAGCAAGATCGTTATGTGACATACCGTGAGATTGAGGCGTCTTTGGACATTAGTATGACTAGCATCAATAAAATATTGCATGAACATTTGAGCGTAAAAAAAATTTGTTCGCGTTGGATCCCGCATAATCTGACAAACGCTCAAAAAAAGGCTCGTGTCGATTGGTGCAAGGAAATGTTGGAAAAATACGTTCAAGGTACATCAAAGGCTGTGTATAACATCTACACAGGTGACGAATCATGGATCTATGCATATGAGCCGGAAACAAAACAGCAATCAACTGTATGGGTCTTCCAAGGCGAGGCAAAACCAACAAAAGTTGTTCGAGGAAGAAGCACATCGAAACAAATGATTGCCTGTTTCTTCGGCATTAACGGTCATGTGGCAACAGTGGCGTTAGAGCAACGGAGGACGGTCAATTCTGAATAGTAAATGACCATTTGTTTGTCTGAAGTCATCGGAGAAATTCGAAAAAAGTAGAAGAACAGGCGAATCATTCTTCATCATGACAATGCGAGCTCTCACACATAGACTCAAACAAATGCATTTCTGACTGAGCGAAAGATCGAACTGATGGGTCATCCGCCGTACAGCCCTGATTTGGCACCCAATGACTTCTTCTTATTCCCACACATCAAAAATAAATTACGTGGACAACGATTTTTGACCCCCGAAGAAGCGGTTGATGCATTCAAAACGCATGTTTTGGAGTTACCTCAATCGGACTGGAAAAGGTGCTTTGAAAATTGGTTCAAACGCATGCAAAAGTGTATTGATCATCATGGAGAATATTTTGAAAAACAATAAAACCAATTTCGATCCTACATATTTGTTTTTTCATTATTAGGCCAGAAATATAAATAGCAACCCTCATATGTATTTTTATTAACTGACAGTCTTGTATTATTTCCTTGAAATTCATAAATATTTGTACCAAATTTCATGCAATATGATTACATAGCAACAGCACATCGCAATTATTGGGAGTAACCCTGTAAACTAATTTCCAATTCTATGCCTACAATTTTCAACAGAAAAACATGCTTTTAAAATTCTAATAAAATTTCATTATATTTAATGGGGTGTAACCATGTTAACATACACTTTTAAGAAATACCGACTGTAGACAGTAATAGTAAGAAATTCTTTTATGTATCCCGGAAAAGGAGCCGCAGTTATTATAAACGCCAATAATAAGAATACATCTAATTAATTGTAACTCATTAATTTTTCAAACTGATTTGACATAATTTGGACGATTACAGTACGTCATCAAAATTCTTTTGTGTTGTCCCATAAATTATTTAGTCTATACATACCTATTTTTAAGAGTAAACATGCTTTTAAGCATCTTTATAATGTATGTTAATTATATTATGTTCAATGCAGCATAAACACATTAAAGTGCGCTTAAATAAAAATTTTTCCATAGGCTGTAATGTCACGAAATTCTTTTGTGTGTCTTCGTAAAAGAACTATAAAGGTATACACCAGTAAAAACTATTCAGCTTATTCTACGCTTTTCACGAATAATTGTTCGAAATTTGACATAATTTGAATGATTACGTGGCATTGTCAGTACACTTTTGTAAGGTCCTGTACATATTTTCTGTAAAAAACATAAGTTTAAACATCTCACTAATACACGCTAATTTCACTTTGTTGATTGCAAAGTAATGATATTAAAATGCATTTAAACGAAATTCATCCCATATGCCGTAATGATAAGAATTTCGGCGTGTCCCTGTACACAATTCATCTTATAAATAAAGCAAAGAGTTTGTCAGAACAACATCCGGGTGGACCACTCCTATTTTTGATTGGTCTAGATTTAACTACTGTGGTAGTAAAAGTTGGCCATTTTTTTTTTTTTTAGTAAAAACTAATGAATTTAAAAGGTACTGCATAGATGTTATACTTTTTAAAAGAGCTCTAAAAACTGTTCATTTTTTGTGTGGACACTATATACACCAAGTTATAAAGATATTACGTTGCAAAGTTTTCTTTTAATTAATTAAAATAATCTCTATATATTAAAAAAAAAAGTAACTGTCCCTGGCGTCAATTTTTTTTGTCTGCGACAGCAACTTCTCGAGGAGGGCAGGGTTCTCCGCGTCATGAGACATATCAGTGTATTCCGAATGCTTCAAGGAGGGCATTTCAGCTGCTTAGAAATTTCTACCATTTTTATTAACGAAGTTATTAGCTAAAAACGTCGGTTTCATACAGGTACTCTATTTGCCACCGGAGAAAAAGTTTGTCTTATGACGTTTTTTTCTGTGTCTCTGACGTCATTTTCCTCAGGAAAATTAAAATGTGATCAATGATGTAAATAAGAAAAATTGAATAATTGGCATCTTTGAGATGCTCGAGAGAAGAAAAAAATTATTTAGAATAGCAAAACATTTATAAAAGACTGATATTTTTAAAATATTAAGTAAAAATTTAATAAAGATGAAACGAAAATTAGTTTTTATTTTTATTTTAGATTATATTATTAGTTTATATTATTATTTTACATTATTAGTTAAGTTCATGCAATTAGTTTAGTTTATATTATTAGTTTTTATTTTAACGTTAGGAGAAAAAGAGTTAGTAATGAATACATGATTATGTTAAACAACTATCCGCGATTGTAATAAAATGCTCGCCCTCTGGTGGGCTAAGGTGAAATTATCATACCACTGATAGCTTCCACGCTGAAACAATGATAGAACAACAAGAAAGAACAATAATATAAATACACGTGGCTATTATATTTACTAACTGCAGTTGAGAAAGCGCTATCTATCAATCATTACAAACGCGGATTGGTATAAAGTTAGAGGTTAAACGCAGAAATCTTTAAAATGAAATTTACGAGATAAAAATTTATATTAGTTTATATAAAGATTTAGTTTTTAACTCAAAACATATTTAAAAGGATAGATCTTTACTATGACCAATTTAGCGATTTTTAAAATTTAGAAATGAAGAAGCTCGTACGTTTTTCGCCAAGGAATTCATTTACGCAACCACAATAGCCATTTTAACTCTAGCCATGCCTTAAATATAGAGATAAATTATAAAATGGTGCAATAATAATGATAACAATAATAAAATCCGCAACCTATTTTTGTTTTTTAAGCATTGATATAAAGCATTGCAGAAAACAGAATTTAATACAACAGGACTCTTTTTTTTTTTTTTTTTTTTGTCTATTTTTCCATATAAAAGAATGTAGTAATTGCATTGCTAAAATATTTTAGTTACAGCTAATACAGGACCTCACTGGCTGATTTAAAATTTTTCATTTATTTCGATGATGACTTAAATTATCTATCGCAATAATGCATGTCAAGATTTTCGCGAGAAACGTCTAAGCTACTTCGGTGCCAAATTTAAAATTTCGCCTAGAGGTTAAACTGTACCATTACTTTAGCAGATTTTTTTCAATTTTATTTTAAATATTTTTTAACTTAATTCAAGAGGGGGAAAAAAAGAACATTTTTTATTTGGTCTAAATGTACAAAATATCTCCAGGCAAAATATTATCCGTTTTTCATTTTATTCATTATTAGAATGGAAATGCCTGAAGTAGTTTTTCCTATACCAATGATGTCTATATAAATTAAATTAAATTATCCAGTAATCATAATATTTCATTCTCCACGCTCATTTTTTATTTTCTAAATTTAACATTACACTAGCGAGCTTCGCCCGCTAGCGGGTCAGTATTTTCAAATGAATCACTTACAGTAACTTTTAGTCTTAAGAAAAGAAATTGAAAAAAAAAAAAAATCATTTATGAATGGGTAAAAAGTCGGCCCGTGTCCCCACTGCCTTCGGCAGCGCAGTCCTGTGCGCACTACGCGCGCACAACTTAAGGGATACACACGCTGCGCGCGCGTATTCCTTCCCTGACCCTTCGTGCCTCCAAAAAAAAAAAAAAAAATCTGATCGGGTAAAAAATTCCCACCGTGTCCCCACTGCCTCCGGCAGCGCAGACCCATGCGCGCGCACGTGTGAAGGTATACGTGCGCTGCGCGCACATATTCCTTCTCAAATCAAAATTTTATTCTTAAGAAAATTTAAAAAATCATTTCTCTTCGGGTAAAAATTCAGCGGAGACCCGTGCGCGCTGCGCGCGCTTGTCCGATCGATAAGCCGTTTAAACCATCGGATTAAGAAAAAAAAGCCCTTTCCAATGGTATCTTGTTTGTAACAATACGACTGATATTTCTAATTTATTTTCCACTTTTTCCGTAAAAATGTCGCTTTTTAAGCATTTAATCATGAATTCTGGGTCATTTTTCGTTAGACAATGGTCGACATTTTAATTAATATCTCCGCTAATTAGGGTCGCATCGTTTAGCAAATTAGATAACCCAGATCTGCGATAAATTCTCTGTCCGACGGTACCTGTTCGAAGTCCGTGCGACCGTTAGCGGCGGAGTTTTTGCTGTTTCAAGCCGTTTCTCACAGACAGACACACACACACACACACGCGTACAGATTTTAATAATATAAGGAGATAATATATATGTAAAAAAATAAAGGTGTAATCAGAAGATGTAGCCAACAAATATTCAGAACCATCATCAACACAAGTTCAAGAGATATCGCCAACAACTATTAAGATGTCATGATCAATATATATCCTGTAGATAACGCCAAAAATAATAATTATTCAGAAGATATCGCCAACAAGTATTCAGGAGCTATCACCAATACTTATTCAGAAAATATTGTGAACAAATATTCAAAAGCCATCCAATTTATGAATGGTGATGGTCTATCTCGAATGCTTCAAACCGGCAATTCGTTTTTACAATAACAATCAAGAATGAATTTTTCACTTATCAGTAGGGTTAAAAAAATGTGATTTTTTTTTTTTTTTTTCTGATTTAATCTTAGTATTTAGGTACAACTATAGTATTTCCCCACAGCTGAATTTGGCGATTTTTTTTTTTGGCGCCGAATTGAACGATAATGATGTCGCTCTGAACTGTTTGCGATATAATATGGCAGCCTGCATGCTATTTATTTTGTATTTATGATTTATAATTTAGCTTATGATTTTGTCATTTATGCTATATGATTTTTAGATTTATGATTTAGCCATAATCGCCAAAAATAAATCGCCAAATTCAGCTGTGGGGAAATACTATAGTTGCTCCAGTATTTAATATATTTTAAGACATTAAATAATAAAATCAGATATTGACAGGCATCTTGGTAAATTCATAGTGTAATTCAATAAGTGGCGACAATGCAAAATCGCTATCTGAAAGAAATTGTCCTGTCGTACTACTACTACTAATGAAATGTTTAAAATAATTGCAATAATCACATAAGATATTTATTTTCAACCTGACTAAATCATATTCTAGAAAAAATGCACTTTAAAAAGTTGCATCTTTACTGTTGGAAGCACCATTTTAAACTTTGCTGTACATTGGAAATAAATGCAGAGTATTACATATTGTCCTAAATTAACTAAAAGAATTTAATAGAAAAAAAATACATATAGGCATTAGAAAAAGTAAGTTCATAATATCTTTAATCAAGTAATAACACCCAAAAAATTCATCATCAAACAGTGACAAAAATTTAACAAGTCGATCATGGAACAACTACAGTATTTCCCCACGGCTGAATTTGGCGATTACGGCTAAATCATAAATCTAAAAATCATAAATCATACAGCATAAATGATAAAATCATAAGCTAAATTATAAATCATAAATCCAAAATAAATAGCATGCAGACTGCCATATTATATCGCAAACAGTTCAGAACGACATCGTTATCGTTCAAATCGGTGCCAAAGAAAAATCGCCAAATTCAGCTGTGGGGAAATACTATAGTTGTACCTCGATCATATACTAAAGCTGTAACGCTAAATGGTTTAGATGTTAAGGATTTCTCTCTGTTCTAAAAAATTAGTGCTATGGTTGTTTATTTTGTGTGTCTAGCTGTCTAGCATATGTTTTCTGTCAAAATAATGGCAAATTGTTATTAAATTGTCGAACGTTATAACAGATTTTTTACATATTATAAACGATATAAAATTAAATATTGTGTATTTCAATGCGATACCAAATATGGTGAATTTCTATAATATTGTTCAACTTTTCTCTTGTGTCATGTATTATTAATATTCCAATTCGATGAAAGGAAAAGTTGCGAATAATCGTATAGAATCCCGCAGGGATTAATGAGCGAAGCGAGTCGGGGGGAGGCGAAGCTTTCCTCGGGAGTTGGTGAGCGGAGCGAGCAGGGGGCAGAGCCCCCTAGTAAAATAAATATTAGTTGTAATTTAATAGTTGCTAAAAAAAAAAAAAAAAAAAAAAAAAAAAAAATACGAGTTCATTTTCTTTCGACATAAAAATAAATATATTTAATGAAACGTGAACATTAAAAAATTGTAAAAAGTTAAATTATGTATCTCACAAAAATTCACGTACGCATGCGAAGTGATGACGTCACTGGCCGTCCATGAATGCAAGAAAAATATTTCCTATGTTAATCACCCATTGGATTTTTTGTAAAAAACTATTAAAAATCGAGGAAAATTATTTCCCGATTTTAATCTTTATATTTGAGTACAAATATGTATTAGTTATCGTGTGTATGCGTTAGATTAGGTTGTTTTTGCTGTAAAATTGATAAAATTTGAATTTTAAATTTCAAAACTCAAGAGAAAAAAAAATGGCAAACTTCCATATTCAATTGAAAACATAAACATTTCATTTCAAAGGATGATATTTATATAATAAATATCCAACTAATATATTAATTAAAAGGAAAATGATAAATATTCTATCATAATTTGAAGACAAATTTGTTTTCAAATGTCTAAATAAAGTTGTCTGATATAAGATACTCATAAGTTGCACCAGAAAAGATTTCATATCTGTCATCCTTGGCAGAAAAAAAAAAATCGCCAAATTATCTGGCGAACATATTTAATTCATTTCAAAAATCATGGTAACAACTTATATTAAGACAGTAATGAATAATATGAAACCATATTTCGTACAATACATATTACGAAAATATACATCTGGCATGTATATTTTCGTATTACGTTTTTGATCGCCAAATACAAAAAACGCCAAGGATGACAGAGTTTTGTAATTTAAAATTAAAATTTTGTCAATTTGACAGCAAAATAACTCAATTTAACATATACATACGATAACTAATAAATATCTATACCCAAATATGGGGATTAAAATCGGGAAATAATTTTCCTCGATTTTTAGTAAATTTTCACAAAAAATCCAATGGGAGATTAACATAGGAAATCTTTTTCTTGCATCCACAGACGGTCAGTGCCGTCTCACTTCGCTTGCGTAATTTAAAAACATGGTATATAAAAAGTTTTTTTAATCTTATAATTATTTATAATTTTGTTGTTATTTCAGCGATAAGTTGATATGGCATTGTTTACTAAGCAAATGCATAAGTAAACATTTTGGCGAGAAAGGTCTGAGCTACTTCAGCGCCAAATTTCAAATTCCGAATAGAGGTCCGAGATCTTTCAATGTACAAAATTCTATTTTAAATGCGGGTGGGAAAAAAAGGAAAAGCATTTTTTTTTTTTTTTAATTGGTCTAATTATACAAAATATCTCAATGTAAAATATTATGCGTTTTCCGTTCTGTTTATTTTCAAAAAGATAATGAAGTTCTTCCTGTATTATTGACATTTCTATAAATTAAATTAAATTATCCAGTACCAAGACGTTGCGGTGAAGAAGTCTCTGCCGAAGTCATCGAGAGTCCGAAGCAAAAATTTTAAGCAATTTCAATGTATTTTTTTTTTAATTTGTAGAACAGTGTAAAAAATATTGATTCTTTTTTTAATTCACTTAAATGTAGTTACCATCAAAGCGGGCAAAGCCTGCTAGTAAACAATATAGACATAAAAAATTACACAGCTATTTCTATACAGAGCCTGAATGTGTGTCTTTGCAAGTCAATCGGAAGCTTTTTGCGACAGCTATTGCGGTACATACAAATTCTGCCCGTAGGCCGTAATCATAAGAAAATTTTTGGTGAGTCCCTGTACATGAACTACTAATAGGATACACACCCAAAACGAAGCAGCTAATTCCGCGTGGCTCGTAAACATGTGTACAAAATTACAACTCAATAGCGAGATTTTTGCGGATACAAATTCTTCCCATAGGCCGGAATGCTAAGAAAAACTTTGGAGTGTCCCTGTACACGAACTACAAATGGAATACACACACAAAACTGTACAGCTAATTCCATGGGACTCATGAACATGTGTACCAAATTGCAATTCAATAGCGTGATTTTTGCGGTCGCTATCGCGCGACAAACACATATACATACAGACGGAACCCAAAATCTTTTTGAGTCTCAACAGAGGGCCTCCACTGACGTTCCTATTTAAAAAATATTACAAAAAAAAAAAAAAAAAAAAAAAAAAAAAAAAATCTGATATCCAAATTTCCCTTTGAGGGAACCCTGATTGGTACAGAACAATAAAGACAGAAAAATTTTGACGTACAATAATGATCTTTAAATAATTTAAATAATGAATTCAAACGAACAGCAAAAACAGTTATTTAGAAGCGTGCCTTCAGGATGCGAATTTCGATTTCAAAAGGATTTTTTTTTTTTTTTTCTTAAACCTGTATTTGGTACATATTTAATTATATAGATATATGTGTTTTCTATTTCTTAAATGTAAATAGAAAATAGAAGTTTATACAAGTATTTTAGGAGAGAAATTTGGCGTCCATGTATGTGATTTTGGCGATATTTGTAAATAACTTGAAGACAATTATCGTCATGTCACAATGTTGGCCTAAACCATAATTATTGATTTGTAAAACTACAGGATTCTAAATAGTTTCATTCTGTTTTTACTGTTATAATCATAGAACTTCCTTCTATTTCTCGATAAAGAATTGTACTAAATTATTTTTTCAAGAAGTTTAATTCGTTACGCTTTTCAACAAATTAATATAAATTTCCAGGTTAATTTATAAATCACAAAGAAGTTAAAATATATATATATATATTACTATTGTAAAATAAAATTGTGAATATATCTTTTTTTTTTTTTTTTTTTTTTTTCTTTTCCTCTCCTGCCCCCACTCTTTTTTTTTTTTTTTTTTTTTTTTTTCCCCCTGAAATAAAAATAGTTCACATTATTTCCAATCACTGATTTATGAATTTCATCGGACCCCAAATATATTTAGTGGAAGAAAATCCATAGAACATCCATCAGTTGTCACTACCGACATTAGTTCTTTCAGAACTCGAAGTAATATTTTTTGTACAGGACGCTTCATTAAATCCATATTTCAAATAACTGCCATCGGATACATTTAGTCTAGCACTTTAAATGTCTTTATTGTATGAGTTATACTGAATAAAAATGGTGGGTGAAATATTGTCATAAAATAGTTTCAGCAGAAATCGATCTTTTCCTTTAGACATTTATTTTATTATATTTTATTTTATGAAATAATTAAAGAACATAAAACTCATTTGATTTTTACTTTATTTGTTGCATAGAAGGTGTAGTTGGTTAAATCTTTCTAGCTTAAACTATTCGTTTATATAAAAAAATTTTCTACTTTAGAGTGTTTATCGCACCAGGGCAGGGGAGGATAGGATGCTCCAGCATGTACTAAAGTTTGATTCCGGTACACTAGATTTACCATAAATAAAATTTTTAATTTCAGTGAATGATTAAAAATAATTCTCATTGGGTAGCTTTATAGCTTTGCACTATGCTTCCATAGTAAAAATCATGAAAAATCATGACCACAGTGCTACTTGTTCAGCGATATTCACCAAAAGTTGGTGACACAATGTATTGTCAAGGTAATTAATCAAGGTAATGTCAAGGTTTAATATAAATTTTAATGAAATTCTCTACATTAGCTCTTGATCTAGAGCTACCACAAGATTTTTGTCACACAGACATAGCCAGCCATTATTCTGAAAATGGTTAAAATGATCAAAATGGACTTTCTTGATTTTCTTTTAAATCTTTTTTCACTGCTCAAAAATAAATATTACATTTAAAATAAAATCATTATAAATTATGTTAATCCAAAGATGTGTTTTTTGAGAAAATTGCAAAAGAATAATATTTTAAAATCTTTAATTCATCATATAAGTATGGGGAACTTATGTATTCGGGAAAAGTTTCAACTTCGGTTCTTTGATGATTTTACTTATTTAAAAAGTGAGGAATACACTATCCACCAATGTATTTGGACACTTTCGAATTTAGACGTTTTGTCAAATATCTAGAAAAATTCTTAACGAATCATCTTGAAACTTTGGGAGTATAAAGAACATGTTATGCCTCATATATTTCAATAAAAGTTTTGCCTGGTAGAGGAAAAGGGGATCAATAAAAAATTAAACAATAATCAAAATGTTTTGGATCACCCTGTAAAAAGTAATGCTTGCAATAAGTTTTGACTGTAGCATGCGATTATGGGGATGTTTTTAATTATCTGTATAAATTTTTATGGATTACTGCATATATTCATGTAAATATAACGGTTTCTTTAAAAAATTGCAAAAAAAAAAAAAAAAAAAAAAAAAAAATCCACTTTTTAAATTATAACACGTAGGGTAGCAAACTGCAATCAAAATGCAAAAATGTTAATATCTTACGAAATACGAGTATTTTGAATAAGTAATTTTTAACTACGCATGCGCAAGCTTTATAAAAACTTCATTTGCATAATTTAATGCCGAAAAGTATTGAGCTACTTAAATGAAAACCCCAAACAAATATCGTGAAAATTAAAAAAATTATCAGCTATAAAGTGAACAGAATTTCAATTTCTCTCTCTCAAAAAAAAAAAAAAAAAAAAAAAAAAAATCAATGAATACTGTATTATTAATGGGTAAAAATAAAAATGTGAGTAAAACCCCTTATATCTTAGTCTTTCATTCGAGAGGAACAGAAATTCTATTCATTCTACCTGTCATAACTTTTTAAATTTAACGCTTACACGATATTTGTTTGGGATTTTCATATAAGTAGGTCAATACCTTTTGGCTGTTAAATTATGCAAATTATTATTTTCTTAAACTTGGCTATGTGTAGTTAAAAATTATTTTGTAAAAGTGTTCATATTTCGTAGAACATTTAACATTTTTGTAATCTAATTGCAGTATGCTGTGTCTTACGTAGAATACCAAGTTTCCTTAAAATGGTTTTGAACTGGGTCTAATACCCTTCATGTTACAATTAAAAAAGTGACTTTTTCTTGCAATTTTTTAAATAAACTGTTATATCTCCATTAATATATGTGGTAACCTCATAAAAATTGATACAGATAATTAGAGGAATCTTTATAATCACATTCCACGGACAAAACGCATTTAAAGCATTACTTTTTACAGGGCGATGCAAAACATTTTGATTTTTTTTTTTTTTTTTTTTTTTTAACTTTTTACTTATCCTCTTTTCCTTTTCAGGACAAAACTTCTGAAATATATGAGGTTCTTTTTAAACACGTTCTTTATCGTCCCAAAGTTTCGAGTTGATTCCTGAAGAATTTTTCTAGATATTTGACAAAAACACTCAATTCGAAAGTATCCAGATACTTATTGGTACTAATTTTGTACAGTGTACGAAAGTAGTTGCAAAATTCATGTAGTGTCCATCCATAAGTTGGTCAGTTCATTAGTTAGATGGTTAGTACGTTAATTTGTTAGTCTGTCTCAAAAACAAACGATCGTTGAGGTCAGTTTCAAAATATCACGTATGGGACTGGCAAGAACCCCGTTGATTTTCCAACATTCTAACCTAAAAACTTCGTAAATTTATCGAAATTTGCAATAATCTTAATATGGGCGAATAAGGCAAATTTTCGTTTAAATACGCATTAAAAAGAATATTTTTATTCTAAAGATGTCAATCCAGTTTCAAAATATTACTAATGATACGTGCATGGACATTATTAACTAAGGAATATTGTACTTTGAAATTATTCATTTTTTAACATGCCAGAATCGGAGAAATATTTTCATAAACATCCATCGTGAAGACTATTTTCATCCTATAAGAGTCAGATCACTTTTAAAATATCATTTATGATACCGACATGAACATCGTTGACTATGAATATTCTAATTTGAAAACTTTGTAAGTTATTCGGAATTTATGATTTTCTTAACATAGCAGAATAGGACAAAATTTCACATAAACTTGCGTTGGCGATCATTGCATTAGAAATAATGTGGAATTGCAAGAAAATTGAAATACGAAACTAATCCTAACAAAATTAATTAGCAAATTAGGATAAAGTAAACGTATCGAATCATAGTGAAGATAGTCTAGTAGATGGCGTATTTCAGTCTGCGACTTTATCGAATGATCAACCAAATTAATTTCTCTTAACTTAAATTTAGAGAGAAATTTATAAGAACAAATATATGAAGGGCAAAATCCCCCTACTCGAACTAGTATTTTTTTTTTTTTTTTAAATTCCCCATCATAATATAGGTATGAGGAACTTACGTAATCTTGAAATTTTTAGACCTCAGTTGTTTGACTTTTTTTACACGTTTTTAGGTGCGAGGAATCCGAAAATATCAAAATGGGTATGGTTTCTGTCTGTAGGGTGTCTGTTAGTTTGTTAGCGTGTTAGTCCATTAGTGTGTTAGTCTGTTTACACGATATCTCACGAACAAATGATCGCAGAGAGGGCGGACTAGTTTTAAATTATTATTTATGACAATAGTAAGAACCTTATTCATTTACAACGTTCTAATTAAAAAACTTCAGAAGTTATTCGAAATTTATTATTTTTTTAACATGGGAGAATAGGGGAAAATTTCGCTTAAACGTGCATGAAAAGAAATATTTTTATCGAAAGATGTAAGAACAGCTTTTAAATATCAGTTTTGATGCCGGGATGAACATCATAAACTATAAACATGCTACTTTGAAATTTTCGCAAATTATTCGAAAATTACGAATTTCTTAATATGGAAGGCAAAATTTCGCATAAATGTCCCTTTCGAGGAATATTTTCATCGTAAAGATATCAGACTATTTTTAAAATATTATATAAGTTGCTGATATAAACATCCTTCACAATGAATTTTCCAATTTAAAAATTTCGTAAGTCATTGGAAATTTACGATTTACTTAATATGGCAGAATACAGTGCGTTGCATGAATATAAACGCACCTTAGCTTTAAGAATTAGAATGGTATAGAAGTGTAATAAAAAAAATATGAATAGGTGACACTTGATGCAAACTGTAGGTGTATGATTCAAGAAATGAAAATACGAGTCAAAACAATGAAAGACCAATATGATTTTTTAGAAAATAATTTTATTGAATTTATGTCAAAAATACATGTTGCATGAATTTAAACGCACATGTAAAAAATAAATAACTGAGTAACAAATACCGTATCTAAAACTTTGTAAAGCCCCCGTGGGCTTCTAGAACAGCTGGTAAACTCCTTGGCATTCACTGATATAGTGGCATGAGGTCATCCAAGCTGATTGTCTTCCAAGCTATAAGAATGGCCGATTTTAGTTAATTAGTCGTGTTAAACTGCTTTCCGTTTACGTAAAAACGGCGAACCAGAATACCCCATACGTTCTCCATTATGTTTAAATTGTGGATTTTTGAAAGCTAATCTAGAACTTTAATTTTATTGTCACGGAACCATTTTTTCACGATATGTGCTGTATGTACAGATGCTCAATCTTGCTGAAAAATATAATTTCTTCCAGCTTTCTTGACTGCTTAACGGCGGAGCTTCTATGTGAGCATCTGGACATAATCTACAGAGTTCATAGTGTTCTCCACGAACTCTAATTCGAAAGTCTCTTTAAAACCTATGGCTGCCCACACCATGACAGACCCACCTCCAGATTGACGTTTTGAACAGCACATTTTTTCGGTTCTCATATCGTAACAGTAGCTATGAAATCCATCAGGGCCATCGAGATTAAACTTTTTTTCATCTGAGAAGATGACTTTTTCCCAATTTAGTCGATCTAAAATCCATTTTCTTGCCCATTCCAACCGCATATCTTAGTTCTTTTGAGTGAGGTGTTGTTTGGCCTTCATTTTCTTAAATTTAATGAATGTTGCAGCTTTGATAGTTCTCCATATGGTTGTCCGATGAACACCCAGCTTGTATTTAGCCTTTATCTTCGCACAGGAAATATTCTTATGCTTTGTAGCGTTGCATATTCGTAACTGGCGAACTTTCCTGTTCGCTTTTTATACGCTTTTTTCCCATAATTTGCTCCTTATTCTTTATATAATTTCGCACAACACTCTCACTTCTTCCGATTCGGCGCCCAATTTCACGATTGCTAAAGCCTTTACCACGCTTAAAGTTGATTTTTATCCTCTCGTCTAGTGTCAAAGTTTTCCCTCTTGCCATCCTGAACAAACTCCGTAAATTTTGTACTCAAGCATTAAAACTATTTTTAGAGAACTTTAGCAACACGACTATTTGTGTTTTAATTTAATTCCGGTGGCTCTGTTAAATTTTAAACACAAACACAGAGTGCGTTTAATTTCGCGCAACAAACGAAAAACAGTGAAAAATAAGAAAATGCTTAAACATTCATCTACATAAGCTTGCATGAGCCTAAACATACGTTCTCAAAACACCTTATTCAATAGTTAGTCATATGCAAAAACTGTAAGTCACATTCCTTCTTTTAAAATTAAAAAAAAAAAAAAAAAAAAATATTTCTAGTTATTGGAAAAGGTGCGTTTATATTCATGCAACGCGCACTGTAGGGCGAAATTTCGCTTAAACGTCCATTTTGAAGGATGTTTTCATCGTAAAGATGTCAGAACACTTTTTAAATAACATTTATGATACTGGCATGAACATCCCTGACTGTGAATTTTTTAATAAAAAAATTTCCTAAGTTATTTGGAATTTACGATTTACTTAACATAGCAGAATAGGGCAATGTTGAACATAAACGTCCATTTTGAGGATCATAAATATATCAGACAATTTCAAAATAGCATTTATGACACTTGTTTGAACATGATTGACTACAAATATTCTAATAGGAAAATTTCGTAAGTTATTCGTAATTTTAAGATTTTTATCAACGTAGCAAAATTGGGCAATATTCCATATAAATATACATTTTGAGAATTGTTGCATTGAAAATAGTAGCATGAAAACTAAACTACGAAATTGACCCTAATAAAATAAATTAACAGATTAGAATAAGATAAATATGTCGAAGTGAACTGTGGATAGCCTATTAGGCGGGAATTTCATTCTGTCACTATGTCAAGCGTTTGGTCAAATTCATTTCTCTGAACATGGTTATATTATGTCCTGCACTAGAAATTTATGAAAACATATATATGATGGACAACTGGGCAAAGTCCACCTATACGAACCCGATTTGTGAAATGGATATTGTATCTCGCAGAATTCAAAAACGAATGGTCATAGAATGTTGCAAATTAATATTTGTGACTCTCATGATGTCTAATTGTATACCTCTAACTTTGTTTTTATAGGAGCTATGCTTTTTGAGATATTTACGATTTTACATGATTTTTTGTGACGTCTGTATGTACATGTGTGTCTGCTCGCCTAACTCAAAAACAGTTGAATGTATAAAGTTGCAAATTCGTATGTAGGTTTGTTATAAAATATAATTGTACACCTCCCTTTTTTGGTTTTTCTGTGACTTTCCGTTTTGGAGATATTTACGAAAATTATAATGACCAAAAATACATAAAATTTGGCTATTATAAATGAACTATCATCAAAGAGATTGCAGCAGAAGCTAATGATAGAGCACGTTATGATATTATTATGAAAGTTATGGAAAACATCAGGACCTGACTAAAAAAATTTGCGCCTAGGACGCTTTCAATTTTTTGTGCTCCCTCCCCTTCCCTCTCCGTGAAATTATAAAAAATATATCAGAAACATAGTAAAGAAGGTAGCAAGGGGACAGACTGCTCCTTCATTCCCTTACCTAAAGTTGAAAGACTTTTCAACAGGTCATTTTAGAAAATATCTGCCCCAAAAAAGATCCTCTTTCTGCCTTTGTCCCAAAAATAAATTATCCAATCAGCTTAACGCAAGTTATTTTTATTTTTTATTTTTTCCCATTTACATACATGAAACACAACTAAGTTAGAAGAATTAAATCTGAGAAATTTAAATCAGATAGTTTTGTCTATCAGTAAAATTTTGTGCACCTTAGAAATTTCGTGACCAAGGCACGGGCTCTGAGTACCTGTGTGATAGGCCCTACGCAATATGCATTCTCATACAGCTATTGTTGCTCCAAAAATATATAGAACAATTTTGGAACAAAACAATGTCCTTTTCGTGGCTTCTTTTAGCTCCTTTAAATATGCCGACGTATTTTCTTTGTTTGTGGAAAGGTTTAACTTAAAGGTAATTTAGTGGAATGTCGTTAAAAAATATGGCTGTTACAAACATTAAAAGTAAAATAATAATAATAAAATAATAATAATAATAATAATAAGTTTAATAGTAATAAAGTTACATTTTCTATCTACTTAATTTATTATAATAAATTTATGATTATTATTAAATAAAGAAAAAATAGACTGAAGTAATAAAAGTTGTAGTGAATATTTTTTATAACAATAAAATATCTAATAATATATTTTTAAATACACAAATAGTTTTACTTATATAAATATATATGTTTTTAAAGTAGATAAAACTTTTCAAAGATAATCTTACTCCTTTGAAGGAAATAATTATGAAAAGAAATTTAAATATGAATATCTCACGAGGAAGTAGAAGTAAAAAGTGTCTGGCAAACTTTCAAACAAAATCAGTCTCAAAGGGGAATAAAAAAAAGATGTCTCATCGGTGTCTCTGGCAGATGAAATTTTTCGTCTCTCAAATATATGTGTGTTTCTATAGTCTATTTTATACCTTTTGTATTTTAGATATAATAATCTATTAATAACACTTTTTTTTCGTGCAGTATCATGTGAGATTTAAATTATATTTTGAGGTACAATTTTCCATTAATTTTCAATATTTATAAATTTTATTGGTCACGAAATGTTTTAACACAATTAAATTATATTTACATGACTATCAAAATTTCGCGATTGAAACATGAAAAAACACTGCAATTAAAATTATTTTTTAAATTCTAATAAAGTTTGATAATGACTTATTTTAATCAGAATATCTAATATCAATTGCGTAGTTTTGAATGCATAATTTTGACATATTTTTAAATTACCCTTTTGATCAGTAAGAGACTTGAGAGATTATTCTACCTCTTTTTCAAGTAAAACTTCCCTATAGTTTGCGTATATAATTTTATCATAAATATCAGTTGCAGGAAATAAAATATTTATATCTTAATTTTTACAGCATCATTATTCTAAAAAGTCTTTAAAATTATTCAGTATTGAATATGAAAGAAATAAAACACAGTGAAATAGTTTAAGTTGAAATGGTTGCGTTTCTCTTATCGATATTGATAGCTGCACAAAAATTATAAAATTTAAATTTAAAATTACAAATAAATTTACAATATTTGAAATAAAAGCCTGAAAAATAAATACATAAAATTAAGTAATGAAAAATAAAAATGATTTTTCAGTGGTTGAATTATTTATTTTCCTTTCCCGTTGTTTCACCGTATTTTATCTAAATAAAGTACACATATGTTCTTACCTTCAAATCTGGTCTCACTAGGTACAATAGAGGATTGGATCGTAGCCTCTCTGCTTCGTATTGCATTCGTCTAACCTCTTCTCGCCTCTGTGAACTGAGATATGCCACTTCTTCTCTCGGTATAACTTTTTGTGGTGTACTAGCTAATTCTTTTGGACCATGGGGCATACTTTTTTTTCTTCTAAGAGCATCAGATGCCCCTCCACCACCACCACCACCTGCCGCTGCGATTTCCCGTCTTCTACTAGGCGGGTTTACGTAGAGGGAGGCTGTACGTGGAAATGAAGCCTCAGATCCCATTTCACTATCAAGTCCAATGCTGCTAATAGTAGGGCTCATAGTTCGTGAATCTTCTTCACTAGGAGCAAAACTTAACAAAGAAGATGCATGACTGTCCGCATAAATCATAGGCGGCAATCTAGCTTTTCGCGCAGGAGACATCTCGTCCATACTTTCCGATACACCTGAATCCGGGGTGGCGTCCGGGCCGTAGCTGGTCCTCGTTTGGTGGTAGTTGAGGCGCTGCGGGGACGGTATCCGTCGCCCCTGTTTGATCACATGCCGCTGCCGAGGTGTCTCTTGTCTATAATGGTCGAAGTGGTCGCCCATAGCCTGTTGCAGGGAATAACCACTTGGATCCCTTGCACTAGGACGACGACGGTACGACCCTTGCCGATTAGGTACAACCGGAGGATCTTGTCCCTGAGGCTGGCCGAGATAATTTCCACTCACATTTTGCATTTGGTACTGAGGCTGTGGCATTTGTGGCGGCATCTGTTGCTTTGGAGGATAAGCACCATACCCTTGGTTCTGGTGGAGGTAAGGCTGCTGTGGGGATGTAGTTTGTTGAGAGTACCTATCTTGAGGCATCATTTGTTGTTGCATATAACGCGTATCATGTGGTGATGACACTGAAGATGGCGCGTTTGGATAGGGTTGGTTCATTTGTATTGAGTTCTGGGGGTATTGTGGCTGTGAACCTTGAGATAGATACCTGTCCTCTTTTTGCAAACTATTTTGTGATATATATTGGTCAGTTCTGATTTGAGGCATTTGTGTGTTCATGTTCATCACTCTCGTAGATAAGTTCTGCCGAGAGGTGTCTAGAGAAGAGTTCGTTCTGTTAGGCGTTTGAGGAGAGAGCGTTTGGTTGCTGAGATTAGTAAATGGAATTCTCGCAGCTGAATTTGTATTCATCCTGTCAGGATATTTGTTCTTGATCATATCTGTCGGAGAATAAGAATACAGTTTAAGAATATATTATAACTAAAACTTCACAAGAATTGAAAATAATATTACAATTTTAGATCATGCATTGTAAGTGAATTGTATTAGTTCTCCAAATTGTTTCTTATTATGAGAATTGTTCGAAAAGAGACACAAAAGATAAAGAATATGCTTCTTTATTTGTACTCTAAAATGACTTACCCGTTTTAACTTATTTATAATTAATATTTGGCTTGTAATTAGCCAATTTTAACAAATGCATATTTCAAATATCTTTCTTTAAAGGGATAAATATTATATCATAGTTGTATTCAATACCCATTTTAATATTTTTGCCATGAATACTTGAACTGTTTTGTTCAGATTAGCAAAATTAACGACTAGATCATTATAATTAATTCAACAAAAATTTGTTAATATTTGAGTATGCATGTTAATATTTCAACATAAAAATTTCGAATACATTGCTAAACAATAAATGTTAAACTGTATTTATAAAAAATAAATAAATAAATAAAATCATATTTCAAAAGTTATCAGCAGTTTGTTCTGTTTAACTAAATGATAGTTTCAGCTCTATAAAATAATTTTTAATTCAGGAAGTGAAAAGCGTAGTTTAAAACACAAATTTATTTTTCTTCGTTAATAATTTAAAACGATTTCACTCAATGTATATTTTCTGCTGAACGCTAATTTAAAAAGTTTGAATAAAGTCATAAAAAGAAAAGAAATGGAAAAGAAAAAGGCGAATGACATCGTATATAACATGAAAATATACCGTTAATAAAATACTTTTAATGAAATATAATTTTTAATTATAAGTAAAAATATTTCTTATTTTTTTAATTACTTACGTTATAATTATACGATAAAGCGTTTAAAAAAGTATATTCATCCAATTCCTAAAATTTCCATTAATTAAGGTGTGGACAGTATTACTGACAGATTTTCTATATGTATAATGTCATTAATAATGTAGTATCACGCGATGAAGAAATAAACCTTTCGTTTGTCAGCAAGATTTCCGTAATTTTACATAATTAGTTTCATGAAATTTTGAGACATTACATGCCAAAAAAAAAAAAAAAAAAAAAAAATGTAATATCGGTAATTGTTAAATAACATACCCCGAATAAAAGGAAATGGCATTCGATATCAAGATTCAATGTTTTTGCGCAATTAACCAAATTAAACTAATTAAGGTTTCGGGAAGAACGAAAGTTAATCTATATTTTAAAATAATCAAACCAGCATATTTTAAAAATTTTCAAGCTATAAATGTTTTAAAAACCATGCAAACTAATAAACAAATTTTAAAAATTTGAACCACATTTTCAAGCAGTTTTAAAAGTTAGGTTTTCAATACTAAAATCATCAGTCAAAATGAAGTTTGAATAAGAAAAGTTGTAACATAAATGGATTCACGACCTTGAAATGCCGATGATTCTATCATAAGAATATGTGATGTATACATAACATCAAATGTATGAGTTTATCTGTGTTCCTGTAACCGGAGGAAATATAATAAAAACAATATCTGTATCAAAGAAATTCTATTTATATATATTTCAAGGAAGAAGAAGAATTTTTTTTTTTTTTAATTTTTGAGGGAGGGGAAGTGAAATTCTTTTTTAGTTTGATAATTAGAAATTTTCTTCCTTTATCATATTTTCTTATATACCATCAATTTTAATAGGCATGTTATAATTTATATTTTTTGCAGAGTTGTAATAGTCGAGTTCTTCATTAGAATCAGAAAACTTCCTTTAAAATGAAACTAGTATAAATTTTTTAGAATATTTTACGAATTTTTATTGACTTTTGGAGTATTTTTCAAAAGTTATATTTTTCCATTTCGCTGTTTTTCTGCTTTTTAAAATATATAAATTTTTTTAATTGTAGGTGTTTAATTTATTCCGGATTGATTTTCGCCAAAACTGAAAACATGACATGTCGAGAAATATAATTTTAATTATCTTAATTTTATTATTAGTGTAAAAATGCCTTTACTCTTGCATCTATATAATAAAGAGTTATGTATCAATTTTTTTCTCTAATGAATATTGTTTTTATAGTTCAGTTTGCCAAAACTAAAATGATTTATTTTTAAATATGCTTATTTTTTTGTGCGAGAAACGAGTACAATGCGTCTGTTTTTATTAATAATAATAATAATAATGATAATAATAAAGGAAGAAGAAAAGAACAAAAGCTGTATAAACGCCAATAAAAAATATCAAAATAAAGCAGCGCATCAATTTTCAAGCGGCATAGAGATCGATAATGTATGGAAAATCAATATCTTTAATAACCAATTGGTGCTTCGAATGCAGGTTAAATTGGCTCATTGTACATTTTTTTCATCACTGTTTACAGATTTCGCTGTCAAATTTGATAAAAATCGCTTGATTTTTTAAAAATAGATTATTGTAAAATGCTTTCACTTTCTAAAAAATTTTAAATCATTTCTTAAAATTAAGACTATGAATAAACTAAGAAAAAGAAAAGTTAACTTGTTTTAAGAATCTTTTTATAAAACTCGTATGAAGCTTTTACACTTTACCATCTTTTTAAGTTGCTGTATTATTATTATTATATGTTCAAAAGGAAGAAATAAGAAAAAATCAATCCATCAAAAAATAAAAACCAAAAATAATTTTCGTATTTTAGTTTTTGATGGATTTAAGCATTTTAGAGAGTCCAAAATAAATATAATATTTTTTCAAGGAAACATCTATCTATCTCTTTCTCGGTGTGTTGTGTGATGTAAATTTTGTAGTCATTCTATCCTAATAAATAATGTACCGAATTTCATAAAACTTTGGATGTAGTTGAATCTAAACACTTATAAAAATGGTTTCTCAAAAATGATCAAAATTGTCTCAAAATAGCTCCGAAACAAATATACTCAAGTTTGAAAATCCCATGCATTCATTTTTGAGTATATTGACATGCTCAAAAATGCTGTTCACCATCGTGAATCCCAATATTTTAATCATAGATTCTGATTGGTGATGTATTTTTCTACATACCAGTATTTATTTACAAACTTTTCTATCAATGTTTCAATAATTAAAATTTCAATTTTTTTTATTGAAAAATAATTTTTTTTTTTTTGTTAAGGTGAAAAAAAAAATTAAATATTTTGTTTCTATTATATTGAAATATTAATACAAACTTTTGTATAATTATATTATTATTAAATATGCCTGTCATATTTATGAAGTATCGCATTTTTTCATATTGATAGCTGTTCAATTCATAATTTTTTATAAATATGTCGAACTAAAAGAAGTTCTTTCATAGTACTTCTATATATTTAAACAGTTCAGAACAAATTTTAGTTCCTTAAATCTTCAGAACTTCCACTTCGTAAAAGTTTCATACTGGTTTGTGACAGAATACATCTCCAATTAGAATCTATGATTAAGGTATAGGGATTCAAGGTAGACAACCACATGTCTGATCATGTCAATGTACTCAAAAATGAGTACATGGGATTTTCAATCTTGACACAATTTTGCTCATTTTTGAGAAATCATTTTTTTCAGTGAATTGGTTAAGAATTGAGTTTGATGTATATTGTACATTGCTGAACAGAGTGTGCTACTGTGCCATATTTTCGACAATTTCCATGATAACTATATATATTAATTGTAACCAAACACGCACCAAACATTATATATAAAATATTTATTATAATTATTTTTTTAAGTTTTTAAAAATCACCAATTAAATCTATAAAAATTGACATTGCTATAATGTCTTTTTATGGATTTGTTTGATAACAGTATTTCAAATTTTATTATCGTAGAATTGCATGAATTAGAATTTGAAAATTTTGTCATAAATAATGTTATCGATGAAAAAACTTGGTGATGCACTTACGTCTTTTAACTTGTTCTAGAAGAGAACCAACTAAATTTAAATGAGTAGAAGTTCATCAAACATTTATTCAATATTCACAATTCTGAAAATGACGTAAACTAGTTATTAAAGTATACGTTTGTAGAATTACGTAAAAGAAAATTTTGTGTTGCTCATAACATACTAACCTTTTAATTTCAAATTCAGAAACATAAAATCTTTATAGATTATACGAATATTACCTACAATTTCTATGAAAAAAAAATATTTACATAGGGCTTCAAAAGTTAGTTACATTTATTCCTTGCAAATGTCAGTATTTCGGAACCAGACCGTAGCATACACAGACGATGACTCAGTTCAACTTTTTCCAACGGTAGCAATTTCATTCGGAGAGTTGCAGCCATGATATGTAGAGGGATTATACTACTATGGTTGCAACTATTGCTGCGTAGTGCGAGAAAAAATGGTGTGTTATCTGGAAATTTACTCTAACGCTAAAGTACGCGGAGCAGTACATTTCTTATGGGTAAAACGTTCCACCAGTATAGTGATTTATCGTGAAACTTTGGCAATGTATGAGCCACAAGCATTCTCATCACATCCAACCATCGTGAAATGGTCACAGTGGCTCGACGACGGTTGTAGAGACTTAACCGATGCAAAAAAAGCAAGGAAGGACAAAAACGGTGAGCACATCAGTCAAGGTGCAGTGGGTGGAAGAAATTATTGTCAGCAATCGCAGAATGAAAATCGTACTCGATGAACAGGAGTTGTGAATATCTATTAGCAGTACTCACCCACTCGTCCGTCACCAACTGAATTGCTGCGAATTGTATTCATAATGCGAAGGAGCGACCGAACAAATATTCGCAGCGATTTGAGAGATTATGGAGAGATAAAGTGTGTTGTATCTTGTATGTGTGTCACATTGTATTGTAGCGCACATCTCAATAAAGTGTTTTCGACCTATATTGTTCGAGTGCAGCTTTCTTTTTGAACATCTTTAGTAAATAATTTGAATATTTACAGTTAAATTTGATTAAATTTTGATTTGAAAATTCGCTATCTTAATAAGATTTTTGTAATTGGATATACTGACAATAGGTGCAATTCCGCCATTATCTTTTATAAAATAATCCTTCAGTGATACACACGTTCATTGTACCACATTATGAAATTATGATTATGTTTCTAGCCAATTTTGGTTGTGAATTTGAATATGTAAGATTAATTTTCAAGGTTTTTCTCACTATCCGTTATCGGTCCACATATCAAAACACTCGCATTTTAACTGGAGTGGATTTGCACAATGCAAGATTTCTTAACAGCTATTCTTTAATAATAGCTTACAGCATAGCGTCTAACAGTGTTATAGTAAGCGTCACTTGTGTTTAACACTAATCCTTAACGTCTGACCAACCTAATAACGGAGGAATAATTTTATTCTAGTTCCAGTCCTTACACCACTAATTTTTTTAATAATACGTAAAAATACATTTTAAATTTTCATATAGGACAAATCCTTTATATGTATGTTATTTATTTTATTAGTACGTATATAATTTATTCGCTACAGTTATAAGACCTACAACTCATATAAAATTTAAAATTTACGCAATGTCCCGATTAGACTGCGTTTCTTGTAACAGATTGCTGCTGTTTGAAATTATACAAACAATGCTAAGTTTAGTACCATGACTTACAGTGTAAGTTTAGTGCCGTTACACATAGACAAAGTTTTTATAAAAAAATCTCACCAGGTCTGACGGACATTGATCTTTAAACAGATACTTGTAATAATATCTTACATAAAACTATTGCTGCAGACACAAGATATAAAAAATTAGCAAATGTATGTTCGCATCTAACAAATCAAACGTTATCCATATTTTAAAATAGATTTTAAAACAGAATTTTTGTGATATTCTCTGATTTTGTATTTTCTAATTTATCGCATACTCTTCATGTAAAAATGACATCATTCTTTCGCATTTTTTCCTTTCTTCTTTGTCAGAATTTCTTTACTAATACTAAAACTGCTAAATAAAGGAATATGGATATTTACAATGGGGGATTTTCAAGCAGTCGATGCTAAATTATAAATTAAGATAACGTAATAAGTTTAAATTGTGAAAGAATATAGCCATTTTGCAGCTTCTGTTCGATGAAAATATTATAAAGGTCGTTAGAAAATTTATAATAGTAAAAAATTTAAAACTTAATAAATTAAAATAAAAATACAAAAATTGATTGATTTTTTCTACATGGAAAAACAATATTTATCACCACTTTAAAAATGTATCTTTAAAGAAAGAAAGAAAAAAAAAAAAAAAAAAAAAAAGAGGGAAATTAATAAAAGAAGTACAGGAAAAAGGGGAAAAAATGTCTTAAGATAAACAATCAAAAACTGATATAAGGATTTGCTGACTGATTAAGAAAAAAATATGCATAGTTGCACTTCATTTTTTAAGACATAATCTTTGTAGTGGTAAAGAGGTAGTTTATAAAAGTTTGATATTACACAAAGTATATATGAGAATGTTATGGTTTAAGATTTAATATTACAATGAATGCTTTGGAAGACATTTTCGTAAACAATATATTACATAAGTACTGTGTATTTATTTGCATAGAAAAATGCATAAATTTCTAGTTTATTTTATTTTATTATTATTATTATTTTTTTTTTTTTTATTTATTTTTTTTTTTCCGGAAAAATTCAAGTTTATTATCATGAATATTATTATTTTATATGTATTAAAAAAAAAAAAAAAAATCTCATCTCAAAATAAAGAAAATAAATTCTTCAACGTACTATTATTATTATTTTTTTTAAAAGAAATATTTTTAAAATCTCAATTTTTCAACGTAGAAAATTTTTTAAGACACTTCCCTGCACTTTCCTTTTCTCTTTCTTTCTTTCTTTTTTTTTTTTTTTTTTTTCAATTATTTGTTCTGTGGGTATTTTCAATAATATAAGAATTAAAACTGAAAATAAAAATTTGAATTCGTTGATTGCATTGAAAAGTATTTTATACTCTGTATAATCTTAAAATTCTCCCAAGAAAGCACTTTTAAAGAGGAATAGAAAAGTCTATTTTTAGTTTTTACTTTCCGAAAGTAAGTTACTTACTTTACTTCCAGTGAGGAAAGTATTGTAATCATGTCAAAAATCCGAATTTGAGATTTTGGTGTTTCTACACGTTTTGAGGTTCCCTGTATTCACATTTACTATTTTTACGATGATGTATGTGTGCATGTATGTGAGTGAACACGATAGCGACTAAACGCTTTGTTCGTAAGAGCTGAAAGTTGATTCATATATTATAGGTCACCATAGCACGAACCCTATTGATTTTGGTGAATCTAGCGCTTATAGTTTTTTTTTTTTTTTTTTTTTTTTACAGGGACACAAAGAAAAATTCTTTATTATTAGGGTCTATGGGTCAAAATTTTGCAGGACTATGTAGCACTTATAGTTTTTTTAGTGGAACACAAAGAAAAATTGTTTAGCTCAAATTATTTAAAATGCTATAGTGTTTAAATGCGTCATCCGATTGAGTTGAAAATTTACATACATATTACAGGTCGCCATCGCAAAAGCTGTATAAATTTTGATGAGTCTAGCCCTTATAGATTTTTACAGGGACACAACGAAAATTTTTTTATCATCATGTTTTATGCTCAAAATATTTGAAAGGCAATGGCGTTAATTTAAAGAACATACTACATAGAGGAAAATACTTATATGCCTTATTGTAATTTTCTTTTTTGTTTAATTAATGACATCTCTTACTTTATTTATGCAACCGTTAATTACTTAATATTCGGAAGTCGAGTGGAGTCGCTCCAGAGTTTTTGACCACTTGAAATTGGTATTTCTATTCACTTTTATAATCAGTCATTCTTCAATTAACAAGAAAGTTGATATTTCTATATAATAAAAAATATTTATAATAAGAACAAAATTAGATTTTCTGAAAAATTCTTTTTAAGTTATTTTAATTTTTGTCTTTTGTATTTCAATGTAAATGTTTGAATTTTTTATATTATTTCCTTTCCCTTTTCCGATAAAGGCAAAATATACCATGTCTATTATTTCATTTTTTTTCTTTTTCTTTTTCTTGCATTTAGATAAATAGCACGACAGGTAGGGAGAGGCTAAATTTAGGATTCTTTAAAATGATACGAAACAAATATACACAGGGGAATCGTAAAGTTTCATCTCATCATTATTAAGAAATAACTTAAATATCAGGATAAAACTGATCCCGCACATTGATGATCTTCATGTACATCATATTATAAATTACAACTATTAATGTTGATTTCTTTGGTTTTAGGAAGCCGTAGATTAAAGAAATCCGTAACCGCCATATTTCTACATACAACAAGGGAGTATAGTAAATTTTTAATTTTAACTAAAAAATAACCAAAGTATCTGGGAGTTCGTTTTATATATTAATCGATTTTTATGTACACTTTGTGTTAAATTACAGCTAACAGTGTTGATTTATTTGGGTTTCAAAAAGCTGTCATTTGAAGTAACTCACATCCGCCCTATTCTATAATGACGGAATTTGATGGTCAAGAAATGCTAGGAGGAATGTTATAACTCTGAATGGTGACTCTCGAGAGAAATCTTAAAAATAACTACTAAAAACTAAGTTTCAATTGCTATTAATTTTTAGTCTATATATTAATACGTAAACATAAAATTTGCCGTACGTTTTAGTCTATTTTTAATAAGAGAAGAGGGAAGAGGTTTAAAAGTAAGTATTGTTCGAAACGTATGGTTAATGTGAGTTGCAGGTTAAAAAAAAAAAAAAAAAAAAAAAAAAAAAAAAAGTAAATGATGCTAAAAAAGCAGGTAAAAAATCCCTGAATTTTTATACACTTTTTCATTTTAAATACGTAAATTTTTGTATTTAAAATTGCTGTACAAGAAAGTTGTTAAATCTGCATATGCAATTTTTTTTAAATGTAATACAACGGCTTACGATTTAGCTTATTTTTGGATTCTTTCTTTCTTTTTTTTTTAATTGCCTTTAATAAAAGCAAGTATAATTTATATTTTTTTTTCCTCTAGCTGTTGGTATATTGCTTCGATACAGACAGTGTTCTTTTCCATCGAAATAGTCAGAAGAAGAACATTGATTGCTCAAATTGAGAAGCAAATAATTAGAGAAGCTCAAAGAGATATGCACCGTTATGTACATAAAAATGCTGATTGTGATATTTGTTTATTTATTTTATGGATAGAGTTACTATTAAGAACATTGTTTACATGGAGATTTTGAATTTCTATATTTATTATTTAAATATTTACTTAAAAAATTACTTGTAATAACTAATATTATTATTTACTTGTAAGTATATATCTTACTCTTTTCTTTTTTCTTACCTTCACATAGAAACTCTTCCTTCTTGAAAAATCTAGTTCATATGGGAAAAAACAATGTTATGTATATTGTACAATGAAATTTTATTATCAGGCTTGAATTTAAGAGCTCTAGAAAATTTATATTTAAACGTATTAATTGAAAGTATATTTTCCTGTAATTGTAAATAGGGTATTTACAAAATTGTGTTGAGAATTTTTATTAATAAACACTATAATAATTGAAAAAATATCCGTAACTTGGCAAATAACTATGCTTAAACCCCCCCTAACCCTTCTTTCTCGCTCCCGTGAAAATGACGGGCGCTCTCTATTTCTCATGCCCGTGATATTTCCGGTCAGGAGTGTTCAGAAGTAACGCACTAAAAAGATTTAAAAACAAACCATTTCTGATTTCCGAAAAAAAATTATTTCTTATTTTACACTCTAAATGGAAAAGGCATACTATTTAAATTATAATTGGAGATAGTTGGTTTATTTTAAACTTTCAGCACAATCCTATTTAAAAACATTTGTAATACTTACTTTGTAATCTTAGCTCAGTAGGCCTTTGAATGACGTGGTTTTGTGCTCTGTGGTAAAATATATTTTTTAATATCGTATACATTATGGAGTCAGAATCGCAAAGTGACTCGGATTCTAATTTTACTATAAATACATCTGAGAGTGATTCTTAAATAAGTTATATTTAAGAAAGTTCCGTTAGGGAAGCTGAGAACAGTGTATTTTACCTATAGTGCCACATTATACGTAAAATTATTTTCAGAAAATTAATTTTTAATGTTTAAAACGCATATCTTTTATTTTTTCTATTTACTGGAAAACCAACATTCAGTCATAATAACCCTGATTGTTGGTTTTCGTGCAATTTAAATTTCTTTGATTTCATGTTTTAAAAAAAATTCCAAAAATTAAAAATGAATACATATGTTTGTTCATACACTTTATTTTATACAATTTTGTTGCATAATAATAATAATAATAAATAGGCATATTTTTTTACCGTTTCCTTGAAAATTACGAGATCGTTAAGGGGTTACTAAACTTATACAACAAACTGTTATCGACTGGATTAACATTAACATGTAATACATCAAGGTGAAAATTTTACTGAGTCAATTGAATTAAAATTACTGCAAAATCACATATTTTAAGATAAAATTTAAAAGATTAATTTTTATCGATTCATTTATATTGTGGTTTCCATTTCGAGATATTTACAATTTCGTGCTTATCGTTTTTGTTAAGCGGTGTATGGTATGACGAAAAATACCAATTAGTCAAAAAATTTTATTAAATAAAAACTACATGCTTTAAACTTTTTAATTTAACTAAAAATTTTATAATAATATTACAGATTAAATAAGTAGATATCATTGGTATAATATCGCGTTATGTGTAATTTCTGAAACAATGAAATAAAATTATCTGTAGATGAGATATTTTTCAGGACATAAATTAATCAATGTACACTGAGCTTGCATTGTTTACGATCCCCTTTTTTTTTTTTTTTTTTTTTCCTTTTTTTTCCTTTTTCTTTCTTTTTTTTTTTTTATGATAGAACAAAAATAGTACTCTGCTAAAACTCTCTGAACTTTAAGCGTATAACGATTTCTTTATTTATCTACAGTCGATAACAAAAGTCTCCGAACACTAGGAAAAATTCCTATATAAAAAAAGTACACTTAATACAGTTTTGTTAAATAAATCCTTGTCAAATCCTGTTTATAGACTGACTAAGAACAGGATTCGACAAGGATTTATTTAACAAAACT
Organism: Salticus scenicus; assembly: GCA_963930645.1. Lineage (NCBI taxonomy): Eukaryota > Metazoa > Arthropoda > Arachnida > Araneae > Salticidae > Salticus > Salticus scenicus. The sequence continues at coordinate 87,050,737 of OZ005648.1, forward strand.
GTATTAAGTGTACTTTTTTTTATATATGAATTTGTGCTAGTGTTCGGAGACTTTTGTTACCGACTGTATATAAGCATTTAGATTTTTTATTTAAATTAGAGCTGCTATTTAAAACGTAATTTATCATTATGTATACTTTGTTAAATTTATCGGAAGAAAGATAATTCCTTATAGACTCATTATGTTTAGAAAATAAATAAATATACAAAGATTAATAGAAATGTTTTCTTTAATAAAAAAAAAAAAAAAAAAAAAAGAGGACAAAAATTATTTCCTGGGATATGATAAATTTTTATAAATTCGTGCTTTTTTTTTTTTATTCGTTGACATAATAATCTTACCTGGCATCTTGGCGTCTGGATCAAATTGTTTGGCGATGATCCTGGCAATGTTGGAGTCTTCTTGGGCATGTATGGCAGAGATGTCTGCTTGCTCAGCTTTGCCCCTGGCAGTGGCCGTTCTAAATAAGAAAGGTAAATTCGTTAATCAAGAAAAGTCTGATTATCAAAGAAAGTCATCCTTATCCTTTTGATCAGGTAGTTATTCGTTTAAATAGGACAAATCATTCTTTTCATTCTACTCATTTCGCGGAGAGAAAAAAAAAGAAAGAAAGAAAAAGAAAGAAAAACCATTATTTAACGATTGTGTAGTATCGGAAAAAAAATTATCATTTATGTATAGTTTTATATTGAATAAAAACATATGTTTAGAAATTAAAGAGTTTCAAAATGCGATGGTCTAGTACTTTTATTCGCGGGTTGTACTAAAGTAGTTTATTTTTCTCTTAGTTTCGGCGGACGTCTTTTTTTTTTTTTTTTTTATTACTGTATTAGAATTACAAATATATATATATATATATATATATATACATTTATGTATTGAAATATAACAATATTTAGTATATTAAATTTAATAAAATTAAAAATTTTAATACTTTTTAAATAATTCCTGCCAACTAAATTTTAATTTCTTTTCTCTCGATTTTACATTATCATAATGTGATAGCATGTTTTAAATCTGTTTAGGTATTACTTTTCGGATATTCATTGATAAGTTAATTTAAAAAATATATTTTTACACTTGAATGTTAAAAATTTGCATTAAATTCCAGCCTTTTAAAAATTGCATTTTATTTCCACCATTTTTTGAACTGTTATTTAGTTTGAAAGTCTCTTAAGAAACGCTGTTTTAAAATACTGGTAATTTTATGCTTGAAAGTTAAAAATTTGCATTAAATTACCGTCTCTTAAAAAAAAAAAATTTTTAATTGTATTTTATTTTCATCATTTTTTAAACTGCATATAGTTTAACTTTATAAGAAATAACTGTTTTAAAATACCAATAATAATTTTAAATCTCACAAAATTTCAAAACCATAAATAAATGAAACTAATAAGAGTATCAGACAATTTTTCACAAGACGTATGAAGTAGCAACTTAAATTAACTTTATAAATAAACATGGGCCCTCCGTGGCCGAGTTGTTATGTCACCACACTGCTAATCGCCTTCAAGCGTAGGAGAGCGGGTTCGATTCCCGTGCTGACCCTGTGTGTTTTTCCAATTCTTCGTATTGTAATTCTGTCATGTGCTATCTGTCTTCATCTGACGAAGATTTACAAGCGGACTACGAGTCAAGCATACAAGTCTGGTGTATACGTGTTATATCGACAAATAAATAAACATCATGTTCAATAATTTGAACAAACATTTTGAAATCATTCATGCATTTTTTTTAAAGAAATTTGTTTAAGATTTTGTAAGGTGTGAGATCTCATACAAGTGCTCGAAATCGTGTGTAGTTTTTCGTGGAGTGTTCGTTTAGAAGAGTCAAAGTCACCAGATGAATCTAGCGTTAGATGGCAATCGGTGCTTAGCATGGTTTTTCACCGATGCTCGGTGAAAATGTCACGTTGAACGTAAAAGTGTTGGGTTGATTAAAAAGAAGGTTGTCAGTCATTCGGAAGTAATTTGCCGCTCGGTTCCAGTGGAAGTGTACAGTCGGCAGCAAAATTATTCGAGCATTATCATTAATTCCTATGTAAGAAAAATACACTTAATACTGCTTTGTTACACAAATCCTTGTCGAGTTCTTAGTCAGTCAAAGAACATGATTCGAGAAGGATTTCTTAAACAAAACAGTATTAAATGTACATTTTTTTTTATACATAGGAATTATTGCTAGCGCTCGAATAATTTTTCTGTTGGCTTTAGAACGATTTTAAGAGAAGTTGAGAAGTTTGGTGTTCAGTAGAATATGTAGGTATTTTTAGGATGGATATTTTAAGGAAAATGAATTGAATCGTTCTGTATCTATTTACTTTAAAATGAGACTTCCTAATTAAGGAAGTTTGTGTGTTTGTGCTTACTTTTGCGAGTGTTTTTGGACATGTTTCGTGTTCATTACCTAATTTTAAATCTACCAGATGCCGCCAAATAAGTCCAGATTTTGTGAGTTCATTTAGTTATACTTTTTTGAAAACTGAAAACTGTTTAACTTAATTAAGTATAAATCTGTGAAGGTCTTTGTGTTTCCCTCCATAAAAGTTAAAATAAAAAAGATTAGGTTTTATATGAGTTGTCTTCATTACATCATTTAGGCATTGCCTACTAACTGTAGTGCGAGCCAACAACACAGAGACAATTTCTCCACCGATTTTTAATCAATTATACGTTTGAGTCTGATAGCAGTTCAAAATATATTTTTACTATTTCGATAATTTGAAACGAATTTCGAAAGTCTTAATTGAATTATTCTTAACCCATTAAAGCCTATAGCCCTCATTCTCGGAATGAATTCTTTTTAGTGATAGTTGACGGTATCCCTATAAATAATCCAATAATTTTTAATATATGTGCTAATAATTATAATTTTGTAATTTGGATGGCCGTTTTATGATTTTTCATTCATCGCATCATGTATTTGCTTTTTGCGCAAGTATAACAACTAAAGTCAAGTTGAATAATAATAATTTTATTATTATTCAACTTTAAAGATCTTTGTTAACATATAATAGGAAATTTATCTGTTATCTCCAAGTTTTTACGCTGGAATGCTAAGCGTCCTCAAATGAGAACAAGCTTAAATTTTAAAACTAACAGAAGAGGGGTTTAATTTTAGTATGTTTCTCTCTCAGGAGTCTATATTAATTTAAATTTGAAATGTTCATCAAAATATACCTGATGTCTCATAAGTTAACATATATTTCAAAAAATAAAGGAATTAACAAAAGATGAAGGAAATGGCAGAACTGAAAGCGATTTACGAAAAATACTAACCTCGTGAAGAGTGATTTAGTTCTGTTATTTTTTTTTCTTTTTTCTGCCCCCCCCCCCTCCCCCCTCCAAAAAAACAAAAACAATTACAATTACAATTTTTGTTGATAGAGGGTGCTACACAAAAGAAATATGCAAATTGGACTCCTATACATGGCTCGGTTTTACGTTAACATCTCATTTCTGATTTTCTCTTCTACTTGCTCAAACATAACGTTTTAATTCGATGGTGATAATGTGGATAAAATGTTATTGATGAAGTTGTTTTACTTCAGCCAAGCATCACCGATTAAAACTGAAGTTAGTGGTATCGTATCGTAACTCGTTTGCGAACTGTAATTTTCCAATGATGGTAGACACATAGAGAAGGAGTAATATGCTTGTAAACATTTGCCTGGATAGAAATAAATACAGTTTTTCATCGAAATGTGTGATATCCTCTTGTACAGCGTCCTCTGTCTAAGAAAATTCTAATTATTATCCCCCCCCCTCCCCCCAACCAAAAAAAGAAGTCCTCTTTTACTAAAATAACTTTTTTGTAAATAATCTATAACTCTACCGATTTCTTCAAATTTTAGAAATTTTAAAAATATTTCGACTTATAGGACGTTTAGTATTTAGCTGAAATAATGGGTTAATTAAATTCCTCAGTTGTGGTTTCCCGAGCCACATATAGTCAGATAACTGCTGAACTCAAAATAAAATAGATCTGTTTTAAATAAATGTACAAATTTTAAGTCATTTCCAAAACCGCCATTTACTAATTGATAATGCAAGGTTTTCTGATCAGGCAATTACCCTATCGACACAGAAGCAACAGACAAAATTCTAAATTCAAGCAAAAGTAAGATCTATTATTGTCTTTAAAATTAAATTTTCAACCTGAATCAAAAAATTACGTATACATCAAATATTTCACAACTTATTAAATTCTTTTGCAGAATTCAAAATCATTGAGCTACTCCAGGAAGAAAAAGAGGACAAAAAAAAAAAAAAAGAACAGTGAGAGAGAAATGCTTTCAAATTTGTGATTGTCTATTGTAGCTAGATAGTTAAAAATAGTTCAAGGATTATCTTTAAAACAATCTCAGCTTTTTTCTGCCAGTAAAAATGAATGTATACTTCTATAAAAGAAATTACAATGATAAAGGATGGATTTAAAATGCAAAATGCAAACAGAATAGTTTTATAAGTAGGCATATTCACGAAAAAAAAATTTTGTATTATGTACAAATTATGATATATGTATAACAATAAGAATGGGAACGAAAACTAAATAGGTGAATAATTTGCCACAACAACCCACAAAAGCCAATTTGATAACTAGTTAACTTAATTAAACTTTTTTAATAATTTGACCAGAATTTTTTATTTTATTTATATATGTGTACGTATGTCATTATGTTAAATAATATTAAATAGCTTATAGCTTATTTTAATTTTCATGATGATATACTGCTCAAATTTAATTTTCTCTAACTTTAAATGAAGTTTTTATGATGTATTATTATTCCAATCTTAAATTTTTCAAAATTTGCAGTTTTCAGCCAGAGCCTAGTTTTAAGAGAAAGACCTGAATATATATATATATATATATATATATAAATGTTATTTAAGTAAAAATATACTGCTACAAAATTTAACTTTTACAATTTTTTGTTAATGTAATATTGTAAATGTATTATATTTTAAAATTAGTGTCAATCAGTATTGGTCTAAATTATTAATTGATTTATTTTTTTTTTCATTTGTTTAAACTTGTGCCAATAATGAAAAGCCAAATATTACTAACCAGTAATATAAAAAATAACTGTTAACAAGTGATATTTGTTTTAAATAATAAACAAATATTGTGAGAAATGTTCTCCCTACTTAAGAATTCTTACGTGTATAATAATTTACACAAATTTATAAAATTCATTAACGTTTCAGTAAAACTCTGATTAAGATTAAATTCACGTTTTTTAGAAATTTTCTTTTTGGTGCTATCTTAGTAAAACCAAAAAAAAAAAAAAAAAAAAAAAAAAAAACTGATTTTCAAAGGTGAAATGTCAATTTAATTGAATGATTTGATTAAGTTTTAAAAAATGATGCTATAAAAAGGTTAATACTAATAAATTAAAGTATCTATATTTTTATGAATATTATAGATACATAAAATCCCTACTTTAATGCAAAATGCTGAAGCCCATGACCAAAACACGTTTAAATTGTCTTCAGTTTCAAGATTCATGAATACAAATTAAGAAGGAGGGAAAAAAAAAAAAAAAAAATCTGTAACATCGTTATGTTAAGAACATGTATGAAACAGAATTTGATTTCCAAAGAATAAAGAATGATAATAAAGACAGAAAAAATAATTCTAATGCTTATGCGTATATTTATGAAAGCTTCAGTAAACTTGTAAATTTCATATCCATGAATTCTACTGAATTCAAATAAAAGGTAAATAAATAAATAAATAAATAAACAATAATAATAAAAACATTATCTGCTGTCATGGTCATTTATCAATGATAAAGATTTTTCTTCAATAAATAGAAAGAATAATGTCTTATCGCATTGTTTTTGCTGACGAATATAGCATTATATTTTGTTCTTTACATTACGTAATAAACTGATATAAAACTGCGTTGTACAAGGGTCATTTGTGCAGATATTTTCGTTTACGATAGTTAATGCTACTTGCTAAACTATTTATTTTCTTGATAATTTTTTTTTCTTTTAATGATAAGTTAATAATCGCATGCTTTACGAACAAATAAAGGTTGAATAAACTTTTATCGTAATTTCATAAACTTATGGCCTGAATTTAAAAGAATTGCAATGGATTTTTATAGATTACTTTATATTATTTTTATCTTAAATAAAAAGCGAATATTAACTTTTTAAAATAATTATCAACTTTATAAAATAAAGATAAACAATACTCACGAATTGGTTCATATTAAGAAATTAAAGTAACAACATTTTATTTTAATTTTTATAAGACATAGATAAAGCAAATTCAGAAGACTAAAAGTATTGTCATTTGAGAAGTAGCTAACTGCTCAACCCTATCTTATCCAGGGTTCGCACCTTTTTCTGTAGGATATTTCGACCAGTATTTTTTAACGATAAATTTATTTTTTAATTTATAGGTTTCTATTATAACAAAAAGTAAAATAAAAAAAATTAGTGGTTGAAAAGATCAAGGAAATTATTGCAGCGCACGAACCCTGTTATTATGGACAATGATTAGTTAATCCTATTATGAATCTTGAAGGGAGAAACGTCCTGACTTGTGAAATAAATATAAAATCTTGGTTACTTTAATACATTTATTAAAAGAAAAACGATATTTTTTACTTTCTTCTATATTCAATAGAAGAAACTATTGGATTCGTAAAAATTTTTGACCTCGGGTTTTTGATGGATTCACATGTTTTGGAGATGTAAAACACGATTCGACCATTTTTAGAAAAGGTCTGTCTGTCTCTATGTGTGTGTGTGTGTGTGTGTGACATAATTTTGTGGCAACTGTATCTCAGGGTACTACTGCCCAGAATTTCATATAAATTGGTATGTAGTTACACATTGACATAAATTAGTGCCTATCAACTTTTGGTAAAAATTGTCCAAAAGCTTTCGTTGCCATCCCGCTTTTTCTAAATTTTTAACATGGTGGTATAGGTACAAATTTTGTATAAATGTGCATAAAGAGAATTATTTTGTAATAATTATTATGAAATTTAAAAGAATTATTTGTAATAGATATAGCCAACTGGGGAAAAAAATTGTATGTGTAGGAGCCTCGCCTCCCCCCTGGGGGGGGGGGGAGTCCCCCTCGAGGGAAGTAAATTTTCATGATGGGTATCTTTCAAAAGAGCTCGCCAATATCTTTAAAACGAATGGTTGAACCATCGATCTGCGATAATTTAAAATAAATTTATCGATTTTTTTTCCCCTCAGAACAAAATTGACCTTTTTTTTTAATATTTAGTGTTATGCTACTCCTTTAATATGGAAATAGTCTGCATTGTCATGGAAGATAATTTTTTTGAATTGTAATTTTAATAAATTATTTTTACTGAGTGAATTTCTATAGAAAAATATAGAAGAAAGTCATGTGATGGCCACAACATACTAGTTTTTATTATTGATCTAACAAAATATCTGTAATACAACTCTGTTTTTAGAATCATCCAAATATATATGATGAAAAAGTTATCGATAAAATGGTTGTAAAATATTGATTAATGAATCACTATTTTGAAGAAGCAGTTTACAACACAGAATAAAATAAATATTAACAATTGTAAATTTAACGATTGCAAGAATAGTTTTTAAAATAAGTTTGACATTTTTTTTTTTTTTTTTTTTTAATGAATCGCTATATTATTCTGGAGTTTAGTAACATTTTGAAATAAGCTAAAAGCATTTATAAATAAGCTAACAATAATTCCAAATGAATTTAATGAATAGGAAAGATTATCAGAAAGAGAGCTGGGACTTTCTTTGTGTAATTACAGCTGAAAAGGTCACGTTAGGGTTTTTTGAAAAATATAATTAAGAAACTTTCAAAGAAGTTAAATGAAAATTAAAATTTTGTCTTACGAGTGTATAATATAAAAATGATTGACAAAACGTAAAAGCAAAAATTAAAGTACAAAATTCGCTTATCAGTTTTCTTATTTCATATTTGAAATGTTTTCTCCTAAATTTTTTACTGAATTTTTTACTGAATTTTTTATTGATTTTTTATTTACGAAGGATAGAAAATTATTAAGTGCCACACTATATACAATAATAGCCAGAAAATATAAACACACACACACACACACACACACATATATAATCGTAATGTTTAATTAAAAACTCACCTTGATATTGCAATATCGGCTTTCTGCAGAGCGATTTGAGAGGCCCTGTGGGCAGCGTTAACCGCAGCGTCCACACGCTCTTTGAATTTGGTAGAACGAAGAACAAAAAGGTGTTTTTTCTTACCGGATGATACCAGTACGTTATTTTTGTATTTTCCTTCTTCTCTAGTACCGTCTTTTAGTGTTGTTACACCATAACCATATTTCTTGTTATTATACCTATTATAAAAAAAGAGAAAAAAAAAATAAATATAGTTAAAATTTAAATTATTTCAAAAATGGCATGTAATTTTATTTACATTCATTTACTGGAAGTCATTTAGAACAAATATTATAATAAAGTGATTTCATTTCTACCAACTATCAGTGCAATAACATAAGCCACATTTCAAATGATGCTTAAATTTTTAAGGAGATGAATTTAAAAAGAAATAAAATTGCTTAAAATAAAAAGGTTAAAATACAGACATTTTATTAAAAATATAAAACATTTAACCATTTAAAGGACAAAATAATTAAGTTCATTTGATATCAACAGCTTCCAGAATTTACAAACAGAGGTAAAAAAAAAAAAAAAAAAGAGATAAATGATCTTTTCTCGTCTTCGCAGCAAGGACACTGCATGTTAAAGAATTAAAAAAATTAACAACCTCTCATCAATATATAACAATAAGATTAAACTGCAAGTTATTTAAGCAAATAAATATCAACGTAACAATAGGATCGCACATTCAGCAGGAATTGAACATACAACATTGTTAGTATGCATTTTTGTGAACAAACTTAAGAAAAGAAAAAATGCTATGATAATTATTACAAATAAATTTAAGAATTTTAGTATTGCCAAAATCATAGATGTGGTTAGTTTCCATAGCATTAGGGAAAACCAGTATAAACATTTTTTTGCAGAGAGTACTTTAAACAGTGCTTGTATTTTCAGAAAGGTTGGAATTTTGATTTAAATTTGTAAGTATATTTTTAAAGTAACTTGCGATTTAAAAGAAGTTTTTACTTTAATTGTACTGAAAAGTTTTGAGATATTTTTTTAGTGATCTCATAATGTATAAAACGTATTCGAAACATAATGTAAAGGCACGCGGAAAGGACTTTTATTTATAGGATATTTAGAGAAATTTTTGGAATGTATAAGTTTTAATCAACGAGTGGGATAATAGTTTTATTTCAGGACATTTTTCCAATTCAGTATTAAAAAGATCAAAGTCACTGCTTAACATTTGGTTCTATGAATTAAAATTTTAACAACAACTATTTTGTGGATATAAACGATTTTCAGAGAAATAATAATAATAATAACACTTTGCCTGCGGGTCACATAAAATTATTTTTTTTATGAAAAATAAGCCCCGCCTTCAAGCGTTTTCTCTATATATTAAAAAAAAAAAAAGTTACTGTCACTGCCGTCAATTTTTTTTTGTCTGCGACAGCATCTTTTAGCGGAGGGCAGGGTCCTTCGCGTCATGAGAGGTATCAATGTGTTCCGAATACTCCAAAGAAGACATTTCAGCTGCTTAGAAATTTCTGTCATTTTAATTAAAGAAGTTATTAACTAAAAACGACAAGTTTATGAAGGTACTCTATTTGCCATTTTGAAGAAAGTTTCTCCCAGTGACGTTGTTCTTCTGTCATGAAGACATTTTACACGGGAAAATTAAATATGATCCATGGTTGTACGTAGGTAGGTAGGTAGGTAGGTAGGTAGGTTCGATTTAACGTCGCACTAGTACCGCGCTATGGGTAATTGGCGACGGTCTGGGACGCATCCCTAGAGATGTTCCGATCACAAGCCATCACAAATTTGATTCTTCCCGGAAGGGATCCCCCCCCCCCGCTTTGGTGATCCCCAGAGGTATAGTGTGGGTGGGGACATTGAGGACTTTGTGGTCACGACAGATTTTATGTGCACCATCCACGATTAGTGTAAACGACGGTCTTTGGCCAGATTAAGTATCGAATCGGCAATCTTCCAATTACGTGCTCGGCGCTTTACAGACTAGGGTACCGCGGCACGAAACCATGGATATAAAAAAGAAAGAAAATAAATATCAACTTTTTTTCTCTACTTTTAGAAAATTAATTTTCTTACACGGAAAAATTAAACTATGATCCATGGTTGTAGGTAGGTAGATAATTAGGTAGGTTATGTTTGACGTCGCACCATTACTGCGCTATGGATATTTGGCGACGGTCTGGGACGCACCCCTACGGATGTTTCGGAGACATGCCATCACAATTTTGGTCCTACACGAAGGAGATGGTCCCCCGCTTCAGTGCCCCCCCCCAGAGATATAATTTTGATGGGAACGTGCAGGATATTGTGGCCAAGACATATTTTACGTGCACCAGCCACTATTAGTGTACACGACGGTCTTTGGCCGGCTCGAGAACCGAACCCGCAATCTTCCAATTACGAAGTGGTACCGCCGTCCGGATCTAAGGTTGTAAAAAATAAATATAAAATTATACTTTTAAAAAATTAAAGAACACGCTTTTATTGAAATGTGAACTAAAAAGCACAAAATATCTAACTTTATAAAATTAAATTGCAGGGTAAGAGAGAATCGTGTGAGTGACACACCATAATATTTACATATTTTTAAATCTTTAATAAATAAATAATTTAGAATTAAACAAAAACCTTTTTTAAAAAATCTCCCCTGACTGGGCTCAAACGTGGTTCGTTGCCCGGAGCTTTACCTCGCAGCCACAGCGTCCACGTAGGGAAAGTCTTTTTTTACAATATAGATTTTTTGTTTGCTCCCAGAGCGGTTACAAACATACATACAGGTGAAGCTAATAAAAGCGTGTTAAAAAGGGGTCATATACTAAAGCAGTAATGCAAAATGGTCTAGATATTATGAATTTCTTTCTATTAAAAATATATATAAATATTATATATTTCAATTAGACATTGAATATGAGGATTTCCATAATAATTTTCTGCTTTTGTCTTGTAATATGCACTATTAATATTCCTTTTCAGTGAAAATAAACAGCGAATAGGCGGGCAAAGCTCTGCATGTGTTAATAAGTAAAGTGAGTCGGGGGGGAAGCGAAGCCTCCCTCGGGGGTTGGTGAGCGGAGCAGAGCCCCTAGTTCTAATATATATATATATATATATATATATATATATATGCTTTACTTAAAAAAAAAAAAAAAAAAAAAAAAAAAAAACGAATTTACCTGCTCTTTTTTAGCACTTTATATGCTGTTGGTGTATATATATGCCAGAGACATTTACAGAATCAGTTACTAAGAATAAAATTATAATAATTCAATCCTGAATACGTAAAATCATTTTAATAATAATATAACGTTTTAGAGGAACGCCAAAAGGTGGGACTTACTGTGCAAAATAAGAAAACATCCCGACGGCAATGTGTTAATAATAAAAATGTTGGACAGACAATGTCGTCTTATGGTAAACAGACGTTTAGTTACACCTTTTAAATCAAGTAACCGCTGTTCGAAATTTTTTGAGAACTCGAAACTTCTAGTTTTTATTTATTTATTTGTTTTATGTTTTTAATAAGTTGTATACATTTTAACTTTTTAAAAATATATTTTAATAAAGCGTGAAAATATTTAGTTATTTTAAAATGAAGTTGTTCATCTCATGGTAATTGTTTATCGTAAGATATATCGTTTTGCAATTCCTTGATAAAAGGTTTTTAGGTCGTTAAATACGAAAATACTAAATTTTAACTTTTTTATACAATTTTGCAATATCATAAATATATTTAAATTATATTAGTGAAACAATTTTGCACACTAACAGATGAAAAATAATTTTAAAAGGCCTTTCTTTGTGATAAAAACTGACCGTGTAATAACTACATGGTAAAAAATATGTCCTATTTACTGCTAGAAATTCTCTGTATTATGAGAAAATACGTTTAATTTAGGAAAAAAATTACGTGGCCAGAACGCTTTTTTTTTTTTTTTTTTTTTTTCAAATTACAGAGAATTTCTGGCAGAAAATAGGACATATTTTTTACAGTTTAATTAATTAGTTAAAGTTCACGGTGTAATAACTGAGCAATTTTAATAAATTGCGAATTTTTTTCCGATAAACAAAGACTGACTTGCCTAATGAATAAAAGAATAATAATCACCTGTTAAAATAATGAGTTCCAGAGAGAGAAAAAAATAATACAAGTTTTACAATTTTTTCCAATAAATAATATATTATTTTATTAAATATAGATTACGCTTAAAAAATGCACACACGCTGTTAAAAATTTCTGTAAATTTAATGTAAATATTTATCCAGAGTCTCTGTAAATTTACAGTAATTCTTAGTTAAAAGTGAATAATCGAGATTCTCAATCTTTATTCTGTATTTTTACCGAATTTACTGCTAAAAATTTCAACAGAAAACTCTGTGTAATCTATTATCTTAAGTCTTACGTAAAATAACAGAAAAAAATAAACAGAGATGTTAAAAAACATTTTATACATTCATTTTAAAAAATAATATTAATTTAATTAATTATTAGTGATAATATATTTCGGACTAGGAATGCTTTTTCTAAAGTAAAAACAGTCATTTTTAATTTTATTTAAAAAATTAAACAATAAAATTTCATAAAAATACAGAATAAAGATTGAGAATCTCGATTATTGCCTTTTAACTAAGAATTACTCTAAATTTACAGAGACTCTGGATAAATATTTACATTAAATTTACAGAAATTTTTAACAGTGCAGTTTACGTTAAAATACATCATTAGAGGAACAGTTTCATTTCTTTACAGAAAGATTTCAAAAATAATTACTTTAAATACAGTTCTTATAAAGAATCTGAAATTTAAAGAATTAGAAATCCTTTTAACATTGATTAGAAGTGACTTTCTTCGCCTGAAATAAAATCGGAAGTAAAATTATTGAAGCAATAACTTTACGTTTAAAAACTTATACTTTAAAACAAGGAAAAAGTTTAAATGTTCTATACGTATGCATAAACATGTCCTTCTAAACAAATAAAAAAAGTTTCTACTCATTTTAGGATTTTTTCTGTTACCAAAGAATTAATTAACATGTAAATATAATAATATAGAAAATGTATAACGTAAATGTGGCTTCTTAAGGTTTTTCCCTGAGCAACTTTATTTTAAGACAGTGTGATACTAATGATAAATTTAAAAATTCACAACACGGTAAACTTCAGTGAGAGGTAAATTGAATTTTCTCCGTTTTATACGTTAAAGTATGAAGATTTTTGTATAGTGATATACAGACTATATAAAACAGGACTATATAAAAAATTTAGATTTTTGTAATTCCTTCTGGAATGCATTTATTAATTAAAATAGCATCTAAAATAAATCTTTACCTCTTTTAAGGTTTTATAATCGTAAATATGTATCAGTTATATCAATAATTGGAAACTGTAGCACATGTTTATTCATTAAAAGTACACACAATGTATAAATATATACTTTGTTGTTTTTAATTGTTTACTCTTATAAACAAGGGTTCATAAAATATATATATATATATATACATATATAAATAAACAAAATAACCAAAGCCAGATGAAAAATTAATCCCAAAACACATGAGGGCCTTCATCAGGGGAGCTCCCTCATGTAGGGAAAGGAAAATGAGAAGTTTTCCCCTGATGAAGGTCCTCATGTGTTTTGGGATTAATTTTTCATCTGGCGTTAATTAAAGCTTATTTATTATAGTTTTATATTTCCTTTTGCTGCATTTGTGCATTGGTTTATAAAAACTCTGTTCTAGTTCCATATATTTAATAATTCAAGTTTTACTCCATCCTATACTTAAATTTTATCTTATCTTATATATATATATATATAATCAGTAACATTTGAAAAGTAATAAGTATGGAGGGGGAAAAACCTCCAAGTGGTGTTAGTTGCCTTACGGCAACTGTGCGGATAAATAAGTGAGATTTGCAGACACGTCAAAGGGATTGAAATGGCAGGACGTTTAGAAAAGTGGTACGCTTGGAGGTGGGAGGCGTGATTTGTTTCTTGTAAATGTGTCCGCATGTTGTGTGATGATGCCATCCCTCTTGTATGACAATATTTGGCTTCACACAGCTCGCCAAACTAAAGGAAGTCTTAAAATGTTACAGTGGGAAGTCAGATGCACCTCTATATTGTTCAAGTTTTTGGTACCCAGTCACTCTTTATTTTTTCCGAAGTTGAAGAAACACTTATCTGACACAGGGTAGTAATATAACAACAGCTGCTAAGAACTGGCTTAATTGGCAAGGATGCGATTTCTGGATTAAACATCTTGGTCCTGCGTTCAGATATAAATCTAAATAGATATTCTAACTATGTGTAAAAGTGATTTGCTAGTAGACATTTTAATTCCTACAAGGGCATGCTTGCCTCATAAGCGAATTAAGAGGAAATACTTCTTATATTCCCTTTTCCTCTCTGAAAACTACTTAGAGTTACAAAACTGAAAGTTCCAAACAATATCAATGGTATCCATATGTCGACAGATGTGGTGACTCTAAATATTTAAAGTCATATCTATAAAACTTTTCTATCAGAATTATATCATTGGAAATGCATTTCTATCCGATTAAATTTGCGAATTAAAAAATAATGTATTTTTTATGAACAATTAAACTGCTAATGTGTGTGTATAAAAACTTAGCATTAAAATGCCAAAAGTGCATATAAAGGAATGGGATAAGGTAAATCCTGAATAATTAAAATTTGTTTTAAAAACAATAATCGAGATTGAATTGTTTAATCGAGATGATTAATCAATCTCTTTCTCTCTCTCTCTCTCTCACACACACACACAATCAGTCAATCAGTCAATCAATCATCTCTTTTGACCTATCATATTGTGCACATTCACAAACATTTTTAACCGACTTCAAAAAAGAAGGAAAGTTCTCAATTCAAACCGTATGTTTTTTATTATGTTGTTAGCTCATAACTTCTGAACGGATGCTCCGATTTTGATACTTTTTGTTTTGTTGAAAAGGTCTTGGTCTGAAATAGGTCCCATTGTAATATCTTTAGGATCTAAAGAAAATACAGGGTGCCAAAAAAATCAGTCCGAACTCTTTTAACTGCTAAATGGCTGCAGTTATAGTGATAAAAATGGTATGTAAGTATAGCAAAGTGGCCATGCAGTACAAGGTCAACCGCTTGCAGTGCCACCTGTTGAAAAATTGCGGAGTTAGTGTTCCTGTCTCGAAAACGGTTTTAGAGAAAAAAGTGAATTACAAAGTTGAAGATTATCATCGATTTAGTACAAAAAGATAGTTTAGACATTCATGCTAGCGTTCCTATCTCGGAAACGGTTCAAGACAGGGGGAAAAAGTGAATTATAAAATTGCAGAGCATCATCGATTTAGTACAAAAAGATAGTTTAGACATTCATGCTAGCGTTCCTATCTCGGAAACGGTTCAAGACAGGGGGAAAAAGTGAATTATAAAATTGCAGAGCATCATCGATTTAGTACGAAAAGATAGTTTAGACATTGATCCTAAAAACGTGCATTTGTTTGTTCGCAATTTCTTACACTATGCACACTTGAGCTACATTGCACACATGGTAGCATAGCTGGTGAGACATACGCTATATAGTTCAAAATACGGTTACTTGATACTTTTTGTTTTGTTGTAAAGATCGTGGTCTGAAGTAAGTCCCATTGTAATATCTTTACAATCTAAAGAAGATAAAACGCTATCTGGTAAAAAGCAGCGGAATTAGCTCTCCTATCTCAAAAACAGTTCAAGATGGAAGAAAAGTTAATTACGAAGTTGTAGAGCATAATCAATTTACTACGAAAAGACAGTTTTTAGACATTATTGCTAAAAATAGAACGCTTAAAACATGCAGCTGTTTGTCCGCAATTTTCTACACTGTGTACACTTGAACTACGTTGCACACTTTGCAGCGTAGCTGATGACACGTATACTCTGTGGTTCAAAGTACTGTTACTGTAAGCGGTCACATCGATTAGCTCAAAGTCGTTTTCAACCAACTTCAGAAAGGAGGGTGTTCTTAATTCGAGCTATGCGTTGTTGGTGTTTGTAATCTTATAACTTTGTAAAAGATGCTCTAATTAACTGACTTCAAAAAGGAGGAGATTCTCAATTCAAAGCGTATGTCTTTTTGTTTTTGTTTTTGTTTGTTAGCTCATAACTTCTGAACGGATGATCGGATTTTGATACTTTTTGTTTTATTGTAAAGGTCTTGGTCTGAAATAGGTCCCATTGTAATATCTTTACGATCAAAAGAAAATACAGGGTGCCCAAAAAAGTCAGTCCCGACTCTTTTAACTGCTGAACAGCTGCAGCTATAGTCATAAAAGTGGTATGTAGGTATAGTAAAGTGGACATGTGCTACGCGAATCTCTCGAGTGGATAACTTTCTAGATGGAGATGTAACTTTTTTGTCCACATTCGGTGCATTTCATGTATTTTTTCAGTGACATAAACCATTTTTTGAATTATGTCACTTTTGTTGGAAGTTGTGATTTGTGGAGTTGCCGTCGAACGTCTTTTGATATTCTGCTATATGAATAAGTTTTCACTGAAAAGAGAAAAATAAAATCTTTTTGTAAAAAAATAGAACCGACTCCAAAAAGCAACTACTATTCAAATAACTAAAAAAAAAGAAAAAAAAGCAAATGAAATGAAACTGTAATTTGCGCCTAAAAATATAAACTAATTTCCTTCGCCAAACAACCTATAACACTGCAATTAATCATAACTTTTGAAGTCGGGGCAAAATTAAATAAAAATTGATAACAGTTTTGCAGGTGACAATGTGAGATGTGTATATTGAATAGGATTTGATTTTTGCATTGAATAAACAATACAAAAATCAAATCCTATTCAATATACACATCTCACATTGTCACATGCAAAACACAGCCGAAAACTACTTTGATTCCAGAAAACAAATAAGATTTCGTAAGCAGCAAAAGTTGGCGAAGATGTTGGTATCTGACATCCTTGGTGAAAGAAAAATCGCAAAATTATCTGGCAAACATATTTAATTTCTTTGGGATATCATGATTATTTTGATAAAGTATATTAATAGAGTAATCTAGAATATGAAACAATACATTGTACAATACATATTATGAAAATGTACATCTTGCGTGTGTATTTTTGCATTACGTTTTGATCGCTAAATCCAAAAGTCACCAAGGATGATAATTATCAAAGTTATACCAAATTTGCAAAAGAAACTCTAACTTCATAAACATAAATACCGCATTGTGAAGAATGTTCACTGTTCTGTGTAGATGCTACCAATGGACCAATTGTATTCAGTGATAAAATAATAAAGGAAATATGAAAATTGATCATTCGAGACAACAGCATTTCTTGCTACCGATCTAAAAACGAACCTTTAAAAACTAATTATATTTTATTTAATTTTGCCCCGACTTCAAAAGTTATGATTAATTGTAGTGTTATAGGTTGTTTGGCGAAGGAAATTAGTTTATATTTTTAGGCGCAAATTACAGTTTCATTTTTTTTTTTTTTTTTTTTTTAGTTGTTTGAATAGTAGTTGCTTTTTGGAGTCGGTTCTATTTTTTAATAAAAAGATTTTATTACATAAAACTTTATTTTAAACTTTTTTATATATCGGATCCAAGGAGTAGATTATTGATAAATTAAAGTTTCTTCAAGTGAAATCTCTTTATCTCTTCATTAGTAAAAGAGCGTACGGTACATTTTAAAAGGGAAAAGGCTGTAGTAGTATGATATAGAAATCTGCACGGGTTCTGGTCAAACTTTTATATGGCATACCGGGCCGGGCACGGACCTCAAAATCTCAGCCCATGCAAATCTCTAGTATGACATTATTGTTTGGAATTTGTATATTCAATTTATAATGAAAAGTAATGTGACAACCTGGGAGAACTTTTAAGAATTCTCGATATGTTCCGACTAGCATCGACAAATATCTTACATAGACATTTAACTGTCCATTGTACTTTGAAATCATCTGGCGATATCATTGATTGATTTTAGCGTGATTTGACATGATATGTCTGGAATAACGTTTCTTAGGCTCCAAAGACTGCTTCATTTGATAATTTTTTCCAAGTATTTTTCCTAATTGCAAAGCATAGACTTTTTGACGGTTGTTCATATGGATCTCGAAATTAACAACTTTCCAGCAAAGCATCTAAATACTAACTAAAATTGTATCCACAGTTAGGAACAAATTTCATTTCAATTCATTTTCACACATATGGTCACGTTGAAAGAGAAGTATTTTTACAAATTTTGTAAAAGGTTATATTGAAACGCTTTTCACAGTAGCGCGAAATAAACAGCACTCGAAAATTTTAAAATTAAAGAATTAAAGCTCATTTATAATTTTTAAAAGTATTAATCCACTGATTTAAACATACCATTCGCCTTCGTACTTGAGCCCGTCTGACCTCTCCGCTACGCCATACCCACAGCGCCGGTCATTCTTCCATTCACCAAGGTAGGTCTCAGTAACTTGAGCATCACACAATTCATCCTGGCTTACGAAGCTTGCATTACTTTCCGTATGCAGGGAACCAGCTTGAGAATGAGCCATTCCAGAGTGGCTCGACTCAGAGCTCGCCGAACTGAGGTTAGAGCCGGAGCTACGGATCGAGCTTACACCTCGGCGATCAATATCACCCGTACTGCGTTGTTTTTTGATTTTTAGACCCTAATATTATGAAGAAAAGAAAACGTTTTATGAGAAAAATATACAAACAACATACACTAATTTTGGTAAACCGTGTATATAACATATGTATTAATTTTTATTAATATTTTAATATGCCAGATATTTTTTCAATGGGTACAGAAATAATACATCCATTCTAGTGATATAGAGTCAGACAAATGCAAATTAGAATGAAGGCTCACCGTTATTGTTAAGAAAGTAAGTATAGATTTATACCTGCAGGATAGATTTTTTCAAGTTCGTAGACTTCTCAACGAGAGACCTTCTCCTGGTTGGGGGTTCGTCACTCCTTGACTTGAGCACGAACCCCCCTCGGAAGTCGTCGATCTTTCGATCTCGGTCGCCGGCGGGATCCGCCTGTTCGCTCGCCGGGATCGAGGATAGGGACCCGCGGGCGCTGGGCCGATAATGCGAAGCTAGGCCAAATGTTGCACTAGTACGAACACCATAGCCATGGCGCATACCCCTCATCCATTGGCCTTGGAAAGTGCCTGAAAAAAAGAAAAATTCATCTTAAATTTCTTATAACGAAAATGTTTTTTTTTTTTTTTTCTTTTACTTTCTTCTATATTCAGTAGAAGAATTGAATTCGTAAAAATTTTCGACTTCCGGTTTTCGATGGATTTACACGATTTGAGTAGCCCAGAATACAATTTGACCATTTTTAGAAAATATCTGTCTATGTGTGTGTGTGTTTCAAGTTTCGCACACAACGTGACAAAAATTTTCATGGCGACTGTTATCTCAGGAACTACTGCACAGAATTGCATATAAATTTATATGCAGATTCAACTTGACCTAAATTAGATCACCTTTTGGTGTAAATTTCTCAACAGGCTGGTCTGCTATACTGCGATTTCCAAAATTTCAGGGAAGCCTATATCTCAGGAACTACAACATGAAATTGCATATAAATTTATATGCAGATACACCATGACCTAAATTACTGTCTGTCTTTTGGTGTCAATTGTTCAACAGGTGTCGTTACTATACCGTGATTTCTACAATTTCAGGAAGGTTAGCTCAGCAACTACTGCACGAACTTGCATATAAATTTATATTCAGATGCACCTTGACATAAGTTAGTGCATACCAACTTTTGATGTCAATTGCTTAATAAATGGTGCTGCTGTACAGCGATATCCACAATTTAAGGGAAGGCTATGTCTCAGTAACGACTGAAAGAATTGCATATAAATTTATATGTAGATGCACCTCGACATAATTTAGTGCCTAAAAACTTTTGATGTGAATCTCGCAATAGGTGTCGCTGCTATATGTCGATTTTCACAGTTTCAGGGAAAGTTATATTTCAAGTTCTGTTGCGTATAATCAAACAAAACTTGATATGTAAGAATTCCATTATGCGACATTATGCTGATTCAATTTGAATGCATATCAATATAATGGGTGGCGCTGCTATACTGCAATTTTCCCCGAGAACGAGAAGGCTATACCTCAACTTCTATGGCATATAACTGTACGAAACTTGATATAGGAGATAACCGTTATGAAAACGCATTTTTTAAGACTTTATTTATAGTGAATTAAACTGTCTTTCTTTTCTTATATTTAATGTTAGTTTCCTTTAAAATAAAAATCATTTGCATTCATTATGGTAGATTATTTTAAGAAATAATAGTTTTAATAATATATTTTTACTGAGTGAATTTCTATAGAAAGTCTTGTGGCGACCACAACATACTAGTTTTTCTTTGCATTAAAGAAACAGCTCTTACAAATACTCGATATTTTAATATATCCCAAATGGTGATTCAGAGTTTCTTTTAAGACTATTTATTTTCGCTTTAGAAGCCACCAATTGTTGGCACTCAAATCCAGGAAAAATATGGAATACATATAAATATTTATATTTTATATCAAAGCCTAAAGCCATATTATATTTATGCAGTAAATAAAATTTTCTTGTCAAAATCTCCGAGTGCAAAAGTATGAAAAATTAGAAGATTCCTAAAAGCAATTGTTTTTGTTCTTTCTTTGTAACTACAATGTATTGCATGTAATAAAAAGAACACATATTGAACATTTGTGAGGAATCACATAAAAACTTTATTATTAGGGAAGACCCGTGTACCTAGGGCCATCATGTACCTAGAGTCACCCCACTTTATTTGAATAATATTTAATTTTAAGTTTTAATACTCAATTGGGCGAGTAACAACACCAATTGCTATTTTTACAACTACTTTGGAACTTCTGAGGAGAAAGTTTTGACAACTTACATGTAGAAAACGAATTTACATGGTTTGAAGTAAATTTTTGCAGCTCATCTCTTTTGCTATTTTTCAAAGGCAAGTCAAATATTTTTCATTCGTTTTTAGTGTATAATTTTGCTTGTAATATTGAGTAATAAATGAGATATTTAATTAGTCCTATCTGCATGTGGATTTTTTAGTGGAAGGCATTTTGAATGAAGTTACCAAAACTTGTACCTAGGGCTACATAGCCGTCTTGTACCTAGAGCCAATGTGTTTGGACCTTTTAACACTTTCGCGACCGCATGTTTTTGTCTTTTTAACAGTAAGGTCCGCCTGTGGGAATTTTTCTCTTAAGTTACAATTTTTCAAAACAAAATTTTCCGTATTCACATTTATATTACAAATGGATATGCATTATAATCACACTCTGTCTAATCAAAGTATTTGCATCCATAGTATACTGATTGTACAAATATGAATATATTGTGTATATTTTTTAGAAACAAATAACATACAAATTGCAAAAGAAACGCCCACTGGTGGAGTTTCATATTTTCAAATGACGTGAATCTACGCCAGCGGTCGCGAAAGTGTTAAAAAACACAGTACAGCCTGTAGTAATTGGATGCTGGCAAACCCTGATAAACCAATCACTATATAAGACGTTGCTGAAAATGTTGGCAAGTCCTATCCATCGGCCTTTACTCCTGTAAACATTCTATCAGGCTTTCGTGTATCCGGCATATGGCCAATGAATCAAAACACATTCACTGAGGATGAATATTTAAGTTCAAATGTGACTGAAAGACGAGATCCCTCCATAAATTTAAAAAAAAAAAAAATCCAGAAAGAAAGTGAATGTCTTTCTTTCGTGTCCTGTTGAAAATTCGAAACCTTCGACATCTAACATCTTTTCGTATGTCATGCTTTAACAGGTACGAACCTGAGCAAAACCTTTACCCAAAATAAAACCCTTACCTAAAGCAAAACCTCCCACATCAAAGAAAAAATGTGACTGAAAACTAGAGAGATCTAGAAATCCAAGAGACACTCCAGAAAAAAAAAAAAAAAGGAAATTGAAGAACAAAAAAAAACATTCTGTTAGAATATCCCAAAGAAAAAGAAAAGTGAAAAATTTCGCGTTTCAAATTAAGGCAACAACAGGATAATTATTATATGATAAATAAATATATTACTTGATATCGTTTCTTTTATAAAATACATGTTTATATGCTTATTTTCTATTCATTACAAAGTGAAATCTAAATTTGAGAGAATGGCCCTAGATACAATGAGGTCTGGCCCCAGGTACAATGAGGGTGTTGTACCTACCTAGGGCCACAAGTGTTTTTTTAAAAACCGTCTATTTGTCGGAATTTAATATTTTAGGTATATATATTAATCCCAATTGGAAGTAATTAGTCCTAAAGATATGCACATATCTGTTTGATAATTTTAAACAGGTCAAGGGCTCTGTTTTTGGGCATAAAAAGAAAGCGGCCCTAGGTACAAGGGTCTCCCCTATATCTACATGTATCATATCTCCCCTAAATACATGTATGCATCTGGACTTCTAGTATGATACAGTGTAAAGTAACGCAAGCAGTAGTGCATTTCTTTTTTAAATTTTCTTTCATAGGTATTCGGTAATCTTGGTTGTTAGTATCTGCGGGGAACTTTGTTGTGCGGGAAAAATTTTAAACTTCTTGGATTAACAAGAATGTTTATAGTTCACTTTACATCTTTTAGAATCCACATGGTCCCTACCATTCACTAGAGAATGATTGCCAATATGTTTTAACTTGCTGTAGCTCTGCTTCATTAATTTTATAAAGTAAAGTTACTTCCCTACTTTGTAAATCGCTATTAAATGGAACCGGTGGGTGGTTAGCAAATTTTACTACTAACAGAGATACTAAAGTGGGCTGTTGGTATAGATATTTTGACTAACCCCGGTTTAAGCGATGTGGAAATCAATTCTTATTCTTTTTCCAAAATTTATTTGTAAAATATATCAGTTCGGTGAGTTTCCTTTTAAAAATAACTTTTTACTTGAAATTTGTGACAAATGGTAATAACATGGACAATGCAACAAAATATAAAAAGAGTTATCGAAGAAACGAATCGAAGATTTATTCACATAGACAAATTATATTGGTACTTAATTATAGACAAATGATGCTATCGCTGGTGAATATCTTTAAAAAAAAAAAAAAAAAAAAAGAGACACACTAACAGGTGGAATGCGCAGTTCCTATTTTACACCTGTTTGAGCTTCACAATCCGAAGCCTTACAAAAATATCATTTCTCAATGCACGCTATTACACTCGAAAAAACTGTTTTATATCCAATTTAAAAGTATTAGCATTTCTCGAATAACATCTCATTAATTATTTCTGGTCAGGATTATATCTGTAATAGAGACTTTAAATTATCATTTAAAAACTAATTTAAATTATCTGAATTTTGAGGGAGATACAGCACATAAAAAAAAGGTGGAGTCAGAGGAATTATAGAAACGTTAATGTTTCCAAGAAATAGAATGTGATCATCTTTTTGTAGGATCCGATTAAAATTCCAACTGGGGGAAAGCACAAACCCAGTTGGAGGGCATGCCACTGATCTAAAAATACATACAGACAAATGAAAAGGTTACAAATTAAAGACAAAACGTAGTTAGATAGAATTGTGCAAATTGCCTAAAAATGCTGAATTGTATATGTTTTATAAAATTATCTCATAGTAAATGTATATGTATACATAATTCATTAATTGGCATGATATAATTTAGAAATGATTGTTATGTAATTGGATGTACTGTAATTCGTGATAATCACACAATGTAGTTAAATAATAAGGTAGGCAATTTGGGGAGATCCCTATTTCACTTAAGTTTGGCCCCCTTTCAAATATTTCGTAAGGAATAATGTTCTTTTGGTGCCTATTTGATAACCACTACTAGCTTTTCCGATTTTTCCCTTCCACGTAAATACATCCAACAACGAAGTTTCAAATTCCTTGGTTAAATAGTAGACTTTTATAAATTCTTCTTATAATGAGATTTTTATTTTTGCGAACATTACTTCTCAGAAAGAGGTGCTCCGATTTACAAATCACCTGCGGTCGGTCTTTCAGCTAAACGTTTAGAAGAGAGGAAGCACAGACACAGTTGGGGAAAGGCTCCACTATGTACTTGATCTAACAACACTAGACATATAGAAAAATTTACAAACTGAACGGACTAATGGTTGACCTTTATGAAAATGTGATTAAGCTCAAATTCTCTTGATCAGGTACATAATTGGTCATCTGAAACTACAGAAGTTTACTTCCAATAATAATAATAATAATAATAATATGGAATCAAATATTTTGTACTCTAAGCGCAATTTGACTTGAGATAATTCTATAATTGTTATTTTAAGATAAGTTTCACTAAAAGAAACATTCTGGTTGTCATGAGCCGTTTTGAGATTTTTTTTTTTTTTTTCTTCTTTTTAGCATTTCTTACCATATAAATATGGTAGAGAAACTATTGTTTTTGGGTCAGATATTCGAAATTGAGTTTCTATGGTATATTTACACGTTTTGAGGCCGCCTGAATCCGAAAAATAGGTTTTTAGCGGTTGCTCTGTGTGTGTGACTGTCTGTTATCAGCACATCTCAAGAACAAATAGTAGCAGGAAGTCCAAACTGGGTATTCTAAATATTTATCATATAGGAATGCTACACTAAACTTTTTGTAGAGATCAAACAGAGGGTTCGTATATAGGGACATCGAAGAGAATTCAAATACATTACGTCTATGGACGAAATTTGTGATATGTACAGTTTAACATCTGTTGGCTGCAAAAATGAAATGAGCGTATCTTTTTTATAAGCATAGAAGTGTTTTTCGTGTAAATGGTGGTATTAAAATAATTCACCATTATTTTATAGGGCTATCCAAAAATAGACTAGAATATAGTTAGACTATATTTGGAAATTGGTGGAAGTGCACTTCAGGCTTTGCTGTGTATTATTAACATAAGACTAAAATTAATTACAGAATGTGATGTGTACATAATTTATAGAAGACATACAGGATTACCAATAATCTATATAATACTTCTCTAACGTGGACCAATTACGAGTATATTTTGTAGAAACGATACGATAGTGACAAATGCGCGAGGATAAAAAATAATGTACAAGTAATATTTAAGCAGACGCACTTAGTTCAGTGATATATATATATATATATAAAACGACATTTGCTTATTTGATCTTTTTCATAGAAAAATTTATTTTTAAAAGTTGCATCTTTAAAATCCTTGCAAGCATAATTTTAAACCCAGCAATATTTTAAAGATATAAACAGCATATGAACTTTTTCATACATTGACTGAAAAACGCAATAATCAAAAGTATAATCAAAATAGGTACTAACAAGGAAACATTCAAAAGGTGTCGTCTTCAAAAAATATTGAAAGAAAATATATGTGATTCTACTCTTCATAAAACACCAGGAAGTGAAAAAATTATCGGCTGAAATGAATTACAACGAACAGCAAAAATTATCAAAATTAAGCATATTTGGCAATTTAGCGCTGTTTGGAGTTCAGTTCGCTAGCACCGAGATTGCCGTGTACGAACAGAACCGTGTTTTGTTTTTCCACCAAGTACTCAAGATCAATCGCCAAAAATTAAAAATTTGCCATAGGTGTCCTTTGTTAAAGCTGTTTTGCCTATGGGGAAATATGAAAACTGGGTCGTCAAACATGAATTTTATCTTGAAACTTTTCTTTGAATGATTCGGTTTAACTATCATTAGCAAAAACGTCTATTATAATAACATCTATATAAACATCTATTAATAATTTGGCTTCAGATGAATTAAAATTTTAATTGGATGGTGAAATTGGTACAAAACTTATAACTTTCAAATTTTAAAGGTAAATAAAAAAAAAAAAAAAAAAAAAAAAAAAGGAAAGAAAGAAAGAAACTATGCAAATTTCGCATGGGTTTGCTAGTTAAGTTTAATACATGTAATACATTTTAATACATTTTTTTTTTTTTTTTTTTTGTTCTGTTGAATATAATAGGTGGAAGTACTTTATTATATTTTACCATGTTCCAGAAAGCTGATAAAAAATTAAAATTAATTCCTCATATCCACACGGTAAATAAATTACTTTTTTAAGTTAAATTTTTAGGCTCTTTTTTGTACAATTACGCGTTTTCAGGTTCTTTAAATACTAATATCAAAATTTTATTGGTTTGTCTTTGTGTATGTCTGTTATAAGCGTAACTTAAAAGCAAATAATTCTAGGCTGTCGAAATGTTGCATTTTAAAGCTCTGTGAGGTTGCTACTTGAAAAGTAGAGATCAAGATTGATAGTTTTCAAAGAGTGGTGTGGGTGAAAGTTGTTTGAATAATTTAGAATAAACTTTTAAATTTAATAACGACCTTGAATTCTCTATAAATGTAGTTACTAACTGTTCCTAAACTTAGTTTGAATTCTTTTCAACGTATTTCCATGTACAATACTTTTTTTATCTTAGCTCTTAAACTATAATCTGTCTTTTGTATCGAAGTGTAGGGTAAGAGAAAGTCGTGTGAGTGGCACAGGAGATTATTATTATTATTATTTTTAAATAGAGTTAATGGATTTGATATGAGGCAGTAAAAATATAAATAAGATAAGCCATAACAAAAAACTAAATATAAATTTAATTCAAATATAAAATTATAACTAAATTCTTATTTTAAATTTCGTAAACTTAGGGGAAATCTTATTACAAGTACAGTATGCGATTACATCGCATTAAAATTTTATTAAACTTATTGCTTAAGATACGTGTAGGTAGATAAAGAAGATTACTTTTAATAAATTCGATAAAATTTTATCCCATAGTCCTTCATAAACTCCTTTTCCCTTGCATATGCCATGTATGCAAATTAACTTTAAATTTTCAAATGATTACGGAATTAAAAAAAACTTTTTATTTTTTGGCTTTTAATAAACAATAGCTTAAAATGGAGTTTATTATTTTGTCATGCAATTTAGCTATAATGATGCAAAGCCTTATTTTAAAATATTGAATCCAGTTTTTGAAGATGGATAAGAAACAGCACTGTTCGAAATCGGAAGAGGGTGAAGAAACATTCTTGTCCTTGGCAAATTTGCCAAGATTTTTTTCCTTCCTGCCCGACATCTTAGTTTTGTTCTGTGTTCTGAGCTATTTTTGACTACTTCCGCGATAGAAAATGCACCTGTATACCGTAACACATAGAAGAGTTCACTCAAGATAAGATTCAGTTGGTTTAGATAGAGCTTGACATCCACCGACGAAGGAAAAAAAAAGGGCCAGATATTCATAATAAAATTAAAGATCAATGGAAAGAAAATAAAATAAACGATAATAAACTGTATGTGTTCATTTCGCTTTTTCTTTTCGTAGAATAATTTTTTTGGTGCATAATTGTAATTATTATACGTAAAATTAGGTGAATTTTCAATTAAAATAGACTAAGTTGTTGTAAATTTCAACATAAAAATGATAATTACCAAATAGCTTCAATATTTTGAATTAATTTTAACCAGTGCAAATTTCTTTGATAATATGATTTTTCAAATGTGTTTTAACTTCAAAAATATTTCATTGATATACGTAAACGTTCTTTTCCTTGTAATTGTAAATTATAAATGGCTAGTAAGTAAAATATTAAATTAATTAGATCATATGCATAGACATCTTATTTGTACTCAACATTATTTAAGATTGTATATATAAATGCTTTACTTCAAGATTGGTTGGGAATGTAAACTTCCAATCTTAGAATAGGTGGCCAATGCAGTGCTGCCAGATTGAGGGAAATTTTTATCTAACAGCCACCACTAAATTTTAATTGAAACTGTTTTTTAATTGTTTCAAAACATCTTTTAAAGAAATTTTTGATGTGATTAGATAACCGTTACAAGTAAAATTTAACGGTGGCTGTTGAATAAAAATTTCCCTCATATCTGGCAGCACTGGGCCAATGTGTCATGGGGTCAGTTGCGCCTTATCATCATTATGTAAAATGAATAAGATAGAAAATTCAAACACTTAATAATTAATTCCATATTACTAGATTACTTATAATAATAAAATAGCCTTATGATGCTAATGCGATAACGATTTAGAAACAAAAAACTATTATTTTCTTTATTTCATGAAGTTTTTAAACATTTTTATAAATCTTATAAATGATAATATATATTTAAATTCTTGATTAACACTCATAAAAAAAAAAAAAAAAAAAAAAAAAAAATGTAAATTTTAATCTCAATAAGAAAAATATGCTTGTTCCTCTTTTTAAATGCAATTATATTTTGTAAATTCGATAGCTTTTTAAAATAATTATAATGTGGGTAAACCGATAAAACTTTATCCAAGCTAAATTAAATTCCTCTTATCTTTGAATTAAAAAAACTAATTCATTTTAAGACTTTAACTAATTATGAACATTATTTATTTTTAGAGACACATAGACTATAAGCATATTAACTATAGACATTATTGTTACAAATTAATTTTAACAGATTACCTCAGAAAATTTTAGTAAAATTCGTGAAGCCATTATATTTTCTTAGTATGAAGCATGCTCTTACTGAGAATTATTCTTCAAGCTATAAATAAATGTATTTGTCTACAATGGCAATTTTTGAAAGTATAAGTTTGTTTAACTGAACGACATACATTTTTTCAATATATGGATAAATCGTTAACCAAAAATGTATCGAAAAGCTTCAAAATTATTCATCACTGATAAATTTTAAAACACTTTCTCTTGTTACGATTATAGTTGTTGCTACTCGTAGAAAATGAAATGAAGAATTTATTTTAATTATATATGTAAAAACATATATATTTCTATATATAAATGATAGATATCGTAATAAAATTTAACCTTAAAATTTAGCAATTAATAGATACAAAACAATACCAACACAACAAAAATTGAACTGATTGTAACATATATATATATATATATAACTTTCTTCTATATTTTCATATATAAGTTCATTCAGTGCAATTTATTTATTAAAATTATTATTTATTTAATTATTTTCCATAATGAATGCATAAAATTTCCATCTCAGAGAAGTGTAATACTAAATGTCAAAAGAAAGTCAATTTTGTCCCTACTGATGATACCTAGAATTTTTTTTTTTTTTTTTTTTTTTTTTTTTTTGAGGGAAGAAAAATAATACATTGTTATCAAATTATCCCAGATCCATGATTCATTCGTTATTAAAATATTGACGAGTTCTTTTGAAGTATATTCACTTTGAAAATTTACACCTCGCAGAAAGATAAAGGTGCGATGCTCCTACATACATATTTTTTTTTCCTTGATTCACTTTTACTATTATAAATAAATCTTTTTAATCTAAAGAGTTAATTTCTTTATTTATCAGAACATTGTTAGTCAAAGTAAGATTAAGAAGATAATTATTAGGTAAAGAGTTTGTATCGTTAAAATAAAGAACTATAATATCATCCATAGTATAACTGAAGAATATTAGATCATTACCTAAAGAGGAATTCCTTTCATAACAAATATAGATAAAGCTCAGATAAAAGACTACTTGCAGATTCACCTTGTGAAATACATTTAATATTTTGGTATGTATGATTATTATATAGAACATATTTGTGATATGAAATAAAATTTAGTTAAAGTTAAAAAAAATAAATAAAAAAAAAGAGTAGAAATATGTTTTTCTTTTAAATTACTTTGGTGTTCCTTAAAAAGAATTAATGTAGTTTTATGTAAGTCATTAATTTCAATATTATTAAAAAAACAAAAGTATTAATATATTTTACATTTTTAAAGTTTATTCCGATGAGTAATTGAAAACTATTTTTTATACAAAGTTGATTATCGATGTTTAAAGTTAATATATATATATATATACGCATATATTGAAAGCAGCATTACTATAAACATTGCAGCCAATTATAAAGTTGCGAAATTTTATTGGAATTTTATGAAATTTAAGAATAATTACAATACATGGGAAACTTAAATTTTTACATTTTAATTTTTAATTTTAAAAACGTTTTCACTGCACATGTGCGAAAGATAAAATATATATATATACAGTCAAACCCCGATTTAGTGCCATCATCGGTACGCATAATAAAATGGCGTTATAACGGATTTCGCGCTACATCGAATTATAATCCTAACTGTGTAAATGAAATAAAATTAAATATTCTCTTACCTCATTATATTACAAGCATTAGAAAATTTTAGGATCATGGCACTGAATATGTGATAACTAGAATTTTATTTCGATCTACGTAGTTATTGTATTTACGCTGGAGAAAAATGTTTTAAAATACTATTTTTCTAAAATTAAAAGATTATCAATCATATTTTTATCGGTTGAACTGTTTTCTAAATATGTCCTTTGTTTGTTAATGCAGTCTTTTGGTTTGTCAGATTTAGTTTTTACTTCTTCAATCTGAATTTCTTCCTCAGATGAATCCAAATTTGCGTCGTTATTTGTTATTAATACAACAATTTCCTCTTGACTCATTTCTTCAATTTTTGGAACATCTTTTTCTACATTAATAAATTCAGCTGCAGTGAGAGGATGCTGCATGCAAGTTAAATTGTTTATATCATGTTGTAAATGTTTAATTTCTGCAATGTCACTAGATTATTCGTCAAAACAGCGGCAATAAACCTAGCGTTTGACTGAAAAAAAAAATTAAATTTTAACAAAAAAAAATAATTTTTTTGGAAAATGTTAATTGGCACTACATCGAGTTGGCGTTATAACGGATACTTTACATTGTAGTTCCTATTTAGAAGATTTGTTCACCCACACATGTGGTGGTTAAACGGGTTTGGCGGTATTTCGGGGGGCGTTATATCGGAGTTTGACTGTATATATATATATATATATATATATATATATATATATATTATATAGGTTGAAAGCTAGATATATTGGGCCACTTTTATAAAAAGTTTTTTTGATCAGAGTAAAAATTAAGCAAATTGTCGGCAAAAGAACAAGCTAGATTTTAAATATTTTCCAGAGTTGAAATTTCATAAGGGTTTTTTCACAGGTCGCGTAATTAATTTGAAGATCCAATAATTTAAACGACGCTCTAAAAGTTTTTTTTCGTGGAAAACCCTTTATAAGCTTGTAACTCTAACACATTTTTGCTTATTTATTAAGATTTGCAAGATGATAATGGTTTTTTTTTTTTTTTTTTTTTTTTTTTCCGAAAAAAAAATGCGACGTGGTTGAAATAATTGGATCTCAAATTAATTACGCAGCATGTGAAAAAAAAAAAAAAAAAAAAAAAAAACCCTTATGAAATTTCAACTCTGGAAAATATTTAAAATCTAGTTCGTTCTTTTGCTGGAAATTCGCTTAATTTTTACTCTGTTCTAGTGAACTTTTGAAAAAAGTTGTTCAATATATCTAGCTTTCAACTTATATAATAAAAAAATTTCTATCTTTTGTGCATGCGCATTGAAAACATTTTTCATAAAAATCTCATATTTCATTAGATATTTAAGTTATTTGTATTCCAATTGAAGTTCATTGTTTCAAAAATGCTTTCTCGGTTTATCCAAAAGTGGAAATAATTTTTGTTTAAAACTCTGTTTATTATAAATAAAAAACATGCTGATTTTTTTTTTTTTAAGTTTTTAAATAAATGTTTATATCTCCGTTATTTAACATGCTATCATCACTTAAATTTATCCATAAACTGCGCTGGGTCTAAATTAACATATCCTAAAATTACAGATAATTTCCTTCACTTTACGATACAAGATGATCGCAAACATTATTGATTTTGTTAAATTTGTTGCGGACCCCCAAATTATTGTCGTAATTTAATCTTCACTGAAAAACATGAGTAAGAACATTTTCTTTACATATCCAGTGTTTAAAAGCATTTCATCCAGAGATAAGTCTTTAAATTGGGGGGGGGGAGGGGGGAGGGAAGCAGATCATTTGTAAATTTTGTTAAACTTTTGAGTAGGAGTGTGTAAACAAAAATTCATTATTACGGACGAACAGAAGGCTCACAGACAGACAGAAAGTCACACTGAAAATATAAATATTTATAAAAAAAAGATATAGGAAGGTACTAAAAATGATTAATACTACTAAAATCTACATTCATCCATTTCCATTTATGTCTCGTAATGTATCCGAATACTTTTTGTGTGATCCTGTAAACAGAACATTAGTGCTATTCCAATCATTTTCAATGGAAAAGATGCTTTTGCGTATCTTAAAAATAATTACTGATTACATTACATTTAGTGCCCTGGAAATTAACAGAAAAGTGCTTAAAAAATTATCTTTCATAATTCCTAAACTATATAGATATCATAAGGACATACAGCCTCATAGAAAGTAACGTATCTAATTTATTTTGTTTGGACATGTGCGCATGCATATTATTTTGAATAGGAAACTTGCAATTGTGACCTTTAATAACATACATCACTTTTGAGAAATGCTACAAATATTTGCGGAAATCAGAGAGCAAACTGATAGACAGTCATGCAGTGAAGTTGAAGTTATAAACACTTTTTTGCGAAACAAAAATTCAAGTAACATACTTGACTATTAAATTATGTAAAAAAAAAAAAAAAAATACTAAAGAAAGGTTTTATCATTTAATTTCTTCGTTAATTAAGGAAAGGGGGAAGAAATTTCAGGCTGTCATGGCCCGGAAAAACTTTAATCTAGGTCCAGCCCGGACCGAGTATGCACAAAAAATTAAGCTCGATCGGGCCCGACCCACCGATGCAAAATATATTCAGCCTGGCCCGAAACCAAGTTGAGAAATTCGGCCCGATATATATATATATATGTATATATATATGTATGTATAAGTGTATATGTCTTCATCATATTGTTACAATTAATTAAATCTTTTCTCCTACACCAATCATATTGTTGCAGTGAAAGTAGTTTTACAGTCAAAGTTAATATAAAAGAAATTTCCATTCTCTTCTAATAAGGCCGGCTTTGGCAACAAACTTTGCACCTTGCGAGCAAATTTAATGAAAAATGACAGTTTAGGGTACCCAAAGTTTCGAGGCTCTATGTTGCACAGGAACCGGGATCTAGAACTCACCATGAGTTTCTAGTACAGAACCATTGCCAAATTCCATCGCCAAAAGGTATAAACAGAAGCAAGTTGACTTCTGAGTGTCAATGTAAGTCAGTTCAGGGCTAGTCAGTGTTGTTCACAGCGCTATTCTGAGCGATAACACTTTTGAGATTGTTTTCCAAGCGATTGATCTTTGTTCGTGGATCAGCAAAATTCTTGCTCTGTAGAGTATTTGGTCTGTTTGCTTTATTGTTGTGGAACAATTGATTTTTTCCTGAACATTCATCGAATAGTGACTTTTGTGATACGAGTGATAGCTTTATTGAACTGACAGTACTATTGGATTGTTTCGAAAATTGTTCTTGAAATCACAATTTTGCTGTACTGATTCAAGAAGTTATGCTGAATAATGTGGATTCATTAACTATAGAACCTGTCTGTTTTTTTACGAACTACTTTTTTCCCACAAGAAAGTCAACATGTTTTCGTAACAATATAAATGAAATCATTGTAGCTTGGTGGATACGTATGGAAGTGTACATATGTGTTACATCTCCGAAATTAATGGATTGATTTTGACCAAATTTGATACAATTATTATTTACTACGATAGGGAAAAAAACAGTGCTATGGGTGTCCAGTTTCACTTGAAAACGAACAACGAGAAAAATAAAAGGAGAAAAACAAAACTCATAAAAATCACGTTTTATCATAATTTTTATTGCAATACTGATGAAAGTTTGAAGCTTTGTGCATGGGCTAGTTTTCTAACATTAAAACTCCTGGCTAATCGCAAAGAAATGAAATGCGAAAAAAAATTCAAATTTTAAAGATATGTAATGAACGGAAAAAATAATTAAATTAATATGTTGAGGTCATCACAAAACTTTCTTCTGTAGTTTCCTATACAAATTAACGCATTACAAATTATTTCTGAAAATCATTTTCTATGATAATTGCAGATGATTTTCACCCCAAAGAAGTATAGCATTAAATGTCCAAAGCAAGTCAGTTTTAACCTCTAGAAGCAACATCTTAAAAAAAGAGTGCTTTTTCTTCTTCTTTTTTTTTTATGAAAAATTATCACAGATCAACTGATGTGTTCTTTTGAATGATCCCATATTGAAAATTTACGGCCCGTTCGAAATGAATTGAAAATCTTGCGAATTTTCAATGAGCCTCTCGCGATTCTGCTATAAATACGCAATTTTTTTCTTTATTGACTATTACGGTTATCAATACTTTTTTTTTTTTAATCATTCGTCAAAAATAATTTCCATGCTGCACATTTATACGAAATTGGCTAACTTTGCCCGCTTCGCTGGCCATTATAGTTAAATGAATTTTCAAAATTTCATATCACTTAATATGGAAATCTGAACAATAAAAATTTTCAAAGAAATTTCATTGAAGTCAGTCAGAATCTCGATTTGGATTCCTGCTGTCCTCACTAGCAGATTTCCTGTCCGCAACTTGCTGAGTCCGGGCGGCCTAAGGCAGCGCCTTACACGTCATACGCTTCGAAGTGGTTTTTTTTTTTTTTTTTTTTTTGTCCCAATCTCTAAAAAGGGAAAAAGGAACATTTCGCAAAATCACTTTAAAGTGCATGATGAGTAGATATAACTAACCCACACACCAGAATATCACCATCGTGAGATAATTTGGAACAGAGTTACGCTTAGAAGAGTGCTTTTTTGACCCTTCCCCTTCTCTAAAAAAGCGGGATTGGGAAATACTTCGAAAAATCTATAGTGTATGTTAGGCACACTTAACCAACTCACACACCAAAAAATTGCCTTCATGCGATAATTTAGAACAGAGTTACACTTGGAAATATATTTTTACCCCTCTAACCCCAAAGAAAGAAAAGGGAACTTTACGCAAAATTCCTTTACAAGCGCATGTTGAATACACGTAGCACATCCACACCAAAAAATCACCTTTCTGAGATAATTTGTAATAGAGTTACGCTTGGATACGTGTATCTCTCCTCCCCCCTCTCCTTGACAAAGAGCGGAACAGGTAAGGGAAGTTTCGCAAAATCTCTTTATAGAGTGGTTAGGCACACATAACTATTCCATACACCAAAAATTGCCTTTCTGAGATAATTTAAAAGATAATTACAAATGGAAACGTATTTTTGTCTCCGCCCTTCCCCTACCGACATGAAAGGAGAGTAGGGGGACATTCGCAAAATTCTTTATATTGCGTGTTGCGTACACATAGCACACCCAAATACCAGAAAATTATCGTCCTTCGATGATTTGGAACAGAATTACGCTTGAGCAATTGCTTTTGCGCCTACCCACTCCCATAAAGGGAAGAGAGGGTAGATCAGTAAAATTCAGTCGCAGATGATGTGCGATGCAAATAATTAATCCCCACACCAAAATTCCTGAATGTAGCTCCCATAGATTCCACAGAACAAACTTATCCCGAAAAGAACACTCTCGAATTTCCCCTCTCGTAAATCCATCCTCCCCTGCGCCAAATCAAAAATCGCAAAGCATCCAAATTGAATTTTTGGTAATATACTCCAGAATATGTACAGACAAACGTTTCCCCCCTTCTACCCTGAAAATAAAAAATTTGAAATTCAACGATTTATTTTAATTTTATTATTATTATTATTTTTTTTTTATACTCGAGTCTAATCTCTCCATATGCAGTTTCTTCACCGTGAAGTAATCTGAATCAGAGTTATACTCGCAAACGTGTTTTTTCCGTCCGTCCCTCCCCCTTTCAAGATAGAAAAAGGAGGAATTTTGCAAAACCTCGTCTTAGTGAGTGTCAGAGTTCTAGGATCAACCTTCACACCAGAATTCATGACCCAGTCTCACACAGAGCACTGTTGATTCAGTGGGTGGATGGGCTCTTTCATATGTATAGATGAAAGGTTGTATGAAATCACGTTTTACCCTAACCCCTAACTTGGGAACCGAATTTCAAAAATTCAGAAATTGGGTTTTAGGTATTTATATTCGCTGTATTTTAAAGTAAAAATTCTACAGATATCTGTTTTTTCTTTGAGATATGAAGGATTTGCGAAATGACGTCCCCCTCCCTTCCTTTGAGGGGCGAATTTTGTAAAATCGCTTTTTAGTTGATGTCTACATCACAGAAGGGATGTTTTCACCAAGTTTCCTGCTTTTGGGTGCAGGGATTTGGGCTGGGTAATGGTTAATCACTCACACACTCACTCATTCACTCAGTCAGGACAAATGATTATATACGAGTATAGGTTTTGCCCTAGACTGCTATATTAAAAATTATAAGGAAGAAAAAAAAAGAGAGATGCTAACGCCACGTATCGGACGATTTTCAATAAAGGTTTATAGGCTCTAATTATGTCAAGATGCAAATACATACAAATTTAAATGAAATTATGTGCAATTGTTCTCGAGCAAGAATTGCCACAAAATTTTGCCACACACACACCAGACAGACATTTTCTAAAAGTAGTAAAATTGTCTTCTAAACCTCTGAAAAAGTTTAAATCTATTGTAAAATGCAAGTCGAAAGCAATACTTTCTTCTATTGGATATTGAAAAAAGTAATAACAAATGTGCTGAAACTGTTGAAGTTAAAATCTAAAAATCTAACAGTTATTTAAAGCAGTAGAAAATCCAGTGTGAACGCTGAGTATAGTGCGCAAATTAATGAAGTGACTTGATAATAAATCTCAAAGTGTTGATAATAATAATAATAATAGACTTTTTTTATTGTCTGTACACATTATGTGTGCACAGTATTAGCTATGATAATAATTAAAATACAGATACATTTAAGAAAGGATAACAACGATTCAAATAAAAATTACGTAAATAAAAAATAGTAATTTTATTTATTTATTTTCTTTTTTAATTAAAAAATTATTTTTCAATTATTTTAATCTAAAATACTGAAATAGCCTATGTGAATATTTTAAATTAAATCATTATATATATATTTTTTTCTTCTGCAATGATTATTTAAACGAAGATAATTAGAGTAAAAATGATATAAGATTTAAATGGGTCCATTTGTCTCAATAAACTAGAAACATTTCTTAATTCCATATTGCAACAGTTTATTTCTTTTTCAAAATCTAAAAAAAATTATTAATCGTAGTAAAACATACAATGTTCTAATTATAAACGAAGAAAAATTTTGATGACACTATTTGCGTCATGTCATAGCATTTTATTTAAAAGAAAAAAAAAAAAAAAAAGTGCAGAAACTTTACAACTTTTACTGGTCTATTTTTCACTTTTGTAGCGCTGAATCATGAACAGCGGGAGACATAAGTACGTAAGACATTGCCGTTTTTATTTTTTTTGTTTCACATCAGAAGGAGAAAGCTCTACGAACGCGAATTTTGAACTCTATTTTAAGCTGGTTCTATTTAGCAGCACTTTGAACTCTTGTATTTCTGGAACAGATTTCTTCCGGCGACATTACATCATTCACTTCACTTCTTTATTTTGTGGTGGTCGTTACCAAAAGAATTATTTAAAAAGCTACCTTTAGTGAAAAATCAATATAATAATTATAATGATGATGATGATGATGATGATGATATTCGACTGTTCTCATCGCGATTTATATTAAATCGATATGCAATTTTAGCCAGACTGCGAACAAAAAAATTTCAAATGAACGAATAATAATAGTTCAAACTGAAGGATATTTCTACCCCTTTTTCAGGGGTGGAAAATTGGCGCAAGTCTCATACCGGTATTTATGAGATACAATTTTCTTTTTCTTAAACCAACGATTTTGTGAGTAGAGAGAGGTTTCAAAGAAATACCGATATGAGTTTTGCGGCAATTTTTTATGAAAACATAGCTAATGCTTAATAACACTGCTCTGCATGGAAATCGCCCCAATACCATTTTTGCAAATTCTTATATAAAATGACCTCCTGGATCCGAATAGGACGCCCATTTTGCCCTACCGCTATCACCCATCGTTTTGGGGGGGATGCCTCCTATTTTTATCACTTTTCGGTAATTTTATAGCTATAAATTTGATTTTTAGGGGAGGAAAGGATTATTTAACTGTTAAATATCTTTTGAGGGGCTACAGAAGTGAAAAATTCTAAAATATGAACATTTGCAACACGAAGAAAATATAAGGGGGAATTTGACACTGAAATTATAAATTATAGTAATTATATTTTATTAATCAAGTATTATTACTATTTAATATACATTATAACTTTTTCTTTTGTTAAAGTAATACTTTTCCATTCTCCAAATCAAATTCATGGCCATAAAATTACCGAACAGTGATAAAAATTGGGAGAGGGGATAGCATCCCAAGAAAACGATGGATTATTCTTCGGGTGCAAATGCTATTTATTAAATTGGAGGAAAAGAACTGAAAGACAGGGAATAACCCAAGGGGAAGAAACAACACAACCAGACAATAGGATACACAACCAGCTAATTGCACCAAGCAAACAAATGAAGACACAACAATAAAAAATGGAGACAAAATAAACAAACATAAAAAAGAAAAGGGATTTCTTTTTTCTTTTTCTTTAACCAATTTTACATTATTTTTTATATATTAATTTATTTTGTTTATGAGATTAATTTATAAAATATACCTATTTTATATGGAAAGTCTTATAGTCTGTTAAAAAAAAAAAAAAATCAGGTATTTAAATTTTATTTCTTCTATTTAGCACCAAGACATTTTTATGGAAGAAGTAGCCCATTTAAATCTCCACAGTTAAAAATCGGAAAATTACAGTTATTTAGAGAAATTATAAACTTTTAGCAATGACTTTTGCAGTTTTAGAAAATGCATCATGAAAATTCTGTTCACGGCAATTTCCAAGAAGGCTTACTTTATCTTCGTACATCACAAATTCGTCACAAACAGTTGATCAATATTTAGTCATTACTTTATTCACAATTCTTAAAATATTATCGTATTTGACATCGCATTGGCGTAATGTTGAGATTACTAACAATATTATTAATAGTTCAGTACCATTCTTTCACAATTTTTAAACTTATCTAGCAAAAACAACTTAATTTTTGATGATTTAATAGTTTCATTGATGTATCTTTTTTGTAGTCATAGCTTAAAATTGTTTAACATATTAACGATTTAAAAAAGGAAAACTTATTTTATCACGTAGTGCTGCAATAAAAATAAAATGCTCTTACACACAATAAAAAATTCAGTTACAGAAAACACATCTGTAACATTTCTACAGAATTTTTTTATTTTTCAAAACTAAAACTAGTATGTTGTGGCCACCACATGACTTTCTTCTATCTTTTCCTATACAAATTCACTCAGTAACAATAATTTAAAAAAAAAAAAAAAAAAAAAAAAGTGGGACTTTGACAAAATTTTGGGTAAAATGTGAAAATTATTCTAAGTTTGTAAGAACACGGAAACCGTAGGACTTTGACAAAATTAGGGGGAAAAAGCAAAAATTTGTTTAAGTTTGTCAGAACACGGAAACCGTGGGAGTTTGATAGAATTAAGAGGAGAGGGAAAAAAAAAAATGTGGGACTTTAACAAATTTTCACATTTTATCCAAAATTTTGTCAAAGTCCCACTTTTTTTTATTTTTCCTCTTCCCTTAATTCTATCAAACTCCCACGGTTTCCGTGTTCTGACAAACTTAAACAAATTTTTGCATTTTCCCCCCAATTTTGTCAAAGTCCCACGGTTTCCGTGTTTTGACAAACTTAGAATAATTTTCACATTTTACCCAAAATTTTGTCAAAGTTTGTCAAAACACGGAAACCGTGGGACTTTGACAAAATTAGGGGGGAAATGCAAAAATTAGTTTAAGTTTGTCAGAACACGGAAACCGTGGGAGTTTGATAAAATTAAGGGGGGGAAAAAAAAAAAAAAAAAAAAAAAAAAAAAAAAAGATTTTTTTCTAAGTTTTTTTTTCGTAAAAAGTAAAAAAAAAAAAAGATAACTTTGTTTTAAATTATCCCAGATTTATAGTTCAACCATTCGTTTTAAAGGTACTGACGAGACCTTTCGAAAGATACCCATCTTGAAAATTTTTGCCCTATATCACCCTGTTAAAAATTTAGAATAAGCGGGATGGCAACGCAACCTGTAAGACGATTTTTACCAAAAGTTGATAGGCACTAATTTATGTCAAGGTGCAACTACATACCAATTTGTATGAAATTCTGTGCAGTAGTTCCAGAGATACAGTTGCCACAAAATTTTGTCACACACACACAGACAGACAGACAGACAGACATTTTCTAAAAATGGTAAAATCGTGTTCTACATCTCTCAAAACGTGTAAATCCATCGAAAATTTTTACGAATCCAATACTTTCTTCTATTGAAGATAGAAGAAAGTAAAAAGTTCTATAAAATTACATATCAATTTGTCAAAAGTCACTTTTTTTCTTTAACTGTATAAAATATGTATCATTGGTTAGAGGTTTTATCTGGTGGATACAAACATATATATATATATATTTATATTTATATTTATATATATATATACAGCCGAACCTCGTTAACGGCCCTCTTCACTTACCGTCGCCGGAAGCCCTAGTCAATGTTATTCTATGGGGAAATTTTCTTTACAAATAACTTATTAACTAATACATATTTTTAAATTCTGTTTTCACATTCAGAAAATTCCCAACTGTTAAATTGACGGACCTTTTTTAAAAATGTATTTTTTAAATTTTTAATATTTTATTCTGAAATTGCAAAATGAAAAAAATTCACACATTGAAAATTCGTATTTTGCAGCTTCAAAATAAAATATAAAAAATTAAAAAAATATATTTTTTAAAAAAGGTCCGTCAATTTAACAGCTGGGAATTTTCAGAATGTGAAAACAGAATTTAAAAATATGTATTAGTTAATAAGTTATTTGTAAAGAAAAATTTTCCATAGAATAACATTAGCTTCGGCTTCCGGCGGCGGTGAGTGAAGAGGGCCCTTAACGTGAACACTGTTTATGTGAATTGCTTTTAACATGAACTGTGTCCTTAGTTCCCGTCAAGAAGAAGATTAGTTTCTGAGGTTCTGATAGCATGAACTATTGATAACATGAACAGATTTTTTATCCCCCTTGAGATTTACATTAAAGAGGTTCGACTGTATATAATTACCTTTTAATATAGTTATTAGCTTTTAAAGATTAATAACTATCAATCAATGCATTCAATTATTGCATTTCAGTAGCACCTAAATCCGTCAAGGTCCGTTCGTTTCTTTACCTTTAATCTTTTCTTTTTACTAATGTTCGTTTGGCAACCTGTTTATTTCTACTATCTCCGTAAGTATCGTTTAACATGCGGATTTCTTAAAAATACTTATTCCTTGTATCAATTTTGGTTTGTGTTATTGTTTAATCAAATTTCCTTTTTTTTATTTTGTTTTGTTGCAAGATAGAGACTTGAGCTGTATATTGGCTAGAATTAGCTGTACAGTTTTCCGAAATCTTGCACTCTGCTGATAGAAATACAAGTTTCCTGATGGTGAACATTTCTATTTTTCAGCATTTACAATTCCAATTTTCAATTCATGAATTTTCTTTTCTTTTTTTCTTTTTATCGGACCTCTTTGGTAATTTTATTCTTTTCTCTTTTCTATAAAATGATGACTGTTTCTATTATTTTAATGGTTTTTGCAAACTATTATCTCATCGTTAGGCTTATGTTTTATGTTTGCGTCATTTCTCTTCTGCGTAAGTACTTCATCTCGTTTTTACTAATCATTGTTACCACCGTGAGAATAATTTTATTCGAAATAAATCTTATTTAAAATTTAATTATATGTTGGTATTTTCATCCATCTTTTGTTTGCTGAGAGTTACAAAGGTATTAAATTATTCAAATTATATATATACTATATATATACATATATATATATATATTTTTTTTTTTCAATTACAGAAAACTTGGTATCAAAGCACTATTAGATCGTGTAGTAACAGAGTGAAATGAAATTCCTTGACTGTGAGGTAAAGTCGCTGCTTCTTATGAAGCGGACAGTGGTTCGATCCTGGGTGGTAAAGAAGAAAAATTTTAGTTAATGGAAGTTTTCTTACAGTGCGACTTACGAAAAAAACTTGTTATGTATAAATAGATATTCTGTATTGTTCTGTTGCTAAAAATTCCTCTTAAGTTTTTTTTTTTTTTTTTTTTTTTTTCCCAATAGTATACATTCTGGGTATCCGAAAAAAAAAAATTTGTCGAAATCTTACTAGTTGAAAATATAGCGAATGTCAATAATAATTCATAGAGATTAATAATTTCAATCAACTTCATAAAAATCCTTGTTTCTCTCTTTTTCTTTAGTTCTTTATCTTTCAGAATCCTTACTTATTTTAAACGAGAAATAGTACGTTATAGCAGGTAATGCAGTGAGCTTTTTAAATTGAATGATGCTAATTTTATAATACTAATATACTGATATACTTTTTTTTTTTTTTATATTACAGCATTATTTTTCTGGAAATTTAGAATTAATTATTGAAATTAGTGTTCTGGAATTAAGTTTTGATTATTTAAGTATTTTATTGATGTACTTACATGTAATAGTTAATGAACTTGGAACCAGAGATATTACAAACTTTGTCGATGAAATAACATGTATACGCTATCATATTGAATAATAGAAAAACTTTAAATTATTTAGGAACATTATATTAAGCATTTTTTCTGAAAATTACTTACATTTTTCTAAACTTTTGGGACACCTACTATTTTCATTTTATTACATGATTCAAACACAAATGGATATGGATAGTTTTCCTAAATATGTTCTTGAATGCAAGTCGCGTGTAGTTTGAATAAGCATATTTGTAACTGGTTTTTGCATGTCTGTACATTTTGCTAAAACATACATTTTATTGCAGTCCATAAATGCTTGGGACAGACTATATATATGGATTTTGCTTTTGTGTCACATAGTTTTTAGTTCTTATATGAAATATATATACAGTGTGGTTACAATTAAACTTCCCGTATAAACAACATCCTACAGCGCAAACGGGTGAACAGAATGCAACGAAATTTGGTATATAGACTATACACGAGATGCGCTCACGGAATTTCGAAAAAAAAGGTTCCAAAGTGTCCACCAGAGGGTGCCTTTTCCGGAAAAACATTAAATTTAACACAATAACCGACCAAAACGGAATACAGAAATAATATTAATATCCAGAACAAGAATTATGAGTAATAAAATGTAAAACTGGGAAAAGCTATCAGTTCTAGGGAAAAAATGTCGAGATTTGCATGCTTGCGAAGAAGAGGAAGCTTTATGCAAAACAGGTTAGGGAATAAAACGCTTGCAATGACAAGGTGATCAGAAACTAGTCAATAAATATTAATATCGTTTCTGTATTTCGTTTTGGTCGTTTATTGTGTTAAATTTAATGTTTTTTCCGGAAAAGGCGCCCTCTGGTAGTCATTTTGGAACTTTTTCTCGAGATTCCGCGTGAGCGAATCTCGTGTTTAGTCTATATACCAAATTTCGTTGCTTTCCGTTCACTAATTTGCTCTGTAGGACGCTGTTTATAGGGGAAGTTTAATTATAACCACCCTGCATATATATGAATCATTTTTCATCAAAGCAATTCGAGTAAACTAAGAAACAAATCATGAAAAATTTTAGTTGATGGAAGTTTTCTTACAGTGTGACTTACGAAAAAAAATTGTTATGTATAAATAGATATTCTGTATTGCTCTGTTACTGAAAAATCCTCTTAAGGTTTCTTTTTTTTTTTTTTTTTTTTTTTTCTCGATAGTATACATTCTGGGTATAATAAAAAAAAAATTGTGGAAATCTTACTAGTTGAAAATATAGCGAATGTCAATAATAATTCATAGAGATTAATAATTTCAATCAAGTTCATAAAAATCCTTGTTTCTCTCTTTTTCTTTAGTTCTTTATTTTTCAGAATCCTTACTTATTTTAAACGAGAAATAGTACGTTATAGCAGGTAATGCAGTGAGCTTTTTAAATTGAATGATGCTAATTTTATAATACTAATAGACTTTTTATTTTATTTTTTAATACTATAGCATTATTTTTCTGGAAATTTAGAATTAATTATTAAAATTAGTGTTCTGGAATTAAGTTTTGATTATTTAAGTATTTTATTGATGTACTTACATGTAATAGTTAATGAAATTGGAGAAAAACATTAAAAAAAAAATTATTTTATTTCAGTATATTTTATTTTATTTTTATCGCGAGATAATTAGGTCAAAATAAATTTTATAACAAGCAATGCATCACAATCTTAAAGTGAAAAATGCTAATATGCTAATTATATAAGCATT
Source organism: Salticus scenicus (assembly GCA_963930645.1). NCBI lineage: Eukaryota > Metazoa > Arthropoda > Arachnida > Araneae > Salticidae > Salticus > Salticus scenicus. The sequence goes on from OZ005648.1 coordinate 87,095,224, forward strand.
TTCTGATCTCGGAAAGAAATAACGATGATAAATACTAAATTCAATTTTTTTGTGTGCGTGCGGAACTTGAAAAGTTTTTCAAAATTGCTTTAGTTGCAGACAGATCAAAATCTCGAGAAAACTTTATTAACTTATATAATTCAGAAATTAAATTAAAATTTTTTAGTACCTATATGGGTTTAGTGTGGATAATATAAATATTCATATCTGGAAAAAAAAAAAAAAAAAGTACCATCAATTTTGATTTACCCATTATAAGAAGAATTTCGACACAAATCACGTCTGCAGATTTGACAAAATGAGCTATCTCTTATAAAAATATATGCTTTAAAAAAGTCGTATGTGCTAAACTTTGTTACAAAATACATAAACAATATTAAAAATCAGTATATCAACATATAAAAAACGCAAATAAAATAAAATAATTAAGGATAAAAAAGCAGATGTTGTATTTAGAATTTAAATAGGTGATATATTTAGGATTTTTTTTTAATGTTGTGCTTGTATGTTTGACACTGAGGAGGGCTAGTGTTCTAGCCGAAACGTCTGTCTTGTGTTTTAATGTTTTTAATTAAAATGTATTTTTAAAGTTTTAAATTTTTGTATTTTTTATCTCATTTTAAATGTTACATTGGTTTTAATATATTAATGAGACGTATAAATAAATTATGTTTAATTTTATTAATTAAGCATAGTTTGTTGCCCTTTTAAACGGTTTCCTAAAAAATTAAAAAGCATTTATAAATTCGGTTTTGCTTGTCTCCATCTGTCCGTGCTATTACTTCCATAGATATTTAGAATGCATTGAAACATAATTTACTATACTATGTTTTCTGTTGAATTTATTGCAAATAATACTATAAGTTTGTATAGAGTAACTCATAAAAGAATTCAGATACATTAATTGTCTATGACAGGGATTTCTTTAGAGTATATTTTAATATATTTATATAGTGTGTGTGTGTGCGCAAAACATAATGAAGTTAACGTAAATTATTCAGATGCTCAAAAGTATATTTCTTATACAAAAAAATGATGGTTACTTATAACCATTGGTTTAAAAGGACCAAAAAATTATTTAGATACAGCATTCTATATAATTAGAAATTACCTGAGATACATTTTCAGTTGTATTATAGGATATTTTTTTATTTACTATTATCTGTTGTACTGTATTTTTGTGCAATATATATTTCGTATGCATATTTTAGACAATATACAAAGAATGGTGATACAAAAAAACCGTCTGTTTTCTGTATTCTCTTTAATATAGTTATAAAGATAGTTTTTGCGGTATTTTTTCCTTCTTAATTAAAAATAGAATACATGATGGTAGAAATAAAATAGATAGAAAGTTAATCGACGTAACGGATAAATGCACGAAAATGATTTTTATCGGTTAAACTTAGTTTACAGTGAAATATAGGAAAACAACAAAAATTTTGGAATATTTCTTTTCAAAAAGAAGTGAGCAATTTAAAAACGTGATTTGTATAGAAAAATATCCCTAACTAACGTTTCTAAAGGGGGGGGGGGGTTGGAGAGAGGGAATTAAAAAGAAAAAAATAATAATAAAGAACATGAATTAAATAAAGTAAAAGACTTTCTAATGCCTGGTAACTCAGAATGAGCCAACGTATTCGTAAATACTGTAAATTTGAATAGCATGCCATTTGGCAGTTCTCCATGGCTGTGGCTGGCTGCAATCTAATTCAAGGCGTTAGATGGCTTTCTTTTGAAGTAAACGAATAACTATGTTTTTCATTACCAGTACCATGATTGGATGCTTAATTGTTTTGCCGATAAAGAACCTGTTCTTCTTTAAGCGTTATCTTTAAAATGTGATAAGTAGTAAAGGGCTGCTGTATTGTCAGTTTGAAACCAAACCTTTATTTATTTATTTTGTACGATCCTATTTTCTCATTTAAAAATTTCCAAAGTAACGTTAAAAAAAAGTGTTTATTGAAGAAAAAGAAGAAAAAATACTAAACAGAGTGGAATTGCACAAAATAATAGTCTTTTCAGGTTAAATAAATAAATATATATATATATAATAAAATAATTTGCTGTGTTACTCACAAAATTTTCTCTTACCCTACATTTCAATAAAATAAATATAGATTCCAGATTAAGCTGTAAGATAAATAACGCAAAATAATAAAGTTCAATCTACTTTTAAAATAATCTAAAATAGGTTTAGAAATAGTTTTATTTGACATATAATTCAGTATTTTTTTCTTTTAATTTAATTTAATTTTTTAATTATTATTATTATTATTATTTTATATATCAGTTTAAAAATTGAGCATAATATTACCTCCATCGGCGTACGTTTCGGATCCATATCCGTCCTGTAGTCCATTGGCCCACGTTCCTTCATACTTAGCCCCTGAGCTGAGGCTCTGTCGTACTCCATATCTGCCTTTAAATCCCTGAGTCCATTCACCGCGGTAAGTCCACCGTCCGCGGGTTTCAACACCGAGACCATGCCGTTTGCCGTTTTGCCACTGGCCTTCGTATGTACTTCCACTAGGCCATGTATACACTCCAGATACCTTCAAAAAGAAAAAAAGAACAAGTTAATTGCAAGTACTGTAAAAACAGCATGTATATCATTTTTTGATCTGCTAACACTATTTAAACTTTTATAATTTATTAAACTAATTTATATTCTTTTCAAAAAGAAAAAACACAAAGATGTAAAGAAAATAAGTATTTCTAAAGCAATTAATGGCAGGAAAAATAAATTTAATTTATTACACAGCTTAAATACTTCAGCTTTTAAACTTTCAGGTTTCCAAATTAATTTTGTATTTGCAAGCATCCTGCAACAAAACCGTACTGCAAAATTTCATGAAAACTGTAGAATGGCATTGTTAGGTAAGGGAAAAAAAAAAGATGGTATTAAATAATTACCTTATATATGTATATATATATATATATCCAAATTTGGCACTGTAAAAAATTCTATTTTCTTCGCTTTACCTAAGTACCAAAATTCATGATGCTTAAGCGTTTTTAATTTTATAAAAAGCTGATTTTAGAAACTAACTAAAAATTGCATATGTAATCAGTACTTATGAAAATGAAATTGCTTTATATCATTTTCTGTGCCCTTAATATGATAGTTTTTAATAAATGACTGAGAAAAATTACACCATAAAACTTTTAATTTGTGTACATATGCAAGAATTATTACTGAATGGTTTACGATTAAAAAACAAATTTAAGCTACGATTTTTTTTAAATATTAATTTCACATTTCATATTTCTTAATCCATGTTATAAATTTATGAAATTTGCAATTTTGCGATAGTTATATTAATGATTTTAAATGGCATGCTTATATTAAAATTGAACAACATAAAATAATTATTGTGAAAAATATAAATAAACATGTAAAAAAATAATTTAATTCCAAAGCTTTTAGTTTTAATTATTTGGAAATCAATCGACATAAATCAAATCAAAAGTAAAAATATTTTATTGAAATTGTGATTTTTTATTCAAAATTTAGAAATTCGTGTATATCACCAAATATCATATATTTTTTGTAAATAATTGATAGTAACATAATTTTATGAAATAATTTATTGCAGAATTAATGTCATGTTTTTTTTTTTTTTTTCCAAATTACGCTGGTGTTTAAAAGTTCAGTAGTTAGTGATTACATAAAGTAGTGAAATAAGTCTAATTTGGAACTTGCGGGAAACACGATGTGCGAGATAAAACACCTGAAGAAGAAAAGAATAATAAAAAAGAACGATGATAATCATCATTATTATCCAAAGGAATAAGTTTAAAAGAAAATTGGAAATAAGAAAAGTTCATACTTTAGAGGAAAAAAAATAAAAAAATAAATAAATAACATTATGCTACAGTTTAATATGATGCAGCACAAGCATACGCTTAGCATTTTCTTATATTTGCTATGCCATTGTGAAAGAGTTGTAGGGTCAAACAATTCCAAAGTCACAGAAAGACCTTTTCATTTCTGGAACAAAACTTGGTAGATGCGGTTGCACGTTTCTCTTGAGTATATTCCACTTATTCTCTGTGGGATTCAAATAAGGTGATTGATCAGGCCAGGATACTATATGCACTGGAAAATTTTTCATTTCAAGAAAATCGTCTGTTAAAGACAAATTGTAACAAGCCTTATTATTATCCATGAATAAAAAGTCAGAAATGATTACATGAACATATGGCTCAAGATCTTCACTTCTGTGTTATTTGAACATTTACAGACCCTCTTTCAAAAGCATGTATTGGTGCATACGTTCATTATGATGTTTTCCCACTTCATGATTCCAAATCGACAGAAAACAGTGTGCTTCCGGAATATTTATAGAATTTTCTTTCTCACCACATCGTTATTCAATAAAATTCGAGTTCATATTAAAACTAAATTCTTTACTGACCATCACTTTAGCCCACTATCCAGAGCTTTAGTTTAAACGAGTGAGTTTATGCTTAGTTGTCTCATGCTTAGACACAAAGAGAATTCATACTGTTGGTCGTCTGCATGAGACAACATGAGAGAGTTTGCAGTACATAGTTTGTCTGGAAACTCGTACTGCTGAGATGACTTTGAGTGCTGAAGCCAGTTTTTTGGCCCAGTAGTCAATTACATATAGCACAGTAATTGCCATATATAAGTCTTGGTGAAAATTTGTTACCCTTGGATGATCTGGCACTGCTGTATTCGTCGGCTAACATGTTTCTCACTCTGAAAACTTTTCCACAGTCTTGATATCATACATTGAGGGTCATTAAGAATTTTCCACTCTTCGGTTTGCGATAATCCAGATTACAATATTCCAATGATTGTTCCTTTCGTAAACATGTCCAGTAGGCATCTTTGGGCCTTCATTCGTCCTGTTTGATCATTAATGTTCTTCCGAACAGAAATTGCACGAAATCAGTTTCAATCGCCTGTGCTGATGTCGGTTTCTCCATGTTACAAAGTACTCACATTTTTCACACATGACGACGTCGAGTGAAATCTTTTCGAATGCTTCTTCTTCAACAAATTATTCTCCACAAATAATTTTGGTTTATTTTACCAATATTTACTCAGTTATATTTGTATTTTACGAATTGTGTTTAACTTGTGAATGCCAGTGTTGATTTATTTATTTATTTATTTTTTTTTTTTATCGTACTAAGCGTAATTGTTTGGCTTATTGGTCAGCAGATGATATTTATATCTATAGAAATTTATATATTTAACTTTTGCAGAAATTCATCACTTAATTCAAGGTATTCTTCACATTTAAATATATGGATTTTTATATTCGAATTAGAAAGTTTTGGGTCGAATCTTCTAATAAGAAGATCTTTTAGTCTTACGAACAAAGGGAAGTGTACGAATGCATTTTATTTCTAGGAACTACTCAGTTTGCTTTTGTTGCTGCAGCAAATCTAATTCTATAAATTTGTCAATTTTTTTACATTTTTAGACAAGAAGCCATTCAGAATGCTTAACACTGAGCTTACATTTTGTACAGTTGGTCGATTCTTATTAACTATCTTATAGGTGGAAAGGATTTGTTCAGATTATGCTAATAGAAATTTCTTTTCCTTCATTGTTGTTTCAACATATTTCCTTCCCATGCAGTTAAACGAGCTTAGCGGATTAAATACATGGCACATTTTCTACAAGCAAAGCATAAAAGAAGATAAATCTCATGAAGCCCTTACAAACAAAATAGAAATAACAAATGTATTCACGTAAAAATATTTTTATATATTAAATGTTGAAAGTTTTATTGTCATTACATAAATCATCTAATTGTTACGAAAAAAATTCTAATAAATGGATTTTTCTTGCAAAATTTAATTTCTTCAGAAAAATAAGTAAATAAATAGTTTTCACTTATAATGTTAAATAAAAATAAATAATAATAATGACTAGCAAACCCATGCGAAATTTTCGTACTATATTTTATCAATATTTAAAACTTAAAACTCATAGTGTAAAGCTTATTACCAATTTCCCCCATACAATTTGAATTGTAATTCATCAGAAGCCCAGTTATTATTAGAACTAAATTAATATTGTGCGATAATGAAACCAAAATAATTCAAAGAATGGTTTCAAAATAAAATTCATGTTTGACAACCAAATTTTCATACTTTTCTAGGCAGTACAGTTTTAGTATAGAACCCCCATGGTGACTTTTAAACTTTTGTCGCCATGTTGACGATGCATTTTTACTTATTTATTTACTTTGTCATAATTTTTGTAAAAAAAAAAAAAAAAAAACTAGTACTTATTTTGAATCTATTTTTCATTATTGCTTTTTTTTTAATCAATTTATGATAACACAATTCATATTCTATTTATATCTTTAAAGTAATGCTAGCTTTAAAATGACGCCTATAAAATTTCTAAAGATGCAACTTTTAAAAATACATTTTCTATAAAAAGAACTCATTCGACAAATGTCGTCGTTTTTCTGATTAAATCACTGAACTGAGTCCGCGTGCTTAAATATTGTCTATGTATAAATATTATTTTTTATCCTCGCATATTTTATTAATTACGTCCCAATCGTATCGTTTCAACAAAATTTAATCCTAACAGGTCCACGTTAGAGAAATATTATATAGATTTTCAATTTTCATCCGAACGCCAATTTTACAAATAATTACTTATTTAAATTGTTGAACTATAATTTTTACAATAATATTTAAATTACTGAACTACAATTTTAAGCAGATTCCATTTATTTATTTCTTTTATTTATTATTATTATTATTTATCTTACTAAACGTAATTGTTTGGCATAGCGGTCGGCAGATAATATTTATATCTATAGAAAAGAAATTTATATACATATACTTTTCGCAGAAATTTGTTACCTAATTAAACGCATTTTCACATTTTTTAGCATTATTATTATCATTTTATAAATGTAAAACATATTTTTGACTATGATCTTTTAGGAATAAATTAATGAACAATGGTTACTGAAAATAAAGAATTACTTTTAAATTCCGAACATACACATGTAAGGGAAGAATTATAATTATGTCAAAAATCCAATTTTGAAATGTTGGTATTTCTACACGTTTTGAGGTCTCCTGAGTTCATATTTGCCATTTTTACGGAGACGTATATATGTATGTATGCATGTATGTATGTATGTGTGTGTATGTATGTAAATGAATATGATAGCGTCTAAACGCTTTGTTCAAATGAACTGAAAGTTGGTACATGTGTTATATGTCACCGTAGCACAAACTCTATTAATTTTGGTGAATCTAGCACTTATAGTTTTTTTACAGGGACATAAAGAAAAATTCCTCATCATTATGGCCTATGGGCCGAAATTTTTAAAATGCGATAGCGTCTAAATTCGTTATTCGATTGAGCTAAAACGTTATACACATGTTGTAAGTCACAGTCGTACGAACTGTATAGATTTTGATGAATGCAGCATTAATAGTATTTTTTAAAGGGACATAAAGAAAAATACCTTATTTTGAGCTCAATTTTTTAAAAGTACGATTGCGTCTCAGCGCCTTATTCCATTGAGCTGAAAATTTATACACCTGTTATAGGTAACCTTTGAACTAACTCCATCGATTTTGGTAAATCTAGCACTTACAGTTTTTTTTATAGGGACACAACGAAAAATTCTTTATTATTATACCTTATGAGCTCAAATTCTTTAAAGTGTGATAGCGTCTAAATGCCTTATTCGATTGAACTGGAAATTTATATACATGTTATAGATCATCGTCACACAAACTGTATAAATTTTGGAGAATCTAGAACTAATAGATTTTACAGGGACAAAAAGAAAAATTCTTTATCATTGTGGCTTAAACATTTAGTTATTTAAATTGCTATAACCTCTAAACGTCTCATTCGAGCGAGCCAAAAATTTATATAAATGTTAGGTCACCGTCAAACAAACAGTATAGAACTGACAGAAATTTACAGGGACACAATGAAAATTTCTTTATCATTATGATCTATGGGCGAAAAGTATTTGAAGGTCAATAGCGTTAAATTAAACAACATACTGTACATAGAAAAATACTCAAACGACCTATTATAATATTCTCTTTTGGTTGTTTAACGACATCTCTTACTTTGATTCATTTATACAATCGTTAATTACTTAATGTTCGGAAAGTCGAGTAGAGACACTCCAGATTTTTTGAATTTCAGTTTACGTCCATGAAGTGAAAGTCATCAGCAATAGTCATTTATCTAGAGATGCATGTAGAAAAATTACTTGCCCTTTACAGAAGGTGATTTTGAATTTCACTTTATTTTACGTAACTGAAAACTATCGCATATTCGGTTGCTTTCTATAGATAATAATTTGATTTTTTTTTTTTTTTTTTTTTAAGATTCTTTTAAGATTTATTTACTTATTTTTATAAAAAATGGCACAAGAATTTTAAAACATAGCTTTTGATATGTTTTACAATATTCTATCGACGAATTAATCATCGATTTTTTCTAATTCTCATGTACAATAATTTATAAAAAGTAATGTAAAACACATTTTTAATTTGTAGAATACAATCGATAATCCAATTGAATCGATAATCCCAACCTTTTTAAACCTGTTCAGTTCCTGCTAGAAATAATTCATAAAACGGTTCAAGGCGATTTCATTTTATTTTTCTCTATAATGTTTTGTTTTTTTCTGTAATTAATCATGATGCATAACATAGATGTCAAAACCGTTTTAAATTCTTTGAACATATACCACTCCCCTTTCAAGTAGTTGATTATGCATTTCGTATTTATACACACGAAAGTAACGATCAGATAGCGATAGTAAATGCAATAGCAGTAATTCATAGCAGTAATGGTAAGGAAAGGACCATAACAGGACCATAGCAGTAATGGTAAGGAAAAGACAACAAAGTCACTACATTATTATCGAAGCATCAGTGAAGGCTAACTACAAGGCCTAAAAAGTTATAATAATAATTATTATTATTATTATTATTATCATCCTGACTATTGTTATTTACTATTTATGTCTCATGATAATTTGTGCAAAAGCATCCAATTTGGTTTAAATTTTGTACATATATTTATGAGGTAAGCAGAATTAGCCGCATAGTTTTCGATAAAATTTAAGTGATTTCTTCGAGTCATGTGAAATATTTAATTTCATACAATAGTGCTTTTTCTCTCATAATCAAGTTAATGAGAATGCAGATGCTGATGTAATTTAATCATCATTGGAGGGAAGTTTATTCAAATGTTTCATCATGGATCATAGATTCGTTCTAACATGGGACTCAGTTTCTAATTGACATTGAATTAACATTCTTCTTCTGTTGATCTCTACAAAATTATTTTCAAGTAATTTACTTTTAAAATTACAACTTACTTTACCAGTTTTTGATAGTTCTTTTGAATCATATTTAAGCATTCCAATGTAGCAACAATTTCGAAATGCTAATCTAACATTTGTTTTTAATTTAATTTAATTTAATTACGTACATGATCAACCGCTATAAACAAAAATTGAGAAAAGTTCTGAGTGGGTTATCCGGTTGGCATGATCTATTACATTTCAATCAATTAACTCTTTAAAATTCAATTAAACAAATTTAACAAACCTAGTTGATCATTGATCGGTAGTTAAATATTAGAGCACAGAGGACACGATTCTTGAGGTGGTCTCTTTTCACTCTTGTTAGATGTAACTTGACTTTACATACCAAAAAGTATGACTGGAGAAGCAAGTCCGTAAATACATATCGGCTCGGCAGTTCAAAAATTCAGCCTAATCTATATTTACATTGTATAGAATCTCGTATTTTGCCTACAATTCTTGTTGAAAATGACATATATCGATGTAACTTACTGTGCAGATATGTTATGGCATTTATGATGGAAAAAATAACACTTATTAAAAAAAAAAAATGCCTTTTTTTTAATGCACTAAAAAGAACAAAATAACTTTTTCAGCTCAGTACCGCTGATCTGAATACTTGCATTTTATTACTATTCCAATAAAATTGCTCCTCAAACGAAGAAAAGGACGGCTCAAACCATTTTATACCAAAATTTCCAATCTGGCTAATTTCAGCTCATATTTTCATAAATCCATAATAATTTAAAATTTTTACGAAATTTTACGAAATTTTGGTATAAAATGGTTTGAGCCGCCCTTTTCTTCGTTTAAGGAGCAATTTTATTGGAATAGTTGTAAAATGCAAGTATTCAGATCGGCAGTACTGAGCTGAAAAAGTTATTTTGTTCTTTTTGGTGCATTAAGAAAAGGTCATTTTATTTTTTTATTTTTGTAATATTTTATAATTTTTATATTTTTGATGCGTTACCTAGATTAAAATCGCTGTTGCTAAATTAAACTTCTTGGCGAGAAATGTTCGGTGTACTTCAATGCAAAAATTTAAAAAATCGCCCAGGAGGATCTATAAATAAAACTGATTTTAGTATCGTAAATTATATTAGCATTTTATCAATGTGTAAAAAAAAAAAAAAAAAAAAATTAAGTGATAATGACGTCAATTTTTGTGAGATGCATAATTTATTTTTTTTGTAATTTTTTATTGATCACGTTTAAATAAATGTATTTATTTTCCTGTCAGAAAAAAAAAAAAAAAGAACTCGTAATTTTTTTTGGCAACAATTAAATTATGAATAAAAATTAAATGGCTAATTTTTTGCTATTATTAGCTTATTATTTTCATATTTTTATTAATTAAAAGAAAACTAATCAAAAATTCGAAAATCTGACTGTGTTAAATTGTAGTGTCAGACATGACTAATATTTTAGTGAAAACTCGAAGTCTTTAGATGGGCTGATTGCTGAGATATAAGCAAAAAGGTGGGACACATTCGGACAAACGCCGGTGACAAACAGAGCGGCTATAAGAAAAGATCTTAAAAACACGATTACCCAATTCAAAATAACGGTATATTTGATGGAATTTTTTAAATCCTACAATAAAAAAAAAAAAAATAAAAAATAAAAACTTGACCCAAAAGTTTATAGATAAATACAATTTTATGCACATTTGGTATCGTTAATCATCACGCCGATTTTAAGCCTAATAAATGCTTTGTAGGAAAAGGAAAACTGTTATTTGTCCTGCGTTTCAATATGCCTAATGAAAGCTTTGCAGCTCTCTAATGAAGAAGTGCGCAAAATTCTGAATTTGAAATTGCACGGTTTCAAAGGCTAAAAAGAAGCCTATTTTCTCTATTTTTCTTTTTTTAATATAATAATTAAGAAATTTTATTCAAAATTTTGAGCATATAAAAAAGCAACATTTAAAGAATATTTTATAAAATTTTCGAAAATACAGCCGGTGGGTCCAGGTTTCCCAAAATCCTTCGGAAAAGTGGTGGACACGATTTATTATGATTTACACACTAATCTTACTAAAATTTTGCACAGTTCTTTAAAATAAAATTGACTAGTGCTTTTGAACGAAGGATTTTTTTTTATCTTTTTCGATTATAACTAATTTTACAAGGCTATACGTGGGGTAAAATGTACCGAAAAATTTTTATTCTTTTTACATACAACTCTGCCAAAAATTCAAATTTCGATTTTTTTTTTTTTTTTAATCCTTTGTTGTTCAAGAACTAGTAAATTCTGTTAAAGAAGTGTGCAGATTTTCACCAAGATCGGTGCATTAAGTTTTGAGAAATCGTATCCACCGCTTTTCTGGAGGATCTTCTGAAATATGGACCCACCAGCTAAATTATCTAAACCTTTAATGATTGTTTTATAAAATATTGTTTCAAGGTTGTTCGTTTATATGCTCAAAATTTTGATTTTAAGCTTTTTTTTTAAAGCTTTTGAAAGCCATGTAACTGTTTAAGGAAATATCAAAACATTTTAATCGATCTAAAAGTATGATTTATCATGTATTAGCTCATAAGACGCCATAAAGCCAAAACCCTGTTTGGGAAGCCCATGAGTGACGGATATTCGAAGTAATAGATGAATACAAAGAATGACTCCACGAGAAAATATCGGTTCGCGAAATCTGGATGGCTGTCCTTTTCAATGATGAAAAAAATAGAACCTCGATGAGCCTTATGTATATATATATTATTGATATGATTTACGAAAAGAACCCAGGAGTTTTTTTTAGTAGTGAATGTGGTGGTGGATCTGTGATGGTGTGGTCGGCTTTCAGTTTCACCATTCAAATGAGTTTGTCCATTCTAGAGGGTCGGCAAAATTCTTAGACATACACAGAAACACTAGAAAGTCATCTTAAGTCGTTTGCAGGAAATATAGGGAACAAGATTGAGTTTATTTACAGAATAATGCTCTCATCCATATCGCCACTTATACGAAAAATTATTTAAGCAGAAAAAAATGTTACTATTTTAGAGTAATCACTGATGAGTCCTAATCTAAACCCAACTGAATGTGTTTTCATTATGCTTCGGAAAGTATAAAAGATAAAAGCAATTTTATTCAATAAGTGCCTTGAAAATAGCCCTTGAAAGTGCATAGTACAACTTGGAACCAGAGATATTACAAACTTTGTCGATGAAATAACATGTATACGCTGTCATATTGAAGAATAGAAAACTTTAAACTATTAAGAACATTATATTAAGCTTTTTTTTTTTGAAAACTACTTATATTTTCTAAACTTTTGGTACACCTACTATTTCCATTTTATTACATAATTCAAACACAAATGGATATGGATAGTTTTCCTAAATATGTCCTTGGATGCAAGCCGCGTGTGATTTGAATAAACATATTTGTAACTGGTGTTTATGTGTGTCTGTACATTTTGCTAAAACATACATTTTATTGGAGTCCATAAATGTTTGGGACAGACTATATATATATATGGATTTTGCTTTTGTGTCACATAGTTTTTAGTTCTTATATGAAATATATATACAGGGTGGATATAATTAAACTTCCCCTATAAACAGCATCCTACAGCGCAAACGGGTGAACAGAATGCAACGAAATTTGGTATACAGACTATTCACGAAATGCGCTCACGGAATTTCGAAAAGAAAGAAAAATAGTTCCAAAATGTCCACCAGAGGGCGCCTTTTCCGGAAAAAACATTAAATTTAACACAATAAACGACCAAAACGGAATACAGAAACAATATTAACAATCCAGAATGAGAATTATGAGTGATAAAATGTAAAACTGGGAAAAGCTGTCAGTTCCAGGAAAAAAAAAAGGGTCCAGATTTGCATGCTTGCGAAGAAGAGGAAGCTTTATGCAAAACAAGTTAGGGAATAAAACGTTTGAAGAAGACAAACGTTTGTAATGACAATGTTATCAGAAACTAGTCAATAAATGTTAACATTGTTTCTGTATTCCGTTTTGGTCGTTTATTGTGCTAAAATTAATGTTTTTCCGGAAAAGACGCCCTCTGGTAGACATTTTGAAACTTTTTTTTTTTTTTTTTTTTTCGAAATTCCTTGAGCGAATCTCGTGTATAGTGTATATACCAAATTTCGTTGCATTCCGTTCACTAGTTTGCGCTGTACGACGCTGTTTATAGGGGAAGTTTAATTAAAACCACCCTGCATATACATGAACTATTTTTAATCAAGGCAATGCGAGTAAACCAAGAAACAAATCATGAAAAATATTTTTATGTGGATAATTTTTATCATAATTTATGTGGATATTAGATGAATGTTTTAACTACAGTGATAAATTGCTACATCCATTTATAAAACCATCTATATAATATTTCTATAACGTGGACCAGTTACGATTAAATTTTGTAGAAGCGATACGTTAGTGACTTAATAAAATACGCGAGGATAGAAAAACAATACAAAAGCGATATTTAAGCACGCAGACTCAGTTCAGGGATCTAATAAAAAATAGGACGACATTTGTCTGATGAGATCATTTTATAGAAAAATTTATTTTTGAAAAATGCATCTTTGCAGTTTTTGCAAGCGTCATTTTAAACCTAACAATACTTTAAAGGTATAAACAAAGTATGAACTTTTGTCATAAATTAACTAAAAAACGCAATAATAAAAAGTATAATCAAAATAGGTACTAAATTTTTTTAACAAAAATGTATGCCAAAGTGAATAAATAAATAAATAAAAAGGTATCGCCAACACGGCGGCAAAAATTTAAAAGTCACCATAGGAGTCCTATAACTAAACCTGTCCTGCCTGGGGAAGTATGAAAACTGGGTCGCCAAACAAGAATTTTATTTTGAAACTTTTCTTTGAAAGATTTGGTTTAAATGTCATCAGCGTTTCATCCCAAAAAACTAATAATAACTTGGCTTCTGATGAATCAAAATTTAAACTGTATGGTGAAATTGATATGATACTTATAAGTTTACAAATTTAAAGGAAAATTAAAAAATAATAATAATTTGCGAAAATTTCATACGAATTGGCTAGTATTTACTAGCATTTACTTACTTGCCTTATTAGATTAAGGCAATTCCACTGCAAAAAGATCATAAATAAAGATAAGATTTCCTTCTACAATTACCATACAAAAACTTTATCGTATTTTTACAGCATTTTATATTATTTTGTGATTAAATAAACTAGTGATTATTTGATTACTGTTAGAAAATACTGGTGAGAGCAGAAATATCCATGTGTGTAACTGATAATTACATTTACATGGAATTACCCGATAATGCGTCTATTATATTCTTAGATAATTAACATTCAATGAGAAATTAGATTTTGGGCACATGTTTTAAACCTTTGGAAAATTCGAATATTCTAATAAATTTAGAGCAGTCTCTAGTTAAGTACCAAATGTAGATCAGGACAATTACAATGCAACTACAATTCAAATTTTTGTGATAAAAGTTTCTTCAATTTAACCTCCTTTTCATTCAGAAAATTCTGAGGTCTAATGTTGTGAGTAGATTCAGTAAAAATAAAATGTTGCGATAGATTTAGAAAATCCTGAAGTTAAAATTAACATCATTATAATTAATAATAAAGTATTAAAAAATGCAAATAATGTCAAGATTTTTCTGCGGATCACCAAAATGTGACCACTCCCGTGTAGCACATGTTTTATTCCAGGCTATCCCGAGGAGCAAATGTGCTATAATATGTAAATTGAAGCTCATTGGAACTAAATACTTTAGCTAATTGTGGTTTAATTGTCAATTAGATAATTGAATGTGTGACCAGAATACTCTCTGCGATTTTGTGTTATTTTTCATTCTGACAATTGCTAGCTATTTTAATTTTGGTTGTCGTCTACTACTTCTGGTAGTTGTTCCCAGAAAATTCTTCGATTAAAGTGTATTATTTTCTAGATAATTTCATAATATGAAATTGTCTTTTGATTACAAAGAATGTTTGTTTCCGATTAAAAATTTAAATTTATCTCGTACCTTCAAATATCCTCTTCCTCTTGGCAGAATGATATTCAATTATAATTCTGTATCAAAGTCTACCTCTTTTACTAACACTGTAACCTGTAAATGCAATGATCCTTCTTCCTCAAAATTTATTGACAGAGACCATGGACACATTATCACGGGTAATCTCAATATTATTGATAATTATCAATTAAAAAAATTCATGAAATTTGGCACCAAATTTCGACTTCCAGTTAAAACTAGCATTCCACAAATCTTTCAACAGTTTTCTTATTACCTAGATTTATTTATTTATAAAATATCTATTACTCATAATAAACCTATTGCCTACTTCACTCAATGGAAAGTTTTAGTGATACAAAAAATCAAAAATGCATTATTTATCAATTCTTCAAATCTGGTGTTATTTAAAAAATCTGTACTTCTTAACTCAATCAAATCACTACAGGATGACTTTGTGATCACTTATGTTGACAAATCACCTAATAATTATGCCATTATTTGTAAATCCTACTATCTCTCTATTTTAAACTCTTCAATCAATAATAGTAACATCTTCAGTTTAACTAATAATAACCTTATTATTAATAACCGAAAAATACATAATTACTATAAACTACTTCAACTTCCCTTCAATAACTTTAATTATCCTTATATAGTTCTCATACCTAAGTTTCACAAATCTCCAATTAAATTTCGCACTGTCACTGTTGGGTGTAACACTTATAACAACAATGCTAATAAAGCTCTACTGGATATTCTAAAACAAATTTACAAATGTACTTGAAAAGTTGATAATTTACACTGTCTTAAAAATAGCTTTCAATTAATTCAATACATCAAATCGCTCGATTCAATAGACAATATTATGACTTTTGACTTTGAAGATCTTTTCAATAATATTGAGTTATCAGATCTTAGTAATATCATTTACAGTCTTTTTCAAGAATATAAAGCTCAAATTAATCTTCCTTACAATTTTAAAGCAGAAAAATTTAAAACACTTCTTAACTTTGTTATCCATAATAATTATATCTTCCACAACAACGATATCTATTTGCAACAATTAGGCATCCCACAAGGAGGTTGTAGCTCCAGTATTTTGGCAGATCTCTATCTTTATTATTATGAAAAGCAAATTTGCAATGATGATGTTCTATTTTATCATTACATCGATGATATTATTGTATTTTATCGCAACAAGAACTCACAAAATGACTTTTCCTTCAATTATCCACCTAATTTAAAGCTAACTCAAAATACTCTGACTAATCAATCAATTAACTTTTTAGATCTCAAAATAATCATCGATGGTAATAAACTTTACACAGATATCTATGACAAACGGCAAGATTTTTGTTTTAATGTAAACTTATTTACACATTTTAATTCATGTCTGCATCTTTCGGTATTTAGAAACATCATCATTAACCATTTATTTCGAATTAATAATTTATGCTCTGCAAAGTTTAAAAATAAGAATATCAATAAACTGATCACAGCCACTGCTAAAATGGGTTTTTCCTAAAAATTTTGTATTTTCTATTTTATATCCTTAACCATGTCTCTGTCAGTACAAAAAAAAAAAAAAAAAAAAAAAAAAAAAAAAGCTGTGTACACTCTTGTGTATATCAACAAAAAAATTATAAAATAATAAAAGACAATAAAAAAGGTGGCGGTTGGGTGGGCAGATGTTTGATTACGGAGGTGGGGTGGTGTTGTAAGGCTGGATGGTTGGGTGGGTTTGTGAAATTAAATTAAAAAAAAAAAAAAAAAAAAAAAACAGTAGTTGTTGCATTTGCTTTGTATTACTATGCAAACTTTCATTTTCCAATAAAATTTTAGATTTTTCCTTTTTGAGTTGTCAACTATATTTAATGTTCTAATTATACTGTTAAACACAATGTGATCAATCGGTGAATTTCATTGTGGCTTCGTGGTTTCATTGTTGTTCATCTGCTTTGAAATTTTGCATTTTTAAATCCATATGGTTCCTGTTCTGGTTGTGGCAGGCTGGGGGAGTGTTGCCGGCGTAAAACTAGTGTAACCCCACAGGCAAGTCACAAGTCTTGCCGCCTGCCTCCTTCTTCCTATCTTGTGTTTCTTGGGTTGATTTTTCATTAATTTTGATAAGTTTATGGTTTTAAGTTAAGCTTTGTTGTTTTACTTTATTGATTCGTTTGTTTTGCAGGATGTTAATTAATAGATCTGGTTTCTTTACATTAGTGTATTTCATCCACTGATTTTTTTTTTTTTTTTATCTTATTGGTCATTGGTGTTTCAGTGATCTTGTATCTGTTGCTTGGCTTCTACTATGCTTAATAGATCATCTTTATTATATATATATATATATATATATATATAATACATATTGAAGACAGATCTATTCATAACTGAGATATGAAAATCGAAATAGAATGAAAATAAAATAAGTTTAGTACCTCAAATCCAAAGTGCCAGGAACCACTGTATTCGCCCTGACTTTTTGGGCCAGTGCATACTCCGTGACCGTGTGCTTTTCCATCTTCCCATCCGCCGCAGTAGGTGCCCCCATCATCAAAATCGAAGCGGCCGCCCGGCACGGCCGTTTCCACACCCCTGCCGCCCGCCGACATGGCCACGGTATAACCTTTCTCAGGGTAAAGGAAACATTATGCCGAACCTATTAAAGAAAAAAAATCTTTAAAAATTACAACAAGGTGCATATAATATTTATATTATTGATTATTTAAAGCTAACTATCGAAATGGGGATAAGGCAAAATATACCAAATCCCTTATTCTCTAATAAGTGGTTTTATTTACGAAATTTGTTGCTATACAAATGAGTCCAAAGATGACTGATTTAATTTTACATTTTGTGTGACTTAAAGAGATATATATTTTTTTTTACTAGTGTCACAATGTACTTTAATGTTCATTAGTGTCTTTCCGAGTAACAGTTTTCTTTCTTTCACTATTATTGCATAGTGTAGACGATAATTTTCTTCGATTTAGTTTTCTTTTTTTCTTGTGGTCTTAATCTATTTTCAATATAATAGATCTAAAAATGAAAACACTTCAAAGTCTTTTATATTTACTTTCAGTGAATTATTTACAAATTTATTAGAATTTGATGGATTAAAAAATAATAAAAAAATAAAATGTAAAATATCAGTTTACACTTTATACAAAATGAGAAGCATGAAATCATAATGCAATTAATGTTTGTAATTTAATTAATTTTCGCTTGCGTGTCTAGTATATATATATATATATATATATATATATATATATATTATTTGTGTGTGTGTTAACGTTTCTTTTCCGTTCTATTTTAATATTTTTCAACAAAGTTGAAAAGTATTTACGGCTTTGGTTTGTCTATCTGTCTGTCCGGGCTCTAACTTTCTTAAATATTGAAGGAATTTCTTGAAGCTGATGTATTTTAGTCAAGTTCATTATGGAATTGTCTCTATTAAAAATGGAGTAAATACCACTATTTGTTTACGTAAAAGGACACCAAAGAATTCCAAAGCATTGTGCTCTATGAGAACTATTTCTATAAACCATATTTAAATACATTCTTTTTGCATAAATCATAACGAAGTTGACATTTATTATACATGCACACTCAAGAAAATGTTTTCAATTGAATATAGTATGATTAGCATTAAAATTTGTAGTGACACACAAAAATAATCAGATATGTTATGAGTTATCATTGCTACAATTAGTATTTTCATTTTTACTAGGCGTTTTTAATACTTTCAAACAATGTTTAAGTATAATTATGATTTTAATTAGTCGAGTTGTCGTAAATATTTTCAGAATTTCTTCCAATGATATATTTTATTTAAGTTCATTATGGCATGTTTCCTATTTAAAATGGCATATATAGCACAACTGGTTTGTGTACAGGGACACCCAAAAGAATACCAATGTATTCCATTCTGTATGAGGCATTTTCTTAAATCATATTTAAATATCTTTGTGCTGCACAAATCATAGGGAAATTGACATTTATTATTCATATGCTAAAAAATGTTTTCTATGGAATATGGTATGTTTAGCGTTAAGATTTGCAGGACAACACTAAAATATTAAATTACATTAAAGGCTACAATTGGAAATTGCATTTCGGTTTGTGTTAAACGTTTTTAACATTTACCAACAATGTTTCACAGTGATTGAGAGTTCAATTAAACTATTTGTCTATCTTTTTGTTTTTCTGTCTGCCTGTTATGCAATCACATAGGCAAAGTAGATTAAAGGTTGAACGATTGCGTACTGTTGAACAGTGTTAATAATCAATGCAAACAGCGCGATTTTTCATTCTTGTGTAATTCTGTCAAACCTTTTTTCCCTTTACTATATTTTGGTTTTCACTTGCAATATCATTTAAAACTTTGTTTTAAACGTTTTTAGATTGTTGAATAATCATTTTGGATAGTTTTATATCAGTTGAAATGTCATTCTGACTTTTAGTCATAGTTTGTTTCTATGTTTCACTAAGGGTGGAAATTTCAGCTTAATAAAAATATTTTTAAAATGCAGCTATCAATTTGAAGCGAAAGAATATTTTTAATTTTGTCCACTTTTAATCATTTTAACTCTTTTATTTACCGTTTTTATATTGATGAATAACTATTTTGAATAGTTTTATATCAGTTAAAGTATCTTTTTGACTTTTAGTCAGAGTCTTTTTTTTTTTTTTTTTTTTTTATGTTTCACTGAGTGTTGAAATTTCAGCTCAATAAATATGTTTTTAAAACGTAGCTATTAGTTTAAAGCAAAAGAATATTTTTAATTTTGTCCACTTTTAGTTATTTTAATTTTTTTATTTAAACATTATTGTATTGTTGAATAAGTATTATAAATAATTTTGTATTAGTTGAAATATCCTTCAAACTTATAGTGATAGTCTGTTTCTATGTTTCACAAAAGTGGAAATTTCAGCTTAATAAAAATGCTTTTAAAACGCAGCTCTCAATAGCAAAAGAATATTTTTAATTTTGTCCACTTTAATCATTTTAACTCTTTTATTTAAACTTTTATATTGTTAAATAAGTATTTTGAATAGTTTTATATTCGCTGAAATATCCTTCTAACTTTTAGTTATAGTTTTTTCTATGTTTCACTAAGGGTGGAAATTTCAGCTTAATATATATATTAACGCAGCTATCAATTTAAAGCAAAATAATATTATTAATTTTATCCCCTTTTGGTCATTTTAACTCTTTTATTTAAACATTTTTATATCGTTGAATAGGTATTTTGAATAGGTATATGAACTGTAAGAATTTTTTTGCTGTGTTACACAACAATATTGAGGCAGCCTACTTGCCACAACTATGCAGAGAAATGTTACCAACTGTGATTGTGTAAACTTATACGTTATGCTACGGTTACTCAGGTACAACTGGTAACATTTCTGTTCATGATTGCGCTATTTCTTCACATGGTAATCTACCTCAATATTGTTGTGTAATATGGCACAAAATTTTTTACAGTGTGTATTAAAATGACAACTATTTTAAATTCGTTGCAAGCTTTTCCCAAAATTTTTCATTTTTTCTTATGTATCGCTAATTGACTCCGGATACAATTTTGATTTTTGATTTCGTTCCCTCCACATGCATACTCCAGAAGTTATCTTTTAGTCAGAGGTTGCCAACGGGCTGTCCAGTGGATCACGAGAAAAATTTTGTTGCCTACAGGAAAATCTAGTCATTATTTCCATTTCTTTATATGTACGTCTTCAGAAGTTATATTGGTTGTTCGTGTAACGTTTAACATTAGAATTTTCTGAATCACTTATACACTCACAACAGTTTTCATTAATGAAATCATACTTAAAAGGGTGGGAAAATTAATTTTCACAGCATCACATACAATAGATTTATAATTATTAATAGATAAAATTACAAGTGGTTAAATAATTCGATAACAGTAGAAATTCAAGTTCATACCAAATCTTATTTCTGGATCTCTATAAAATGTAAATAGCCTTTATCGAGTAAATAACTATTGAAAAATCTTATTTCTGGATCTCTATAAAAAGTAAATTGCTTTCACTGAAGTGAATAACCACTGGAAAATCTTATATAGTATTTAACATTATATTTTGCGGAAATGCATTTTCATTTGCATTAGCAATTAAAACAAGGTACCATCCTCTGACTGAAATAAAACCCAGAGATAAAAATATATGAACTGATTATAAACAAGCAAAAAACATATATTACAGACACTGTGTAATAGTCCAATAAGCTTAAAATATTTTGTAATAATTAAGCTAATTTTATTATTTATTTGAAATAACCAAACTATAAACCTCTTTCTCATGATTAATAAATATTTTCTTAAAAAAAAAAAAAAAAGATAAGGATTCTTAATAATATATGAGTAATTCTCTGAAAAGTGGTCATTTCATGTCCCAGTAGTCTTGAGGGCATATTTTTAAAAGCACAAAAACAAAAAGCAGTCCAAACTATCAATATTAATTGGTTTTGCATATAAACTGTTATTCTTTGGTTATTGGAATTCAAATATAATTTTAAAATATTTTTTTAAATGCAAAATATTATTCCCTCACTGTGTCCCCATTCCCACATGTAAGTAAATAAAATGGTTTCTATGGTATTAAATCATCTATGTTTAGATTATTTGAAGTGAAAATTTATTAAACATACCTTAATAAATATTTATCCATTATACTACATTTATATATTATGCAATGAAAGAAATTAGAACACTTATTATTGTTGTTCCTGGTAATAGATATCATTCCCTCATCAAACTGTAATTATACCCCTACTTACTCCATTAATGGCAGCACGTGCTTTATATAAGTCAAACCTAATTTATATAGAAGCAAAGTAAAGAAAACATTTTGTGTTCTGTTGGAAACATTTTACAATGAATAGCATATGGCTCTCAAATGTTAGATTGAAATACAGTATTTTTATTATATCTCATTCCCTCACTCATTATAAAGTTAACTAAAAGAAATAAAATTTGCTTTTTTATGCTATTATATTAATAAAAATATGTTTTAATAAATATTTAGTGTTTGAAAATATAGCTAAACTTAATAATATCTTTATAAAGTAGTTTCTAGAAGAAATTTGTCATTCCCTCACAATCATTCCCTCATTTTTCTAATTAATAAAATTAATTACTATTTCAAAAATTATCAGATACAGCTTGGTTAATATTATTTTTTATTAACTGTGTATGTATTTTTATTATTTTCATTAACGTGTATATGCACAAAATTAAAAAAAGAAACTGGAGCAATTTTATTTGAGGTAACTTTTTTTTTTTTTTTTTTAAAGCCCACTTTTCAGAGAATGACCCATATATTAAATAGACTTATTTTCTATTTATAAAATGGATGTTCTCTCATCCTCATTATAATGAATTTCACGGTCCGCGAGAAGTTTTATTATGAATACTAGTATATAACCCCGTCAAAAATGACGGAATGTGAAATCAGTTAAGGTAGGGAATCAACGAAAGCTTTGCCAGCTTCGCTGGACACTATATTTAAAGGGGACTAATGTGCGAGTTGCACCTGACGGGACTAATATGCAAGTTGTACCTGACGGGACTAATGTACCGAACGAACAACTATTTCTTTTAACGAAAATACCTACTAACCCAGGACAATAGGTCTAATATAACGTATCATATTATATATCATATTTATCGTAATATAACTCAGTACTTATTTCGCTTCCTTCTTCGACTCGTTTTAATAAGTAATTTTTATATGCATGGGCAAATTTAATATTTTTTAATTTTTCGCGTGAAAACATTATTTCATCTTATGCCTTCCCCCCCCCCCCCTCAAATATATACAGTGCGTATCGAAATGATAGGTCCACCAGTAAAAACGAAAGTTATGTTGGTAAAAAAGGTTTTATTGTGTACAAAGTACTATTTTATAAATTGCATTACTTCATTCAATGTAAAATAATACATGAATAATATACAAATAATAGGAATAATAAAGAAATAAAAATTTACATGAAAATGCTGTTTCAAAAAGATAGGTCCACTGAACCAAGCATCAAATTAATGTTGAATTAATAAGAAATTGTTCCACCTTGTTTTAGAATAAGCTCATAAATCCTATTCAGCACGGTTTCTACAAGTTTTTGCAAACACTTTTTCTCGATTTTTGACCATTCGGAGGAAATAGCCTTTTGTAAGTCTGCAGTACTGTTATACTGCCTTCCGCCTGCATACACCGCTCTTGCGAATATACCCCACATGTGTTCTGCCGGATTCAGGTCAGGGCTGCAAGGTGGTCAATCGATAACATGTACACCATTATTCAAAAACCATTCGAAAGTCGACTTTGCAGTGTGCACAGGAGCATTGTCCTGTTGAACAGGAAGAATGGGCCCCCAATGTGCTCTGCTTGTGGAAGAAAATATTGTTCAAGCAGCTGTTGATAGCCTGCAGCATTCAAACGATTGTCTACAAATGCTATATCAGTTTTTCCTGCACCTCCGAATCCGGCCCATACCATAACGGAACCACCACCAGCTTGCCTCTTCGAGAATATCTGTCTATCCTTACGCAGATCGTGCCAGTAGTACCGCCAGCCATCTGGACCATCCAGGTTGAATTTCTTTTCATCACTGTATATCACATGATGCCAATCTTGTTTCTGGGACATCACTTCATGTGCGAATTTCAATCTCTTTTCTTTGTGCTTTTTAGTCAATTTCGGAGCCGCTTTCCTCTTCACGTAAACTATATTTCCGAATTTCTTTACCCCTCTATGGACTGTAGATTTTGATATTGGAGAGTTTTGTTGTCTGGCCACAGTGGATAAGCTCATATTTCCAGATTTTAACTCCTTTACGATAGTCCTTCTATGTTAGGGTGTCACTTCTGATGGGCGGCCAGATTATTTTTTTGCTACCATTAGCATTTCTAAGTCGCAAATAATTCTTTACACCATTATGTGATCTGTTTAAAAGTTTACCTATTTCTCTATTCGATTTTCCACGTTTTAAATGCATCAATTTTCCCCTGCTTAACCAGCGAAAGACTGCAACGACGACCCATTTCGTTTGATTACAACGTGATGTTCAAATATGTTTAAATACCTCCACAGCACCCAGCATAATCCCGCAGTAAGACTAAGCAACTATATTTATGCAATTTTTTTGGAAATAAACGTGATAGGTGCAGAATTTCTGAAGGCGGACCTATCTTTTCGAAACGGTCTGAAAATGAAAATTTGCCTAAAATAAAAAAGGAATTGTTTATTTTTAAGAAATTTCTTCATAAATAGTTATAACAATTACTGATTAATTATCTCTACCAAAAAAGTGATTCTTATTCTAAATTAAGAGTCGAAATTTTGAAAAATGCGGGTGGACCTATCATTTCGATACGGATTTATATATATATATATATATATAACAATAACTGGTAATTTTTTTTTGGCAAGAATCATAAATTTAAATGTCCAATTTTGAAATTATTTTCATATTTTAATTAATTCTAAAATATCTAATCAAAACTTCGTTACAAATAAGATACCATATTTGTAACGAAGTAACCTTAGGTACCTTATTTGTAACCTTATTTATTTTAACTAATTTGATAAATAAGACGTCACAATCAACTGTTTGTTTATATCCTATAAGTACATTATCATGATTACAAGAAAATGATGTAATAACTATTAGCCCATAATTTTTATGATTGAATTTTATATTACATTTTAATTTTATCCTCCATGGGTATTTTAGAATCCGCGATTGTAATGAAATGCTCGTCCTCTGGTGGGCTAAGGTGAAATTACAATAAAGATGGTTTAATTCGAATTCCATACAGCCGCCATTGCTTGCCGATATTTAGTTTCACATATATTTATTGAATAAAAATGAATAAATACGGTAAAAAAGATAACACATACTTTTGTGTGCCACAGTGTAACTCCAAAGGATCAAGAAATCCAGAATTGAGCTTCCATTTATTTCCAAATGACAAATTTAAAATTTCAGTTGCTTCGGCTAATGGAAGTAAAGAATTAATCAGATGATTTGAAATTAATATTTGTTCAACTTCAGTTAAAAATCTACTTCCGATCGAACTTTGAATAAACTGAAGTATTTTTTCCAAAAGCAATCAATTTTCCATAATGTAATGGCGGAGAAATTATAGTACGAATATTAAGTAGAATAACAAAAAGAACACTAATGGAACACACGTGGCTATAATGTTTACTAACAACTGCAGTTCACAAAGCGCCGTCTATCGATCGTTACAAACGCGGATTGCAATGGTAGTTATAAACTTTCGTTGAAATCTTTTTACGTATCCGCGTTTGTAATGATCAACAGATGGCGCTTTCTCAACTGAAGTTGTTAGTAAATATAATAGCCACGTGTATTTATTATTGTTTTTTCTCCGCCATTACATCATGGAAAATAGATTGCATAATAGGATGCAATGAAAATTATTGCGTTTTATTATTTAATAATTCCACTGTGTTTTAACTGCATCTGTATGTTATTTTACAACAAAGGTACATAAAAATAAAATAAATAAAAATAAAGGAACAACTATAGAGTTAGTGCATAACTGGATTTGGCGATTTTTCTTTGGCACCGTTTTGAACGATAACGATGCCTTTCAGGATTCTTTCTTTGCAATACAATACGCTTTTGTTTACGCTTGGAATCCATCGCAACCATTTGCAAAAACGACATTTCGTCGTAATCACCAAAGAAAAATCAATAAATGCACTTGTGGACCAATACTGTAGTTGTTCCATGACATCCATGAAATGTGATCGTCTTGCTTTTGCTCGTTAGCGAAGGAAACGATCAGGTTTATGTAAAATATTTTATAATTAAAACAAAATTAAACGTATTATTACTTGTGAAATCCTCAGGCGCGAAAAGTTTCGAACAAACAATACTTCTTTCCCAATTCGTAAAAGTCTAATCCATTCAGACTTTCTACTAACTAAAGCTCTATTTCCATTAGCGGAGGCAACTGGAATTTTAAATTTGTCATTTGGAAACAAATCGAAGCTTAATTCCGGATTTCTTGATCCATTGGAGTTACACTGTAGCTGTAGCACACAGCAACATGTGTTATCTTTTTTGCCGGATTTATTCATCCTGTCGAATAGACAGCAGCAGCAAGCAATGGCGTCTCAACGAAAGCATGAAAGCTATCCGTTCAGTGGTACTGTTAATTTCACCTTAGCCCACCAGAGGGCGAGCATTTCATTACAATCGCGGATTGAGATTAAGGGAAAAGTGCAAGCACAAAAAATGTTCATTTTTTGAAAGACCTTTCTAATGATGTAACATTTATGCAGATTAATAAAAAAATAAATAAATAAAAATAAAAATACATAGCATTTCTAAGGGGAAAAAAATGGCTACCAAAAGTCTCTGTTTTGAAGCGGTCTAAACCGGAATCGTTCCTCACAGAAGATGGTCATTATTATTATTAATAAGAATTATTTGAAGCCGAAAGGGTTGACAACCGCTGTATATAGGACGTTTGGCATCTCTTAGATAAATAAAATTGAATTATAATTAAATTATAATTAATTATTTCAAATCATAATAAATATCACTGATTTAGTTCATATAAATTTAACTGATAAATATTAATAAAGTAATTTTTTCCCCCATTAATAATACTAAAAAAGAAAATTGCATCTTAACATTATCTTTCTTATCATATAGTCTTGCAGAAGTTTTTAGGAAAAGTTGGGCGCCGTAAAACTTGTTTAACCTGCTCGCCGTGGCAGACTCTGCTTCTTATTGTTATTTCAGTTTCGTTTATTTGGATATTGCCCTTGTTTCACATAGTTTTCATTTCTTACGTTAAGTAAATATATGTATTCATTTCTTATACCAAATGCATATATATATATATATATATATATATATATAAAGAAAGCACTTATAAAACTTCAGCATTCTGAAGTTTTCTCTAATGAATACCTTACTATTATTATTAACTGCAATATTTATCCTTTTCTTTAAAATTATTTTCATCCTAAATTACTCTTTTTATCGAGTTCTTTTCCTTTTCTGATTTAAATAATTTATTTTATGTAAAATTATTAATTAATATATATATATACATATCGATTTCTTTGAAATCTCTATTAGACAATTCATAAAAAGAGCGAATCTCACTAATTAATGAAGTAATTATACCTAATCAATTTTAATGCTTTGATGAAGTAATTATAGTTAATCGCTTCATCATAACATCAAAATAGTTTTTAATACTTTAATGAATAGCATTTTTACGATGAATATTTCTGAGATATGGACTTGAGAATAACATAAAAAAATCCTTGATTTTATTTCAGAACACGCAGCGTATTTAATCAAAGTTAAAATTAAATTAAATATAATAATCTTAGAAAATGGTAAGCGAAATCGTAACAGTAAAAATTGGCACAGTGCAAATTTATATTTATTATCTTGAAATTAAGGTAGTTCGATAAGAATTTTTAAAAAAATAAGATATAATTAAGAAACAAATAGCATGCATGTAATACCAGCTTTCAAGTAAAAAAATAATAAAAAATAACATAAAAAATAACTTTGTATGCTTATATGCAAAATAATCTGGTGTGTCACTCACACGACTTTCTAACCTATGTTAAAACAATTCAAATTAGGCTCCGGAAGAGTTTTATGTGACAATTAGTTCTGTGTAAGGGGGGGCTACCGCCCCCCTCAACCCCCGCGTTTCATTACTGCACCTACATTTATATAGAATTTAAATCTCTTACTAAAATTAAAAGTTCACTTAAAATTATTCAGACAACTTTTACACGCAACATTCCTTGAAACTTACCAATCTTGACCGAACTTTTCCAGCAACTTTTCCAGCAACTTTTCCGAACTTTCCAACTTATACACTGATGGAAAAAAAAATCCCAACACCAAGAAAAAGTTATTGTACAGTAATGAAATTTCAGCAATACATTTGTCTAGGTAACATATTTAATTGATTAAAGTTTCAAGATCACAGGTAGAGCCATTGGCGAGAAGAGCCATTTCAAATGTGAAATGTTGGTACATTAGTAACCGGTGTAACCGCCAGAATTTTAAATGCAAGCATGCAAACGTGCATGCATTGTGTCGTACAGGTGTCGGATATCAGTTTGCGATTGGAGTTCCATGCCTGTTGCACTTGGGCGATCAATGCAGGGACGGTTAATGCTGGTTGTGGATGACGCTGGAGTTGTCGTCCAATGATGTCCCATACGTGCTCGATTGGAGAAAGATCTGGTGATCTAGCAGGCCAAGGCAACAGGTCGACACTCTGCAGAGCATGTTGGGTTACAACAGCGGTATGAGGGCGAGCGTTATCCTGTTGGAAAACACCCCCTTGAATGCTGTTCATGAATGGCAGCACAACAGGTTGTATCACTAGACTGACGTACAAATTTGCAGTCAGGGTGCGTGGGATAACCACGAGAGTGCTCCTGCTGTCATACGAAATTGCTCCCCAAACCATAACTCCAGGAGTAGGCCCTGTGTGTCTAGGCCGCAGACAGGTCGCTAACAGGCGTTCACCTGGCCTCCTTCTAACCAACACACGGCTATCACTGCGACCAAGGCAGAGCCGGCTTTCATCAGAAAACACAACAGATCTCCACTCCGTCCTCCAATGAGCTCTAGCTTGACACCACTCACGTCGCAAACGGCAGTGGTTTGGAGTCAGTGGAATGCACGCTACAGGGCGTCTGGCTCGGAGCTGTCCTTGAAGTAACCGATTTGTAACAGTTCGTTGTGTCACTGTGGTGCCAACTGCAGCTCGAATTTCAGCTGCAGACGCAGTACGATTACCACAGCCATACGCCGAACACGGCGGTCTTCCCTCTCAGTAGTGCCACATGGCCGCCCGGAACCCGGTCTTCTTGAGGCAGTACCTTCCCTTGACCACTGCTGCCAACACTCATGCACAGTGGATACATTCCTGCCAAGTCTTTCTGCAATATCGCGGAAAGAAAACCCACCTTCTCGTAGCCCTACTACACGACCTCGTTCAAACTCAGTGAGCTGTTGATAATGGCTTCTTCGTCTTCTTAGAGGCATCCTTGACTAACATTAACCCACTACGTCAAATCTCAACTGTAAATAACGATCACGAACCTTACAGCGCTTATTTAAAGCAAACCTCATTTGCATGTTCATAGTGTCGCTACTAGCGCCACACTTATGCGCGTAGCTCGAAATCTGAATCGACGTCATCTTTCAGATGTATAAACACGCCTACCAAATTTCGTTTATCTAGCACAGCTCCTTCCTGGTGTTGGGATTTTTTTTTTTTCCATCAGTGTATTAACTTCAAAGTACAACATTTGGATCACCTAAAATTATTCGTTTTTAAGTTACTTTAAGAGACACAGACAAAGATCAAATGTTAAAAAACTTGACTTCGGTAATCAGGAAGCCTCAAAACTTGTAAATATACAAAAATCAAGCGACGAATATTTAGCTTAAAAACATACGTTATTTACCATATCTCTATGAATTCATTTCAATTCTTGAACAGCTTTCCTGGAAATGGTAAAATATTATAGTAAAGCACATCCACTAACAACAAAAAAGAATGTAATCGCTTAAATATTTGCAGCCCTGTATATCTTTTGAAGATTATGTACAGATCACATGGTACACCTCAATATAATCCTACAGTAATAACGCACGGCCCAGCCTCAAATACACTTCCATCAATTTGCAACTATTGTCTCTCGCACTTTTATCTAGTCCTTTTGTGTAGCCCTGTAAACGAACAGTGAATTATTTCCCTACCATATTCTACATGAGACATATTTTTACGTATATAAAAAACTGTATATTCGTTTCATTTGGTTTAGTGCAGTCTATAGATGTTAAACTCTACTTACCTGCAATTTCCCCCATAGACGTAATGTATTCGAATTCTCTTCGGTGTCCCTGTACACGAACCATTTGCTTGATCTCAACGAAAAGTTTAGTGTATCATTCCTATATCATACACATTTAGAATACCAAGTTTGGACTTTCTGCTGTAATTTGTTTTTGAGACCGTTTATCATTCAACCGTTTAAACTGTTTATCATTGAACAGAACATTTCAATTTACATCTTTTTACATTCTAGTAAATTTTTAGCTAACATTCACCGAGAAAAAAATTCCTTTTAAATTTTAGAGTAATGTTGGCAACAAAAAGCCAAACAAGTCTCATAAAATTAAATCAAATTAAATCAAAAAAAAAAAAAAAAAAAAGGTGAGTTTTACGTAAATTTAGTGTGCTATCTCGTAGAAGATTCATTTTTTAGAACAATTTTTCACAACTCGAAGTGCTAAAAAATTTGAGAAAAAACAAAAACCTGCGGCCTACAAAAACAGATATTTTTTGATAAATGCATATCATTCAGCCTTGTTGATGAAGTACGTATCATGTAAATAATCTATATATACATAAAATCGTTCTTCCTGACTGACTGAGTGAGTGAGTGAGTGAGGGGGTGATTCATCATCGCCCAGACCAAACCCCTGGACCTAGAAGCATGAAATTTTGTGACAATGTTCTTTCTATGACGTAGGCATCCACTAAGAAGCGATTTTACAAAATTCGCCCCCCAGGGGGGGGGAGGGGGGCAAAACGTCATTTCACAATATCCTTCATATCTCAAACAAAAAAACAGATATCCGTAAAATTTTTTGCTTTAAAATATAGCTAATACAAATGTCTAAAAACTAATTTCTGGAATTTTTGATATTCGGTCCCCAAGGGGGGCGGGGGGGGGGGGGGCAAAACGTGATTTCACATGCGTAAAACGTGATTTCGCATAATCCTATATATCTCAAACAAAAAAATAGATATACGTGAAATTTTTGCTCCAAAAAAAAGCTAATACATATATCTAAAAACCAATTTCTGGAATTTTAGAAATTCAGCCCCCAGGTGGGGCAGCAAGGGAGGGGGGGGGGCTAAGGGGCAAAATCAAATAGAAATACAGTTAGGCCGTTCAAAATTGTTCAGATAGGTTTTAGAGGCCTACAAGTCGAAGGGGGATATTTTTGAACGCGTAAAGTTATTAGGAGGGGAGAGGGGGGGGGAAATAAAAATAGGGTTAGATCGTTCAAAATTGGTATATAGACATTTTCGATATTTACAAATCGATTGCGGATATTTTCGAATTTGTAAAATTATTAGGAGGGGCGGTAAGGGGGGGGGCTATGGGCAAAAACAAATAGAAATACAGTTAGACCGTTCAAAATTGGTACAGATAGGTTTTAGAGGCCTGCAAGTCGAATGGGGATATTTTCGAAAGTGTAAAATTATTAGGAGGGCCGGGAAGGAGGGAGGGGAGAGGGGGGGGGCAAAAAAATAAAAATAGAGTTAGATCGTTCAAAATTGGTTTTAGAGGTTTTCGATACTTACAAATCGATTGCGGATATTTTCGAATTTGTAAAATTATTAGGAGGGGCGGTAAGGGGGTGGGTGGGCGGTAAGGGGGGTTATGGGCAAAAACAAATAGAAATACAGTTAGGCCGTTCGAAATTGGTACAGGTAGGTTTTAGAGACCTGCAAGTCGAATGGGGATATTTTCGAAAGTGTAAAGTTATTAGGAGGACCGGGAAGGGGGTGAAGGTGAGGGGGGAGGGCAAAAAAATAAAAATAGAGTTAGATCGTTCAAAATTGGTATATAGAGGTTTTCGATACTTACAAATCGATTGCGGATATTTTCGAATTTGTAAAATTATTAGGAGGGGTGGAAGGGGGTGGGGCGGTAAAGGGGGGCTATGGGCAAAAACAAATAGAAATACAGTTAGGCCGTTCAAAATTGGTACAGATAGGTTTTAGAGGCCTGCAAGTCGAATGGGGATATTTTCGAAAGTGTAAAGGTATTAGGAGGGCCGGGAAAGGGGGAAACGGAGGGGCAAAAAAATAAAAATAGAGATAGATCGTTCAAAACTGGTGCATGGATGTTTTTGGTACTTACGAATCGATTGCGGATATTTTCGAATTTGTAAAATTATTAGGATAGACGGGAGAGGGGGGCGAAGGGGGAAAATAATAGAAATAAGAGTTAGAGCATTTTGGGAATTTTTTCCGAAGGCAGTGAGAACCCGGTACGACATTTTTCCTAATCAGATTTTGTTTCTCTTTTTTTTTTTTTTTTTTACGTGATAAAAATTAATGCAATTTTGAGAATTCAGTAATTATAGTGATTCATTTAAAAATAGGGACCAGCGAAGCTGGCGTAGCCTGCTAGTATACAGATAAATTTCTAATGATTATTTGTATTGACGTTAATTTTTTTTTTCTTTATTTTTAAATTTAAAATAATGGTAAAAGTTGTATTGTGTTAAAGATAATACATATATGAGGTTTTTCTTTCTTTCTTTTCTTTTTTTTTTTTTTTTTTTAATACTAGAGTATCCATGCAAGTTTGTATCTTTTAGCCATCTCTCTCTCTCTCTCTCTCTCTCTCTCTCTCTCTCTCTCTCTCTTTTTTTTTTAATTTTTTTTTTTATTTCTTTTCCCACACAGTCATGAATTAATTAGACGATTTACTGAAACAATAAAACTTGTGTAAGCTACATACAATAAAAATTACACCGGATAACATTTATTGTATTAATCCTGGTTTAAAACATGAGCTATATGAGATAAAGTCTTATTGATTGATTTGAATTGACAAGAAATCGATTTTTTTTTTTTTTTTTTTTTTATTATTATTATTATTATTATTATTATTATTATTATTGCTATTTTTTTTTTATTATTATTATTTCGTAAAATATGTTTTAATGTAACTTTTAAACAAAATAAAATCTGATTTTTTTTTTTTTTTTCAACAGTGACAAACTTATCATTGACAATTAATTACAATAAGATTTTGAATAGTTTATCACTTAGCAGAACATTCCAATTTGTATTTTTTTACGTTCTTTCTGTAGATTACTATAAAAAATATAGCCAACATTTACTGTAAAAGGGGGGGGGGGACTTATTTATAAATGCAAACAATACGAATCATGTCAATTCGTTTAAAAAAAAAAGAAGAAAAAAAGAGTAGAATTCAATCGTTTAATTAATTATTTATTTTTTATGGTGTTCCAAATATAAAATGCACCTAAAAAAAAAAAAAAAAATCATGTATTGAATCAATATTTGAATTAAAACGTTTTCTACCTTGGATAAAAATTCACTAAATATTAAAATCTGCAAAATTACTTTGCAATAATTTATTATAAATGTCATGTTTTCATCTCAGAATTACAGTACTCCATTTTAATTGCTAAAATTTTGCTGAGAAAGTCAATATTTTAATGAAAAGCATCATACATTTACATAAGTTGGTATGCTAGTTATGTGAATGTCGAGAGTAGGATTTAAAATTTATTAACCTTTTCCGAGTATATTTAAATAAACTATTTAAACTTAGAAGGATTCTCTGCGACATGGAAGTTACTGACGCCTAATTGTACAATTAATTAGCACTAATTGCGAATAGTTAATACTAGAAGTTTCCGAATTTTTAAATATTTTATGCGTTTAATAAATACTTTTAAATATCAAGTCCATGAATAATTTTATTTTTGTTAAGTTTAGGAAAGTGTTTTGGATGTAATATTTTTATTTATTGTATGTAAGAAAATTTAGATACATAACGATTAATATAAATTTATGTAGACCTGTACGTAAAAATTGGTATCCTATTTTTTTTTTTTTTTTTTTTTTTTTTTTTCCAAATTATGTTTGAAAAACACTCCCGTTGTTACGAACTACTACATGATTTTACATTCCATTATAGAAATTTAAAGTAATGGGAAATATTTATTGAGGAGGAATATTCAAAACAGGTATTTATAATAGTTTTCAAGGTTAAAAAATTCAGTGATATTTTTATTTCTTTCATAATTCAGCGACCAATTCTTTCATAATACAGTAATCAATTTTCAAATATTCAGTGATTGATACATATGTACGTATATATGTATGTATGTGTGCATATATATATATATATATATATATATATATATATATGTATATGTATACACAATCGAACCTCATTAACGTGAATCTCAAGGGGAAGAAAAAAAATTGTTCATGTTATCAGTAGTTCATGCTATCAGTAATTATCTTCATATAACTACACTAATCGTCATTTTGAAGGGAATTGTGGAAACAGTTCATGATAAAAGTAATTCGTTAACGAAGATCGACTGTATATATATTTAAAATTATTTTCTTGCATGCGCTCGTACACACACACACCCTAATTTAGGCGAAGTAGAAAGAAAATTTTTTAATGAGGGGAGAATTTTTTTAAAATCCATTTTTTTTAAATTAAATTTCTAGAGAGGAGCGAGTGTGAGTTTAAATGTGTACAGAAAACGAAGAAATCGAAAGAAACCAGTATATTACCATTTACTAGTCTGTGTAACCGTTTTCTTGTTAAAAAATTCATATTTAAAGATTTCATTTTTTACTTCATACTTTTGCTCGACGTTAACGGTAGGAGAAATTATTTCATTCACAAGGTCAATTTTAATTATGCTTTAAATAAATTAATTAAAATTTAATACCTACAATTAAAATCGAGGCAGAGCTGCAATAGCTTTATATTTATTATTCAATTATGAATTAAGTGAATGATAAAAATTAATGTGAAAAGAGAATGTTAATTTCTTTTCTCGCTCGGGGTTTTGGTCAGACTACTTTATCATTTGTCCAATATTACAAAAAATACTTTTTAAATCATTGTAAAATTTACTACATTTAAAAATCAACCCCTTCCCCCAATCGAGGATTTTACTATTTGGTATGTGACTTCCAGTGAATTGGTTATTGCTAAAATCATGAACGATTTTAAATCAGGCCATACGCAATGTTCATGGTCAGGCGAAAAACAAATGTTCACTTTAATTAAAAATAATTTTAATATGTAAAACAAGAAAAAAGTGTAAAAAATATTGAAAAAAAAAAAATAATAATAATAAATATAAAATTAATAAAATTAAATGTAAGCCATGTAAGGTTTTCCATTTTTAACACTTTCCAACAAGGCTGAAAAGTATTAATGACTTCGATTTGTCTGTCTCTCTGCCCACATGTTAACTCCCGCAAATATGCATGGAAATTCTTGAAGATGTATGCTATTCAAGTTTACTATAGGATGTTCCGTATTGAAAATGGAGTGAATAACTCTACTGATTTGTGTACAGGGGAACCCAAAAGTATTCCTAAGCATTGTGTTCTTTGAGAAATATTTCTATAAAACTCATTTTAATACCTTTACTTTCCACAAATCTAAATGAAATTGAAATATGTTATTCAAGTTCACAATCGGATGTTTTCTATAGTAAATGGAGTAAATATTACCACTGGTTTGTGTACAGAGACACCCGAAAGTACTCCAAAGCATCGCGTTCTTTGAGAAGTGTTTCTATAAACCAGATTTTAATAACTTTACTTTGCGCAAATCTTAATGAAATTGAAATATGTTATTCATATGCATAAGAGAATGTTTTCTATAGAATACAGTTTGATAAGCATTAGATTTACAGGGCCACACAAAAATATTCAGTTACATTAAGGGCTATTATTAGAAATTTGTTTGAATTGTATTCTATTTTATATTAAGCATTTTTAACACTTTCTAACAATTTTTAAGCCCGAATATAATTTGAAGCTGTGTATCTGTCTGTCCGATTGTTCATTTTGCCCGCCCCAGGGTCCGTAAATATTTTCAGAATTTTTGAAAAATCATACATGTTATTCAAGTTCACTGTGAAATGTTCTCTATTTAAAATGACATTTATAGGTCCTGTAGAACTGGTTTGTGTACAGGGTCACCCCAAAAAATGTCAATGTATTCTGTTTTAGGACAGACGTTTTTATAAATTACATTTAAATAGCTTTCTACTATTAAAAATCATTAAAATAATTGACATTTGTTGTTAATATGTTAAAATAATGTTTTACTATATGTTTAACATTTATATTAACAGGGCTACACTAAAATATTCAGATACATTATGGGCTGCAATTAGAATCTAAAGGCTGTATTTTCTTTTGCGTTAATTATTTTTAACAATTTCTAACAATGTTTAAGAATGATTATGAATTCAATTAGTTTAACTCTATGCCTTTCATTCCTTCTATCTGTCCTTTATGTGATAACGTAGGCTAAGAACGTTGAAAGTTACACGTACAACAAGTATGTATAGTTGTAAAGTGTTAATGATCAATGCGTACCGCATGATTTTTCGTTCTTGTTATATACTGCACTGTATTTTTCTTCAGACAATCTTTCTTACTTTTTTTCTCCAGCCTATTCAACAACGTGAGAAAATTATGTTTAAAATGTTACTTATATAATTTAAAATCGTTTAAAGAATTGCCGTTCGTGATATAAACTATTTAATGCAGGCTCAATTTAATCCTTAAATTAGTATTATTTTATTGTTAGTATTATTATAAAGTTTATAAATTTATGTATGTATATGTATATATTACAAAATCATAATTATTTAAATCACTGAAGATTGTTGTAAGATCTAAAAAGGTAATTTAGATAATAGGCATTTTAAGGGTTAAATTATAAAATTCAGTGCTATTCTCCTTAAATACAGAAATAGTTATCGGAGATATTTTCAAATAAGAAACAAAAGAAAATTTATTTAAACTTTGTATTTATTTATTTATTTAGCTTCCTGTAGAATTTAATATTCTAACGTTGTCAGTGATTAGATAAAAGAAACTTTTAATATTTTAAACAATTTAATCAAAACTTTTAATAATTTAAACAATTTAATTAATCTGTTGTTGTTCTTTGCTAAAATAATAATTAATATATGTAGTTTTATAGAACCAATTTATTAATTTCTATTTATTATTAGTGAACTTAGTCTTTAATTTTGAGGATCTGCATTATTTGTTAAATATAGAAAATGGAACAATAACACCTTCAGCTTTAATAAAAACAAAGCTGGTTTTTTTTTTTTTTTTTTTTTTTAAACTCAAGTTTATCCATAATTTTCTGTTGATTTTACCATTATTTATTTTCTTTTAATAGATGAAATAATTAATATAAAAGCTGAATATTATCCTAGCATATGAAAAAAATCTTCGAGGTTGGAATTATTAATCAACTACTTCTGGCGTGCTAAGGTCGCGATTTCTTTCTTCTTTTTTTTCCCCTCTGAGACAACAACAATTTTAACTCTATTTTAAGTTCTTTCGCTTTACATTTATATTCTGCATACCTTAGATTTTTTTTTTTCTATTATTCATTTAAATATATATACTCATCCTTTATTTCATTTAAATTTTTAAACAATCTTTAGAATGTGCTGAAAATTTAAAAATGCTTTATCCTTGAATATATACATATATTGTACTTGAAGTTTAAAATTTTCTGGAATATTCACCTCGTCTAAAAGTATTCAGGAGAATTTGATTATGTTTTCTATCACAAAATGAAATTATTTGTTATATATGTATCCGTTACAAATATTTTAACTCAATTTTTTTCTTGAATAAATTTTTACTATGAATGCCTTGCAATTTTTGTTCTTTTCTCAATACAGCTCGTAATTTGCATTCATATACAATGAAAATAAAATATTTGTGGAAAATTTATACTTATATCTTCTTTCTCTTCCATTACTTGTAAATGAATTAAAAGTAGTTTTATTTCAGAAAAAAATCACGGGGATGGCTTACATTATTCGAATATTATGCATTTAATAAATAAAAAACAATTTTATCCTACGAAGCAATCGCTTAAATGCATTTTGTTTTTCATAACAGAGGGAATCTCTAGCTCTAAATTTCAGCTGTTTCAAAGCTAAAATATGCTGTGAACGATTTCTTATTTTCTCTTACTGCAGAAAGATAATATTTTAATTATAAAATATTTTATAAAGAAAATTATAAAAAGGTAAGAAATTATTTTTCTTATTCAATGTGCAAATTTATTGAAAACAAATATAATTAAGCCATCACCCCTTTTTGTAGGGTGTAATTTACGGTTTCGAAAACAATTAATGCATCTAATGCTTAGAACATATATGTTTCTGTAACTTTTAATTTTTTTTTTTTTTTTTTTTTAATAAAACATTATCTGAAACATAGTTTTAATATAATTGTTTTAAATCGTTCAATGAATAGTGAAATTGAATCCCGCCTTAAAACTAATATGAAACCTTTTTCAGTGTAATACTAATGCAATTGAATTTTCAATTGAAGGAACGTCAGTTCGCAAATTATAAAATGTCAACACTGAGACTGGCCTCAAATTTAATTAAATGTATTTGTTCTTCTAAAATCTCTAACTTTCAAGAGAATTTAGCGATTTTTTGACTATTATCTTATCATCATTATTTTTAGCCAATTTTTAACTTTATATCTATACATATATATATTATTTTTTTTTTTTTTACTTAGGGGGAAAAAACTTATTATTTAACATAAATCGATTATTGAAAGATAAATAACTCGCAAAAATTTTAAAATACCAATAGAAAACGGCCTGGAAAAAAAAAAAAAAAAAAAAAACTTTTAATTAAATGAAAAAAACTATCAAACAGATTTTCACCAAACAACTGAAAACCATCCCATCATTCTTTACAAAAAAAAAAAAAAAAAAAAAAAAGAATAAAGAATAAAGAAAAAAAAAAGAATAAGATCTATTTGTTTGGAAGATACAGTGCCTCAGGCAGACAGACAAATGCTTCAAACTCATATCACTCCTATTTTCTGTCCAGGGGTAAAAAATGATTGTTTCTGCTTTTGAAAATGCATAGATCAGCAATGCTAATTATATTAGTTAAAATACTATTTACCATTAAACATTATATTATGTAAAATAGACATTTAAGCAACTCCGTTTACTTTTTGCTGTAATTTTAAATGAGATTTTAAAAATTCCATAATTTAGAGTGGTTTTTCAACTGTAAATTTTAATAGTGCATAGCAGCGCATCACTAGTCGTTTGACTTGCACTATAATAAAATTAATAATTTAAAAATAAGCTTCTTGTACTATGCTATGTCTATTGAGATTGTATGCCTTATTATCATTTTAGCTTTCCAGTAAATAGTAAAAAGTGTAGCTCTTAAAGGGAACCATTTAGATATCAATGAAAATTTAACCATCGTCAAGTTATGATACGTTTTAGATAAATATGAAATATTAATATAATTTTTATCATTTGTTCCTAAGTTAAAGTACCCCCAATTTTCTTTAACAAATATACACATTGATATATATATATATATTTAATAGTCAAATGCAATTCCCTAAAATGATTATAAAAATAATTAAAAAGTTAAGTAAATTTTATGATGCTTAGGTAATAGAATCGTGTGAGAAAATCAGTTTACGTTGATTGCCGAAAGTCATTACATCATAAAGTTAATCATCCATTTACATTATAAATTTAATCATTCTTAAATAAAAGGAATTATTTTACGTATAGAAACACTTTAAGTAAAAGATATTCTCTTACGTGTATTAAAAAACTATCAGAAAGCATTTTTGTTATTCATTAAAAAAATATAAAATATTTAAACGATAAATATTAAAACTTAAACTTAGATAAAGAATATAGAAATAGACACTGAAGGAATATTATATTGATCGCTGAAGATATTTATTTTAAAAGCTATATCATAAATTTAATCCTCCTTTAATAAAATTGATTGTTTTAAGTGCACTAAAAATTCAAATTCTGAGTCTTTCATCTTGAAATATTTTCTGTTTTAAATTACAGGTATGGGCTTACTGGCAATGGAATAAAGTGAAAATAAAAATTTAACTAAAAATGTAATTAATAAGTAACCTTATCAAATAATTTGGATATATTTAAAGTGCCTTAAATACCGTAGCCGATTGGTAAATGGATTATATATATATATCTATATATTAATAGGCAAGCATAAAATTTGTAGTCCCTTTTTAACATATTAATTATGGGAGTAGAGGGTTGAAAATGGTATCATTCGAAAGGTATGGTTAGCTGGAAGGTGCGAATACAAATATTATTTACTTACGATGTCAAGAAGGTATTTAAAAATACATTTATTTTTTATGCATTTTCCCCCATTTTTCCCTTTTATACACGTATTCTTTTACATTAAAAAATACCTAAAAGTAGAAAGTTGTTAAATCTGGCAATTTCATAAAGCTCAAATAAAACCATAGACACAGTAATTTGTATAATGTAGCATCACTATACGCAAGCGAAGTGATGACGTCACTGTCTGTCCATGGAGCCATGAAAAAGATTTTCTATGTTAATCGTCCATTGGATTTTTTGTAAAAAATTATTAAAAAATAACGGAAATTATCTGCCGATTTTAATTCCGATATTTGGGTATAGTTATATATAAGTTACTGTCTACATGTGTTTGATTGAGTTATTTTTTCTGTAAAATTGATAAAATTTTAATTTAAAATCACAAAACTCCCGAAAAAAAATGGCAAACTTCCAGTTTCGAATGTAAACATAAACATTTCATTTCAAAGGGTGATATTTAAACAATAAATATTCAACTAATATACTAAATAAAAGGAAAATGGATTTTTTACTAACTGCTGCATGTATAAGTAGGCGATACGTAAAAAATTCCGATTTCCGTTTTTTGCTGAATTTACATGTTATGAGCTTTCTTTACGTTTCAATTAACTGAAATTGGCTACTTATTTTTTAAAAAAGTGTCTTTATTGCTAGTTTTTGTGGGTAGAAGAAGCAAGTAGAAGATACATAAAAATTTTGATTTCCGGTTTTCGATGAATTTACACGTTTTGAGATTTCCTTGCATTTTAATTAAGTGAAATTGACTACTTATTTTTATTTTTTAAAAAGCGGATTTATTATTCTTTCCTCTGCATATGTAAGTAGAAAATATAAGATTCAGAAAAGTTTTAGATTTTCGGTTTTCGATAAAGTTACACGTTTTGAAATTTCCCGAACTCAATTCGACCATTTTTGAAAAATATCTTTTTTTTTTTTTTTTGTTCAAACACTGTACTTTATGAACCAATCGAATTAATTTAACAGAATTTGATACTTGGTTGGGCCTTAGTTTGACATGGTACCTATTAGCTTCTGGGCTGTATCACACAACAAGGGACGATTTCACGTTGCGATTTTCTCTCATTTCAGGAAAGGCTCAAAAAAATGGTCGAGTTTCGGCCACTGGGCGATACTAGTACATATAAACAGAAAAAAAAGAATAAAAGAGGAAATGTAACAAAATACTGCAAGAAACATATTACCCAAATTTTACCTTAAGAATTTTTCCAGCGCTTTTATGAGCACAATGTCAATTATTAACCTTTTTTTTTTTTTTTTTTTTTTTTTATATATATATATATATAGTTGTTGTTGTTATATGGATGACGATTATCAGATGCACATTTTAATTATTTTTTTTTTTTCAACTTGGTATATTACTCAAGAAAACAAAAAATATTCACCAATAATTTCTGTAAACTAATTAATGTTAAAATTTCCAAGCAATTTTCAGTTTTACTTCATTATTATATTCTATCAAGTTTTCTCCGCTTCGTTGGTCACTATATTTAAATGAATATTCAAAAATTCTGGAATGACTTCACTCGAATTTCTGAACATTAAATAATTAACCGTCATTTAAATAAATTTAAAGTAAGAGAAGTCCGAAATCATTCGGCTTAATCGAATAAGGCGTTTAACGCTATTGCACTTCCAATGATTTGAGCTTATAATTCATAACGATAAAGAATTTTTTGCTGTGTTGCTGTAAAAATTTATAAATGTTAGATTTACTAAAATCTAGACAGTTTGAGCAAGTATATAAATTTTTAGGTCAATTGGATAAAGGTTTCAGACGCGATCACACTTTAAATAATTTCAAACCACAAGCCATAATGATAAAGAATTTGCTGTGTCCCTGTAAAAAAAAACTATAAGTGCTACAAATCCCCAAAATTTTAAAACACAGTTCGTGCAATGGTGACTTATAATATGTATATGAATTTTCAGTTCATTTGAATCAGGCATTTAGACGCTATCGTACCTTTGAGCCCATTGGATATAACGACGGAGAATTTTTCTTTTTGCCCTTGTAAAGAAACTACAAATGGTAGATTTAACAAAATAAATACATTTCGTGCTACGGTAACCTATAACATATGTACTAACTTTTAGCTTATTTGAACAAAGCGTTTAGCCGCTATCGTGTTCACTCACACACACACGCACTCATATATACATAATTAAAAATCGTGCAATATCGTAGATATCTCTATAAGAGGAGCTCGTGTCAAGAAGGAAGTTGAAAGTGTGTAACTAGTTGAAGTCATGACAGTCACAAATATAAATTTGTAACATTCTACGCCCATTCCTCTTTGAGCTATGCGAAATACGAAATCCATTTTGCAAATCACGATTACAATACTTTTTTTATATAGTATGTTCAGAAAGTAAAAAAACGAATCACTATTTTTTACATCACTTTATAAATGAAAACTTAAAAAAATGTCTTTGAAATAACTCTGTTTCGGGCACCCGCTTCTTTCGTCTGGGTCTTGCCCTTCCTTGCACACACTACCTGGACTCTCATTGCCTGCAGAAACGCCTATATTTCGTACATTTCAATTAGGGTATTTATCAGACAATAGGTGGCGCTGATGTTATTTAAGAACTACGATTTTACAGATGGATATATCTCAGCATCGATTAAATAGTACGTTGTTTTGGCTCCATGTATTAGCGAGACTTAGTAACACAGTTTTTCTAGCTCTCGCTCTGTAACAATAAAATTATAAATACAATAAATTCATAATTTTATTACTATTTATTAGATTATTAATACACATAAAATTAATTTTTGTAAATTTTAATTTAATTTAAAAATTAATAAGTAGCATTTACTATATATAGATATATATTACAGCTACCAATTCTCCCGTTTTATCCGGGAGACATCAGACCAGAAATTTTCTATGGTATTTTTCAATTTATTTAATCGTAGAAAATAAGTTTGACAAATTTCTTTTTTAAAAATATTGGTATTAATTCTAGTTTAAAAAATCGAAATGGTGACAGCTATGAAACATATATTTCCCTTTCAAAGAAATCGATTAAGTAAATTGTATAATAGCCGTTGCTAAGGAACGCAAGCGATAGAAATGAAAGAATAAATTTAAGATATTGAAGAAGAAAAATCAATGAATAAAAAAAAAAAAAAAAAAAAAAAAAAAATTAAAAAACTGAAATCGAAAATTGAAATAATTTCTATGAGGTGCAACCCTGTAGGGTCTCAGCTGCCCCTCTGCTCAGTTTTATGACTCCGCTATCAGTGGCTTGAGCACCATAGCGCACATGGTC
This sequence comes from Salticus scenicus, assembly GCA_963930645.1. Lineage (NCBI taxonomy): Eukaryota > Metazoa > Arthropoda > Arachnida > Araneae > Salticidae > Salticus > Salticus scenicus. The sequence continues at coordinate 87,138,949 of OZ005648.1, forward strand.
AGACACTTCTCTTTATTTATATAATAAGTGATTTTTATTTTATTAAATTTTAATAGCTCGAAACTCTTTTGATTTATTTTCTTCTTTTTATCTGTTTAAAATTTTCTTTTAAAGAGAAGAAAACTACAAAGCTATTCTCTAAGTATCAAATATTATCTGAAACATTGTTTTAATTTAAATAAAGTGATTGAGCCTTACCGAATACATTTATTTAAAACAATACAGGCGCAAAATGTTATCATTAGACGGCCTTTATTTTCGCAACCGCTCGTGAAAAGGACATACTTTCAATTGCAAATATATCTTAAATGGAATAAGTAATGATATCATACCACACGGAAAAATTCCCGAAATATTTTTTCTAAAAATTACAAAATCGGAATGAGGGTAAGTTGGGGTAAGATGCCGCGTTGGACAAGATGGCGTGTCACGTGGTTTTCTTACACGCAGGCGCTGTAGGTGGGAGGGGGAAGGGTTACCGGCCATCCATAGGAGAGGTACATCAGTAACGAGACATATGTTACTTTTTTGCGAATTTTTAGGAATTTCCTAGATTAGTTTGGATCAATAATCCATTTCACTGCATCTTGCAAGTGTTTAAAAAAATTAACGTATTCCTTGTTTAGTTAGTTACACAAACTTTACTTCAAACAAGAAAAATATAATTCGGGTAATTTTTAAAAGAACAGTGTCTGGCCTTTCCTCCAAACTTATAAAAGAAGACGGTTCCCTATTTTGTAAATTAATAAGCAGATTTACGTTTTGGGGTAAGATAATGAAAATTTTATTGGTGAAGATGCCGGTAGTTTTAAATTGAAAAAAGAAGCCTGGTATTCTTTGTTATTTTAAGTTACATCTGGGCATTAATTTTAGCAAAATATCAAATAAAATAATAACATAATACTAATAACATAATAGTTTTGGATACTTAACCTTAAAAAGAATAGTTTTGTAAAAATATTTTTTCGTTTCAATTAAAAATGCGTATTTTACATCGAAATTTCATAAGCCATTTTACCCTTGAACAGATGGTCGTCTTTGAAAGCGCTGAGTAAAAAATTTTATTTCAGAGTTTTTATAACATTTTTGAAATTAGATATATGTACTTTTAATACGTATTCAAAAGTATAAATTTTCACAGGAGATCAATAAATAACAAATGTAACCAGCAAAGGATTTTACAGAAATTAAAAAGAAAAAAAAAATTACTGCGTCTCCTTCAATTTACCCTAACCTCCGATTCTGCAGATAAATTTAGTTAAAAAAAAAAATCTTGAAACTCTATCATGGAAAAAAGGATAAAGAAACATCTGTTTCTGATTAAAATTGACAGAGTTCATTAAATTTCAAATTTTAACTGTTTTTTTGTTGCCGTATATGGAATAAAGAATGAAATATTAAAATTAACCAGAAAAATAACTGAACATTTTTTTTTTTTCCTGACTCAAATTAAATCTAATCAAATTATCATTCTGATTAAAAACAAAAGAAAAGAGCGGAAAATTGCAAACTTTGAAATTAAATAACTCACTCAATTTTAATCGTATTAAAATGTTTCTTCTTTTTTTATTTTTCATGTTAGCTTATCTTATTAAGTATATTTGTAAGTAATCTGTAAACCATATTAAGTTTTACAAATAATCGATTATGTGGATTTCTTTCGCATTACAACATAGTCACAACTTTCATTTAAAACATTTATGCAAGTGGAAATATTTTGTTTTGGCGAACGGTTCCGGAAATAAAGGCTGTCTAATATTTTTCAGAAAACAAATACATTTGAATTACAAATGAGAAAAATTATCTCTTTTCAATCACTAACATGATACTATAATCAAAAGCATGACTATAGTATTAGTTTTAAAATATTCCTTACAATAACAAATACAAAGATTACATGTGTATTTTTGAAATGCTTTGATGTAGCCTTAACATTTCTGTAATTCAAACCGATAAAAATACAATACTGAGATTTGAATCGCTGAGAATGAAACAAGAAATTGCTTATAGTTATTAATAGAGTAATTTGCTAAATAGAAACAAATGTAACTATTATAAATTAATTTTTGTTTATTATACCAATTAATTTCTTATTGTTTCTGCTATAAATGTAGAAAAGCATAAAATGTTATCTTTAAAAAAATAATAATAGAATTATGTTAATTGCTTATGATTTATAACTGTAATTAATTGATAATTCTATTGATCTTTATAACATTTGTAAAATTATTATTATAATGAAACTTTAATACGTAGAAAAAAAAAAAAAAAAAAAAAAAAACATGTACTGTTCGTGACTACCTAGACAGTGGAATAAACCGACACCTCTAAATCACAAAAGCTGGAATTCGTCCAAACTTAAAAAAGAAAAAAGAAAAAGAAAGAAAACGCACAAAATTAGGACATTAAGATGCCATGAAATCTTCCTCCCCTTCCGAGAAGATAAATAAAAAAGAAAAATGAATAAGTTCTTTCAACCTATATGTGTCTTCCATTTATTTCTTTAAATTTTTATTAAAATCAAAAACATTTAGTAATTCACAAATAGAATGCTGTTTTAGTTTAGCTTCTTTAACACCATTTACATATTAATCCAAATTAATACGGAACAATGCACATTTTTTTAAGTCCAGTTATGAAACATTTGTCAGTATGGAATTGTGCCTTTTTGTTCATGCAAATTTAACAATCTGCTATTCCGTTTGCCAAATGACAGTGTTTGTTCCAAATAAAATAGCATGAAGGGCAATTTTCTCGAGGCTGCTTAAGCTTTTATAATATGAGAATCAATATATTATCCTGCTAAATATATTTTCCATCTTTTTTAGGCTTTTATACACCATTAAAACGCCTTATCTATCAAACTTGTTAGTGAAATTCAATACATAGTGTTAAATATTTCTTATTTATATATCTGTACTGATGAGTATAAAGGATTTAAGTCCATATTCTTGATTTTTCCAGAGACGAAAAATAAAGTTAAACTAGCTAAAAACTAATCAGAAGAATCAATTAGGAAAAAGGGATTATATTAATTTATACCCTTTATACCATTCAGTGATTGTTAACCTTCATTTAATAAAGGAAAAAATTGAATTAAATATTTTATACCAAGGATTAATGCTAAATTTCTTGAATCTTTTTTTACCAATGGATTTTCTCAAAGACTAAATGACGTGGATTTCAATCCTTCATACCAATCGATAGAGAACTTTTTTCTGAGTCTGACTATGTACATAACTCAAAATCGACATTTCTGGACTTAAATCCTTTATACTTATCAGTACAGATATTTTCGTATAGAAAAAGAAATGTAGTAGTTTTTATTGAGGGCGTTTTGTTAAAAATGAGTCACTTACAATGCACTTTTATTTCATGTGATATTTATTGTTTATAATTTTATTTATTACGGTCATAAAATTTAAACTTTATTTTTCCTTTATTATTTTCATATATAATATGTCAGATTTTAATACGCTATACAGTCTTACACCATCCAACCGATCGCTACAAAAATTAGTACACCTATTAATCAGGCCAAAATCTAGCTAACGCCGTATTTTTTTAGTTTATCACATAACTGGTTAAAAAATATTAAATAAAAACCTTATTTTAACTTTAAAAGTTTTAAAAAGGAAAAACAAGTTTGATGCCAAATAAATAATAAATAACATAAGTGTTCTTTTTTTTTTTTTTTTTTTTTTTTTTTCGGTACCTAATGAAATATATTTACCTTATGTCGGGAAAAAAGTGAACGTGTAACAATTTTCTGTTATATATATATATTTATATATATATATATAGAGAGAGAGAGAGAGAGTGAGATTATAATGCATCTTAATTCTTTTACTGTACCATATAAAAGAATAATTGCTGCCATGCCATGCACTTTATTTTCAACTTGAAATATGCCGTATTAAGTTTCCATAGTAAAAATCTGTTTTGCTCTTTTAGAGATAGTTTAATATATATATATATATATATATATATATATATATATATATATATACATATATATACTAGTATCTAGCATCGTCCAGTGGTCGAAACTCGACCACTTTTTGAAGAGTAAAGCAAAACAATTGCCTTCTCATAAACATAATTAAGTTGTAGCACAGCAGCAACACTTGTCGGCTATATGCACCCAAATTAAAACAGCATAGTTTTATATAATATCTATCTCGCACACCATGTTTGGTTTTGTGTGTTTAAGCGATACAGAAGTTGAGATAAAGCCTCAACTTCCATGGGGTGAATCACAACATAGCAGCGCCACCTATTGGGGGACATAATATAAATGCTAATCAGCACAAATTTAAATCAAGATCTAACCAATTAGCAATCGTATTTAAATTCTGTCCACTGGTTCATGAAACTCAAAACTTCGCTAAAACATCATACACACACGCAGACAAATAGTCACTTTCTAAAAACGAGCGAATCATGTTTGGAACATCTCAAAACCTGTAAGTTCATTGAAAACTGGAAGTCAAAAATTTTCACAAATCCAATACTTTCTTCTGTATTATCTTATACAACAGCGCCACCTAACGGTTAACATAAACAAAAATTTAATCAATATATTTTCTCATAATTATGTTTTACATATCCAACGAAAAACCATATAAAGTATTAGCAGCACCACCTTTCGGCCTATATACATCAAAATTCAGTAAGGATAATTTTTAATTATATATACTCACATATCTTTTTTTTTTGTATATTTATATTGCATAGAAGCTGATATATAGCTTTCCCATAAATGGAAAATATTGCTGAAGAACAGCGCCACCTGTCATTCAACATGCATCCAAAATGAATCAGCATAATTTTACCTATTATAACCATATCACATGCCAAGTTTCGTGCATTTATACACTATAGAAGCTTATAGTCTTCACCAAAATGGGATTAAATTCCAACTTAACAGGTATTTCTTCACCTATATGCAGTCAAACTGAATCAGCAGAGTTTTACGTAATATGTATCTCTAAGTTTGATACATTGTAGATGCTGAGCCTTTTTCTGAAATGAGACAAAATCACAAAACGGAAGCACCCCTGTTGGGTGTATAGCCTAAAAGCTAATCGGCAGCAATTCAAACCAAGGTCCAACCAAATATCAAGTTCGGTTAAATTAAGTCCATTGGTTCATGAAGTACAGTATTCAAACTCAAAAAAGACAGACATTTTCTAAAAATGGTCGAATTGAGTTCAAAAAATCTCAAAACGTGTAACTTCATCGAAAACCGGAAATCTAAAATTTTTCTGAATTTTATACTTTCTTCTTATATATTCAGAAGATAGAATAATTAATCCACATTTAATTAATAAATAGTCAATTTCAGTTAATTAAAATGCAAGGAAATCTCAAAACGTGTAAATTCATCGAAAACCGGAAATCGAAATTTTTTCCAAATCTTACACTTTCTACTTATATATGCATAATATATAGTAATAAATAAATTTAAAAAAAAATAAGTAGTTCAGCTAATTGAATTGTTTTAGTTTAAAAATATGTCTTCAAATTAGAGCTGATGTAAATCACACACACACACAAAAAAAAAGGGGGGGGGGGGAAAGAAAGAAATTAGATCTTAAATATATTAGGAAGAAAAAAAAGAACCTTTATGAATCAAATCCTTTTTTTAATTTGCGCATATGTTCAATAGCATAAAGTTTCGATTTACCACACTAATGGCTGTTATCTCTTGGAATAAAAAATCTGTAGACAAGAGTATTTGTATATTCTATACAAATTACTGTGTTATAGTTTTATTTGAATTTTAAGAAATTGCCAGATTTAATGACTTTATTCTTTAGGCTTTTTTAATACAAAAAATACGTGTATAAAATGAAAAAGTGCATAAAAAATAAAAATATTTTTAAATACCTTTTACAATTTTTATATTTTGCAAATCTGACTAATAATATCTTTCGAATGATACCACTTTCAATCCTGTACTCCCATAATTATTATGTTAAAAGTGTACGACAAATTTCATGTTTGCTCTTTAATATATAGATATACATATTAAAAATGATAGTAAAAAATACAAATTAAGAATTTGTTAAAAATTATTTTTTAAACGTAGCAAAATAAAGAATAACAGTTAATTGAATGCCGGCGAAATCCAAAATAACCAATAAGACTATTAGTATGTAATTTAAATTTCCTGAGAATTCAATGTATTGGCAGTTAAAACCCGAATAAACTACTACGTCAGAAACGCCAAAGAAAAATATTTGAGATGCATACAGCTGTTTCGGTAGCATTAAGCGTACCGTCTTCAGTGCTAAAACAATTCTGAATCTGGAGAAGTGCTCGTATATATAGGAGAGGGACCAAATTTAGTTCGACCAATAAGATTACGGGGAAAGGTGGAGAGTGTGGTCCTAATTTCCTTTTGGCCACACTCCCCACCTTTCCCGTAATCCTATTGGTTGAACTAAATTCGGTCCCTCTCCTATATAAACGAGCACTTCTCCAGATTCTGAATTCTTTTTGCACTGAAGACGGTACGCTTAATGCTACCGAAACAGCTGTATGCATCGCAAATATTTTTCTTTGGCGTTTCTGACGTAGTAGTTTATTCGGGTTTTAATATTCCAACGCCAAGTCTCCTGTTATTATTGGTAGTTAAATTCAAATTTTGGGTCTATCCCTTTGAATTACTTGAAAATCCTATCAAATGATCCAAAATTTGAATTTAAATGCCAAAAACAGTCTCTATATTTTTGAGACAGCATATATATATATATATATATATATATATATATATATATATATATATTATTTATCTATTTATTTTTACTTGTTGCCGAAACGTCAGTGGAGGCCCTCTGTTGAGACTCAAAACGGTTTTGGGTTCTGTCTGTGTATTTGTTTGTTTGTCGCGCGATAACAGCCGCAAAAATCGCGCTATTGTCTTGAAATTTGGTACACATGTTGATGAGCCCCACAGAATCAGCTGTATAGTTTTGGGTGTATATTCCATTTGTAGTTCGTGTACAGAGACACGCCAAAGTTTTTCTTATCATTACGGCCTATGGGATGAATTTGTATGTCGCGCGATAACGGCCGCGAAAATCACGCTATTGACTTGTAATTTGGTACACATATGCATGAGCTCAACGGAATTAGCTGTATAGTTTTACGTGTGTATTCCATTTGTAGTTCGTGTATAGGAACACGCCAGAGTTTTTCTTATCATTACGGCCTATGGGAAGAATTTGTATGTAACGCGATAACCACCGCTAAAATCAAGCTATTGACTTGCAATTTGGTACACATGTGTATGAACTACACAGAATTTTAGCTGTATAGTTTTGGGTGTGTATTCCATTTGTAGGTCGGAAACAGGGACACACCTAATTTTTTCTTATCATTAAGGCTTATGGGCAGAATTTGTATGTACCGCAATAGCGATCGCAAAAATCCTCTGATTTACTTGCAAATTGGCACCCACATTCAAGCTCTATATAGAAACAGCTATATAATTTTTTTTTTGTCTATATTTTTTATTGATTCTGTACAAGAACACGTCAAAATTCTTATCGTTACAGCATATGGGGTGAATTTCGTTTAAACACATTTTGACATCATTACTTTGCTATCAACAAAATGAAATTAGTGTACATTACTGAAATGCTTAAACTTATGTTTTCTGTAGAAAATATGTGCTCTTAGGATTAGTTACATTTTCGACAACACGTGGCATTGTATTCGTATTATCCTGTCACATTTTAAACAAATCCGACTTCTCAAACGACGCGAAACTGCGAATACTGATTAATCTAACTTTGGCGTGTTACATATAATTTCAGATGTTAGAGAATATTTAAATTAAACATTTATTGCTTATTACTGTTGTTAATCGTTCTAAAAAGAATATGGTTACGAGATAAAGCATTGTTAGTTAAGCTTTATTATGAAAATTCTCAATGCCCAACGACTAACGGCCATTTTCATAAAGGACGTCCATCGCATTGAACATTTATAGTCCTAGTTGCATTGTTTAATGTACTGCGTCACTGCAAATAAATAACTTTACAATTAAAATGCCATGTGATGGAAAAAATTAAGGGAGCAGCCCACTTTTAAAAATGAGAAAATGAAGAAATTTTCAATCAACTTTCAGAATTTTTAAAAAAAGAATGAATGATTGTACAAAAAATTTTTTTTATTATGACATATTTAAACTATTACGACATATTTATACTCTATTGATTAAAAATATTATTTTGGTTTCCTTTTAAATAGAAAATTATTTTTATTGCAGATTATTTAAAAAAAAAAAAAAAAAATTCAAGGGTGCTTTCTCACTTTGCACAGGATATCTCATTTACAATTTGCTTTATCTTTATAATTTTTACATTAAATGAAACAAAACGTTCAAATTAAGAATCTGAATTAAAAGATTTTAATTATTTTAACAATAACGAGTTTAATTAATAATTAAATTTGAAATATGAAATTACCATTAAAATTTTTATATTTCCACAATCATATATTACTTTGTTTGGCCTGTGTATGTTACTTTGATGAATTATTTGACTGACTATTCTTCGTTCTCATTCTTTACTTTTACTATCAAAAGTACATATATATATATATATATATATATATATATTTCTATTGAACAGAACTTCTTATTTTTAGTTCATTTTATTCATTATGTCAAAATATATGGTTGAGAAAAATTTTAAGTTAGACTTTCATGACTTTCAGTAAAATAATATTTCTCAAATCCTTTTTAAAATATCATGCGCGAAGTGAGAAAACACCCTTGAATTTTTTTTAAAAATAATCTACAATAAAATAATTTTCTATTTTAAAGTAAACCAAAATAATATTTTTAATGAATAGAGAGTAATGTCATACTAGTTAACACACACACACACACACACACACACCAAAAAAAAAATGTTTGTACATGCATTTCTTTCTTTTCTTTTCTTTTCTTTTTTTTTTTATTCTGAGAGTTGATCGAAAATTTCTTCATTTTCCCATTTTTAAAAGTAGTCTGTCCCCTTAAATTAATTTAGCAAGAAATCTTTTGTAAATTAGGTTACTAGTTAACTTGAATTTATTTAATTTGTTGTATTTGAACTGTGATATTATTTTTTAGAATATTAATAATATTACTTACTTTAATTATATATATATACATATCTGGGCAACAAACTAACATAAAAAATAAAAAAAAAAGTGAATCATGCCCTGTATGGCTATGACTTTTATGCATTACTGATACTTTTCAAGGTTAATTAGAGCAAGGTTAATTATTAGCAAAATGGAAATAAATATTTAAAAAATTATAATATTCATTTAAAAAAATGTCATTAAAGTGCTTTTTCGCATAAGATCATGAAAATAGAGTTTTTTAATCTTCATGAGACAGACTTTTTAACAACAAAAATTTAATTAACAAGTTTTTTTTTTTTTAATCATTTTTTAAACCAAATTAAACTATGGTTAAGCTTTTTGAAAATCATGTTCAGTCAGAAATGTTTTCACCTATGATAATAACTTTTAAATATCGCCGCTCATGGACTTTTTTTTTTTTTTTTTTTTTGTAACTATCAAATAAAAATAAAATAACGCTAGTTAAAAATTTCTTCAAACTTTAATCAGAACTGTCCCAAATTTTAATTGCACAAACAAAGCGATATTATAAAGAAATAAAAATAAGTTCTTTTAAAAAATGGTTTAAAATATTGGTTAGAGTAGATATCTTAATGAAATACTTGAAAAGGATCTTTCAGAATGTATTACGTAACAGCCTAAAATTATTTTCTATACATTATTCTTGAAGTGTGTGTATTCATTACGCGCTAATTTAATTAAATTTTCACAACCGGCTTTTAAAAGATGTCCTTAATAACAAGTGAAAATTTCCTCTAGTAAAAATTTTTAATTTAATTAATGTAATTTCTTCGTTTAAATATTTACTATGATAATTTAATTTCTAAGATTTTAAAAGAAACGATCTCATTGATTAAATAAATCTGTAATGTCCGTGATAATTTCCATTTCATCCTCATGGCAGTAACTTCAAAGCTGTAAATATAAAATAAACTTAATTTTCAGAGATACAGAAATAAAATATATGCAGATGGATATTAAAATTTATTGAATCACAATAGTTATTTACTTTTGCTTCTTTTAAATACAAATTAAAAAAATCATAATCTTTTAAGTTTTGCAGAAGAAATCTAATTCTATATTGCTTAGTAATGCAAATAAAAGATTTTTTTTTTTTTTTTTTAAACTATCTACAAGAAAATCCAATCATAATCTGAGAAAAAAGACTTTCTACTTAAAGTTCTTTTACTTTTACTTTCTTTTTTTTAAAAAAAAAAAAAAAAAAAAAGGTTTCATTGGATTCTTTGCTTTGAGTAAAAAACTAGTTGGCATAGGTGGACTCTGTCAGTTCCCTATCATATATTTGTTCTTATAAATTTCTACTACAGAGCATATTCATGTTAAAAGAAATTAAATTTGAGCGGTCGTTTGATACGGTAACAGGCTAAAATGCCTTACCTAACAGGCTACCCACCGTTTAGTTTCTTATCCTAAATTGTCCCGAGGTGATTCTGTTGGAAGTATTTTATTCTAGAGCTATTTTTTTTTTTTTTTAGACTATTTTTTCTCTGGCTAATTTGTCCTGGAGCTATTTAGTGGGGCTATTTGTCCTGAGACTAGTTGTCGGGAGTTTTTGCCCAAGAGCTAATTTGTCGAGCCATTTTGTCTGGACTACATTGCCGAGATTATTTTGTCAGGAGTATTTTATCCTGGAGCTATTTTTTCTCGGTCTATTTTTTCGGAGATATTTCGTGCTAGGGCTAGGGCTAATTTATCGGAGATTTCTGTTCTCTGGCTAATTTGCCGAGGCAGTTTTGTCGGAGGTATTTTGTGCTGTGGCTAATTTCTCCTGAGGCTTTTTTGTCGACGTTATATTTTATCGGGCTATTTTGTCCTGTGGCTATATTGTTGCGGATAATTTTTCCTAGGGCTAATTTGTTTTATTTATTTATTTATTTATTTATTTTCCGAGCTATTTTGTGATGGTATTTTGTCCAAAGGTAAAACGTTTGCCAAGGTATTTTTGCCTATTTCCTCGAGCTGTTATGTCGTAGCTCTTTTGTTGGGCTAAATTGAAGGGAAAATTTTATCCCGAGACTCGTCCCAGGCTATTTTGTCGGTAGTATTTTGTCCAAGGGCTATTTTTTCTCGGGGTATTTTACTGAGCTATTTTACTAGGGACATTTTGTTGGAGCTGTTTTGACGAAGCTATTTATCCCTGAGGCTGTTTTGTTGGGGCTATTCATTAGGACTCCAGTCCCAATTAGGATTATTCATTAGTATAGGAAAAAATAAGTTAAATTACGAGACATAGAATTAAATTTTTAAAAAGTGCATACGCAAATTTAACAACCCTCTTCTATAGGAATTCTAAATACAAAAGATTACGTGAATAAAATGAAAAAAATGTATAAAAATAAAGGCGTTTTTGGATGTCTTCTTGGCCTCACATGATTTTTTTCTTTTTGTTTTTTCCTGCAACCCATGTTAATTATATCTTTCGAACGTTACTACTTTTAAGTCCCTCCTCTTTCTAAAAATAGGTAGAAATGCACAAGAAATATTGTATTTGCCTATTAATATATCGATAAATATTTTGCTAGCTCAAAATAATTTATTTGTTAATATAATTTAAAATAATAATAATAATAAATCTGTGTATAAAACCATAAATTTTTTAAACTATAACTTTATTTTTACAAATAACAGATTTTTATAGACATTGTTTTTAATGTTTTAAAACTTATGTGCTTAATTTTTAGAAATCATAATTTGGATGCATGTAAAAAATTGAGGATTCCCCATTATTGCTTACAAAACAAAAATGTACTTTAATACTTTTTTTTCCCTTCTATCATTCGAGAAAAAAAATTATCTGAATATACATTAATACTAGAAGGATAACTATATCTTAGAAAAATAAGAAATATACATAATCCTAAATTTGAAATGAGATATTGATGACATAGATTATTAATGAGACTTTTCCCCCCCTCTTGCAAGATAGGGTATTTTGTAAAAAAAGAAGCCATACAAATGAACTTAAGATAAGATGTTTTAAATCTAAACTGTATTCTGATTATCACGGGATAAATCCTTCCAATTTCGGCAAACCTAAGCAGAAGAACAAAGGGAGAATCAGTACCCCACAGGATCAATTTAGATGAAGACAGGATATATCAGAATCTAGAGTTACATTGACATACTAATAATCCGCTTTTCTTTGTCTAAAGGACTTCTTCGGATTGCATCAGTTCATTTGACAACCTAAAACTGAACTTTAATAAAAAAAAAAAAAAAAAAATTCAATAGTCAACATGACATTACAAAAGTCAAAAGTTGTGTTTAAAATATAATTTTTATTTATTTATTTTTTATTTATTTATTTATTTTTTTTTTTTTTTTTTAATTATCCTACTGTGATTTTTAAAGTTATCTTTATTTGATAATTTCAATAATGAAGTCGCGGGGTCTGATTCCATAATGACTAATCTCATGATTAAAAAGCACATTATAAATAAGCATTTTATGCATTAATAAAATATTTTGTAATGTATATAATTTTTTTAGAATTGGGAAATTGTCAAAAGCATTATTTAAATAATATGACAAATTCACTTTTCTTTCTTCCTTTCTCAAAAAAAAAAAAAAAAAAAAAAAAATTATCTCGTTTTAAAATGGTACTATGCATCATTGACACATTTTTCCATTAGGGAGATGAAGATAAGAGTGACAAATGTTGCAATTCTATCCTAATAAACTTATAATTTTGCTGTATTTTGGCTATGCGAGTACATGAAGAAAGTGGAGCTACAGGCTCAGAAATATAAAAGAATGGTTTGTTGAGATATTTGAAATTGTAAATAGGTGGAGTTTTAATGTTTTATTTTTATATTATATTATATTTATTTATATATTTTCGATTGTCATAAAATAGCAAACAATTAATTCCAGCTTTATTTATTTACTTATTTATTCCACGCAATTGTAATTTTCTTGTATGGTTGTAACTGCTCAACTAAAATCATTTATGTTTATTTGTTTGGAGTACTTAGATAAATGTAGATCATTTCTCTCTTAATAAAAGTTTGTGAGTTTGCGAAAGATAAAAGAACATACATAATAGAACATAGTAGGAAAAAAAGGGGGGGGGGCATATTATTATAACTTTATGTTTAAAAAATGAACATAATTTTTAAATTGCTAATTAATCATAATATTAGTTAATTTAAAGTTTTTTGGAAAATTAATTATTTTTTTAACTCCTATTCACTGTTTAATTCTTTTATATAAAACTAGCACGCTTTTCCCGCTTCATTGACCATTATATTGAAATGAATTCTCAAAATACCATATCATTAATAATAATAAAAAAAACTTTAAAATAATAATAATTATAATAATAATTGAAATCAGTCAACATTTAAGTTAAAGTTCCCGCTACCTTCGGTAGCGGTATTTCTGCTCACCATACGTCGAGTCTGGAAACTCAATGCCTTCGGCAGCAGCTTACCTACTTTTTACTCCCCCTCCTTCGCGGGTAAAGTTGAAAGTTTTGCAAAATCCCATTAAAGTGCATATTGTCTACACTTAATTAACACCTACACACCAAAATTCGCCATTCTAAGGTAATTTTGAGCAGATTTCAGCATGAAAATGTTCTTTTTGCCCCGCCCGCACCAAAAGGGGGGGGGGGGGAGATTTCGCAAAATCCCTTCATAGTGCATGTTGCATACACATACAGTCGGCAGCAAAAATACCCGAGCACTAGCAATAATCACTGTCTTAAAAAAGTGCACTTAATACTGCTTTGTTAATAGAGCCTTGTCGAGTCATGTTCTTAGTCAGTCTCAGAACATGATTCGACAAGGATTTATTTAACAAAATAGTGTATTTTTTGATATCGGAATTATTGGCTAGTGCTCAGATACTTTTGCTGCCGACTGTACCTAACCGACACATTAACTAATCGAGATACTGAGATTATTTAAAGCAGAGTCATATTTTAGAACGTGTGTTTACCCCCCTCCCCCTGCTCTTAGGGATGCCACAGACCTGCGCGACCCCAAGGCGGCAAGGGCAGATTCTATTCAAATTCCTTTCACGTGTGATTTGAGTTGCCGTGAGCCTGGTAGAGACGTTTTCTCCCCTGAAAAACCTCCTGTTGTGATAATTGGCATGGAAGTGTTGGGTTTCTTTTGTAAAATTCTTCAAAGAGAGCAATAAAAAGTAATGTCCTTCATTGTAAACATGTCCAAGTTCAAGGGTCACTTTCCGATAATGGATAATTTATGACTTTTCCACACTTCTTTAGTCACTAGGGTGTGTGCAGTCTTTAAAAGAAGGAAGGGGGAGAGAATTTCGCAAAATTTCTTTATACTAGGAGTTAGATGCATATAACCGACCCACACATCAAAAATGTCCATCCTAAGATAATTTAGTGCGGAGTTACGCAAGGATACACGATTTTTGCGCCCCACCCCAGAGAACGGTAGGGTGGAATTTCACAAAATCGCTTTGTAGTGTATGTTGAGTACACATAAGAAGCCCACACATCAAAAATTGCCATTCTAAGATAATATGGAACAGAGTTATGCATGGGAACATGTTTTTTTCCTCAACCCCAAGTGGGGTGGGGTGGGGGTAGGACAGAATTTCAACAAATGCCTTTGTAGTGTGTGTGTTGAGAGTACATAACTAATCAAGAAATCGCTTTTCTGAGATAATTTGGAGCAGAGTTACTCTTAAAAGCGTATTTTTACACACACACACCTCCAGTCCTTAAAGGAGGGAGGGGAAAATTCGCAAAATCACTTTATAGTTCGTGTTGGGAACGCATAACCAGTCCGCACATCAAAAATCGCCTTTCTAAGACAGTTCGGAGCAGAGTTACGCATGAAAACATATTTTTTGCCCTGCCCCCCCCCCCCCCAAGAAGGATAGGGTGGAGTTTTACAAAATCCCTTTGTAGTGTGTGTCTTCAGTACGCATAACTAATCGACGTATCAAAAAATCGCTATCCTGAGATAATTTGGAGCAGAGTAATTCGTAAAAGCGTGTTTTTGCGCCCCCCTCGCCCTTTAAAGGGAAGCAGGGGGAAACTTCATAAAATCCCTTTATAGTTCGTGATGGGAACACATAACCGACCCATACATAATAATTAATCTTACTGAGATAATTTGAAGCAAAGTTATGCTTGGAAATCTGTTTATTTCTCCCATTCCCAAGGGGAGAATTTCGCAAAATCCCGTTACAATGGGTGTTGGATACACTTAAATAATCCACACAGTGAAGTTTCTGACGTCAGCTTCTATAAATTTCCCCGGACGAATTTAGCTCTAAAAAGGGTGCTCGAATTCGTCCCCTTGTAACTTCCCCACCAAAATCAAAAATCGCAAAAAAAAAAAACAAAAATGAATTTTTGGAAATATCCTCAAGAAGACGCTTGGTGGTTTTTTTTATATCTTTGTGCTTTTATTGTTAGAGTTCTACTCGAAAATCTGTATTTTGCTAAATTTGCCTCCAAAAATCGTTTTCCCCATATTCCCCCTTAAAAATCCAAAATTTCAAAATCGTAGAAAAGAATTTTTTTTGTACTCAAATCTAGTCTTCCCATCTGCAATTTCTTCAGCATGAAGTAATTTGGAGCCGAGTTATGCTTATAAAGGTGTTTTTGCCTTCTGTCCCCCAGGGGGGAGAACGGCGGGGTATTTCGCAAAATCCCGTCTTAATGGAGGTCAGGGTCATAAAACCAACCTGCTCACCAAAATTTGTGACTCTATCACCCTTAAGGCCAGTATCGACTTGGGCTCAAGATCAACGCTCAAAACGTCATTAATCACGCTTCCGACACAAAGAGCCAAATGTCTTGTCATCGGTTGTAGCCCTTTTTTAATCAGATTGCGCTGTTACCTCAAAGGAAAGCATGCAAAATTGACAAAGATGTCTACCCCTGGCCCACAATTATCTCTGCAGGGGGTTAGATTCCATCCCCGTTCGTGGGCTTTGAGCTCCAGTGAGCTAGCCTAACCACATCAAAGGATTCTGAATAGAAAGCGCCCAGTGAGCGCAAATGGAAACCGGACTTTAGAATTGCTACGGCTGAATTGAGTCAGTGAATCAGTGAGTTTACTCTTTTATATATATAGATAATCCTTTATATTTGAGTTTTCCTATAAATTTATGTGCACAGAAATGTTTTGTATGCAAGCTATTATTTCTAAAAATTAATATTAGTAACAAAACCCATCTTATGCAATATATATAGTTTTAAAAAAATCTAAATCCTTTATTAATTATTACTTACAGTGAATATATATAGATAGAGGCTCTAAAGAAAGACACGGCATTCGCTAATGAGTAATGATAATAATAGGAATATTTTTTACTTTGAAAACGGAAAAAAATGTAAAGGCTTAATTTATTATTATACTCAAATTTACCTGATCTCATGACACATAGCGGTAATTATTTCAAAGTGAAATTATGGAATTAATGCTCAAAAAGTTATCTTTGGTGTTCTTTACCGTGACATGATAAATCAGCGTCTTAATTCTCACATTAACTATTATCTGCAAGTATGTCATAATTATTTATCATCGTACACAACTTTTAACTTTTTGGGAGCTCGAAAAAAAAAAATATATCGTTATTGATGCTACGTTAAAAGATTTATTTAAAAAAATTGTTTTTACTCTACAAAATGGAAGTTTAGATATAAGGATTTATGTGATAATGTATGAGCTAATAAAAGGTTTAGAGAAGGATAAGTGCAAAAATTGTCGCACCTGAAAAAAAGGAACATAGGTTAGCAATGCGGTAAATTTATATAAATAAAATTACGTATTTTAGCGGAAAGGTATATGAAAATTCTATAATGAATAGCTAGAGAAAATATGTAAACATAAAGAAAATTACTGAAAATATTAATTTAGAGGGTAGAGTAACTTAATGAATGTGAAGATATACGCTTCAAGCCTACTCTTTTATGTGGCATCATTATAACATTTTACGAAAATAATACACTAATGAGAATATTTAATTGAACTAGAAATTTGATTTAAATTATTAAAAATCCAGATGATAAGTTTGACGTTTAAAAGAAATCATAATTCGGAACAAAGGTTTTATTTACTTATTTATTTATTTACTTATGTAGAATTATATACAAATCTATATATATGTTAACAGAATATCATATCTAAATGAAAAGTTAAAAATTAATTCTATAAAAAGTTTAAAATCAAAGTTGTGAAATACCAGTCCAAGTTAAATTATCAGTTATAATGGCTATCTCCCATATATATGATATAAAAGAGATAGTCAGTGAACGCAGTGGCGGCTCGTGAACCGAAAATAGGTGAAGAGCTCAAAAATAATATTCAAGTATTTTTAATGCATAATTTTTATTAAGCATGGTCTTAACTAAAATTAACTAAAAATACTTATTTAAATGTAAATTTATATTCTATAAATGAATACAGTGTAAAATACAGTGTGCCTCTTCACCTATTTTCGGTGCACGAGCCGCCACTACAGTGAAGATAAAATCTAGTTAGTAATGATACAAACACAAATCTTATGTTTTATGTTTGTCTAATACAAAATTTCATATGCACAGTTAGAGATTTTAATTAAATATAACTTAAATTAATCAGATTCTTATTGGTTAGTAAAAAATAAAATAAATAAATAATGATTCAAAAAAAAAAGTCGGTAAATCTTATATTTTTTAGATTAAATTTTCCAGTTTTTCGTACAATATATATATTATATTTTACAGAATTTGTGACTGTTACTTATATAATAAATGTGTGACGCATATTATCTATTTGCATATAAGAGGGTCTCACTTTTACTCCCCCGCCCCTTAAAAAAAGTAGTATGTTGTGGCCACCACAAGACTTTTTTTCTATATTTCCCTATACAAATTCACTCAATAACAAAAAAATAAAAATAAATTACGATTTTTTTCCAAGTTTTTTTTTTTTTTTTTTTTTTTTTCCCGTTAAAAGTAAAAAAAAAAAAAAAAAAAAAAAAAAAAAAATCGATAACTTTGTTTTAAATGATCACATATTTATAGCTCAACCATTCATTTTAAAGGTATTGACGAGACCTTTCAAAAGATACCCATCATGAAAATTTACCCCCCTCCCCGGGGTACTTCCCCTTAGGGGGGGAAGCGATGCCCCCACATGCACAAATTTTTTTTACTAATTAACTATTACTATTATCAATAATTCATATTAATTTTACAATCACAGGTTAAGAATAACTTTCATTATCTACATTTATACGGAATTTTGTCCTATACTGCCATGTTAAAAATTTAGAAAAAATACGATCACAGCGCCACCTGTTGAGCGACTGATCCCTAAATCTAATCAGCACCAGTTTATGTCAGGGGCCAACTAAATACCAAGTTTGGTTACATTTTGATTTAAAAAAAAAAAAAAAAAAAAAAAAAAAAAACGATTTTTTTTTTTTTTTTTTTGTTTTTGTTAAAAGTTAAAAAAAAATCGATAACTTTGTTTTAAATTATCACAGATTTATAGTTCAACCATTCGTTTTAAAGGCATTGACGAGACCTTTCGAAAGATACCCATCTTGAAAATTTACTCCCCTCGAGGGGGGACTTTCCCAGGGGGGGGGTGGCGAGGCTTCTACACATACAAAATTTTTTCCCCAGTTGACTATCTCTATTATAAATAATTTTTGTAAATTTCATAATGATTACTAAAAAATAATTATCTTTATGCACATTTATACAAAATCTTGTCCTATATCACCATGTTAAAAATTTAGAAAAAGCGGGATGGCAACGCAACCTGTAAGACAATTTTTACCAAAAGTTGATAGGCACTAATTTATGTCAAGGTGCAACTACATACCAACTTGTATGAAATTCTGTGCAGTAGTTCCTGAGATACAGTTGCCACAAAATTTTGTCGCACACACACACACACACACACACACACACACACACAGACAGACAAACAGACAGACATTTTCTAAAAATGGTCAAATCGTGTTCTACACCTCTCAAAACGTGTAAATCCATCAAAAACCCGAGATCGAAAATTTTTACGAATCCAATACTTTCTTTTATTGAATATAGAAGAAAGTAATAATAATAAGAAGAAGAAGAAATAAAAAAAACTTTTAAATTAGAATTATTTTCAGACTAGGTTTTTTATAATGTATTTAATATTTTTGCTGAATTCATTTTCAAAGAATCACATTTCTACATAAAAATTTAACGTATATTTTAAATCATTAACTTTAACCATTGATGCGACAACTGTACATTAATAAGATCTGTATTTTATTGAGATTAAGATTTATGCTTATAGGAACAGTATACATGTGTATATAAATAACTAGAACGTAAAATCGTGCGTTTCGCATTGATTATTAACACTTTCCAACTATACTTATTCGTTGCATCGTTTAATCTTCAATACTATTTGGCTATGTTATTACACGACGGACAGTCAAACAAACAGATATAATATTTGAATTCATAACTTTTAAATATTGTTGGAACGTTTTAAAAAATGCTTAACACAAATGGAAATGCAAATCCAGCATTTTCCAATTGCAATCTTTAATGCATCTGAATATTTTAGTGTAGCCCTGTAAACCTTAACGATAAACATATTATATTCTATATAAACATTATTTTAGCATATTAACAATTAATGTCAATTCACTATGATTTTTTCCAATAAAAAGTTATTTAAATATTATTTATAAAAATGTCACTCATAAAACGCAATGCTTTTTTTTTTTTTTTTTTCTTGAGGAAGGGGGGGGGGGGGGTCCTTGTACACAAACCAGTTGTACAAGGCCTATTAATACCATTTTAAATAGAGAATATTCCATAATGTACTAGATTAATAAACATCATTTTGAAGGAATTCTGAAAATATTTACGGGAACTCGAGGCGGGCAGATGAACAATTATTAAAATTAAAAAATATTAATAAAATCAGTTACATTTGTAAAACTGTTACATTTACAAAAATGCCTTAAGAAAATTATAATTAAAAAAAAATAGGGTAACCTCTAGAGGGTATTTCTTCTAGGAAATCATACCACGTTACTTAAGCATAGAAAATTAAAATATGTCTAGACTAAACAAATAAATATCAGTTTAAAATATATCTCAAATGTTTGTTTTGGTTCAATGTTAAATATTTTGCAACAGATTTAGAAATGTACTGAATGCAATATGTTTGTTTTGCATCCTTATGTCTTTCATTCATTTTTTTTTTTTTTTTTTTTTTTTTTTTTTTCTAACATATATTTGGGGCCTGAAATACACTCATGTTCCGAAAAAAATCATTGCCATATACAAAATTTTCAAAATAAAAACGTGATAAAAATTCCATATATTCGAAAAAAAAAAAAAAAAAAAAAAAAAAAGGAGTGGGGGGAAGAATGGGACGAAGAAAGAAAGATAAAATCAAAATTTGTCTTCCCCCCCCCCCCCCACTAAAACGGGTATTTCTTTATTTGCAAATATTGAAAAGAATTTCATAATTTATGAACAATGCGTAAATTTACTTTTTTTTTTTTCCTAAAAACAAAATTAAATCATACAGTTCGTGCATGGTGCATGATTTTAATTTCTTGCTATATTATTATTTCCTTTTATTTATTTATTTATTTTAACTCTTGCTCTCAATAAGTCTCTGGATCCCTCTTATTTTTATTATAACCTGTAATATGGGAAAAGGTTTCATGATTTATGAGTGATGCATGATTTTATTTTCTTGTTCCGAATTTGTCTTATACACGAGTAAATATATATAATTAAATTAAGTTCTTCGTTTTCATTTTCTAGGAGTTGCAATTTATTATTATATCATATAATATGGAAAAGTGTTCCCTCCTACTTAATTACAGGTATAAATAAGAGTGTGTAACACTGTAAATACTAAAGACGCTCTTATGACAAATTGAAAAATTGAAAGCAATAATTTTTGTGGAATAGCAAAAAATAAATAACTTTGATTTAATAAAAAAACCTTTTGTTAATATTGCATTGGATCATTTATATATTCATTTTTACGTTAATTTTAAATTTTCCAAATTTTTGCATTGCATTCACTAAAATTAAAAAATTTACATAAATATTCTAATAAATTTAATAACGGAAATTCACTAATAATAATGTAAGAATAAATGAAGCTGTCATAAGGGATCATGTGTAAATTATGAAAAGTAAAATTACAATATAAAGAAAGAATTTTGGCTTTCTCATATTTTCAACGTACTTTATTTTGTGAATTTTTAGAAAAAAAATTTCTTATTATAAAAAATAATATTAATACTTTGTGCGGAAATAGCTATCATAATAATATGGTGTGTCACTCACACAACTTTCTCTTACCCTGAAATTAGGGTATAAATATTAGGGTAGACCGAGGTAAAATGGACCACTTTTGTAAATTTTAATTGCTTACTCACAAAGTAATGATTTTTGACTATTGAAAATATGTGTCCATATTACCTATATATTGGGGTTCCTATTGCACCCAGTCAAAAGTGATAATTACATTTACTTTTTTTAATAGAAAGTGACAAAGTGGACCATTTTTTCCCAAGCCTGGGGTAAAATGGTCCATGGCACGAAGTACTATGAACCACAGGTAAAATTTAAAAAGTTTATTAATGTAGTGTGTTTTTTAATAGTATGAAATGTAGAATATTATATTTGTTTATATATGTCTTCAATTCCTATAAATAATGTACTTTAATGAACATTAAAATTAGAAAATTATACACCAAAAGATTTTTGCGTCACTGAAAGTCTGTTGTTTTCTTCTGACTCTAACTAAAGCGGCTTTATTTTTGTTTTTTATTTATTTATTTTATTTTTTGCTTCTCTTTCAATAATCTTTAGTACTGGTGTATCAGTTAAAATTTGTTAATGCAATTTATTTATTTAGTTGTCGCCTTGGGCAAGGAAGCTATCAACAAGGGGCGCAATTCGAAGGTACTATTTTTAAATGGGAATATTTCACTGGGAATGTTTCACTTAGTGTTTGAGATGTACTTCGTTGTATAAGTATTTATTATATAATTTTCCACCATATCTGCTTCATATTTCTAAATTATCTGCTTATATGCATAGTTCGGGCTAAATCTAATAGTTGATTTATTATGGTTTTCCAGTTTAGGTAATTTAGAATTTTTATGCCTTTTTACATAGCGTGTAAGAATTGTTTTCCAAATGCCTGATACCTTGGAGGCTGAACAAATGGGTTTTTTATCATCCACAATCTTTTATATTCCCTGCTTCGTAGTTGATTTTTTTCTTTTTTTACTTTACATTATCTGTGAAACTGTTTATATATATATATAATATAGATGTATTATTACTTGTTAATTGCATTATTTAATTCAATTCATTATAGCTGTATTATATTTGTGAAAATATAAGAATACAAAAGTAATTGAATGCTTATTAAAAATAAATAAGAAGAAATCTCAAAGTAAATTGCTTGCTTATTCATCTTTGAAGACATAATAGATCTAAGTAAGGTTAACATTGAAATTTTTATGTATAATTTAGAGCTAACGCTTCAAAAATGTAGATTTCGTAAATCAGTTTATTATGATAGAGAACTGGGGTAATTGGACCATGGTCCCCCAGTTCCTCGTGGTCCATTTTATCCCATGTGGAACACTGACAACAAATGATTAAAAAAAAAAAATAATAATAATAATAACAAATCTTTTTTTTAAATATTTTAGTTGGATTAAATATAATAATAGATGACCTTAGCTCTTTATTGTGCTGAATAGCCTCTTCCATATCATAATTCTTGAATAAGAAAAAGAAAAAATGTTTAGTTAAAAATACTTACTTTTGACCACCGCAAACTAAATTTCTCGAATAAAATGGCTGAATTGTCAGTTAGGCATGAAGTTGCTAGATAAGTTTCATCACTGAAGTGCTGTTAACTATGTACCAAAATACGAACCATAAAAATAAAGAAATAAAATAAATAATAGGGGGTGGTCCATTTTACCCCGGTCTCTCCTACTCTTTGAATATGTCGCCTTTTTAGTTTAGTAAATAATTTTTTGAAAAAATAAATTTAAATATTTCATTTAGAGATCCAAACTTAAAGTCCTAAATTTAATAATGAAATAAAATACTTAAATTATTATTATTATTATTATTATTATTTTTTATTGCTCACTAAGCTAAAAAGGCAACATATTCAAAGAAACAGTAATATTCAAAAAACAGAATTTGAAAAACTTCATTTTTGAATGAGAGATCTTTATAAAATGAAGCAACAAAAACTCCTTGTGATAACACGGGAAAAGAGAAAGGGGTCTGACTGATGTACAAGCCTTAAGAAAATTCTTTGGAACTACTGTTATCTTTCTATATCAGTGGATTCTAAAGACAATAAAAGTATTAGTTTAATATTTTACTAAATATCAAAATGTTATATACGAATTTCTGATTCTTTAACAATAGCTTTAAAAAAAAAAAAAAAAAAAAAAATGGAATTTTTTTTCCCCCGCTAGAAATTGAATATCCCTTCGTTTATTTTAAGAACCGACCTTAAAATATTTAAAATGCAAACTAAACTATTCATGTTGCATCTATTCGGGATATTTGAACAGTTATAGTTGGAATGCCAAGACAAGTCAAGGCAGTCTTTAAAGTTCTGCTTAGAAGAGAAACTTTCCCCGGCCACCTCCTCCTTCACCGGAGCTGCAAAATTTACTTCTGGTAAAAAGTGACTAAACTGAATACTCAGCGGAAATCATATCTAAGAAAATATCAGAGATGTACATAGAAAATTTTGCACAGTGGTTTGCTTTGTCGCGCTGTTTGCACATTATTTGTCGTATTGTTTGCACATTTTGCATAGTAGAAATTGTAAATATTCATGATTACTCTTGCCCTTTTTTAAAAGGAAAAATTGTAATGCTGCTTTCATTGTACAATTTTACAGTGTACTAAAATTATACTTATTTAAATTTGAGATTAAAAATATAACTATGCACCCGAAGATAAACCTTCTGACAATTATTATCATTTATGACCTTCATATTTCAAAAACAAGCTACAAATCCATAATTATATAGTTTTGAATTATAAACGCATTGTGGAAAAAGACTACAGCCCAGAATATCCGTCAGGCGGCGGTCAGATGGTTAAGCAATGCTGGTTAGACGAAGAGGAAGGGTTTAATTTAAAGTATGTAATGATCTAAATTTGGTTTATTTTTATCAACGTTTTTCAGATATTTAATATAATATATATGTAATTGAAATATCAAATTTTACATATTTAATATATATACATATCGACTTCTTCCATAGTCTTTTTGTCTCCTCCGTGGAGGATCAAAATTGTGATGGCATGTCTTCGGACCACACTTAGGGGTGAGTCTCAGAACATCGCCAGTTACCCGTAGTATACTACTAGTGCGACGTGTAATAGCCATTCAGCCTCAACTCTGTCTTTTTGATCCACATTCCAAGAAAAAGACTGTTGATCAAAATATTACTCTACAGGATATTTTAAGAGTCGAACGAATTGGTTCCATTTGATTTTATACTTGAATATAGAAAATAGTGTTTATAGCAAGTTCGATGCTCACTATTACGCGACTTTGTGAATTGTTAGCAGTTTATCATTTGATTCACAGAGGGCGAGAGTTGAAATTTTTAGTGGGTATTATCATTACTTTCAGTGCCAAGTTTGAAAAGAGACCTTACTCCTGCTTCTCTCTCTCTCAAGAACAAACTCATTGCAGTAAGGTGAAGAACATGCTTCCCGATAAAACTCAGAGCAGACGTCACTTCTTGGTATAAATTTAGCTTTCTTTCCTTAACAGTCAGACACTCAAACTTCGGAATGCAGATATAGCCTACCGTAGAGTTTAAGGGGTGTCGAGTAGGTACTAAGATGGGAACGAAACTATCTTTTTAATACAATACAACAGTAACCAAAATTTATGAAATTAAAAAAAACTATCAAAAACGTTTTCATTTCTTACATTGCATTGCAAAGAATGCTTTGATAAAAAATAATAATAATAAATAATAATAATAATAACACTTTGACAAAATAATAATGTTTATCATGGTTCGGGATAGATGGTCAATTAAATCTACAAACAGTCTATCAAGTCATGATTGTATGTTTTGTGATAAAGTATAATAGAATGCACTGTTTTACGATGCTGTTTAAGTGTGCTTCGTCTCTTTTAAATGCTTACAATAATTTGGTATTTTTGCCATTCTCTCTCTCTCTATCTCTCTCTCTCTTCGAAAAGAACATGGGATTAGATAACATAACTTTCTAAATTAAAAATTTCAGATAATTCATTTAAAATAATTTGAAGGTCATCTTGTGGTATAAATATATCCGTAATATATGTGACTTAGATCAACTGCATTTTGATTTAAAATGAAGGGTGGACAGTTAACACTGTATCAATATGTATACAGAGGTGATGTCCACAGAAGTGGCAAAAATTTCTTTTTTTCCTAAATAATTATGTTAAGAATACTATTTCAGGCTTGTACCATTTATCACAATTAAATAATCATATTTCATTAACATGGCATGTTGAATAAAAGACATTATATAACCGTAACATTAAGAAAAATAACAGAAGTGATATCACGAGATGAGTAAAAAACCAAACAGTGTAAACAGCAAGTACAAAAATATTAAACTTACTTACATTTCCAAAAGTGACTGCTTTTATTTTTATTACTTTCTCTTGCCCATATATATGGTAGAGAAAGTATTGTTTTTGGGTCAAATTTTCGAAATTGAATTTTTATTATATTTACACGTTTCGAGGTCCACTTAATCCAAAATCATGTTTTTATAGCTGTTGGTCTGCGTGTCTGTGTGTATGTCAGACTGTTATCAGCTTATTTCAAGAACAAATGCATAAAGTCCAAAATTGGTATTCTTAATGTGTTTCATATAGGGATGCTAAACTAAACTTTTCGTTGAGATCAAGCAAATGGTTCGTGTACAGGGACACCCAAGAGAATTCGAATACATTACATCTAAGGGGGAAATTGCAGGTAAGTAGAGTTTAACATCTATAGACTGCACTAAACCAAATTAAACGAACATACATTTTTTTATATGCGTAAAAATATGTCTCATGTAGAATATGGTAGGGAAATCATTCACTGTTCGTTTACAGGGCTACACAAAAGAACTAGATAAAAGTGCGACAGACAATAGTTGCAAATTGATGGAAGTGTATTTGAGGCTGGGCCGTGTGTTATTACTATAGGATTATATTTAGGTGCACTATGTGGTCTGTACGTAATCTTCAGAAGATATACAGGACTGCCAATATTTAAGTCATAAAATTCTTTTTTATTGTTAGTGAAAGTGTTTTACTATAATAATTTACCATGTCCAGGAAAGATGCTCAGAAATTGAAATTAATTTCTCATAGCCACATGGTAAATTATATATTTTTAAAGCTAAATATTCATCGCTTGGTTTTCTGTATATTTACACGTTTTGAGACTTCCTGAATACCGAAGTCAAAATTTTAACGTTTGATCTTTGTATGTGTCTCTTAGAGTAAATTAAAAACGAATAATTCCAAGCAATCCAAATGTTGTATTTTGAAGCTAATACTTTTGTTACTAGAAAACTTTGATAAGTTTCAAGGAATGTTGCGTCTGAAAGTTGTCTGAATAATTTTTAATGAACTTTTGAATTTAATAACAGATTTGAATTCTATATAAATGTAGGTAAATAATGAAACGGGAGGTTGAGAGGAGGACGGTAGCCCTCCTCACACAGAATTATTTGTCAAATAAAGCTGTTCTGAAGCCTAATTTGAGTTATTTTAACATAAATTTTCATAACAGTACTCATTATCTTACCATTTAATCACCAATCTGTATTTATAGTATTAAATTTCAGGGTAAGAGAAAGTCGTGTGAGGGACACACCAAATTATTTTTTAACTAAGAAAAGATAAATATCTCTATCTAGTGAGGTTTATATACACGTCTATTGAAATGGTACAAATTTTTGTTATAAGCTGTTTTTCTAAAAAATATTCCTTTTGGTATAAACAGAGTAAAATTCGCTTATGTGATATTAAATTCATAATTTTCTCCACACATACACTTACTTACTTCCTATATAGGATAAAATAGCCATAGCTTTTTAAATAACAGAATTGTGTTTGCGACAGTTCACAAAACCTTTTATATTATCTTTTGCAGAACCATATTTTTTTCTTTTTACGCGTTAAATTTCAATAAATTTTAAATAAATATCCAAAGAACATTGCAATTTTACCTGTAAAATGAAAAAAATAGTAACTTAAAAAAAATTTTATACGTTATTTTGAAAACTTGGAAGTGCAGGTTTACTGTAGAATTACCCAACTGAATTAACGTGAAACGCTTTAGTCTGATATATGCCACATTGTTGAGAGAGTGAATAACATGTAGTCTAAAAGTACATACTTTAAAAAGGTATTTTAAGCTCGTAATACCTTTCTTTAATTGTTCATTTTGATGATCAATTTCTGGATAACTAGTATTCTTCTGCAATCTTTTTTTTTTCCCCCTTTAGATAAGTGTACCGGTAGTGGACACTGCACCGATAGTGGACAAATTTAAATTTAAACTGTAAAGATAAGTTTTATAACTCATTTGTAGGGTCCTTTGATTTTAAGACTGATGTTACAATTCTCCACCATTACTAGTTTGAAATACGAAGATTTTAAATAATAAGCTCTAAAATGAAATCAATTTAAGTGAAACAGGGCAATCCTTTGTAAACTAACCGTTACTTTTTGATGTTTTGAATAAAACGATTATTATTTTTTTTTTTTTTTTCCCTTTGTATTTGCTTATTTCGAGATGATTTCTGTAGTGTTTGTTTTCGTACGTCTATAATAATATGCAAAAATTATTTATGGTATTTGTATTTATTTATTTATTATTTGTTATTATAATATTTCTATGGATGTCCACTATTGATACAGCAATATGGCATGTGGGTCATTTGATTTTTCAGGGAAAAACCATTAGTGGATACAGACATTAATGTCGAAGGTGTTGACACAGACCTGTATTCTCGCAACAG
This sequence comes from Salticus scenicus, assembly GCA_963930645.1. Taxonomy (NCBI): domain Eukaryota; kingdom Metazoa; phylum Arthropoda; class Arachnida; order Araneae; family Salticidae; genus Salticus; species Salticus scenicus. Next base: position 87,167,165 of record OZ005648.1, read on the forward strand.
CAGAAATTTAATTCACTCAAAATGAGATCGGAAATCTCGAGACGCTCGTATGGGGTTTTAGTACCAGGTTTTAGGATGAGGTTTTAGGACGTTACGGTTACAAAGTTCTAAAACTATTTCTTTCTTTCTTTTTTTTTTTTTTTTTTTTAAACCCGAAATGAGACCGCATAATTCCAGAAAATATTTGAAAATCAGACCACGATAACCTAGTCATTTCTAATATTATTACGCATAAGGGAGTGATTGAAATGTTATTTATAAGTTTAGACACGTGTAAACAAAACACTTTAAGCATTGCAATTGGAAAGTGTCATTGTTCAATTTATAATTTGTACTTATTTTTCAGTTTATGATATACGTTTATATAATATACTGCTTCTTTTAATGCATTAATGCAACAGATAATATATTTATTTCATAAAATATGTATTTTATAGAGATTTGCATTTTCTTGCACGTTTTCTGTAAAAATTCAGAGGTTTCCTCTACTGGAACAGACAAATGTTCATTACTAGAGCGTTTTAAACTCTCTGTAGAAATGTTTTTTGAGATATAAAAATGCTTCAATTAGCATTTTGCATGGCACGGTCATGCACAAAAAGAAGTTAATTGAGGTATCGAACACTGGTTATAGTTTCAGTATCTAAAATTAAAAACAAATACACAAGAAATATCCAAAAAAAAAAATCTTTATGGTGTCCACTACTGGCATAGTAGGCTTAAACATAATTAATATTTATATTGAAAATTTTCACTGACTTTGTTAACTTAAAAAATTCTCTTTGGAGAATTTTTCAACAAAAAAAGGAGAGCAAAACCCAAAATTAAAAAATAAAATAAAAGGAAATAAAATTATATATATATATATATATATATATCACTTAAAATATATAATAAAGTAAAAACGTTACACTTCTAATCTCTTTCAGTGAATTGTTGTAAAGTAAGGGAAAGAAAAATCGATAAAAGTTTTCTCTGTCAAGGTTTGGTTGGCTTCAGTTGATAAAAATATTGATAAAAAAAAATGCATTTGACTAACGGCATTAGCTAACTTTTATTTAGTTGACATAAAGGAAGAAGACACATTTACAGTACACATTATTGCAGTATATTGCCAGATTCTATTTACGTGTAAGCGGTATTCTTATTTAAATAATTAGAATTAATAAATTAAGGATATACCTTAAATATAAAAAATATTCTACTCCACTCACTCAAAGAAAAGCTGAAAAAGAGCTATTCTAAACACATAAATTTCATTTGTTTTTATTAAGGAATCTTAAATCGTAATGATGCCGTATCATATATACTAATAAATATACGTTTTCCTTCTTAAAAGTAATAATTTGAAAATTATTTTAACTTGATTATAAAAAATTTCTAAATTCAAACTTAAATTGCTTCTTATTTCAATTTCATGAGTACATTTTGTTTAATTTCTAAAAATTTCGATTTAAATTCAAAGAAAATTGATTATTTTCATTTAAAAATAACTTTTAAATATATATATATATATATTACAATTTAAAAATAAGTAAGAAAATATTCATAATTTTTTCTTTTTAAACCTTTATTATAAGGTAACTTTCAATTAAACAAAAAACATAATTTTCTTTCTAGATCTATTATACGTATTGTTTTCAATAAATTTTTGAAATTCCTTGTTTGAATTCATATTTATTTTTTATTTATCGACATTAATTAATGGGTATTTATTTGTTATTTATTTTTGAAAAAATTATCATTTCTAAAAAAAATAAATCCAAGCACGAATGATGTGTTTTAAACAGCTGGTTATTAATAGCAGTTTTGGATCGCGGTGTAAACAAAATAGAAAAATTCCCGAATAAAGAAATAAGGGCAAAAACAAATTTTTCTTATTTCTTTCTTCGTTACCGCTTTATATATTATTTTCCTATATTCCATGTAATACATATAGCTATAACACTTTCATAAAAAGGGTGAAAAACAACAGAAAATATGATTAAAACATTGAATAAATAAACAACAAAAATTCACAGAAAAAGATTTATTAATTAATTGACGGACCATTTTCGCAGATAGAAAGTGAAAACTCGGGTTTCCCTTTCAAATATTACGTTAGAAACTGTTTTTGCATTACTCCTTGCTTACGCTCTCAAGATTATAAAGTTCTCTCCTGTATTTATTTATTCCTGTTTTGTAACTATGAACTTTTAGTTTTTTAGCAGAATATTTATTATTATTATTATTACTTAATTTATTCGTTTTTGCATTCGATACTTTTAATGTTTATTTATTTATTTTATTTTATTTTATTTTATTTTATTTTATTTTGTAATAGTATTATCATGGTTTTATTTCCTGGTTTCTGAATATTATAAAAAATAATAATTATTATATTATTATTATTATACACACATACATACACCGCAGTGCAACGATATTTTAATTTAAGTCTAACAATTATTGCAGTTTTACGTTCGTAGTAGTTAAAAGTATTTCAAAATGTATCTACATGCAATCTAACGAAAGAAATTCATCTTGTTACTGATGAAAAGAAAAAAATGTCTAACATTTTTAAAGCAAAAAACGATTTTTTAAATTTGTAATATAAAAATGTTTTGCATATTACTTTAAAATAGTTGACAGTGTTAATTAAGTTATTCTTTAATAAATAATATTCAAACATATGACTACGTAGAACATTTTCCTTTTGTGAAAATGTGCTACATTTAACAAAGTAAAAGGGTAAAAAACTCCCATTTTCATGTATGATTTTTTAATCATGTAAATAGTTATATGTATATATATAAACTTGAGAAAAATAAATACACCAATACCCATTTGCAAACTTACATATAAAGATTTTTTTTTTTTTTTTTTACGAAGAAAGGAAGTCTTTTAAATACTAATTACTTTCACAAATTAATTATTTGAGCAATACACCACAAAATCTTACAAATATATATTAAGTTCTTTTAAAAAGCAATTTTTTTTTTTTTTTTTTTGAAAAATAATTAAGTATAAAGAATTGTCTAATAAAAAAATTCTAGGAGTTATTGTTATTACTATTATTGTTATTATTATTATAAAATTAATGTTAAAATCAAGCTTAAAAAATATTATTTATGGTGTTAACTTGAATGAAATACTTTTTGCATGTTTTATGATTTTGTAAAAAAATTAATTATAAACAATAAATAATTATAAGTTAATAAATATTAAAATCATACATGTATAAAAAATAACTTTTTGCGAAGAGTAAATTCTATATTAGGATGTATATGTCTGTGAATTTAAGTTAAAACGAATAAAACATTCAGAAACATAAATCATATTTTCAATATTAAATTTAAACATAAAAAAAATAACAAAAGATTTCCCAGACTGATATGTGGTTTTAAAAAGTTATTAAGATTTTTTGTGCGTTATATAATTTTTTCATTAACAAGAAATAATTAGAAATTCTGGCATAAAATTCTAAAATTATGAATAATAAAGGAGAGGTTAGTTTCATTAGAAAAATTTCCAGTGACATAGTAGATGAAAAAATTATAATTAGTTATTTAAATAATTTATAATAATAATAACCTTTAAAATATTTATATATATATATTGTTGGAATAATAAAAAAAAATTAAAAAGATGCCTTACATTTAATATGAATAAAATATTAATATGAATTAGAGATTTAGACCTGTTGTAAATTGTTTCATAAATAAATAATCTAAGAAAATCAAATAAAAATTACAGAATTATTTTAGAATAATATATTATTATCGGGTTTCCAAACGAAATAAACTTTTGAGAGAAAAAAGAATATATTGATTACGAAAAACATTTTAAAAAGATAGTTTTATATTTTTTAACAACAAAGGCTAAACTGTATTTTAAAAGCTAGAAAGAGTTTTTTTTTTTTTTTTTTACTTATTGTATAGTGTACAATATTCAAACATTCACACTTTTATGCAAATTATAGTTTAAGTAATAAAAAATAATCCCTAAAACTTTTAATTACGCATTAAAAATAAAATAACTACCACATATGACGTTTTTGTCGGTGTAATTTTGTACAATACATATACGTTTAAATAATTCGAAAAAATTATACTATCTACCAATAAGTATTTGGACACTTTCGAGTTTACACGTTTTTTCAAATATCTAGAAAAATTCTTCAGGAAATATATTGAAATTTTAGGTATATGAAGACCATGTTATACCTCATATATTTCAGCAAAAGTTTTGTCCTGAGGAGAAAAAGGTAGCTAGTAAAAAATTAAACAAATATCAAAATGTGTTGGATCACCCTGCAAAAAGTAATGCTTGAGATGCGTTTTGGCTGCCACATGTGATTATGAGGATTCTTGTAATTATCTGTACGAATTTTTATAAGTCTACCACATATATACATGGAGATATAACGATTTCTTTTAAAAATTGAAATAAATAAATAAATAAAAACACTTTTTTAATTATAACACGTATTAGACCCCGTGAAAAGGCATTTTAAGGAAACTTAGCATACTACATTTGACACAACATACTGCAATCAGAAAGCAAAAATTTTAAATAAATACCTTACGAAATATGAGTTATTTTACTAAATATTTTTTTTACTACGCATGCGCAAGATTTAGTAAAATTTCATTTGCATATTATAATATTCAATAGTATTGAGCTATTCTCAATAATAAGTATTGAGCTACTTATATGAAAATCCCAAACAAATATCGTGCAAGTTCAAAAAAAAAAAATATATGAGAGATAGAATAAACAGAATTTCAGTTCCTTTAAAAAAAAAAATTAAAAAAAAAGGAGGGGGGTGGTGATATGGGGTTTTATCAATATTTATTTACAATTAACGAACACTGTATTACCACTGGGCATTGATTGGATCAAAATAAAAATGTGAGTAAAACCCCTTATATTAGTTTAGCTTTGATTTTGAGAGAACTGAAATTCTGTTCATTTTAACTCTCATAATTTTTTTAAATTTACACAATATTTATTTGTAGTTTTCATATAAGTAGCTCAATAATTTTGGCTATTAAATTCTGCAAATGAAATTTCGCTAAGTCTTGTGCATGCGCAGTTAAAAATTATTTTGTAAAATTGCTCATACTTCATAAGATATTTAAATTTTTTGCATTCTGGTTGCAGTAGCTTGTGTCTAATATATATAATACTAGCAGACCCGGCCACGCGTTGCTGTGACTAAGTTATACGTTGAATTATACGGCTGTAAACTATTTAGTACAGTTAAATTATTATTTACAAACAAAGACGAAAACGTTGTAGCCGATGTAAAAACCCACAGGGTTGAGATTTGAAACTTAGGTCAAAATTTGGAAGCGATTGATAAAAATTTTCGTAGTGTTGATATTAAGCACAAATTAATTTTATTGTAGGGTCCTATACATTTTAATGGAGAAGTGATATATATTATTTCTAATGCTACTTTGGATAAAATTGCTAAAATGACTAATATATAAATTAAATTCTATTAAAATTCTATTAAAATAAAAGTATAAAAGAAACAGACGATTTTAAAATCAATTTTTATGGAGGAGTGAAATATAATATATGCTATAATGGATAATTTTACTATTAAATGACCTCATCATTTTAAATATTTTAAAGAGGGCAACAGCTGTAGTTATAAAAGGGAAAACAATAAGGCTAAACCAGAAAAATAAGTAAATTTGATAAATATTTTAAAACTTTAAAATTGGAAATCTTATGAAATATTGGACATTTAAAGTAAATACATGTATCATTTTAAATACAAAAAGATTTTGGAAAAGTTTAGTGTATTTTAACGAAGTGATGAGAAGTTTTTGAGTATGTTAAAATTTTAATAGTAAATTCAAGTCAATAAAGATGGGAAACATTGAGGATTAAGATAAGAATAATTATAAGATTTAAAAAAAAAAAAAAAAAAAAAAAAAAAAACTTTTTATATACCATGCTTTTAAATTTTAATATACTAATAATATACAAATTAAAAGGAAAATGATAAATATTCTATCATAGTTTGAAGTCAAATTTGTTTTCAAATGTCTAAATAAAATATCTGATGTAAGATACTAATATTTTGCAGCGGAATAGATTTCATTTCTGTCATCCTTGGCGAAAAAAAAATAATATCGCCAAATTATCTGGCGAAAATATTTAATTCCTTTCAAAAATCATGGTTATTTTAACAACTTATATTAAAAGAGTAATGAATAATATGAAACAATATTTCGTACAATACATATTACATGTCATACATACGTACAATGAATAATACATATTACATTTCGTACAATGCATACATCTGGCATGTATATTTTCGTGTTACGCTTTTGATCGCCAAATAATAATAATAATAATAAAAAAGCCAAGGGCGACAGAGTTTAAAAATTTAAAATTAAAATTTTGTCAATTTGACAGCAAAATAATTCAATCTAACACCCGCGATAACTAATACATATCTATACCCAAATATAAGGATTAAAATCGGGAAATAAATTTCCTCGAATTTTAATAATTTCTTACAAAAAATCCAGTGGGCAATTAACATAGGAAATCTTTTTCTTGGCTGCACAGACGGTCAGTGAGTCACACTTCGCTTGCGTATAGAACTCATAGATATAGTATAGCATATATAGAATAGAGTGATCATTGGGGAGAAAAAAGTTATTCCTTTTCATTTGGGAAAAGACGACGTTTTTACCAAAATATGGCCGTCTTTCCCCGAGTGAATACACACGGGAATACATACTAATATTTTAGCAAATAAAATTTATGAATAATTTATTTGCTAAAGGGGAATGGAAGACTCCAGATACAGTTTCAAATTCATATTTCTTTCTTTCTTTTCTTTTTCTTTCTTTTTTTTTTTTTTTTTTTTTTTTTCAATACCACTTAATGGCTGTTTCCAAAGCTTTTATTTTTTATCTTTTTTCGGCATCAAAAATCTTTCTACGATAACATGGGGATGAGAGATCTATATATATTACTATATCTATGATAGAACTGCATTAGCACTTTATCAATGTGTATAAAATCTTTAAATTGATTATGACGTCAATTTTCGTGAGATGCATAATTTAACTTTTTATAATTTTTTAACGTTCACGTTTGATTAAATGTATTTATTTTTATGTCGAAAGAAAATGAACTCGTATTTTTTTTTTTTTTTTTTTTTGGCAACAATTAAATTAATGGAACTCACAGATATTTTGGAGCAACTTTAATAAAGGTCTATAATTAACAAATAATTGCAATAAAACAATATTGTGACAATAAATTGAGATAAAAACTATCCTATCTCTCAAGTTGGATCAAACTGCACACAGTGTGCAAAATTTCATCAAAATCAGTTCCTTAGTTTAGGAGTTTACCCCGGACAAACATCGTGACACGTAATTTATATATATATACAGATTAAATTATAAAGTTTTGATCAATGAAGCACAAATAAGTAAAAAACAGGATTAATTTCACTGTATTATCTTCATTATAATATGAATTCAATTTACACTTCAGTCTAAGTAACACGTGGCCGGCTATGCTAACACCAAAAATTTAAAAAGTGGAAATAATTGAATTATACGAAATTTATTAATAGGTTAAAAAGTTGAAGATTCTTTGTGTAGATGGCAGCACCAAATATATTTCAGCTTTCATTTCAACCCAGTCGAAAGGTATCGACATCTGTTAGAATCATTTGGAGTTAACAGATAATTGTGACTGTCAAATAATAACATACAAATAATTAGCAATAAATTAAAATTGCGACTATAATTTGAGATTTAAGCTATCCTATCTCTCAAGTTGGATCGAACTGCACATGGTGTGCGAATTTTATTATAATCGGTTAAGTGGTTTAGGAGTCCATTGAGGACAAACATTGTGACACGAGATTTATATATATTAAGATGTGAAGTTTCCTAAAAATGGCTTTTCACTGGGACTAATATCTTATGTGTTATAATTAAAATAAAAAAGTGGTTTATTTATTTATTTATTCATTCATTTATTTTTATTTATTTTTATTTATTTATTTATTTATCTTTTTTTTTTTTTTTTTTTTTTTTTTTGCTATTTTTTAAGGAAATCACTATATCTCCATGGATACATATGATAGTCTCATAAAAATTCATACATATAATTACAAAAATCCTCATAATCATATACTATTGCCAAAACACATTTCAAACATTACTTTTTACAGAATGATTCAAAACATTTTAACTTTTGTTTAACTTTTTACTGGTCCTCTTTTCTTCTTCAGGTCAAAACTTTTGCTGAAATATGTGAGGCATATTTAATAAAAAATCACCACAAAACTGGCGTTGTAAAAAATATTACTTACAAACTTTGAATAAACACCATAGAATGCAATTCACTTGCAACAATTGTTTCGGGTCGAAAAACACACGACCCTTCATTAGGCGAACAAAGTAAGCACGAGTGCCTTTGACTGCTGCACTCGTGCTTACTTTCTTCGCCTGATGAAGGGTCGTGTGTTTTTCGACCCGAAACAATTGTTGCGAGTGAATTGCATTCTATGGTGTTTATTCAAAGTTTGTAAGTAATATGTGAGGCATAACCTGTTCTTTATACTCCCAAATTTCAAAATAATTCCTAAACAGCCTTTTCAGATATTTTATAAAACGTCTAAATTCGAAACTGCCATAATACTAATTGGTAGACAGAGTATTTTAAGAAGAAATTTTTATCAATAATTTGAAACTGCCAACTTGAATTACCTTTAGAAAAAAAAAAAAAATATATATATATATATATATATATATATATATATATTTTTTTTAAGTAATAGCAGTAATTTTCAAATACATTCTGTTAAAAAATAATAATAATAATTTATGTAATAAATAAATAAATAAAAATACTCTTTCGAAACAAATATCTTACTAATAACTTAAAATCCCATTCATCAATATTATTAATGCAGAAACAATAAAATGGAAGGATTTACTAAAATATTTTAGTAAAAACCAAACTATACAAATTGAGGAAAATATAAATGTTTTTTTATTCGGTGTTTTCAATAATTGTTTTTAAGTTTTTAAAAATTAAAAAACTGAATCAACATTATAAAAAAAAGTAAATATTGCTTATGGTTAAATTCTATAACTAAACATAAGCATGCTTTTACACAAAAAAATTTCTATAAATAGAATACATTTTAATAATTAAAATTGTAAATAGAAAAGAGAGAAAAAATAGCACCGTGTCAACATAAATTACTATCAGCAGAGATTTTTTAAATAAAAGTGCTTATGTTATTTAAATTAATAAAACAAACTTTCAAATAGCTTTTCCTTCTAACACCTAGTTTATCGCAGTGTTAAATGAATAAAATCGAATGCGCCTATATATTTCAACATACCTAAAACAGTTTCTTTGAAAAGAAATATTATCATATTTTCTCTTTCGACACATTTTATGAACATCTCTCCTTTTTTCTACGATTAATTACCGAACTTTTGAAAGGAAGTATTTTTTTTTTTTTTTTTAAGTATTAAATTGTATAGTTTACATACGAGTTGTATCTCAAAACAAAATTAAATAAATATTTTACTTTAACTTTGCCGTTTTATACGTTATTACAACATCACGCCTCAACTACGGAAAGGTTTTTAATGAGGCTATCACTAAAATAAAACTGGATGAACAATATACAATTTAGGCTATTTTTAACTTTATTTATTATAGAATTTAAGTAGATAAACTGTAAAAAGTGAAATTTTGTTCATATTTTTCATGTAAAATTGCATTAATTTCGTGGAATTTCATTTTGAATAAGATATAAAATTGGAATCACTAAAATTAGATCGTATTGGTGAAGTTGTAATTAAATGCCTGAGTTTTATTGATTAAAAAAATAAATAAATAAATAAAAAATAAAATATTTTAAATGCCTTATTTAGAGGTAGAGGGTTGTCCCTAACCTAACATTTTTTTTTCCTTGTTTCAATTCGAATATCGGAAAAAAATGTTTAATTTTAAATAGTGTCAAATTGAAGGTTCATTTTCCCAAAGTTACATAATTAAATTGCATCTTTAATTTTGATCGATTAAAAACCAGCTGGATTTTTTAAACTTTAAATCTGCGATCGAGTATCATTCGAATTTCGCTTAAAAGAACTCATAAGGGTACTTCGGTGATCCAGCCGAACATTGTTGATAACATTGAATCTAATGGTGGGATAATTACTTTTTGTTGTTTGTAACATTAAATATTAAAACAAAATATGTGTGACAGATTATAGTTAATATATTATACAGATTTTAAGAACTACCTAGCATAATTGTATATTGGAAATATATTGTGATATTCTGATAATTTATTTGAATTTTTCAAATCGAATAATCTTTCTTTTATATGAATGTCTCCATTTTTTTCTATAATAAATCAAATGAAAAAATATAACCAATACATTTCTTGGTATAAAAAGACTTTCTTACAAATTTGTTTACTAAATTATTGTTTACAATTTTTTTTTCTACTTTTGTATTTCACAGAAAATCTTTAATATATATATATATATATATATATATATATATATATATATATATATATATATGGTTTATTCGAAATCATTTAATATCTTCTTAATTTATACTTTAAAAATGTTCTTGCAATTTAAAATGTAATATATTGCGCATATTTAAACGTCTACTACAGTAATAATATATTATAAATTTTAACAAGTCTGCTTAATTTTGAAATAGTATGTTTTAAAGAGCAAATAATATAATCATAAATAAATAAATACATCTTTTTTATCATGAGATTTTTTTTTTTTTTTTTTTTTTTTCAGTCATCTGATGTATATCAAGACTAAGTACTGTGGAAAATAAGACAAAATATATATCGATTCTATAAATGATTTTATTATTGTTGTAAAAATAATGTAGATGACAGTTAATAATACGATAAAATAGTTTAAAAAATCAATTCTATTATGCAAAATTAAAATGAAATTCGTTGAAATCACTCGAGAAAAATTCAAAAAGCATCTATAAATTGTACCTGTGATACAAAAGATTAAAAATGACATAAAAAGAAATAGAAAGCGGCTACACAATTCTAAAATACTTTATATTTGTGTCAGAAATCTTTGCTACTTTTTACTGTGCTAATTTAAAGTAAAAATAAATAAATAGTGATAATATGATGCGTTTTAAGTTAGCAAAATACTCTACTCGACCCTCAATTTCATAGCTTTTATGAATTTCACAAAACTGTATTTCTGATTCTAAATGATGAAAAGAGGCCATCAGAATATTAAAAAAATTTTTAGTTTTATGGAAAATTTGAAATTATTGATTCGTTAACTTTTTTGTTTCTTTAATTCCCCCCCCCCCAAAAAAAAAAAAAAATAAATAAAATAAAAAAATAAAAAAATAAAATAAAATAAAATAAAATAAAATAAAAATAAACTTCAATAGTAATTCTAAAGGTATGAGTAAGTACAATATAATATTTAAGATTAAGAAGTTATTTAAAGTAATCATTCAATAAATTTTCGTTTAAAATTACTTTTAAAAAATCTGAAAAATAATTCTTTATAATTAACCCAAATTTTATTCAATTAAAACAAAATTGTAAACAAGTAATAGATAAATAGTATTTTCAAACATTTTTTTTTTTTTTTTTTTTTAATGAAAAGATGGATTCATTTTGCATGTTTTAATGAGGAGAAATAATAATTTAAAAATAATTTATATACATTCATTTTCTCTTTGGATATAATTAATTACTTTTAAAGTACCATTCTAAAAATAATTGAAAGTTTTCTTATTATTTTTACCACACCTTTATTAAAAACGGGGCACACTTTCACCACTGTTTTTTATCGATTAATTTTGGTTTACAATAGCCAAATACTTCTCATTAAAAGTAAAGTGAGAAATTATTTTACCATGTTTCTATTAACTCGCTTTCTTGTTTGTTTGTCCAGTACAAATCTTGCAATCGATTTTTAACTAACTTCCCGACTAGCTAGACATTTGAAACTTTTAGACTAGCTCAGAACACGATGACAACGCAATACCTCGAAGCCCGATTTTTGAATTTTTGATTATTTTTCTTCTAATTAATTAAAATATGAAAATAATAATCTCCTAATAGCTTTAAATTATCCATTTAAATATTAGCTATAATTTAATTGTTGCCAAAAAAATTCACGAGTTCATTTTCTTTCGGCATAAAAATAAATATATTTAATTAAACGTGAACATAAAAAAAATTATAAGAAGTTAAATTAGGCATTTAAGTTTTATTTATAATTTAATTGTTGCCAAAAAAAATTACGCGTTTTTTTTTTTTTTTTTTTTTTTTTTTTCCGACAGGAAATTAAAAACATTTACTTAAACGTAAGAAATAAAAAATTGTAAAAAATTAAATTATGCATCTCACAAAAAATTGACGTCAATATCACTTATAGTGGTGCCTAATTCATATGTGTAAATTCGATTTTCAGAGACCAATAGATTCTCCGAAAAAGCATATTCTAATGAAAGCAATGAGCTTCTGTCATAAATAAGTTTAAAAATAATGTTAAAAAATAGTGGTATTGGTGTGGCCCAGTCTCAATCAGGTCTGGCCGTTTCTACTATTCCATAAAAAAGAAAGTTTTTTTTTTTTTTTTTTTTTAGTTTACTGAGCATTAGATAAGAATGTTTAATGTATTTCAAAATTAATTTTTTGTTTGCTATTGGAAATTTTTGTTTTTAAAAGCCATAAAAAATTTAATTATATAAATTTTGATTGATCAAAAAGCAAAATTGAATTTTGTTTTCAATATAATTTAGTAAAATTATGTGAATATTAGTTAAATTATTTTATTTTGTTTTTAATTTCTTTCAATATATTTATAAAATATATCATAAAATTCTTAATATTCTATAATCGACTGAAAGTCCAAATCGACTCTTAAGAACGTTCTAATATCAAATAAAATTTACATTCATAAAATGATATGAATTTAAAATATAACGTTTCAAAAGTAACAGATATAATAACTTAATCAAAACGGAATTTCGATTTATAATAACTAAATGATAAACATATGCCAAAACCCCAATTAATCTTTTACAATTCTTCAACTGTTTAAGCAAATATGTAAATAGTTTCCACGACTTTCTTTTTTTCTTTCTTTTTTTTTTTTTTTTTTTTTTCTATTTGAAATTTTCGAAGACATATATATTTCCAAACACAAATTGAACACTTAACATCAATGTATCTTTAACAAACTAATGAAAATCCTTTAAAAAAGAAGAAGAAGACGATTTTTGTTTTCAAAATTCTTGAAATTCAGAATACTTGCAAATTATAGCTTCGGTGCTTTGACAAGCCTTAAATTAATATTTCCTAAACATTCAAAAAATTTTGTTCAGGTCGTATTGCTATTGTTGTTATATCTGAAGACAAAAGAAAGGGAGGCGGTATGAGAGAGAACATACGTGCCTGAAGCTTTATCGAAAACTTATTAAATCTCTATCATCATTGTGTTATACTTTCTCCTATATTTTTTCCCCTTATTAAAGAAGGCACTTTTCTTTTTTTTACGAAAGTATAAAATAGTTTACGCATTTTACAATTATTATTATTTAATTACTAATTACTTAAAATTATTGTTATTTAATTTATGATTATTTTCTTACTCATGTATTTAGAAAATTAATATTTTTGGTCACATTCAAAAACAATTAATATTGATTTGATACAGATCTATTTACATTGTTATGCAAATGCATCACATTGTTTGCATTGTTGTGATTTGTATTATTATCTATGCATTCCAAATTGAATAAATATAAGGATTAATTGCAAATATTAATTTTAATTAAATTATTATATTTATAATAAACATTTATCTAGCAAATATAAATACATTTAGAAATTATTTTCTTACAGTTAATTAATATATATATATATATATATATATATATATATATATATATATGTATATGTATATAAAATAAGCGATTTTTTTCGGCATTGAACTTGTGATTTTTCCTGTATAAAATGTAAGATACTTCTAATTTCACTTTTTTTTTTTTTGTCTAGATCATTTACTGAATGCTGCTTTAATAAAGATACATGGCGATGATTGAGGGGTGGTAGGAGGATAAATATTATTAACTTTTTAAACTTAATAATAAAAAAAATACTTATGTTCAAATACCTATTACATACAAAATTAAAAGAAAAATTAAAAGTTTGTATATATATATATATATATATATATATTTATAATTGCGAACTTTAAATTCTGTTCGTTTTTATAAAACAAAACATGTTGTAGACCACACATATTTTGAAAAAATTGGCGAAATATGTTATCACAGGAAAGACTATCCTAAGCTATAATTATCTATATACAACTTTTATTTTTATGTTAAATGGTACATAGGAGTGGGAGGGGCGGGGGGTTAAAAATTTTACCTTCAAATTACTCTATGTGAGGAAATTAATTTTTTTTTTTTTTCAAAATGTTATAAAAACACTTGCTTAAGGCATTTCCTTTGATCCCTCAGCAAACTACCTCAGCGTGATACATTAATAAACTACCCTGCTGTATCATTTTTTACCATGGAAAAAGTGTTGAGAAAATGAGCCTGGTTTTAGGGGGGGAAACCAAATTTTCCACCGTTTTACCTCATTCTACTCCATAAGAAATTTTTCCATGTGCACTTTTTTTTTTTCTTTTTTATGTTCATGTGATGTATCATTTGCATGTAATTCTACGCGCAAGGCTTATATCGGCAAAAAATTAGCTCTGTTATTTTTATGAAAAAAGTAAATTAAATTAAAATTGCACAATTATTCTAACAGTTTAAATAAAAGATAAATTCTTTCTTAACATACCTTAAAAATTACAAAAAGTAATTATTTTTCAAGTTATTTCAAAGAGAATATCCTTTTTTACTGATATTTCTAACGATCAAAGGTATAGGACCCCTAATAGTAAAATATATGCACACAAAAATAAATAAAAACATAGTAATTGAATAAATAAATAAAATAACGACATGATCATAGAAATATTGTAAAATTTTATATTTTTATTTACGAAAACTGATAGCTGTGTAAGCTTTGTTGTTTTAAATTTATTACTTAAAAAAAAAAAAAAAAAAAAAAAAAAAAAATGTTTATTTTAAGAAAAATATAGGCACTATCTTTAAATATAAAATTTATATATGTGACGTTCGTCTGATATAAATATATACATAATTAAATTTAGACAAAAAATATTGAAGTTGAAAAATAATTAAAGAGAAATAAAAATATATACCCTACCCGAATTGATTTTCAAAACGGAAAATCTAATATTTTATTTCATTTTTATATCACCACTATTTTTTCTAATTTTCTGTTATTGCTTTATAAATTTTGAATGCAAAAATTCATTATATAGTATGAATAGCTATAGAGTTGTTATATAAGAAATATTTTTTTTAAATGATGAAAAAAATAAGTAATGAAGATTTTGTTTTGATGTTAAAAATAAATTTGAAAGTTTATTAATTAAAAAAATAATAATAAATAAATAAACAAAGCAAATGAGTAGCTTAAGTTTATTTGTGTATATATATATTTAATAAACTATAACTTGAGTTTTCTAATTACATTGTACATCATAATCATTTATACTTTTCTATAAAGAAATGACAAAGAACACATTAATGTGTACGTATAATAAAACAAATAAAATACCATTAAGGCACAGTAAAATAACTGATAGATAAATTATAAAGAATGAACAATTAATTTTTTTTAAACGATTTTAATTTTTTATTTATTTATTTATTTATTTATTTTTATAATTATATAAGACTCTTTTAATTTATACATGAAGAAATGAAACATAAAAATGTATAAAATATTTAAAAATAAATAGGGTCAAGTCCTTTAAAAGTTTACAAGAAACCGTAGTGAAATAGTGATAGTATAAAATACTAAATGAAAAACTGAGAATTTAAAAAATGATAAATTATATAACGTTTTCCATTCTATGACTTTTTATAGAATAGTTTAACTTGAAAAATTTGTGATTAAAAATTTTTATAAGAAAAAAGAAAAGACCAAAAATAATGAAAATAAAACAGTGTTGCATTATTTATTTATTTATTGAATTATTTTATTTATTTATTGAAAGTTATTATATAAAAAATTGAAAGTTAGAAGAAGTATCATTAAAAAAAAAAAAAAAAAAAAAAAAAAAAAAAAAAAAAACTCGATATAATTTTGGAGAAATAATATATATTTTTTTTATTTAGTTTTAAGACTTTTATACATTCAAAAAGGTGGAAAATATACAAAAGTTTTCCATCCTTTACTAATAGTACAATAAATAGCAATATCCCTAAAGAACTTGACATATTGCCAGTGTATCTAAAAATAAAAATGTTTAGAATAAGCAAGAATTTTCTATCATGTTTTTCTTTTTCTTCTTCTTCTTCTTTTTTTTCTTCTGTTTGTGTGTGTGTGTGTAAGTGTGTGTTGAGAAAATCTTTAAAATATAGAAAATCAATTTTTAATTAATCTATTTAAAAAACAGTTGATTTTTTTTTTCTTTTATGTGGCAACATCTTTGCGATCATTCATTAGATGCAGAAAATACACATTAAGCTGCTGAAAGAAAAGCTTTTTCACTTTCTTACTTCTTGTTTTCTTGTTCTATTATTACTGCTGAATAAGTGCTAGTTCACTCAAAGTCTATTTTCACAGCGAAGACAGTAGGTTATAAGAAGAAGAAAAGAAATCAGAGGGGGAAAAGAACGTTCTTGGGACTTTAATTTCGTTAGTTATTTTCCATCGATACAAGGTGTCTTGTTAGAACGCTGAAAAGTTTAATATAGATTCTAAATTAAACAAATTCAAGTGTTAATTTGTAATTTTGTAATATAAAACTGCTAAAATTTATATTTTTATATTTTTAGCGGTAAAGTTTTACTTTTATTTCTAATAACATTATAAACCACCTATAACGATAACGTTTTCTTCTCCAATTTTTTAATTTTGAAAATATTAACAGAACAATTTTCGTTCTAGGAAGATGCTAAATTTATGGAAAAAAAAAGAAATTAATAAAAATAATTATATTAATAAAAATATATTTATTAATATATATATTTTAAATAAAATGCTGTTTATTTAAAAATTAATAATAATAATGTATATTAACAAACATAGGAGAAAATATTATTATACAAAAATCTGATATGAGATGTGATATATTTATGATTTGCTTCGGGAGAAATACTCTACGACCTAACAGTATTCCCTATTTTTGATACCTGTTTCACTGAGGTATATTAATAATATAATTGTACATTTTATGGAGACGAAATAAAAATAAATAAAAATATTTATATGATAATTTCTGTTAATTCATTTATTACAAAATGCAACCAACAAAATGCAACCCCTCATACCTACAAAATGCTTCTTCTTCTTCTTCTTTTTTTTTTTTTTAATTGCTATTACACATTTTTTATTTATTTGAAAATTATTCATGAATTGACAACTATTCAAATAATTTAATTTAAGAGTATAAATAAATAAATTAAATATTGTTAAATATTAATGTTGGACTTTTAACATAGATTCAAGATGAAAATGATGATAGGATCCCCTTTATTTTTGTTTTTTACAAGTATATTGGATTATTTGCTACGTGATGTAATGACTTTTTGTTTGAATTTTATGTCACGTAGAGAAATAACTTTATACTTATTTGAATTTCTTTTTAAAATTTATTTAATAAAATTCGCACCAAAAAATATATGCATTGCTCAAAATTATTAATATTAAAAAGTTTATGTAATAAACTGAGAAATAACAAAACAAAACATTAAGTGTTCCTACATTTTTAAATAAAAATGCAATGTACATATATTTTTTATAAATCCATAAGATTTGTGTGAAACAAATTAGCATTTAATTGTATATATATTTATATTATAATACTCAAATTTGAACTGTGAAATTATTTAAATCCAATTTTAACTATTTGTAAATTTTCAAATATTAATTTGCCATGAATAATTAAGAAATGTTTATGTTACACGCGTACATATGCACTCGAAGACCTCTAATATTGAATTGCGTGTGTTGTTTACTATTGCATCAATGTGATACTTATATGGCTCTCGCAATGAAGAATAGAGAAGATCTCTCTTTGCAAGAGAGAACTCATTGTGACAGGTAGAAAAACAATAAAGTTTCATCAAAGACATATAAACATTGTCACGTTATATAAATATTTTCTTTTTTACAGACAAAAAGCAAAAATGGGACAGTCCGCTCATCCGTAACAAACATATTTTTTGTGTTAGTTTACGTTCGATCAATTTTTTTCTTGGCTGTTCATTCCACGTGACCGGCAATATACATAAAAGGGGAGATGGAGGTCTGTCATTCAATACCTCTGTGAAATACGAGTCACTCGAAAGATGAAACAGACGTGTGATATGGACGCGCTTATGAATTTTAATGACGACGTTTCGGGCAAACGGAAAAAAAAATCATGCAATTGTCTGCTACTTACAATTTGGAATGCCTTCTAGGAGCGCTTCTATACAGTCCTGGGTGTCGGCTGGCAACGGAAGAAGACTCACGGCGGTCGACATGCTTCCAAGGCTCCTAAGTATTTTGTTTGTTTGTTTGAAGCCGATCTTTTCCCGTTTCTTTCTTTAAACGGTTTCAGGGCAGAAGCGGGCCCAACCACTCACACCTACGGGAGGTTTTGTCGGAGTTATTGGCTACGAAGTACGCATGTGCAGTTCGAATTTTTCATCTTATATTAGAAAGCTTTCACGAAAACATCACATTCTCTTTTCACACACTTTAACTCTTTCGTCTAAACTAAAGAGTATATCGCCAAAATCTTACACGGAAGAATTTTTACATTTGTGGTGTATTCAGAGAGTTCTTTTACACAGGCCGTGTTACCATGGGAACGGTTCAGACAGCCGACGATGGCGCGGTCTGGTGTGTACTAAGGGCATGATCCATTTCGACTGGGGAATCGGTGATGAGCAATTAGATCATCTGCTGGTTTCTCCGTATGCTCCGCACGTACAGTGGATGTTTCCTTCTCACACCCCGAATAATGGTTCATTTCTACGAAAATATCACGAGAAAAAACGGAAGGAGAACAAATCTGCTTAAATTTAGGAACTGTTTTTAAAAATGGTGTGAAGTTTTTTGAAGAGAAATGTATCGCTAATAATTTAAACTGCTGAATATTTATAAGTCAGGGATAGCAAATGAAAAAAAAAATTACCTTTCATTTTCAAAAGATGTTGGTGTTTAACGATAAATATAAATAAACTTAAATTTAGGATAAATATTTTAATTTATAAAGTTCCTATAACTAAAAAATACTTTGGCATAAGTAACATGATTATGATGCAAATGATATTACAATACATATAATTCACATACATGTGTTTATGAAAATATTTTTTCCTAAACGAAAATTATACAAAATTGTGGAAAATATAAGAAAATAAAATTTTTTAAATATAAAGAACAGATTTTGTAACGAAATTTCTTCAGAATTTTTATTTTTATTCTTATTATTATATTAAGAGTCTAATCATGTTCCTTAAAATAAAGATAAAATTTTAATAGGATATATCAAGAGATTAATGGAAAAAATTATAAATTTATTAAATCCCCAGTTTTTCTTTTATTATTATTATTATTATACAACACGTTAAAAGATATCAATTTAAATAAAGAAATATTATCCATAAAGAAACTGACCTTTCGCATCTAACCAGTAAACAATGTTAATCTTTCATAATAAGTGCATTCGCTAATTAATTTATCTTTCATCTCTTTTTTTAAAATAAAAAAGTTCATTTAACTTTTAGTTTAAATAGTTTTGTAGCATTTAGAATGTTTTAACAAATTTTTATTATTAAAAAAAAAAAAAAAAAAAAAAACTTGTTGTTGTGAAAGATAAACGTTGCATAATTTTTCTATCATCATAAGTAAAAAGTAAAAAGAAAAAAAAAGCGTTTCAATATATTCATTATTACTACAATAAAATCATTATGAACTCATCAACAATGATTGAGTAGCTGAATAAAATAAATAAGTCTTTCCATTGATCTCATTTTTCTATTTTCCCTTGCTTTAAACAGTATAGATAGGTTATTAATGATTTAGTTGCGAAAATTCTCTTTAATTTTTATGACTTTTGTTATAAATTTTATTAGTTTTCCAGGTTATAGATTTTCATATCAATATTATCATTTTAAAATAACCTAAGTTTTTAAAATAACAAATATATATATAAATATATATATATATAAATATATACATATATATTTTTTTGTTTGTTTGTTTATTTATTTAAAATTTAAAAAGTAATTCTAGATAAGTGTCATTCTAATCTAAACTCAATAATAATTTATAAATAGAATTATTTCAATGGAAATAATCAAAATTATAATTTTCTTCGTGAACGAGTAATTTGGATAAAAACGTAATATGTTTGGGAGGGGAAAAAAACTTTTTTTTATAAATAAATTGTTAAACTTGAAAAAAAAAAAATCTTTATATATATATATATATATATATATATATATATATATATGTGTGTGTATATATATATATAGAGAGAGAGAGGGGGAGAGAGATAGATAGATAGAAATGAACCCAAAAGTAGCAAATATTTTGTGTAGTACCGTAACTGGATGATCAAAACTACTAGTTAGTGATTCAGTTTATTGTTTCTGTACAGTCCAGGGGGGAAAAAACTACCTTACCCACCAAGATTTTGCGATAGATAAAAAGTAGGGTGGTGTTGGTGTTAAAGCCAACTGACTACACGGGGATTCCTAGTTCTGAAGTGATCCTTCTAAGGAATCCTAAAACGTATTCATGTAAGCTTCGGAAAAATCTCATAAAACTCCAAACGACAAGGCTATCAAATTCGACCTGGATTCGAACCCGAAACCTCTCATCTAACAGTTGTTAGAGCAGGATCTCGTGGTCACTTCTAAGAAACAAATAAAAGAAGTTAAATAAAATAGGTACACATCGATTCAAAAATATTAGCTAATTCATTTTATGCATACATTGTTGCTAAAAGCTCTATTTCTACATTCAAACGAATATTTCTGTTTTTCCCAAAATCAAAAACCTAATTCAGTAGTATTATGTGCACAATACAGAGTAGTGAAATTTAGTAAATTAAAAAATTTTTAGTAATTCCCTCCATCTTAAATTTTCACTATGTGTATTTTTTTTTTTTTTTTTTTTTAAGAGCTCGTCAGTATCTTTAAAACGAATGGTTGAACCATCGACCTACGATAATTTAAAATAAAGTTATATATATATTTTCATTTTTAACAAAATAACTTAGAAAAAAATATCACATTTTTTTAAAATGTCATGTAGAGAATAAAATTGGCTTATATATATACTAACTGGAACCCGTCGAATTCGACGATCACTTTATTGATCGTAATGTTTCAAAAATCGTCGCATCATTATTTAAATGTATTTCAAGTTAAAACATCTAATATAATTTACGACATTTCACTTTAAAAAAAGAAAGTCGGAAAAATGCTTATAAATAGAAATACTATATATGACATCACTTTCTACAAAGTCCTGTCAATGTGACGTCAAACTGACTCCAAATAAACAGTTGCTATCTTTTATTTTCTATTTCGTTTAATACTAAGACTACATGTTAGCTGACCCGCCCGGCGTTGCCCGGGCCCATGGTAATAACCTTAAATGAACCTTAAATTTGTATGATTTTATATCTTTAACTCGATTTTGTTTGAATTTCTATTTTTAAATAAAAGCATCGCGAAAAAATAATCAGCTGTAACATAAAAATTACCTCGAACCGAACGAAACTCTGCCTTGTGACCCCGGTGCCTTCGGCAGCGCATACGCCGGCCGCTAATAACATAAAAAAAATTCCCAAAAATTAAACTGGAACCGAACGAACCCGCCTAGTGTTGCTCGGGCCCATGATACCTTAAATGAACCTTAAATTTGTATGATTTTGTATCTTTAACTCGATTTTGTTTGAATTTCTGTTTTTAAATAAAAGCATCATGAAAAAAACTAATCATCTGTAACAAAAAAAAAAAAAATTACCTCAAACAGAACGGATTTCGGGCTCGTGACCCCGGTGCCTGCGGCAGCACATGCGGGCCGCTGATAACAAGGCCGCTGTTGCATACGGGCCGCTAATAACATGAAAAAAATTCTGAAAAATTAACCTTGAACAGAACGAACCTCTGACTCGTGTTTCCGCTGCCTGGGGCTGCGGCACCGTATAGCCCGCATGCTACGCACGCGCTGCAAAATCAACTTTCCTCCACCAGGGAGCTCAGGATGTTGTATACGAACATCACCAATCGTCTTGAATTTCCAAGACCTTTCAAATAAGGTGTCACATGGTGGTGTCGACCGCAAGATCCTTTAGCTGCACTTTCCACCGCCAGGGGGCACAGCGTGTTCTATACGAACAACACCAACGGTCAGGAACTATCAAGACCTTTAAAATAAGTTGTAACATGATAGGGTCTACTGCAAAATCACCTAGTTCCATTTTTAACCACCAGGGGGCGCACTATATTGTATACAAACATCCCCAACCAACATGAAATTTCAAGACCTTTATCAACAATCGCCTTCAATTTCCAAGACCTTTCAAGTAAAGTGTCACATGGTGGTGTCAACTGCAAAATCCTTTAGTTGCACTTTCCACCGCCAGGGGCACAGTACGAACATCACCAACGGTCAGGAAATACCAAGACCTTTAAAATAAGGTGTAACATGATAGGGTCTACTGCAAAATCACCTAGTTAAATTTTTCACCACCAGGGGAGTGAACTATTTTGTATACAAACAACCCCAATCAACATGAAATTTTAAGACCTTTATCACCAATCGTCTTGAACTTCCAAAACCTTTCAAATAAGGTGTCACATGGTGGTGTTAACTGCAAAATCCTTTAGTTGCACTTTCCACCACCAGAAGGCACTGCGTGCTCTGTACGAACATCACCAACGGTCAGGAAATACCAAGACCTTTAAAATAAGGTGTAACATGATAGAGCCTGCTACAAAATCACCTACATACATTTTGCACCACCAGGGGATGCCCTATATCGTATACAACCATCCCCAATCAACATGAAATTTCAAGACCTTTAAAATGAGGTACTACATGTGTGGGTCTAGAACGGATTTCCCTCTCAAACTAATTTCCCCCTTCCCCCCCCCCCCCCCTTTAAAATCGAAAATTCCAAAATCGTAGAAATTGATTTTTTAGCATTCGAGTCTAGCCCCCCCTTGTACAATTTCTTCACCGCGAAGTAATTTTGAGCTGAGTTTAGCTCGCAAACATGTTTTTAACCCCTGCCCCCCCCCCCCCAAGGGGGGAACCGTTCGACTTTTTTTATTTTTCTCTTTTGATGACACATCTACAGACCAAGACCTTTTTTTAGACACCTCAACCAAATTTTTACACCTAGCCGTTTTCTCAATTTAGTGGAGACAGACAAAACACGTTTCAAATTAATATATAGATAGTGTTATACTACTTCTCTAAAATAAAAATCGTCTGAATTCATCACTGAAGATAATTTTAATAAATTATTTTTATTGAGTGAACTTATATAGAAAAATATAGAAGAAAATCATGTGGTGGCCACAGCATAATAGTTGGCAAATTAGGTAATTTCAATTGGGAGGGAAAAAATACATATATAGTGTTTACACTTCAGTAATAACAGTCAGCGAGAGATATGTTTGTAACGAATGACATTGTAAATAAGCTAAAGAAATATCTTAATGAAGTCAATAAACGGTAATTTTAATGACACTAAACGATAACTTTAATGATAATTTATTACGAATCGCAGAAAAAAATAAATAAATAATCATTTGAAGTCATTAAAAATAATAATAATAATAATCTGTAAAACATAAACTACACGAAACAATATATAGAAAAATAAGGCACAATTAAAAACTGATTAAATACTTTATTCTAATATTAAGATTAAAAAAATAAATAAAATAAAATAAAAACACTTTCATGCAATTTTAAAATGCGCGAAAATTCTGTTTCGCTCATAACAATAGTATTTTTCATTTTTCAAAGTTCCAATATTGATTTTGTTAGATCGAATCCAACAAGATATGTTTTTTATTTAATCGACCCGTCTCAACTAAATGACTGGAACACTGCTAATTAATAATTATTGCTAGTTAATGATTTATAGCTCAATTGTATCATGCTGATTAGTGATTTATAGCTAAAGAGAACTTTGCTTAACTATCAAATGGGTTATTAAATTGCTTATTAAATAATTATTTTTATATTGAAGCAATTATTAAAAATTTATAAGTAGAAGCATATATTTTTTAGTAGTGATCATTAAAACTAACGTTATAAAAAATTATCACAGAAATTTTCTAATCTAACATATATATATATATATTTTTTCATATCTATAAGCAGAACATAAAAATAGCAGTTAGTCCATCTCCCCTTTAAATAAAATGAAATAAAATATTTTTTATTTGTTGTTGTTGTTGTTATTATTTAAATTATTTTTTAATAAATGAATTTACAATTAAATGCTTTTAATAATAATTATATATGTATGTATATATATATATATATATATATCCTGATTTTCAAATTTGTAACAGCGTTTTGATTCAATTTGAAGATTTCGTTCCTCAATATTAACAGACTCCGTAAGTGAATAACATTTCGATGCATATTTAAAATATTTTCCATGATAAAATAGTAAAAAAATATATTAAAGTAAAGGCAAGATGAACAAATGAAAGACCAAAAATATGTAGTTCACAGTGAGAAATTCAAAACTGAATAATAACAACAGAAACAACAATAATGATAATTATAAATATTTATTATTATAATAATAAATATTACAGAAATTTATAATATTATAAACAAGTAATGCAACTGTAATTTTTTTTTTTTTTTAAGTTCCCCATCATACTATAGGTATGAGGAACTTAGGTAATCGTGAAAATTTTCGACCTCGGTTTTTTTACTTTTCTACACGTTTTCAGGTGTGAGAAATCCGAAAATGACAAAATTTCTATGGTGTCTGTCTGTAGGGTGTCTGTTAATGTGTTAGTCTGTTAGTGGGTTAGTCTGTTAGTTTGTTAGTCTGTGTACACAATATCTCAAGAACAAATTGTCGCAGAGAGGTCAGATCAGTTTTAAAATATTACTTTAGACACTGGCAAGAACCCTATTCATTAGCAACATTCGAATTTAAAAACTTCGTAAGTTATTAGAAATTTACGATTTTCTTAACATGGGAGAATATGACAAAAATTCACTTAAACGTGCATTAAATGGAAACTTTTTAATGTAAAAATGTCAGACCAGTTTTGAAATATCAGTTTTGATGCCGGAAGGAACATCAGTAACTATAAATATGCTACTTTGAAAATTTCGCAAGTTATTGGAAATTTACGAATTTCTTAACATGGCAGTATAGGGCAAAATTTCACATAAACGTCAATTTTGTGAGATATTTCCATCGTAAAGATGTCAAACTATTTTTCAAATATTATTTAGGACACTGGCATGAATATTAATGACTGTGAATTATCCAATATAAAGATTTCGTAAGTTATTGGAAATTTACGAATTTCTTAACATGGCAGAATAGAGCAAAATTTCACATAAACGTCAATCTTGAGGGATATTTGCATGGTAAAGATGTCAAACCACTTTCGAAATATTATTTAGGATACTGGCATGAATATCATAGACTATTATTTTTCCAATTTAAAAAATTCGTAAGTTATTTGGAATTTACGATTTACTTAACATGTCAGAATAAGGCAAAATTGAGCATAAACTTCCATTTTGAGGATCCTAAATACATTAGACAACTTCAAAATTACGTTTATGATATTTGTTTGAACATGATTGAATACAAATATTCTAATAGGAAAATTTCGTAAATTATTCGTAATTTACGATTTTATCAACATAGCGAAATTGTAAATTCTTCATATAAATATGAATTTTTAGGATTATTGCACTGGAAATACTAGTAGCATGAAAACTAAACAACGGAATTGACCCCGATAAAATAAATTAATAGATTAGAATAAGATAAATATATCGAAGTGAACGGTGGATAGCCTATTAGGCGGGGATTTCATTCTGTCACTGTATCAAGCTTTGGTCAAATTCATTTATTTTAACATGATTATAATATGTCTCGCACTAGAAATTTCTGAGAACATAAATATGATGGGGAACTGAGAAGAGTCCACCTATGCCTACTAGTTTTTTTTTTTTATCATTTTATTTAAAGTCTTCAATTATTACAGATTTATTTTTCAGAAAAACATCGAGATTTTTTTTCCCAATAGAATCCGTTCTGCACTTATAGCTACAAATAATTCGAATACTGCTCGATATTAAATGAAAGAATTTAACTCATCTGAAAGGGCGAAGTCATTACGATCCGGTCAGAGGCTTTTCTGCATCAAGTGAATAATAAGAGAAAAAACACATTTACAGGTTAGGAAAGCAAACGGCAGATTCCTTAGGAATACTTTAAGCTAGTCTTTGAATTTATACTTTGCGTAATCTTTTTAAAACGTAAGATAAATAATAAAATTATTTGAATATCTGTACTTTTGAACAACGTGTAAGAATTCCAATACATTGATTATTATTTTAATTTGTTTATAAGGAAACTGCTAAAATATTTTGGAAAGATATTTACTGGATTTCTTGATTGCAATATTCGGATATGTGAATTATTTATTAACATTTTTCTTTTATTTATTTTTCTTTTAATTTATTCTTTAACGTAAAGAACGCAAGAATCATCGTATCTCGAAGATTTGTTTATTTATTATTATTTATTTTATTTATTTATTTAATTTATTTATTTATTTTTATTATTTATTTATTTATTTATTTATTTATTTTTTACGAAAATACAACATATTCTTTAAAGAGCTCTCATTTACTCCGTACTCAAAGTACAGATGTAAGAATAGGTATACTACCTATAGGCAGTGTTATTACATTATATATGAGAAAATCAAAGGATAAAAAACTTTTATGCACATTAAATAGCTTTTGACACATAAAATCGCAATTAAGTATATACATATTTAACTATATTATACACATAATTTTTTCACTACATGCTACTCTCTGTTATAAATCTTACCGTAAAGTTGACCCATTGGGCTTTTTTTTTTTTTTACGATCTTAAAATGTTTGTACAAACCTATTTCACACAATAAAAGAAGCATTTAGAAATATTTCAAAGTTTGTAAAACTTAAAATTTTTCAAAAATAAAATATAATAATAATAATAATAATAAATATCCAAACATTTTTGTTAAAATTTCAATTCAATAATGTTGGTTTCACTAAATATAATTTCATTTTGTAAATATCCTTTATAAAAATAGGTGTGCAGATTTTTTAAAGCAATAGGTGAAGACAAGCAACAGGTTATTTTCAATATCATACGCTAAGTGGCAGAAACGCACTTTTTTAAATATAAGCAAAAAAATTCGGAAATGCGATAAAACTTTGGTCTAGATATTAGCTGCAATTCAGTACAGAACTTTTGAACCAAAGTGCATAGCAGCCTAAATTATTATTATTATTTTTTTTTTTTTTTTTTTTTATCCCTAAAAACTTCCTAAACCCCTAAAACAGTTTAATCGCTTTGTTATAATTTTGTTTTTACATTGTACTCGTATATAAAATGAAAAAGTTCTCTAAGCATCATATAATTCCGCATATATAATAATAGGGATGCAGGTTCTTTAAAATTTAGAAGGAATTTTAAGAGTCGTTATTTGTCAATGAAAAATTGAC
Organism: Salticus scenicus; assembly: GCA_963930645.1. NCBI lineage: Eukaryota > Metazoa > Arthropoda > Arachnida > Araneae > Salticidae > Salticus > Salticus scenicus. The sequence continues at coordinate 87,195,078 of OZ005648.1, forward strand.
TATATAATGCAGTTGTTTCCTAAGTTAAAAAAGATAATAACAATAAACTAAAATTTGTTACCTTTAAATGCCTTCATACTGGAACAAGTAGAATACCAAATCGTATATGAATTCAATTAAATTTACACACTTTAATCGTAGATTAAAACGTTCATATATTTTACTAAATATAATAGTTTTGTTTCAATATCTGTACCGTATTTGTAATAATGCAAATACATTTTTTTTTTTTTTTTTTTTTTTTTTAATAATTAAAATATAAATATAAATAAAAAATGGACTCTAAAACTTGTTACTAATTGCTGGGTATTTTTATAATAAGAGAAGTAAAAATTTAAATCATAAATAAAGATTAATTAAATTCACATTCGTAAATCAGTGATTGAAGCGTGCATATTCTGATTACAGTTTGTGCATCGTTGCTTTCTTCATTAAATAGTCATCAAATCTCTTAAATTTAACTAAGTACTGATGAGATACTTTTGAAGCAATTATGTTGCTTCAATTTACTTAATTCACAGAAAATATTTAAAATTTATTGAATTTTGAAAAATAATTAAACATGAAAATGACTTTTAATTACAAACCTTTTCAATATCTGTACCGCATAAAAGATGTTCATTTCACGTAATATTATTTAAAAACACACCTTTTGTTTAATCGTAGTTTTACAGTTCAAATTTTATTTATTTATTTATTTTTGTGTGTATGTGTGTTTAATACTCATTAGATTACAACTGAATAATAAGCGGAATTATTATTATTATTATTATTAATTGGAACGTACTTGGAAAACTTCTTTCATGAAATATTTATCATGTTTCTATCATATTCATTCATTCATTTTTACTTTTCAAATATTCAAACAAAAATTTATTTACATAAATTGTTTATTGTATTAATAAATAATGGCTGAGAATAGAATGCGAAAAGCTGTTATATATTGCCCTTCTCCTAAGAAGGTCTAGTAAAATATTGACAAATCTTAATTTCAAATGTTGGTTATCAACTGAACTGTTAGAAGAAATTTTTGAAATAATATATACTTTTTCTAACTTGAAATTCAGATTATTTTTTCAAATAAAATTAGGTATTAATATTGAAATTTTTAAATTTTATGCATTTTAATGTGAAGAGTTAATACTATATTTATTTTGCATGTATATATATATTTAAAAAAAAAATCTTATATATATATATATGTGTATATTTTAATAGATAATTTTGTAGATGCATTATTATCATCATTATTATTCTTGATTAACTGGATGGCTGTTCAATTCTTCTTGACCAGAAGGTCATCTGTGAAATATCTTAAATGTTGCTAAAATAAAACCCTTTTAAAATTTTTAAACTGTATGTAAAAAATGCTTGTTCTTCGGATTTGTTTAATGTTCAAAGAGAGTATTTACATTTTAAATCTTAATATTTAAAAAATAAACAAGTCTTTGAAATATTTTATTAATGCCATTTATTTTATGATTTTCAACACTCGTGTGTATTAGTGTCTATACCATAATGATTCTAAACAAAAGTAGGCAATTTGCTCACAAATCGTGCGAGGAATTTTTCTAAAGTACGTAATTGAATTTGGTTTCAAAGAAATTTTGCTTTTGAAGGCACGTACCACTGAAAGATTACATATAACAAAGCGCCATTTTGTGTTTACACTTTGATTACCGTTTTTTACAGTTTAAACATTAAAAGAATTAATGAGAAAACCTGAAGGTGGAAGGTAAACAAAGAATTATTTTAGAAGAAAATCTTCAGAGAAAGGCATTGTCCCAAACGAGGCTGTCTGATTAATTATGATGATGAGAATGATGTAAAAAGAAAGAAAAACTGTGAATTGCGTAGTATTAATGGGAAAAATCATTTTTTGTACAGCTAACGTCACAAAAGCTGTATGAATTTTGGAGAATCTAGTAATTGTAGATTTTACAGGGACACAAAGAAAAATTCTTCATCATTGTGGCTTATGTACTCAAATTATTTAAAATGCTATAACGTCTAAACGCCTAATCCTAATGAGCTTAAAATTTATATATATGTTATAGATTACAGTCGCACGAATTGCATAGATTTTGGTGAGTTTAGCACTTATGGATTTTTACAGGGACATAACGAAATTTGCTTTATCATTGTAATGTATGGGCTCAAATCATTTGAAAGGCAATGACGTTAAATTAAAAAACATACTATATACAGAAAAATACTTAAACATCTTATTATAATATCCTGTTTTGTTTATTTAACGACTTCTCTTTCTTTAATTTAATTATAAAATCGTTAATTATTTAATATTCGGAAAGTCGAGTGGGGCCACTCCAGATTTTTTAAAGCGTGAGTGAATTAATTGGATCTTTAAATTAATTATGTGATATGTGAAAAACTAATTATGAATTTGTAACTGCAACATAATTATCTACTAACATTTTTGATTACATAAAGATATTCTATAAAAGAATAATTTTTCGAAATGTGGCTGAAATAATTGAATCTCCAAATTAAATATGTGGCACGTGGAAAACAACTTATAAAATTTTAACTCTGCAAAATATCTAAAATCTAGCTCATTCTTTTGCTGATAGCTTGTTTTAATATTGTATTCAAATAAAACTTCGACATAACTTTCCAATATATGTAGTTTTCAACTTATGTAATGTTAAAAAAAAAGGCTATTTTTCGCATATGTGCAGTAAAGCATTATTTACTACGTCTATTTATATCTCAGCGAGAATTAAAAAGCATGTATTTTATTTTTATATTATTTTTATTCATACAAGAAAGCATATAAAATATGCTAAAAATAAAATCAATAAGTAAAATCTTTTGTTAAAGTTACAAGTCATCTGCAGCTTTTTATGATACAGGCTAATGCAAATTATTTGTGTTTTTCTCCAACTTGTGTTGATACCCTAAATGTAACATGTATATATACATATGTGTGTGTGTGTGTGTGTATACTAGCAGGCGTTGCCCATTTTGCTGGTTACTGTATTTAAATTAATTCTCAAAATTATACGTAACTTATCAATATAAAAATTTCATAAAATCAAAAAAAAAAAAAAAAAAAAAAGATTAATAGAAATCGGTCGAAAATCTGTCTTTTTGCACCCCCCCCCCCCTACCCCAAACGGGATGGTGGGAGATTCACAAAATTCCTTTATGATGTGTTGGGTACACATAACAAAACCTTGCATAAAAAAAATCGCATTCCTGAGATAATTTAGAGCAGAATTACTATTAGAAATGTGTTTTTGTCCCCCCCTTCCCCCAACCCCAAATGGGGGGGACGAGGGATGTTTCACAAAATCACTCTATAATGCGTGCTGGGCACACACACCATACTCTCATAAGAAAAAATTGCTTTCCTGAGCTAATTGTAAATGGAGTTACGCTTGGAATCGTGTCACCCCCCCCCCCCGAATAAAAGGGGGAAGGGGGAAATTTTATAAAATCCCTTTAGAGAGTACTTTAGGCACACATAATATACTTCAAAAGACGAATAGCCAATTTCAACTGCTAAGTGCCCTTTTTTGGAAAAATTCTATTGTAAAGTCCGGATTTTGCAAATCCTCCCCACACACATACACATTACACACACAAAATTTCCCCCTGCCTCCCTTAAAATCGAAATTATCATTATTATTATTATTGTTGTTGTCGTATTTCAGTCCAGTCTTTCCATGTGCAATTTCTTTACCGTGAAGCAATTTGGAGCTGAATTATGCTCTCAAACGTCATTTACTGACCACCCCCTCCCCCCCCCCCAGGAGGAAAGACTGTAATTTTGCGAAAGTGTGTGTCAGGGCTCTAGAGCCAACCGTCACACCAAAATTCGCGACCAGTCCCACACATAATCACCACAGCAGTACTGATTCAGTGCTGGATGTAACCTTTTATATGTATAGATGAAGGGTTATGCGAAATCACGTTTTGCCCCCTCCCACCTAAAATTACAGAAATTAACTTTTAGATATTAGTGTTTGCTATATTTAAAAGCAAAACTAAAACGGATATCTGTTTCTTTCTTTGAGATATGAAAAATTATGTGAAATCACTTTTTGGCCCACGAGAAAACATGTTTTTCCCCCTTCTCCCCCCTTGGGAACTGAAAAATTTTGCTGAGTGTCAGCACCTCCTTTCTAAGTTAACTTTTATCGCGCCCTTCCGCAATAAACCTTCTGCTAAATTATATGCGGAACACAAGTTTTGACAGTACATTTTTCATGCCGCCTAATGTGGCCACATTGGTCACATAACTTTGGACCTGCATTACAAAATCCAGTTTAAAAAATCATTTTTTTTTTTTTGAATAATAGCTACTCGGCTGGCGCCTGTGTGCGCTGCACACATCGCACACCAGGTCGACGCGCCCCTCTTAACAAGTCCGGTGTAATGGAAGCAATAGCCTCTTCAATTCTGTTTCTCAGCTCTGTCAAATCATTAGGCGACGGCAGAACGTAGACACGATCTTTTATAAAGCCTCATAGGAAAATATCGCATGGCGTTATGTCAGGTGAACGTGGAGGCCAACGACAAAGAGCTCTGTTGCCTCGATCATTACGAGCAATCCAACGGTCATGAGCTTGGACGTTCAACCACTCTCTCGTACAAAGAGACTCCAATGGGGAGGGGCAGGGGCTCCTTACTGTTGCCAAATAAAGTTTATAGGTTCACCCTCTACTAATTGGGGAAAGAGCCATTCTTTCAACATATCCAGATAAGCCACCCCTGTTACGGTAACTTCGGTGAAACAAACTGGTCCGTACACTCGACGTCGGGACACAGTACAGAAAACTTTTAATTTTGGGGGATCTCTTTCGTGTTCTAGAAATTCGTGAGGGATGTTCGGACCCCCAGATATGAACATTATGGGTATTTACCTTCCCACTTAGATGAAAAGTTGACTCATTGCTGAACACAACACGATCAAGAAAGAAATCTTCCCACTGAAACACTTCACTTGCAAAGTTAAAACATATGTACACCATAGTCATCTAGCTTTAAAGCTTGTACTAATTGTAACCGGCATGGACGCATGTGTAAACGTTTTCTTGAAACCTTCCACACTGTCGTCTTTGGCAACTGAAGTTCAAGACCGGCTTTGCGAACAGATTTCTTAGGACTACGCAGGTAAGATTCTCTGACACAGTCAACATCCTGTTCACTTCACACACTTTTGGTCGCTCCGTGCTTCTTTTTTTACAAACACATTTGGTCGTTTCGAATTGCCTATACCATCGGCGGATATTTTTGCCACATGGAGGATCACATTTAAATTTTAAACGAAACTCACGTTGAACTGAAATTGCAGATTGACTTTCAGCAAATTGCAGGACACAAAACGTTTTACGCTCAAGAGTTGCCATTTTGCGTATGAGACGCTGCAAGAGAGAAAACAACAAAGCAGTACGCGCTTATATAAAACTGTTTGAGTTATTCTTTAATTGTGACCTTGAACCAACACTCTACAACGCTTACAGTTGATACTATTAAAATTTATGACTGGGACATTCTTTTATGGATATACTCTATATTCGTTAGAATCTGTTATAGGAGATGTAGCGTAAATGAAAATTTTCACTCAAATTTTTCTAAATATTGCCTATATTTTAAAAGTTAATGAAACTTTCTGTAAAATTTCATTTAAATTCATAGTTTTCTACCCCATCTTAATTAAATACATGTGTGTTTCATTAAAATTTTATGTATTCTTTAAAAAGTGCTTCGTATATAGGCACATACCTTAAATTAACTTGAAATTTATTTGAAATTTGCATGTTATAGCTTAAAATAAAACATTATATACCCTTTTTATTGCTTAATACATTAAAAATAACATAGCGGTTTGCATATTTCCACTGCATTAGAAAAATAAGTTAATTAATTAATTAAAATGATTTTTAACTCAATACTAAAGTGTAATTTTTAGCATAGCATAAACATTAATATTGAAAATATACAATTTCTCAGTCATTAACATTTTATTAGATGGATTGGATAAAAGGTACCACAAAACCTTTTCAATTCTACATGCTAAATAAATTTAACTTAAATAAATACCTTCTTAAAACTATAATTTTGTGAAATATGTATACATATACAACGTTGATTTATTCAAATTTTAAACCAATTCTTAATGGTAAGTTATGAAGAGGTAAAAATTTTAAGCACATATTGAATTTAATTTATAGTGCATGAGACAGTATCAAAACCCTTTGATTAACCAAAAATCTGCAAAAACGAATTTACTTGTATAAAAATACTGATTAACTAGCTGGAACCCGTCGAATTCGACGATCTCTTTATTGACCGTAATGTTTCAAAAATCGTCGCATCACTATTTAAATGTATTTCATGTTAAAACATCTAATATAATTTACGACATTTCACTTAAAAAAAGAAAGTCGGAAAAATGCTTATAAATAGGAACACTATATATGACATCACTTTCTGCAAAGTACTGTCAATGTGACGTCAAACTGACTCCAAATAAACAGATGCTATCTTTTATTTTCTATTTCATTTAATACTAATACTATATGTTAGCTAACCCGTCCGGCGTTGTCCGGGCCCATGATACCTTAAATTTGTATTATTTTATACCTTTACATCGATTTTGTTTGAATTTCTGATTTTGAATGAAAGCATCACGAAAAAAAATAATCATCTGTAACAAAACAATTACCTCGAACCGAACGAAACTCTGCCTTGTGACCCCGGTGCTTGCGGCAGCGCAAACACGGGCCACTAACAACATAAAAAAACTCCCAAAAATTAACCTGGAACCAAACGAACCCTCCCGGCAATGCCCGGGCCCGTGATAATAACCTTAAATGAACCTTAAATTTGCATGATTTTATATCTTTAACTCGATTTTGTTTGAATATCTATTTTTAATTAAAAGCATTGCGAAAAAAATAATCAGCTGTAACAAAAAAAAAAAAAATTACCTCGAACCGAACGAAACTCTGCCTTGTGACCCCGGTGGCTGCGGCAGCGCATACGCGGGCCGTTAATACTATGAAAAAATTCCCAAAAATTAACCTGGAACCGAACGAACCCACCCGGCAATGCCCGGACCCGTGATAATAACCTTAAATGAACCTTAAATTTGTATGATTTTATATCTTTAACTCGATTTTGTTTGAATTTCTATTTTTAAATAAAAGCATTGCGAAAAAAAATAATCAGCTGTGACAAAAAAAAATTACCTCGAACCGAACGGTGCTACATGTGAGGGTCTAGAACGGATTTCCCTCTCAAACAAATTTCCCCCCTTTCCCCCCTCCAAATCTATTTTCCCCTCTTCAAAATCGAAAATTCCAAATTCGTAGAAAGTGATTTTTTAGTATTCGTCTTTAGTACAATTGTCTTTAGTACATGTACAATTTCTTCACCGTGAAGTAATTTGGAGCTGAGTTAAGCTCGTAAACGTGTTTTTAACCCCTGCCCCCCCCAGGGGGGCACCGTTCGACTTTTTTTATTTTTCTCTTTTCATAACACATCTACAGACCAAGACCTTTTTTTAGACACCTCAACCAAATTTTTACACCTAGCCGTTCTCTCAATTTAGTGGAGACAGACAAAAACACGTTTCAAATTAATATATAGATATTCAAATCTGAAGATGTGATCCTATTTCATACTCATTCCATGAAAAGAAAGAAAAAATATTTTTTTATGGTAGATGCTATTTTATTTATTTATTTATTTGAGAGGGGAGGCGTTAATAAAAAAAAAAAAAAAGAGAGAAAGAAAGAAAGAAAGAAGGAAACTAATATGTTGTGGCCCAAGACTTTCTTCTACACTCCTGCTCAAAAGTTTAGCAAGATTTGCAAATGACTAGTTTTTCTCAATTTAAAAACTTATCTCTTGAAATATTTTCAAACACTGGGTATTTAAAGAACTGGGTCTTCCTCATGGTTTTCAGTGTAGATTGGTTTAAGACATTGAGGCGGCCGGTAACAAATTGAGCAAAATGAATAATGTTTGTGATCAGATCACCCTGTATTATTAATGTAACTTTAGGATATGTTAATGTAGACTCATACAATTTGTGGATGAATTTGCGTGACGATAGTATGTTATATAACGGAGATATGAGCATTTATTTTAAAACTCCCAAAAAATCAGCATGTTTTTTATGTGTAATATACAGAGTTTAAACGAAAATTCTTCTCACTTTAAGCTAAATTGAAAATCACTTTTGAAACAATATGCTGCAATCGAAATACAAATATCTTAAATATCTCATGAAATGTGAGCATTTTTATGAAAAACGTTTTCACTATACATGCGCGAAAGACAGATTTTTTTTTTTTTTTTTTTTTTTTTTTTTTACATAGGTTGAAAGCTAAATATATTGGGCAACTTTTGTCAAAAGTTCATTTGAATAGAATAAAAATTAAGCAAATTGTCGGGAAAAGAACAAGCTAGATCTTAGGAATTTTCCCAGAGTTGAAATTTCATAAGGGGTTTTTCACATACCGTGTAATTAATTTGAAGATCCAATTATTTCAACCTCTTTGCAAAATCTCTTTTTTTTTTTTTTTTAAATCCCTTATGATCTCACACATCTTAGTAAATAAACAAAATTATGGTAAATGATGTTGATAAGTATAGTGCGACCACGTTTCCTACGACTAGCAGTGAGGCCGAGTCCAAAAGTTTGGAGGGATGCAAAATTGGCCGAGAGATAGTTATTTGGCAAACATCCAGTTATTCGGTGTCCCCTTATCGCTTGTTTTCTCTCAGTCACCCCTATTTTAACACTGGACTCGTTCCATCCGCACTTGCGCAGAGGCTTCCATGGTCGCAAGAAATGTGGTTAAAGAATAATTTGTACTGCGTAAATTTGTAAAGGTTGGTTAATTGGTTGGATTTTACGTGGCACTAGTGCTGCGCAATAAAAGAATAAGCTAAATTTTATTTATTTTTTCCTAACAATCCGCGTTTGTATCGATCGATAGATGGCGCTTTTTCAGTTTTTGTTGTTAGTAAATATTATAGCCACGTGTATTTATTATTGTTCTTTTTGTTATTCTACTTAATATTCGTACTATAATTTCTCCGCCATTACATCATGGAAAATTGATTGCTTTTGGAAAAAAATAATTCAGTTTATTCAAAGTTCGATCGGAAGTAGATTTTTAACTGAAGTTGAACAAATATTAGCTTCAAATCATCTGATTAATTCTTTACTTCCATTAGCCGAAGCAACTGAAATTTTAAATGTGTCATTTGGAAATAAATGGAAGCTTAATTCTGGATTTCTTGGTCCTTTGGAGTTACACTGGAGCACACAACAGTATGTGTTATCTTTTTTACCGGATTTATTCATTTTTATTCAATAAATATATGTGAAACTAAACATCGGCATGCAATGGCAGCTTAATGAAAGCCGAATTAAAGCATGTTTATTGTAATTTCACCTTAGCCCACCAGAGGGCGAGCGTTTCATTACAATCGCGGATTCAAATGAACTTTTGATATAAATTGCTGCATATATCTAGCTTTTCTTCTATATTGTAAAACAATGTTAACTTTTATGCATGCACAGTTAAAAATTATTTACGACAAATATGTATATCCCAGCGGAAAGAAAGAAAAAAAAAGAAAAATTGTATCCGCATTTTATGTTTCAGACAAATGTTTTGTCAATATTTTTGCAAATTTTGTAAAATTTGTTTGAAACCCGTTCTTGTTATTATTATTATTATTATTATTATTATTATTTTATTTTTATTTTTTACTTTTAAGTTTAGAATTGTTTTTATATATGTCTAAATACAGTACCCGCCGCTTATTAAAATCACATTCGTTCTAAGGCAAAGTGATTTTATTAAGCGGCTGATTTTTATATCCGACGAAGGTTCTAGCATTCAAGAAAAAGGTATTACTTCCTTGAATTTAAAAAGAAATGTCAAAAGTTAACGATTGATGTGAGTAATAAACAGTATTAATTAATTTTCGGCGCCGTGATCGAAGCTCACATGCTTCAAGCTCACAGTAAGGGAATCGTAGCTGAAGCTCACATAGATTATTATCTCGTGTCCCAAGCTCACAAATATATTTACTCCTTTCCCCCCGACTTATCAACTTGACAGGTGGGATTAGATTAGACCGTGGCCGTAGCGCACGTAACTCGTATCTCAAATAGAGCAGGCGCATGTGACGTCACTGCGATAAACATTGACAGATGATTTCGCACGTGCTTTAGAATGTAGGCAAAAAGTGGGATAAAACACCATTGCTTAACGCTACAAGCTTAGCTACATACTTCCATTTCTCCAATATTTTACCATGTTTTATTTAACTTCGATTCTTGTTTGTTTGTGGGTTTGTGTGTTTGTCAGGGACAAATCTTGCAATCGATTTTTAACTAACTTCCCGACTAGCTAGACATTTGAAACTTTCAGGACAGCTCACAACACGGTGACAATACATTTTTCTAATAATTTTAGTCAACTATTTCAGGTCCCGCTGCCTTCGGCAGCGCTTATATAATTCGACAGCACATTTATTTAACTAACTTCCCGACTAGCTAGACATTTGAAATTTTCAGAATAGTTCAGAACACGGTGAAAATGCATTTTTTTTTTTTTTTTTTTAATATCTTTAGCCAATTGTTTCGGGTTCCTGCTGCCTTCGGCAGCGTTATCAGTACTAAGCTTGCAATCGATTTTTCAATAACTTTCCGACTATCTGGACATTTGAAACTTTCAGGACAGTTCATAACACGGTGACAATACATTTTTCTAATAATTTTGGTCAACTATTTCAGGTCCCACTGCCTTCGGCAGCGCTTATATTATTCGACAGAAAATTTATTTAATTAACTTCCCGACTAGCTAGACATTTGAAACTTTCAGAATAGTTCAGAACACGGTGAAAATGCATTTTTTTAAATACCTTTCGCCAACTGTTTCGGGTTCCTGCTGCCTTCTTCAGCGTTACCAGTACAAAGCTTGCAATCGATTTTTCACTAACTTCCCGACTAGCTAAATATTTGAAACTTTCAGGATAGCTCAGAACACGGTGGCAATACATTTTTTTTTAATACTTTTAGTCAACTGTTTCAGGTCCCTACTGCCTTCGGCAGCGTTCATATGATTCGACAGAAAATTTATTTAACTAACTTCCCGAGTAGCTAGACATTTGAAACTTTCGGAATAGTTCAGAATACGGTGAAAATGCTTTTTAAAAATATTTTTACCAATTGCTTCAGGATCCTGCTGCCTTCGGCAGCGTTTCCAGTACAAAGCTTGCAATCAATTTTTAACTAACTTCCCGGTTAGATAGCCATTTGAAACTTTTATAATAGATCAAAAGACGATAGCAAGGAATTTTTTTTAATACTTTTATCCAATTGCTGGGGTTCCGGCTGCCTTCAGTAGCGTTTATATGATTCAACAGAAAATTTAAAAACATGGTTTATAAAAAAAAAAATTATCTTATAATTATTTAAAATGATTTACATTTCTGCTAAGATTAAAACATTGTTATTGCTTGTTTTATAAATAGATACATATATATGGATGCTTTTAATTGAAAAATCTGTATTAAAATATTTTTAATACACAGGAATGAGATTTTTCAGCTTTTCAGCTGATTTAAGCTTTTTTGTACATTTAGCTTTTCAGCCTTTTTTTTTTAGTTTTTTCAGCATTTTTTATATTTCTGGTGTATACACACCAGAAAGAACAAATACTTGTTCTTTCTTTATACATTGAAGATTAAAATAGATATTTATTACTCTAATATAATGGATTTTGTCATTGAAATTCTAGTTGTCTTGCCTTTGTGTACAGTTTCAGCTTTTTTATATTTCTGCAAATCTTATCCCTGAATATAAAAATGTTTTTTTCTATGGGAGATTATAGAGAAAAAATTAAAGAGTTATTTAATATAAAAATATAATTAAAAATGATTGCCTTTATTAAAAATCAAAATGTTTAATAATAAAATTAATTTGTTCAATGGAACTATTTGAGCTTTTAATTGAAAAATCTATTTCTAAATATTTTAATTAAAGATTAAAAAAAAACAATGAAAAATAAAAAATCTAGAAACCTAATTTAACTATTTTTTTTTTTTTAATAACTAAATTAAATTAATTGAGATTGTTTAGTATTATTGTTTCGGCTTTTAATAGAAAAAAATTTACTAAAATAATTTTTATATCATTAGATATTTTATTTTCTATGAACGATAATAATAATAATAATAATAATAATAATAATAATAAAAGCTAGTTTAAAAAAAATCATCCAATAAAATATTCTAATCAAAAAATAACAATTTATTTATTAAAAATATAATATTTTACAAATAATTGAAATTACTTAATACTATTTTTTGGACTTTTAATTAAAAGGCCTATTTCAGTAGCCGAGCGGTTCTGCTCTCAGAGCTGATAGATTGGTGTTAGTGTTGATGTCTGGGAATAGGGCCGATTGTCTACCCTAGGGTCCTAGGCCCGAGGGGGAGGGCATTCCATGGCGGACTTTCTAAGGGGTCCTAGCCCATATTTACGCAAGTTTCTGAGAAAACCACGGAAAACTCCGAGCGACTAAGCCGACGATCATGGACCTGGGATCGAACCCGGCATCTCAGGTCTACCAGCTTTGAGCACAGAACCGCTCAGCTGCTCGTGGGCCTTGATAAATTGGAATTGCCGGGTTCCCGCTTGTCAACCTAGAAATTCAGAATTTTCCATGGTTTTCTCTGAAAATCGCGTATATACAGGACAGGGCTTCTTAGAAAGAACTCTCATGAAAGGCATTTCAGCCAGGCTTAGGACTTGCATGTTGTCAATGGGTTTTGATGCTTAAACCACAACCACCAAAATATTTTTAATTCAAAAGTCTTTTTTTTTTTTTTTTTTTTTTTTTTTTTTTACATATAAATGATTATACAGTACCTGGCCAAATTATTAGACCATTGGCAAATGATACATTTTTTCATGTTTACAATCTTATTAATGAAGAATTTTATTAAAAAAGATATTTTCTTCATTCATATTTCGAAAACATATACATTAAGGAATACAATGGCAAAAAAATTGTTACAATACAATACTTATTGAAAAAAGAAAAAATTGATAAATTAAATTTAACAGAAAAATCGATATTTCGCATGGCCACCTTTGGCAACTAAAAGAGCTTTAACACGACGAGGCATACTTTCTATGCATGCTTGGATGGTTTCTTGAATGGTTTATTATGATTCCACTTGTATGTTAAAGATTCCAGCAACTCTACCTTATTGGTTATATTTTTCTTATACATTTCTTTTTTTAGCAACTCCCAACCAATTTCAATAGGATTCATATCAGGCGAGTTGCCCGGCCAATCAAGAACTTTGATTTTTTTTTTTTTTTTTTTTTTTTTTTTCGCTCTAAATACTCCGATACACTTTTAGCTTTATGGCATGGAGCCCCATCATGCATGAAGACTGGTTCCTCGTCTCCAGGAAACCATTCTTGCATTTGTGGCATGAGCCTGGTTTGTAAGACTTTCAGTTATTGATCTTGTTTCATTGTATTTTTGACCACATAGAGAGGACCAGAACCTTTTCCTGATATGACAGACCACACCATGACTGATGGAGGATGTTTGGTGGTGGGAACAATACAATCTGACTTGCATTTCTCGTTTGGACGCCGCCAAACAAATTTGGTTTTTTCGGTTAAAACATGAAAAACCGATTCATCAGAGAAGCAAACCTGAAAATTAAACAAAATTACTTTTTATTTAATTTCTTTATATTCATTATAAATGCCAATATATTGTTGATCAAAATAAATAGCTATGTACCCTTTTCCAGTCTTCTATTGTCCAATTTTTGTACTTTATTGCCCACTCCAAGCATTTATTCATCATTTCTGATTTAAGCCTTGGCTTGCGAGCAGGTTTCATGGCAATGAGTTTATTTTCTGCCAAGCGACGTCTCAAAGTTCTTTCTGATATATTAATGCCTTCATTTTGAACTTCTTTCATTAACGTGCATAGCGGTTTCTTTCTGTTATTTATACAAATGTCTCGTATTTTCCGAACCGTCCTCGGCGTCGTAATGCGAGCTCGTCCATTATTATTCTTCCGTGATGGATCCAAACTTATGTTTAAGACCATTTTCTTTTTAATATTTTTTACTGAGCTTCTGGATACTCCTACCTTTGCTGCAATTTGATTTTAGGTCAGTTTAGTGGCCTTCAGTAGACCCTAAACCTCCCCTACTCTCTTTGGTGAAAGGTCAGCATTTCTTCCCATCTAAAATAAAGGAGCAAAAACTTTTTATGATAATAAATGAATAAAAATGTTAAATATCCCACGCGATATTAATAACAATGCAAAACTTACTTTTTGCACCAAAATATTCGCTTCAATCCAAAATAAACAAACAGAACAAATTTTACGTTATAATGCAAGTTTATACCTATGCCACTGTATCACAGAATAATAACTAACTGTCTTGTGTTTCCAGCTTGAAAATGTTTCTGTAATAAAGGTACTGAAATAAGCTTAAGGTAACACTAATTAAATAATAATAATTTTGAGCAGGTCAGGTATAATAAACTTCCAATTTCAAAAAAACTTTAAATATTTTCTTTGGTCTAATAATTTGGCCAGATACTGTATACAAAAAATAATATTAATTAAAAAATCGTTTAAGATTACATTCTAATTAAACATAATTTAATTATTAAGAATATCAATTTAAAATAATTAAATTAATTGAGATTGCTTAATACTGTTGTTTGGGCTTTAAAAGGAAAAACCTAATTCAAAATGCTAAACACAAAAATATTTTTTTTCTATAATTGATTATAGAAAGTAAGTAAGTAACTAAAATTATTTTATTTTTAAAAAAACTTTAAAAAAAAGAGTAAATTATCTAATAGCTAAATGAATTATCAAAAATATAAATTTTAATAATTATATTAGCTATGATTCCTTAGTACAATGTTTTCTGCTTTCAAAAGAAAAATTATCTAAAAACACTTTTAATATTAAAAGATTTTATTTTCTGTGAATAATTATGAAAAAAAAAAAAAAAAGATAGTTAAGGATCTAATTAAAATTATTTTATTTAAAATATTCTAATAGAAAGACTAAATTTATTAATTAATTATCTAAAAACTAAACGTATTATAAATAATAATAATAATCAAATTAGCTTAGATTGCTTAATACAATTTTTTCTGCTTTCAATAGAAAAATTTATTTTAAAATACTTTTAATATTAAAATATTATAATTAAGTTAGTTGAAATCGCTGAATAAAATTATTTGAACTTTTAATTAATAAGTCGAGAAGTTCTGTTCTCCAAACTGGTAGACAGGAAGTGCCGGGTTCAATTCGAGGTCATGGTTGTCGACACTCATGTTCTCAGTCGGCTTTAACACCTAAACTACCATCACGAAATTATTATTAATATAAAAAGTTATTTTAATGAATGATTATATAAACAAATAATTATTAATATATCATAACTAAAAACTAATTTAATTATCAAAAATATTTTTTTAATAATTAATTTAGATTACTCAATATCATTTTTTGGGCTTTTAATAGAAAAACTATTTCAATATACTTTGTAATATAAAAAGATATCTTTTGTCATGATTACAGAACAAAGAAATAATTAAAATTATATTATTTAAATAATCTAAAATAAAATTTTACATTAAAATATACACAATTTTACTAATTGGTGGGGCACTCACACTATTTTAGACTAAAATTTGATAACAATGTATGTTTTCATTAACATTGACTGCCAAATTTATACTCCAATCATAACTTTTGAATTATAACTTACTAATATTTTACCAGAAATCGATTTATCGATATGTTGATAATTTAGTTGGGGGTGCTATTATTATTATTATTATTTTATTTATTTATTTTTTATTTTTTTTTTTTTTTTTTTGCAGACTGTACCTTCGTATTGTAAGTTCCGATTTCTAGTTAAAAAATACTTACAACAATTAACTTTGATAACAAAGACATTCCACAAATTATGTGTAGTCTTATATATAATCTGTGAATTTTATATAAAACATATATAGTACTTAAGATTGACTTATTAAATAAAACTGCGTTAAATAAATACACGAACAAACATTTCGGGCCATTATTCCTGATATATATTTTTTATCCACCCCCGAAAGTATTTTTGTTAAATTTATGTAAATAAGCAGAAAATAATTTTATTTAATAATTTAATTCCTAGTTCCTGCCTTAGTTCAAAAAATAACTCATCAACTGAATTGCGCTTCAAAAACCATCTTCCTCGACCTCCACCCCCTCCCCCCTCTGCTCTTCGGAAAAAGGGATTAGTCTTTTCCCACCTGTCAAGTTGATGCGTTGGGGAAAGGGGTGAATATATGTGTGCGCTTGGAACGAGATATTGGTGTATGTGAGCTTCAAACACGATTCCTCTAGTGTGAGCTTTAGATACGTGAGCTTGGAGCACGACACCTACTTTTCGACCGACAATTAATTGTTCATTCAAAATAAGTAAATTAAACACATACTCCGTATAAAATTAATGAACACATAGTGCATACAAAATTAGTCAATATTTATACATTAATTAAATATTAGACATTTTCAAAAGTTTTTTTGCTTCTTAGTTATTTCAGAGTGGGAACTAAGAATTATCTTTTAATAATAATAAAAAAAAAAATCACTATAGTGATCTTATTTCGATTTTTAGAATACACTCCTGAAATTTATTACTAAGACAAGTGATGAAGCGAGTTTATTTTGTTATTATGCTGCAGGTGTAAAATTTTCGACAAAGAGAGATAACGAGGGAGATTGATTTAAAAAAAAAAAAAAAAAACTGTAAATAAAAATTTTTTAAAGTGCATAAATACACATTTTTACTGATGAAGATACTTTTTTGAGTTATTAAACGGCGATGCTGATTTTTTTAAACGGCGGTTTTAAAAGTAGTTTGTATTGATTTGATTCCGGTCCTGACAATTTGATCAGATTAAGCGGCTGATTTTATTAACCAGTGAATTTATTAAGCAGCGGGAACTGTATTCGGATACTTTTACAAAAAGGTATATAAATATTATAAATAGTAAATGAGATCATGTGTTAAAGTTATAAATCTTTTGTAGCTTTTTATAATACGGATAAATCTAATGTATTTTTGTTTTGCTTCAATTTGTGATTGGTCCTCTAACTGCACTCGTGAAAAAATCATTACTGGAAAGTTTTAAGTCTGAAAATTGTTTCTTGCATGTGTGAAGTTCACAGCAATTTCACTTTTCTAAGGGGAAAAAATCATGCAATTATATCGATAGAATAAGATATTTTGTATTTAATGGATATATATTATTCCAAAAATTTTAAAAATTGTGAGAAAATAAAATACATTTCACTAAGTAATATTTTCTGTTGAAATAGTCATTTAATCTACATCAAAATTAATAATTCTTATTATACGAGGGTAAGTCAAAAATTATCCGCAATGTAGCTAATAACTTTTCTTACAGCGTTCATACGGAAGTCTATCCTAGTATTATTGTTATGGTGTTGCGGTCCTGCAATGAAAGCTTGATCCTAATTCCATTAGAGATTTGCACCCACGGATTAAGAGAGAATCCTAATCCGTGTTTGCACCAAAGAGGAACAACGAGCAGTGATCCGGTTTTTGTGGTCGGAAGGTGTATCAGGGGCCACAATCCATCAGACTTTCGGCAAAGTACGGGAGCAGTGTCTTGCGACAGCGGAGTGTCTACGAATGGGTTGACAAATTCAAAAATGGTCGCACCAGTCCGGATCAGTGCTCGTTGTTCCTCTTTGGTGCAAACCTCTAATGGAGCGGCCATGATCTATCTGCAACAAAAGGAAGACAAATGGAGGAATTAGGATCAAACTTTCATTGCAGGACCGCAACATCATAACAATAATATGTATAAACTAGGACAGACTTCCGTATGAACACTGTGAGAAAAGTTATTAGCTACATTGCGGATAATTTTTGACTTACCCTCGTATTTTCCTATTTTATATAATCATAAAAATTTGTTATTATATTGATGTAAGGGTTAACCCTCTTTCCTGCATCAAAGGTGTTGTTGCAGTAAAAGTAGATTTACAGTTAAGGTGGAAATAAAGGTCGGATTTGTCGACAGACTTTACATTTCAGCGACGAAATTGTCCACTTTGTGACCAAATTTGACGAGATATAGTAATTCAAGGTTGCCAAAGTTTAGAAATTTTATCTTCAATAGGAGCCGAGTTCTGGAATTCTTTGAATTCTATCATTGGTTTCTGGCGCAGAACTACCTCGAAAGTCGTCAAATCCAAATCGAGACTATAAAAAAAGAAGAGACTCTTTAGAAGAGTTAAATTGTGTTTGGACATTTGTTCTGAGTGGTGTATTTAAGATTTTTTATTTTAATTTTGTGGTATGAGTTTGAGTACAATTTTTTTTTTTTCCTTTATTCTGTTCTGAAAATAACCCATGAATAAAGTGCATTCGTCAACTAGAACCTGCCTATTTCTTTACAAATTACTTCCACACGCAAAAAATGTGTCATTTTTGCAACAATGTGGTTAGACGTAGAGGCGTATGATTTGAATCAGTATATGATATGCATAATCTCGAAAAAATTAGTAATGGAACAAGGAGCAAGGAAAAGTTTAACTTACTAAATTTTTTTTGTTAACATTTATTTACCGTTTCTTTATTAAGTATTCGCGAAGTTTATTGTGTTATTTATCTGTAAATCTATCTGCTCCTTATTTATATCTTACAAAATAGAATTATTCTACCAGACTTTAAAACTCGCATCCCCATATTTGCTGTCATACATTTTAAATGAACTTGATTTACATATTATTCCAGAATTTTCTACAACGATATCTTAGAAAAAATATTTCATTAAATAGTTTTTTCTTTCTCATTAAATATTTACTTAGTTTTACAAAACAATATTTAGGTAAGGTTGTATGCTTGCAGGGGTGCAAGATTTTCCATCTTTTTATCAATAATTTCTATCATATTTGTGCAGTAATTTATTATTATTACATATGATAGAAATTAAAAAAGAATACTGGTTTGAGTATTCTGTCTTGAGACAGAAACTCTTGCACACTTGCATGCTTGTAAACAGATACAGGGTGGTCCGAAAAACATGATAGAAAGTATTTTAAGTTTATGATTTCAAATGCATTGATGCAAATATAATTCTTCCATATTATAATAGCACATATAGTGACATTTCAGTTGAATGCTTAATTACCGGAAATAAAGAATAAGCAATATAGAATCACAAACCTTTTAAGATCGATTATATATCGTAAGAAAATTTTATGAGAATAACCGATGTAATGTCCCCGTTCGACGGGCACGTCGTTCAGAGTTCAAAAAGAAAAGGACGCTTAGTGAAGAGATAATCGCGCAGTAAGTTATAGCACTCTAAAGTCGCAGTGACTTTTAAGCCATCAGATGACTGATGTAATGGTCCTAATCTCCCACTGATTTTCATTTTTTACAGGTTGGTGGACAGATATAAATCTACAGGGAGTGTTTAGAATGCAAAAAGAAAGGCGTCGGGACGCAAATCAGCAGTTGTTACTGACGACATCAGGGAGCCTGCACGCGCATACTTTGAGGATCAGCCAACCACTTCCACTCGACAGGCGGCCCAACAATTAAGAATATCCAAAACATCATTACAAAGGCTAATGAAAGCAGTAGGATTGTGTCCAGGCAAGATCCAAATGTGACAGCCGCTAAAGGGGGGGGGGGGGATACTGGGCAGCGGAGAGATTTCGCAAACCACATAATCGAGGAACTTAAAAATGGTTCCATCAGTGAATACAAGATCTGGTTCAGTGATGAGACCCATTTTCAATTGAATGGTTTCGTGAACAGACAAAACTGGCGCCACTGAGGTACGGAAAATCCTCATCTCAGCGCCATCTCTTCACTGCATCCACAAAGGGTCATGGTGTGGTGTGCCATATCGTCGAAGCAGATAATTGGTCCGATATCGAGAGTTGCTAGAGCGTCACTTTGGCCCTGATGCGGGCCATCTCAACAGGACACGCCGGTACTGGTTCAAGCCAGATGGGGCTCGTTCCCAAAAAACTTCTGACGTCTTCACGTGGCTTGAAACGACGTTTGGTGAGCGATTGATGCACTTGGTGAGATTGATGCACTTGATTACGACACACTCGAGCGCATTATGACAGAGTTTCGGAACCGGCTTTATAACACTATAGTCGGGGACGGTAGACATTTTAAGCATCTTGTATATTAAATGTCATTCATATCTTTATTCAATAAAATATGTTTCATGTTCTTGCATGTTGTCTTTTTTCCACAATGATCGCTTACTTTCTATCCTGTTTTTCGGACCACCCTGTACTTTGATGCTTCAATACTGTGTTTGTATGTGTTCAATATTATTTGTCAATTTATGTAAAGTATACAAAGTTACTTAAATCTATTTGGCAAAAATTTGAATTCAGATAAAGGGGACCGAAATAAGTAAATTTAATAAAGTACGTTTAGATGGTAGATTGTACGATGAGATAGATAAAAGTACATTTTCACAGACAGCAAGTCTTACCTTGCTGCCAGTAATCAATATTCCCCGCACATATTTTGAGCAGAATGCATCGTTATGCCTGCCAATACGAAGTTTGACGTCATGCATTTCAGGTATAAACAAACTGCAAACAGAAATAAAGTAACCGCTTAAAGAATGTATAAGAAGTAATTTTCCTGGAGATAGCTCCGAATGGCAAAACTTTCGAACGTATTTACTGGCAACTGAATTAGAGTGGACCGTTTTATGCTTTCAAGTGACCACCAAGATCCACAATGACGGCACATATATTTGTGAATTTTAGCAAAAATATAAGACATATCACGCACATTTCCAGCAACATCTGATACTGTAGCCACCAGTTTCTTATCACACTTAACAAGGTTTTCTCAGAGAGAGTTTTTAATATACCCCCCTGAAAACAAAGATGTAACGATGCATTTTCCTCGAAATCCATACAGTTATTAACAATTACAAAGAAAAACGTACAGATCTCATCAGTATCATCCAATACCTCAACGAGATATTTCTGCACCCATATTTCTACGCTGTACCTACTAATTTTGATTCCCTCCATCTGCCTTTACAATTGTGCCAGATGTTTTTGAGATTTCTTGTATAAGTTTTTTCCGCTCTGAAAAGTGTACTTTTTGTTTCATTTTATATTTTATTTTATAAATTTGTTTTTCCTTCTTTGGTTTAAAAGAAAAAAAAAAACTTATTATAACGGTTCGAGAGTCACTTGGCATGTTAATTGATAACTTTTTATAAAATGTTAAAAAAAAAAAAAGAAAAAAAAAAGTAATATAGGGCGCCAATTGAAGCTCTGCACACAGGCGCCTGATAACGCTGGTGAGCCTCTGCTTGTTAACCAAAGTGCGGGAAAATTGGACTATAGGTTGGATGTGTGCCGTATAACTAAAAGTGCCCATATTGAACATTTGTAAGAAAAACTAGGTTAGTTTACCTTCAATTTGATGTATGATTTGTCGTAAATAGTCTAAATTAAACTTTTATAATATACCATTGAAACTGGGACGTTCTTTTATGGACACCCTGTATTTCAATAATCTTTACACAGTATAGAAATAACATACTTACTTGTGTTCTGTAGCAAAAGATTTGCTGTGATAAAATTTATTGAAATATTCCATACTTGGTACAAAAGCTCAAAATTAAAACAAGAAAAATCCTCACTTCTCCAAAAAACTATCAGTAAAATCAATAAATAAATACAAAGAGGTTAGATTTTGCTACAGAACATAGCTAAAGATGAATAAAACATTTTGGCAAAATTTCAGTTCAATATTCTAAATACATTTTGAGAAATGAATGTAATCGCAAACAAAAATAACGAAAAACACAGTGCCTCAGAAAACGCATTTAAAGATTTTAATACAGCACAAAAAATTTTGTAGCCACTATAGACTTTTAAAACTACTCGCCATATTTGTATGTCAAGCCCTTTTTTGCTTCATATAACTAATTTTGACTTTCTTTTAGCTTTTAGTTTTTTTTTCTGGATAACTTTGTTGCTTGTAGAGATTGGAGTTTTGATTTCTGAATTCGCTCTTTATCTATTCCCATGTAGACATGTAGTTTTCAAACATAACTGTATTCCGGTTTATTATACTCTAACTTTGCTTCTAGTTATCGTAAAAACAAAAGTAAAGTATTTTTGGAATCCACAAATAAAAAAAAATCGAAAATTTTCACCAAAACGACGATTTTAGGGTAGGCACATACCTTAAACGTTCGGCAATTAACAAAGGTCAGAAATACAATCATTAGATTTCAATTTACGCCTTTATAAATATATATGTACCGGGTGTCCTATAAGTCTGTAGACATTTTAAAAATTCATAAAAATTGAAGGAATCGGTAGAATTAAACGCGGTTTGCGGAAAAATTATTCTCGTGAAGATTTTTTATTTTTTTTATTTTTATTTATTTATTTTTTTTTTTTTTTTTTGTAAAGAAAAAAATTATTGGTTGAAATTTTCGTCGATAGATGACGATGTACGTGAACAAATCGCCCTTTTCCAAGAAAAACTGCCTTCATTTGCATACAAGTGTTCACAGGCATATAAATCCTACTCCATTTGTCCTCCATAATCATTACTTATACAGTTTGCAAACGAGTTACAACACTGCTAACTGCAGCGTCAGCCGGCAGTTCCTACCTAAGGGAAAACATCTTTACCAATAATGCTGTATCAACTAAGCAAGTATCGCAAAAAAAACTTTATGTATGCATAAGTAGAAGGCAAGGCAAAATAAGAAATGTTAATCGTAAAACAGTGCGATTTATAGAATTCTAATTTACATATTTCTCGTCACATATCAGTGCAACGCCCTCTATCGACGAAAAATTTAACTTTTTTTTCCCCCCTTAACCACAAAAAATCTCCCTTCACGAGAATAACTTTTTCGCATACCACGTTCAATTCTACCAATTCCTTCAAGCTTAATGAATTTTTAAAATGTCTACAGACTTATGGGACACCATATATATATATATGACAAAACTGTAGTTATAAAAGTGTTTATTTGAAATAATCTTACCGAAATTATTTCAATATAAAGAGTATAGAAAAAGATTTTCCTTTAAAATAAAAAAGAAAAAGTTTCACATTTCCTTATGTCACCAATGAGCGATCAATAGCCAAGAAACGGACATTTTCATTATTTTTTTTTACAGACGATGTATACAGATTCGACCAAAAATTTGTATACAGTATAGCACAGTTTATACTTCGCTGGTCACTATATTTAAATTAATTCTCAAGATTACACATAACTTATT
The DNA here is from genome assembly GCA_963930645.1 of Salticus scenicus. Classification (NCBI taxonomy): domain Eukaryota; kingdom Metazoa; phylum Arthropoda; class Arachnida; order Araneae; family Salticidae; genus Salticus; species Salticus scenicus. Next base: position 87,218,477 of record OZ005648.1, read on the forward strand.
AATACAAAAATCTCATAAAATCAGAAAAAAAAAAGGATTAATTGAAATCCATCAAAAATCTCAGTCGTTTTGCCCCCTCCCATCAAAGGAGAGGGAATTTACAAAATTCCCTTATAGTGTGTGTTGAGTACACATTACCAACCTACATATTAAAAAAATCACATTCATGAGATAATTTAGAGCAGAGAACGTATTTTTTGCCTCCCCTCAGATGTGGGGGGTGTGAGGGGATATTTCGCAAAATCGATTTATAGTGCATGTAGTTGTGTAAACTTAGTACACTCATATAACCAAAAATTCCTTTCCTGAGATAATTTTAAATGGAGTTACACTTGGAAATGTGTTTTTTTTTTCCCTCCCTAAGAGGGAAAGGGGAAAATTTTACAAAATCCATTTATAGAGTGTTTTAGACACACGTAAACAATTAGTGCACCGAAAACTCACCTTACTGAGATAAATTAGAAGAAAGTTATAATTGAAAACTTGTTCTTTACCCCCCCCCCCTTCCCATGGGGAGAAATGGGGGAAATTTTGTGAAATCCTGCCACAGTTGTTGTTCCATGGAAATAACCAACCCATACATATAAATTTGTGAAAACAGGTCCAATAGATTCCTCAGAACAAATTTAATGTAAAAAGGGAGCTCTTGAATCTTCCCCTCACCACCAATAAATAAATAAATTGAAAATCCCAAAACATCCTAAATTGTTTTTTAGAAATACACTTCAGAAGACGCACAGCCAATTTCAACTTCCATGTGCCATTGTCGAAAAAATTCTATGTAAAATCTGGATTTTGTAAATCCCCCCCCCCCCACACACACACACACCTGACAAAAAAATTCTCCCTTCCTTCCTTAAAATAAAAAATTCGAAAATCGACAAATTTGTTTTTTTGTTTTTTTTCTTTCAATTGAGTTTATCTCTCCATGTCTAATTTCTTTACCGCAAAGCAATTTGAAACAGTGTTATGCTCTCAAACATGTTATTACTGTTCGCGCCCCACCAAGAGAAAGGGAACCCTTCCGTGGAGGATCAAAATTGTGATGGCATGTCTTCGGACCACCTCTGGGGGTATGTCCCAGACCATCGCCAATTGCCCATCTGCGCAGCATTAGTGCGACGTAAAACCCAACCACAACCAAGAGAAAGGGGGGATTTTTTGCAAAACCCCGTCTTAGTGTAAAGGCTTTAGATCCAAGTTTCATACCAAAATTCGTGATCCAATCCCACACAGAATCGCCACAGCAATGTTGACTCAGTGGTGGATATACTTTTATATGTATAGATGAAATGTAATGTGAAATCACGTTTTCCCTTCCCTCCCCTCTTTGGGACCGAATTTCTAAAATTCCAGAAATAGTTTTTAGGTGTTAGTATTTGCTATATTTAAAAACAAAAATCATATGAATATCTGTTTCTTTCTTTGAGATATGAAGGATTACGTGAAATCACTGTTTGGCCCAAGTGAAAATATGCTTTGCCCCCTCCCCCCTTCTTGGACAGTGAATACTTAAAATTCCAAAAATATGTATATCTGTTTTTTCTCTTTGAGATATGTTTTTTTTTTTTTTTTTTTTTTCTGTTAAATCCCGATTTGTGCATGGGAAATCATGTTTTGGAACTGTCCCAGGTAGCACAAAAATATCAGCCAATGTCCTACTAATATTGGCCGACAGTTTGAATGTCACTGAATGTCAAACTTACATAAATATTTGTCAAATTTACGATATTTATCGATACTGACAGACATAATTTAAAATTGATGCTATAAAAAAGTATTTAAAAGAATTATTTTCATTACTTATAACATTTATGATCCATAAATAATATTTTGAAAAATAAATTTTTATCAAATATTTTTTTTAAGAAATATAATTTTCTAATGCGTTATTTTTAACATCTGTGAATATTAGCTAATGTGATAAAAATGATATTATTTTAACAATTTTCTGTGATATCTGTCAACATTCTACAAGCAATATATTTTTTTTAATATTGAGAGACGTCTAATAACATTATGAAAAGAATTAATGTGGTTTTTGAACATGTATCGCATTTGAAATATCAAAAAGCGATATTTATTGATGTCAGGAAATATTGGCAATATTACCAGATATATATATATCTGTAAATATTTTTAGAAGGGGTCATTTTATATTCTACAATTTCATATTTTTATATTGGCAAATATCTTTGTGCAACCTGAGCTCATATGATATTAGATGCATTACAAAATTCCCTTCTTTCTATTACTAGGCAAAACAAATTTAGACAACTTTTAATTTTTTCGTTTAAGATATAATAATTATAAAAATATTAAAGAACTAGCAGGCTTTGCCCGCTTCGCTGGACATTAAACTTAAATGAGTTGTCAAAATGCCATATCTTTATTAATAACCTAAGTTCTCGCTGTGATTGGTAGAGGTTTTCTCGCTCCCAATGTGAGGAGTCTGGGTCTCCACTGTCTTCGGCACAACTTACCCACTTCTTACTTCCCCACCCTCAGCGGGTGAGTTCGAAGTTTTGCAAAATCCCACTAATGTACATAATGCGTACACTTAATCAATATCCACACACCAAAATTCGCCATTCTAAGATAATTCAAAGCAAATTCAAACGGAAAAACATGTTTTTACACATGTTTATTGCCCTCCGACTCCGAGAAGGGGGGGGGGGATTTCGAATTTCGTGAAATGCAGTTACAATAAGTGCCGGGTGCATACAAACAATTTACGCACCAAATTTCGTGACCACAGAAGTCTTTAATATGCAATATTATAAATAAAAAAAATATATATATACAGACACGAACTTATTTCATTATTTAAAACATGAAAATCTGACATTGACAGATTTTAATTTAGTGCCAGAGGCATACTGCTAAACTTGTTAATATTGACAAATTCTTCTTTAGTTAATTCGTGACGATCTAAATTCCATGATAAAGTTTTCATTAAATCAAACCAATGTGTTTCAGCTGCAGATATTGTAACAAAAAACGTTGGAAGTCCAAACTGTCTTATAGCCGCAAAACAACGTTTTTTCTCTTTTTCCCAATGAGGGGGAGGTGTGCCTTGGGGGGGACTCATATCAAAGTTGTACCTTGGGGGGGGACTCATGTCAAAGTTCGGCCTGGGGGGGGCCTCATGGGACTCATGTCAAAGTTGTACCTTGGGGGGGTACTCATGTCAAAGTTGGGCCTGGGGGGGGACTTATGTCAAAGTTGTGCCTTGGGGGGACTTCATTCAATAAATCTCCATTCAATAAACCGACTGAAATAGGCCCTTAGCACTATTAAGAGTGTATTATAAAAATTCGACAAAGCTGTACCGACTGAAATAGGGGTACCTTGGGGGGGACTCATGTCAAAGTTGGGCCTGGGGGGGACTCATGTCAAAGTTGTGCCTTGGGGGGACTTCATTCAATAAATCCCCATTCAATAAACCGACTGAAATAGGCCCTTAGCACTATTAAGAGTGTATTATAAAAATTCAATAATGCTGTACCGACTGAAATAGGGGTACCTTGGGGGGGACTCATGTCAAAGTTGGGCCTGGGGGGGACTCATGTCAAAGTTGTGCCTTGGGGGGACTTCATTCAATAAATCCCCATTCAATAAACCGACTGAAATAGGCCCTTAGCACTATTAAGAGTGTATTATAAAAATTCGACAACGCTGTACCGACTGAAATAGGGGTACCTTGGGGGGGGGGGGTTACTCATGTCAAAGTTGTGCCTGGGGGGGGACTCATGTCAAAGTGCCTTGGGGGGACTTCATTCAATAAATCCCCATTCAATAAACCGACTGAAATAGGCCTCTAGCACTAATTAAGAGTGATCTATAAAAATTCGACAACTGTACCGACTGAAATAGGCCTCTAGCACTAAAAAAATAAAAAAAGCACAGCCTTAAGTATCGGAACCCTTTGGTGACTTTAAATATTTTAAGCCATTTTTGCGATGAACAGAATTGGCTATCTCAATTGTGCAATTAAAGATCTTGGCGAGAAACGTCCGAGCTACTTCGGTGCCGAATTTCAAATTTTGCCAAAGGGAACCAATACTAAAGCTGTTCCATATCGAATCTGGGTTGAAAACGGAAAACGGGTAAAATAAATTAGAAATATCAGACCTATATTTATAAGTTTGATACCAAATGAAAGGGGCGATTTTGCTGAATCCAGGGGTTCAAACAGTTTTGCGATGCGACAATTAGATTTTTTAAAAATAACTAAAGTATGAAATTTAAGTGGCAACGGAAAAACGGATAAAGGGAAAAATAAATTAGAAATATCAGACCTATCGTTACAAATTTAGTACCACATGAAAGAGGTGATTTTTCTGAATTCTGGGGTGTAAACAGTTTTTCGATACGACAATTAGATTTTATAAAATTAACTAAAGTATGAAACTTAGATGGCAACACTTCATTTCAATCTTTTCATAATTTGTAGTGAAAATCACGCGAATACAAAAGTCTTTATCTCAAAAATTTATTTTTGCATTTTATTTTTCCATTCAAAGCGTTTTAGTGAAAAAAAATATTTATGGCGCATGCAGGTGTTTTTTACACACAATTTAAACACTAATCAGAATTTTGAAAATTTCTATAGATATAATTTCAAGTTGGGTGAAGACCTAAGTTTCTGCCAAGCGCTATTGAATTCCGTCCAGCCGTTCTCGAGTGATGCGCAGACAAACGTGTTTTAGTCTTTTACCCCTAGGGGGGGACGGGGGGGGATTTCTGAAAAGTTGATAGATATAATTTTAAGTTGGGTGAAGACCTAAATTCGTGCCAAGCGTCGTTGAATTCCGTCCAGCCGTTCTCAAGTGATGCCCGGACAAAAAAAGCGACATTCGGACACGATGACACACACACACAGACACACACACACACACACACAGGCAAAATTTTCTGAAGTCATTTTCGGCTTTCATGGGGTGTGAAACGTGAAGATATCGCAAAATTTTTCGATTTCGACAAATTTACAGACAAAACTCTGATTTTATTAATATAGATAAACTGCCAAATTTTATAGGAAAGATTTCTAATTTTTTTTTACTTCATATTAAAAAGATTGACATTTCTAGTATGAAAAAGAAAATTACATTAAAAAATTCCTTAATTGTGATGTGCAAGTGTTAAAGAAATTTCTTTTGCATAATTTATTAGCTATATATACTGGAAAAAACTTTAAGCATATATTGCATAAATTCAAAACATTTTTGCTGTTAGAATGAACTGAATTTCATCTCCACTATTAAAAAAAAGGGGGGGGGAGGGGACCCTTATCTGTATTTATTTTTAATCAGCATACACTATATTAATTGAATTAAAATTAAAAAACTAAGTAAAATCCTCTTTTTTTTTTTTTCTTTTGAGGAAGTGAAATTCAGTTCATTCTATCAACAATCACTTTTGAATTTTCACAATATTTGTTTGGGCTTTCATATTAGTAGCTCAATACATTTTGTTAACAAATTATTCAAAAGAATTTTTCTAATGCATGTATGTTGTAATTAAAAATTATTAAGTAAAAATGCTGATATTTTATTAGATATTTAATATTTTTATATTCTGACTGTAGTATGTTGTGTTTAATATACTATATCAAGTTTTCGAAAAATAGCATTGTATTAGGCATCTTGCATGTTATTTAAAAAAAAAAAAAAGATAAGCAGATTTTTATTAGTTTTTTAAGGAAACCTTTAAATCCCCATGCTTATACGTGCTATTCAGATACAGTTGAATGCAGGTAATTAAAAGAAGTCTTATAATTACATATTACCGCTACAAAACATTGAAGTATTTTTTACAGGTTGATCGCAAATTTACTTTTTTTTTTTTGTTACTTGCCTTATATTTTACCTTTGTAGAAATTTTTGTGGCATAATATACTCTTTACAACCCTCAAATTTAAGAATAATTTGTCAAATATTTTTCTAGATACATGACCAAAATGTCTAAAATCAAAAGTACCTGGTCATTCATGGCAACCCACAGTAGAATTTTAGTTCCTAAAACAGCCTCAAGTAAAGATTGCACATGAAAAAGTATTTAAAGCTAGAATGAAAACTAAAAATGCAAACTATTACAGTCTTAATTGAACTTAAAGTAACAAATAAATAAGATATATATGAAATAAGGAGATTTAAATTAATAAGAAAAAATGAAAATTTGTATTTCAACAACTGACACTGACACATTACAGGTTAAAAGCTTTTATTCTTTTGGTTCTAAATCATTTGGCAGTGAAATAATTGCATACAGCATGAGAAAACATAGCTTAATCCACTTCTTCAAAATGTTTATCATCTATAATACAATATTTTTTATCTTTATAGTGGATTATATCACGAGATCTTGAGATGTGAATATGTCTAAATAAATTTCTGACAGAATCTGAAATTGGAGGAATATCTCCCAGTTTGCTCAATTTGTCATCATATTCCCACTGAATTTCTCCAAGCATAAGATGTGCATGACGAGGTTTAAATCCAAGCTCCATCCTTCGTTTGAAATCATCTTCAACATCTTTAAGCATAGCTTCTTTACTAGGTAACTGAATAATACCTTTGAGGAACTTTAAAAATACTTTGACCTGCTGATCATAGATTGGAAATGGAAGGATTAACTTTGGTACAGCCCATATAGCAAGCGTTGGATCATTTATGAGAAACATGTGCATGTACAATGGCATCACTTTTTGATCCCCAATTTCAATTCCACATTTTGAATGCAAAAATGGATATGTATATAAATATCCAGTACAAATTATGATGGCATCGCAATCATATGTTTTACCACCTATGAATGTCACACTTGAGCCATTAATAGATTCAATGCCTTTTTCTTGGCGCATATTTGATGGCAGGGGGCATGTTTTTGGTGTCGTATTATGACTCAATATAACCTAAAAAATAAAAGTAAATAATGTAACACCAAAATTCACTTACTTGTATATATAAATCAGTAATGTTCATGTTAGGGATAATTTTACAAAAGAACACAAAATTGTTATTTTTTGTTATTTCTTTTGCAGTTCGAAAATTAACTGCTCATTTAATAAAATTACATTGTTATGAAATAAATAAATAAAAATGTATTACTTAAAATAACATATACTATTTTTTAAATTATCAATAGTTATGATAAAGCCCATGAAAATAAATCATTCAAAATTTTATCATAGGTGCAGAGTTTATTATTATTATTATTATTATTTTATTCCCTTTAAATAGAAATAATGGTTATTTTAAGACATAAATTAATAATAGAAATATTTAAATTAAAATTAGTAAATGTAACATTGAAAATTAACAAAATTTAACAATAAATCAAAAATATATTAAAATTAATTCAAATATCATTGATCTGCATATTTCTCTAAACAGCTCTATTATTATTACATTTTTTTAAATTACATTTTATTACAATTATAGAACCTGTACTTCTTTTGTATTTTGTAGTACTATTCTTTACAACTACAGAAATAGACTTAAATATTAGTGAAATTTTGAAATTAGTGATTTAATGACATCCATTGAAATTTCGAGATATTAAAAATAAATTGTAACCCGCAATACTTTTTTTGTCAGTGGTATTCATCTCCTCGCTCAAGAACCAACAGCATTCAAAAGGTTCAAAGTATAAACTGTTACCACACCACATGAGACAACTGATATTTTCCATGTGCAAATTTTCTGTAATTTAAACAGATAATATTAACCATAATTTTATCTCAATGGGTTAGTTGGGGTCATTACTCTATGGTCACTATTTTGTACATGCAAGGCCTTATTCACCAACTTCTTAACACTCGGATTAAACCTCGGATCAGTGGTAATCGCTCGATCATACAAAAATCGGTATTCTCCAGCAAAAATCCGCAGCAGATCTGTAGAACAGAAGTTCTCTGGTGTTTGTTTACATTTTGGCGATATTATCCGTGCGCCAACGAACCAAGGAAATGAATTTATCTTATGGCAACCTTACAAAACGTTTGTTTACGTTCGAAAAGAAAGAAATATTAATGCAGACGACTATTTAACGTAATTAAATAAAATTATCGAAGAAATTTCATAAAATGGCAATGGTTAATTAACTTTTTAACTACAATATTTTAATAAATAAGCAAATACTTAACAAAATGCACGTTTTGTCATCGAAGTTTTAAGAGCAAATTAATTTCAACAACACAATAAATGTAATTAAATAAATGAAAATTCAGAATAAAAATATAACTTTAAAAGTAATTAAAAAAGCATGAAAACTTACAATATATGCAACATGAATTTTATTTATTTTTTTTTTCCATTTTGAAATTTCTGTTGACTCCATAATACGTAAATCACATATCAAATATTTCACTTCGCACTCAGTTAATTCGTAACATTCGAGGATTCTAAAACTGCATTCAAATGAATCAAAACACATCGGTATAAAAATTATGAGTATATACAAATAAAATAAAAAACATATTTTCAAATTATCACTTACATTTCAGCAGAGGAGAAAATTCCCTAGTTTTCATAAACTTGACCAACAAGTGATTGAGTGAGTGAGTTTTACGTCGAACTAGTGCTACGTTGTGGGCAATGAGTACGGCAACCAAATATCCCCATTTTCTACAGACAACGTTTACTTTATTCGCATTATTATAATTTTTTTAAAAATTATAGAAAGTAAACTATTTAATATTCAAATTTTATTTTTAGTGCTTATTAATTAAAACTGAAAAAAAAAAAAAAAAAAAAAACATGCATAATTAGTTAATTGTAGCAATTTAAAGCTTCTCTTTTTTAAAAGTTCACGGATCCGGCCACTGTAACAACGGAGGATGAATTGGGACATACCCCTAAGGTATATGAACCAACAAAGAAACATGGCTGTATAAAGCTATGAATCTGAAAATGCACGTAACTCGGCTCCGCAGCAATCACTGTCGCGCATGTTAAAACCAAAAAAACATCACTGGACACCCCTACCTCGCTGTGCATGAATCTGAAAACGCACATAACTCGGCTCCGCGGCAATCACTATCGCGCATGTTAAGACCAAAATTTCCCATAATGTAGCTCTAGTGCAACGTAAAATGTGCTCAAAACAAATTAACCAATCAAATATCGCCTAATTTCCCATAATGTAGCTCTAGTGCAACGTAAAATATACTCAAAACAAATGAACCAATTCAATATAGCCTAATTACCCATAATGTAGTTCTAGTGCAATGTAAAATACACTCAAATCAATAAAAAACAAATGAACCAATCAAATCTTTCCATACTGCGTCATAATAGAATTGTTAAGTTATGTTTACAAGGATAGGCAGTTTCTCGCTACGGAAGTTTGCCAAGCAGAAAGTGAACCTCTGTTCTACGGATCAACCAAATCTCCTGTTCACCGGCTACTTTAATTCTTGGATTTGCTGATCCATGGTTTAATTCCAGTGTTAAGAAGTTGGTGAATAAGGCCCTTAAATTCACTAGACCAGGATCTATGGTTTAAAGTGGAATCACTATAACAACCATGCCTAAACCAGGATTCAAACCCATCACTTGGGAACTGAAAAACAAAGTGCTAACAATTCTGCCACAAGATAAGTTTTAATCTAAATGTGTTGAAATTTAGCATGTGCAAAAGAAATAAATTCTGAAAAATATACAGCTTATTTTTTAAACTCAGTAACGTGGTACAAAAATGCTTTGTTGGAGTGCATGAAACTAATCACAAATAATAAGTACTTTTTGTTTTTTGTTTTTTAGGGTATCAATGAATAATTCAGGATTCAAAGTTCTGATAAAGTGCATCCAGATAAGAGTTTTGGAGAAAATGCAACACTGTCATCAAAAACTCCATTGTCTCAAATGCATAGTCTATTTTGAAGATAATGATTACTGAGCCATCCATTGACTCGCAGTTCAATTATCAAAAAGTTAGGTTTGCAAAAATTTAAGTTAAATACAAATCTTGATTTTAATTATTTCTATTTAAAATTTAAACTAATCTAGAGATATCAATCTCTGTTTAAATTGCAATAAAAATAGTCTTACTTTTCAATAATATATATATTAAAGTAACTAAGAATTTTGCATGTTATACAACATACGGACACATGGTTGCATACAGTTTCAAACGTGAAATTGATTTTTCAAAAAACAATCTTTGGAAGATCAGATAATTAAAAGTATTTCATACAATTTTTGAGTTATCAATGAATTCATGAAGCCTCTTGTTCTATTTTCATCTAGTTTCATGCCATGTATGATAAAATTAAGAAAAAAAAAAAAAAAATTCTATAAGTAATTTAAATTTTATCTATAGGGGAAAAAAATATTCATTATTATAAATTTCAAACAAAACAGCAGGATAATGTAGCATATATATATTTGCACATCAACATTAAACATAAAAAAATTTTAATTCACTTGTTATCAAGAATAAGAAAAAAATAAATAAATAAATAAAATAAAAGTAATAAATAAAAAAAATAAAATAAAATGAAGTTATAATTGTATTGCTGTTGTATAACAACTAGAAATGAGTAATTATAAAACTGTTGGTTTTATTAGATAACCCCTTTAAAAAAAAAAAAAAAAAAAAAAGAATAAAGCACCACAAATTAAATATATAGATATATAATAAGTGGCAGATCTAAAATGAAATTTGATAATGTCTCAGCATTATTTTGGGTGTAAGATAATCCTTCATTCAAAACTACATTTGCTACTAAACCAAATTAACTACAATTTCCATGTATCTGCTTGTAAAACATTAAATCATATACTCACAACAATTACTTATTAGAATACTATTTTCTTTTGCAAAAAATGCATCCTTATTTTTTTAATTAACACTGGTATAATAAATTATTTAAATATTATGCTCAAAATGATTTATTTTAACAAGGGTCAATATACTAAAAAATTGAGGTATTTAGCTGCCCTTTTACAAAATTCCACATCAGAAACTCCCTTCATAAAATGGATCCCTTCACAAAATTTAAATATATAAAAGTGGACTCTTTCATGAAATTCAAATTTATAAAAATAGCTCTTTCACAAGACTTCATTTTATAAAAAAATTATCTTTTTATAATATTTTTTCATATTTTCAGCATTATTTGAAATGAGCCCCATAATGAAATGCTGTTAAACTTGATATTAAACATTATATAGAGTGACTGCTAAAAGGGAAAATTTTACACATTTTTTTCCTCACAAAAATATCTTTTTAACTAAAACGGGCCCCAAAAACTAAAACCATGATAGAATCCTATAGTAGATTTTTATATAGCTTAGTTGATAAATGTGTTAGAACTTACTTCCTTGGCTGCATCAGCTACTTCAAGGCCAATGTCTATTCCAGATGCTCCAGCACCTAATATCACAACTTTCATGTCCACAAATTTTGAATTATCTCGATAATCATGACTGTGAACTAGAATTCCTTTAAAGTCATTCAAGCCAGGTATATCAGGAATATAAGGAACAGAATAATGACTGAAAGGAAATAAAATATTTTGTTAGTAATAACATAACATTACAATTTATTAATTACAATAAGATCTATAAAGTACTCTTGGAAAATTACTGAATTTGGAGAAAATCTTCCATACAAAGCAGGGCTCAAAAATTATATCACCCGACAACAGGCAAAAATGAAAATTAATGAATACATTATGGCTTGTACATTTATACGTATAGTACCTGAATACGGACTGTACATTTTTCCCTTACAATGCCCGGCCAGCCATGTAATAAATACTTAATCAAAAATACATTTCCAAAATCAAAGTGTGTGTATATAGTATCTTATTTTTATTTTACTTAAATTGAAATGAAATAAACATTGTCAATATAAGTATAATGTTGTTATGTTACTTTTTAAAAGGTCTGCACTACATATGTGAATGTTTTTTTTATTAATATGCATTTGAATAAGATATTTGGGCAAGTAAAAGTTTAATTCGGACATGTACCCTCTAGATGAACATGTCCAGCAGGACATATAAAAATTTTGAGATCTTTCAAGTCCTGATATGATGTAAAACTATTTCTATATGATTAAGGGAAAAAAAAGTCATTTTAATATGAGATGACTTTAAAAGAGAGAGAGAGATAGTAAAATAGCTTTATAAGTATTTATTTTTATTAATGCATTTTTTACAACAGGAGTATAAACAAGAAAAGGCCAATTTCTTTAAAATTTCATAACACATTTATCTCAGCATTTTTTATATCAATGGTAAGATATTATATATTATTTATTATAATAATATAGATATTATTTATATAATTATTTAACTTGCTTTTAATAGAAATTTTCTAAAAGTAGAAGTTTTAGCCACAAAGTCAACAAAAATAAATCCAGACAATAAATCACCAATAAGATGTTTTTATAAAAGGCCGAAGAAAAAAAAAAAGGCTTAACCTTTTAAGATCTCTGATGTAAATTTTTATTCCTGAATACAGATTTAACTGGTCATGAACAAAAATGTTTTTGGTAGAACCATATATTAAGAAAATATATTTAATAAAAAAAAGTGCAAAATATTTTCACTCACAAAGAAAAATTTTAAATTATATTTTAGAAGCACTTTAATTTGTATTGAGGTGCTTTAGATGTTATGACATATAGATCAATCAGTCTCTTGAATATCTTTTGTCCTATCTCATTATTGATGGCTAGAAGCAGTACATTATAATGAAAGATTTATTCATCTTACTGGTGATTCACTTATTTTGAGGAACAATATAGATGGGACAACATTTCAACAGTCAATCATGAATAAGTTTTTCATGATAACGAACTGATTTTAACCACCTTTAAGGAGATAATGGAAAACATCATTCATGAGATACCACTACTATCAATATCTAATTATCTACTGGGTTAAAAATGCATTTTTATCAAAGAGGACAAAATAGACTGCTTACAGGTACAAGTACAAAAATGGGTCATTTTCAGATGCAGGTTTTGAAAAGTTTTAAAATAATAGTGAAATATTTACTTATGGAGCAATATAAAAAGCGATGAAAGAAAAATAGGAATTGCAAACATGCAGTCACATTATATAATGACTTTTAAATTTGGCAATATATCAATAATCTAGAAATATACTTTAAAGAAATAAAAAGACACAAAATTAATAAGTCAGTTTAAACTTATCATAACATAACTACAGGCAGAGATTAGCTTAATAAGTAATGACTAGTACACTTCATTTATCCAGTACATTGAATTTTCAGTACAGTAGTTGAATGCAAGAGTGCTTTAAACAAAAAATTAGTCTAGAAATATGAATGTAGTATTAAAAATTTTTAAATTATTTTAGCTTGAAAATTACAAACTATTTCTCAATATTTATGAATATCACAAACCTTAAACAAGTTTCCCTTAATCATGACAAATATTTATAAAACCTAACAAAATAAAAATATAAACACAGATTATTAATTACCCATTGCAAACCATAACTGCATCATACAATTTGGAAAATTTATTCCCACTGCATAGATCTCTAATTGCAAGAATCCATTCCGTCTTACCCATAGAATTTTTCTGGGGTTCAACATTTTCAACTAAATGAAGAAACTAGATAAAATAACTTGAATCAGGCAAGAGAAGAAAAAAGACAGAAAAAGACAAACAACTATTTGATAAAATTGAATTTCAAGAACTTACTTTGATATATTTGTAAAAATCATAATGCCTAGCATATTGCTCTAAGTAGGATAATACTTCAGTATGATGAAGAAATGATCTGCCACATTCTCCAAAGGGAAAATCAGGAAAAGCCATGACTTCTTTAGGTAAATTAGTTCTGTAAGGTAAAATTCAGAAAATGGAAAAATTTATTGCAAAATACAATAATGATAAATGAACACATGCTTTTTAAAGATATGTATCTTTTTTTTTTTTTTCAAAATGCTGAATGTTTTCTTACTGGATTCATTCTTTTAATTATTTTCTCCAAGCAGATTTATTACTCTAGACCAGGAGTTTCCCCATTTATAGCCCATGGGTCAGACCAACCATTAAACTATCAGCATCAACCAGATATATGGATATAACAGATATTTAAGGCCAAAGATTGACTTAGTGTATAAATCATATAGATCTCGTAATGAACACACTTCATGATTTTTACATCATTTATTGCTGTATATCTTTTTGTTGTTGTGTTTGTTTAATCAAAAAAATATATATAAAGTAAATGTTCTTCTCTACATATAATAAAAGAAGGTATGTATGTGTAGGCAGATGGCGGACTGCAGATCTACAGAAATTTTCATGGAAGTCTATATTGACCTCCTCTGATGCACCTTGAAGCCTGACTTCTGACTTTTTTTTTTTTTTTAAATTAATTAAAAATCTATAAATTTCTGAAATGATCATCGTTAGAGATAGAAACATAAAAGTAAAATAACTTGACGTGGCCTGTTTGCTCACTTGGTTAGCACGTCAAGATAATAATATGAAGGTTGTGGGTTCGATCTACCAAGCAACTTATTACTTTTTGTGGATAATTAATAGAAAAAAATGAAAATTGATTCTCCTGATGCACCTGGTAGCCTGATTTCCAAATTTTTTAGTGTAGCGAAGAAGACGCTGTTGAAGACACTGGAATCAGAAGCACGGTTTTAACGATTTCAATGAAATTGTCTTTAGTTTTTATTTATAAAATGAATAATAATATAGTAATTAATGTTTATTAAAAATTCCTTTGAATAAAAACCTATATATATATTTAAAATCTGTAGTCTAAAATATATTTTAGAATTTCTTTTTTACTTGTTTTCTGTTGTCATACCCAAGAAAGAAACTATCAAAACAAAAATTTTACTGAAAATGTAAAGTACTACATAAAAATTCATTTTTAAAAAAATCATAATTTATTATTATATAGCATTTAGACTTGTCCAAATTTCCCAAAACTTACAAAAAGTTTAAAAACATAAAAAAAATATTACTACACTAAAAATTTAAATAAATGCACAAAGATCTGAACATATATAGGAAATAACTTTTAATGATGGGTATGTAAAATATGTATTTATATAGCACTAGATAATATTTCAAACAACTTATATAAAAATTCTAGTTAATATTATAAAAATCACAATGATATTAAAGCCATAATAAGCTGCATTTTTATTTATATGTATGAAAATAGCTGAATGATACAGATTTTCCACTCATTACTTATTTAAATAAAATAAATTACGTAGAATAACTTTGTGTATTTTACATATGATTTATATTTGTAATTATCAAACTTACGAGTATCTAATATATAATTTATGAGTAATTCAGTAATTTATATTGAAAATTTGAAAAGAATCTCTCCGAAAGACTTATATGTATTTTTCCATTCACCGAGTAGTTGTTTCTTTCCTAACACATTTATAATTAAAAAATGCATAATTATTGATTCTTAATGTGTTTTTTAAGTATGAATGTCACACATGATAGTCCAGGCTTATTTTTAAATACACGATCATATTTTGAATTGTAAGCTGAAATAACTATTGTTTTGGTGCAACAGAAAAACATGCAGTGCACTGCCTTACAGTTTTGTCCTTTTTTTAAGATGCTCAGTTGCTTAAATTAGAAAGCTATATTGGGAAATAATATAAATTTTAATAACTGAAAACATTTTATTTATGAAATTCGTTACCCGAGATAAGATTTTCTGAACAACCTCTATTAAAAAATTGCTCACCAAAAGGCAAATTTTCTGTAACATGGCAGGTGGCCTTTTTAGAGAGGTTTGATTGTATTTCATATAATAATTAAATAAAATTTAGATATTGGTACCCTACCTTAAATATATATATATATATATATATACGTGGAACATACTAGTACACCAGAAATTTAACTTCATAAAATCTTGATAAATTTTAAGAAAGTATGTTTCTGAAACAGCTCCATTTTTCTTTCTTTGATGCAAAACATATCTATGAAAGTAAAAGCTAAAGCTAAACAGGAGTCTTGCTTGATTGCAAAGCTTTAACAATGCCAACTATTTTCATAAAAACAACTGCACTATATAAATATATTTAAAAAAAAAAAAAAAACTGTTTCATTCTTTTTTTTTATTTTTTATAACATTAAAACATATCACTATGTAGGATCTCTCACAATGATTAAAAAAAAAAAAAAAAAAAATCACAAAAGAATTATTCATGAATTCCTACTTCACATATTTCATTATTTCTTCTAAATATAATTTATCATTAGTATCTTCCAACTTGAAAAAAATAAATAAATAAATAAAATAAATTATATATATATATATATATATATATAATGAAAAGAAATAATCTTATAAATTATCTTTCAATATTATGCAACTAATTTTTGTTTTTTAAGTTAGAATTGGATTATTTAGATATCTGTTTATATCGAACACATTTATTTTACAATTTTAAAAAAATTAAATGGCTTTTCAAATGCTAAAATTTGACTTTAAACATTTTGACTTAAATTACAGTTAATGGTTTCAGATGTTGAAATAAATGCCTAGTTTATTTTGCAACTCAATAGAGATTAAATATTTTAACAATTCATATCCTTGTTGTTTCTCACTTTACTCGACAAAATTAATTTAGAGAAAGTTGCTCTAATCTATAACATATAATTGCATACTGCTTATTTCAAAAATATTTCATTATTATCAGAATTTCTTCCATTGCAGTAAAATAATTTACAAATTCAATATGAATAGGATAACTATGCTATATACCATGAAATTCTTTTGTTTCTTGAATATCTTGTATTTTCGTTGTATTAGGAAGATTATTAGTAACATTGAAATAAAGCAACAAAGCATTTAAAATCTGAAACATTATAACACATTCAGGTTTTTTTTTTAAAGAACTGTGATACCTTTAGGTAGTTTGCTTTTAGTAAAGCTTGATTATTAAGAGCCATATATGACACAATTGTAAACCAAAAATGTTAATAATTTAAAAATATATCATTAAAAAGCAACAAAAATGAAAAAAAATAATTACATCTGTAAATAGATCAATTTAAATAGGTATATTCTTTACTTTATATTTATTTATTTTAATATAATTATTATTTATTTAATTGTCAACTTACTTTAAGCTTTTAACTTTGCATTTAATTGCAAAAAAATAAATAGTAATATTTAAAATAATTTTAATAAATTCATGCTTAAGATTCTGATATAGCAAAGACGAAGACTGGTAAGGCTGGTACTGTAAATTTCATCTTTTATGAGAATGAAAAAATAATGTTCATATATAGGAATTATCGTGTAAAAACGTAATACTGATGTCAGTCATTTAATGCCTAATATTAGAAGTTTTAATTATTATTATTAAATAATAATCAGATTGATTTAACAGGAATGATTTAAACTGCTAAATCTGATTAAAAGTATTCTTTATAAAATAAATAAAACTAAAAACTTTGTACATAAATATTAATCACAAGTTAACTAAACGAAAAATAATTTTTAAATAACCAACAGAGAATTTAATATAGCTATATATAATAAAATTACCTGAGATTTTTATACATGCTAGAATGTACTGGTAGTCCATAGTCATCAGTTCCCACTTTATCCGAAAATCGCCAAGTACCTCCAACATTTTCTTGCTGTTCATAAATGTCAAACTCGAAATTCTGAAGGTCTGCACTTAAATGTCTGCCAGCACAAAGACCTGCAGCTCCAGCCCCAATGACAGCAACCTAAACAATAAATAAGGTGTTAAATATATTTGATAAAATAAAAAATGAAAAAAGAATTTAGCACAAATAATTTTCAAAATAGTTTTTTTTTTAATGAAAGGTATCACAAAAAATTAGAAACTAGCTTTGATTATTTTCTTAACTTCACACATATTTGTAATCACACATATTTGTAATGATACATTAAAGCGGAAAAAAAGCTTGATAATCTTTGTACCGAAAGTACGAAAGTTTATTGATTATTCTCTGAATCTACTCCTCTCTGATATGCAATCCATTTTCAGACTTTAGGCTTTAGATCAAGTAAGGTGTACATATTTTTATCTCTCTGTGCGGGGCAGACACTGAGTAATATTGACTTGACTATGCGATTAGTAGGTTGGTTGGTTCGTCCCCTTCGTCCATCAGGAAATGATTGCTTTACGCAGTGTTGCCAGATAAGAATTTTAAAATTTCCTCAAAACACAGTTAAATTTTTCCCAAAGTGCACGACTTAAAAAAATTTTCCCCAAATGCAATTTTACAGTCGGCTGCAAAATTATTCGAGCACTAACCAATAATTCCTATATTTAAAAAGTATACTTAAGACTGTTTTGCTAAGTAAATCCTTGTCGAATCATGTTCTTACACTGATTAAGAACATGACTCGACAAGGATTTATTTAACAAAGCTGTATTAAGTGTACTTTTTTTTGGCAAGGATTATTGCTATTGCTCGAATAATTTTGCAGCCGACTGTACTCTTCTTTTATCTTTTCCTTTTTAGTGGTAGAGGCCTATTTCAGTCGGTACAGTTGTCGAATTTTTATAGGTCACTCTTAATTAGTGCTAGAGGCCTATTTCAGTCGGTTTATTGAATGGGGATTTATTGAATGAAGTCCCCCCCCAGGCCCAACTTTGACATGAGTCCCCCCCAAGGTACCCCTATTTCAGTCGGTACAGCGTTGTCGAATTTTTATAATACACTCTTAATAGTGCTAAGGGCCTATTTCAGTCGGTTTATTGAATGGAGATTTATTGAATGAAGTCCCCCCCAAGGCACAACTTTGACATGAGTCCCCCCCCAAGGTACCCCTATTTCAGTCGGTACAGCGTTGTCGAATTTTTATAATACACTCTTAATAGTGCTAAGGACCAATTTCAGTCGGTTTATTGAATGGGGATTTATTGAATGAAGTCCCCCCAAGGCCCAACTTTGACATGAGTCCCCCCCAAGGTACCCCTATTTCAGTCGGTACAGCGTTGTCGAATTTTTATAATACACTCTTAATAGTGCTAAGGGCCTATTTCAGTCGGTTTATTGAATGGGGATTTATTGAATGAAGTCCCCCCAAGGCACAACTTTGACATGAGTCCCCCCCAAGGCAGGGTTGCCAACTCCAAAAAATTTAAGCCCCTAAAATCAAGTTGAAAATCCCCTAAAAGTCCCCTAAAAAAGTCCCGAAATTTTTAGCTCAAAATTTCAAGAAAACTGTTTTTTGTTCTTGTGAATCTGCTTCAAACAATCAAAAAATGCAAGTTCTCCCCTCCCCCCCCCCCAAAAAAAAAAATAAATAAATAAATAAAAACTTCGATTGGGAAACTTGGTGATATGAAATATGTGAATTTGTATTAATATTTTATGGCGAACTTCTTTTTTAAACATGCGAAATACGTTTGTAGAGGCGTGGAAGATCTCTCTGTATGTATGGAAAATCTGAACACATACTAATAACTACACTGTTAAAAAAATGCAGAAAAAATACAGAAATTCTCTGTAATTTCAGAAAAAAAGGCGTAAATTACGGAAAAATTACGTAGACAAAACGTATTTTACGACTTTTTTTCTGAAATTACAGAGAATTTCTGTATTTTTTCTGCATTTTTTTAACAGTGTACGCTTAATTCTAAAAAAACATGTGAAAATAAAAATGCAGAAATAGTTTATTAACTTACTCATTTTAGTTAGTAGAAATTTTAAGTTATTTTAGTTAGATAATAGAAAAGTAGTTCGACATTTGCATTTTAAGTGAAATATAGATTAAAATCATTGGGGCCAAATGAAAAAAAATGCACACATTACAGAGCTGCCAATATTATAAACTTTTAAATCAGAATTGACACCAGTATTTTTAAATGGAATATGTGTATATTTTCGACGATTAATATTACCGAAAACAGCTACAAGAATTTTCCGGTTTGAACCTTGAAAAACGGGAGACTTGGCACTTATGATATTACATTAAAAATCATTGCGCATATAATTTCAAACATTATCGATCGGGCTTCACTTCGTATAGTTTGACAATTTTTGTACCTCCCCCAATGTAAGAAGTCAAGTTACGCATATGGAAGCAATAAATGGATTTTATCTTAAATACTTAATTTCAAATAACTGAAGCATACATATTGGATGCATTAATATAATCTTAAAAAATGTATGTATATATATATATATATATATATATATATATATATATTTATATTTATGATTATATGTATTATATAGTCGAGTTGTAAACGAAAATGTGGGGTGCGAAAGGACACAAATTCAGAACTAAAAATATACGCAGTGAATCAAAGTAAATACAGAACAGATGATATATATGAATACATTTAATCATGGCGATCCAATTAATTATGCTGATTTAATTTTTTATAGCTACAAATTAAAAAACCCCTTTTCGGCTAGCTGAAAGGCAAAGGTAGATTCCTTTACGTTAATATTACAAATGTAAAGAAATTTTACGTATGGATTAATACTTAACCAATGGCTTTGTTCTCACACATTGTATTATTTAAGCCACTATTCTGTTTTCAAGAAATTTAATTTTCAACTACAAAAGGGATTCAATCTACTTAAAATTTTAGGCTAGATTTATTGGTCTGTAAATGTTTCAATTTTTTAGAACTCAAGCTCATAATCATTCAACAAATAGAAGTCTTAAAGATATACAATCCCAGCAATGGTGAATCTCGGAGGGAGCTATTGGTCTACAATCCCCCCCCCCCCCGTACCCAAGCTTAATCAAAATTATAATGTTTATTTAAAATCCATATAACTGTTGTTCAATATCTTTCTTTTAAAGAAAAAATAGAAACGTGAAAATGCACTTGTGACCTTACTATGGTCAAGTCAAATACAGTTAAGTGGTAGCGGTTTTTGGATAGTTATTTCATTGTAATTTTTATTGAATTATTGAGAGTTTTGTATTGTTTTTTTGTTATTCTTATTGTCAGATGAATAAAAATTTTAAAGTGAAACTGTTTTGGTTGATATAAGCTGGAACATTAACATTAACATTAACATTAGTTAACATTGGACCATTTGGCACCGCTGAATTTCAATGTTAATTGTTATGATATGAATTTAGTAAATTGTATGATTTGGCGAAATTTTGGTGACAAAACTTGCGAATGGAATTTGTGATTTGGCGGCAAAATTTGATAGTTTACGACGAAAGTTTTGACTTGGCGACATAATTTGTTGTCTGACGACAAAATTTGGCGAGCATGGCGGTGGAGAAAGGCAGCTTTGGCGTCATTATATTTTCTTTCCACGCGAAAACCTCATATCTCTTCACAGACCAATATCTTATTTCGACAAGATAAAAAGTCAAAGGATGCTGTAAAGTATTACTCTCTATCGTAAATTTTTAATTCTTGCCTAAACCGACATTCTAAACTATTCACCACAAACGATATTTGTATTAAGATTGACGTATTAATGTAATTATATATTTTAAATGATTAATTAAAGCGTTTAAGATGGTTTTTAATTAACACACTTTTATTAACTTGATATGATGCAACTATTAATGTATGTAACGGAATTTTGCAATTCAATTTTCGGCAACTTCTTGTCGTCCGAAGGGCCTGAAATTTTGCACACGACTTCATAATCAATGACAATACTAGATACAAGTGTTTCCAGGCACTTTTCCTATTAGGGGCAGGTTCTAGGGAGGGACAAACAAAAAATATGTACAGTCGGCTGCAAAATTATTCGAGCAATAGCAAAAATCCTTGCCAAAAAAAAGTACACGTAATACAGCTTTGTTAAATAAATCCTTGTCGAGTCATGTTCTTAATCAGTCTAAGAACATGATTCGACAAGGATTTACTTAGCAAAACAGTCTTAAGTATACTTTTTAAATATAGGAATTATTGGTTAGTGCTCGAATAATTTTGCAGCCGACTGTACTTATACAAAACTATCGTATGTGACACAGGATTTGAATGTATTTGTATAATGCCGAGTGGCAACAATAAATTTTTTTTAAATAAAGATTTAAACGTATGTAATAGTTTTCTAAACCTTTATTAGTTCACTTTTCAATCCGCGATTGTAATGAAATGCTCGCCCTCTGGTGGGCTAAGGTGAAATTACAATAAACATGGTTTAATTCGAATTCCATACAGCCGCCATTACTTGCCGATATTTAGTTTCACATATATTTATCGAATAAAAATGAATAAATACGGTAAAAAAAGATAACACATACTTTTGTGTGCCACAGTGTAACTCCAAAGGATCAAGAAATCCAGAATTGAGCTTCCATTTATTTCCAAATGACAAATTTAAAATTTCACTTGCTTCGGCTAATGGAAGTAAAGAATTAATCAGATGATTTGAAGCTAATATTTGTTCAACTTCAGTTAAAAATCTACTTCCGATCGAACTTTGAATAAACTGAAGTATTTTTTCCAAAAGCAATCAATTTTCCATAATGTAATGGCGGAGAAATTATAGTACGAATATTAAGTAGAATAACATAAAGAACACTAATGGAACACACGTGGCTAATGTTTACTAACAACTGCAGTGTTTACAAAGCGCCGTCTATCGATCATTACAAACGCGGATAAAAGAGTGTTCTTTATTTTTTTTTTAAATGGTATAATTTTATTTATCAAAATAAGGGAATTCGAGTAATGAAATACTTTAATTTAAATTTAAGTTTTTATGAAAATAAACTTCAACGGAAAATTCTTTAAAATCGTCCCTAGTTCATTTGTCAAAGGGATAATATCTAAATGTCCCCAAATTTATAACTTTTTCTATCATGCCAGTTTAATTCGTTTAGCATCGATTTACACGATTTTTTTTTTTTTAAACGATGACATTTATCTTTTACATTATAGCATCTATAACATAAAGCTAAGTCTAAATGGTCTAAATCTGCTTAGCCCTAAGATATGTTGATTTTATTTACATATTTATTTATTAAGTTTTATTTTATTTCTTTAAAATCACGGATAAAATTTTATTTCATTTTTCTCAGTACATTGTTGTAATAGTGACGTCATATTTTCTGTTAAATTAATTTTTTTAACCAGATTATTATATCCGCGATTGTAATGAAATGCTCGCCCTCTGGTGGGCTAAGGTGAAATTATCATACTACTGATAGCTTTCACGCTGAAACAATGATAGAACAACAAGAAAGCACAATAATAAATACACGTGGCGAGTATTACACGTGGCAATATTTACTAACAACTGCAGTTGAGAAAGCGCCATCTATCGATCCTTACAAACGCGGATTGTTTAAAAACGTGATTAAAATTTTATTATATTTTCAGTGATCTTTTTTATAATCGTTTGCACGTGACATAAGCATCAGATTATAAATTTTTGCAATGAAAGCTATAGAAAATGTCGGCTTCAACACAATTCACGAAAAATCACTTTTTAGCTTATAACTTCTAAGCAATTGAAGCTATCGAAAAAGTTAAAATACAAAAATTGTTCTTTAGGGTAAGGCGGTAATTCGACTGATTTGAATTTTTTCCCTATTTTCAATATTAAAGAAATAATGGGCATATGAAAATTTCCACACTCCACCATTTCCACCCCCTTTGAGCTGGACACCTCATCTACGAACTCGACCGAGATTTTTACTGACCTGACAACATATCCTGAGCTGGTTAAATTTAAATAAAAATTACTCCAGTTATCGTGTTCACAACTTAACATGAGAAAAAGCGTTATACATATATATATATACCTATATATATATATATATATAAATTTTTGAACGGAGGGTGGTTTTGGGTTCTAGGGGTCATGATCGGTGAAGATATCAACAAATTTTCCAGAAGTCGTGTCATGAGAACCATTGCAATAGGTAGATCTCCTATAAGGAATCTACCTAAAAGAGGCCTAACTTTTATCAAAACACATCACCATCAGTATAAATTGCAAAATACTTTTATTACCATGTTTTTATTAACTTCGATTCTTGTGTGTTTGTCAGGGACAAATCTTGCAATCGATTTTTAACTAACTTCCCGACTAGCTAGATATTTGAAATTTTCAGGACAACTCACAACACGGTGACAATACATTTTTCTAATAATTTTAGTCAACTGCTTCAAGTTCCGCTGCCTTCGGCAGCGTTTATATGATTCGGCAGAAAATTTATTTAACTAACTTCCCGACTAGCTAGACATTTGAAACTTTCAGAATAGTTCAGAATAAGGTTAAAATGCATATTTTCAATACCTTTAGCCAACTGTTCCGGGTTCCCGCTGCCTTCGGCAGCGTTATCAGTCCAAAGATTGCAATCGATTTTTTCCTAACTTTCCGACTAGCTAGACATTTGAAACTTTCAGGATAGCTCAAAACACGGTGACAATACATTTTTTTAATACTTTTAGTCAACTGTTTCAGGTCCCCACTGCCTTCGGCAGCGTTTATATGATTCAACAGAAAGTTTATTTAACTAACTTCCCGACTAGCTAGACATTGGAAACTTTCAGAATAGTTCAGAACACGGTGAAAATGCATTTTTTTTAATATTTTTAACCAACTACTCCGGGTTCC
This sequence comes from Salticus scenicus, assembly GCA_963930645.1. NCBI lineage: Eukaryota > Metazoa > Arthropoda > Arachnida > Araneae > Salticidae > Salticus > Salticus scenicus. Next base: position 87,243,017 of record OZ005648.1, read on the forward strand.
TGCTGCCTTCGGCAGCGTTACCAGTACAAAGCTTCTAATTGATTTTTCACTAACTTCTCGACTAGCTAGACATTTGAAAACTTCGGGATAGCTCAGAATACAGTGACAATACATTTTTTTTTATACTTTTAGTCAACTGATTCAGGTCCCTACTGCCTTCGGCAGCGTTTATATGATTCGAACGAAAATTTATTTAACAAACTTCCCGACTAGCTAGACATTTGAAACTTTCAGAATAGTTCAGAATACGGTTAAAATGCATTTTTTTAATACCTTTAGCCAAATGTTTCGGGTTCCTGGTGCCTTCGGCAGCGTTATTAGTACAAAGATTGCAATCGATTTTTCCGTAACTTCTCGACTAGCTAGACATTTGAAACTTTCAGGATATCTCAGAATACAGTGACAATACATTTTTTTTTTAAAGTTTTAGTCAACTGTTTCAGGTCCCTACTGCCTTCAGCAGCGTTTATATGATTCAACAGAAAATTTATTTAACTAACTTCCTGACTAGCTAGACATTTGAAACTTTCAGAATTGTTCAGAAGACGGTGAAAATGCATTTTTTAAATATTTGTAACCAAATGTTTCGGGTTCCTGCTGCCTACGGCAGCGTTACCAGTACAAAGCTTGCAATCGATTTTTCACTAACTTCCCAACTAGCTAGACTTTTGAAAGTTTTATAATAGCTCAAAACACGAGAGCAATGAATTTTTTTAAAAATTTATCCAATTGCTCCGGGTTTCCGCTACCTTCGGTAGCGTTTATATGATTGAACAGAAAATTTAAAAACATGGTATATAAAAAGATCTTTTTATCTTGTAATTATTTTATTTTATTTTTTGAAGCACTAAAAAATAAATAAATAAAAACTTTCAAACCCTAAGCCTATTTTTGTTTAATAATAGATATAAAATTCTGCGCAAAACAGAATTTACAGCAGGACTTATTTTAAACTATTCTTCCATATAAAGGTATGCAGTAACTGTGTTTCCTTCCCTAGCATCGGTTTTTGTATTCATTTCTTAAAATCTTTTTTTGGTATAGCTTTAGCATAGGAACCCCTTGGTGGCTTTTAAATTTTTGTTATTATTTTGGTAATTGCATTTGTAAAAATATTGGCGAGAAACGTGCGAGTTATTTTGGTGATAAATCTAAATTTCGTCGAGGAATGCTACTATAAAGCTATTCCATTACTTTAGCAAGATTTTTCTCAATTTTATTCTAATTAAAAAAAAAAAAAAAAAAATGAAAGAAAGAAAATGTTGCCAGATTTTATTTTATTTTTTTTTCTTTGGCATAAAAAGAAATATATCTATATTAATTCATTTCTTTTTGCAATCTTTTTTTTTTTTTTAAATATTTTTAAAGTTATATATATATATATATATATATATAACATTTGTATCAATTATCCGATTGAACTAAAAAATACGATGTTAGCTAGATTTTGTCCTGATTAATAAGTGTACCAATTTCTGACTTCGAATAATCTGGACTAAATAATCATACAGATACAATGACAAACAATCAGCTTTATATATTTAGATAAAAACAAAATTGTTTGTAGATTCATTCAAGGTGATAGATAAAAACTGGTAATGCGATGCTGTCTGAAAGAAATAGTACGATATGTCGTTATGAAAAAAAAAGGGGGGGAGGGGCTAAAAAAATCTATAAATCCTTAAAATAAAACTTGTCCGAGAAATCTCACTTAAAGGATGTGACGATGAGGTTTCTGTTTCTAGCAGACGAAAATGGATCACCCTGTCCACGCTCTATCTAATATTAGAATTAATTCATTATCTAAATATCCAAAGTAGGTATGTAGTTATTGCAGGAAAAGTAACACACAGAAAAAAATAAAATCAGCCAAATTTAGAAAAGTCTCCAAAAGACCCCAGCATAAATTTGAAAGTCCCCAAAAAAGCCCCTAAAACTATTTAGCCCCCCCCCCCAAAAAGTCCCCATCGCCTCAAAAAGTCCCTAAATTTAGGGGCTAAGTCCCCAAGTTGGCAACCCTGCCCCAAGGTACCCCTATTTCAGTCGGTACAGCGTTGTCGAATTTTTATAATACACTCTTAATAGTGCTAAGGGCCTATTTCAGTCGGTTTATTGAATGGGGATTTATTGAATGAAGTCCCCCCAAGGCACAACTTTGACATGAGTCCCCCCCCCCAGGCCCAACTTTGACATGAGTCCCCCCCAAGGTACAACTTTGACATGAGTCCCCCCCCAGGCCCAACTTTGACATGAGTCCCCCCCAGGCCCATTTTTGACATGAGTCCCCCCCAAGGTACAACTTTGACATGAGTCCCCCCCAGGCCCAACTTTGACATGAGTCCCCCCCAAGGCACACCTTTGACATGGGGGCTCACCCAAGGCACACCTCCCCCTCATTGGGAAAAAGAGAAAAAACGTTGTTTTGCGGCTATAAGACAGTTTGGACTTCCAACGTTATTTTCTGCAGCTGAAACACATTGGTTTGATTTAATGAAAACTTTATCATGGAATTTAGATCGTCACGAATTAACTAAAGAAGAATTTGTCGATATTAACAAGTTTAGCAGTAGGCCTCTGGCACTAAATTAAAATCTGTCAATGTCAGATTTTCATGTTTTAAATAATGAAATAATGTCGTGTCTGTATATATTTTTTTTTTCTTGTATTAAATAATGTACTGTGATTTAGAGTTAGCGCATGTGATATAAATGAACTCATTTAGTAAATACAAATACGGAAACTGATGATCTGTATTTGTATAATACACTATTTGCTTTTTTTACATTCTTCTATATATATATGAAAAATATATAGGATTTCTGAAAATTTTCTACTTTTCAACGGATTAAGACGTTTTGAGATGTCCTGGATACGAATCAACCATTTTTGGAAAATGTCCGCCTGTGTGTATCAAACTTGATATTTGATTGAACCTTGACTTAACTTGATATTAATTTGTTTTTAATATATATCGAACAAAAGTCGATGTTACTATGCTGCAATTATCTGCATTTAAGGAAAAGCTATATCTAAGCTTCTGCTGTGGATAAATATACAAATGGTTTTTATGGACGGATAGTAATTCTCGTGTCGATTAAAAACCTATTCTTTAAATTTATCGTTTCAACAGAGTACTTTTTGAGGTGAATTCTAGCCCTTTTTTATTAGCAGCTACAGTGAAGCATCACATAGAAAAATATAGAGGATTACCCACCAATCGTACAGTCGGTAACAAAAGTGTCCGAACACTAGCAAAAATTCTTATGTAAAAAAAGTACACTTCATACGGTTTTGTTAAATAAATCCTTGTCGAATCCTGTTCTTAGTGTAAGAACAAGATTCGATAAGGATTTATTTAACAAAACCGTATTAAGTGTACTTTTTTACATAGGAATTTTTGCTAGTGTTCTGACACTTTTGTTACCGACTGTACATCAGCTAAATTCATATTCATTTATGCACGGTACGTTGATGATTGGATTACAGGTCAAGACACTTCAGAAGAAGCATTTGAAATTTCCCGCTCTGCAAAGAAAATCATGAAGAAAGCAGGAATGGTAATGAGAAAAGGAATCAGCAATGATTCTTCCTTGATGAAACAGTGGGCCATAGCCCGTAGGCGTAGCCATAGAAGGGTTTGACGTTTGACACTTACCCAACTGACACCTCCATTAACTTAAGGATCAACAACACGAAAGTATTAGGCATATCTTGGCGAACAAAATATGATTGTTTGACCTTAGATGTTAAAGGAATTTTTGAATTTGTTGCCACAGAAGAAAATACCAAAAGAACCATTTTGCAAAGATCGGAAATTTGTTTTGACCCAATTGGATTGCTTACACCATTTACTATCCGAATGAAATGTCTTATGCAGGAATTTTGGAACATAAAGGTCATGTGGGATGAAAATTTGGCTCCAGATATACTAAAAAAGTAGCTGGCTTGATGTAAGGAGTTACCACTCTTTAAAAAACTCCCAAGTAGAGTCCTGCATCGGATCGGGTAACCCGATTTCACCCGAACTCGACCCGACCCGCAGTCCGGGGTCGGGTCGAGTCGACTACATTTTTTTTTTCTCTTTCGGGTCGGGTTTAGTTTTCAGCGAATCGGGTCGACTTGAGAACATCTTTCAAAAATATTTTATCTTAATAAAGCAGAAATTTGTTTGCTTTATACGCCCAAGATGAATATACCTTTACACAAATTATCATAGTAAAATAAACATCTATATCCGACTAAAGCAATGAAACAAAAAAAAAAAAAAAAGAAAAGAAAGAAAGAAAGCAATTATTATTTAGAATATAAGCTGTTGAAAACAGCTACGTCTCCCACAAAAACCAGATGTATGAATCATCTATTTTGATTACTTACACCTTTTTAATATAGATTGTGAATTTGAACTGATAATTAATATCTTTTCTCTTGCAGATGTTTTTAAGAAGTTATAAGAATGTACATTTAGATGAGTTAAATGGACGTTTGGTTGGCGTCTGTAACATTGTAGTATTAGTATTATTTTAATATTCTGTGTGTGATAAGCATTAAACAATAAAACAACAAACACAAAGATTGAAACCCATTTTTGTACACTTGAAGTTCACAATACACATAAATAGTTAAAAATTATTATTAATCCATTTTTCATACTTTTTAATTTTTAACTTAGTTATAACCATAACTTAGTAATTAAATTTTTAATTCTTTTTTAAATGATTTACCACACACACACACAGCAGTGTGACAATTAAAATTTACTTTATTTTATAAATAAAAAATGTTTTCCATGATTTTTAGATGAATTATTAATTTTCATTTAGATTCGGGGTTCGGGTAAAAAAAAAAAAAAGTCGGGTTTCGGATCGGGTGCGGGTTGCAAAAAATTCTTTAGAGCGGGATCGGGACGAATAAAATTTATTTGTTGGGTTCTGGTCGAGTTTCGGGTTGATTCAAAATTCACTTGTCGGGTTCGGGTCGGCTAGTGCAGGACTCTAGTCCCAAGACTTGTTCTAGATTTTTCTAGTGAAGATGAAATATAGATAAATATTTTTTTGTGATGTCTCCAGATTTGCATATGGGGATTCAGCTTACATAAAAGTTAAAATTAAAAGCAAGACAATGTTCTAGTAAACCTCGTTACTTCAAAAAGTAGAGTAGCTCTATTAAAAGGCATTACTTTACCTAGCCTTGAGCTTCTAGGAGCCTTGTTAGCAGTACGCTTGAGTCACAAGGTTAAGAAAATCATAGGACAGAAAACACGCTATACCGTGTTTCATTATACACACTCTTAAAATTGTCTTGTTTTTGGATTGAGGGTTCAATAAAAGGATGGAAACAATTCGTTTCAAATCGAATTCAAGAATTTGCAGGGTTGACAGATCCTGACATCTGGTTTCACTCTGCTGGAAAAGAAAGCCCTTCAGACTTCTTAAACAGAGGTCTCACTGCAGAAATGCTTCTACGCAATGATTAGTGGTGAAACGATCCTCCTTTTTTGATGTCTGATGAAAACAAAGAAATTGTGTAGAACTATCCAGAACCAAAGTATAATGACCATGTTAAAGTGCTTCCATAAATATATAATAACGTTATAATTACCAAATTACAGAGGTGTAGTTTATTTTATGCTAAATAAATGAGGACTTAAGTGGTAATAAAAATGATAAATAATTTCCATTCTGCAGTTTTTTAAAATTTAGAAAACGATTTAATAATATGGACTGTCCTCGAATTTCGAGGACATATGGTCACCATAACCAAATGATGAAGAATATATACATAAACTTGAAAAAAAAAAAAAAAAAAAAAAACTGAAATAAGACTTTGCTTGTAAAAAATGATTTAACAATTTTTAACTATTATTTAATAACAAGTCGTAGTAATAGATTTTTAACTATATTATGAATTTGTAGTTTTCTTCACAACCTCAAAAACCCCTTAGATAAAAGGCTAGGTCCACTAACATATGAAGAGATGACAAAAGTAGAAAATTTTTTGCTAAGTGAGCTACAAAAAGAATTATCCAGTGAAATAGCTGCATTGAAAAGCGGCGGTAATGTGTCAAATAAAAGTGCGATTTTTAACCCCTTAACGCGTACATACTAAAAAAACTCGTATATACTTATAGACGTCTTTCCGAAATAAAATGTTTTGTGTTTTACTGCTACCAGTGAAACTACTGACACGGTTTGACAATGCAATAAAATAACCTTAAACGTGATCTCGACAGTGTTTTCGAAAGATTTACTCATTTCAGAGTTCAAAGAGAGCTGTGGCACTTTGAAGTGCATCTCGTAAATTTTCGTCGGCAGGTAAGGGGTTCATTTCTGGATAGGTATAATAATAAGGGTAGGGGAGACTGCAAAATTCGCAGTTATCTTATTAAATAAAACACCCTTGTTTACTACCTTCAAAAAATAAATTAACAGAACTGATCGTAAAATACTATTATGAAAAGTATTTTTTTTATACCGGTCCCCAACATCTCCTGTTTCAGGTTAGGCAAAAGTATTGGCCCATTCATGGGAGAAATCTTTGCAAAAAAATTATACACGGATGTTTAGTCTGTTTTAAAGCGAATCTTAAAGAATGTCTACAAAAAATGGGCAATTTGCCAAAACAGAGAATAACTCCGGATAAAGTCTTTAATTCAACTGGAGTTCGCTTATGTGAGCCATTTTTAATCAAAAATAAAAATCAAAGAAAAAGTCCATCCACAAGTTAAAATTTATGTTTGTATTTAAATTTGTCTAGTAACAAAAGGCTATACACCTTGAGTTTATTAGTGATTTAACTTCACAAGCGACACAAGCTCTAATAGCTGTCTTAAAAAGATTTATTTCGAGAAGGGGTAAGGTAAATGCCGTAAAATATTCTTCTCAGATAATGGGACCAATATGATGGTGGGAGCCAACAGAGAACTAAATATTTTGTATAAATTAGTAAGAAATAAAGAATCTCTATTCACCTTTTTTGCAGAGGAAAACACAGAATGGGTTTTTATTCCTCCAAGGAGTCCAAATTGGGGTGGTCTATATGGAAAGCAAATATAACGGCATTTAAATATCATTTTAAATGCATAGCAGGTAATTCCAAATTTACCTTTGAGGAAACGCTTACATTTGTTTTGTTACTCAAATAGATTCTAGACCCCTGATTCATTTCATCAAATATCGAGGATTTGGAAGTTCTAACCCCAACTATTTTCTTATAGGAAGCCCAATAATGGCTGTTGTTGACCCCACCTTAACTGTTGATAAAAATAGCCTTAATGTTTGGCAAAATATATAACGAAGTCAGTTCAGACAATCTGGAAAAGATGGAGTCTTTCTTATTTAAATAACTTACAACAGTAAAGGAGATGGATAAACTAATAAGGAAAATTTAAAAATCGGAGACATGGTTTAGTCAGGGAAGAAAATCTCCCACCATGCAAGTGGTTGTTAGGACGCATTGTAAAACTATATCCTGGTCAGGATAACAAAATAAGGTTTGTAGATGTAAAAACCATCAAAGGACTTTACAAAAGATCCATCTCCAGATTGTGTGTGCTGTCTATCGAGAAGTAAAAATGAATAATAATAATTTTATCATATTACTATATTATTCATATTACTAAGAAAATGTTGTCTAATTATGAACATTTGTGTTTATTATTAGTTAATTTGTTTATTAACTTGAAAGAAAAAAAAAAAAATCTATGTGTTTTGTACAAAGTATTGATATCATGTTTCATTCATTTATTTTGTTATTATTTTTACCTACTTATATTATATGAAACTGTAAATTTAAGGTTAAGGTTCTAATATACTTAAAAAAAAAAAAAAAAAAAAAAAAAAAAAAAGTTCTTGCGTGTTGAACATAACACGGCCGGGTGCGATGTTGACGATGACCATATCTCGTCCGGTGATCACATGTCACAAAAGAAAAAAATATATATATGTTCCCCTTTTTTTTAGAGCAGTAGCGAAATGAGGAGACTCTCAGATGCGGTTGTATAATAACTACCTCATTATGAAGATGTGAAGAACTAGAAATATAACCATCTGAAATAACATGTGGATAATAATTAATATTATAAAGAAATCCACACTATTTCAAATAATATTGGATAACAACTATAAAATTATGTTGAAGTCCAAACTTCCTTAAACATTTCAGTATGTATTTTTAATTAGTTTACGTTAAATAATATTGAAAGGTCCGTCGAAAGATATTTTTTTATAGTTAAGTTTCTACAGGGGCTAGACATCAAAATACAAACAAGCTACAAATTTCAATACAAATATCTTTATTAGTACGACAGACAGGACTATTTCTTTCAATCTGGCATTTTGCGTCGTTACCAATTTATAGTGTTCCACTTCGAAAATGCCTGCCAATATCCAATTTTACCATTTAATTTCTTACTCTATCTTAAAATATTTTGTGAAATTCCTATAAAATTTCGTATTTTTTGTTTTCATTTCCCATCGCTGAGGATCGAACTCACAATCTTCGCCCTTCGGGATCATAGTTGTATATTCTGACCACAGAGCAGAGCCAACGGGTCTCGGCTGAATATTTCCTGATTATTTAGACTAGTGTTTTCAAATTATTTATTTATTTATTTTTAAAAGGGTGTTAAAATACGAGTAGTCCTGTCGTACTAAATTAAATTCTTTCATCCAGTTTTAATGCTAGCGAAGCGAGCATACATCGAGATACTCACCACTGCAGTACAGATTTTTATTTATTTATTTATTTTATAAATTAATTTATTGTAAGTTTCTTAAACATTAAGATATTTATAATATATATGCATATGAAAACTGAAAGTGAAATATCTTTGTTTAGAAAGCTAAAATCGCTACACAGTTTATCTACTAAGCCAGATAGTTAGTTTATTATTACAGACATTTTTGCTATTTTTAAAGACTGTTTAACGGTGTAAAACATGTTGTTCAATGTGGGCTTCATTATTAAGTTGTAAAATCTGCAGCCAATGAAGTGTGTTAAACAGCTGATCGCTAGTGATCTGCCGCTCATGCAACGTTATGTGGTCCTTCAAATCAGCCAAAGTTACAACATTTCCATGATGAATTAAACACTTTAAAGGGTCCCAGAACCAAAAATCACACGAATTAAGATCGGGAGAACGGGCCGGCCATGAGTGGAAAATAAACGGCTAATCATCCTGTCATCTGTAAAGTTTTGCCGCAAAAACCTTTGCAAAATGTAAGAATAACAGTTTTAAATGTCATAAGGTTTGACAATGTTAAAATAGACCGCAGTTATTTATTGCATATTATATCAAAGCATTTTGACTATAATGCTCCCCCTAGCAGAAATTTTAAAAATTTAATTTTAATTTTTTGTCTTGACAGAATCTTTGAGCACATCCTTTGAAATTTCTATACACAAATTTTCGACTCAATCCGCATTTTAGTTTCAACTACAGAACTATCTGAATAGGCCAAGTTTAATTACGGCTACCCTGTATATTACAGTGAAATCTCTCTAAGTTGTACTCTTTTTCACAGAATGGAATATATCCATAGGGTTAATATATTATGTCCAACCTCTATAAGTTAGACCTTCAAATATTGCTAAATGTTGCACATTTTTCTTCGATTAAACAGAAAATAAAGAAATGAATTTACTAATTTTCCCACTTATATTAGAAATTTTACCCATCCTTCGTAAAAATAGCAGTAAATACCTAAAAAACAATGTTTTTCTATCAGTATATTTACCCCTGTCTTATTTTGTAAAAACATTTTTCTTTTCACAAGTTGAAATATTCACAGATTAACTTCAATTTAGCAAATAATGCAAGAGTATTTTTTTTTTTTTTTTTTTTGTATTTACTATCCTTTTCCTTCATCAGGACTTCATGAAATATTCAGGTTGATTGGTTGGATTTAAGTTCGCACTAATACTACGCAGTGGGTAATTGGCAACGGTCTGGGATGCACCCTAAGGATGGTCAGGAGGCATGCCATCACAATTTTGATCGTCCACGGAAGGAATGGCACCCCGCTTCGATGACCCTCAGAGGTTTAATTTGGATGAGAACATGGAGGATATTGCGGCCACGACGGATTTTACATGCACGGGCCAGCATTAGTGAACATGACGGTCTTTGGTTGGCTCGAATATCGAACCCACAACCTTCCACTTACGAGGTCGGTGCTCTACCGACCGGGCTACCGCGACCCATTGAAATATTCAGCAGAGAGCTTACAGGCATAAGATCTTTTAACTTTGACTCTTTTAAAATGAGCATTGGACAGTTTAATTGTAAGAGTTTTCTTTTACAATTTCCCCCTTCTAATTTCTCTGTCCAGTTTTAGTCCGAGTGTACAATTGTCGAAGATTTTAAATTGAGAAGTCTATTGTGAAGAAAAGTGCGGATTCAATTTGAGTGCATATTAACCAACAGGTGAGCTGCAATGCTGCAGTTATTTTAGTTACTAGAGTGAATAAATTTACCAAACATGACATGTGAAAAGGCCATTATGAAAATGAATTTCGGCTTAATGTATGCATCTATTGGTTAAAACTGCACTAATACACATAGTGTAAAATCGTTATTGTGAAAAGTTATGGTGATTTATTTTTTGTGCATGTTAACTGGCATAGAAAAGACAGGTACTATGAAGAAAGTACTATGATGGCCACAATATACCAATTTAAATTTTCATTTTACAAATTATCTTTTGTACTGAATACTATTGTTTTATATTTAGATGTGATTAAGGGTTAAGAAGCGCGCTCCTAATTATTTAAATTTGTATATCATGTAAATAAAATGATTACTATTACAAGTACTATTATCTAATCAATATTATTATAAATTTTAATTTCTTTAGCTTAAATCATTAATTAATCAAGATTTAATTAAGATTGTACATATTTTTTCTTTTTATTATCTATATATTATTATTTGTAATTTATGTCTTTAAATATAAATTTAAAGTAAAGATTTTCATTTTAATTGCACTACTTTTATAGTTATTATTAATTAATATTAAATATTAAAATTTTATTTATATTAATTCTAGAATATTTATCTTATTTATTCTTTCAATGGTAGTTTATAGTAAATTCTTAGCACCAAGCAAAAAAGACAATTCTAATAATTTGTCTTGTGTTCAGTACAGAGTAATGTATATGGATTTCTCTGGATCGTCAGCCTGTTATCTATATCATCCTCCACTTCGAAAAAGAAAAAAAAAAAAAAAAAAAATGTAGTTCCTCCCGTTGTCTTATATGTTCTCTTGCAGAACAATCTCAATTATATGCTAGCCTTACAAATGTTGTTATCGTTTGTAAAGCATTTAATATCATTTATTCAATAAAATGTAATTTGTACAATATGAAATTTTTGGTCAAACTAATAATCATCCAAATCCATTGCATAAACGTATCAACTTACATTGCTCAGATATTAAAAAATCATGACAACTTACCAACAATTTTAAGTTTAATCACTTCCATCAACATGATTTTAATAATATTACAATAAAATTTTTAAATTTTAAGAAAAATTTAAATGAACGTCTTTTACTTCAATTCCAGTATATTAAATCTTTGAATACAATTTATCCGTTTGGTCTTAATTCTAATGTGTATAATAAACCCCATATGGTTTATTCCAAGTTACCAAAAATTGATTTTTACCAAAATATTTATGAATCTTTAAATCACTTAATGTATCAAGACTTCTAGAACCCCATGAGGGCGGGTTCTTCACGTTCTTTATCCCATCATACTGATAATTCTACCATCTTACCAAAAAAAAAAAAAAAAAAAACTTTTTTTCAAAGCTGTAATTGGAAAGATATTCGTAAATTTAAACTGATTTTTAGTCTTAAAGAGAAGTTTCTTTTAGATCATTTTAAAGTTTTCCAATCTCACTACTTTAGCTCTCATTTTAATGATATCTCTCTACATATAAATGGCTAAGAGAGTTTTCTTCATGTTTGTCCGTTGCTGGATGCAAGTTGATTGGCTAAGAGAGATTTTTCTTCTGTTTGTCTGTGTGTTGTTGCCACCAGCTTTTCATACTTTAGTTAATTTTAAAAAATCTAATTGTCCGATCGAAAAGTTAATTAAACCGACGGATTCAGAAAAAATGCCCCTTTCATTTGGTACCTTATTTGCAACAAAATTTTGATTAGATTTTTAAAAATTAATTAAAATGTGAAAATAATAACCTAGTAAAAGCTTTAAAAATGGATTTAAATTTTTAATTCTTGCCAAAAAAAAAAAAAAAATTAAATATTAAATTTGCTCCTGCACACGAAAAAATGAACATGGAGTTAAAAAAAAAAAAAATTCCTCAATTTTAGATTTTTTTTCCACCTTTTGTTAAAATAGTATGTTTTTGGCACGGATTAATCGCGCTTGGAAGCATGAAAACTAATTCAGCATTACATTAAACAGCTTTACTTATTGATAATCCTGGGTAATTTTTAAAATTTTGATGATGAAATAGGTCGGACATTTGTCGCCAAGGGCTCCACTTTCGTAAAAGCCACTTTAAGCCAAGTAGCGCATAAAAAATATAAATAAATCATAAAATGAGCTACATTAAGGGTATACCACGACAGGTTTACACATTTCATTATTTATTTTTCTATATACCAACTACTATTAACTAACTCAACTACTATTATAACCACAAAAATTGTCTCATGTGATAGACGTAGCCGATTATAGCACATTGTAATATTATATTTGGGGTGAAATTGTTGTCATTTTATGGTTGATCGAATAAATCAAATATAGAAAATAACGTGAAAGAAAATATTATGTACACCACGTATAGTGTTGTTCAATGTAACTGGGATTCAAATATAAAATGGCTACTTCAATTTTCTCGATACTGTCCGTTTAGAGACTGTCATCTGATAAGCACCCAATGGAAGCCCACTGGTAAGCTATTGTCACAGGCAATAGGGACAGACACCCGAGAGTCTGCGAATGAGTGGGTCGCTGCCGGGCTTTAAAGCAATATCATGATTTCTTTAAATTTTATTTTTGTTTGTAAAGCGATATAGAAAAGAGTTTCCTTTAAATATAGTGACCAGCGAAGCGAGAAAAGCCTTCATTGATTCACTACCTTCATAGATTTCATCAATTAAAAAATGGTTTCGTTAACAAACTTTGATCTATTGGCATACAGGCAGCATCAGACCGAGTTTTGTACATTTCAAGTTTTATTTTGAAATTTTTCCCGCATTCGGAATTCGGTTCGTTCCCGAACCGGGGCTTTGCTAATATTACATAATTGAGCTACTTTTTTTTTTTGTATTCACTATCCTTTTCCTTCATCAGGACTTCATGAAATATTCAGGTTGATTGGTTGGATTTAAGGTCGCACTAATACTACGCAGTGGGTAATTGGCCTAATGTCAAACTTACCTTAAAGCCATGTCATAAAATTTATAAACCTCTCTTAATGTTAAAATTTTCTATTCCTGTATTAAATAAAATTAACTTTTATAATACCTTTAATGATTCTAATAATCCATTTCCTGTAAAAAAAATTTTTTTTTGTTATTCACAAAACCTTCAAATGTTATATTACTTTTGGTCGAAATTTTTTTAATTATAATAAATTTGCTAAATCTCTTTCTGCTAATGATCATTCTCCATGCTATTGTTCAGATTCCAAATATAAATCATATTTCAATCAATATGATGGTCATATTATTATACTAATGGTAATATCAATATTGCAGAAAATTTTACTTTAAAATCTTTAATGAAGTTTTGTACCAAATTTTGTGCTTCTTCGAAATACAAATTCTATCATTACTCAATTTAATCTTGATTTGGATTTAGTCATTTATAAAATTGCTATTGATTAAAATAAACTGGGGAATGGGTGGAAATTTAATTTACTTGATAAATTTAAACTTGATTTAGTTCATAAAATGAATAATTTCTCAAATATCAAGTACTATAATTTAAAAAAATATCAATTTAGCAATTAAAAATTTACAAACTAAATTCATTATCACTTATGTTGATAAGACTGCTAATAATTAGGCTATTATGTGTAAAAAAATATTATAAACAACTTCTATTTAAAATTATGGATAATAGAAATATTTTTGCTAAAATTTCTGATAATATAGATACAAAAAATAGACATATTTACAACTACTGCTACACAAATCAAGAGAAAAAAATCCCCTGAATTTTCCTTGTTTCTTTTAAAAGTAAAAAAGATGACACACAATTAAGCAGCATTAGAATCGAACATATTTACAAATCAATTGAACCTATTTAGGGTATATTAATTTTATTTAATTACTTTAGTTGGAAATATATATATATACATAATTGACTTTTTCTTCTTCATTATGAAGCACCAATTTTTTTAAAAATATTTGATTATGAACAAATGTTCTAATGTTTTTTCAAAAAATTTCAAAATTCTTTGAATTTTCCTTGACTGCAATAAATTTCTAAATTCCTTGAGTTTTCCCTGTTTTTTTCCAAACTCCTTGAGTTTTCCAGGTTTTTCCCTGAATTCTAGGTACCGTAGCAACCCTGCAACTATTATAAATTAATGAATACTAGGAATAATTATCCTCATTTAGTTCCAATTCTCAAATTTCATAAAAATCCTATAAAATTTTGTACAGTTACTGTTGCCTGTAACTCTTAAATTACAAATGCTAATAATGTTTTATTAATCATACTTTAAAAAAAAGATATATATAACACTTAATAAAAATAATTATTGATTAAAAATAGTTTTCAACTCATAAAGAATATTAAAAACCTAACTATAATATTACTAATATTCAAATGTTTGATTTTAATGATCCCTTTAATAATATTGTCATTAAAGATATGCATGAAATTATAAATATACTATTTAACAAAAATCAACATCATCTGAATCTTAATGATAAAATTACACCTTCTGCTTTTAAAACTTTAAATAAGTTTATTTTACATTATCTACAAATAAGTACTTGAACACTTTTGAATTCAGACGTTTTCAAATTTAGACAAATGTCTAGAAAAATTCTTGAGAAATCTTGAAACTTTGGGAATATTAAGAACATGTTTTATCTCATATATTTCAGTAAAAGTTTTGTCCTGAAGAGGAAATGGAGACCAGTTAAAAATTAAACAAAAATCAAAATGTTTCGGATCACCCTGTAAAAATTAATGTGCTTGAAATATGTTTTTGCTGTAGTAATTATAAATTAATGAATACTATGAATAATTATCCTCATTTAGTTCCAATTCTCAAATTTCATAAAAATTATGAGGATATCTTTATGAGGATTCTTCTAACTATCTGTATAAATTTTTATGAGGCTACCACATACATTTATTGAGATATAATGGTTTGTTAAAAAAAAAAAAAATATATATATATATAATTATAACACGTAAGGTAATTAGACCCACTCCAAAGACATTTTTAAGAAACTTGGCGTACTATATTAGGCACAACATAGTGAAATCAGAATGCAAAAATGTTAAATATCTTATGAAATATGAGAATTTTTACTATATAATTTTTAACTATGCACACATAAACTTTCTCCAATCACAGAGAGTTTCTTGCAGCTGGTAATAGTTATTTTTTTACAGTGTACTATACCTTTGGTAATAGGTTCTTGTAACATATTATTTTTATAACCTATTACTCTTTAGTTTATATATGGGTAATGTCTTTCTAATCCTTTCGGGATATACAATATATATACATACATGTGTATAGTGGATGCGGTTCATGTTTTTAAGTCCCAATGCTTTCAAAGAGTAATCTTCAAATTATTTAACACTAGGATTTCTTCGATTTTTTTTTTTTTTTTTTTTTTTTTTTAAAGCTACAGTTGAATATGAAATAGTGGTAGAGTCAAGGTTTTACACAAACGTTTGTCCCAATCGTGTAAGCATAAGGTTCTGTTAAATTGATTCATTTAAACGCGAAACAGAATATTTCAGATAATATCAAGAAACACGTACACAAGTGCCGTTTCCTGGAGAAAAAAAAAAAAATGTATTATAAGCTATATATGTAATTAATAAATAATTAAATAATAATAACAAATTTAAAAAAAAAAAAAAAAAAACATCTTTAAGGCAACCCAAATTTTAAACTACTGAGTAATTGTCGCTTTTGATTTTCCGAAGATCTTAAATATGCCAGACTGACAAAAAAAAAATATTTTTCAATCATACTTAGCAAACGGTCACTTTGAATAAATTTTCTAAAATTAGAAACACTTGTTTTAAAATATAAATTTTGCTTACAAAAACTGTATAAAATGATTTATTTTCTCAGACACTTAATTTTAACATACAACCATAATTAACTATTTTTAATATTTTTACTCACTTCAAATCATTAAAAATAGTTTCTAGAAAAAAATCATATTTAAAAAAAAAAAAAAAAAAAGTAAAAGTAAAAAGTAAAAGTAAATAAATATTTAATTTTCTTATCAAATTATTATAATTTTTTTTATCAAATTCTTATAATTCTTTTTTTCATTCATAATTGTCAAATGCACCGTGGGATGACGTCTTTGGAGATGTTTTTTAAATTCGAAACAGCTGTTCGAAAATTTAAATTTTGTCCACAAAGATCGCATGTTGCAATTTTTCCAACAGGATCTTTAACAGTCATATACGACCATAAATAACTAGATTTTATTCTTTTACTCATCATAAAAAAAGGTTCTGTAAAAAAATCAGATAAAGAAACTAAGAAAATAAAAAGTGAAACAAAAATACCATCCTCTTATCAAACTTGTCGCCACATAAAAACACAGAAAAATATATAACATTCCCAAGTACATTCACATAGTCACATGACACTACGTAATGTCAATCCCAGCTGCTCATTCATTTCAAATATAAACATAAATATCCTACAGGCAGATCTGTGCGGCATTAATTAAAAATCATCCTAACACATAAACTTAAACACTCCTGTCCTTTTCCCCCTCCCTACGCATTCCTGTCGAACAAATGAAACTACATAAACCATTACCCAAACGATTTTATTCATCCATGAAAAATAATCAACACCAAATAAAAATTTCTAAGCTAATATCGATGGTTTTAATATTATCACATTAATATTATTTGTGTCTGACATTAAAATTGACTTGGTTATTAAAATTATGTAGATTAATATCTCTATCGGGTTAATACATTTGAGATTAATACATTCAAGAAAATACTAGAGCTCAGCTGTATGGCAATCGAAAGTACTATTTCAGCCTATTATGTGACTGAAGTATTATTTTTTAACCTGTTGAATGTTGGAGAGAAATTACGGATGGATAACATCACTCAATAGATTATTTCATCAAATAGTATATTTTTCACACTGTGTAAATATTCCAGCTATCTATCGGTGTTCTGATGGCAAATCGCCAAATGTTCCTCGTCTGTTTCTCGTGAGAAGGTAAAGTTGACAGAATTATTTATTTAATAGGATATTTTTAGTAATATATTACATTGCAAATAGGTTACAATGTGATGATAATAATATTTATCTTATTACATGAAATAATACACATCTCTACTGCTTACACAAATCTGTAACTGCTAACATTCTTATAAATTTTAATTTACATATAAAATATTTAGTGTCGGATATTTATAAGAACAATCAATATAACTTTTTTTTAAATTTAGTCTTAGACAATGGTTATCCTGAAAATTTAATTAAAATTTCTTTTTTTCATAATTAAAATAAATATTGAAAATAATAAGAATTAATTGTTTTAATTAATATTGTTTAATACATTGATACATATATTCTTTGTTACTACTCTTTGTTTAAGATGAAAAATAATTATAATTGTTCACAGCTACTTTTCTCTGATTTATAATATTTAAAAAATTACATTCATTCATTGTTAATTTTTACAGTTAAATAAGTTCATGGATAATTTTCTTTGTTACACAGAAATTAATATTTATTGTTTAATAAATTGGTCTTTCATAGTTTAATAAATAATTACTTTTATTGTTAAGCTAGCAGGCTCTGCCCACTTCACTGGCCACTATTTTTAAATGAATCACTATAATTAATGAATTATCAAAATTGCATTAATTTTTATCATGTGAAAAAAAAAAGAGAAAAAAAATCTGATCAGGAAAAATGTTCCCACTGCCTTCAGTAGCACAGGCCATTGTGCATGCGTGTATTTATGTTCAACACTCTTAATGAATCACTATATTATCATAAGGGAAAAACATAAATATAAAATACAAAAAATTCTTCTCTCATCGGTGGAATAATCGGTCCAGGCCCACCGTTCTTCGTCCACTGTTCCCGGCCCCTCCTAATTATTTTACACTTTCAAAATATCCACAATCGTTTTCTCGGGCTTTTAAACTTAATAATACTAATTTTCAATGTTCTAACTCTTATCTCTATATTTTTGCCCCTTCCCATCCATTATAATAATTTTTCCCTTTTGAAAATATCTGCACTCGATTTGTAGATCCCAAAAACCTGTACGTGTCAATTTTGAATGGTCTAACTCTATTTCTATTGTCTTGCCCCTTCACTCCCCCCCCCCTCCCTTCCCGGCTCTCCCAAAAATTTTACAAATTCGAAAATATCCGCAATCGATTTGTAGGTATAAAAATCCTCAATGATCAATTTTGAATGATCTAACTCTATTTTTATTTTTTTTGCCCCTCCGCCCCAACTTTACAGTTTTGAAAATTTTGTGAGCTATATTTTAAAGCAAAAATTTCACATATATCTTAGTTGTTGTTGTTTGTGTTCTAAAATTCCAGAAATTGGTTTTTAGTTAGTTGGTTAGCTATATTAATCAGTTTAGTTATATTTCAGAGCAAAAATTTCACATATATCTGTTTTTTTGTTTGAGATTTATAGGATTATGTGAAATCACGTTTAGTGCATGTGAAATCACGTTTTTCTATCATATATTTTGGTAATTTTCTATAAATTTTAATATATATAGAGAGAGAGAGACAGGGTGCCCACTAAAGTTCATTCTCACCCTTTTAACTGCTCAATGGCTGCTGTTTAGTCATAAAAAGTAGTGTCTAGGTATGGCAAAAATGGGTATGTACTACTAGATGATACCGCTTGCAGCACCAGAAGGCTGAAATTGGTGAAGTTACCATTCCTATCTCAAAAACAGTATGAAATGGGGGAAAAAAGGGATTTACAAAGTTGTAGAGCAGCATCGATTTAGTACGAAGAGACAGTTTATATGTATGAATGATAAAAACAGAATGCTTACAGTGTCCATTTATTTTTTTGTGATATCTTACACTATGACATGCCTGAGCAATTTTAGAAAGTAAAAGAAAATTAGTCATTACAAAAGAACTTTATTTTTGAAGTTCAAACTTTTCTCCTACATATTTGTACATACTTTTGTTTAAATTTCACCTTGCATATTTTGTAGAGAACAGGTAAAACTTTACTATGTCAAATTCATACAAGGGTCCAGATGTGAAGTGTGCTGCAGATGTAGAGAAGTTTGAACATTGAAAATAAAGGTATCTTGTGCCTTGGCAATAAATTTTGGTGATTTGGCAAAAAATAGAAGAGTTTAAGATTCCCGAAGTTTCAAAATTCTCCGATGAACAGCAGATGGGATCTAGAACTTTTTTATGGGATTATGAGCAGAATTACCGGCAAGCCCCATCGCCAAGAGGTATAAAAAGGAGTGAGTTGACTTCTGAGAGAGTGTGCAATTCAAAGACCAGTTCTTAGAGACTGCACTGTAAACGACTGAACTTTGTTCATGAACTAGCAAAGATTTTTGCTCTGGAGTACTTGATGTTATTTGCTTTACTCAAGTAACTGTTTTCTTGGACTGTTCCAGAATATTTGATGATATAACAGTATTACTGGACCGTTTCGAGAATATTTGTTTTAATCACAGTTTTGTTGTACTGATTCGAAAAGTTACGTTGAATAAGGAGCATTCCTCAACTAGAACCTGCCTTATTTACGAACTACTTTCTCACACAAGAAAGGTGATAAGTTTTTTGAAATAGTATGCTTTCATTCTAGCATTTTGATTATTTTTTTAATTAAATCTTCCTTTTTTTTTTCCATGTGATTTTTTTTTATCTCCCTATATAATCTTTGAAAAGCTATCTTTCTATATAGACAGATAAATAGTTACATATAGATATGAATAAATCAAATTAAAAACACTGCTAAAAGCAAATCCCTACAGTTATATCAAAAGCAATGTTAAAAACGAATTTCATACAAGGAAATTTTCCTCTAAAAAAACTTTTTGTCAACATTTTTGTCTAAAAAAACTTTTATCCAAGATTTTTTTTTAAAATACTGATTCTTAAAAAAACAAAGCACAATGCTAAATAAAACTGCATAAAAAATATTTATGTTTTAATTATTATGCGTATGAAATTTTCCATATATTGTGCTCTAAATTGAAAATATTGAAATTTAACGAATCGGAAAACAATCATATTGGAGACATAATGTATGTATTAAAAATATGTCTTTTTATCTGCATTTAATTTCATTACAAAATTCAAATAATGTAAAGAAAGTATAATAATTATACATTTAAAAGAGCTTTTTTTTTTAGTTTTTTACTCCAAACATGTGTAAAATTCAGCAAAATTAGACCCATTATGCAAATCGTCATAACTTTAAATGTACCAGATATATTTTCCCTGTAAATTTTATTATTAATACCAAACAATTTTCAAGACAATAATCAATTCTCATTAATGTAACTTAAGCTTTTTTGAAAGATATTAGCTTAATGAAGAAATGACTAAAATTGTATCACAATTCTATGTTTAAAAAAAGGAAATAATAATAATCACAAGAAAAGAAAGTAATAATAAACTAACTTATCTATATTTATGAGAATAGTCATAACCTTTTCAACCTTTCTACAGCATTTACGGTAATTTTCCTGCATTTCGATGTATTGTTTTAATTTTGTTTAAATTATTTTTTAATGAAGTGTTAAATATTACTTATGTAGCATATAATTCTGCAGAGTGGATTGCAAAGAGAGAAACTGAAATTAAATACTGGGTTATCCAAATTAAACAGATGTTTAAACTGATTCTAAGGGAAAAACATTGCTGGATCACAACCGTAATTTGAATACATAGTCTACTAACAATGTGTCTTTTATCTTTGAAAGAAGAGAGAAAATGGCATGAATTTAAACAGTAGGGTACTCTCTGTCTAGCATTGCCTCATATTATTTTCTGGGGAAATTCGTTTGTAGAACTTTAACAGTGAAGTTTGTATTTATTTGTTAAAAAACTACATTGTCTAATGTACTTTTTAAATTTAATTTTTGCATTCAGGAAATTCACAACCATTAAATTAGTTCCTGTTTTTAAAAATTAAAAATTAAAAAACTCTAGTATTTTATTTATGAAAAAATAAATAAATAATCACACTTTATAGTTTTAAAATGAAATAATAACGTATTTTTGAAAAACAAGAACTAATGGTTATGAATTTTCTGATGTGGTGCTATTGGGGTTAAGGACAACTGACAGCACAAGGGTCCAAAGCCTGAGTGGTGTCCTCCAGAAAGGTGGGGGGGAAGGCTTTCTAAGGGGTCCTAGCCCATATTTAAGTAAGTTTTAGGAAAAATCAAGAAAAACTCTTAATAGCTAGGTCAACGAGCACGACCTAGGATTGACCCCGGCATTTCCCGTCTACCAGTTTTGAGTGCAGAAACACTAGGATACTGATGGGGCATGAATTTTCTGAATATGAAAACTGAATACATATGTATGTATATATATTATAAATTAAGTAATGAGTAATTCTACAAACAAATTTTCCACAGAATAACATGGGTTTGGCTACTGGCAACGGGGAATCATAAAAGGTAGAGAAAATTTTAAAATTATCCTTCAGACTCAAGACGCATATTTATATGATTTGCGTATACAAATCAATAAATAAATAAATAAATAGGATCTCTAAGTATATTTAAAACGTAATATACTCCTTACATATTTAAATCATAAAAAAGAATAAGCATGAAAATATGATAAAAGCTGAATAAAAAATGTTTATTTACATGTTCAAATTATAATAAATATATTCATAAAAATCTTTCTAAGAATTGCTTTAAGGTAAGTACTTCTCCAACGCCTCTGTCAGGATCCATTGAAATAAAGTCCTCCAAATTATTGGTTGATTCTATTTTAAAAATAATATGAAAGACATTTAAGACAAATTAAAAAATGTATATAATTTGTAAAAGTAAACATTAGAAGGAATGTAAAAGATGTTATCTTAAATAGCTAACTATTCTTTAAAAAATAGAGATAAAAATTGTATGCTCTATACACATATATAACATAATGTAGAATGCAAGAGAAACTTATTAAAAATGCCAAAATCATTCATAAGATTTATATAAATAAATCAAGGATTAATGAAAAGAAATCTATAATATTAAAACACAAAGCATATTCTGTAAGACCAAAATTGTACGATCTGAGCATGCGCGGGAAAATTTTGAACCAATTGGCAACGGGAATATTCCTTTTTTTATGCAGAATACCGATGATAGATCAAGCAGACGACATTATTATTGATATGTCTATGGCAAACGCCTAATTAAAGTTAATATTATTCCGTGGCTCAATCATAAAAATAATTCGCACAATTAATTAATATTTTCCAAGGAAGTATACCTATTAAAAACAAAGCAATTCGCGAAAACGTATCGGCATCGGTTATCTTCATATGCATTTTTGCTTGCCGAAAATTTCTGCACACTAAATGTGGCGCCCTCTGTTGCCATGTCAATATATTATACCATATTTAAAAAAAAAATATATATATATATATATCAAAGTTTATTGTTCTTTAAAAGTTAACTTTCATCAGTTGAAAACTTTCTTTAGAAAAGATGAATTTAAATGATATTTAAAATCAAAGGGGGTTTTATTTTATTTTATTTATTTAATTAATTATTAATCTAATTATTATAATTTCTGATATTTCATTCTGATACTATATTAGAGTAAAAATAATTTGAAAAGAATAATGTCAAAATATTGATATTTTATACGAGTAAAAATTTATTTATTTATTTATTTTTAACAGTATACTTTTTTAAAAATATACTATTTTGATAGAATAAAGTGTTATAATACTATTCCAGTAAAAACAAATTTTAACTTTATTCTGATTCGCAGTTTATTTTTTGAATACAATAAGTTAATATTTTGGATTATATCCAAGTGGTTTTACAAATATGGGAAATTGGGCAGGTGTTTTAAACTGGTTAAGAGCAATGTGAAATATTAAAGCAAAATATTAAAGAGATTTTAGTTGCACATCATCCATCAAATTTTGGCGGATATTAACTAGTATGAATTAAACCAATATATATTAATTAGTTTTCCATAATTATTATAATTATAGAGAATATATAAAGTATATCAGTAACATGAATACAAAATGGCATATATCATACTTTCACTATACATTTCTATAATATAAGGAATTTAATTAAAATATATAAATAAAATAACAAAATGAAGTACTACATATTTTATAAGTGTGTTTGTATTTATATTAACAGAAATATATAAATATTTCTTTTTTTATCAACGGCATTTTATCAGTATGGGAAAAGGGAGAAAAAAAAAAAAAAAAAGCAATTTATATGTAAAATTTGACAACATTTAACATGCAAGATTTTTTCATTTCTCCAACTACAAATAACAAAATCTTTAGAGATTCACATTAGTTACAACTACAACTTCAACAATATTTTCTAAGAGGGAGAGGGAAGCTAGTTTATAAAATTTGTTGATAAAAAGAGGCTGATTCATTAGAAAAAGACAGCTAAAGTTTGGCATATTAGTATGCTGGACATTGATCTTCTATTTCACCCAAGCCAGGCATAGACTTCCCCCCCCCCAGGCCTTTTTTTTTTTTTAAGCCAGGCTAAGTATTTATGCTACTGACAATGTCAGATGAACCTCCCCATGCTAACAATAAAGAAAATTTATGGTTTTGGTGTGTGTGTATGTTTTTAATATATTTAAACATTAAAAAAATATGCAAATAAATTTTGCTAAAGTGCCTGAATGACTACAAAAGTGAAAAGGAGAAAAGAAAAATCTCAAAGAAAAAAGATCTTATCTAAGAGGAGATTTTTAAGTAAGATTTTTGTTAATTAAAGTTAATTTGGATGAATTTGAGCTGAAGTTAATTTTAAAAAATAATTAAATTTAAATTACATTTCATTACTCGAATTTCGTTATTTTATTTTAAAAAAATGTTAAGGGCACTGTTTTTGATTTGGCGAATTTGGCAAATGTGAAAACAGGTTCATTTGAAAACATCAATCACTAGGCAGGTGAAGATCCGCTAGTAATATTAATAGTAACAATCAAATCCCACAATAATTTTGAAAAAAATACATATAATATATATTAAGTTATTACTATTATCATTTAACTTAACTTTCATATTTATTTAATGAAAACATCATACCTGATGTAAATATACAAGGATAATCTGGGGGAGGTGCAATCCACGATCCATCAGATTTTTTCATTCGAGAGCGATCAGATGCAAAAGTCTGAAGAAATAGTTCAGCTGGTATAACCCTAAAATACCTAAGAAAGCAAATTACAACCTGCTTAATATTTAAAAAATGGAAATGTCTGTCATTAGTAAAAGTTTAACTATTAAACAAATGAATATGCTGTTATATAAATTTTTAATGTAACTACAGGAAAAAAAAAAAAAAAAAAATTACCATTATGCACTCCTGGTAATATTTACAATTTATTCCAGAATGTTGTTCGTACTCACCCCCCCCCCCTTCTTTTTTTAACTACTTTTTTTTTTTTTTTAATTATCTTCTTATTTCACCATAATTGCATAATGGAGAAACTTTCTCTGTAATCACAGTGATGTGAAGAAAACACAGGCACTAATAGTACTCCGGAATAAATAACAAGTAATAACAGGTGTGCATTATAGAATGGAAGACCAAAGTGAAAATTTGAGCTGATGAGGTTTGATATTTTATTTATATTACATATGAAAGTTGATATAATCAATTCATACAAAATAGAAGTATATTTTAACCATGACATAAATTACATTTTCAGCAAGTTTAATAAAATTTAAATAAACTTTCATTATAAAATAAATAAGTAAAACTTTAAATAAATATTCAATTGAAAAAAAAAAAAAAAAATACACATTCAATAAAATAAAAAAATCTGGAGTGACTCCACTCGACTTTCCGAACATTGAGTAACTAACAGTTTTGTAGATAAAATAAAGGAAGAGGAGTTGCTAAACAAACAAAAGAGAGAAAACCATAACAAAGTGTTTGAGTATTTTTCTCCATATATCACACGAGGTTTTATTTAACGCTACTGAACTTTGAGCCCTTAGATCATAATGATAAAGAATTTTTCGTTGTGTCCCTGTAAAAATCTATAAATTCTGACAAACTTAAACAAATTTTCACATTTTACCCACAATTTTGTCAAAGTCCCACTTTTTTTTTTTTTTTTAATTATTGTTACTGAGTGAATTTGTATAGGAAAATATAGAAGAAAGTCTCGTGGTGGCCACAATTCACCAAAATGCTTATAGTTAGTGCAACAGTGATTTATAATATTCATACAAATTTTCAGCTCAATTGAATAAGGCGTTTAGATGCTATTGCACTTTTAAAAATTTGGTCTCATAGGTCATAATGATAAAGAATTTTTCTTTGTGTCCCTGTAAAAAAACTGTAAGTGCTAGACTCACCAAAATCTATACAGTTGGTTCAAATGTGACCTATAACATGTGTACAAATTCTTTGCTCAGATTAATAAGGCGTTTAGACGCTATCACACTTTTAAAAATTTGGCAAAGAATTTTTCTTTGTGTCCCTGTAAAAAAACTATAAGTGCTAGATTCTCCAAAATCTATATAGATTGAGTATCTGTGACCTATAATATGTGTATAAAGTTTTTGCTCAATTGAATAAGGCCTTTAGATGCTATCGCACTTTTAAGATTTTGGTCCCTTGGCCATAATGATAAAGAATTTTTCTTTGTGTCCCTGTAAAAAAACTATAAGTGCTAGATTCACCAAAATCTATAGGGTTCGTACTATGGTGACTTATAATATACGTACCAACTTTCAGCTTATTCGAACAAAGCGTTTAGACGCTAGCGTGTTCACTCACAGACATACACACATACATACACACATACATACACACACACATACACACATACATACACACACACATACATACACACACACATACATACATCATCGTAAAAATAGTGAAAACGGACTCGTTGGACCTCGAAACGTATAGAAACATCAAAATCTCGAATTCGGATTTTTGACATGATTACAATACTTTCCTCACTATAGTGTTCGGAAAGTAAAAATGCTCTGATAAAATCTTAACAATCTGCATAATATGATGATCAATACAGTGACTTAACATGTTATGAATGTTTTGCTCCATAAAAAAACTGAATTTTTTGGCTCTCCTAGAATGCATAAAAAAAGTTTTCACTTCCCAAAATTTAAAAATGGCTAACAGTTTAATGAAAAATAATGTTTCTTATTCAGTGTTAAGAAAAACATTTACAACAACAAGATATACTACACAAATGATCATAACAATTTAGTTGTCAATTGCTTTGCATCTTCTGTAAATTTGTGTGTATTCTGGGCACTTTGTATAAGCTGCACCTTTTTGTTTGAACAAATGAACTTATCTTCCAATCATTTTTATCACCTGGTATATAAGAAATACGTGGAAATTAGTTTTCATGGTGATGTCAATCTGTCCTAATCATTGACATTTATCAAAATATTCAAAGTCATTTGTTTTTAGTATTTATTCATTTTTAATTTAATTTAATTAATTTATTATTTTAACTGGGTGAAGAGTGAGTTACTAGTAAAATCTAATTTTTCTGGAGATAATAAATTCTAAGATTCCTTTTTATAATCCTCTAAAACTTCTTTTTTGTTTTCCATTGAAATGTTAATGCCATTTAATTTATGTAAAATCTTTTTATTTTTATTTTATTATTATTATTATTACTTTTTTTTTGGGGGGGGGGGGCAAAAAGTAGATTATCAGTAAATTATAGTATTTTCCACAAATATTAAATTGAGAGATTGATTTTTATGCACAAAACTCCCTAACATTTGGTGACTTTGGATTTTTACAAAGTGAACATTTGTTTTCTGTAATTTTTTTTTCTTTGGGTGATGAACAGGTTAGCAGTGAAAATTAATTTCACTAAAAATAGCAACCTACCAAACTAATTTTTATAAGCTTAAAAAATTCACTTTTTATATTTCATCAAAATTTTAAGTATGATTTTCAAGAAACCTAGGACATATAAATATTATATATATATATACATATATATATGCAGGATTATTATTATTATTTTAATAATAGAAGATATATGTAATTGGACAATTGTAACCATAGGCCAAGGCTATTTTGACCTTTATAGGGTTACTTTGGCCCAACAATAATAATAATAATAATAAAAAAAAAAAGATGTATTTTTTGTTCCAACAGAAAATCAAAATATTTAGGGAGAATTTTTGACTTTGGAAAATAGAAGGGACTTTAATTAAAAGAGATTTTGTGTTTTCGACAATTTATATGTTATTATAGTGGCTGCACAGGAGATACTGTATTCACTGTATAACAACATAAGATTTTAAACTCTGCAAATTTTTAATTGTACAATCTATATGAGAAAAGTAAAAATTAAAGTAAATGTAAAAATAGCATTTGTAAATGTTTGGTAAAATAACATCACAATAAGTTTTTCCTCTGTTTGTTTAGTTACAAAACCTTTTTCATTTTCTATATACCATGGTGTACAACTTATGTTTTCAGGGCTACTTTGGCCCAAGCCTAAAAAGGCAAAGTGGCTCCCCAGACAGCTGTGAACTTTGTCAGTGACTTACTTACACATGAGTTATAATATTAAAACAACCTTTTTTTGTTGTTGTTTAAATGATTTTTATGATTGTATATCACTACTACTATTCTTTTATGTTTTGATGATGATGAAAGCATGATTGTCAAACGCACAACTGTTAACAAATTACACAATTTTAAAGATGATTATGTGATTGTAGTGGCTGAAAAAGAGCCAAATCCAATAATTGAATGCATGATTACCATTACAGCCATGCAAAAAGACATGGATATAGCTTAATAAAAAAGACATAATGAGGTACGAGTAGGTTGATGTCAAACAAAAAATTAAATCTTTCAGGCTGCTTAATAACAGAAGGTACTTTTTGTTATAGAAATGCTTCAGTATTATCATACTGAATTCAATGCAACTTTTTTAGCAATTGTAATCTTTGATAAAATTAATTTTTTTTATAAGTGCAGTTTGTATACGTCATTTATCATAAAAATATAGGCCAAATTTTCAATTATTTTATTAAAATAACCCTGTATGAGGAAGTGCACTGGCTCAGTGTAATTTGAATGAAAATAAATAAATAAATAAATGACTGGGTCAGAGTAACTCCAAGCAGAAGGTCATATTGCTGCAGCATTTTAAATGCCCTCCATCTTTTTTAAAGACCATTAAAACTTTAAATAAATCTATTTCTCATTTAATAAAACACACATTTGTGACAAATAATACTCTGAAAAGCTCATCACTAGTATGTCCTCTTTTACTTAAAAAAAAAAAAAAAAAGGAGCCAAAGTACCATAGACCAATTGTCTATAAGTACTTTATGTGACTGAATTTAACTATGCATTTCTTTGATAGCTTTAAATTTTACATTTCCTGTTATAATCAAATGACAATTAAAAATGTAATAAATATATATTAAAAACACCATTTTAAATCTCCTTGTGTAAGGTGCTTTAAAATGGTTTTTAATGTAAATTTTAAGTAATCACTTTTAAAATATGATTTCAAAATGTAATAAATATAACAAGAAAATTCAAACCTGTGATAACATGAGTCTAACATGCTGTCAAACTTGAAAGTAGAAGGAGCATATTTTTCTAATTCTACAGGGAATGATAATGTAGTATCTAAATCATAAACGATTGAGCCTTTATTGTTTTGCTGGTGGTAAATAAAGATTACATGATAATCCTAGAATAATAAAATATAAATAAATAAATAACAACAAATAAACATACATGGATGCATGCATATATTAGGTCGTTGCAAAAGTTTGTGCGGACACGGATTATTTTATTGCCTCCATAGATGAGAGCTTCTATCGCCATGGTATACATTTGTTACCCGAAAAATGGGCAAAGGTTGTAGAAAGTAATGGAGAGTATTTTGATTCAAATTGTCAATTGATATGATGTATTTTTATGAAATGAAGCAATAAAAAACTGCACAAATTTATGCAAAGACCTAATAGAAATATGTATCTTGTGTAAATTTTTGCTTGATTTTAATTGCATTTTTATGTTTATTTATACTTTTAAAATAGTATAAAATTATAATAGTTTAAAATAGCATAGTGATAAGGAATAATCAAAGCAATAGCTTTACTATGTGACAATTATCTAGAGGAATTTCCAGCAATGATTTTAATAAACTAAAAACTTCCCCTGATACAGCAGTAAATAGTGTAACTTTTATTATTTATATATGGATGAAATTAAAAATAATTATTTTACAGAAGATGCCTACAGTTTTGCATATTTAATTGCATAAAATATAATTAATAAGACATTAAAATAAATTACATAAAATTATGCAAATTTATTTAATATCATGGATTAATTGATAATTGAATAATCATGACTGTATGATATACTTAAAAATTAACTTTCAGCTAGTAAATATGGATAAAAATATTTTATTATTTTACTTACTTTGAAAATAATTGTAGCATTTTAATTTAGTTCTCATTATTATCATTCATGATAAATGGTCATTGCAATGTTTATTTTTTATAACAGTGAGTGTTATTATTTTAAAATAATGATGAGGCAATTAAGTTCATAAAAACCTTTTGTTGGACTTTAGCAGTTTGTCATGGCTTGTGAAGCATCTCAATCATTCAAAGCTTGGTAGGTCAGAGAACACTCTGAACCACAAGGAATCAAAAGGTTTAATTTGCAGTTGTTAGCTATCGAAAATTTGTTCTTTCATGGCAATCTTGGATTTCATTTGTGTAATCACCCAGACTACCACCACTCAGATACCAACTACTTATTACGCAATTTTATTTAATTGAATTGTTGTTTATTTATGTGTGTAGCTCAAACCTAAGAATAAAATTTCACCCACCCCCTATCATCTGACTAAGCTGAAATTATGCATACATATGACAATACATGTTCAATTAGTAGCAGATTGTTGGAGGGGGGGGAGGAGGAACTTAGGACCATGGACCTCCAATTCCAGTTCAATTTTTTTTTTTTTTTTTTTCAATTTAACTCATTTTCTTTCATCTGACTGAGCTGAAATCTTGCATATATGTATAATTTCAATGAGAATATGTGCTAAAGCAGAAATGGACTTAAGTAGGAAGTCCAAGTCCTCAACTCATTTATACATGTACAGGGGTGGAAAAGTGACGCAGAATTCATACCACAATAAATGAAACAAAATTTTCTCATTATTAAACCAACTATTTTATAGGTAGAGAAATATTTTAAACAAATAGTGGTATGAGTTCTGCACCAGTTTTCCAGTGTTGCATGTACATTATCCACATCTGTTAAATCGGTATTTTAAGTACATTTTGAAATTTTTTTTTTTTTTTTTTTTTTAGGATTAATTAGCTTATGACTGATCTCTGGGCTTGTTAGAGAATTTTTCAGTACTTTAGTTTTTATGCAACTCTTAATCACATAAAATGCAAGATGCATTTAAATATTAGCAGAATTATTTTTCTAAAATTGATCTTTTTTAATATCGGTGTTGTTCTAAAATATTTTAGGAATGATAAATAAATTTGTGATGTATTGGTGTAGAGAATTGGTGTAGCTCTTTGTCTGAGAATAAAGAGACAATTTAACCAAGTCCAAGCATCTTTATTAGCATGTATCCATTCATTCTGAGACACAATATCTGGAGTTCTTAGTTATTACATAGCAGTACAGAAATCGATTCAGTATACTGAATTTTAGGAAGAGCCTGGCTATTATTCATCTACTGAACAATATGTAAAATGTTAAGCTCCTGCTGTTAGCACTGGCTTTTCATTCAAATAATTTTTCAATCAGATTATGACGTAGTAGATAGCATCAATATCTTAGCAGGATTTTACCAATATTTACTGTACATCAGACTTTGAGTAATGTATCAGGGCTTGATAAAGAATTTATCAGACTTAATTTTAAGCACTTTACTGCACTAATAAAAATGAGCAGCACTTAATAAGTAATTTCTGTCTCTAAGGATCATCATTGTTAGACTTCTTGCTGAAAAAGTTAGAATACAATTTAGGAAATATTTCTGAGCTATAATTTTAAATAAGATTTTCTATTAAATATTAATTCTTTCCTATCCTTTCACCTCTCCCCCCCCCCCCCTCCTCTCTCTCTCTCTCTCTATATATATATATATATATATGCCCCAGTGCTGGCATGTCTAACAAACTGGTATGAGCTATATTAATTTACTAAAATCATTTAGGAAAAAATAAAAGGCCAAGCAGCTATTAAATTTCAAATCAAATTACAAACTGAAGATATTCTGAATATAATATACAAAAATAGAAATGAATAAATTAATTTTGTTGATTTCAAAGAAGCTAATTAATGGCTGGTTTAAACAGTTCTTACACAGATAATAAAATATTATTACCAGATTAGCAAAAGCAGAATAAGTTAAAAGATATCAGATAGTGCAAATGAATCATGTGAAGTTCTTTTAAGTTTTTAAATTATAGTATTGTAGACGCAACTAAAAGTTGCACTGGTAATATACATAAAAAAATACTGCGATTTATTTAAATAGAAAACTTCATTATTTTAATGGAGAAAAATCCTTACTTTGCAAAACCATTGAGTAAGAATAATAACAATACCCAATTAAATTGCGTGCAAATGAGTGATAATTTTTTAAAGGTTTAAAAGAACTTTTCAAGGACAAATTTTATATAAGATTTTGTGACAAGTGATATTAAGAAAAGCTCAATAAACAACAACTTTAATGTACTTCAGTAAAAAGATTGAGATTATGCAAGTTTTCTTTTTAACCTCTTCAGTATGATTGTATCATATATGACTAAATCACATTGGTCTTTTTCTCCTGCGTGAGGCAAATATGTCTTGGTCCCATCAACTGAGCATTGTGTCTGCAACTCAGTCACTCAGAAAGATTTTTAAAGAATTCTCTAAACCTTGATTTCCGTTCAGTGTTTGTCTCTTTATATACAATATAAGAATAACCATTAACTTAAAACATGCATCACATAAAATAAGGTGTTTTAAATCTTATGATTGATTACATTGATTATTAATTAAGGAATTAAACTAGAATACTAGGACAGTTTGTTTATTCTCAAATTTTTAGCAATACTTTTTTTTGGGGGGAAAGGGGGGGGCATTCTAAATATTTAATACGCAAATGATTGTTTAGAATGTCTGGATAAATGAATTATGATATAATCATATGACCTATTCAATTCACGCTTTCTTGGTTGAATGTAAACGTATGACACAAGCCTGATGATTAAAAGTAACCCATTGTATATATATCACAAATGGACTCAATTTGAATGATGTTTATGTGTTTTACTTTTCGGAACTTCAACGGATATTTTTCTATTTCTTTTCATTCCATTTGAAATTTTTAAAAAATCTTTTATATAAATAATCATTAACAATAAGCATGATTTTATCCATACTACACACTACAGTGGCTGGTGAAGTGGTTAAATAAAGCATTTCAATCTTTTTTTTTTTTTTACTCTCCTTTTAGTTACTTTGAAAGTTAAATTTCCGTCATTTCATGCCAAGATATTTTCTGATATTATGCCCAAAATCATTGGGGAAAAAAGCAAAAGCTTTTCGATAAAGATGTGCTAACAAAAAAAAAAAAAATCTCTAACAAAGCAGACATATTATGAATGGACAGACTTATGTGAATTGTGCATTGAAAATTCTTCTAAAATTTATTATATACAGAAAGATTTTTAAACTTATCAAATCCCATATACATATACTATTATAGGGTCAGGTGGAGTAAAAAAAGTCAGGGGGTAAAATAGGTCAGTTTCAAAAAAACACTTTAAAAAAACATACAAACATTTTTTAAATTCCAATTTTGCTGGTTTTATATATTATTTATATTAGTGTTCTTTTTGTATGCAAAATTAACTGTAACTGATACTTTTTAGTTACAGCCAGTAATTATTTGTGTGTTTTGTATTAGTAACTCGAATGTGTTGCTAACAAAAACTTTGGTTTTGAACTAATTCAAAATCAAATTTTACGGTATTTTTTTATCATATTCTAAAAAGCACATTCTTAAGATGAATTTCCGAAACTTTTGTGAGAAAAAAATAAAATATTAATATTTTGGAGTAAAAAAACACATGTGGGGTAAAATAGGTCAGGTGTTGAACAATGTTAGGCTTAGCAAACATTAAGTAACTAATTACTTTTTTTGTGTTTTAAATAACTCCATATGTATTATTTTAATATATTAGTTTAAAATTAAGCTATATATTGTTCTGGAGCTATTTCATGCACATACACATAGATATAAAATAATTTAATATTAAGAGAAAAATAAAAGGCAATACATATTAAAGCTGAATCAAAACATTAAGATTGTAGGTGTAATTCAAAAAGTTGTTTAATTACAGCTTATTTAAGAAGGGTGCCAATTTTTCATACAAAGGGCAGGCAGGACATAACATTCTCCTGAAACTGTCTGAGTGAAACTTTGCAGTTTAGTCTCAACATGAAATGCAAGATTGGATGAATCTAGATCATCAATCACCAATTTGACAAATTAATTCTAGTGCGACTTCAACAGTCGTGGAACAGTATAATATTTATATATTCTCCTTTTAAGTACATAAAATCTGCTATTATAAACACTTTATCACCCAATCAAACATTGTCTTCTAAAAAAGCTTTGAAAAATGCACACAGAAAAAGAACCCATACACAACAGAAAACAGGAGTAATTTTAACAACCAACTTATTTTTCAATTGATTGTATGACGAAAAAATCAACAGAGATGCTAAAATCACAGAAACATCAACTGTAAAAGAAACAAAAAACCAAGTCTTTCTCAAGAAGAAAATTTGGACAGCATTAATACTAATCAATTCGTAAAAGTTGGAAAATGTGTTAAACTAGAATTTCCTGGAAATGATCAAAGAAAATATTTCATGGCATCATTCTTTCACACAATCATGAATATTCTGAAAAATTTGAAGGGATATAAAAAAGTTTGAAAAGAAGCTCCTGTTGGATTTTCCAGAGAAAGATATTTCTGATGTAGATGCATCGTACATTCCAAATGTTCTTGCCGAACTAATGATGGACCATAGAGACATTTTTTTTCCTTGAAAGAACACAAAATCAAGTTTTTATCAAAAAAAGGAATGTGTATTTGTAATTTTATTTTCATGAAGTAAATTGTATTAAAATTTCAAACAGTTTTAAAGGATGACTTATTTTACCCCAACCCATGGGGTAAAATAAGTTACAAACAGCATATTTTAAAATTTATTTTTCAGTACAAATTTTTTGTTTTTTCAGAGATATTTCTCTTAAAATATCATGAGGAATATTCCTCTGCATATTTTGTGTAATTATTTAACAAATTGAACCAATACATTTTCTGCAGTTTAAGTGCATATGTAAAATATGCTGTTTTTGACTCCACCTGACCCTATTATAAAATTCAAATATACTATTTTAATAATTTATATTGCTAATACATTGCTTAATTTGAAATACACTCCGCGACAAAAAGATAGGTACAAAGGGTTTTTGCTTTAATTTTTCATAAAATAACACTATTTCAAGACTAATTTAGAAAAATTTTAAGACTAAAATTTTTCTAATTTAAGACTGCACTCCACGACAAAAAGATAGGTACAAAGGTTTTTTTAATAAATTTTTGAAAATGATACAAATATTTAGTATGTTTTTGATATGATAATATTTTGTTATGATAATAAATGATCAGCACAATTTAGATAATGTTATTTTATGAAAAATTAAAAAAAAACCTTTGTACCTATCTTTTTGTCGCAGAGTGTAGTCATAAATTAGAAAAATTTTAGTCTTAAAATTTTTCTAAATTAGTCTTGAAATAGTGTTATTTTATGATAATAATAAATTATAAGCACAATTTAGATAATGTTATTTTAGGAAAAATTAAAGAAAAAAAATCTTTGTACCTATCTTTTTGTTGCAGAGTGTATATCCTTTAAAATTTTATTATTACAATTAAATACTTTTTAATTTGAAAATATTTATATGAGCATAAATGTTTTATACTTTGTAAGATACGAGCAAAATAAAACATGATGATTTTGAAAATGATTTCTCAATTTAAAAAATGGCTTATTACTTCACACACAAAAAAAAAAATTGAATGAGTGCAAGTATGCAAAACTTTGTTTGTCAAGTAAAAAACTCAAGTAAAAAAATGTAGGTTATTAATACATAAAAAAAGATATTTAATACACATAATTTTTATTTAAGTCTGAAAAAATATATTATCTCAGCACAAAATTAGCAATTTTACATGAAATTCTTAAAGAAATTTTGTTTTTGTTTCTGAATAAGTATAATATAGATTTGCTTTACATCTGTCAATTTTCTAAAATAGTCATTAACAAAACAAATTTGTATGTAACTTTATTAAAAATTAGTCTTAGTTGTACAAAATCGCTCATCCTGTAAAATAAAATTATGTGTATCAACTCTATCCTCAGAAGAGAGTCTGGCAGAAAGCTTGCATTGTGAATGGTTTAAATTGAAATCCATTCTAGTCACAGACAATGTAAAACCCTGTTTAAAAAATAAAGTTTTAAACATTGTGATATACATAAACTTGTAACTCTTGGAGGTTTGTCAGCACCTCACCAAATACAAGATTTTGATAAGACCTGTCTATGGAAAGCGGCATAGAAAGTTTACAAAGTGACCATCATTAAAAAAAAAAAAAAAAAAGTGATTCTTGATATTGATGATACTTTTTCTTTTCAATCAAACAAAAGGACTGATTTCAATTTAGTTTAACTTTTTACAACTGTTATACTAAACCATAATCTCTAACAGAAGGTTAAGAATGCATTTCTCTATATAAATAATTATTCCATTTTTTATTACAAAACTATTTTTATGCATTAACTAACTTTTATACACAGATTTGTTCAAAACATTACAAGGAGGGGAAGTAGATGCTAAAAATTATTATGACAAGGGATCTTTTATAATGAAAAAGCATGAAACACACACACACTCTTTCTTCTTACTTTTTTTTTTTTTTTCCAAATCAGCTCAGAATATTATTTTTTAAATTAAAATATATAATTATGAGACAGATTAAGTTTCATACCCAAACAGCTAAATTTTCAGCTTGTTTTCCTGATTTCTGACACCATAAGGGAACCTGAAAAAAAAAAAAAAAAAAAAAAAAAAAAGTAATAAATAAATAAATAAATAAAATAAAAATACTTAACAAAAAGATTAAATGTTTATAGTGACATCATCAGGATGATAAACTATAGTTCAAATCTGTTGCTGCTCATAAATCCTCCCCATTCCCATTTTTCATACCAATCTGGTGCTTCAGCCATTCAATTAACTGTATCACAGGGTACATATGGGGGAAAAAAAAAAAAAAAAATCTTTGAATTTTTCAGATTATTTTAAGAAAATATTAGCAACATATTGCATAAGCAGATGAGCAGCATCAATTGTTCTCAATAAGTAGAATTGGTTTAACCTGATATTAAAGATTTATCCTTTATTCTCTTAAAAAAAAAAAAAAAAAACATGCATTTCTATACAGTCGTTAACAAAAGTCTCTGAACACTAGCAAAAATTCCTATATAAAAAAAGTACACTTAATACAGTTTTGTTAAATAAATCCTTGTTGAATCCTGTTTTTAGACTGACTTAGAACAGGATTCGACAAGGATTTATTTAACAAAACTGTATTAAGTGTACTTTTTTTATATAGGAATTTTTGCTTGTGTTCAGAGACTTTTGTTACTGACTGTACATAATTATTTGTACTTAGCTGTTATGCTTTTTTGGAAAATTATGAAGAATCACATGACTCTATGTCATTGCAGATGCTGATTGCGGCAAAAATCTTTGAACCAGGGTTAGAAATTAGAATGTGAAAGTCAGATGTTAGTGGCACCTAACTATTTTTACTTACATGCCAAAATGATCTACTCAGGAGTATTTCTTCAATTTTTTTCCTTTTTTGTTTATTGGGATAATAACAGGATAAAGCTTAAATTTTTTTTAAATTATTACTATTATTATTTATTTATTTAAATAATAAATACAAACACAAAAGTTAAAAATACTATACTTCACAAAATACTTCACTTTATACTTCAAAAAATAAATTTTAAATTAAAAACTTACTTAAAACAGAACAAATAGTAGAAGAAAATTTTTAATTATCTGCTGGTCAACTGATTTTTAAAATAAGTCAAATACCAGGATATTATATCTTCAAGCAAAATGAGAACTACCAGAAAATATCCATTTAAATTATTTATTTATACTTTCAGGTTTCACTCACAAAAATTTGGCTTAAATTAATTCAGTAGGTATTTCAGAAATTATCATGATGGCAAATTTCTTGATTCTATTCAAACTAAGTGATAGCAATAAGTAAAACGTAAAAAAAAAAAAAAAAAAAAAAAAAAAAAAAAATTGAAATTTTTTTATGAATTTTGAAAAATTTTCTGGAAACAGTATTTATGTATTTTTGTACTTGCTGGCCTTTTTGAGTTTGTGACTGACAATATAAAAATACTTTTAAGATGATAAAAAATAAGCCTTTTGTAAATCATAAAGGAAAAAAATATTAGGGCAAAATTGATTTTTTAAAATCTGGTCAAAAGTTAGGCATAAAAAAAGATGCCTGAGTGTGATTTTGTGGTCGCAAAACTTAAATTTCTAGGTGCAAAATATGCTTAACGACTGCCAATTTCGAATCCGGCTTTGAATATATGCATATTTCCACAATACTACCATATGAAACAAGCTAAACAAGAAAAATGCAAGTTTGAGAAAGAGAAATTTCATTTTTCCTGATTTTAAAATTTTCATTTTTGATGAGATTTCTTTGATATCTGGAATTGGAATTACAATTTTTTGAACATTTCAGGTTTTTCTTGAGACTTAGGAATTCTGTCAAAGTAATTTGTTTGAAATGCATTCATCAATTATTTTATCTTTAATTATTATAGATCCTACCTGCTATAGGCTATACACACTATGTAAATATTGTATGTTATATACAATATGCTTTTCTTTTAGAAACAGAAAAAGAGCTATGACTAATTATTAACATTTTTTGTTTTTCATATGTGCAAAGCATACATGCATGCATGATAATGATTTCTGTGAAACCAAGTTACACACATTTTTAGATTCATGCACAGTGAATTAGCTACATCCAGTAATTTATTATTATTATTGTTGTTTTTTTCAAATGCACAATGCATACGCACATGCACAATGATTGCTATGAAACTGAGTTACATACATTTTGAGTTCATACACACTAAAGTACCTGCATTCAGTGATATTTTCATTTTGGTTTTCATGTGCATGAAGTGCACACACATGCATGATAGTGTGATTGCTGTGAAATCGAGTTACATGCATTTTGAATTTCATACACACTGAAATAGTTTTTATAATAACCTCCAATGTTATTATAAATAAGTGTGATAAGATAAGGAGTGCTGTGGTCTGGAATTTCATGAAATTTGGTAATGATGTGGAGGAATGTAGTTTTATACATTGATGTTTCTCTTTGTTGGTTCATGCTTACTAAAGTTTAAAAAAATTATCCTTTCTGTGGAAAATGAAAATTAGAATGCGATGTATCCCAAAAGTTTCTACTGATGAATCTGAAAGCATTGCCAATTTCCCATTGCATAGCCCTATTGTACGTAAATCCACTGAGCCTAAGCTCTTTTTTTGTTAGATTATTTAAATATTTAAATATATATGTTTTAATACTGGTGTGGAGAAATGAAAGCATAACATTTAATAATTATTTTAAACTATGGTTCCTATTTTATATATATACTAGCAGGCTTTGCTCACTTCGCTGGTCACTACATTAAAATGATTTCTTTTTAATTGAATAATTGAAACCTTTAAATAAATATATTTTGATTGGAGACTATTTTCGCCACAGCTTTAGTATGGGATCTCCTCAGTGATATTAAATATTTTTTTTTAGCTTCTCGAATCTATACAACAAAACTATTATTAAAACGAATATTCTCAAAAACAGTCCAATAGTAAAGCTTATTCTTTGACTATTCTGGAAACAGTTGTAGCTGTTACTCATATAGCAAAAGTCACTATTCGATGAATGTTCTAGAACATTCTAAAAAACAGTCACTTGTTCCACAGGAGTAAAGCAAATAACATCAAATACTCCGGAGCATAAATCTTCACAAGCTTAAGAAAAATGCCCATTCACTTAGAGCTCAATCCTTAAAGTGCAATCACTCAGAATTGGTCTCTGAATAACTCTGATTCGCAGCGAGTACATGCTCTCTCACATAAATCAACTCACTCCTATTTATAACTTTTTGCGATGATTCCATCGAGAATCCATGGAAAGCTCGAGATCTGTGCTCCCGTGTGTCAGCGATTTTCGAAACTTGAGGAATTCTAAAGTACTATTTTTCATCAAACTTGTTTGCCCTCTCACCAAGTTTGTTACCAAGGCTGACCCTACTGAAAGTGAATGAATGAACTCCTTTTGTTTTCACTTCGCCTGTAAAACTGCTTTCATTGCAACAATGCCAATGATGAGGAGCAAAGAATTAATCCCTTATAACAATATGCTATGAGCACTATTTCTGACGTATTTTAGACAACTATAATATTTTTATGGTTATATATATTTCTAATTAAACATATTCTTATTTTTATTTATTTATTTAAATATTAATTTAAATTAATCAAATATTTCTGCCGGATAGTGTGCAAGTACAGTCACACACAGCAGCTCATATATTTGTATTTTAAATTAGCGTAGTGATTGGTCTATAAAAAATTAAATAAATATGTAAATATTACTGTGCTACACAACTTTATTAAACATCTCCCTTGGCGGCTTTTGGATTTTTGTCACCATATTAGTGATGATTTTTTTTTCTTTAATATAATTTCTTGTATAAAAGGGGGAATCCTACTTTGGTGATACTTTTATCGGACACGCTTTTGTTAATTTGTAAGAATTCTTCACATTCTGTTTATATTTTTAATGGTTTTTAAGCTTAAAATAGTGTTTGAAATAAATTTTTGCATTTTTAAAACTTAATGTTTTTTTTTCCCCTATAAAATTATCTATTCAGATAAAAATAGATGACTACATTTATGTGACTACTATTTTGGATTATTTTATTTAAATGGCTAATGCTAAATTAAAATGGATTAAAATGGCTGTTGCTAAATTAAACTTCTTGGTGAAAAACATTCGGTTTATTTCAATGCCAAAATTTAAAAAATCTCCCAGTAGGATCTATAAATAAAACAAACTCATAAAATAAATTTATAGTTCATAGAGTTTATTGTAGTAAAGAAATGATACGCAGTTAAATGTGACGTCATGGACAGTTTTTTTTTTTCTTTTTAATAACAACCTGACAGTAAAAATCTACAAAATAATAGTTTAAAAAGAAAAGAAAAAAAAATAGAACAACATATAATAGTACCATACTCTATATTAAAACTTTATCAATGTGTATAAAATTTTCAAAGTGATACTGCCGACAATTTTTGTGAAATGCATAATTTCATTTTTTTCATTGTTCACGTTTCAGTAAACATATTTATTTTCCTATCGAAAAAAAAAAATAAATAAATAAAATGAACTCGTAGATTTTTTTTGGCAACAATTAAATTAAGGATAAAATTTTAATGTCTATTTTTACAACTATTATGAAGTTAATATTTTCATATTTTCATTAATTGAAAGAAAACAAATTTAAAATTCGAAAATCGGGCTTCAAGGTGCACAAGGACCCCTCGGAGGGCACCTTCATGCCGAAACACATGACTGTCCACGCTACCATCTTTGCACTATGCTGTCCACACACAGACATACAGACACACACACAAACATTGCCTTTTATATATATAAAGATTTTGATAATTTGAAAAATTAAAATGAAGTGTTTAACTTCATTTGAATTTGGTTTTAAAATTTCTCGAATATTGTGAAAGAACTCAGCACAATGTTAATTATTTGATTTTTTAAGATGAATTACGAAAAAAGTCCACAGAAATTTAAAAATGTGAAAATAAGAAAGAAATTTACATTGCATGAATATATATATTTGTAAGTTCTAATGCTTGTTTAGTTACTTTTAAAGTTATATTTTTATTCTGAAACTTTATTTATTTAGTAGGTAGAAGAAAACATGAGATAGATCTTTTGCCACTATGGCAATGTCATCGCGTTTATTTATTTGATATTATATTTAAACAAATTTGTTTTTAAAGCTTGGATATTGAAACATGGAGTTTATAAAAATATATTTATGTTAAATTATTGAAATATTGCAGTGAAAAACTATTTAAATAACGTCAAATAATAAAATTTTTCTTAAAATTCGGTTTCATTAGGTGAATAATTGTCTACATTAACAGATTTTTTCCATTAATACAGACGTTAATTTCATTCTAAATGGTAAATAAATATTTTTTAAGATTATCATGTGGTAAAGTTATATCCTTGGTTGGTTGGTAATGAAAAAATATCGCCAAAATGCAAACAAAGCACCCAGAAGCTCTGTTTTCAGAACAGGCTGATATAATTTACAATTTAACAAAATTGACAGTTAAACATTTTATTATATAATGAATATATTTTTACATTGAGAATACTGATGATTGTTATTTTCTAAAATACAAAATTTACTTATCTAGTTAGAATTTAATATTATATAAATATAACATAATAATGTATTGTAATATATTTCATTCAAAATAATATAACTTTAGCAAACCGTATGTATTCATTACTGAGATACAGGTATCCTTTTAGATTCGAAGTAACGAATTTGAACTTAACGTGTTACTGTATCCTGTGCCACATACCACAGAGCAAAGTTCAAATATTTGTGTAGGAAGTCAGATGTCTTATTCTTTATCTGTATGATGTTCTATCTAACATGTGGGATGCAGATATTGTCAGATGCTAAAAGATGAAGATAGGTGTTTTATTCGTTACTCGTATGATGTGATTCGGTCTAGTTGTTTTCATATGATTTGGACTTTGGTAGTCGCAGTGTTCATAGTTTTGTTTTTACAAATTCATTATGGAAAATTAGTATTCAAACTCGTTACAAGTAAAAAAACAAAATTGAAATTTTATCTTAAGCAGAATTTTAATTTGAACGAGAGGTTTATTTATTTATTTTTTATTGGTGCAACAGGACTACTGCTGTCAATCAACCACTTTACTTTGTCATCATTTGCTGTGTTTCTCCTTGATCATGTCAGGGTGTTTTTCACTTTGGTAACAAGACAAAAATATATTAAATTAAAATTGAGATAAAAGCTGTAAAATGTATTTAGCTGTAAAATAAGTTTTAACAAATCAATACAGAAGCAGTTACAATGTTACAAAGGAACACAACTTCATATTTTAAGGTAAAAAATCAGTTATTTATTTTTTATGTAGTATTTAGACCAATTAAAATATTTTTTTTTTTCTTCCCCTCTTGCATTTAGTTAAAAAAAAAAAAAATAAATAAAAATAAAATTGAGAAAAATCACATGAAAGAAATTTTAAGAAATGAATGCACTAACCATTGCTAAGGAATACAACATAGCTACCATATGCCTTCATATAGAATAATAGACTAAAAATTGTTCTGTTGTACACAATTAAATTCTGTTTTGTACAGAAATTTTTATCTATTACTTAGGGAAAAAACAGGCTTTGTTTAATTTATTTATTTTTAACTGGATGTTGTCGAAATCCTATATTATTGAAGGTGGTCTATTGGAAAATGATGATGATGTTTTTTGTTTTCTGAAAGAAATAGTCATCTTGTCCTTCTAAATATGTTTTTACAGATTTTAATTTAGTACCAATATTTACAAAAGTGTGTGATTTTGCAGCTTAGGGCATTAGTAAACCAGTATTTAGGTTCATTGCTCTAATTGAACAAATATACTGATTTATAATTCATTTGTCAT
Organism: Salticus scenicus; assembly: GCA_963930645.1. Lineage (NCBI taxonomy): Eukaryota > Metazoa > Arthropoda > Arachnida > Araneae > Salticidae > Salticus > Salticus scenicus. Next base: position 87,286,436 of record OZ005648.1, read on the forward strand.
GAATATTTTTAAGTAATAAATTTATGAAAATATATATTTGTAAAATTTTTTAACTGTCCAAAATTGAGTGTTTTAATTTGAAACTGGAATACAAACTTTGAATGATTACGATTTTCAGCATTTAATTTAAAGAAATTGTTATACTTGTTTAAAGTAATTGTTTCATATTATCACTTGCTATCTGTAAAGGCTTCCGAGGGGGAAAAACAAATCTTTGACAAAACGATAATAATAAGTTTACCGTTTCATTCTTGTTGGAAATAAAAACTGCATAACAAAATTTCAGAAGCTGAGGCTGATGTTTACTAACATATTCACACAATTTCCAAACATTTTCTTCGCTAGATAAAAAGAAAATATATCAACAAAGATAAAATATAATTAGACATGTAATGACAAAAGGTATAATAATATCATTAACCAATAACATGAAGTGTATATGGAATCTTCACGGAATGGTAAGGTTAATTGATTGAGATCTTTCAACTCGACATCATTTTTCTTTACATTAGATGCAAATGAAAACATAATTTTTCGCTCCCACTCCAATCTAACATCAACAAAACTGCTGGTTGGTTGGTTGCATCAGAAAATTTTATTTTGCTCTACTTTTTAGTTTCGTTTTTGGAGGAAAATGGTTTGCTGAGCTAATAACACAAAGAATTTTACTGATGTTTAAACATATACAAAAAAAGGACTTTTTTTGTAGTTTTGGAAAAAGAATTCTCAAAAACATACTTTGAAAATAAAATCTTTATTCGTTTAACTTTTGAAAATGAAAATAGTAAAGACAAACATAAGTTAAATGGCAACATGTGCAGACGAAAATAATGGCTTGAAAAACTGAAAAATGTATGCGGTGAAATTCGGCAAATTTATATATTGATCATTCCCTTTCTAAAAATGTGGAATCCCACAAAAAATAAAAAGCTTGGAGTTTGTAAGTAACCTTGTTTTGTTTATTTTAAAGTTGTCTGTATGATTAAGTAATCTGATAAGCATGTTTACATCTTGAGGAGGCATTTAAATTTTTGACAATAAAGATCCTCCTGAAGATAACTCTTTACAGTGTCTCACAGATCTTTTGGGACAAATTGATTGAAAAATAATTGTAACAAAAAATTGTCAATATATTGAGACAAGTTATTAACTTTTTTATTGATGAATATTAGTTTTTTAGACATTTTCATATATAATGAGATAAACTGCAGTTTAAAAAAACTGTTATTTTATGCTAAAAATTAAAAAGTTCACATGAAAATTTGGATTTTTTTTTAAGAAAGAAAGGAATAAAAAGGGCAGAGCAGAGGATTTCTTTTGTTGCTTTGATTGACAACTGAAAAAGTAGCATTTTTATTTAATTGACTGATTTTTGTAAGTTCATGAAAGCTCTTTTTAATTTATGATGTTAGGGTGTGAAATTTAAATATGTTAAGACATATTAATGTTACAACTTTTCAAATTAAAATAATTACGAAATCAAATTTTAAGAATTGTGAATCTGTCAGAAAAACAACTAAAGTTTGAATCATTCGACAGATTTTTTATATCTATCATGAACAGTACGCAAATCCTGTGCATTTTAGAAAAAAGCAATGTATATTATTAAATCATTGAAATTGACCAATTGCAATAAAAGATCAAAGTACACTTTATTAAAAACTAAACAAAAAGTACTGAGCCTTTTAAATAGTAAAATATTTTATCAGAAAGCTTAAAATAATTATTATAATGTACTTCAGTTTTCAAAAATGCTTTTAGCTTTAATAGATTTTAATGAATAAATTACTTTATTAAATTTATTATAATTTATTTCATTTAATAGATTTTAATGTTTAGGATTTTAGTGAAATAGTGTGTTAATGGATGTATTGATTGATAAAAGTATTGTTTAGTACAAAATTTGCTCACGATCATATTTATGTTATATAATAGCTCTTAGAATTGTTTATAAATATGTGTTGTTTATATAAATTTATTTATCAGGTATTTATAATTATGACGGTAATGCAAAGTATGGATTACCTCTAGAAATTGGTGAAACAGTTCAGATTTTAGAAGAATGTAATGGTATGTTCATTTTATAAGTTTTGTTATTATTTTATGTTCTGAAATTTAATATAGAATTAATCTTTTATGTAAATTCATTATAGGATGGTTTCGAGGTTTTTCAATCCGAAATAGAAGCTTAAAGGTAAATATGGAATCAATGATATGTTATAGTATTTTGACAAAATATTTTTATATTTGCAAAGGTCTTTAGATATTATGAAATTGATATTGAAACTACATATTTAATTAGAGAGAAAAGAAATGATTTTTTTTTTTTTTTAATAATATATATTTTTTTCCTTTAGCAGTGAAGATCATTCACATTATTTTACTTGTTATTCATTTCAATTCAAAGATAATTTTTAATTAAGTGTGAGGTTAGTTTTATATTTATCCTGAAAGTCTGAACTAATTTTAGTTTTTCAAAATATGTATTTTTGATATATTAGTTCTTTAGTAAAAAAACAAGTTAATATCAGTCAGATTTCAATAATTTGAATTCTAGATAGTAAAAACATTAAAATTAATAAAGGTTGATCTAAGTTTTAATATTTGAGACCCACTTTTCTCAAAAAAAAAAAAAGTGAATATTTTATTCATTCGTGTGTGGGTGGGGGGGGAGGGGGATGTTTAAGAACCGTTCATTTTAGTAGTCACTCTGTATAATGTTTAATATCAAGTAAATTCTGTAGGAATAATACCTGGCAAATATTTGAAATAATACTTAAATGGAAAAATTATATAAAAGGATCGTTTTTATAAAACAAAATTTATAGGTAATTTTTAATAAATTAATATTTTGTGATGGGGCTGTCTTTATGTAGAGGAATTTTGTTGAGGGATTGTTAAAAGGCTTCAATTTTTTCCTTGATTGGCCCCTGATTAGTTTCTGTTATTTGTACAAATTATTTTCATGTATTTCATAAATTCTAAGATGCTACATCTTTTTTTATGCAATTTATTGATATCTAAGATCATTAAAAAGTTCTACTTTATTTGCATTTTAACATATCAGTTTTAACTGAGATAACTGTTTCTTAGAATATACTAATTTCATATTAAAAAAATTTCTTGTATAGTGTCGTTATTGAACTATATATTTGCATTTTAACTCTTCTTAAAGAGATCAAGCAGCTTAATATTTTCTCAAAATGAATGAACACCCTGCTCACAATCCTTCTTGGAAAATCAGCAACCTCCAAAAGATTTTTTTTCTGGTAGATATATAAAACCCTTCTGTCTAGTCTAAAAATTCATCCTTGGGAATTTACATATTCCTCTGCGAGATCAACTCCCACACTATTTGAGTTTCAATGTAATTATGAGCTTACCCATTGTGTTCAACTCTAAACTTGTTTGTATTTAAGTGGACATTTTACCTATCATTACTGGTAGCCAAATCCCATATTATTCTATGGTGAAATTTGCTTTAATAATATTAATAACATATGTATATAGTAATTGTATTTCAAATACATACAATGGGCTCTTCCCGGTGTCGTCTGCTCAATCACGTGATAGAGGAAAACGAATAGTCGAATTCTCAGAATCGAATTCAATTTAAATATTGTTCTTAAGAACAAAAATGTTAATATTTAATTTAAAATAAAATAAAAGTAATATTGTGCATTTGTAAACAGTAGAATAGTTGTATTTGTAAATTTAAGAATTGTTTAAAAACACTTTGTGTTTATTTATTTTCAACTGTAAGAATCGATTTTTGTATGTTCCAGTGTAACTGTTACATTAACTGATCTAGCAATAAATAATAGCTTGTTCTTGCAGAATGTTTATGGATTATAATTTGAAATTTTAAAATGTGTTCATTTAATTTAATTGCATAAAGGTGTTACAACAAGTAATTAACTTAGTTACTGGTCTAAATGGATTTACGCAGTACGATATTGCACTGTCACTGATTTAAGTACCAAAAACCAGAGTATTTAAAATGTTCTTCACTAATATGAATAACAATTATAAACTAAATGATGATTGTAAATGTATACAGCAAACAAAATATGATGAATAATGATATAAAATGGATTAAAAATGATGATGTATGAAAAAATTACTCAGATTAAATACGATTGATCAAAAATAAGAATAGAAAATATGTTATTTCAGCAATCACTCTAGATAAACAAGACTTCGTCTGCTATTTGTTTTTCCTCTATCATGTGACCTCTGACGTCAGGTGGGAAGAGTCCATTAACAATCGCTAAATGGATTCTAATTTTTCAAAAATTAATTTTTTCAATTTTTAATGTTTTATTTTTGAGCTAAAAAATGAAAAATGTTCATTGTTTAACACATAAAATTCAGTGAATATTAATATAGTTCGACTTTCACGAGTTGGCCCCTGTCAATCAAGCATGACGTAGGCAGCGGCGATTCTATTACCTTGAAATCGGTTGAGGGTGAAAAGGGAAGTGGTTTGCTACCTTTACGAGTTTTGCGACATTTTGGCGAAAATACTATTTATTATCTATTTACTTATTTCCAAATTAGGAGAACTTTTGGGCTTTCTAATACGTTATATCATTAAAAGATATTTGTTACATTATAACTAATTATTAATACGATGAGGAATGTTATGATTGTCTAAACGATATTTCAAAATTTCGGTTTGCAGTCTTTTTTTTTCTCTTCTTCTTTTTTTTTTTTTTCTTTCTTTCTTTCTTTTCGTATGTCCTAATTTTGACCTAGCACCATAAAAAAAAAAAAAAAAAAAAAAAAACTACCAATCTACCAAACTTTCATTCTTTTGGCTTTCTTTCTCTTAAAAAAAAAAATAAATAAAATTGTAACAAAAAAAAAAAAAAAAAAAAATTTAAAATTTAAATAAAGAACTGCACTCCTGTAATTAAAAATTTTCTTTTCTTTTCTTTCTTTCTCTCTTTTTTTTTTTTTTTTTTTTTAGACTAAATACATAGAAATGAAAAGCCATTATAAGAATTGAATAATGTAAGAAATTATCTTTCATATTCGTATCTGATGTGTATGCAAATATTCTGAGAGCTATTGTACATAATACTGTGAATTATGTGTACAGCTCAATTTATTTTAATAAAATTCCCCATTTATTTATTCAGTATTTTTAAAAATGTTTTTCTTTTCTTAAAAAAAAAAAAAAAAAAAGAGTATAGCGTAAAAGCTTTTTCTCATTTTTATTTTTTAAGTGTTTTCAAAGAAAATTATTTTTTTTTTCCTGAAATACAAAATAAAATGCGTGAACAATAATTTATAATCCATAAAAGCAGCACGATCTTTTTTCTTGATTAAATTTATTGCTCAAAACTTCTTTATACAAATAAGGCATTAGTGCCTATTGAAATTTCAAACATGATTGAAAAGTGTTTTTTTTCCCTTTTAGTTTATGTGTCATTGATTTTTAAATATTAACACATGCTCCTTTTAATAGGCAAAACGGATTTCAGCTGGCGAAAAGTAAAAATTATTGGCTTGATGTGTTATTTTCATGGCAACCTTCCTTTTTCCCCACCCATTCATTCTTTTCACTTTGTGCACCCCTTCCTTAAAGTAAACTCTCCGAAAAGAAGGAGGGACGAAGTGCCAACTCGTGAAAGTTGAACTATAGTTTCATTAATATTTTCAGACTTAAAAAAAATTGCAGTAGTTTCTCAGTACTGTATTTATCTGATGTATATGAATATAACTTGCATTCCTGTTTAATTGGTTTCATCTTTTGTAGCTGAATTAAATATTGAAATCTGTAATTCTTTAGTTATATGATTACAGATTTACAAAAGTTCATCTATTTTTGCATACAGTAATGAAGGCCCCCTAATAATCTATTGAGTGTTGTTTGCTTTCTTTCTTTCTTTTTTTTTTTTTTTTGCTTTCTGATTATTATTTCTTTCTTTTCTAATTAAATCTTCCATTTCTTCCTGTAAAATGTTTGATAAGGTTTTATATATATATATTTCTTAAAGAAAATTTTTAATTTAATTTTGCAATAATATATATATATATATTTCCCTTCTTTATTTTAGAAATATTTCTAACATTATATAATTCTTTTTCAGGGAATTTTTCCTGCATCATACATTCATCTAAAAGCATTTCATATTTACAATGAAGGGTATGTATTTATTAATATTTTTCTGTATCTTAGGGAAATACATAATTTTTCCAAAATGAGAACCACTTACCTAGCTAATTCGGATATAAAAGGTTGTAAATAAAAACACATAAACTTTGAATATTTATGCACTCGTTAGACTTAAAGAAGGATACTTCCAAAGAACCAAGCGCTGGGAATGCACACACATTCACAGTGCTTGCATGTTATTAAAAATACTTTTTTTAGTTAACACATTGACTGCCAAGCTATAACTGCAAGGCTTGGCAGTCAGCATATTAAAAATTAGTCACCAGCAAAAAGGGAGAAAAGGAAAGAAAAATCATGCAATTTGCATAGATTATAAACACTTTCTAACTATATATAGTGATAGTCATTGCATCATTTAACCTTCAGTGTACACCTATGTAATTACACAGTAGAGCTCGAAGCTCATACATTTTTTTTTCTCTTTTTGTAATGATATACATCAACAAATGGCTTAATTAGTTGCTGATTCTGTCATTCAACATTTGAGATTATTTTCTCATTATGTGGACTCATATGCTGAAGGTTTTAATTTTCCAATGTTTTGTACATTTTATATTTTTATAACAGTTTGTCTCATTTTTGTAATACAGTACAAAGCCGAAAATCTGGATTAATCGGGACCGCAGCGATTCCGGATTTTTGGATTTTACAGATTTTTGGTCATGCCTAAAAAATATAGTGTTTTGGTTTAAGTACTTGGATAATATGCAAATTCAAGTAAAAAGTAATATATTACTATTTTTTAACGTATTCTATAATATTCTTTTTATCAACTTTAACAATAATAAATAAAATTAAAAATTAAACGTGAAAAACAAAACAGATTTATGGAAATATTTGCATACAAAAATTAGAACAAGTTACAATAAAAGAAAATAAATTTAAAAAAACCTACCATTTTTAAAACACTCCCGTGATTTGTTGTTGTTGTTGTTGTGTTTTTTGTTTTAGTACTTTAGGTTTTTCAATTAAAAGCTTGGGCATAATTGAAATAGAATATAGAATTTAGCTAGCTCTCAATTAGATAAATGTTTAAGAATTGTTACTATTGTTATAATTTTCTTCCCCCTCCTCTTTCATACTTTGCAAATGCCGGTTTTGAAGATTAATAAGAAATAAAATACTTTTTCGATTCTTTTTTTTTTTTAGATATATTTATACCTAAAAAGAAAAAAAAATAAATCCATGTTGATGATGATGATGATTAACGCAGCCGAAATTGTCTGGATTTTTGGTGATTACGGATTTTTGTAGTCTGGATTTTCGGCATTGTACTTTTTATATCTTTTTTTTCCCCCTGGTTTGTACAGCTTTTGTTCAGTTTTGTACACATCAGTTAAATCATATATTGCTTACTTTTCTTATACTGTATCCTACAATGACTATAATTAATCTTTAAACAGAAAATTATAGAATTTTATTAAATGATTACGGTTCATGCATTGACAGATTTTTGTCTTATTCTTGATTTCAAAATTCTTTAATAAAAAGGTATTTTGAATTTTCAGAGACAGCAAAGTGCAATAAAATGAGAAGCAGTAATTATTAAAAATTATGTTTTATATAAGAATTATAACCTTAAAAATTATGTTAATTAATTAGTCCAATTACCTTAAACTTTTTAATTTTCCATCTGGTGCCATGTTAATAGTGCATCATTGAATTTTGATGTAGCTTTAAAAAAATAATAATAATAAAATTTGTATTATAGCAGCTTGTAAAAATCTCCCTCAATGTTTGGATTTAAGAAAGATTCCCCCTTCCTTCCACCCCCCCCCCCAAAAAAAAAAAAAAAAAAAAAAAAAAAAAGCCGAACTTAAAAAAAAAAAAAAAAAAAAAACCTCTGATGATAGCTTTTTGTGTTATTTTGGGGGAAATTTAGAAAGTGTTTGAGAAAAATTTCAGAGGTCTGAACATTTTCTGCACCCCTTATCAACCTTATTTTTTAATATAGGACTTATTGAGTCAGCACATGTAATGAGGCTCCCGTGGTAACAAGAAATATAGTCAGAGTTTGCTTTCTTATATTTAAGATAAAATTGTATATGATTAACTTTCAAAGTAGATGGTTTTGATGTAGAAAGAAACAAAGTTTACCTTAAAAGACAGGGCAAATGAATATACCTCAAAATAAATAATTTTATGCAAAATTACATGTACCAGTACATAAATTGTCACTGATAAAGAGTGATATGTTTTAAATCTGCAAGAATTTTTTTTAGTAAATGTGTCCCTATAGATACAATATATAAATGAAGAAGCCTTTCTATATAACATGGAATAAATTGTTATTTTCTTCATCTTATAAAGTTAGATTTATTTATTTTAATTTATAATATTTTTCCATTAGGCTTTATGAAAGTGTTGCACCAGTTGAAGATTCCACTATTAGAGAAGTTGCGTGTGTTTTAAGAGAATGGCACGTTATATGGAAGCGATTATATGTTGTAAGTATATATGAATGTACAATTTCATTTTATCATGTGTTGTAAAACATAAGTTTTCTAAAATCATATCTGTTTTTTTTTTTTTTTTTTTTTTTTTTTTTTGGGGTGGGGGGGGTGGGGATTATTTAGAAAAGAAATAAATTCAGTATATATATCCATATCTCTTTTTAATATTTTATATTTAAAAAATCATGAAAATAAGTAATTAATTTTACATATGTAGACATGTGTGTACCATCTTCAATTTTAATTAATTAGTTTTTCAATTTACTTTTTACTCCATATACAAACATGAAAATTTCAACTCTATCATGCAATGATGCGTAATTAGTATCAATATTTCTTCTAAATTTTGGGTATTTCTTTCTATATTTGGATTTTTTTTTTTTTTCGATATTTCTTCCAAGCTATATATCTTTTACACATCAAAATATTCATTTTGGATTATGCAATTATTGTCATACGTTTCCTAATACTCACTGTATTTTAATGATACTCATGGAGAAAAAAAAAAAAAAAATCATCTATCACAACTGTTTGAATAATTCATATATTACAGTTAACTTCCTCTCATCCACAATTCATTTTTGGATGTAAACTCTGCAATAAAATTGGTTGGGTTTTATTTTTCTTCATTTTTATAGACAATTGGTGTTATTTATTTGTTTATTTTAATTTTTCAATTTTACTTTTTTTACCCCAGTATATGAATTACACTCTAACTTTTAAATTATAAACACAATAAATATGAAAGTTATTATTTTTATTAAGATTAAAAATTGAAAAATTTATTTGTTGCTTTGATTTTTGACAAACTTATTTCAGCAGTTCACAGATTTTAGAAAAATCTAGAGAGTCTTATTTTAGCGTAAGAAATTATATATTTTTTCATAATTGGTAAATAAAATCTCCAAACCTAAGTTTAAAGCATTAAACAATGTTTATTTTAATGTTCCAAAAAATTAAAACTGATAAATTAATAATAATTGACTAACAGTTTAAATTTGTGGGGTGGGGTGGAATGTGCTTTACGATACCAGACCTGCCAACAGTTATGGTTTTATCATATTTAGTATGATAATTAAGCTTATATACGAAAATACGATTTCACCATGAAAAAAATACGATTTTTAAAATTTATTAGTTCGTCTGTTTCATTTTAAGCATGTGAAAATTCTCTGAATGTATTTATCTTGAATAAATGTATAATTTTTATAAGTGCATTAAATATTCAGCGATCTGGGAAAAAAACAGCCAATATCCCAGGAAACCAGTTAAGTTTTATAAAACCTCTTTCCTCCTCTCTACTTTATCAGTGCTTTTCGGCTGCCTGGGGGCAAAGTCTGGTCTTAGTGGAGAATGTTAAAATCAGAAATTTTCAATTGATTTTCTTAAAACAGCAAAATCTGCTACTTAGATATATTGGGTTAAATAAATCTTTGTTTATGTAATTTCTTTCTTTTTATGCATTGTTTATAATTTCAATATTATGTTACCCTTTCAAAATGTGAAATTTGATATAAAGAAATTTTCTTTAGAATTTACACTGAATAGTTTCATGATTTTTCTGTAGGGTAGTTAAAAAAAAAATAAAAAAAATAACCATGAAAAAGTTGAAATAATTTTAAATATTTTGCTGTTGATTACATGTTTTGTTTTTATCATGCTTTCTTTACACTGTTTTGTTAGTATGCTTTTTTCTGTTGAGAGTAGGATTTTTTGCTTTATAAGGTTGGCATGTCTGCAATACTGCTTGGCGTCTTGTTACCGATCACCGATAAAAATGCCAAACTTGGCACCTTCCATGTTTATCCGTTGTTGAACGATTGATGTATGAAATGTGGTAACCTGACCATGATGTTTAGAAGCTGTGTGATTTTTGCATATCTGCTTGTTGACAAATGAAATTTCGTGTGTTTTAAAGATTCATGGAGTTTGCAGTTGAGGTATTTAGTGATGTTTTATTTTTTGTTTTCATATACGCATTACTGATTGCTGAGAAACAGAATTTTGTGTGTTTTAAAGATTCATAGAGTTTGCGGGTGAGGTATTTAGTGATGCTTTTTTAGGTTTTCATGTACGCATTACATTACTGATCACTGCAAAATGAAATTTCGTGCATTTTAAAGATTCATGCAGAATGCATGTGAGGTATTTAGTGATTTTTTTTATCTTTTTTGTCATGTACACGGAGCATACAGATGTGTATATTACTGATCTCTGTAAAAGGAAATTTCGTGCGTTTTAAAGATTCATGCAGATTGTGGGTGAGGTAGTGATGTTCTTTTTTGGTTTTCATGTACACGGAGTGTACAGATGTGCATATTACTGATCACTGTAAAAGGAAATTCTATGCGTTTTAAAGATTCATGCAGATTGCAGGTGAGGTATTTAGTGATTTTTTTTTTTTTTTTTGGTTTTCATGTATGAGGACGAGGAGTATACAGACGTGCATATCACTGATTGCTGTAAAATGAAATTTCATGCATTTTAAAGATTCATGCAGATTGGGGGTGAGGTATTTAGTGATGTTTCTTTTGGTTTTCATGTACGCAGAATATTCAGATGTGCATATTACTGATTGCTGTAAAACGAAATTTTGTGCGTTTTAAAGATTCATGCAGATTGCTGGTGAGGTATTTAGTGATGTTCTTTTTGGTTTTCATGTATGCAGAGTGTACAGATGGGCATGTTACTGATTGCTGTAAAATGAAATTTTGTGTGTTTTAAAGATTCACACAGAATTCGGGTGAGGTATTTAGTGATTTTTTTTTTTTGTTTTCATGTACGTGAAGTATACAGATGTACAGTTGGCAGTAAAAGTATCCGAGCACTAGCCAATAATTCCAATGTTAAAAAAGTGCAGTTAATACTGTTTTGTTCTATAAATTCTTGTTGAATCATGTTCTTAGACTGACTAAGAACATGACTTGACAGGGATTATTGCTAGTGGTTGGATACTTTTGCTGCTGACTGTACGTATCACTGATTGCTGCAAAACGAAATTCCAGACCGTCACCAATTACCCATAGCGCAGTACTAGTGTGACATTAAATCCAACTTACCTATGTACATTGGTATGGTAGCAGTTTGATATGTTTCGTTTGGTTTTTCTTTCTTAATTTTGGCAACAGTAAGCCATTTGGATTTTCGTTTCATTTCACATGTGAGTGACATGTTTGTAATTGATTTGGTCGCTTTTTTTTAATGTAAAATGGGGAGTTATTGGTTTTGTAAAATACAGTATTTATGTTGAATGTATTAAAAAAAGCTTTGCAGTAGTGTTTGAAATGGTGTTAATTTGGTTACTACTGTACATGGTTATCTCAAAGTTTCAACACAGGATTTATTCTTTGTTTTTCCGAGGATAGTACTGTTTTGTACAAAAATTTGGAAACGGGTAAGTAAAAAAAAAAAAAGAAAGCTTCTATTTTACCATGTTTTTATTAACTTCTATTCTCGTTTGTTTGTCCGGTACAAATCTTGCAATCTATTTTTAACTAACTTCCCTACTAGCTAGACACTTGAAACTTTCACAGAAGCTCAGAACCCGATGACAACACAATACTTCGAAATCAGATTTTCAAATAGTTTTCTTTTAATTAATTAAAATATGAAAATGATAAGCCCCATGAGCAGAAAGTGCTTAAAACTGCAACACATGTCGCAGAACAATTGAGGCTTTTGCAGAACATTTCATCTATCCCCCAACTGGATGATGTTGATACAGCTAACATTCTAAAATTAATAAAACCTAGATATGCTCAACTGACCTGTAAATCTGTTAGCATACTAGAAAATTGCTGGAAACAGTCATTGTTTCAATGTATAGACAAAATTTATAAACATTTTGTAAGTAGTATATCCACATTAATGTGACAATATTAATGCCAAAAGCCATTGAAAAAATTGCAAATTCTGGGTGTATTCCTCAGTTTTAGATTATAAAAATTTTAAACCATGTTTTATTATAAATGTGTAATAAATATTTTACTAATAAGTATTATTTTTATGCTTATTTTGCATTTTATTGTGCTTTGACAAATTTGGACAAAATACCTGCAGAACATCTGCAAATTTTAATATCTTGTTGCAGAACATCGGATATAATTCTGCTCCTGGGTGATAAGCTCCTAATAGCAATAAAAAGAGTCATTAAAATATTAGCTATAATTTAATTGTTGCCAAAAAAAAAAATTACGAGTTCATTTTCTTTTGGCATAAAAATAAATACATTTAATTAAACGTGAGCGTTAAAAAATTGTAAAAAGTTAAATTGTGCATCTGGCAAAAATTGACGTCATTATCATTTTAAAGATTTACTACACATTGATAAAGTGCTAATGTAGTTCATGATGCAAATATATGTTGTTTGGAAAGGATTAATATTTTATTTTTAAAACCAACTTTTTAATTCTAATTTCCCGTAACTCTTTAAGGGGGTATTCTGGTCTAGAAGCCTGAATTTTAGACATTTTTTTAAAGTAAGATAAAAAAAAAATGAAAAACATTTTTATTATCCATTTTTTTTATATGTTTTTTATTGACATTTTGAGAATGTAAAAAAAAAATCACAAAAAAAAAAAAAAACCAAAATTCGCTGAGATACAGGCCGATGGAGTGGGGGCTTAAAAAAAAACGGTGCGTCCTGGTTGACATGATTTCAACCCTTGTAGTGATCTAAAACAAAAAAATCAAACAAATTCTTCATTAATAAAGATGTCGCTATCGGGTTGACCATTTAAAAAAAAAAAAAAATGACAAAATGGCGTCGACTTGAAAAAAAAAAAAAAAAAAATTTACCCGACTTTTTTCGACCTTTTCGAATTTTTTAAAAATATTGAAAATCAAAATTTTTTTAAATCCAAGGCAGACGCGATAGAGAGTTGTATAAACAAGATACATACCAAATTTCAAAGCAATCGGTTCAGTAGAACTTGAAATATCATGTCAACCACCTCAAAAAAAGTAGTTTCGAGAAAAACGCGTTTAAAGTTTAGGAAACAATTCAGTGATTCATTATTATTTTGTGTTTCGGACCCCAAACATCGATGTAATAAATCATCAGATGATAAGCTGGTATAAATAGGCTTTATTACATCCAAAACTTTTACATCCCAACTATATTACTTAACATAAACTATTACATCCCAAACGGCCGGCTCGGACGCCACGTCACAAAATCGGCTGTATCTCCGAAAATAATTCGAATTTTGAAAAATCCTTTTAGGATCATATTTTTGAAAGTCTAAACTTTCAAAATATGCAAAAAAAAAATCGATTTTTTTAAATTTCTAGACCAGAATACCCCCTTAACCAATCACATTGGAACGTCCAACTTTGGAATATTGATAATAAAGATTTTCTCACCAAAAAAGTCGCCAAATCCATGACCTGCCTATTGGAGTTTTTTAATGCATTTTACAGGGAAGATTAAGCTATTTTAATGTGAAAAAGAGCTGGAAATGCAGAAAATTGACATTTTATCAACTTACTAAGCCTCTTTGAAAGAATTTATACAAAAATAAATACAATTATTTACAATTTCGTAACAATACAATAAAGTGCTAATGTAGTTAGTTCTATAGCTATGATTCAACAGAAAATTTAAAAACATGGTTTATAAAAAGTTTTTTATCTTATAATTATTATTTATATATTTGTTTATTGAGTTATTTATGTTATTTTTGTTTTGTAATGTTTAATATTTGTTAGTTTTTGTTTATGAAAATTGTGCGAATTTTTAAAATTTGTATTTTTATTTGTATTTTTATTTGTTGAAGTTTTTGAAAAACTACTTTTTATGCTTTATTTTTAGGTAGTTGCTTTAAAACACATAAAATTAGCCATTTTGGAAAAATCACGAAACAAAACCGCAAAATCGTACCAAATTGGCGAATTTGAAAAAAATTGCCAAGCAGTATCTTAAAGCACATTTTCCCCAAATTTGTGTATCTAAATAAACATTGTGTGTTTACTTCATATGATTACTATCTTATAATGCTGATTTATATATTTTTAATGAAAGAGGTAAAATTTTCTAATGCTAAAGTACATTATTGTAAAACTCATTTGAAGTCAAATATACATTCATTTTATGCAATATAATAAGGTTAATTTTATTTGTATCTGCAAAAGATAAAATTGAACAAATAATGACCTATATTCTGCAAATTTTTATAATTGGCCAAAATCTTATCATAAGTAGGAGTTAATTGTAAATTGTACTCTTAATTATAAAAAAATATTCAAACAATTATTGTAAATGATGGTGATTATTATTTTTTTCTTTCTTTCTTTTACGAAAACAAAATTTTATGACTTATGACTTATCAAGGAGGGCAGCCCTCAGCAGGACACTGAGAGCTAGGGCACATCGACCAGAGGTCTATTGTACCCAGACCGAAACACATCCTTAAGAGAAAAGCCTCGTAGCTGAAGCAAAGCTCAGCAGACACCTGACAGGAATATCCTGCAGCTCCCAAGGCTCAATAAGATGCCGACCAAGATGCTCAAACCTGTAAGCAGAAAAGGCCTCACAGTCACACAAAATGTGCCGAGCAGTCTCTTCTTCCAGACAACAACCACGACAGATGGGATCAGAACTGATACCCATAATGTTCAGATGTCTCTTAAGGGTACAGTGACCAGTAAGAAGGCCAATAACCTTCCTCAAACCATTCCTGTTAAGCTTTAAAAGCTCCTTATGACGAAGACCAGGATAGTCACGATTTAGCTCTTTTGCTTGCCTTTGACCATCAGAATTACGCCATAGCCTATAGTGCTCCTTACCAAAGAGCTTGAAGATAGAAGCCCCAAAAGTAGTGGGAGAAATACCCAGAACAGGCTCAGGGCCACAAAAGAGTGTGCTGGAACCAGATCTAGCCAACTCATCAGCCAACTCATTACCAGGTATACCCATATGACCTGGTACCCAGTAAAGACTAACCTTATTATAGGAAGAAAGCTCACAAAGGGTCTTGTAGCACTTCCATACGAGAAGAGAGGTGAACTTACTCCTCTCCAGTGAAAGGAGAGCCGCTTGACTGTCAGAACAGATATAATTTAAGGATGGTTAAATTATGATAACCCCTGTCTAAGCACACCTTACAGCATAAGATTATAGCAAAGATTTCAGCCTGGAAAACTGTGGCAAACTTTCCAAGAGGAAAAGAAAGCCGAGTTCCATCCCCAGAACAGTAAACACCTGCCCCAGAATGAGAACCAAGCTTAGAGCCATCAGTATACCAAACCAAACAGTTGTCATCAAGCCAACTAGGAGACAAAAGCCAATCCTCCCTAGAAGGGATAAAGATCTTAAAAGGCTTATGAAAGGCAAATTTCATAACCATGTAGTCACTAGGCATAATGAAAAAAGGAAGATCAGGAACAAATGAAATGAGGGAACCCCAAGACAGATGTCTAGAATAATCCTTCCACAAGCCCAGACACATGAAACGCTTCATACAGGTTAAAGCCTCAGCTTCAATACGCAAGTAAAGCGGAAAAAGCCCAAGCAAACACTCAAGGGCAGCAGTTGGAGTAGTCCTAATGCAGCCTGAAAGAGCAACACAGACCATCCTTTGCAACCTAGTAAAGCTAGTTCTAACAGTAGTCAATCTAGACCGAGACCACCAGACAATACAGCCATAGGTGATGATAGGACAGATAATCATTGAGTAGATCCAATGGACAGCCCTGGGACATAAACCCCAGGTTCTTCCAATGGAACTCTTACATGCCCAAAAGACCTTTGTGGCCGTACGTAAGCAATACTCAATATGCTTACTCCAGTTCAACTTAGTGTCAAAAAATACACCCAAGAACTTGACCTTACACGAAGGCAACAGCCTATTACCCAGGAAGTAGACATCACCAAGATTTAGATATCTTCTCCTAGAAAAAGGAACAAGGTTTACCTTGGAAGGATTAACAGATAAGCCCGAATCAGAGCACCAATGTGCAACATGCTGAAGAGCACCATTCATAACATCAGAGACAGAGTTACCAAACTTGCCCCTGACAACAATAGCCACATCATCAGCATAACCAACACATGGAATACCAAGGTTGGCAAAATGGACTAACAAAGAGTCAACAACAATGCACCACAGAATAGGAGAGAGCACTCCCCCTTGTGGACAACCAGAGCTAGCATGAACCTTCATGCAAGTACCCATAAAAGAGGCACAAACATACCTAGAGGATAGCAAATTAGCAATCCATCTGGTAATAATAGGATTAGCACCCCTCAAGTCAAGAGCATGAATGATAGTATCAAATGAGACCTTATCAAACGCCCCTTCAATATCAAGAAAAGCAACAAGGGCAATTTCTTTATCATTAATGCGCTTTTCCAAGAGAAAGGAAAGTTCATACAATGCAGTATTAGTAGATCTTCCAGGTTGATAGGCATGCTGTGAGGAAGACAGTGGCCTATCAACAATAACAGAATCCCTAAGGTATCTGTCAATAAGCTTCTCCATTCCTTTCAACAAAAAAGAAGAGAGGCTAATAGGCCTAAAGGACTTGGCATCAAAGTAGTTATCCTTCCCAGGCTTAGGAATGAAAACCACCCTAGTATTCCTCCAAGACTGAGGTATATACCCATAAGCAATGCAAGAACGAAAAATTCTGCAAAGAAAAGGAGCAAGAAAATTAGACCCTTAATAAGAAGCACAGGAATGATGTTATCCATCCCCGGCGACTTAAAGGGTTCAAAAGACTTAATAGCCCAGATGACCTTGTCATGGGTAACCACCATTTTAGCAACTTCCCAACTGTCCTTACTGCAAGTATGTGGAGAGACAGAGCTATGCCTATCACAATCAGTAGTACCAGAGCGGGGAAAATGAACACGCAGCAGCTCAGCTAGCGTCTCTTCACTCGACTCACTGTATCTACCAATAGGAAGACGAATAGCATTCAAACTAGAACTATAATCTCTAGTCAAAATTTTTGCTACCTTAACAGTAGCAGAAATACCATTAATACCATCACAAAACGACTGCCAAGAACGTCGCTTAGCAGTTCTAATGGCCTTATTGTAGGTAGTGAGGGCATCCCGATAGGCTTGCCACGCACCAGACTTCCTATTAAAGAGCTTCCTACATTTCTTACGTAAAGAACTAAGCTCAGAAGACCACCAAGGAACACGCCTTGGGGAGCTAGTAACCGTAAGCTTACAGCTACTATGATAAGAATTGAGAATGATCTGTTGCAACTGGTCAACAGTCAACTCGATATCATCAGTAGAATTGAACTTACCAGAAAAGGTGGAAAGGCCTTTTCCGAGAAGCTTTTCAAAAGAACCCCAGTCAGTAGATCTCGGGTTCCTCCTAGCAACCTTTACATAGTAAAGGCCTTTAACAGAAAAAGTGATCAGTTGATGGTCAGAAGCTATAACTGCATCAGACACCTTCCAATCAGAGATGTACCCTAAGCATAAAGAGTTACACAGAGTCAGGTCAATAACCTCTCTTCTATTAACTGTAACAAAAGTAGGTTCATTGCCTCTGTTAAGGATACACAAGTTATAAAATAAAATATGATCCATCAGCACATCTCCCCGCTTGTTGCAATCACTACTTCCCCACAAAGTGTGGTGAGCATTTGCATCACAGCCAAAGATGAGCCTAAAGCGTGAACGACAATAGCTAAGAATAGACTTAGCCAAGTCAGACAATGGTTCTATCTCCTCATAAGGAAGATAGGCAGAGACAAAGACAAAATCAATATTTGCAGCTCTGTCATTGAGTTTGACTTTAACCGCAACCATATCCTTATTCAGGAAGTTGACAAGATTAAAGGCATTAAGTTCAGACCTAGCAATAATGCAAGCCCTGGGTGTATCGCAAAAGGTGTCATAAAAAATATTGAAACCTTTAACGCTAAGGCCGATGATTTTACCATCACGGGTCCAAGGCTCTTGAATAAGAACAATGTCAAAATCTCCATCAACCAGCCTCTTGGAGAGAAGAGCCGAAGCAGCCTTGCTATGATGGAGATTCAACTGACCAACTCTAATCTCATCCATAACAGAGAAACAGAGAAGCAACAGCCAGGTGGAAATTACCCATCATGACCTGACTCAGGCGAAGAGTCCTTCTGCAACAGCTCCAAAGCCTTATCAATCCCACACAAAGACTGCGGCGAGCCAGCTAGCAAAGTGCCCTCTGACCCAGAGTCCAGTACAAGATCAGATATGTCAAGAGCATCACTAAAGGTACTCACCTGAGAAGCCGAAGGGGACGGAGCCACCTCAAAAGAGCCACCACCTCTGACACCTGAGAAACAGGAGGCTCAAAGGAAGCCAGGGGCTCAGCAGACTCTGAGGAATCCAAAACAGAAGGATCCACAGAAGTAGATACCACCTCCTTAGGTTCCCGTTTGTTGGGATCGTGTAGAATCTTAAAGAATCCACGATCAAGACCAGTGAGAGCAGAAAAACCAGACCTGCGCATCACCTCAACATTCCCAGAATCAACCTCGAGAATCCATCTAGCAGAGTTATATCCTGCAGAACACTGCAAGACACGCCACTCCATAGCTTTCAACTCAGGGTTGTAACGCTGAAGATGTCTCAGAAACATACTAGAGTCAGAGAACTTGTCTCTAGTCCTAAAAGCGACTTTAACAGGCTTGGGCAACTCATCAGCATCCAAGACTCTGAGTACGTCACCCAATATTCTATTGCCAAAGTTGCTCTTGATCCATTCCATCGTAGCAGTATTACTACACTGGAGAATTAGAGCCCCCTTGACCAAGTTATTGACAAGAATTTCAGGCAGACTGTCTCCAATAGAAATAGAGTCAATCAGCTTCAAAATCTCACGCTGAATACAATCATAATCATCCAAAGACAGCCTGTCAGAAGGGAAATTCCTCTTAACAATGGCTACCCTGGTCGATGACTGAACAGCATGAGCATAAGAGCAAGGTTGGTCATTCTCCCCAGATCGGATGTCCCCCCCCTGAGGTTGGACATCCTTCCCAGACAGAGCACTCGAAGAAAGTTGGACATCCTTCCTTAACTTTTTCTGAAAAGCCTGCACTGTGGGGGATGGCGTTGAACCCAAAGGCCGAGACCTTTTAGTACCAACACCACCACCACCAGCAGCAGCAGCACAAGAAGCCTGAGACAATTGTCTCCTCTTCTTTTTTCTCAAGTTCTTCTTCTGGCTTTTTGTCAGAACCCCAACACTAGATAGTTCATCCCCCGTGGGCTGCTGGCAAGAGCCAGCCTCTCCACTAGAAGATGGACCCGCATTAATGGTCCCAACCAAACCAGAGCCTTGATCTTTCGGCTTAGTCAAAGCTGAAGCTGTGTCACCAGTTACACCCAAAGGTAAACCAGTTACCACAGCAGCATATGCTCTGGTTACACCAGAAGGTAAACCAGATGCCGGAGACTGTAAAGAATTTTTCGAACAGGACCCTCTACCTAAGTCCTGAACGCGCCCCCTTTTATCCTGCGCGACGGGCGATGCAGTACAAGAAGAATTATTAGAACTTTCCATGATGTGAATTTCACCTGCAGTTCTTACCTGGGCATGTCGGAATGGCCTTCTCGCCATGGGTGACCCTGCCAGGAGCATACACTCCACACACAAAGCATTCACTCAGCGTGCAAAGCATACACCCCAGACGTACATCGCCCATTCCGCCCAGGAACACCCCCCCGCCACTATGAGGAGACCTGCAGGACTTGGGGGGGGGGGGGGGAAACAAAATTTTAGAAACATCATTTGATGCATAAATTTTACTTCCTTTCTAATATTTATGTAGAGTCGTAACAGGAAAAATAAAAAATATAAATCAATAAAAATAAACTAATGTCTTATTGCAAAATGAAAAAGAATATAATGTAAATATTTAGTTATATTTTAAAGAAATTGTTGAATTTAATACTTATATATATGATTTTGTAAAGTAAAGCATGAATTTAATCTTCCAGTTGTTGATGAATCTTTATATTTGTAGCGGAGAGAAATCTCTCTTTTCCAAAGACTACTAACAGTGATGCGAGATTTGATCGAATGGAGGAGGCAGCTAATAACTGGTACACTGACACAAGATCAAATTAGAGAATTAAAATGCCAAATAACTGGGAAAATTGATTGGGGTAACAGGTAAGTCTAATAAATATTGAAAAAGTACTCTTATTTGAAATATTTTATGAGAATCTTCAGAAAATGTTAATATATAAAATATTGTTATTATTATGTATTATATGTAAATATGTATGTGAGTATGTAATATTTTTAATTTAAACTTAAAAAATATATTAGCACAAAGCATTAAACTACAAATAAGCTATATGGACAAACCTTACTTTGTATAAAATTGCATCTCATATAGAGACATCATAATCACACACGTATTTGTAGAAAACCACAATTTTTATAAAAAATTCACTGTAAAACACGTATAAAATGATACATTTAATTAAAAGCATTAAAAATACATCGTGTCAAGGCCTTTCGCCCTGAACATCAGGGCATCATCAGGACAGAGCCATTTTAACTAGAAGTACAGTAACATTTGATTTATATACACAAAAGAGCCATATTACGGTTACAGTTATTATACATGAAATGGATGAAACAGTTGAACACAGATCAATCACAGACGCTTTCAGACTGTTTCATTTGTCACTACGATTTTATCAAGTTTCATGTTTATAGGTGTAGGGATTTGGGCTGAGTAATGATGAATCACTCACTCAGGACAAACAATTTTCACAAACCCCATAGGATAGCATGAGTTTTGACTATTGACAAGAATAGGTATTGTACTAGCTTAACACCATTTCTTGTTTAATCACATTAAAAACTGAGACAGACAATATACACTAAAAATATACAAATATATATATATTTGTATATTTTTAGTGTATATTGTCTGTCTCAGTTTTTAATGTGATTAAAATTTAGTTTAACTACGAGACGTAATGATTTTTAAATATCTTGTTTAGTTTTCTAAAATTGTGTAGAACTTTCATTTCTTCTAAAGCTTACTTTTCAGAAAAAAATGAATATCAGTTTAGAAATTATCACTTATGTTAAAGTTACATGAAAATTGATTAATGATGCATTTGGTAATAAACAAATTTTATTTTTATTTGTTACTAAACAATACACAAAAGAAAGAGATGATAAAACAGGTTGTTACTTTAATTTTGGACAGTGTAAATGTATAACATTGTTCTAATAATATATCATTATGTATACAACAGGCAGCTGGGCTTAGATCTTGTGCCTCGTCTGAACAATGAAGTAGTTGATCCTGATTCACTTAGTCCTATTGAATTGCATCAAGTGGTAAGAAATATTTTTTAAAAAATTATTTTATAATCCTTTCTTTCTTAATTATCTCTCACATTCAAAGCAAAGTGCAAAATATTTGGTATTGTATGACATATTCTCTATTTCTTTTAACCTACAAAGTTTGTAACTAGAGGTTGTATTGTTTACAGAATTTTGTAGATTATAAGTTATTGTATGCTTGCATTTTGCCTTTGCAGATGCAAAATTAGTTATTATTGATTTATAAATGAATGTTAAAATGGAAATAAAGTATTTTTAAATAGAATTTTATTTAAATTAAATATCTTCTCTGACCCTTTCAATGTTATCCATCATGTAGTGTTTGAAATTTTTTAAACATATGTATTTATTAATTTTTTTAATAGAAATTTATATTAATGAATATAAGGTCATATTCAGTAACAAATTTTCTTATTAATACTAACTTTGCATGAAATTTTCTGAATCATTAAACAGATATGTTGAAAAACTACATTTGTTAAAAAGGTTAAACATTTAAAAAAAAAATAAATAAATAAAAATAAAAAAATTGTAGAAGTAAATGGTGCTTATTAATAACATAACTATTATTATTTATTTAATTAATTCTTTAAAAATCCAAATTAACATGCATCACTGATTTGTTTCAATTATATGAAACATTGGTGTAGTTGATATTTTGATAGAAAAGCCAAATTATTTATTTTCTTGAGCAAAGAATGACTAAGTTGTAGTTCAAATTTGAATTTATAGCATAATGTGCTAACACTCTACCAACTGAGTTACCTGGTAGACATGTGCTAATTGGCTGTGAATAATTAGATTTTTATAACTTTGACCAAATGTAACAGATACTTAGATGCCTCAAAACAGAATACTTTTAAATGTTCTGCAATAAATTTTCAGATGATCAAAAATGTTCTGCAGGACAAGTATGATTTTTACAAATTTACTCTCGCAATATTATTAACATACTCATAAAAAGTAGATATCTTGCAATTTGATTTGCTGTAATATAATCATACAGTAGCGAATAATAATAATTATTATTTAATAAATTGTTTACATAATTAAAAGAGAATGTCCATTCTTGAGGCCACAATTCATAATTTCCCTCCTTTAATTTCTAAATATCTACAGTTGTTCAGCTGTAAAGCCATTTGTTCTGCTACATATGTACCAAATTTTAACACACTCTTCTTTGGGACTTAGATGGAGAAAAGAACAATATATTTTCATGAGAGTGAGATGTCTGTCAGATAGTTCTGTTAGTAAAGCATCAATGCATTATGCCAAGTGCACAGATTCAATCCCTAATCTTGTCATTTTTTTTCACTCTTGTAAAAATAAATTCACTCTTTAAAAACATTTTAAAGAGTTATTTTAAAACATTTTACATTTTTAAAATCCTTTTATAAATGTAAATAAATTCACTCTTTCCATCAAAACACCTGTTATATTTCAGTTTTGCTACGGTACTTGGAATTCAGAAAAAACTCAGGGAATTTAGAAAATTTTTGAAACATCGTTAGAAAATTTTTTTTATAATAAAATTTAATTTCAGTCTTTAACTCTAAATTATCCAGTTTTATGGTTTGGATAAAAATCTTTTTTAAAATGTATATGCCTTATAATGAAATAAAGTCAGTTTTGATTTTTGAAATTAATAAAATTAATGTACCCTAGATATATTCAGTTGGCTTGTAGACCTGTTAGATGCTAATGCTGCATCATTGCATATAATCGTATTTTAGTTTTAAAAGAGACAAGGAAAACTCAAAGAAATTTTCTTCCAGATTTGTGTAGCAACTGTGTATTTGGTTAAAATTATAAATAAATGGTTTTGGATGTTTTTCATTTTGTCATTTGTCAAATTTTTACAAGTTTAGATTTATTTGGATTTAAATATTTCAATTTACAAATTTTTATTCATAAATTCATCAACCGCTTATCATCCAAGGTAACTTGGTGGTAGAGTATCCGTACGTTAAGCAGGATGCCCAGGTTCGATTCCTAACTGGCATTTTTCACATAGTTGCTATAAAAAATCAACCTTACATTCCAATTTATCTTTATCTAAATTTAAATATTTCATTTGGTATTTTAGTTTTATACTCTTTTATTAATATTTTTCTTTTATATATGCAGCATGTCAGAAGCTCTGAAAATGTAGCAGGATTGCTGGTAATTATAATTTTAAATTATACTTTAGTACAATTTTATATATGTATTCATTCATGTTTTATCTTATTAATTTAGTGCAACTAATTTTTCCATTCTTTAAATTGTTTTATATAATTATCAAATTATATTATCCTTAACAAAATTTCATATTAAAAAAAAAAAAAAAAAAAAAAAAAAATGAATTCATATAAAGGGAAAAATACATTTTAATTCTACATCTCGAAAGTTTAACAAAATTAGAAATAATGGGATTTTTTTTTTTTTTTTTCCTTTAAGTGCAAATGCATGGATATAATTCAATTTTATTTTTTATATTCATTCTTTGAGTGCTGAATTTGTTAAGTTGTTTTTTTTCTTCACAACACTAAATTCATTTATGCTTAATTTTTTTTTTTTTAAATCATTTTTAATTTTTTACCATGTTTTTATTTACTTCGATTCTCATTTGTTTGTTTGTCCAGTTCAAATCTTGCAATCGATTTTTAACTAACTTCCCTGCTAGCTAGGCATTTGAAACTTTCAGAATAGCTTAGGACCCGATGACAACACGATACTTCGAAGCCTGATTTTCGAATTTTTGATTAATTTTCTTTTAATTAATTAAAATATAAAAATAATAACCTCCTAATTGCTTTAAAAATAGTCATTAAAATATTAGCTATAATTTAATTGTTGCAAAAAAAATTCACGAGTTTATTTTCTTTCGACATAAAAATAAATATGTTTAATTAAACGTGAACTTTAAAAAATTATAAAAAGTTAAAATTATGCGTCTCACAAAAATTGACCTGATTATCAAAAATTTTATATGCATTGATAAAGTGCTATAGCTATGATTCAACAGAAAATTTAAAAACATGGTATATAAAAAGTTTTTTATCTTTTAATTATATGTAATGCCATTGCATTTTTTTTTTTTATATATAAAGATTTAAAGTATAAATTTTATACATTTGTTCATAAATTTATTATTCAATTTATGAACTTTTTAAAATTACTTTTATTCATAAATTTTATACTGTTTTTAAAAAAATTGAGCTTATATATCATTTCCATATATTTCATCTCTTCATATAGGTTCATGGGACTTCAAAACGCAAGGAAATGAAAAGATCTCCTAATCATCATCTATATCTTTGCATGAGGGACTTCAGTTGCAGCCTTGGAGAAGATATGGAAATATTTTTTTCCTTGTACGATAATCATCAAAATGAGACAATTAGGTATTTTTTTAAATATTGTTTTTAGCAATGAAACATTGATATGATTGTACATTGAGCGACAAAAGCTTTTGTACTTTTTGAAAACTTATGTTTGCAAGTTCTTTATATCTGTTTTGTGAAGGAAAAAAAAAAAATCATTCAATTTATTTATTTTTTATTATTATTTTAGTATTCATTATATATATTTTCTTTCAGTAAACTATAGGAGTGCTTACATTATATCATTTTTTGGAAACAGTTGTAATAACTTTTGTTATAGCGATAAAATATTTTTGGTATTTTTAATTTAAAACTATTATCAGAAAGAAATTTTATTTTAAAGGAATTTTTGATTGGCATTTTAGGAAGGGGCAGAATATTGTAATGACATTTCTGCCAGGATTAGTTTTTTTTAACTTTTAAGGCTAAAGTCAAAACTAGTGATATTTTTAGTTCTTTTTTTTCCCATATTTTATTTTAAATGTTTTAGTCATAAAGATATTAGCCTTTTATATTTCCTTTAAAAAGTAAATAAATAAATGAAAAATACACGTAAATTCATTTTTTTATGTTCCCATTTGGTAACATTCACCACTTCTGACAATTCTTTTACAGTGCACATAAAAATTAAATGAAGATTTTAAAAAAAAAAAGAAAAAAAAAAAAGAAAGAAGGAAATATGTATGCAGCTGAACCTCATTAATGTGAATCTCAAGGGAGATAAAAAAAATTTTCATATCAGTAGTTCATACTATCAGTAACTCAGAAGCTAATTTTCCTTTTGACAGGGATTGTGGATGCATTTTATGTTAAGAGTAATTCACATTAAGTGTGTTCATGTTAAACTGTATTTGAATGTATGAAATGATATAGATTGAAAATAATAAATTTAACTTTGTGAAAAAAAAAGAAACAATCTGTGTACATGGGAATAACTTTTATATTTATTATACTATCCTTAGCACAAATTTTAAAATTAAAGTGAATTTATTTTCTAAAAAATAAATTAATTAAAATAATTGTCATAGTATAATAATAATCTTTAAGTGGTTGCTTTCCAGCTTAGCATCACAAAGCCATTTTTAAAATGAAATTTTTTTGAACCCCTCTCTGATTTTTGAATTGCTATGCTCCTGATATAGGATCTCCATTACAATGAAGCTCTGCACACTTAGCTACCTGTATGGTGAATAAATTTCATATGGCAATCTCATTTCTCCAAAAAATGATTAAAATGTCTTTTATTACAAAATGACACTATCATAATAAAAGGCACTCACTGTATAAAACTCTGTTTATTTTTTAATTAGAAAAAAAAAAAAAAAAAAAGAATGTATTTTTTATTTGAAGTGAGAATGCACTTCATATTTGCTTGCTTGTTTATTCTATCTCCATCCCTATATAATTTGTGGTACCACAACAAAACACAAAAGAAGAAAATGAAAATTTAATGAAATAAGTATATTTCTTCTAAAGGCTGTTTTCCACATGGTCTGTGGAAAGGTTTGAATGTAATAAATCAAGCATGACTTGTGGTTAAATTAATTACTAAAGTTAATTTTATGCAAAAGCATTATATGTATTATTTTAACAAATTTATCTTTGATTGTATCAGAATTAAAAAATAAGTAAATAAATAAAACTCCAGACAGTTTGTGCTGTAAAAAGCATAATAGTGTTTATAAAATTCTTATTCTTCTTAGACAGCTTGTGTTTGGAATAACTTAAAATAAAACCTTTTTTTTCTTTTTTCCCCACATAAGAACACTGATACGTGTGTGAAACTGCATGTATAAAAATACATACTTTTGTGTATTATTTCATTTTATTTATTTATTTATTACTTTTGTTAACATTTAATATTTTTTGGACCACTAAATCTTCATGGCTTGTACAAAATCTAGTGAAAATATTAAGTGAAGTTTTGTAAAGAGAGTGTACTTTTTAAAATGGAGTTTTGTTGTTTTATGATAAAACCATAAATTGGACACAGTTGTCTTCTAGATTGTCTCTTGCTGTGGTTGTGCTACATTTAAAGATGAAAATACATGCAATTTCAGATTTTAATGGTTGCAATTAAAAAAGTAGGGGGAAAAATCAAAACTAAAAAACCTAAATATGTTTATTTTTATTATTTAGATATTCTCAATCTCTTAATTTTTGGAATATTTTTTGGCATCAATTCAACAAGCAATTCATGAATAACAACAATATAAACACACGTTAATTCTTATTTATTATCATTATAGGTTAAAAGAGTAGTATCATTGAAGGAATTTTTGTTTTACAGTAATAATTTTATTTATTAGCATGTTGCTTTTGGCAAATTAATTGCATATGTATATATTTCTTTTTCAGTGAAAGATTTCTAGTCAGGTTTGCTAAGTATGGCATGTCTCATTTTGTAGAAAAACTTAACAATTCTTCAACTATATTCACAGTAAGTTAAGCTGTTATTTTTCTTTATTTGTTTCTAATGAAATTCGTTACATGGAAATGTGTTGCACAGGAAAACAGAAATTAAGAAAATATTAATTCATTTATAACTTCTCCACCCACCCCCTAAAAAAGGATGTAGAAGTCAAATCTCTGTCTCCCTCTCTGTTTGTCTTTCCATGATTAAATGATAGGTAAAATTTACTGCTGTACGTGGCTAATGCAAAGAGGGATTATTATTTTTAAATTTTTAGCATTAGTTATTGTGCTAGAACTAAATAAACCCACACGTAATTTTAATAAATCATACATTTACTGCTCTATCTACTTCTGTGCTAAAAGTAAGCTTAAATAAATTCACATACATCATTTATGTGTACATATTTGAGTTTCATTTTCTTTACTGCTGTGTACGTTAACCCTCTAGTTAAGATGCATATCACATTTCACTTATTAAAAAAAAGAAGAAAAAAATTCATTGATCACTAATATTTTGGATATACAAATGATGGTTAAACATTAACTTAACTGTTTCATTTTAAATACTTCAGCTTCAGCAATATTAAAATAAAGTATATATATATAATACTATCAAATCTTTTTCTTTTTTTATATATATAAAATGGAAATAGTATTGTAGGTTGAATATGATTTTTAAAATAATTCTTTTATATGTGACTACTATACTATCCTTAAGATAATTCTTACATATGCAACTTGAGTATACTTTTTGGAATAAATTCAATATTACCATAATTTCTGAATTTAAAATGCTTTAAAAATCTTAAATAATTTAGAATGCATCTAAACTTTCTCATAGTAAAGAAAAATTAAATTGATATTGGTTATATATGATTCACAAATTCTGCTGAAGTTGTGAAAAACTGCTGTACATTTAGTGCAATATATGCTTCATTAACCACAAGAATTAAGACTGAGAATAAGGTGTCAAGCTAAAGTCTGGTTATTGTGGAGAGTTAAAAAATTGCTTATTTGATAGGCATAGATTTTTTAAGTAATATGTATGTATAAAGCTGTGTTAATTTATTTTATATGTTTCAGTATTATAGATATTAATTATAATGATAACAATAACAAAAAGGAAATCACCCCTCCCTTTTTTTCTCTCTCTCTTTGTTGAATTTTAATAACTTATAGTATAGTTTTTCCATTTTTATAAACATCAATTGCACACAATTATAGAGAATGCTAATGCTTATTGCTGAACATAGCATAAAGCTGTTTCACATGCTTTTATACTCTATGGTATGACAATTTTGGCATTTTCATCATTGTTACTGATATTATGAACTGCATCAGTGATAATCTTGATGATTTCCCTGTGCAGTATTTTTCTAAAAGTCTGTGTCAGTTTCCAGTTACTACTCTATATTTTCAGCTTTTTTATTTCATTAAGTTTTGTTTTTTCATTCCATTAGTCAACCTTTGCTTGCTTTGAAGTCATTTTCATCATTTTCTAATTGAAGAGAATACTTTCTTTTTATATTGTTGTTATGAAAGGTTTCAAATTCCTTTCCACATTTATAAGAGCATAAATCTGTCTGGCTATTTTGCATTGGTGACAATACTCTCTTTGCTTCCAAAACTGCAGTCTGCTATTTTTATTGTTATTTTTTAGTGCATGCTACATTCTACATTTTACTTTTGGTTAGTTTATAAGCATCAAGTTTCTGGATAATATTCCATTTGTAGACTTTGTTATTAAACTACATGTGGTACGTCAAATGTGAATACTTTTGACCATACTAATGTGAAGTGTATTTGTATTATAACATATCTATCCTTTTTAATTATATATTTATTTTGCTATTTATTATTATTTTATAGAAATTTTATTTTTATTTACAGGATTTAGGAATGTCAGACTTACACAGAGAATTGTATCTAGTTGCTCATATTATCAGAAGTGGTAAGTTTTGTAAATAATAAATCTTAAAATCCTAATTGAAGAATACAACTTATTATTTTATTTTATCAATTTTTATTTAACATATTATACTGCATTGAAACTATTATTTCATTGAGGGTTTTCTAATACCACTTCTGCATTAATAAATTAATTTTTTAGATTCTTATTCTCTTCCATAGTTGAAATTTTATTTAATGTTAATGTTTGTTCTATAGGTCGCATGTTGAATGATTCAAAGAAATCAGCTGTTCATTCTTACAGAAGACCATATGGCTGTTCAGGTAAAAAGCTTTAAATGCCTTTTGATTGTAAAGTTAATTTATTTTATATACCGTATATTTCCGTGTATAAGCCGAGAATTTTTGGAAATTTTTCGGAAGCTGAATTGTAGGTGTCGGCTTATATACGGATCTACATTTCTAGCAAAAAACGTACTTCAGAAACAATGATTGAATACATATATTTTAAGCTTAAAAAGTATATATAAAGTAAAATAGTAAACCTTACTTTTAAATAATTATCACATGTAAAACTCTTAAATTAGCAATTTTAAATTTATTTCACGAAACGCTCGATGTAGTCACGTGTGTTTATATTTCTTTTTGACCTGCCGGTAAGAGTGCAGAGTGCACAAATGGAGTAAATTCTCTGTCTGATTCAGAAATAGTATAAGAGAAACTTGAAAAAACAGGACTCCCGATCATATTTTTAATTTATACAATTAAATTTAAATCATCTCTGTTTAAAATGTTTCTAGGCTTACACTAGCAAAAGCGACAAAGCTTCGTTTTTTTAATAGAAGTATTTTTATTTTGTTGAAGATTGCCTTGAAGCACTGATAAAAATACTGAAAAGTAGAAATATACAAAATAATTTAGATACGCCATTAAAAAAAATCGATGCAATCGGTCTTTACACGGCTTATTTATGTAAACATCCAGCGGCGGCATTGCTTCTATTATAAACTAAAAGTCTATGTTTCAAATCATTTCTATTAAGCAGATTAAATACAGTGGAAACATTAAGATTTAAATTTTAAGGGCTTCAATAGAAATAACCCGACCAGTGTTCAACTATTATAACACATTAAAGACCAAAGTTTTTAACAAATAAAACAACTTTATTCAACAAGATATAATGATATATTAAGATTTCAAATTTATAACAAGAACAAGATTACCTTTTACAGGTGTTGAGCTAGGCATATAGATAAACACAATGAAAAAGCAGATGACAATATACTTCAAGGAACGTCGCAGAGCCTCCGTGATCGCCTGGTTGATCAACGGGAAAATACGATGAAGAAATATACTTCCGCGATCGCCAGGTTGATCAGCGAAAGTGAAACAAGACGAAATAACACAAAGTTGAAATGAAGACAATTACGTTCATCCACTATACACTTCAATTTAGAAACTTTCATTTAACTTTTAATTAACTTTTAAAAAGATTTCAAACTTGAACAAATGACGCTTAAAAAGCGTCTAAACAAAAGTTAACATCAATTAAACTATCAAATTTAACAAACTCGTCTCAAAAGGACGTCAATTATCATTTTATTCAAAACTTCCATCATCCATGAACGACGGAAAATTTAACCTTTAACAAGGAACAATTTAACAAACAGAAACTTAACATGTGTAAAATATTAACAACTTAACAACGGCAGCCATCATTTCTTAAAAAAAGTGCAATAGCCAAAGAGCATTAATAGCTTAGCAGGAACGATACTATAAGCACATACATCGTTACTTGACCATCAAGCTACTTACACAACTCATAAACTACCGCTTCATATCAAATTGAAGACTAGCTGGCCATTGCTAAACACTGCCGACAACTGCCGATAACTGCCCTTTAACACACGCATCGCGATCTTTTTATACTGACTGCCAAGTCAAAAATCTACATATAAACAATGCATTACCATTGCCACTCAACAGTCAAAGTCAAAAATACAATTTATCATAACTATTTTAATAGAAGTGGCAACAGCAAAAATTAAGAAAATTATGCAGAGCAAGTTTGGCAACGGCAACAATGTAAACAAAACATCGTTAGTAATGGCGCGATGCAAGTAGAAGATGGCTGATAGAGTTTAAGTAAAGAAAACTTTTAAATTCAAATAAAAAGGTAAGTTAACAGTTATATAATAAAAGATAAGCATTTATATTCATAAAATTAACTATTTTTGTGTGCGAGGACAATTGATAGATATCAATGCCCCCCACCGCAGCATACATAAAAATTTAATTAACAAAATCCCATCATGAGATTCCTCATAGTCCATAGGAAGTGTCACAAGTGATATAATAAACTAATTACCATGAAGATTACCATTGACAAAAACTTAGATTTTCAAGTGATGAAATACAACTCCTCACCCTGCAGATATACTAAAGGAAAAGGTGATATGAAAAATACATCATATACAATATTATATACAGTTATATTATGCAATTCAATTTTATATACAAGAAATGAATATATACAATATATGAAAAATTATGAAAAAAATGAATATATATACATAATGAACAAATACGCAAGGCGCCTCACGATTTCACACACACATTCACACCATGATAACATAATATAAAAAATTATGAAAAGTATCTACAGAGCAAAGAAATTTATTCAAACACAAAAGATTTATATAAAGATCAATTTTATAAATTTTAACAAATCACTTTTTGTCAACGGCTTCGTAAACTGGTCGGCAAGATTTAATTTAGAGGAAATATATTGAATATGAAATTTGCCCTCATCAAACCAATCCCTTATAAAAAATAGTTTAATATTAACATGACGCGTATGGAAACTCTCAATCCTGGACTTTGTAAAACGTATTGCAGCCTGATTATCAGCATATAAGGTAGGTATTTCAAAATTATTTTCTATCAGATTTAAATTAGAACATTCACATAAAATATTATAAAACCAGTCCTGCTCACGAACACAATCACACATAGAAACAAATTCTGACTCCATCGTTGATATGGTAATCCCTTTCTGTTTATTAGTACGCCAAGAAACAGCAGCACTATCCAGAAGAATTAACTGGCCACCCATAGAAACATAGTCGTCCCTATTAGCGGCGAAGTCAGCGTCAGAATAAGAAATTAATTTAACCTGTGTGCATTTAAGATGGAGCTTATATTGACTGGTGAATTTTATATATCCAAGAAGTTTAAGTAAACCCTGCCAATGTTTAATACCTGGATTTTGTTGGAACTGTGAGAAAATGTTGGTAGCATATGCGATATCAGGTCTAGTACGATTTGAAATGAAAGAAATACAACCTAAGAGATTTCTGTAAGGTAAATGAGAAGCTTCATCGATGTCTTCTTGAATAACAGGACAATCACTTTTTGAAAATTTGATACCTTTAACAATAGGTAAGGAGGAGATAGGTACACGGTGATTTTGAAACCTCTTACTGACTTCGTCAATATATTGATTTTGGTGGATCAAAACTCCTGTATCTGTATACTCAAACTCCACACCTAATAACTTGCGTGTGATACCCAAAATTTTCAAATCAAACTTTGATTTCAACAAACTTAAAATGTCATTAGCTTGAGATTCAGTCCTGGCAAAAACAACGATGTCGTCAACATAAACCAATAAAACAGAAAAATCATAATATGAATAAGCACAGTTACAATTTTCAAATTTATTAAAACCAAGTTCCAACAATACTTTATTTAATTCATAAAACCATAATCTGCCTGACTGGTGTAATCCGTACAGTGCTCTATCCAGCTTACAGACCCAGTCTTCTTTACCTTTTTCAGTAAAGCCAACTGGTTGCCTCATGTAAATTTCGTCCTTTAAGGGAGCGTACAGATAGGCACACTTAACATCACACTGTACATTAAACCAACCGTAACATGAGACTAAAAGAGAGAAAAAAAATCTAACAACAGAAAAGTTTATCACAGGCGAGAAGGTCTCATCGTACGATTCGCCCTGGACCTGGTTGAAACCTTGCGCGACCAACCTGGCCTTGTATCTGACAATGTTGCCAGACTCGTCACGCTTTACTGTGTAAACCCAGCGGTTTCCCAACGCAGTCTTGTTCTCAGGGAGTCTTACAAGATGCCAGACACCTCTCGTGGCCATACATTCTAACTCTTCCAACATAGCCTCATGCCACTCTTCAGACTGTGCAGATTTTAAAGCCTGTTTATACGTTCTTGGGACCACCACATCTAGTCAACTAGTCGTGCTGGACACGGAAGGTATAACATTAGGATTAACAACACCAGAAAAATTATTAAACTTAGAAAAATCAAAATCAGCAGGGTTAAAATCAATACTATTTGAATTGCAAAAATTTTCGACATCACTAGGTGACCTGAGACAACACTTTTTACCCTCTCCATCAGGATAATAATAAATATCGACCTTTTTCCCCTTAGGACGAGGTACAACCTTCCGGTACCATATGGGATTGGACATCCAGTTATGAGAAGTAGTATGGGGGGGAACTTGAGGAGCAGGAGTAGCAGGAGAGACGGCTGGGACGACAACTTCAGTCTCGCTGGGCAAGACCCCAGAGGTACCAGGCTCCGGACCAGGAAGAAGGTACCGGTCAACGGGCCGTGGTTGTTCCTCTGGGACAAGCACCAACTCAAAAGAAGAGTCGCCCATCACCGCTCCACTGCGTAGAACATCACCGCTTTCAACAAAAGAAACATTAATGGTTTCCACAACCTTCCTCTCGTCTTCTAACCAGACCCTGTAACCACGGGTACGCAAGGCATAGCCCACAAGGACACCACGTTTTGATTTGGAGTCTAACTTGTGCTTACGTCTAACCTTTGGAACACCCACATATGTCAACGTACCGAATGGTCTTAAATGTCGAACAGAAGGTTTATTTCCTGAATAGAGTTCAAATGGAGTTTTAGAGTTCCCGCCATGACAGATACGATTCCACGTATAATTAAAGTGTAAACATGCTTCAGGCCAAAAATCATCAGATAAACCACTGGACTTTAACATTGCCCGAACACAGTTCATAATTGTTTGGTTGAACCGTTCACAAACTCCATTTTCTTCTGGCGTGTAAAAATTGGTCAGCTCATGATTTATTCCATTTTCTCTACAAAAACCCTTAAAAGAATCATTATCGAACTCCTTGCCATTGTCAGTTCTAATCGACTTCAACTTGGTTCCCAAAAACCTTTCGGCCCTCAAAACATGTCTCTTAAAAACATCAAAACACATGGATTTTTCCTGGATAGGGTAAACGGATGATCTACCAGAAAAATCATCTATTATTGACAGGAAAAAACGTTCACCTTTTTTGCCAGGAATTTTAATTGGACCCCAAGTATCCATAAAAAGTCGATCTAAAGGTTTTTTGGAAGAAGAATGACTTAAGGGTTTGAAAGAAATACGATTTTGCTTACTCACATGACAGGGATCACAAAAAAAATTATCAACTGATTTTAAATTGGGCAGACCTTTTACAGCAGAATTACGGATAGTATTAAAAATTAAGTCAGGACTTAGATGATCAAAACGAAGGTGCCAGGTATCAAAGTCTTTTATATTAACAGGTTTTATTACAGGAAAAGCTGAAATTTCAGTATTATCATTTAAATTTTCATTAGAATTTTGCCCCCCATTCAATTTAACACTGTGCTTATTTTTAATTACTTTTGGAAATGTATAATAAATCCCGTCATGGAGTTTAGCAGAGAAAAGAAAATCACCATACTTGTCGACCACGTTTATTTTGCCGGCCTTACCAATAAATTTAGCACCACCCTGGTCGAATCTAGAACCACTCAAAAGATTTTTCCGCAAGTTCGGCGAATACAAAACGTTCCAAAGTTTAATAACAGTCCCATTAAAATTCAGTTCTACTTCACCTTTACCAGTAATGGGAAAAGTGACGCCATCAACAGCCACGTGAAGCTCATCACCGGAAATTTCAGAAAAATTACAAAAAAAAGATTTATCTTTACAGAAGTGATGAGAGGCCGCCGTATCATAAGCCCAGCTGCCCTCTCTATCAAAACTACTTAAATTTGCTTCAGCAATGAAATTTTGAGCTTTAGGAGTTTTATCACGTTTTGACTGTTGATTAGAGCCACCCCTCTTAGAAAAATTACTTCTGAGTGGTTTTTCCTTTTCTTTTGCAGCTAGATCATTATTTAACTTAACTTTACAATCTTTAACAACATGGCCTTTTTTCCCGCACCTCCAACAAGTAAAAACAGGCCTGCGTTTAAATTTTACATTTTGGGCCTCAATAGAACATTCCGTTCTACTTTTATCAAAATTTCTAAGTTGAAGGCGCGTTTCCTCGGCACATAACTCAACAATAATATTTTTAAAGTTAAAGTCCTTATCAGGCCAACGAAGAATTTGTTGAACAACCTGATCAAATTTATCAGGTAGGTATCTCAAAACCTGAAAACATAAGTATTCGTCAGCAATAGGTTTATTAATGGATTTTAACTGATCAGCAATTTTAGATATTCTAGCTGCAAAAACACCAATAGATTCGCCAGGTTCTAAAAAACATGTCATAACTTCAGAAAACAATTTCATATGATGACTTCTACTATCTGGCTGGAAGTTAACTTTTAAAATTTTCCACGCCTCTGAGGGGTCAGTACATTCACTTATTAAACTTCTAAACTCACTATCAATATTCAAATATAAAATTGACATGGCAGCATTCTGCCTTCTTTTAAAGTCTTGTACTGCCTCCTCAGACACGGTTTCACTAACTTTAGGCTTAGTTTCGTCACCAGTGACGATATCATAAGCATTTTTCTCCATAAGTAAAAATTTAATATCACACTTCCAACCAGAGTAGTTAGTGGCATTTAACTTAGTGATTTGAGGTACAATATTATAAGCCATTTTTAAACAGTTACTTAATTATCAATTATACAAAAAACAAGAAAAGAACAACTGGTCAAGTTTAAAAATGACACCCTCAAAAAACCTGGCCCATAACCAAATATTATAAACTAAAAGTCTATGTTTCAAATCATTTCTATTAAGCAGATTAAATACAGTGGAAACATTAAGATTTAAATTTTAAGGGCTTCAATAGAAATAACCCGACCAGTGTTCAACTATTATAACACATTAAAGACCAAAGTTTTTAACAAATAAAACAACTTTATTCAACAAGATATAATGATATATTAAGATTTCAAATTTATAACAAGAACAAGATTACCTTTTACAGGTGTTGAGCTAGGCATATAGATAAACACAATGAAAAAGCAGATGACAATATACTTCAAGGAACGTCGCAGAGCCTCCGTGATCGCCTGGTTGATCAACGGGAAAATACGATGAAGAAATATACTTCCGCGATCGCCAGGTTGATCAGCGAAAGTGAAACAAGACGAAATAACACAAAGTTGAAATGAAGACAATTACGTTCATCCACTATACACTTCAATTTAGAAACTTTCATTTAACTTTTAATTAACTTTTAAAAAGATTTCAA
This sequence comes from Salticus scenicus, assembly GCA_963930645.1. NCBI lineage: Eukaryota > Metazoa > Arthropoda > Arachnida > Araneae > Salticidae > Salticus > Salticus scenicus. The sequence goes on from OZ005648.1 coordinate 87,323,615, forward strand.
ACTTGAACAAATGACGCTTAAAAAGCGTCTAAACAAAAGTTAACATCAATTAAACTATCAAATTTAACAAACTCGTCTCAAAAGGACGTCAATTATCATTTTATTCAAAACTTCCATCATCCATGAACGACGGAAAATTTAACCTTTAACAAGGAACAATTTAACAAACAGAAACTTAACATGTGTAAAATATTAACAACTTAACAACGGCAGCCATCATTTCTTAAAAAAAGTGCAATAGCCAAAGAGCATTAATAGCTTAGCAGGAACGATACTATAAGCACATACATCGTTACTTGACCATCAAGCTACTTACACAACTCATAAACTACCGCTTCATATCAAATTGAAGACTAGCTGGCCATTGCTAAACACTGCCGACAACTGCCGATAACTGCCCTTTAACACACGCATCGCGATCTTTTTATACTGACTGCCAAGTCAAAAATCTACATATAAACAATGCATTACCATTGCCACTCAACAGTCAAAGTCAAAAATACAATTTATCATAACTATTTTAATAGAAGTGGCAACAGCAAAAATTAAGAAAATTATGCAGAGCAAGTTTGGCAACGGCAACAATGTAAACAAAACATCGTTAGTAATGGCGCGATGCAAGTAGAAGATGGCTGATAGAGTTTAAGTAAAGAAAACTTTTAAATTCAAATAAAAAGGTAAGTTAACAGTTATATAATAAAAGATAAGCATTTATATTCATAAAATTAACTATTTTTGTGTGCGAGGACAATTGATAGATATCAGCTTCATCACGTTAGGGTTAGGTCTCCCGGCCCGGTGTTACGGTAACCATCGTTTTCAGCTGCTGGGACTTGCGTTCGCGTCTGTGTTTGCCTCCCTTCTGATAGGGTTGCCAGAGTTAAAACTATCGCCGTTGCCGAACACACTGCGAACGTTTTACGTTATGGCTAAGCAAGGTAAGGAATTTTATTGGATAAGCACGCATTTCGCGCAATTTCATTGGACAGATTATCCTGAAGGTTGTATAGATTGGCAATATTTTCGCCATTTTGGCGATTTTCTCGAACTTTAAAAAGAGTATTTTTTCAATCTGGCTTATACACGGGTTTGCAATTTTTGGCAAATTTCTGCAGGGAAAAATGTACTCTCGGCTTATATACGGATCGGCTTATATTCGGAAATATACGGTATTTATTTATTCAATTTATTTTAGTTTTATTTATTTATTATGAGTCAACAAAATTATCAACTTTTACTAATATTTTTATAAAATTATATTTTTTTTAGTATTAAATATTGGTGACATGCTACTTGATAAAAATGAAGCTCTACTTGAAGATGAAAGGGAATATACAGTGAAAGTGTATACGTAAGATAAACTTTCTACTTATTTATATGTTTTTTAGATGTGCAAGAAACATATATCTTTTTAACTTTTATATACAGAATTTCTAAGAATGGATTTATTAAAAAGGATAACATCTGATATCAATGAGTTTATTGTATTATGATTCATATAGCTGGAAGGAAGAGCTAAAATATTTACATGTATAGAAAATTGATGTATATGCATTCATATTAGCATAGAACAAGAAATGTAATGATGTATAAATCCTATGTGGCAGATGTTACAACTTGAATACCTGTGATATTACCTATGAAGGTAATATCACAAGTCACATTAATACTTCTTCGAAAAGTGCAAAATTAAAAGGAGTATCACTTAGATTAGAATCCTGCAGCAGATCGGATACTTGTGGATACCCCCTTTGCAGGTCTTGTTTGCATTATTGTTAACTTGCATGTCTACATGAAAAAAAAAAAAAGTCTTTTTTTTTTTTTTCTTTTGTGAATTTAAATGTAGAGATTGGATGATTTTCTCTTCCTCCTCCAAGTAATTTTTAGTAACATGACTCATGAGTTTAATTGCAATTCCATATATTATTATTTAATGTTTAATACTTTATATTCTGAAAATGTTTGTCTTCCAACGTGTAATTACTTCCTTACTCAGGTTGATCCAGAATAAATTTAGTGCCACATTGAGACACTTTCGGAAAATCAACTTTAGGCAAAGAGGTATCTCCACAAAATCAACTTTCAGCAAAGAATCACCTTCACTAAATCAGTTTTTAACAATATAGCTAGCTGCACACTAAAAGTTTATATGAGCTCATTGAACTTATAATAAATACCCTCAATTTGAAAATTTACTGTAGACAATGGTAAATATCTAAGTAGTAAACATCTTCTTAGTTTACACATTTTTTACTTCTTACTTTACATTATTTGTGTCACATATATATTTATTTTTAAACTGTTCTACTTTATTTTTTAAACATATTTTTAAATTAAATAAATTGCTTTGCACTTTTGCACATTTCAGTTAATTGTTCGAAAACATTATTATTTTTCGCAAATTATTCTATAAATTCACAATGAGATACCATTTTAAAAAATCTGAATTAAGCCCTGTTACTTGACCTTTTTTTTAATATATTGTCAAAATATTTGGAACAGTGGAATTGTTAAAAGTAATTATAATATATTTCTAATTTTGTTATACTATACACTGAACTTTTGTTTATAATTAGACTTATATAGTACTTGCAATTTTTTATGTAGTATTTAATTCTCTGAAATATATGTTCAAATAATATTTTGTATAATTCAATATTAATTCAGTACCTTAAACATTAATTTAACATTATTTTATTGAGGGTTGCAGTTTGCAAGTCTTAAAAATCAGTTTGTGGGCTGGGTGCGGGTCAAGTTTACTTGAACCACCATGGGACTCTAACCTAAAACTACAAATGACCATCATATAGAGATATGTTAAAACTTTTTCCAGCTACTTAAGTTGAACTATGTTTTACATTAGTTCATTACTGAACAATCCTGTATTGCTGTTAAATTTATTTATGTACAATTGGTTTGGAGAACAGAAAATGTACAAAATGTTTAACTGATACTTTTTTTTTTCTTTTGAGATAATCACAGACAGAGAACATTGCAAAATGTCTCACATTGGTTATTTTGAATACCAAAGGCAATTTTAGGTGACATTAATTTGTAAAAACATATTTCCTGTGCACTGTTTTATGAACATGTTTTTATTTTTTAATACTTAGGTGTAGTGAAAGTGATTTTAGCCAATTGCATGAATTTATCATCAAAAAGCTCAGCAATAAATTTAATATGGTTTCTGGTCAGCAAAACTATGGTAAGTCATTGCTTGTTATATTTAAATTTATTTTATTAACTGTAAAAGTTTATTTTTTACCCTAAATGATACATTTGCACTAGTAAAGAGTAAATATCTTATGAAATATTATCTTCTAACTTTTGAATTTGTATGTATTGTAATCTGCCCCAGTAATGCTGTAGTGTAATAAATCATTTACACATCACACATTTTTATCATTCAAAATATTTTCTTGGCATCTTTAATTCGGTAAATTTCTTGATCCCATCAATGGTCAAAGATTTTTGCTCTCAAAGTTGGTAGACAGAAATTGCTGGCTTCAATCCCAAGTTACATTTGTGAGCCTAGCTGTTTGGAAATTTCTATGATTTTCTATAAAACTTGCATGAATAAGGTCTAGAACCCCCCTAGAAAGACTCTCTCTGGAGGTCACAATACCTAAGCCTAAGACCCTCATGTAACCAATTTGTTTGTGTGTGTATTGTTAGCCTTAATCCTAACATCAACACCATCAGTAAATCTTTTGAATAGTTGTTCATTGACTTTCATTAAAGACATGGTCAGCATTTTCTCTCTCATATTGGATTTTTTTTTATTATTATGTTAGTAAATGAATAAAAAAAGAAAAGAAAGGAAAAGTTCTAATAATCTTATCTATTTAACAGATCATACTCTATCAGCAACTAATATTTCAAACTTTTAATGAAGTTTAATTTTTGTGTTGTTGTGCGTAATATTTTCTGTCTATATTTTCTACTGTGTGATACTAGCTCAATATGCAAATACTATGGAAAAGTTCTACATTCTAAATAGTTTTTATTTAAAAAATATTTTTGATTCAGTATGTATTTTTTGTCCTTTAATTTTCTAAAGAATAAAATAACCACTAATATATTTTAATAGTAGTAAAATATCATATAATTATTATATATAATGTATATCTATAGTTTGTCATTGTTGTTTCATTCAAAAATTCATGTTGATAATTTTCTTAAATCAATTCATGAATTTGTTCCATAGGTTTAGTATTATCACTTAGGTTACTTAATGGGGATCTTGTTCAACTCCAACAAGAAAGTCCTTTGCTCTTTAAAAATTTAGCTGTTACCCATAAACTAGGATTCTCAGATGTTATCATGCCAGGTAAGCCTTATATCTCATGTGCCAATACATTTTTTATCAGTTCTGTAAAATTTTATGTTATGTGCTTAAAATTATCTTTACAACACAATCTTTCCCCCCCCCCTTTTTTTTTTAAATACTTTATTGAAACATCTATAATTAATTAGAAAAACAATAATTAATTAAACTAAAGAAAACCCATAATATTTAACATGGTCAAATATGACTGAACCATGCAGAATTACATTTCAACTGATAGCAAATTTTCCCTCGGAACAAGCTCTCTGAAGCACACCATCTGGTGAAGAGGAATAGAATTATATAGTGATTGCAGCAGTTTGATTTTGCAACACCTCATATTATGTATTTCTTATATTCTTTACAAGCAGGCATTATATTTGAAGGAATATAAATATAGTGTATTTAAGGAATTTGCTAGTCACTATATTTAAAGGAATTTTCAAAAAACATTAATCACTATATATTTTTCTTTTGTAACTACATTGCATGACTTAGAGCACTTTGTTTTAGTTTAGTGAGCAGAGGAATTTTTTCCTCATTTGTTTTTATTTCATTTTTCTTAACTAGAATTTAATACTATGTTTTGGCTACTTTTGTTTAAAATTTCCTGACTTTTAGGAACTTTGTGAAGGATTCTAAAATTTAATAATTTATCCATAAATATATGGAGGAAAATATCTAGTAAGGAATAATTCATGAAGGGAATAAAGAGTATTATAGCATGTATCTGAAAAAAATAAAATAAACAATAAATGTCACTGTTTTTACTGTTATCTGAAGTTCAATGTGATTTTCAATAATTGCTTTTGTTTACCAAATATATGTGTATTTGTAAATAAAAATTATAAACTTATTTAAAATAAATAAATCCATTTTTCCTTTATTTTGTAATTATTATATCATGCAAAAATCTACTTATGTTATTATTTTAAGGGTTTACTTAGAATCTACTGCATTTTATTTATTTATCTGTTTACTTAACAGTGATAGTAGATATGACTTTTTCAAATGTGTGAAAGGCATGCTATTATAATATATATTATTATATATTTGGGGTTTGTGTATTGTCTGTGAATAAATAATAGGTCTTGTAGAGGCTTAAAAATTTAACAGATTATTCCAAAAGATTTAAAAGTCTGTCAACCAAGTATCAGCTTCAGATACACCAGTAAACACTGTTTAAATAGTAGTTGACAGCATAAATTGTATCATAAGCTTAATGCATAGCATAAGCTGTATTCAGTAACAGAAGCCGAGTCAGCGAGCTCTTAACACTTTCAAGTGTTTGGCTTCAACTGAATTTGAATCAGCTGAAATGCATTCATATTTATAATCTCCCATGTTTTGAGAACTTTCTCGTTATTTTGCATAATATTTAGTTTAGAACTTTGTTAATAAATATATTGATAATAAAGATTTTTTTACTCATTGAAATAGTCATCTAGGCACAATAGTTATGCTAAATTTACCACCAAGGCCATTTCTGCCTTGGTGATGCTTTTAAATGGCTTTTTAATAAAATATTTTGGATTCAATATTGACAGTTTGAAAATAAATCATAAATTGCCCCTGTAGAAGTGTGTTTTGTTACAAAAGACTTCATAATGCAAAAGTAGGTAAAATGAACAAATTTTAAGAGAATAAATGCTGTAGATTGTTAAATTCTCCTTTCTTGTGGTGAACCTTTTTCATATTAAGTAACCCTGGATATCTGAAACCCATCTAAATTGTCAATCATAAAATTAATAACCATTAGAAAAATGTAGGAGGAGTTTAAACCCTCTGATGGTTAGCACTGAAATTAGGACTTTAAAATGGGATGCATTGTAAAAATAGTCTTTTTGCAATAGCTGTTGCCTAATTAAATTACGTCTATTTCCACTTCGGTCTGGTCATCTCTAACCCAGTCGACACACATTGTAACTCTCAATGTGCTTTTAAAAAGGATCTGCCTTGTTGTATAAAATGTATACTTGGATATCATCAGGCCTCGCAGCGTTCCTAAAATTTTAGGAATCATTTTGCTACATTGTCACCACTATTTTAAATGAACACTTATTTACCTAATACTTTAACATTAAAACCTTGAAGAAAAAAGTTTTTAACAATGGTGGTGGCAGTATAATAAAACGCGAGTAAATTTTTAGGAACACTGCGAGGCCTGTATCATGAGCAATAAAATATGAATTATAAGTTATATCTGAAACTACAGGATACACTACCCTCCATTACGTATGTATAATTCATCATTTATTGTACTAATAACTTATTTATTGTAATAATTTTGGCTTTTGTGTTTAATATTTAGTCACATGCAATTAGTTGATAAATTTTAAAAATTGGAAAATATGTTTTAGAAAACACTTGATGCTTTATATTCTTTTTTTTTTTTTTTTTTTTTCTTTCTGAGGTTTATTTGTTAAATTATTTATGATAAAATTTTAGAAAATGGCACTATCATTTCTGCTTTATTTATTTTTTTTACTTGAGATAATCTAAAATTTAAAAAATCTTATGGCTTTTAGGTGATGTTAGAAATGACTTATATTTAACCCTTGAAAAGGGTGATTTTGAAAAAGGTGGCAAATCTACTGGAAAAAACATAGAAGCTACTGTTTATCTAGTTAATTCTGAAGGTCTCATTTTGGAGGTAAGTAATTATGAAACATTATACAAAATAATGTAACACATATAACTCAAACATGTTTGTTTGACTTATGCATTTTAGATCTTTGATGATCTGACAAGGCTTAATTTCTACATAAATTTACTTGATGACCAATATATTATTTCACAACAGGGAGTAAAAATCTGTGTTTTGAAGTTTTATGTATATTTTTTCCCCTTTATTATTTTTAACTAGTACTATTTCTTTCTGCTTTAAATTTTTTTAATTTCCATATTCTTCTGTTGTTTTCTTGTGAATGCATAGTTTAATGATTTTTTAAATTTTATTTTAAGAAGCATATTCTGCCTTACTTTCTTACTTTGAAACTTTACTTTCTTACTGCCTTACTTTCTTACTTTCTAATTTGAATGTCCCCCCCCCCCCCCCCACGAAAAAAAAAAGTCTTACTCATTACAAAAACTTTTTAAAACAAAGCTTATTCATAATTAAGTTAAATACTTTAGTTTTGCTTTGTTATTCCATGGCAGAAGGCCTTTTTGCAGGAGGATTCTCCGCAAAAAAGCTTTCTGCCATGGAATAACGAAGCAAAACTGAGGTATTTAACTTTATTAATTATGAGTCTTATTCATTTTGTAGTACTGTTGATTTCTTTTTTTTTTTTTTTTTTTTTTTTTTTAAGTAACAATCTATTTTTTTTTTTTAGCCTTCCACGTGTGGGTTGATTTTGATACAATCCAATTCTGAAATATGGGGTTTTATTTTTATTTTCCCTATCTACAAAGATTACTATTCATGTCTTTATAATAAATTTTAATATAATGCAAGAATTAATTTTTTCTTCTCTTAATTTTTAAAATACTATTTTTTTTTTCCCGTATTATTTTCTTTATCTACATATATTGCTATTCATGTCTTTATAAAAATTTTCAATATTATGCAGGAATTTTATTTTATTATTTTTAAAATACTAAAATATGGATTATGTGATTTCAATGTGCATACAATAAAAATATAAAATACACTGGATAATTTTGATTTAGATTGATATACATGTTAACTCATTTGTTTTTATCCTAAATAAAGACATTTTCAATTATAAAAAAAAGAAAAAAAAAAAAAAGAAAATTTTGAAAATATTAAAATACGGCTCACTCAGTGCATGCATAGAATAAAAATATAAAATGCACAGGATATTTTTGATTTAGGTTGATGTACATGCTAACTCATTTGTTTTTAACCTATATAAAGAAATTGGCAGTAAAAAATAATAAAATAATAAAATTGTTAAAAAAGAATTTTTTTTGTGTCATTTCTTGTTCAGGATGAAAAAAAAAAAAAAAAATGACTATGTGATAGACGTGTAGCACCATCTAGTTTCAAAATGAAACATGAAAGAATGACTATTAAAATCTTTTTAGTATACACAGAAAAACAGCAGGATCTGTGCTGAAAATAAGCAAAATAAACTTAGGCATGCACATGCTATTTTTATGTGACCTGTATTAGGTGACAGCTTTCAAATTTCGTAGAAATCGCAGGAGTTGTATGTGGAGGGCTAATGTATTGTTGTTGTTATCAATATTTTATTAATATTTATACTTGCCTGTGTAATCTATATAGTTTTTCATCAAAGTATCTGTTTTACAGAAATGTATTAGTCCAGGCTCTGGATATGAAAATATGTCTGAATATCATTCTGTGGTTTTATACCATAATAATACTCCAAGATGGATGGAAATGATTAAGGTATTAATATGTTGTTGAGAATTATATTTTAAAATTGCATTATTTATTCTATATTTATAGGTTTTATTTATTTAAATATGTTAAAAAATTATTCTTGCTTTATTAAATCTATAAACTTGTTGTCTTGTAATATTATCTAATTTATTCTAGCTTTTTAGATTTTGTATTCTCTTTATTCAAAACAATTATACAAACAATTGTTTAATTAATTTTGAAAATTAGTTAGATTTTTATATTATCCCCAAAAAGCGTTACACTTTCGCAAGGGTGCAGCATAAGTCCTTAATCAGCATTCCTGCGAATTATCCTGCAAAATTAATTAATAAATACGTAATAAGGACATCTAAAAGGGAGTTAATATAGCAAGTGTAAAGAAATTTGTAGAGCTGATTTTTGCAATACAAATTTCTTGAGGTATAATATTGACCGTATCTAATCAGAATACCTATCAGTTTCCTCTATAACCAAATGATACATGTGAAAAGACACCAGAGGGGTATCAATGTGTGCCAAATACTCCAAGAAAGACATTTCAGTTGATTAAAAATTTCTGTCGTCTTAATTAACAAAGTCATTAATTAAAAACTTTGGGTTAATAAAGATACTCTTATTTGCCGACATGTGAATAGTTTCTCCAAATTGTTCTTTCATTCATAAGATTAGAAATTCCTATGATGCTACAATTACCAGGGAATATAAAATGGCATTGATGGTATTAAAAATAAATAAAAATAAAAATTCAGTGTTGCTATTAGTAACAAAGAAATTAGTCATCTGCAAATAAATAAAGCTTTAGCTTAGCTATTTTCAGTGAAAAAATAATTTAGGATTGCAATTTGTTGTCTGTATATATATATGAAAGGATTAAAAGAATTCAGATTCTAAAATTATTATTAGAAATTAATATTAAGTGATATCTTAATAGTATTATTTCAGAATAAATCTTAATTTTAAGAACAACTTTGTGAGAATTCTGTTTTAGAGCCCCAGTAAAGTTAGTTTTTCAGCAAAACACATCGTAGTGCGGGAATTGGAGTTAGAATAGGTTTCGTAATCAAAATTATGCAATAGTCGAAATAAGCGGCAAAGCATTGCAAAATACTAAATCCTAGATGTCCGGGTCAACCAATGAGAAAATGTGGGCGAGATTTCAGCTTACTTAATTATCCAATAAGAATTCATATTAGGAGTTTGGCCTCATCCCAAAATATCCATATTTAAGCGGGAGCACATGAAAATCGGCACCTTTTCCATAGAAGCTTTTGCTTAATTATTCCACCTCAATAAAAAGTTAATTTAACGGCCCCAGGAGGGGAATTGGTAGCGGTTCCGCCGTTAACGGGACGGTTTCGGCCCGACTCGTCTACGGATGTGCATGTCGGCATGCTCAGACTGATTGACTGTTAATAACATGTAGAATGCCTAAGTGTCTTCAATAAAACGACTGCATAAACTATTTTGGAATATTTATTGAGTGAACTATCTTAATATGCAGTGACAGTAACTCATCTTCTAAAGAAACAATACATTACATATATATATATTTTCTACTTTTATAAAATTAATTTTTTTTACTGGCAATTTGTTGCAATTTGTTATATTTGTTATATGTTCTTTCTTTTGTAAATAATAAAATAATGTTATGTCAGTATAATTGATTGCATTTCTTTTTATCTTTAAAGTGTATTTATCTTTTCTATTTAAAAACATATTATAAAATACTTTGGATATATTTTGGCATAAAAAATATTTTAGAGTCAAATTCAAACTCATTTATGAATGACAGCATCTTCTAATTTCACATTGATAATTTTTTAACATTACAGAATTAGTAATTTCTATAATATATTTCATATTTCTAATTATGACAAAAAAAAAAAAAAAAAAAAAAAAATCATCATCTAAAACTTTTATAGAGAATTGAGTACCCTTCATTATTTTAAGCTGTAGGTAGGGGAAAAATAAAAACTGAAGCAATCAGAAATTTTATCTGGAAAGGAAAATTGTTTTATTATTATTATTTTAATAATAATAAAACATTTTTTCTTTTCAGATATTTTCGAAAATATCTGATTTCAGATATTACGGGGGAAATTATTACTTAGCTGTACATTAGAAATATATATAGATAGTATTATAAATAACCTTAAATTAACTAAAAAATTCAATAATAAAAAGTATAGGCATTAGAAAAAATACATACTAATTTTTTTTTTTTTTTTTTAACAAACAATTATACCAAAAAATGCCAAAAATGAAAAAGTTGCCAAGGGAGTCATATTCTAAAGCTGTAATGCAAAATGGTCTAAATATTACAAATTTTTTTTTTGATTCTGAAAAAAATTACTGATTTTTAACATAATTCATTATTATTTTTTTTTAATGTAGTATTAAATATTATTTATTTCAATTTGACATTGAATATGGGGATTTTTATAATATTTTTCTGCATTTGTCTTGTGTTATGCACTATTAATATTCTTATCCAGTGAAAGGCAAAACAGCGAATAGGCAGGTAGAGCCTTATATATATAGACTACGCCACCAGTAGGACTTCCCATTATAGTGAATGTCTTCAACATGAGGGTGTAATCTGAAACCTTCATCCTTTGCGGTCAGCACCGTATGTCACATGACATGGAGTTGAGGGTGATTCTTCCATAAGAAAGCACTTATTTTTGTAAGAATTCAAACAAAAAATTCTCCCCTTCAGAATGGTTTCTCACAAAATATTTTTTTTTAATAATTACTCTGACATTTTAGCTTTCCAACGATGCGTAAATCTAAAGGCTTAAATAAAAAGTATGTGTACAATACAGAAATTAAAAAACTCTAAACTACTTTCTTTTCTATGGAAAAATCACATAATATTCATTCTCGTCTCTCTCTCCTGTCTACATCATGTGATAATTTCGCTGGGGAAGCTACTTCATGTCGCAGACAGATAATGAGGAGGGATGCATGGTCTATTATATAAGGTCTATGAGTAGAGCCCTGCAGGGGTTAATCAGTGAAACGAGTCGGGGGAGGGGGGGGAGGCAGAGCCTGCCTCTGGTGTTGGTGTGCAGAGTGAACAGGGGGCAGATGCTAGTTGTTTAAAAAACAGATAAATGCTCGATATTGCAAACTTACCATTTACAGTTCTTTTACTGGAATGTAATGTAATTTTTGCTTGTTTTCCAAGTTTGAATGTTGTAAATAGTAATTACAGTCGAACCTCATTAACGTGAATCTCAAGGGGGATAAAAAAAAATTTTCATGTTATCAGTAGTTCTTGCTATCAGTAACTAATCTTCATATAACTAAACTATTCTTCATTTTGATGGGGCTTATGGAAACAGTTCATGTTTAAGTAATTCATGTTAGCTGTGTTCATGTTAATGAGGTTCGACTGTATAAGGATTATAATCATGTGCACAGTTATATTTTTAATCTCAAGTTGAAATAAATATTAATTTAGTACACTGAAAAAACTATGCAGCGAATAATTACAATTGTGCTCTTTTCAAAGGCAGTCAGACGGCTAAACGACAAGCATTTTTATTCAAACACCCTATTATGATTTTTCCTTTTGCTTATTTTAATGACTTTTCTCATTTATATTTATTTAAACAATCATTAATTACTAAATATTTGGATAGTTGAGTAGACTTTTTTCTTTTTGTGCATATTTTTTTAAGCAAGTTGTGTGTAAATATTAATAATTAAATTATAAATTTGTTTTTCTGTTTTTCAACTATACTGTTTAAAAGAGTTGTCTTGAAATTTTTTGGATATTTTTATTTACTTTTTATCACTCTCCTATTTATGTAGTATATTTTCTTCCTGCATATGAATTACCTGCTCTTTACACATTCAGTCCTATTATTGATGTTGTATCAGATTAATTGTTAATATTTCATGCATATTTTCAAGATTATTAAGGAAATCATGTGATGTTAAATGATGTTTATATAGTTTACTGAAATCTGAAAACTTATTTTCAGTTGGCTGTACCCATTGAAAAGTTTGATGGTGCTCATGTTCGAATTGAATATCGTCACTGCTCAAGTAAACATTCTTTGTTATAGAGATATTTAAGTATATAAATTTTCTAGTTTATTAAATTTCCAACAAGTAATATTATAAGCATAATTTATAAACTAAATTATTATTCACCAAATTAAATATTTTCAGCTCGTGATAAGGAGAAAAAGCTTTTAGGATTTTCATTTATACAATTAATGGATGATAAAGGAACAATATTAAAGAATGGTTCACATGAACTTTATGTATATAAAGTAAGTTGCTCATTCATATTTTTTCATCATTTTAATGTTTCAATGTACATTTTTATTTCTTCACTATATATCATCACGTTAATTTTTAAATTAATGTGCCCCACACACTATTTTTGTCAGATTATACAAATCTGTTCTTTCATCTTTCTTTCTTAAAAAATAATTAACAGTAATCCATTGTTATTATTATTATTATTATTTTCTTTTTAAATTGATACTTAGACATTCTGTTTAGTTTTTCAACTGATTTAGTTAAAAAAAAAAGTGTTTGATCAGTTTAATATTTAAAAAGGAGTGGATTTAATCTACTTTTATTTTATATGTATAATAGAAAGATTTCAAATCTGCTTCTATAAAATTGAATTTATATAATTTGTGTATGTTTTTTAAATTTGCTTTACTGTTTTTGTCAGTGTGAAGATAGACCCAAACTTCAGGATCCACGAGTTTACCTCAGTCTTCCATGTGGTCCTAAGGAAGGAGGTAGCACTACACCAAACAGCACAGCAAATGCTCCAATTCCTCCTTCTCCACCTCCATTTCCTAATGCTGCATCAAGTCAGTTCTTTTCCCGTAGCTCTAGAGAGACAGTTCATATTCGAACTTTGCTCTGTTCTACAAAACTTACTCAAAATGGTAAATTAATGGTTTAAAAAAAGTTGCCTTTTTTTTTAGCGCCTTTATATATTTTAACCCTTTGACATTCTAACATTCACCATGTCTTTTCTTTTGAAAATTGCTAAACTAATTAAAAATTAACTGTTAGACATAATTGATTTATCTGAATTATAAAAAATGAATTTAAACAAATAGTGGTGAAATAACCCCGTATTTTAATACTAGGCTGCAAAAGTCACACGTATTTTCAGAATTAGCTTTGAAAAAGTGGAATTTAATAGATTGGTAATAAAATTTCACAAATTTCTGTAACTATTTGTGTTATTAAATGTAATTTTAACAATTAGGGACAAAATGGTTCTACATTTCATAAACAGGCAACAATATTATAGTACATTTCATAAAATAGCTTTGAAAGAAAAAGGGGTTGGGAATTTTATTGATTTTATCGAAATAATCATGAATTTTGGTAATTATTTGCGTTATTAAGCTTAAGTTTTATTTAAATTTTATTTTCAGTTTTAGCCCACTTTCTTTCATCCGATCAAGTTTAAATTTAGCATTCATGTATAATCCGATGACAGTACATGACCAAAGCAAAACAGACATAGGGAAGTTTGAGGGGAGGGAGGGGGTAGGCCTCAACCGCAGTTCAAAAATGTTAGTACATTTTAGAATAAAAAATGTTTTTGAAATTATTTTATTTATGAGACTTTATTTGAATCTTCATATTTAAAAATGCATCCATTAAAATTTTGTAAAATGTTTTGTTGAGTACTATTTTTTTCCCCTTTTAACTTGTTAATACTACTGAAAAAAAAAAAAAAATGATTTAGTAACTTGTAACTTTCTGTTCTGCATGTATGCTTATAACAAAAATTGGTTACCATTTTTTATAATTCTGGTAGTCAGTGGCTAATATTCATAATTGCTAGTCTAGAGTATTACTTTATTGGGTTGCTCGGAAAATTTGTGCCGATTTTGAAGGAAAATTGAAATGCAACACATTTAAATGTTCGTGGATAGTGAATTTTGATGTTTTTAATATTTTTACTAATTCACGTGTCATATAGTGAGGGTTATTTTCGATCAGTGCTTTAATTTGATCTTCATCTGGGATGGAGGCCCTACCCGTGCATTCTTGATCTTGAAGATTGACATCGCCAGCTTTAAACCTAGCAAACCACTTCCGCACAATTCTTTCAGCTACAACATTTTCGCCATGAACAATGCATAATTTGTTTGTTGCTTGTGGGGCATTTTTGCTTTTCCGGTAAAAAAAAAAGTATTAAATGTCTATAATGCACTTTGTTTGCTTGCATATTCAGAGGTGTATAAAACTGACAACAATTAATGTATCTAAACCAAATTTTTTTCTAAATAAGCCTGAAGTACCAACTTTTAGAATATGTATGCATGTCATTTGTTTTCAATCAATCTGTTATATTCAGACCTGTCCTTATGCCACCTCATCTCCATAAAAGGTTTATAATAAAAACCTCATCTCCAAAAAAGGTTTGTATGTAGTAGTGGGTATGTTGTAATGTAGAATTTATAATATTTGTGGTTTTTACACACCAGAATTTTTTCAAATTGCTCCTTGCTAGGGGTATATATACATTTAACTAATAATACTAATAAAAAAAAATTGGTTTATTTATTTATTTTACTCTTAATTTTTTATGACATCTTCAAAAAGAGCATATTTCTTCTATTGTATTTTGCAACTTTTATGAATCCAAGTTTGTTCTTGATAGGTGATCTTCTATCTCTTTTAAAATGGAAAGCTCATCCTGACAGAATCCAAGATACTCTTCATAAAGTTATGAAATTGAATGGAGAAGAAACTGTAAAAGTATGGTCATTTTATTTTTATATTTTTAACTTTTATATTGTTTTGATCTTCTTTTCATTTATGTAGAATCAAAGTGCCTGCACTGTATGTTTTTGTACAGTGTGAATTTATGTAGGAAAATATAGAAGAAAGTTTTGTGATGGCCACAACATTCTAGTTTACTTATGAACAATCATACGTTTAAAAGAAAGTGTAAAGTTCTAATTTGAAAACTCCAATATTTTATGAAAGTTGCATACAGTAATATAACTTTCAATGATTTTTCAATAATAAATTTCAAAAATTATATTTTCAAAATGAGTGAGAGGGGTATGAAATAAATTATTTTTATGTCAATTTTTTTTTTACAAGAGCTTTTTCTTTTTTTTTTCTTTTAGTTTTTACAAGATATATTAGATGCTTTATTTTCAATGTTTTCTACTGGTGATGGAAATTCAACTTCTCATTCCGGATTGGTATTCAAAGTGTTAGTAAGTAATTTTTTGAAATAACATTCTTTTAACAATTCTTTTAACAATTGTGTGTAAGTTTATTGTTAAAATAAAAAAGTGCTATTTTCTTTCTTCAAATCGGCTATTTTATTTGCAGTAGTCTTAAAAATCACTGAAATTACTTTAGCTTATAATCAGGGCTCAATTTCCATAAGGGCTGACAATCTGTAGTTTTCTTTCTAAAATAAATTCCCTCTATAATTGTCTGAAAAAGGAGGCTTTCAAATTTTCCTTAATTTATTTTATTTCATTTTTTATTCTGCATTTCTAAACCTTTTTAAGAGTTGCTGTTTTGAAAAGGTTTTATATGTATATATATATCTTATCTAATATGGAAATCTCAACCCTGTAAATGTTAAGCCTGTCTTTTTCCTTCATGCATAGTCGAAATAATAGGCTGGTGTAACTAAATTTTGAAATACATGTTGTTTTTTCTGAGAAAATAAGATTAAAATATATCTGTAGTGTACTGTACCAAATTCTCATATTTATACTGTGCGTAGTATTAATTTTATGAATCACTAAACAAGTATACTGGAAAACTGCTAATGCTAAAAGGGTTAATGTGATAAATATAATGCAAGTAAATAAGTAATATTTATAAATCATGTTCATCTCCACACATTATTTACCAGAGGCATTGGTAGTTAAAAAATATTTAAATGTACTATATTTAAAAAATCTTTATTGATTCTCATTAATTTTTATCTTATCAAATTTCAGCTATTTTATCTTTTTAGTTTTTTTTAAAGCTTTCAGAAAACTGTTTCAATTTTTCAGGCTGTGAAGTTCTGATGAAATATTTCTTTTTCCAAATTGTAGAGGGTAATTTTTGCTCATAGTATGTCACTCTCAAAGTGTTCACGTCTACCTTTTCTGCCTATTATTCTCCTATTTGCTGGATATTTTGACAAAAAAGGAGAAAAAATTGTTGTTTTATTGTTGTTGGCCTTGAGCTAAAACTTGTATGTATAGTTGATAAAGTTTATAAATACTTTTCTGTTTTAGTGTACTTGTGAGTTGTTTCAGACAGAATATATATATTCAACTCATTTTCTCTTTCTCCCAGTGATAATCATTTAAAATTTTTCTTGATATTTTCTTTTTATTTACCATTCATGCATTACCGGGTGCACCAAAAGTTCATGAACACTTTAAAAATTCATTAAAAAAGAACAAATGATGAGAAAAAAGTGCAACTTGCACGAATGACATCAGAAAGAGGGCGGATTTTAAGAACAAAAAAAATTTAGTTCAAAAAATGACCGTTAGATGGCGCTGATGTTGAATATGTTAAGCAAATTAATACAGATGAGTCATACATTAAAATATAATGAGCATATTTAAGCTGAAGTTGTTCAAAATGACCTCCACCACATTGTATGGAGTAGGTAAGGCGAGTCACAACACATGTGACAGCTGAGTACAGCATGTCTGGATGAATCCCAAGAGTCCATGTGCATTCAGGTGTTTTATTAACAACCTAATTTGCATAAATGAGCTTTATGTATGCACTGCAGCGCCATCTATCGGTCATTTTTCGAATTATTATTTTTTTTTCCTTAAAAAAATCCGCCCTCTTTCTGATGCAATTCGTGCAAACTGCACTTTTTTTTATCATCATTTGTTCTTTTTTAATGACTTTTTAAAGTTTTCACGAACTTTTGATGCACTTGGTATAAGATTTTTTTTTTTTTTTTAAACTTATAAATGAGATATTTTAAAGCTTTTTATAAATCTGTATCTGTATCTTTAAAAAAATATTTGCAAATTGGGGATAATTTTGACAAAAAAAAAAAAAAAAAAAATCTTAAGTGATAGATTGTAAATTATTTGAACATAACATGAATAATTTGTAGTATGTCATTTATTAGTTTAAGTTTTAAGTATTTAGCACTAATTTTTATATCATTTATTTTACAGGTTCATATATTAAGTTTATTAGAAGATAACAAATTTGAACACTTCAAGCCAGTGATGGATGCATACATTACAGGGCATTTTGCTGCTGCTCTGGTATATAAGTAAGTTATATTGAATAGAATAAATGAACACTGTCATACTGTTCACAATGAAGAAATGTTTAAGTATCACCTCTCACTGCTGGTTGTCTGGTCACTCAGTCACTGTTTGGACTTTTTAAAGCTGGCATTACATTTTCTCCTACTTTTTCTTCTCATTTGGATTTCCATGAAGCTTTTTAAATTTTTGAAAACTCAAAATTCATGTTAATTACATTTGTTCAGCATCGTTTTATGCTTGATACTTTCAAATTACTCATATGACTTTATTCTGCTTGTTGTGTTTTACTTCTCATAACTTTTCCTTTTTCCAGTGAACTTCTATTTATTTATATAAATATTAAACAAAATACCTTATTATTCGACTTCGTGCGTTGCAGAAGAGCTCTTTTCGGACGGGGGGCCCCTTCCGTCTTCAGTGTCGTCCGCACTTCGCGGCTGGCAGTCGTAGGTTTGATGTTTTTCCTTAAGTAGGTGCCGCCATATTTCTCCCATCTCTCATTTCTCCCATATGGCGGCACCTACTTAAGGAAAAACATCAAACCTACGACTGCCAGCCGCGAAGTGCGGACGACACTGAAGACGGAAGGGGCCCCCCGTCCGAAAAGAGCTCTTCTGCAATGCACGAAGTCGAATAATAAGGTATTTTGTTTAATATTTATATATGTTTAAATGACTTCGTTTAAATCATAAAGTATATAAATTCTATTTATTTATTTCTAAATTTTTGTTTGTTTTTCGTATTTCTTACCTTGTCAGTATTCATATCAAATTTTAGTTTTAGTAAATTAATCTTATCACTTGACTCAATTTTGTGCATTATCATTGCACTTGCGCTATTTGCTCATCTGATTTATCTCATAAAGAGCCCTGCTATTATTTTAACCCAAACCAATTGCTAGGAGAGTTTTTAATTTTTTGTGTTTATATAAAACGTGTTTTTTTATCTATTACTTTTCAGCATCAGTCCTCCCAGTGCATTTTTTATTGCTATATGTTCTAATTCGACTTTGAGCTGCTTATTCTGCAGAAAATGATTATAATTTATAGCTGCTCTATTTTTAGTAGTTTGATGTATTAAAGCCTGAGAAATCTGATTAATAGGTTATCATCATTATTTTATTTATTTATTCTTCTGTATCAAAAGTTCTAGTTTTCAACTGCTCAAATTGTCAATAAATAGCAGAAAAATTCGTCACTGTTGTAAATCTTGATAATATAATTTGAAACATATTTTAAATATTATATACTTAATATACTATAAAAGTATATTTATATTCAAAATGATAATTTATATTAAACTTATTATATTATCATATTCTCATAGTTGATGTTTAATTTATCTGATATTTATTTTACTTATTAATGTAAGGATTTATTATTATTATTATTATAGAGGCCTTATTAGCTGTGTGAAGCATTGTGCTGACTTAGTTAGAGATGCAGATAAACAAGATGCTATACAGAAATGTTTTCGTTCATTAGAATATATTTTTAAGTTCATCATACAATCAAGAATTTTATTTGCTAGGTAAATTATCTTTTGATTGTTTATTTGTGCTGCACATTTATTAGTGACATTATATTAAACCCATGTTTTAAAATTGGAATACCATGAACAAATCACATGAAACTAAAGCTTTTAGCAAATGCAAATTTGAGTATGCTATTCAAATGATTCAAATTAGCTGTGGAAATTTTCATTCTGAATCTTCAAAATAAACTCTACATCTTTTTTTTTTTAATTAATTATTTATTTATTTATTTATGTATTAATAAGTTTATTGGTCAATTAGATATTTATAATAATTTTTTACTTGTCTTATTTGTTCTAATAGTAAGCGAAGTAATTATACTCTAACATTGTTAAAAATATGAGTCTAAATTTCACTTTGTTGTCTGTATTATCCACATAAATTTCTTTGTTTTCCTTCTGTCTCTGTCTCTCTCTCTCTCTCTCTCTCTCTCTCTCTTTTTTTTTTTTTTTTTTTCATATAGATATTTAACTCATGATGCATTTTATCTTCATGATATTAATTATTTGTATGCCTTTTTCTAGGGCTACTGGGGATCAAAGTGAAGAAGCTTTTAAATCTGATTTATACTCTCTATTTCATTCTTTCAACAGAATGCTGTCAATTAATCATGATCTCATTATTTTACCCACCCAGGTATACATTTTGTCTTGATGATTATTAAATAGTGGAGAATAATATTAAACTGTGTGTATCAGGATTGTTTAAAAGAATTCTTTAATTGATATTATGAAGTTTTTTTTTTTTTTTTAACCTAAATCTAGCAAAAAAAAAAAAAAAAAAAAATGCAAACTTTGATGCTTTATTTGACCATCTTTGGCAAGGTTCTATAAAATTATACAATGTTTGTACATATATTTTTGGCCATAATATCATCAGTTTTTCACGGAAATATTCAATTGATGAAAGAACACTTTTATCATCCTTTAATGCTATTAATTACATGCTTTAGAATCTCAATATTACTGAGGTTAAGATTTAGGTCTCTTCAAAGGTTAAATAAAGTGTATTAATGAACAAATAATATTAATCATACTTACCAATTTTAGGTCAGTTTAACTCTTTAAAACAGTAAGATTTTTTTTTTTTTTTTTTTTTGTAATTTCTATGAAAGTATAGTTTCTTAATTAAAATATATTTATAAAAGTAATTTTTAAGGCTAAAATATCCTTAAAATAATAATGATTAGTATGATTTTGTTTGTTTATGCATTTCCCTTGATTTTTGTGCTTTCTGCATTTTGATATCTCTGATGTTGTCAACCTCATATATCAATTAAAATAAAATTTAATTTAAACACAGGAATAATAAACAATATCTTAAATACCTCAGGAATTAATAAACTAGCAGTAGGTTTTTCTGTAGCATTTAGTGCATTGTCATCAGTGCATGAGGAAATAATAAATTAGCAGCAGCTGTTTCGGTAGCATTTAGAGTACCATCATTAGATGCACTGATGATGGTATGCTAAATGCTACCAAATCAGCTGCTGCTAGTTTATTATTTCTTTTGTCATTCAAGAGACTCTTTATTGTTCATGTGTTTATTTATCTATCTGTGTTTCTTTATCTAGCACCAAGTCTCCTGTCAATAAAATTTAATTTACTTTAATTTTTCAGATTGCCCTTGTTTCCAGTTTTGGCCAAATATATATACAACTTCTTAATGTGTTACCTGTTCAAGAAGTTGCCAAAATTGTCAAACTCACCATTGATTGTTTACCCATAGATCCTCCTGTTTCTCTGGTACAAGCTAAATTGCAGTGTATTCATGATACTATTAAAAGTGAAATTTTTCACAACCCAGGTACTTAGTGTTTTGTAATTTGGTTTTATATTGTATTTTTGCTTTCTGAATATTTATTAAAACAGGAAAATGAATTCATAATTTTGAATAATTCAATTTTTTTAAACAACTTCTTAAGCTTTGAATCTTTCGTGTTCTACAGTATATTGCTTTGGTAAGGCATGGTAATTATGGGAAATGGTGTAGCATTTATAGTTCTTTTATTGGAAAACATAAAAAAATTACACATCAAGTAGGGCCTAATTATCTTAAGGAGCCGCTTTGCTTACCGTTGCTGGCCAATATTATTATATGGGAAATTTTGTTTACTTATAACTTGTTAACTAACACATATTTTTAAATTCTGTTTTCACATTCAAAAAATTCACAACTGTTAAATTGACGTTTTTTTTTTTTTTTTTTTTTTTTTTTTAAGGATTTTTTGTTGTTTTTAATATTTTATTTTGAAGCTGTAAAATACTAATCTGTAAAATTTTTCATTTTACAATTGTCATGTTAAAAATTAAAAAAATTCATTTAAAAAAAAACCTTCATTGATTTAACAGTTGTGAATTTTTTTTATGTGAAAATAGAAATTAAAAATATTATGTATTAGTTAATAAATTACGAGTAAACAAAATCTCCCATAGAACAACATTGGCTTGGGCTTCTGGCAAGGAAGCAAGCCTTTAAGTGCATTAAAATATTTAAAAGAAATTGAAATTGGTGTATATTTTAATTGTTGCTACAGCAGGATCTACTTGAAATTGCATGCTCACTATTTATAGTTTTTTTTCAAAAAGATGCACTTTCCCCCAAGGGAAAAGAGAAAAAAAATGTATTATTGTGTAAAAATAGAAACTTAGGTAGAAATACTCAAATACACCCTATTATAATTTTCACTTCTGTTTATTTTCTGAAATCTTTATTTTTCAAATTTGTTTAAGTGTCTAGCATCTAAATGTCCAAAAAGTCAAGTGAAATTATACCAGATTTTTTTGTGTTATTTTTGTTTTCTTTTTCTTTCTTTCTTTTATTAATTCAATTATCTAAATATCCCACCCTGGAAAGAAAAGTGGCACAACTCAAAACTGCAATTTTACAGAAAAATTTACTTAATAATAACATTAAAGTATTCACTATCCTACAATAAAGCCAACACAACTGCCTCCCAGGCGAATAAATTGTGAGATAGAGATGTGGCACTTTTTGTGAATGTTGAGGCACTCCATGCATATTTTTTAATTACATAAACTCAAAACTGCCATTTTTTGACTTGCCACTTTTTTTTTTTTTTTTTTTTTTTTGTGTGTGTGTGTGAGGTTGATATAAATAAAAACATAAATTACGTCTTATCAGTGATAGTAATTATATTAAATGAAAGGAATAGGCATGGGAATCCCATTATGTATAATGCAATTTATGCAAGTATTGTGTATTATAATATTGATATTAGTGTAAATATACTATTATTTCTGTTTTAGATTCAAGAATTGAATTAGTGGAAGTGTTTGCACGGCACATTAAGAAACATATGTTGCAACAACAAGAACTGAGTATGTGTGCCACTATTTTAGGTGATATGTTAACATATTTACATCATGAAAATAACAAGAACTTAGAAAAACCTCATCCTACCCCTCATTATATTAGCAGAGAAGTGGAAATTTTAGTTCTAGTCATTCTTGAAACATTAATATGCACTATCAAAGAACTTGATCGGACATCAACTGTTATGGTAATGATGTAATGCATGTCAAAATATTTATATATTTTGGTTGTTGTTAATTGATGTATTTTTATTCATAGAAACGTTTAATATTTAGTATTTTTGAACTTCTTTATATAGTCGAACCTTGTTAACGTGAACACTGTTAACATGAATTACTTTTAACATGAACTGTTTCCACAATCCCCGTCAAAATGAAGATTAGTTTATTTATATGAAGACTAGCAGGCTTTGCCCGCTTCGCTGGTCATTATATTGAAATGTATCCCTAAAACAGCATATCATTAATAATAATAAAATACCTTAAAAAAAAAAAAAACATTGGAATCCGTCAAAATCTAATTTTAAGTTGCCCAATGCCTTCGGCAGTCCCTTACCTGCTTCTTACTCCCCCTCCCTCGCGGTTACAGTTGAAAGTTTTACAAAATCTCATCAAAGTGCATATTTCGCACACCTAATTAACACCCACACACCAAAATTCGCCTTTCTTAGGTAATTTGGACGGATTTAAGCTTCAAAATGTGGTTTTTACCCCGCCCGCCCCAAGAGGAAGGGGGGGGGGGTAAATTTCCAAAATTACTTTATATTGCATGTTGCATACACATACATAACCGACACATCAAAAAATTGAGATTATGAAATTATTTAAAGCTGAGTGATGCTTTAAAACTTTTTTTTTTTTTTTAATCTCTCCCCCCGTTCTTAAAGGAGGGAATTTCGCAAAATCTCTTCATACTATGAGTTAGATACATATAATCGTCCCTTACATAAAAAATGTCCAACCTTAGATAATTTAGTGCAGCGTTACGCATGAATACATGTTTTTGCCCCCCATTCTCTAAAAAGCGGTAGGGTGGAATTTCATAAAATCCCTTTGTAGTGTGTGTTCAGTTCGATTTCCTCGTGTGTTGAGTACCCTTCTTCCAAAATCTTTTCCCTTCTCTCCCCCCTTAAAAATCCAAAATTCCAAAATCGCAGAAAATAATTTTTTTGTACTGAAGTCTGGTCTTTCCATCTGCAATTTCTTCACCATTAAGTAATTTGGAGCCGAGTTAAGCCTTCTGCCCCCCAAGGAGAGAGAGGGGGGGGGGTATTTTGCAAAATGCCGTCTTAGTTGGGGGCCAGGCTCCGAAATCCAACCTGGTCACTAAAATTTGTGACCCTCTTTCCCACAGAATCGTCATGGCAGTGTTGAGTCAGTGAATCATTGAGTTTACTCTTTTATATGTACAGATTTGTTTAGATTTTTTATGGACTACTTGGCTTAAGGTTGTTGTCACAAAAATGGAGTCCTTGGCGAAAAATTTCCTATCTACTTCAGTATTAAAATTAAAAATATACCCAGGATTATCAACTAATAAAGCTCTTTAATACAGATCTGAATTAGCTTTCATTTTCTTATTATTTAATTTTGATAATGACGTTATGTTGTCATGTGCCTAAGCAAATTTAATATGTATTATTTTTATTATTATTATTCGCGTGAAATATTCTTTGGCAACAATTAAAAATTAAAATAAATTATTTTAAAGTTTTATTATAGAAGAAATATTTATATTATACAGAAGATTAATTAAAAATTTACATTTTTTCCGGTATAAATAGTAGCCTATGTCTTATTCCAGACTATTACCTATCTCTATACAAAATTTCATCCAGATCCGTTTAGCCATTGTGGTGTGATTCAGTAACAAACATCCATCCAAACTTTCGCATTTATAATATTAGTATAGATTATAGTTATTATGTGCATGTGTTAGATTGAGTTATTTTGCTATCAAATTGACAAAATTTTAATTTTAAATTTCAAAACTCTGTCGTTCTTGGCGCTTATTGTATTTGGTGATCAAAAACGTAATACGAAAATATGTATGCCAGATGTATATTTTCGTAATATGCATTGTACGAAATATTGTTTCATATTATTCATTACTCTCTTAATATAAGTTGTTAAAATAACCATGATTTTTGAAAGGAATTAAATTATGTTCGCCAAATAATTCGTCGATATTTTTTTTACTGCTAAGGATGACCGATATCAAATCTATTCCGCTGCAACATATTAGTATCTTATATCAGATACTTTATTTAGACATTTGAAAACAAATTTTACTTCAAATTATGAGAGAATATTTATCATTTTCCTTTTAATTAGTATATTAGTTGGATATTTATTGTGTAAATATCATCTTTTGAAATGAAATGTTTGTGTTTTCAATCGAATATGGAAATTTGCCATTTTTTTTTTTTTTTTTCCTAGAGTTTTGAAATTAAAAATTTAAATTTTGTCAATTTTACAACAAAAATAACTTAATCTAACACATGGACATAATAATTAATACATACCTATACCTAAATATGGGGATTAAAATCGTGAAATAATTTTCTTCGATTTTTAATAATATTTTACAAAAAAATCCAATGGACGTTTAACATAGGAAATATTTTTCTTGCATCCATGAACGGCCAGTGACGGCATCACTTCGCTTGCGTATTAGCACTTTATCAATGTGTAAAAGAAATTTTTAATTAAAAATGACGTCAGTTTTTGTGAGATGCATGAATTTTTTTTTATAATTTTTTATCGTTCACGTTTAGATAAATGTATTTATTTTCCTGTTGAAAAAAATAAATAAATTCGTTTTTTTTTTTTTTTTTTTTTTTTGGCAACAATTAAATTATGGATAAATTTAAATGGCTAATTTTTTGCTATTATTAGCTTACAAAATTGCTATTTTATGCATAAAAATCGCAAAAAAAAAAAATTTTTTTTCGGAATAAAAGGTAGCCAACTTTTTAAGTTAGGGTATAAGCTATCTCCATAACAAATTTTATCGAAATCCATCGAGCAGTTTTAGCGTGAAACTCAGTCAAATAAACGGACATTCACATTTATAATATATATAAGATTAGTTACTAACAGCATGAACTACTGATAACATGAAAAATTTTTTTATCCCTCTTAAGATTCACGGTAATGAGGTTCGACTGTATTAATATTTATATAATTCTATATTGAATTTTCATCATTATTATTGCAACATAGATAATCTATGAATTGCAGACACTGCAATAAAAAGTAATGTCTTCATTTTATCATTTGACATCTTATCTATTAATTATCTGCAGTAAAGTAACACATCAGCCTTTCAGGATCGAACTTACAACCATCGCGTTATCAACATGACACTCTATTCAACTGAGCTAACAAGAGACGAAAAAAGGTGCTAACATTTACGTTAAAGTGGGGGCGTTTTGTTTTTTAGTGTGACACGAAGGCACATTGACAAAATCCAATTTCAATAAATAGCTTCTAAAAAATATTTGTTCATGTATTTTAACTTAAAACTTTTTATTTTGTGTTTTTTTAACATCTAAAGTATTTTATTGTTTAATATCTAAAAAAAAAAGCTTCTTAAAAATACTCTTCAAAAATTCTTAGGATACTGTGTAATCAATGAAAAATTTTCTTTTATCAATTGACACCTTTTCTACTAATTATCTGTAAAAATTAACACACTGGACCATCAGGTATCGAACTCTCGACCCCCGCGTGATTAACGTGATGCTCTAACCAACTAAGCCAATGAGCGACAAATGGAACAGTTATATTTACTTTAAAATGGAGACGCCTTGTTTATTAGCGTGACGCAAAGACACAGTGACAAAGTCAATTTCATATAAAAAGCTTCTAATAAAAGTATTTTACTTAGCTTTTTTGGTCTCTTATGAGAATAATTTTGTTTTTACATTAACTATACATTTTGAACACTACTAATTTTAAGCCCCTTCTCTTATTAAAAACATGCTTATTATTAATATATGGATTTGTATTCCAAACATGAGCAGCATTGATTTATGTATTAAAATAGCTGTGCACAGCCTGTGGGCCATGAAATATCAATGTTTTGCCCTCCAAAATGTTTTATAAATGTTATTAACTTTTTTTTTTTTTCATCGTTATTGTTCATTTACTATATTTATCTATATATAATTTTATTAAAAAAAAAAAATTAGTGATTACTTTTTGTATTGCAAAATGGTGAATTTAATAACTCTGCAGATGTAAATGGACATCAACTTTAGTAATGATCCTCTGTACCCCATTCAACTGTATTGAATAGCCCTTCATACTCTAATTGGCTCTATGAGTGGCTCCAGTGGCTCACCCACGGAGGGGGCTTAGGGGGCTCAAGCCCCCTCCAGAACCAGCTGACATGGTAAAAAATTTTAGATATGCATGAAAAAAATATTATTCACACAAAGATATTGTAAGCAAAAATAAAGTTTATAAATTAAACATTAAATATTACAGATTTTTGAAATCCTTACATTCAAACACAAAAACAATGAACTAGTTTTGTTTTTTTAGTTGAAAGATACTCTAGACATTCCATTGCAGTTTTTAGAAATGAGCTTCTAAGGTCCTAAAGCATATACTGTTATCATGAAATCGAGGGAGTATCTAAAAAGTCAGGCAGAAGAAGCAATCTGATGTGGAAGTAAGCATGCATGTATTTGTCAGAAAATTGGGATACCAGGCTCATACAATTTTATATTTTAATTCATGAGTATTTATAGCATCTTTGTGAAAGTTTGTTTTGTCCTTGGGCAAAATTAACACATTCGCATTGGTAAATGAAAATCTCGTTTGATATAAAATAAAAATTAGCCCTGCTCTTAGTCGTTCCTCTAAAACAATATTTTAAATTAAAAATGAAATTTGCATATTCGTTAAATACTTTATATGCCACTAAAACATATACATGCTAGTGAAATTTCGCATCAATTGCTGAAGATAAAATTTAATTGATTTAATCATAAATACGGAGAATTATTTCTCTAAAAATATAACGATTTAGAGGAGTGCCAAAAGGCGTAGTTTACTGTTCAAAATAGGAAAATACCCCGATAACAATATGTTAAGATATTTTACAGATGCTTCTGAGGGTGGGGTCACTTTTTTTTTTTTTTTAATCACGATATGTAGAACATACAGTAGGGTACATGGACAGTTTTCATTTTTGCCTCTGATGTCACTGAGATCTAAGCTCCATTTTTAAATAATGCAATTTTTTTCTGTTATAAAATTTCAAATTTCATAATAAATATATCTATATTATACTGGAATACAATATCTTTTAATGAACTCAGAAAGGCAACGCTTGAAATATTTGCTAACAGAATAAATTCAAATTCTAAGTAATATATTATATATTAGAATTAATGTTTTAGGATATTATGAGGTTCTGCCTCCTGCTTGCTGTGTTCACTAACACCCACATACACTACGAGTCTGACTTGTTTCTGTTAACTGAACCGAACCTAGAAGAAGCATCGGCTCCATACTCCAGATAATTAAATAAAAATAACCATCTAAAAATTTACACTAAAATTCTGTTATAATTCCTACATATCACAACTGTAGCTTTTATTTGGCTATAATTATTATAATTTCTTAATTACAGTCAACAGCAAAAGTATCCGAGCACTAGCAATAATCCCTGTCTAAAAAAAGTACACTCAATACTGCTTTGTTAAAAAACTCCTTGTCAAGTCATGATTTTAGTCAGTCTAAGAACATGATTCGACAAGGATTTATTTAACAAAACAGTATTAAGTGTACATTTTTGATATTGGAATTATTGGCTAGTGCTCGGATACTTTTGCTGCCGACTGTAGCTGTACTTACGTGTTACTGCATATGCATGTAAAACATTGCAAAAGAGTATCAAACTTGATCAAATTTTATTTTAATGGAAATATGGGGGGAGGGCATTTCATTTTGGGCGAATTTTATGTTCACTAGCTGGTCATATTGTACACAACATTTTTTTTTTTTTTTTAATCATAAATGAACCTACAACTGTATGTTTTCAAGCTCAGTACCAACCCCAACTGATCAAACTACTGTAAATTAGCATGTTATATACTGATATAAATACTTAAATTCAATTTCATTCATTCATTCATTTATTTCAAAAGAAATATTTAAATCAGATTCTTTACTATATACAGTTGGCAGCAAAAGTATCCGAGCACTAGCCAATAATTCCGATATTAAAAAAGTACACTTAAAACTGTTTTGCTGAATAAATCCTTGTTGAATCATGTTCTTTGACTAAAAACATCACTTGGCAAGGATTTATTTAACAAAGCAGTATTAAGTGTACTTTTTTTAGACAGAGATTATTGCTAGTGCTCGGATGCTTTTGCTGCCGACTGTATATGTGCTGCCCATAAACATACTATACAGGACTCAATTATTCTTCAGCCCCCTCCAGACAGAAATTCTGGGTGCGCCACTGAGTGGCTCTCTCCTTTACAAGGTTGTGCACCTCTATTTTAAGAATATTTAAAACTGGTGTAACTAGACTTTTTATTTCCTTAGGGACCACTTGTAGCTTGTTTAGTTGCACTGTTAAGACTGATGGAAGATCAACATTATAATAGACTGTGGGAAAAATTTGGAAATGTTAGACAACGACGTGACAGAAGGCAGCTTAGAGAGTTCCTGCTTAGTGTCTTTGTAGTATTTTTAGATTTTGTGAAACAAGATGTTTTCCCATGTGACTGGGTTATAATGAAAATGCTCACTAATCAGTAATTTTCTTTTCTATCTTTTTTCTTTTTACTATAATTCATTTTATCTGTATTTATAAAAAATATGTATATAATTTGTACTAATTATCAATGATGTTTGAATGTCATTTATGTACTTAAACATTTGAGGAAATCTGTACACCAAAGAGTTTCTCTTGAAGATAGTGTATATAAATGTCGCACAGCAAAGAAGAGAGAAGACTGTCCATGGCTAAGCCCATATTTTGATAATAAACACCATTAAAAATGAAGACAGTTTGCCTGATACATAAATGACCTAAATTTAAAAGCTCCTCAATTTCAATAATGGAATAATGGAATTAACATAATTTCCTTCTAAGCAAACTAGGGAACTTTAAATAGGAATATTAGTAAAAGGAGATTTAAAGTCCAA
This sequence comes from Salticus scenicus, assembly GCA_963930645.1. Lineage (NCBI taxonomy): Eukaryota > Metazoa > Arthropoda > Arachnida > Araneae > Salticidae > Salticus > Salticus scenicus. The sequence continues at coordinate 87,353,631 of OZ005648.1, forward strand.
AGAAATCATAGTATAGTTAGAGGAGGAAATGCATGGGAGTTTGCTGATAAAGTCATAAGAGTTTTTTACAGTGTAAAAGTTAACACTAGTTAAATGAGAAACTCCAGTGCATTTTTATTATTTTTAGTTTTTGTTTGATAATATATATATATATATATATATATATAATAAAGATGATCTATTAAGCATAGTAGAAGCCAAGCAACAGATACAAGATCACTGAAACACCAATGACCAATAACATTAAAAAAAAAAAAAAAAAATCATCAGTGGATGAAATACACTAATGTAAAGAAACCAGATCTATTAATTAACAGCTTACAAAACAAACGAATCAATAAAGTAATACAACAAATCTTAACTTAAAACCATAAACTTATCAAAATTAATGAAAAAACAACCCAAGAAACACAAGATAGGAAGGAAGGAGGCAGGCGGCAAGACTTGTGACTTGCCTGTGGGGTTACACTAGTTTTACGCCGGCAACACTCCCCCAGCCTGCCACAACCAGAACAGGAACCATATGGATTTAAAAAAGCAAAATTTCAAAGCAGATGAACACCAATGAAACCACGTAGCAACAATGAAATTCACCGATTGATCACATTGTGTTTAACAGTATAATTAGAATATTAAATATAGTTGACAACTCAAAAAGGAAGAATCTGAAATTTTATTGGAAAAAGAAAGTTTGCATAGTAATACAAAGTAAATGCAACAAGCCTTCTACTTTTTTTTTTTTTTTTAAATTTAATTTCACAATCCCACCCAACCATCCAGCCTTACAACACCACCCCACCTCCGTAATCAAACATCTGCCCACCCAACCGCCACCTTTTTTATTGTCTTTTATTATTTTATAATTTTTTTGTTGATATACACGAAAGTGTACGCAGTTTTTTTTTTTTTTTTTTTTTTTTTTTTTTTGTACTGACAGAGACATGGTTAAGGATATAAAATAGAAAATACAAAGTTTTTAGGAAAACCCATTTTAGCAGTGGCTGTGATCAGTTTATTAATATTCTTGTTTTTTAAACTTTGCAGAGCATAAATTATTAATTCGAAATAAATGGTTAATGATGATGTTTCTAAATACCGAAAGATGCAGACATGAATTAAAATGTATAAATAAGTTTACATTAAAACTAAAATCTTGCTGTTTGTCATAGATATCTGTGTAAAGTTTATTACCATCGATGATTATTTTGAGATCTAAAAAGTTAATTGATTGATTAGTTAGAGTATTTTGAGTTAGCTTTAAATTAGGTGGATAATTGAAGGAAAAGCCATTTTGTGAGTTCTTGTTGAGATAAAATACAATAATATCATCGATGTAACGATAAAATCGAACATCATCATTGCAAATTTGCTTTTCATAATAATAAAGATAAAGATCTGCCAAAATACTGGAGCTACAACCATATATATAGCTTTAAGATTAAAGTTCGTAAAATTTTAAATTCATTAATATTTATTATTCACTTAAATTTTATTTTTTGTGTTCATGATCATTATCAACATTTTATCAATGCTGAAAACATTTTACTTGCTTTCGGGTATATGAGAATAGCAATAGTGATTACATGAATAAAATAAATTTTGCACTAAACCCTATTGTTAAAAATCACCATAGTTTTTTTTTTTTTTTTTCAAAATTTTTGTTATAAAATTATATTCTGAATTTAAAAAATATATATTTAAGTATTTAGAATTAAACACACTGCTAATTGTAATCAAGAACATTCTCCATTAAATTTTATAAAATTATTTATAGTTGTACAAACATATTTGTGTCTTTTTTTCAACATCAAACTGGTAAACATACCAAATAATATATATATATGCATTGTTTAAATTTTTAAATGAACATTAATTTTTATAAAATTATGTAAATGCAGAATGGAATTTTATATATCAGTGAATCGCATTTTTATTGCAAAATATAATTGATTTTCAGTTTGTGAATAACCTGATATTTTAAATTGATTAAGAACAGGCTTTTTAATTCTTGATAAGATATTGTAATTCTGTTAGCTGAATAAGATATCATGTTAGAAGTTTTTAGTGTGGTATACACTTGAATTTGCCATTTTGTCTTGTGTTTAAAATACTAGCCATAATCGAGATACAAGACTACAGTACTTATTCTGGTTCAGAAATTTTATCAAATAAAAATACAATTTTAAATGTATCATATTCTCAATCTATTTGATATTTCCTGCAAAAATGGTTATAATATTATTAAATTAAATATCTAAGCTATTCACTGCTGATTCCATACCATTGGGATTCTAAACTAATGCCTACACTTATAAATAATAGCGTAAAGCTTACAAATATTACTTTAATATTAAAACTGTTAAATTATTTTAAAACCTTTTCTTTATTTATATAGTTCTTCATTCTAAAGAATACTAGAAAATTAATGAAGATTCTTTTGCTAGTACTATTTTCTGTTTTATACATAAAATGTAGGTAGATTTGAATTATTATTTATTTTAACAGTTTACATTACATATTAAATTTACACTATAGTTAAAAGTACTAATTTAGGGGGTTATTATTGTGTCTCAGTTTTATTGCATGATAAGAAATTCATTGGCAAATTTCTATTGTATTTTTGTTGGTAAGAAAAATATATCTTATTTTCACCCCACCCTTCCCATCCAGTGCACACATATATTCTCTTTTTAACATTCTATTAAAAGAAATACACATTTTATTCTAATGCAAAGATTCTGTAATTATCTGTGATTAAATATTTTTCTAAGTAATCAAATGAATTTAATAGCTGTTTTTGTTTATTGTAGTGTTATTCTTTGTGCTCTTCAAGAGTTTTCCCAGCCTCTCACTGTTGATTTTTTAGATGGAATTGCTTTTGATGAGCAGGTAAGTGTGTCAGGATATTATAATAGCTAAAATGAAGATTTAAATCATAGTATTAATTTTAAGTATTTTCTATTATAAAGTATTTAAAACTTAGTCTTTTGTATTTATTTAAAATTTCTATTATAATTATTTAAAACTCAGTCTTATTAGGCTATTTTGGGCTATTTCATTTTAAAATGGGTTTATTATGTAGTACATTCCCTATGAAAAATCATGTACATGTATGTTGCATATGTAACATAAAGGTGTTTTTGGTTCTTTTCCCTCCTTATGGTTTGTATTATCTCTGTAGAGGATTATCTTATTTATAGCAGATTCTTCTTTTAAATAATTTAGTATAACTCAAATTTTTATTACATCCATGTATTAACTTAAAAAAAAAAAAAGTTGGAAATAGATTATTATTTTTTTAAAATAATATTTTTATAAATTTATAATCAATAATTAATAATTATCAACTTTATAAAAGGAAATTAAAAAAAAAAAAAAAAAAACTGAATAATTGGTTTAAAAAATCTGATGTTTTTCTTTATTTAGCTCTGGAGCAGCTATTTTTCTCTTGCTGTAGCTTTTTTGACACAACCTGCTTTACAGCTAGAAACTTTTTCTGATGTTAAAAAAGAAAAGATAATAGAGAAGTATGTAATATTTTATTTTTTAAATTGTCTGTATTATATAAAAATTTTGCATATGTATAAATATCTAAGATAGTTAATAATTAAAAGAAAAATGATAATAAAAATTAAATTCTATATGGAAATCCATAGACCGATATTAAATCATACGTTACTCCTATAATCTAACTTTTTCCCCCCATATCATTTAATAGCACAAAAGCTGAAATAATGACCAAGTTTCAAAATTGATCTTGAAATGTGTGATGCACAGTTAAATACACATTGCATGCTAAACAGAATGTATGTTTATGTATGATTTTCCATTCATAAAATTTAACCCTAGATATCTGTCTCACTCATTCCAGGCAATTGTTTGTATTTATAAAATGTGAAGTGCATCTGGAAATTAAAGATTCAAGAATTAAGATAAAAATATAAATATATATATATAGTTTTGAAAATATGTTAAGAGTTTAAGATAAGTGGGTGTGGTTATCAAGAAGAAAAAATGTTAATAAACATAAAACAACGAATTAATGTAACCAAAAACATTTGTAAAATAACACTCCATGTGAAAAACACCCTTCCGCTTCCTCTTCAGTGGGTGGGAGCAGCAGAACAGACAATTGAGAAAATTAAAAAGGCCTAACATGTTTCGGAAACATGGCAAAACTAGCATACTCCAAAAAAAAAAAAAAAAAAAAAAAAGAAATTCTAAAAATTAATGGTAAGTTAGATATAACAATAGCAATGCTTGATAAAAGCAACTCAACCAAAGTGATATAACAGCCAAAAAAAAAAAAAAAAAATCATTATAATTTATTATTATTATTATATATATATAAAATAATAATAATAATAAATTGGCTTTATATATAAAGCCGATATCTGTGACAAAAGTAATTTAATAAAGGACATGCTAGATCGTCAAGTTCTCACCCACTGGGTGGGAACTTGTGTATATGATGGAGTATGTGATATGATAACTTTCTGGAGTTTGCAGTGTTTGTTGTATATGATTAAGCTAAGCGTAAGATCAAAAAGTTTTTGTTAAGATTTATATATCATGTGATAGGTTGGTCATCCTATGTGTCAAAATATATGCTGTTTAAATATAGGATAAATAGAATACTTCTGATATTTAAATTTACATTTTATTCTCACTTTACACTTTATTTTTTGTTAATAGGTATGGTGATATGAGAGTCCTCATGGGTTTTCAGATATTATCTATGTGGGACAAATTGGGTAAGACTTTTTTATACTTTTACTTGTTATAATTACATATATTAAGTGTAAATAAAAATTACCCATACCCTCTTTTAATATTTATTTATTTTTTCCTCCATCCCTCTATGCAATTTCCATGCACCCAAATATCCCCCCCCCCCCCAACCAGAAAAAAAAAAGTTTCAAATTACACTTCTAGGAATTACTGTCAATCAAAGATAATGTATTAAAATTTCTTATGCAACCCTATATATAAATTCCACACTCATGATACTAATGTACATTTAGTTCAGTTAAGAATGTTTCCAATTTAAAATACATTTCTAGCAATTATTATCCATAAAAAATGGCTCAATTTTTTTTTTTTTTTTTTTTTTTGTAATCCTTGAATAATTTAACAACTCCATATGCATTACACAGAATGCTAAACTTTAGTTCATAAAATGTTCATAGCATAATTATAGCAAAAAAATAAGTAAATTAAAAAAAATAAGTAATAATATACAAATTATTTACTGTTTGGATTGCTTTTTAATTCATGTCAATAGTAATATTAATTCCATTATGCTTAATGCTACATAACATCAATCAAACATTTCTTGAACTCTAATCACCCATAAAAGACAACATGGTATTTTTTTGTGCACACGTGTAAAAAAAAAAAAAAAAAAAAAAATAGAGGACATTTTATAGTGAATCTCAATAAGATGTATCAGTTTTGTAATAATAATGATTAACCTTTGTATAAAAATAAAAAAATAATAATAATTAAATAAAAAAATTAATATTTTAATTATGCTGATTAGGGCTGGATTATTTATCAATATATCACAAAATATCAATATTTTTTTAGTATCGCAATAACAGTATTTAAAATCTTACTCTGCCGATATATCACTTTAACGATATTTCTCAGCATGCACCATGCAGCCGACCGATCGCACATCGATAAATAACTTTAAAACATCCAATCTTACTACCTCCTTCAAACTCCGCTTTTCCCTACCACGCATGCACAGCACGACCGATTAAATCCCGCCCGAAAAATAGCACCGAATATCTCTTACTCTAATATTCCTTTCCTTCTTTCCCCACATCCCCCTCTCATAGTCCCAAACGATCTCTCTCAATGTTACCGCAACCGCAATACATCCCTCTACATCCGAATGTAATATAACCACTTCCTTTTTCTGTCATACCTGTGATCTCTCAAATCGAAAATAAATACCAGTACCACTGCTTAAAAAGTCAGACGTTGAACGATAACATATAAAAATATTTCATTCATCAAGTTATCGCAGTATATTATTTCCCAGCTTCTCACATTCGAAGATATCCCCATACCAGTAATATTTCAGCTCATTTCCTGCTATTGGCTCATTCATATCGGTATTAAATGGCCAATGACATGCGATATTCAACATATGTTTATCAAACATGATCAAAGCCGAATTGCAGTATTTCAGACACTGATATCCACTAGAACTTTGATCGTAAGAGTAATCTCGTCTGCCGGATATTCACTCATTGATATCGATATATTTTCTTCATGTAGTATGCTACATGACCGCAATATATTGCGGTTTACGTGAAAGTAATATTTAGAATATTGAATGTAAAATGAATGTTCGCAGCCACATCGATTGTTCGAAATAATATCAAGTGGTATTAAAAAAAAAAAAAAAAATGGAAATATGGAAATGCTTTGGATGTCTCGGAGATGAAAATAATAAAATAATTTCCGAACATATTTCGATCTGTAATTTTTAATCGTGTGCAGTATAATGTAAATTTTTTTGTATATATAAATTTACCCTCTATCATTATTATTAATCTATATAATGACCCTCATCCTCATCTGTCATTCACGATTCCGGTTTGCACCGCTTCAAAACAGAGACTTTTGGCAGCCTTTTTTTTTTTTCCCCCATTTGTTCAATTCAACTTACGAAAACATATCATTTTCATACATGTTTTGTATCGCACATATTGTTATTTATTCCATCTAAAACCTTGAAAAACTATTCAATTGTAATGTTTAAATGTTTAATTAAATATAACGGATCACTGGCTATTATAAACATGAACCTATAAATAGAATAATGTAACTTCATGATTGTAAGCAACGGAATACCAAATAAAAACAAACCAAAACTGTTGCCATTCAGAAAATGCAAATTCCAAATGGATTCCGAATGAACGACTCTTTGACTGTTTCTTAAAAAAAAAAAAAAAAAAAAAAAAAAACGCTTAAAGTATTTCTAAAACATATTAAAGCCTTAAAACTCTTAAAATATTTGTAAAAGCATATTAAAGTCTTTAAATATTTTTATCAAGCTTCATTATTTGTTTACATTGTATGGTATGATTGGCGTCGAGTTCAGTACGTAAATGTCGCCAGTTGATTTTAGTTTTGAAATTAATGTAAAGTTATAGTTGGGATAGAATGTTTGGTTGGGCAAGTAAAGGTCACCAGTTGAAATGAGTATTGAAAGTAGAGTAGTCTAAGGTGATAATGTCGAGTCAAGATAAATTGTTCGGTTGAGAATGAGAAAGTCCCTAGCTGGATCCCGGATATTTTGGCGATGTTGCGGGTGAGATAGCTGGTTGGAAGTATCGAGTAGAGTTGAATTTGGGTTAGCATGGAGTGCCTGTAATTATTGGATAGTTAATTAGAAAATACGCAAGGAAAGTGATGACGTCACTGGCCGTCAGTGGATGCAAAAAAAAGATTTCCTATATTAATCGCCCATTGGATTTTTTGTAAAAAATTCTTAAAAATTGAGGCAAATTATTTCCCGATTTTAATCCGCATATTTCGGTATAGATATGTATTAGTTATCGTCTGCATGCGTTAGATTAAGTTGTTTTTGCTGTAAAATTGATAAAATTTAAATTTTAAATTTCAAAACTCTAGAAAAAAAAAATGGCAAACTTCCATATTCGATTCAAAACATAAACATTTCATTTCAAAGGATGATATTTACACAATAAATATCCAACTAATATACTAATTAAAAGGAAAATGATAAATATTCTATCATAATTTGAAGTCAAACTTGTTTTCAAATGTCTAAATAAAGTATCTGAAATAAGATACTCATATGTTGCAGCGGAATAGATTTAATATATCTGTCATCCTTGGCGGAAAAAAAAAAAATATCGCCAAATTATTTTGGCGAACATATTTAATTCCTTTCAAAAATCATGGTTATTTTAACAACTTATATTAAGAGAGCGATGAATTATATGAAACAATATTTCGTACAATACATATTACGAAAATAAACATCTGTCATGTATATTTTCGTATTATGTTTTTAATCGCCAAATACAAAAAACGCAAAAGATGACACAGTTTTGAAACTTAAAATTTTGTCAATTTGACAGCAAAATAACTTAATCTAACACATGGATACGATAGCATATCTATACCCAAATACAGGTATTAAAATCGGGAAATAATTTTTCCCGATTTTTAATAATTTTTTACAAAAAATCCAATGGACAATTAACATAGGGAATCTTTTTCTTGCATCCACGGAAGGTCAGTGACGTCACACGTCGCTTGCGTATTTGAAAACAGGATCTTCGATAGTCTTAAAAAAAAGTATTTTGGTAAAATGAACTAAATAGTTTTTTACTTTCTCTTACCCATAGGGTCGATAAAGTATTGTTTCAGGGTCAAATTTTCAAACGTGGGTTTTTGTTGTACTTACATGTTCTGAGGTCCCCTGAATACGAAAATCATGTTTTTAGCGAATGGTCTCTGTGTGTGTGTGTCTGGATGTCTGTGTGTCTGTTATCAGCATATCTCAAGAACAAATAGTAGCAGAAATTCCAAACTCGGTATTCTAAATGTGTATCATATAGGGATGCTACAGTAAGATTTCGTTGAGATGAAGCAAATGGTTCGTGTACAGGGACATTCAAAAGTATTTAAATACATTACGTCTTTGGGGGAAATTGCAGGTAAGTAGAATTTAACATCTATAGACTGCGCTAGACAAAATAAAACGAATATATATTTTTTGTAATAGAGATAATCAACTGGGAATTTTTTTTGTGTGTATGTAGGAGCCTCGCCCCTCCCCCCTCGAGGGGAGTAAAATTTCATGATGGGTATCTTTCAAAAGAGCTCGACAATACGTTTAAAACGAATGGTTGAACCATCGATCTGCGATAATTTAAAATAAAGTTATTGATTCTTTTCAATTTTAACCTCCCCCCCCCCCCAAAAAAAAGGAATTTTTTTTTTTACTTTAATATTGAGAATAAATTCGTTTTTTTTTTTTTTTTTTTTTTTTTTATATTTAGTGTTATACTACCTCTCTAATATGGAAATCGTCTGTATTATCATACAAGATAAGTTTTTTAAATAATAATTTTAATAAATAATTTTTTAAAAACAGAATTATTTTTTTAATAACCGAATTAAATTCTGTATAAATGTAGGTGCATTAATGAAACGAGGGGTTGAGGAGGGCCAGAACTAATTACCATATAAAACTCTTCCGAAGCCTAATTTGAATTGTTCAACATAGGTTTACATAACAGTACTCGTTATCTTACCTTTTAATCTTCAACCTGTACTTATAGTATTAAATTTCAGGGTAAGAGAAAGTCGTGTGAGTGACACTCCAGATTATTCTTATTATGAGGACTTAAAATAGAGCACTTAACGGAACACTGGGATGTGTTGTTGCTGTTGTGGTTGTCGGGCCTATATTTTTTGTCAGCGAGCAGTTTTTTTATTGTCATTCATATTTATTGATCGGGTAGAATTTTTTTTAATTTCAGAACGAAAATTATAAAATATCGAAACACATTTGATTTATAAACAGAAATTGAAACTACATTTAAATGATCAGGTGGTAATCTTCATGTTCTAAACATTGTTTTCAAGATTTATTGTTCACGTTCCGTCATTTTTGACGGGGTTATATACTAGTTATTAAATATTTAAATAAACTCAGTTCTTTATTAAGCTAGTAAAATAGATTTTTATCTTCAGAAATTTTATAGGGACAGTTTTCCGACAGAACAGTGATATAACACTGAGCATTTTATTATTATTTTATTTATTCATTTTTATTTTATTTTATTTTTTGTGCAGCATTTTATTATTATTATTATTATTATTATTCATTTATTTATTTATTTTAGCTGTTCTTATTAAATATAAGAGATTTAAACAAAAGAAAAGTGGTTAAAAAAAAATAAAAATAGAAATAGAAATTCTACTTACATTCTATGTAAACAGAATTTAATTTAGTACGACTGGACTTATTTTAATAACTGTGTTTCATTCACTAGCATCGATTACTATGTTCATTTCTTAAAATGTCTTTGGTATAACTTTAGCAAAGGAGCCCCTTTGTGGTTTTTAAATTTTTGTTGTCAATTTATTGATGAATTAAAGTGGCTATCGAAAATTTTGGAAAGAAATATCCGGGTTACTTCGGTACCAAATTTAAATTTTGCAAAGGGCTATGCTGAAGCGGTTCCATTTCTTTAGCACTTTTTTTTTTAATTATTCTATTTTAATTATAAAAAAAAATGTTTGTACATTTATATACTTTTTTCGACATAAAAGTAATATATTTACTTACATATTCATTCATTTATTGAAGTGAAAACTTCTTTAGGCGCTTTGAGCACATTTGGTGAACAAAAATCAACTCGCGTCATTGTCAGTGAACGCTTTCCATTTGAAGTGAAAACTTTTGGGTGAACAAAAATCATTGAACTCGCATCATCGTCAGCGAACGCTTTCCATCCTTGTATGATACAAATAATGTATCATACAATTAACTTGCTAATGTGAAGTGTTAATAATTATATACTGTATATTGTTTTACAATCTGGTGCGGCTCTACACGACTTCTCTCATCTCCGGACGCTGTCTCTTAAAGATTGCATCCGGAAACATTGCAGTTAGACCTCACAAAACCGTGAGAAAGGCTAAAGCCACCATTTTTCACGCGTTTTTACAATTTGGTGTGGCTCTACACGACTTCTCTCATCTCTGGGCACTGTCTCTATAGCAGTCAGACCTCGCAAAACTGTGAGAAAGCCCAAAGCCACCATTTTTCTCACGTTTTTACAATCTGGTGTGGCTCTACACGACTTCTCTCATCTCCGGACACTGTCTCTTAAAGATTGCAGCCGGAAACGTTGCAGTTAGATCTCACAAAACCGTGAGAAAGGCCAAAGCAGCCATTTTTCTCACGTTTTTACAATCTGGTGCTGCTCTGCATGACTTCTCTCATCTCCGGACACTGAAAACAATCCACGCTTGTATACATTAAAATTGGTGTTCATTTATCTTTAAAAAGTAGCAAATGTCTATTTTCCTTTTCTTGAAAAAATATCGATAATATCATTAATATCGATATTAACTTGGCGATATATCGCGATATTTGATTTCTGATATCGTCCAGCTCTAATGCTGATGGCAATTGCTGAAGGCCGTATGGTGAAAATGAAAAATATTGCATTGTGAAATAGTGGATAAATTTTGCAATGCAGCTATTATGTTATAAAATTCAAAAGAAATTCTTATATTTTCAGATTTAATTAAAAGTTCCGTTTTATTGGTGCAATTTATTATTATTCAAATTTATTCATTTAGAATAAGAAATATTCAAATAAATACTTTTTATTTTCATGATAATCTAGCTAAAAAATAAAACATAAAAGCACTTACCTTCATATCAATAAGAAACAGAAATCAACACATGATAAAGGATGACTCTGTACTGGAATAACACTATTTTTTATTAAAATATATCAAATATTTTTCAAAATAAAAAATGTAAGTAATTATAAGTGCCGTCAAAACAATAAAAAAATGTAATCTTAAAGAATGTAAAATGCAAATCATTTTTAATGATTGATTGAGCATAAAATAATATTCAAGCATTTTTGGTAATAAATTGTTCATTTAGTTTTAAACTGTTGTTATTTATTTTTATTCATAGACAACTTTGAAAACTCGTGATTTATAAGCACATAATTATTTTCACAAATTTTTCAATCTAATTAACTTGAATCCCATTAACTGAGTGATTTTCAATTGACTTTACTTAATTTGCGATGAGAATTTAACTTTTTAATTAATTAGCTGATGAGAATAAAATATGACAAATAAAAAATTACGATGAGAATAAAAATAATTAATTATAAAGCTGATAAATTATAGAGAGCTAACCTGTGATTTCAAACCACGCTTATGATTCACTCTAATGGGGGAAGGCATTCAGCGGGCCGAGAATCGTGGATGCTGTTACCTCTTTCAATTCTCTATGTGAAGTGTGTTTGGTGTCCTTTCCAAAACACTTGCATTAGAAGCCAAAGTACCGTTGAATTAATTCACTCGTAAATAGCTCGCTCCAAATGATTTTATGAATAAAAGTTGATTAGATTTCATAAAAGTGAATTATCTTTATTCACAGATTATTTATTTTTGATTTATCAAAAGATAAACTTTTTTTTTCTCTTTTTTTGTGGAATATTCAAAAGTGACGCTATCTTTTGAAAGATGTGTAGGAATACTTCCGGTCGAGCGGGAGTTTGAATTCTCGGGAAGAAAGTTTGCAGAAATGATGACGTCATAGCGTCAGCGCTAAGGAAGAAACGATGTATTTTGAAAATACAAAATAATAAAGATAAATAATATTTTTCAGATATGATTGGGAATAATCCAAAACATTTAAAAATCAATATTCATATATTTATTGATTAAATATTTTTGGATTTAATCTGGATTTTCACAATTATTCATTAATTATTTTTTGGGGTTCATTAATTAATTCATTAACTGAAAAATTATTTTTGATGGATTTTAAATGAATTATTTCCGATTTTTTAAATAACTCCTTTCCAATTTTATTTCAAAGTCCTTTGGCCAATTTCTATTGAAAAATTCATAATGATCAAACTTTGGGAGAATATTTCAAATTGCTGATTTTTTAAATAAAATGTTAAATGTTTTACCTTTTAACACTTTGTAAACAAAGGCCATAATGTGCTAAAAACTACAACAGTTATTTTGGGTTGTGATAATAGTATCACCCTTCATCAGGCAAAGAAATTAGATTGTGAGTAGAGCAGTAATACAAGCACTCTTGTGCATTGCCGCTTTGATGCTGCACCTTGTGCCTACTTTGTTTGCTTGATGAAGGACTATGCTATTTATGGTGTCTGCTTACAAAGTTTTTATCATTATTATTTTTTAACACCATTCCATTAGTGCATTTTTGTGAGATATCAGTTTTGTGGCATAATTAGAAAACAGGTAAATAAATAAAAATTATGAACCTTTTTCAATTTTGTTGGAAGGTTTTAAAAACAGGAGTAATTATTAAAAACATAGTTTTTAGAAATATTAAGGATTAACGAACAAAATAAAAGACATTAACTAAATGAAATCTTTAAAAGAATTTATTTTAAATAAAATAGCTGAGTAAGGTATAAAAAGTAATTCTTTCTTTATTTTAAAGTGATTTGAAATGAAATGTATTTCATTTTTATTTTAGGTATTTCTATTTTTAATTGTAATATTTTATAAATTACAGGTGATCATAAAATATTTTTTATACCTGCTATGGTTGGACCTTTCCTAGAAGTAACTTTGGTGCCTGAAGTAGATTTACGAAAAGCAACTTTACCTATATTTTTTGACATGATGGATTGTGAGCAAAAAGTTCGAGGCAATTTTAAACAAGTATGAATTTAATTCATTAATTCACTAACTTTTGACTGTTTTTCAATTTCAAAACCTTTTAATTCTTGAATTTATTCTAGTAGATGTATAAAAAAATTGATTAAAATATTAATTAGAGATTATTAATTCTGAATTTGAATGAGTTTTAATTTGAGATTTTTTTCTTTGTTTATTTTGTTTACACTTTATTATTAAATATGCAATAAATAACCTTTTTATTTGAAATATTATAGTTTTATTTCATTTTTTTTATTGATATCTGTGATCAGTTATCAAAAATCATGTAAATATCGTGATCATAACAAAAATGTACAATGTGTACAATGTACAATAAACTTGGTGTGTGAAATAGATATTATGAAAGAATAAACTGATTCAGTTTGGGTATATATGAGATAACAACTGGACTGCTGTTGTCAACTGACAAATTTTCATATGACTGTATCTAAACATCTTTTGGTTAAAGTTGCACCAAAGGTGTATGTAAAATCTTTTTCATGAGAATCTATGCTGATTAAATTTTAGTGCATGCTAATTGGTAAGTGGCCCTGTTAATATAGAAAAGTTTTGTAATGACCATAACAATGTCTTAATAGTTTAATTTGAAGGTATATTAAATAAGTGATTTTAACGATATATTGATTTGCTTTTTCTGATAGAACAGGGTTCGTACACCTCAAGAAAAACCCCAGTTATTAGGATTTTGAGTCCCAATTTCAGGGAAATCTCATGGAAAATAAAAATTGTCATTAAAATTATGGAAAAATTTACTGTAAAATCTGAAAAAATGAAATTTCGCTTTACCCTACTTACTTTTTTTTTTAAAGCTCAATTTAAATAATTGTATTACAAAATTATACACATTTTCAAAGATTTCTACTGTGATTGGCAATAGCATGATGTGCAGTCTAACAGTTTCACGAAAAGTATAACAGAAAAGTGCTAATAATTAACTCATGTTTTATTTGAAAGGAAGAAAAATGATAGAAAGTAGTAGAATAATTATCAGCCTAAACCCAATTCTACACTGCTTGAGGGTAGCAGATATTGCCTATCTTCTTATAAAAGTCTTTAATGACACGACTGTCTGGCAGAATAATTTCTGGTCAGGTAATTTGTTATTACATGTATGCTAGGCCATCGTCAGAGTATGATTACTACAACATAGTTGTAGAAATTTTCATGGCAAAAAAAAAAAAAAAAAAAAAAAAAAATTAAGTAAAAAAATATTTTTTAACAGTAGAAGCTTTTTATTATGGAGCCCTAATAAGCATAAAAAAAATTTATTTTTGCAAAGACATGCTTAAAAAAGTGAAAGTTTCAACACTAAGAAAATTTTAGGAAAAAATATAGATATTTCACTTTTGCAAGAGTTGAAAATTTTTAATTATTCAAAATATTTAAAAAAGCATCCGAGACCAATATTCTTAGTTTTTTTTATAACTAGTATTTGTTAAGACATACATTTCAAACTTTTTAAAATATTTTGAATATTTAAAAATTTTTATCTCTTGCGAAAGTGAAATATCTATATTTTTCTCTAAAATTTTCTTAGTGTTGAAACTTTCATTT
Source organism: Salticus scenicus (assembly GCA_963930645.1). Lineage (NCBI taxonomy): Eukaryota > Metazoa > Arthropoda > Arachnida > Araneae > Salticidae > Salticus > Salticus scenicus. Next base: position 87,368,667 of record OZ005648.1, read on the forward strand.
TTTTTAAGCATGTCTTTGTAAAAATAAATTTTTATTTTATGCTTTTTAGGGCTCCACAATAAAAAGCTTCTACTGTTAAAAAATGTTTTTTTACTTAAATTTTTATTTGGTGCTTTTTAGTTACAAAACAAAAACTTTCTAAAAAAAAAAAAACTAATTAAAAACTTTTAGGATGCTGTGTAGCCACTGGAAAATTTTCTTTTATATCAATTGACACCTTTTCTTTTATCCACAAAAATTAAGACATCGGCCCTTGGATGATTGAACACACGGCAATCATGTTATCAGCATGAGGCTCTAACGAAAAGTTGAAAAACAGTCAAGAAAAATCACAGAATATACTGCAGCAAATACTATATGACTAAGAATATTGCTCTCGAATACATTTTTAAATATTTTGAATTTTAAAAATTTTTCATCTCTTGCAAAAGTAAAATATCTATGTATTTTTTTTTTTAATTTTCTTATTATTGAAACTTTTATTTATTTATTTAGTTATTTTTAAATATATATATATATATAGCATGCTTCTGCAATGATAAATTTTTACTTTGGCAGTACAATAAAAATATTCAGGCGTTAATATATATATATATATATATATATTTTTTCTTTTACTTAAATTTTTATTTTGTGCGTTTTAATAACTAAAGAAAAGCTTCTTAAAAAAACTAATCAAAATTTCTTAGAATACTGTGTTGACAGTGAAAGACTTTTATTTATTCATTTATTTATTTTATCATTTGACATCTTTTCAAATAATTATCTGCAAAAAAGTAACACATCTGCCCTTCGAGGTTGAACCCATGACCATTGTATTATCAATATGAAGCAAAAATTGTTGGTTGCATTTACATTAACGTGGAGACGTCTTATTTTTTAGCATGAAATGAAGACAAAGTGACAAAAATCCAATTTCAATAAAGCGCTTCTAAAAAAAAATTATTAATTTATTTATTTTGCTTAGCTTTTTATTTTATGCTTTTTAGTAACGGAAAAGAAAAACATCTTAAAAAATTCTTCAAAAGTACTTAGTTTACTTTGCAAACGGTGGAAAATTTTCTTTTATCAATTCATACCTTTTTTATTAATTATCTACAAAAAAGCAACACTTTGGCCCTTCAAGGATAGAACCGATGAAAATCGTGTTATGAGCATGGTGCTTTAACCAGCTGAGCCAACGAGTGACAAAAGAATTTGCTTACATTTACTTTAAAGTAGACGTGCCTTGTTAAGCGTGACATAAGGACACAATGACAAAATCCAATTTCAATAAAAAGCTTCTAAAAAAGGAATTTTCCAAGAAAAAAATTTATAAGTGTATATACATACAAACATATAGTATAAATAAGAAACAAACATTCAAAACATGTTTTCTCCTTTGAATACAGTTTTTCAGAAAGCACAAAAAACTAATAAATTATAAAATAACTAAACCCTAACCCTAATTATCGTTTGTTTACATGCATTACAAGTTACTAGGAAGATATGCATACATATCTAGAAAGATATATAGACATACTATTTTATGTTAAATTCAAAGAAAAATCACTAACTCTTTTTTTTTTGAGAAAACACGGTTTGAATGTTTGCTCCTCAAATAGAGAAATTAGACAGATATCCAATGAAGTAAAGCCTTTTTATGTAACTACTACATTATAGAAACATGTTCAAAATAAATAACATTTATTTATTTATTTTATTTTTTGTATTTTTGTTTTAAAGATATTTAAAAAACTAAAGTGTAATAATTCTTTTTTAGGTTGAATCGGAGCTGATTGATAAGCTTGATATTTTAGTTAGTGATAATAAAGGAGATGATGAATACAGACAGCTATTCAACACTATGTAAGTTTTTTTTTTTTTTTTTTTTTTACTATTAGGATTAGTGGCTTTAATCTTAAGCATAATATGTTATATTGGTTGTTTGAGTAAAGTTGTGTTTTGTTATATTCAATCAATCTCTTGTAATCAAACTTTCTATAAATGTTATTCTTTGCAATAAAATCTTAACCTATGTAATCCTGCTTCAACATAACTTAACCTAAAATTATTATTTTACAATTAGGTTCATGTTTTTTTTATCATGATGTTTTTTTTTCCCTTCTAACTTCACATGAATATTTTATCTGTATTTTTATAGTACTTAATAAATGCCATTTTATATGAATTATATTAAAAATATCATGTTTTATTAAGAAAAAAAATCCTCTTAAGGATATATTTGGCTATGCTTCATTAATTTAGTATTTATTTAAATTAGAATATTTCTTACAATTATTTTATAACTAGCATGCTTTGCCTGCTTCGCTGTTGCTGTAATTAAAATAATAATAATAATTGCTATTTTTTGTATCTTATTTTATTAATAAAAACCAAAAAATGACATTGAAATCACTTTAAACTTCATTTGGGGTACCTGCAGAGCTGCCAACCTAATCCGGCAAATTGCTAGTACCGCCCCTTTTCTACACCAGTAATTTCTTAGAATTTTTTTCTTCTTAATTCATCGCAAATATATTTAAATAAAATTACTGTAAAAATTAAGTGGTGTAGAAAAAGGGGAGGTACTAACAATTTGCCGTATTAGGTTGGCAGCTCTGTACCTGCCTACGGCAGCATTTTCTCCCACCTGCACTGCATCAGGTAATGACTCCCACTGCCTGCAAAATATCTTTCCTGGACATTTCAATTTGAGTATTCATTGATGACAGGTGGATCTGCTGTTATTGAAGAACTACAATTTTAAAAATGTCTATCTCGGCGTCTATTAAATATTTTAGCTTCTGCACCATGTATTTTATAGCTCCTTGCTCTTTACACTATATTTCGATTTGAACTGACTTTGTAAACAGTTTTATTCAATTTTGTGTTCTTCAAAAGTTGTAGTTGAAAGCAGAATAGCTCATTATTTTTAATGAAAGTGGGAGTATCATTAATTTCTCTTTTTAAGATCTAAATAATTTTGTAATCTTAGATTAGAATTATCTTTTTAAATATTATATATTGATAATTCTTCCCACCCCCTTGCCCAAAATATAATAATAATAAAATACAATAAAATATAAATAAATAAAAATAAATCTAAGTAAAAAATTTTAACAATTTACATACGTGTCTATGTTGATATTTAGAAAAAAGCATTAAATTTCTTGTGCCATGAAATATTTATAAAAACAAATTTATAGTAACATATGAATCTTTGACAAAGTAGATTCCTGAAATAATGCAATTTTTGTAAATTATATTGACAATAGGAAATCTTAAATGCTGTAACACTAAAACAAACAAAAATATGCATTTTAAGAATTTAGATAACAAGTAAAATATACGTACAAAGAGACATATATTATATACTAGCAGGCAAGGCCCGCTTCGCTGGTCCTTATTTTTAAATGAATCGCTATAATTACTGAATTCTCAAAATTGCATTAATTTTTATCACGTGAAAAAAAAAACAGAAAAAAAATCTTATTAGGAAAAATGTCGCACCGGGTTCTCACTGCCTTCGAAAAAAATTCCCAAAATGCTCTAACTCTTATTTCTATTATTTTCCCCCTTCGCCCCCCCCCCCTCCCGTCTATCCTAATAATTTTAAAAATTCGAAAGTATCCACAATCGATTTGTAGGTATCGAAAAGCTCTATATACCAATTTTGAATGCTCTAACTCTATTCTATTTTTTTTGCCCCTCCCCCCCCCCTTCCCGGCCCTCCTAATAACTTTACACTTTCGAAAATATCCCCATTCGACTTGCTGGCCTCTAAAACCTATCTGTGCCAATTTTGAACGGCCTAACTGTATTTCTATTTGATTTTGCTCACACCCCCCCTTCCCGCCCCTCCTAATAATTTTGCAAATTCGAAAATATCCACAATCGATTTGTAAGTATCGAAAACCTCTATATACCAATTTTAAATGATCTAACTCTATTTTTATTTTTTTGCCCCCCCTCCTCTCCCCTCCCCCTTCTCGCCCCTCCTAATAACTTTACACTTTCGAAAATATACCCATTCGACTTGCAGGCCTTTAAAACCTATCTGTACCAATTTTGAACGGCCTAACTGTATTTCTATTTGTTTTTGCCCATAGCCCCCCCATACTGCCCCCCCTTCCCACCCCTTCTAATAATTTTACAAATTCGAAAATATCCGCAATCGATTTGTAAGTATCGAAAACCTCTATGTACCAATTTTGAACGATCTGACACTATTTTTATTTTTTGCCCCCCCCCCTCTCCCCCCTAAAAAAAAAAAAATCGGAAAAAATCAAAAAATGAGTTTTTGCAAATATTTTCAAGAAGACGCTTGGCGTTTTTTTTTTTTTTTTTTTTTTTTTACATCTTTGAGCTATTACTTTTACTCGAAAATCCGTATTTTTCTAAATTTGCCTCCGAAAATCATTTATACCCCCTTCTCCCGTTAAAAATCCTAAATTCCAAAATCGCAGGAAATGATTTTTTCGTATTCAAGTCTAGTCTCCCCATCTGCAATTTCTTCACTGTGAAGTTATTTGGAGCCGAGTTATACTTATAAATGTGTTTTTGCCCTATGCGCCTCCGAAAATCATTTATACCCCCTTCCCCCCCTTAAAAATCCAAAATTCCAAAATCGCAGAAAACGATTTTTTTGTTTTCAAGTCTAGTCTCTCCCTCTGCAATTTCTTCACCGTGAAGCAATTTGGAGCCGAGTTATGCTTATAAAGGTGTTTTTGCCTCCTGCGCCTCCGAAAATCATTTTCACCCCTTTTCCCCCTTAAAAATCCAAAAATCCAAAATCGCAGAAAATGATTTTTTTGTATTCAAGTCTAGTCTCCCCATTTGCAATATCTTCCTCGTGAAGCAATTTAGAGCCGAGTTATGCTTATAAAGGTGTTTTTGTCTTCAGCAACTCCGAAAATCATTTTCACCCCCTTAAAAATAAAAAATTCAAAAATTGCAGAAAATGATTTTTTCGTATTCAAGCCTAGTCTCCCCATCTGCAATTTCTTCCCTGTGAAGTAATTTGGTGCCGAGTTGTACTTATAAATGTGTTTTTGCCTTATGCGCCCCCAAAAATCTCATTTTTACCCCCTACCCCCCTTAAAAATCCAAAATTCCAAAATCGCAGAAAATGATTTTTTTGTATTCAAGTCTAGTCTCCCCATCTGCAATTTCTGCACCGTGAAGCTATTTGGAGCCGAGATATGCTTATAAAGGGGATTTTTGCCTTCTCCCCCCCCCCCTCCCCCCCGGGGGGAACGGGGAGGTATTTCGCAAAATCCCGTTTTAGTAAGCGTCAGGGTCCTATAATCAACCTGCTCACCAAAAATTGCGACTCTATCTCCCATAGGATCGCCACAGCCGTGTTAGTGAATCAGTGAGTTTACTCTTTTATATATATAGATGTGTGTGTACATATGCAGCTGATAGTGAATGCTTTGATACACAAGTATTTTAGCATTTATGACTAAGATTTAATGATTTTTCTATTCTTAGAAACCGTAATACAGGGTGTTCTTAAAAGGGACTGACATGTTTTGATGTTTAATAATTCATAAAATAATGAAGGTAGATTTAAATAATTTCAATAATGGTGCAGTAGATTCAAAAAGATTTATGACTATTGTCAATGAACTTCCACATGTAAGCACTTTGTCGTCAAGGTTAAAAAAAAAGAGTTATTGTATAAATGCCAAAGGTTTGCTTATATTATTATTATTTTATGAATTATTCAGTATCAATATGTGTCACACATTTTATAGACATTCTGTTTACACGGACAGAAAAAATCTTATATTTTAGTTGGCAAAATAATAAGAAAAAATAATTATTGAAAATTATGAAATTTTAAGCAAAATTTTGACGTATGATATTTAAGTGTTAAAAACATATTATTTATGTTTAATGGGCATAAAACTGATTATGACTGGTTAATTTTATAAATCCAGCAATGTCTGTGAATTACATAAAATCATTGCAAATATAAATCTCAAATATTCACTATTATCAGGCTATACATCCATTATTTTCTTTTTCTTTTGTGATAATTGTTATCTATTTTTATTTGTTATTTTTGGATTCTAGTGGTTATTTTTGACTACCTTATGTCTTACGATAACTTCATGTTTTTTGCATCTTCCTTGTTGCAACAATTTTAATGTTATCTATTACTTTTGCTAAATAAAAATTCTTTTTTTTTTTCCTTCTCTATCCTAGGGAACACTTGAGCTCTGTGTAAGTTGAATGCTTATTTTCTGTTCATATTTTCAGTAGTTTGTAAATCTTTTTAAAACTTCATTAGTTGTTTTATTGTAGATTTCAATTGTTTTAAGTGCTTTGGATTACTTTTTCTGTGCAAGTTTTAAAATGTTTAAATTTGTAAGAAGGGTTTAGTTTGTTGTTTCTTTTGAACTGTTTCAGAATGTAAATTTAAATTTCATTTTCATATTATTTTATATAGCAAAAAAAAAAAAAAAAATCTGTCATGCTTTTATTTGTTCATTTATTTCAAGGAAATATATGATAAAACTTGTTGTGAAATTAATGCCTTTTTTAATACGAAACCTTTAAACTTCAGTAAATTTAAACAAGTTAATTGGAAAGTGCTTAGCAATATGCATTAAAAGTCTATATTATATCTTTACTAAGTATGTTACTTTATAGTTTAGTTAGATAAGCCTATTTTATTATATTTAAGGAGTTAGTGTGTTACATATTATTTATTTAATATGTTGTTTGAGTTTTTGAAACATATCTTTCTCATTGTTTCTTTAAAATTGGTATTCTATAGATTCTAAATATTTTAAATCTTTATTATTCTTGTCTGTATCATTACCTATTATATATCATCTATACACATGTGCATACATTTAAATAAATTTTGACAACATTATTTATTTATTTATTTATTTTTGTTTAGTACATTTCTATTTCTTGAATGATATATTCATATTGTAATATTCTTTTGTTGAAAATCTGAGCTTAACACAAGTTTTCTTTCTTTTTTCTTTTTTTTTTAATTCCAACTTCAGGAGAATTTAGGGAAGTCATTGAATATAATGTCATAAACAATGCTAATTAAAAAACATCTTGTACCATCTAATATCCACTTTTAGAAATCCATGAACTTATATAATAATTAAGGTGACAATTTTACTTAGTGAAATTTCTCGTCTGAGCAAATTTGGTCAGTCTTTTAATTTTTTATGCAACAAAAGTATTAGAGAAAACCCCACATGTCTGTATCAATAAAACCAACTGAATAACAATACAGAGAAAAAGCTAACTTATGTCACTTTTCCGTATCACTCGAAAGGTTGATTTTATGACAAAAACAGGAACTGTATACTAACTAATTGTAAAAATTTTTTAGATATAAGATAGGGCAACAAAAAAATATCAAATGGCTCAAAATCTTAATAGTTGTCTGATTATGCAAATTGCAAGGTATTTTATAAAATGCAACTTAAAATGTTTAGTAAAATGTTAAAATAAAAGTTTTCTAATTGATCAAATTTGTCTAGAGAGGTTGTAGAAAAATAAATAAATAAATAAAATAGTAATAATAATAACTTTTTGAAAATTAAGCGGAAAAAATATTTATGAGCATGGTCTTATTCCCTATTTTATTTTGAACAATTTTGCAATTTACATTGCCCTCTTATCTATAAAAAATAAAACCACATTTCAATCTCTTTAAAACACTCTGTATACTATAAATTTACATTTTTTTTTTTTCTCACAAGAGCAAAAAATGGCTAAGGCAGGTTTGAATTTTCTCCCATTTACTTCTGTTTGTTTTCAAACAGTACAGAACATAATTTATATCACTAATTGTATTTCATTCCATATCTTTTTTATTATAATACATTGAAATTTCAAATTTTTATTGCTTTTTGTGCAAAATGCAAAAAATTGGCATTGTTTATTTACTTATGCAGTAAATATGGAACAACTTGCAGATTTGTCTACAGCTCTATTTGGTGATTTTCTTTTGGTGCTTATGGCAAAAAAAGATTTTTTAGAAATTCTTGCCATGGATACAAAATGTAAACAAAGGGAAAATACATTTTTCAAAATGGCATTTGTTTTGTAATGTACACAAATAAATTAAGCCTATTTTTAATATTAATGAAACAAATATTTAAAATTAACTTGCCTCCTTTTTTCGCCACATATTTAGACTCCTCCTATGCTTTCTCATTGGACAGTTTAACTGAATTAGTCTCCTCCTACGCTTTCTCATTGGGCAGCTTAGCTGAGCCCCAGGGATCTAGAGTTAATTAATCTGCCTTATTTTACTGCCAAAACTGAAAGATTGCATAAGACTGATGAATTTTTATTCTAAAAGTTGTTTAATTTTCTGACTCACATGTTAAAGAACATGTTTTGCCGCTAAACAAACTTTACAGGAAAAACTTTGGAATGAAATTCCAAGTTAAGAATTTTTAATGGAATTTTCTTAAAGTTATTACTCAATATTAATTTCGAATAAAAAAATAATAATTAAAAATCTTTTTTTTTTTTATCCTTTCATGCATAAATATATATATATATGCTTTCCATACTTATACACCATTTAAATGTTCTACTGTTGCCAGGAAAATACGATTATATAAACCAGATTTCCTAGCCCACATTTTTTCAAAAATTCAAAAACATTTCTATCTCTCAAAACAATTCATTCAAAAAAAAATTCTAGTACATTCACCTTCTTTTCGGAAACTTTCGTTAAATAAAATAGCAAAAATAGAATAGAATACTGAATATTTAAGTGTTGATCAAGTTGTCTTCATAAATAATTAGAATGCTGGTTGCCATGGTCATAAAAAATAAACAGCAAACAGATTACCATATCATATTGTAGAGAATCCAGAATGACATCATTATCGTTCAAAACCATTATCATTCAAAACGGCACCAAAAGAAAATCACCAAATAGGGTTGTGGACCAACCTGTAAGTCATACCATAAATATTTTGAATATTTCACCTTCAGATGTTTGAATTATTGAAACGAATCATTCAAAGTTTAAAAGTGCAGTTTTAATATTTAAAGTAATTTGAATTAAAAAGGGTTTATTTATATTTTAAAAGAACATGATCTAATACTTAGGAAAATACAAAACTAAATTTTTAAAGTTGTCTATTTTAGAAATTATAACTTGGATAGTTTGAAATATTGGTTAATTAAACTTACAGTTATTAGCCTTGAAAACTGTATTCAAAATATTATTATTTAGTTAAAATTTTCAAATTTTTGGTCTGTCCTCCTTTTAAAGGAAATTTTCACCCATTGTCAATGGCGTTATTCTATGGAGAAATTTAGCACTGAAATTATTCATTTCCTAATGTAAATTTTTTATTTTCGTTTTTCCATTCACAAAAATTTGTAACTGTTTAATTTGCTCTTGTTTTCCAAAAATAAATTCTTTAAAATTTTTAATATTTCATTTTAAAGTTGTGTAAACATGAAAACTGAACTAAGTGCATTTTTTACTCTTTAAAACTTTAAATAAATATTTAAAAATTTAAAAAAGAAAAAATTAAATCTGAACTAAGTGCATTTTTTACTCTTTAAAACTTTAAATAAATATTTAAAAATTTAAAAAAGAAAAAATTAAATAAGAGGAAATTAAATGGTTTTCAACTTTCTGAATGTGTAAACGGAATTGAAAAAATTTACTATTATTAACGTACATTAAATGTGGGGTAATTTGGGTACCAAACTTTTTCATAGAATAACATGGGATTTGGCTGCTGGTAACAAATGGTAAAGAGTCTCTTTATGTTTCTATTAAAAATAAAAGCCGTTGTGTAAAGCTCTTTTTTTATTTATTATTTATTTTTTTCCCTTGTAATTAAAGATTAATTCATATTAAAAATGCAGTTTTTTTTTTTTTTTTTGTTATATTTAATTGCTCTAATACATTTTCAGTAAATTAATAACAGCTTGAAAATGCAAGAATATTGCTTTTATTTATTGATTTGCAGTGTTGTTTTAAATTGCTGTAAAAGTTTAACATAGTTCTATTCCATTACAGTAAAATTCAACTGACTTTACATACCCATTGACTTTCTTTTTTTATTATTATTAATCTTTCTTTCTTCTTATTATTATTAATAAACAAAATATTGAAATGGGGATTTAAATTAGCTGTTTCATTTTTCTACTTTCATACATTCATACATTTCATACTTTCATCTTTCATACATTCTGATCAAAATTTAAGTTCTTCCTTTACTTTCTTTTTCTTTTGTGAAATATATGTTGAAGTAAGTACATTAAAAACTTTAATGAAATTGTATAACTTTTTTAAAATGCTGTTTAATATATTTTTCATTATGGAGTTATTTTAAAACATATCTCGTAGATTATATCCCAAGTGTAAAAATACTGTCAAAAATATTTACTCTAATTTTTGGTTGGAAAATTTCTAGAATTTTTCTAAATCTCTTATTGAAAGTATTAAACATTTTTTTTTACTATAATTAAACAATTATTTTTACTATAATTAAGCTTGAAAAATAAATAAAACAAGTTTGATTCCCCCCCCCTTTTTTTTTTCAAAATTGTTAGGTGTTTTTTTTTTTTTTTTTTTTTCCTTTCTTTATTATTTGCTTTATAATATAAATACATTGTTGAAATGTACCTAAAAGTTATGTCTCAAGACTAAGATAATATAAACTTTTTGAATTTTATGTGTATACTTAAGGAGGAATATGTTATATTGTTGTAAATTTTACATTGTGCATCAATAGCTTCAGAAGTTGTTTTGTAACTCATAAAAATTTCACTTGGAGGGGGGGGGGGGACATGATTACAATATCATATTTTTCCATAGAATATTTTCACTTAAATGAAAAGCTGATTTTGAATCTTCTCTTGTGTATATATTATCATTTGCTGCATCAAACATGCAGGGATTTTAAAGTATCTTAAACACTTTGTTTAAGGGTGCAGTATTGAATGATATGACTGTTTGTAATTATTACTTCTTGAACTATGTTTGAAATTATTTAAAAGAATTTTAATAAATTGTAGTTCGTAAGTCTTTAGTTTCAAATTTGTAAGTAAACGCTATAGTGCATAAAAACAATAAACTATAATATTATAAAATCTTTTAAAGTCTGAATTGATTTAGGTAAATTATAAAAAAAATATTTCAGTAATAATTGTTAGATTATTATTTAGCGGTTGTACACACTGTGATCTTAAACATAAAATGATTGTGAAACTAATAAAAAAGAATTCTGAAAACTACATTAAATTTATTAAACGAATAGTTACCAAATTATTTGTGTAAGAGTGTTACTAGAAACTTTAATGTTTTGTTCTATTATTTCAATTTTTAATTCTAGATTATTAGAAAGAGTTCGATCTAGTGACCCTGCTTGGAAAGAAAATGGTGTAGCTTTTATCAATTCTATCACAAGACTTCTGGAGAGATTACTAGATTATAGGTACTTCTTTTTGTATCACATTTTGTTTAAATGTATAGAGTGTATTTCTTTTCCAAAGAAATTAAAAAAATTAAAAGTATTTTAGAATACATAGTGTGTAAATCAAGTTAGAATTAAAATTCAATGTTCTGTTCTTCAAAATATTTTCTTTGGGGAGTCACACAGCATTGGATACAATTCTTCTAATCCACATAGCAGCACTGGAACTCGGAGTCCTAAGATGATGTCCTTTGAGGTGATTTTTTTCAATCTTTGAAAGTGAAAATGTCACAAGGCTTCAAATCAAGCAAATAAGAAGGCTGAGAAGCTATAAAAATATCTTGCCAAAAACTTGTTTATTGAAATTGGTGTGTGGCAAGGCATATTGCCGTGATGCAATATCCAGTTGTTCTTGATGTTTTGGCTTCATACGCATAACCCTTTTTTCAAAGTTTTTCAGAAATCTCTCAGTAAAAGTGTTAAGTTTTTGGTTTTGAGACATAAACTCTTTTTAATTAATAAAATAAATAAGTAAATGAAGTTAAAAATTAAAATTAGATCTAAAACTGTAAAAAATTCAAAATTAAACAGAAAACAGAAGTTACATAATTTCCAAGCATCGGACAAGAACAGGGTGGAAGAAATATCATTAACAACATTTTTAGAATTTTTAAATATGTAAAAAGCCTCATAGATGTCCAAATGGAACAAGTAGATAGGAGAAGAAATTATGCTAGCTTTAGAAAAATCAAAGCAATGACCATGAGCCTAGCAGTGGGGTCATTCCATGTCAATCCAACCATGCCATGACACTCATAGTCTCAGATTTTTATGAAACTTGGTGTATTTGTTCCTTTTATGGATTTAAATAAGGAAAAACAAATTTTTTTTCTATCTTAAATGGTTTAGGTTTTACAGCTTGTTAAAGATTTGAGAATGTCACTTTATTTTTCGACCAGGGAATCATAATTTGTTCTTTTATAAAGAATAATTTTTATCTCCTTTATTTACCAACTAATGTTGATGAAATTTTTTATCAGTATGCTTTATAATGTAAGGAATACAGAAAAAAAATAAATTAAACCTGCAAGTGTTTACACATGGCCACAAAAAATCCTGAAATATTATTTTGAAATTTTTTTTAATGAAATATAGAGTTCCATTCTAAATGGAATATTACAAAAGAAAAGGATAATAAAAAAAAAATCTTTTTTTATTCTTGCTCTAAAAGATGTATTCTACAACATGAAAAAATAAAATGAATAGTTTTTTACATCATTCATTATTTTTATTCATGAATTTTTATTTATTCATGAGTCCAGTTTACTTAAAATGAATATTCACAGTTGATGAATTCATGAATAAAAAATTTCTAAAATTGAAATTTCGTGGTCTATGGAGTTGTGCTATGATTAATATTGTCTCACCTGTTATATCTGCGTTTGCAGACTTGGTGACTTTGCCAACGAATATTATGTGAGAAATGCCTAGCTGTTTATCAGCCAGGGTAGCTCAGTGGTAGAGCATCCATATGTTAAGCGGAGGTGCCCGGGTTCGATTCCCAGCTCTGGTATTTTTCTCATAGTTGGTACATAAAAATATCAACCTTTACACTCCAATTTACTTAAAATGAATATTTATGGTTGATGAATTCATGAATAAAAAATTTCTAAAATTCTCAGAACAGTTAGCAAAATTGCTCTTCAATTATCATAACATACCTTCAGCTGCCATGGAGAGTTTCCCAGCTGAAGAAATATTTGACCATTCCCTTTGAATTAGGCTACAACTTCTGAGGAATCTGGAGAAGAGTCTTGATGAAAATAGTTATGCAAGATCAGGGACAACCATGACCGGGTGCAAGAATATGGCCATGGCCCCTATGTTGAGTTTCAGATAATGTCCTCATCCCAGTGAGAAAAACAGTGTTTCAAAAAAACGACTGGTGGTATCTGGATGCACCACCTGGATCAAATTCGACATAAGAAGGGAAAAAAAAAACTCTGACCTTTGATACCAGGGGCAGCTATCCCAGGACCTGCTAAGGGTGCCAAAGGATGTACAACAGCTGGAGAAGTCAGATGGGTTGAGTTTTAATTCCTCAGTGTTGTCACATCAACATGTGGAAGCACAAGATCTGTCGACATCTCCTGATAGTGATAAGGATCCAATATTACAAGGATCAACAAGGACAAGAAGCAAGCTAAGCCATTTAAATTTCTAGATTCTTATTGGAGTGGGGGGGGGGGAGGTGGTTTAACTTTCTTACATAACTAATAGACACTATCATTTTTAGGTTATGTTTCATAGTGGGCTATTCAGCTTGTGACACAGTCACTTGTTGAATACGATACCTTGTAATGAGATTGTATAAATAGTAAATAAATCACATTTATCCAGGATACCAGAATGCAGTTACTAATAATTATAAAAACTAACTAGTAAAAGCTTAGTTATTTCAAAATTAGAGGCAAAAAAATATAAATTATAAACACAAATGTCATTTATTATAAATCCAACAAAAACAGCAGATGAGATCATCAGAGATTACACTCTTCTGATGACAACTATTTTTTTTGACTAACTGGCTGTTACTATATTCCAAACTTTTTTCTTTTAATTAAGACTAATTGCATCTATTAATAAGGCTGTTGCAATGGTATCAACTGCCATGTTTTACTTAGTTTAGAAATCATGATCTGTAATCTAATATACATCAGTATTATTAATTTTAATTCTAAATATTAAAGTAGTAACTGTTTGTGATGCAAAAATACATATTAATTAAGTTGTATATGTTATCATAGAGAAACCAGTATATACATGTTGGTTTTGCTCATTTATGATTTTCTATAAATAATTAAAGATAAAAATGTATATATATATACACACCGTGACCAATAAGTTCTCATACACCTTTTGAAACACGTTAAAAAGTTGCACATATGAGTTATTGTAGTCCCAATTATTTTGCAGGCAATTTAGTGTAAGGTATAAAGTTATTGCAAGTGTAAATGTTGTACTAATTATAATTTTTCTAAGCCTAGGTAGAATGAAGTTATTGAGAGAAAATATGATAAATAAATTCATCAAAGGAGAGCAGCCGGGGGAAATTTTCAGAGACTTGAAAGCCCTGGGGCTGAAGAGAGATTTCATTTACAGAACTATCAGGAGGTATAATGAGACGTCCTCTGTCGATGGCAGAAAAAGATCTGGCAGTCCGAGGTCTGTCCAGACAAAAAAGGCTGTGTAAAGGGTCAGGGAAATGATACGACGAAACGGACAAAAAACTGCTAGAACACTAGCACGAGAGCTCAAAATATCGAAGGGATCAAAGTTAAACATCCTAAAAATAGATCTTGGATGCAAGGCTTATATAAAACGTAAAATTCACGGAGTTTCGGAGTCTGCTAAGATGAAAAGGAAGCAAAAGGTGGAAGCAGTTCTTGCTTGGCATGCTGGGGATGAATTTGTCTTTTCAGACGAGAAACTGTTAATTTTACAGAAAAGTCTCAACCCCCAAAATGACAGAGTATGATCAGTTTCTATTGATAACATCCCTGAGAGCCAGCATTACGTTCTGCGTTATCGAAATGCTTCGTCTCTGATGGTTTAGGCCGCTATTTCCAAAAAAGGAAAACTCCCGTTAGTCTTCATTGATAAGGGGGTAAAAATCAATGCCCAATATTATAAAACTGAGGTTTTGGAAAAAGTTTTACTCCCAAATGTCCAGAGAATGTATGGGGTGGAATATTTTTGCTTCCAACAAGATGATGCCCCTTCTCATATCGCACCTGTCGTTCGGGAGTGGTGCAGCCAAAATTTAGCTGCCTTTTTGTCAAAGAACGAATGGCCTTCCAACTCCACCAATCTGAACTCGGTTGATTATTTTGTGTGGTCATATATGCTCTCTCAACTGAATGACAATAAGAACACAGATTTGAGCAAATTCAAAAATGTAATTCAAAAGATATGGCAGGAAATGTCAATGGAAGCCGTGCGTGTCACATGTGATGGATTTGAAAAGAGACTTAAGCTCGTTAAGAAACTAAAAGGTGAAATTATTCCAAAGCATTTATTGTAAAGATACTCAATGATAGCTACTTTAATTTGATGCAAAAAGTTTTTGTATGATTTATTTTGTGTTAGTGTAATGAAAATTTGAAAGTGTATGAGAACTTATTGGTCACGGTGTATATGCATGCGTCGGATAAAACATTCTCTGGATTAAAAATTTCATTATATTTAACAATATAATTTTGTTTATTATGGAGCATTTAAATTTCATTTTTATTTATTTTATTTTTTCCCCCTTCAGAAATGTAATGGAAGGTGAAGAGAACAGAGATAAAAGAATGAGCTGTACAGTTAATCTTCTGGTGAGCTGGTTTGAAACATCTTAGTTTTAATAAAGATATAAGTATATATAATACTTTTAATTTATTATTATTTTTTTTATATTTTAGAACTTTTACAAAAATGAAATTAACAGAAAAGAAATGTACATACGTTATATCTATAAATTATGTGAATTACATTTACCAGCTGAGAATTATGCAGAAGCTGCATTCACTTTAAAACTTCATGCTGACCTTTTGGTATTTTCAAACAATACTTTGCCTGCTGATCAGCGATATAATCAGCAACCAGAGTGGCAAAGAAAAGAAGCCCTCTACCATAGAATAATAGATTATTTTGATAAAGGAAAGGTAATAAATCAGAATTCTTATTTAGTTTTTACTTATTTTATTTATTTATTGTATGTTTAGTATTTATATTTGCATATTTAAATGCATTTTATTTGTGATTCCAGATTTTAAAATATGAAAATTATATATTATATTTTAACTATTTATTTTATTTGTTTCTTTGTGAAGATGATTTGTACTTTTCCTAAATTGCATGTGGTTTCATACTTTAAATAATAAAGCATTTTTTTTTTACTCTATATTCTCTTACAAGTATTGTGTAACAGAAGAAAAATAAATAAATAAATGACAGTTGCAATTTTACATATAATTTTGTACAACTGTGGAATTTCAAATTCATAACTTTCTAGTTACAAAACAAATGCTACCTCCCCACAAATAAGATTATTTTGATAATATCCACATTTATATTATAATTTAATGGGGGACATAATGTTTGTGTTGATGAATGTGAAATGTCATTGATTAAAAATTACAGTGTAACTGAAATACTCTATATCATACATACTTTTCTTTTTCTCCCCTCCCACTCTGTTTTTTCTTATTTCCAATATTTATAGTGAGGAAGGGGAATTTTTTCTTTTAGGTAGATTCCTTATAGGAGATCTACCTATTGCAATGGTTCTCATGACACGACTTCTGGAAAATTTCTTCATATCAACACCGATCATGACCCCCTAGAACTCAAAACCACCCTCCGTTCAAAAGTTTATATATATATGTATAACGCTTTTTCGCATGTTAAGTTGTAAACACGGTAACTGGAGTAATTTTTATTAAATTTAACCAGCTCGGGAAATGTTGTCAGGACAGTAAAAATCTTGGTCGAATTTGTAGATGGGGTATCCAGCTCAAAGGGGGTGGAAATGATGGAGGGTGGAAGTTTTCATTTGCCCATAATTTCTTTAATATTGAAAATAGGAAAATACTTCAAATCAGGCGAATTACCGCCTTACCGTAAAGAACAACTTTTGTATTTAAACTTTTTTGATAACTTCAATTGCTTAAAAGTTGCAAGATAAAAAGTGATTTTTCGTCAATTGTGATGAAACCGACTTTTCTATAGCTTTAATTGCTTAAATTTATAATATAATGTTTACGTCACGTGCAAACGATAATAAAAAAAATCGCTGAAAATATAAAAACCATGGTAACAGCTTTAATTAATCATTTAAAAATATAAAATTAAAATAATGCGTTAGTCTTAGTAAAAATATCGTTTGTGGTGAATAGTTTAGAACGCCGATTTACACAAAAATTTAAAATTTACGATTGAAATTGAGAGTAATTAATACGTTACGGCTTCCTTTTATTTTTTGTCTTGTGGAAACAAGACATTCATCTGTGAAGAGATATGAGGTTTTTGAGTGGAAAGAAAATATAATGACGTCAAAGCTGCCATTTTTCATTGCCAAGCTTGCCAAATATTGTCATCAAATAACAAATTTCGTCACCAAGTCAAAAATTTAGTCACCAACTATCAAATTTTGCCGCCAAATCACAAATTTCATTGCTAAGTTGCAATTTTTTTTACCAAATTGTATATCTTTATGGCTGCTATTTGTTGAATGATTATGAACTTGGATATTAGAAAATTGAATCATTTACTGACCTACTGATCTAGCCTAAAATTTTAAGTAGTGTAATACTAAAAAAAAATATTAGGACTTGGGAAGTGTTAAAATAAATAAAATTTAGAACTTAGGTTTTTTAAAATTACAAGATTTTGAAAATTGAGAAAATGATCTCTGAAATGTTACTGAGTACTAAAATTCTATATTCAGAGCTAAGATCAAAAATGAACTTTAATCCCTTTTTATAAAATTTTAAACAAAATTAAATAATAGCACCAGTGATCGTCTGCAATTTTAACAATAGTGGTGTACCTGCAAAATTGTGAAGCTGGAGTGATTTAACCTGAAAGAAAATATCTCAAGTGAAAACTCATGCGTAATAAAATAAAGAGAAAGAATAAGGCTGACTTACCAAAACTTCTTTTTATTGAATATATAAAGGTAAAGTAATCCAAAATAGCACATAGATGTGGTACCACACATTGAACACACTCTCACACACTAATAGCATGAAATAAACACAGATAATATTTTCTTGAATAGCAAATCCTTAATATAATAGGTGCTGCACATTAAAAACGTGTGTGTGATGAAGCAGTTTGTTTTAGTAATAAGCATATGAGTCAATTTCAGTTTTTAAGATGAATATAGGACGATCTTAGGATCTGCGGCCATCGAGTTCCTTTTGTAAAATTAGATATTCATCGGTGATCTTTTTAAGTAGCATGAAAGTACAACTGAAGGACCATTTGTAGGGGATGCTGGGCTCCAGACGTTTATATAATATAGCACAGGCAATTTTATTTATTATTATGCCTAAAGATTCTTGCACATTCAACTCTTAAGGGCAATCATAGAACTATTTTGCATCTTAATGTAACTTTGATGGACAGGATTCTGGTCGGTTTCTCAGCCCCTGGCTGTATTTCCATAAAATGGTTATTCGACGAGCAACATCGTGAGTCATTAAGACTTTTTAAAGCTGAAACATGGTTAGCAACTACTCATCTAGGATGTGGAACTCTGTGAGGACAAAATCTCTGGCCACTTTGCACCATCGGAAGGGAGCCACTTTGAGCAGATGTGAGACTTGAAAAAATTCAGCTTAAGGAAATACAGTGTTCACAGTCGATATTTGCCAAAAAAAAAAAAAAAAAACTTATACACTTTCAAAAGATTTGCTGCTTCCATTGCGTCAATTTTTTAATTGTAGAAATTAGACTTGGAACGTTATTAATTTTTTTAGAAACGAGGATGGAGTTCACGTTTTCTCACTAGCTGTTGAACCAAGCTTCGGCATGGAAAAAAAACTCCCGGCCTCCGCTGGACCGACCACACTCTACAATGACCACCTACTGTTCTGACCGAACGCAAAGTGAAAATTCGTGCTCTCTTCCGAGCCAGCCAGTGAGCACCCTCGAAAGGGACGCCATTGACGTCAAAGATGACGCTCTCTGCGTCACGTGGAACTATCGGGAATGTTCTAGAACAAATCTTCCCCCCTTGAAAGCGTGGGAAAGTACGAAAACTTTAAGAAAACATGGCTGACTTCCGATTTTAAGAATTCAGTGAATAAAAAGGAGTATTTTTGGACTTACGATTTTTTGAAAGGAAAACTATTAAATTTTAAGCTATTTTTATGAGCGATGGCTCAAATTAAATGAAATTTAGGAAGCAATCTCATGAAATTAGAGTTGCATGTAAATACAACTTAGAAAATATTTTAAAATGTAAAATCGGAACACTGACAGCTGACAAGATAATTTTGGGTTTTTCTGATTTTATTATTATTTTTTGCACTTTTAGTAATTTCTCTATTATTTTTTGGTAATTTTTGCACAGAATATCGATTACGATATCATTTTACTCTGGAATTGCTGGATTTGTTTTTATTTTATTTTATTTTTTAAAAATGCAATTTTTCAAAGTGAAAACGAAAATATTTTAAATAAATAAATCGTGATCGATTTTGATTAAAATTTGCAGAGTATAAAAATGAATTCTGAAAGAGAAAACTTTTTAAATTAAAAAAAACTGAAAACCTATAATTTTAAATAAAATAGTGTTAAACTATTTGAAACCTAAGAATAAAGTAGTGTTATGTTTTTTAAAACATAACAAGTAGAATGAATAGTAGTAGTTGCTAATTAAATTTCTTAAAAACAGAATAGCGACGTAAATAATGCAATGTGTGGGAACAAAGCCATTGACTAAGTATGTGTTAATGCATATGTAATATTTCTTTACTTTTGTAACATAAACGTAAAGGAATCTACCTTTGCCTTTAAGCTTGCCGAAAAAGGATTTTTTTTTTTTTTTTTTTTTTTTTTTTAATAGCATTTATTGCTCTACCTTTTATGAATGAGAATTATATTACTAAAAAAATAATAAGAAGAAATTTATTAACATTTTAATAATCTATATATATAAAAGAGTAAACTCACTGATTCACTGACTGATTCACTGATTCAACACGGTTGTGGCGATCCTATGGGAGATAGAGTCGCAATTTTTGGTGAGCAGGTTGATTTTAGGACCCTGACGCTCACTAAGACGGGATTTTGCTAAGACGGGATGGGGGGGGGGGGGGCAGAAGGCAAAAATCACCTTTATAAGCATATCTCGGCTCCAAATTGCTTCACGGTGAAGAAATTGCAGATGGGGAGATTAGACTTGAATACAAAAAAATCATTTTCTGCGATTTTGGAATTTTGGATTTTTAAGGGGGGGTAGGGGGTAAAAATGAGATTTTCGGGGGCGCATAAGGCAAAAACACATTTATAAGTACAACTCGGCACCAAATTACTTCACAGGGAAGAAATTGCTGATGGGGAGACTAGGCTTGAATACAAAAAAATCATTTTCTGCGATTTTGGAATTTTTGATTTTTTAGTGGGGGAAAGGGGTGAAAATGATTTTTGGAGTTGCTGAAGACAAAAACACCTTTATAAGCATAACTCGGCTCCAAATTGTTTTACGAGGAAGATATTGCAGATGGGGAGACTAGACTTGAATACAAAAAAATCATTATCTGCGATTTTGGATTTTTAAGGCGGAAAAGGGGTGAAAATGATTTTTGGAGGCGCAGGAAGCAAAAACACTTTTATAAGCATAACTCGGCTCCAAATTACTTCACGATGAAAAAATTGCAGGTGGGGAGACTAGACTTAAGTACAAAAAAATCATTTTCTGCGATTTTGGAATTTGGGATTTTTAAGGGGGGTAGGGGGTAAAAATGAGATTTTCGGGGGCGCATAAGGCAAAAAACCACCTTTATAAGCACAACTCGGCTCCAAATTGCTTCACGGTGAAGAAATTGCCGAGGGAGAGACTAGACTTGAAAACAAAAAAATCGTTTTCTGCGATTTTAGAATTTTGGATTTTTAAGGGGGGAAGGGGGTATAAATGATTTTCAGAGGCGCATAAGGCAAAAACACATTTATAAGTATAACTCGGCTCCAAATTACTTCACAGTGAAGAAATTGCAGATGGGAAGACTAGACTTGAATACGAAAAAATCACTTCCTGCGATTTTGGAATTTTGGATATTTAAGGGGAGAAGGGGGTATAAATGATTTTCGGAGGCAAATGTAGAATAATACGGATTTTTGAGTAAAAGTAAAGTCGCTCAAAGATGAAAAAAAAAAAAAAAAAAAAAAAAACCCCGCCAAGCGTCTTTTTGAAAATATTTCCAAAAACTCATTTTTTGATTTTTTCCGATTTTTTTTTTTTTTTTTTTTTTTTTTTTTTTGGGGGGGGGGGGGGGGGTAAAAAAATAAAAATAGTGTCAGATCGTTCAAAATTGGTACATAGAGGTTTTCGATACTTACAATTCGATTGCGGATATTTTCGAATTTGTAAAATTATTAGAAGGGGTGGGAAGGGGGGCAGTATGGGGGGGGGCTATGGGCAAAAACAAATAGAAATACAGTTACGTCGTTCAAAATTGGTACAGATAGGTTTTAAAGGCCTGCAAGTCGAATGGGGATATTTTCGAAAGTGTAAAGTTATTAGGAGGGGCGAGAAGGGGGGCAAAAAAATAAAAATAGAGTTAGATCGTTTAAAATTGGTATATAGAGGTTTTCGATACTTACAAATCGATTGCGGATATTTTCGAATTTGTAAAATTATTAGGAGGGGCGTGAAGGGGGGGGGGCAAAAACAAATAGAAATACAGTTAGGCCGTTCAAAATTGGTACAGATAGGTTTTAGAGGCCAGCAAGTCAAATGGGGATATTTTCGAAAGTGTAAAGTTATTAGGAGGGCCGGGGAGGGGGGGCGGAGGGGCAAAAAAAATAGAATAGAGTTAGAGCATTCAAAATTGGTATATAGAGGTTTTTGATACCTACAAATCGATTGCATATATTTTCGTATTTTTAAAATTATTAGGATAGACGGGAGGGGGGGCGAAGGGGGAAAATAATAGAAATAAGAGTTAGAGCATTTTAGGAATTTTTTCCGAAGGCAGTGAGAACCCGGTGCGACATTTTTCCTAATAAGATTTTTTTTCTGTTTTTTTTTCACATGATAAAAATTAATGCAATTTTGAGAATTCAGTAATTATAGCGATTCATTTAAAAATAGGGACCAGCGAAGCAGGCGTTGCCTGCTAGTCATTAAATAAAATGTAATGTTTGAAAAATTTTTATTTAATTTATATATTTTAGAATTTAATTTAAATTAAGGGAAAATTGTGCAAAAATAATGAGCGAATATTTTGTATTAGCCAATTTGAAAACATGTGTTAGCTGTTTATTTTATGTTAACAACTGCAGACACCAGCAAATTATTTTCCTTCATTGTTGCTCAATGGCTTTGTTTAAACATTCTTCGCCCAAAAATTTACAGTTGCTTTTCAATCAAATGATTTCACTTTTCTGAAAATATTTAACAAATTTTGCACAATTTTTTAATTGACAAATGGTGATTTCTGAAGATTAGATTTTTCACTTAAATGTAATTAACATTTTATAAATTTTTTGCATTCAAATTTTGTGTAAAAAATGTTCTGCCAAAGAATTAAATCTAGGATCAATGGCTTAATTTGCTGACAAATTATTTTGCTCAAGATCGATATCATTCTCACATTTTGCAGTTTGGTATATTTGAACAAGGTGATATACAACTCATGAAATACACCAATCATACTGAATTATGATATATATATATTAAGATTAGATTTTTTAAATCCAATTTGATTATTTTAATAAATTTTGGAGATGAAAGTTGAATTATTTTATTCAGAGTGGAAAATATCTTAGTCAGAAATTGAACCAGGGATCCAACCACTACAATTTAACACGTCGACATTGTTAAGCCATTCAATTCAACTTTTAACTCCAAAAAATTATTAAATTGTCATTAAATTTCTGTAAGGCATAATTAATGTTGTGATAGTTTGCCTAGAAAAATATATCGTAAAATTTTAAGTTAATAAATTTGCAACATCAGAGCAATATAACACAAGGTGTTCATTCAAAACATGAATCAACATTAAAAATTAGATTTGCATTATTTTAAATATTATAATGAAGGATAAAAACATCCCATAAATTCTCAATAACAATATGTACTAATTCAGTTAATACATTTGCTTTCAGTAATAGTCTAATTTTTAATTAAGTTATTAAAAGTATGTGACATTTTATTTACTCAAGGAGAAAATAACATGGGATATGTTTTTGACTGTAGTAACATAATGAAATATTAACATGCTTTTTTCTTTGTGATTTTATTATTATTATTTATTTTATTTTATGGAACAATCTTTATTTATTAAAAATTAAAGTGTATTTTTTAAAGCTTGAAGAAACAAACAAAAATTTGTCAGAATATTAAATTAAGCAGAAAAAAAAAAAAAAAGATAAAATTTATTCCATAATGTTTTATATATATGTGTGTGTGTGTGTATAGCATAGTAATCTATATCTGAGTAATCTCATTTAAAATATATTTTTAAATCAGAAATACTTTAGTTAGGTATATTTTTATTATAATCTTTTCCTATTGACTGAACTAAGTTGCTTGATTATTCTTATTTCTTATTTCAATAATAAATATATCATTAAGATGAAGATTATTTACACCTTAAAATAATTTGTGTTATGAAAGTTCTAAAAAAAAAGTATTATATTAAAAAATAACAATATTTTCTGTCATGTAAAATGATCCCAACTTTATTATATGCAAATTTTTCATTAATTTAATGATCACCATTTAATAAATTAAGTTTTAATGAAAAATATTAATGATATAGTTTTCGTCATTAAGGATTTTATCAAGTAATTTCAAAAATGTTACTCTTAATTCAATAACTTAATTAAATTTGTTTTTAAAATTCTTTTTTTATTTTAGTGCTGGGAGGAAGGCATACCTCTTTGTAAAGAATTAGGTGAATTATATGAAAAAAAGCTTTTAGATTATGCAAAACTTAGTATAGTTTTGGTAGGTATCTCAGTGTTGGCTTTTCAAATTTTTATTCATTTGTTTGCTTTCAGTTTTTTTTTTATTACTGTAACTTTTGTTCTTGTTAACATAGAAAACTCAAGCCAAATTTTTTGATAATATTTTGAATCAAGTACGCCCTGAACCAGAATATTTTAGAGTTGGTTTCTATGGACTTGGTTTCCCTCTTTTTTTGAGAGTAAGTTTTTAATTTAAAAATATCTTATCAAATCTTGTTATGTAATTTTTTTTCTTTTATCTGAAGTAAGTTTGATAACATGTTCAACAAATTTTGATGAAGTTTTTGTGAATCTATTGAAATGAAGTTTTTTTTAGATTTCTAATACTGTAAAAGGACAGAATATTACCATATCTCCAAGTAATTAGCTCTAATATGTGAAATAAGAGATGTGGGTTATAAAAATTAATGAAATGCACAATTCATGGTTACAAAGTGAAATTTGGAAAAACCTTCAAAACTTTTATTTAAAAAATTTATGACATAGTGTCATTACATGGGTCAAAGTGTGTAAGAAGTGATTAAATAACTACATTTATTATGATTTCACTTATTGGGAATGGCTGAGCCATCCTTTCAAAAGGATTATAACCTTTAGATAGGTTATATAATAGGTGATATCATACATAAATGAATTGTTGAATGATTAATGTTGAATGATTTGTGGATTCTCTCTATATCATGGACTTGAGTGACTTTTACTATTAATCTAAGTACGTAAGTTACTGACACAAGTGTTGCACACAATATGAGATGATCATGATTTATCTTGCTCTCCAATTCAATAACCAAAATAACGATTATATCCTGTTCAATCAATGGTGTGGTAGCTTGTCTCTGACTAGATGGCTTACTTCTCCACAAACATAGCAATAATTTTATAAATAGTAAACAAGAGGGAAAAACTTTACATTTAAAATATTTATAAAGAGCCTACTTTATTTCACTCATGGTCTCATTTGGACGAGTACCCAACCATCTTCAGGAGAGACTGGTCATGTTCTGCTTTTTCATCTTCCAGCTTCTTTTAACATGCTACGCCATTTGTCGTCAATCTGCTCGTTCATCTGGCGATCATTGCAAGCTTGCTCATTGGCCGTGATTTCGACTATTTTGCGAATTGTGGCAGATTTATAATTGTTATAATTAGCTAGTTTTCTAATGTTATTAAAATCAATATTTATTTGGTATAATACTAAAGGATTATCGTTTATAATTTTAATTTAAGTAATATTTATCCTTTTCATAAAAACGAATATATTTCGGCATGCTTATCGCAGCCGAAGGTGCCGGCAATATGAAGTCGTCATTCAAACGCTGAAGAGGGCTGCGATAAGCATGCCGAAATATATTAGTTTTTATGAAAAAGATAAATATAAGGTACTTAAATTTAAATTATAATCAATATTTATGTTTGTTCGTGGTTAGTTTTGGTTAAAGCCGCAGTTATATTTCATATTTGATGTCATTTTTATGTTCTTTAATTTGATTAGTAATTTTTCTTTTAGTCATACCGATGTAATATCCGAGGTCGTTATTTTCGTCTCTCTCTTTTTTTTTTTTTTTTTGTTTGTTAAATCTAGAATTTTTTTAAACTATGGCTTCACAATAAAGAAGTATGAATTTATAATAATGTATTGATTAAATAGATATTTGTACACTTCTTTTCAGAACAAAGTTTTTGTGTACAGAGGACTAGAATATGAAAGAATTGGTGCTTTCACTCAGCGTCTTCAAACTGAATTTCCTCAGGCACAAATATTAATGAAGAGCACAACTCCAGATGATAGCATTTTAAATTCTGATGGACAGTGTATCCTTTATAATTATTGATTTTTTTTTTTTTTTTTCCTTACTATAGTTTTATTTATTAATTTTTTTAATAGAAACATTTGAATATTAAAGAAATATGTTAGATTTTTGTAAGTTATTACTTTTCTAAAGTTGTATTTTACTTATAAGCTTTTTTAATTTATTCGTTGTTAATCTGAAATTTATTAATTGAATATATTTGTTATAGGTTATCAATGATTTGAAATAATATTTAAAATATTTAGCTTTGTTCATTTGAAGAATTGTCTTGAAATGATATAAGTTATCAGATTTTGTTAGAAGTTCTTTCTCTGGTAATAAATTACCTTGTTAATTACCGTGACAATTTTTAAAGCCATATTTGCAAAGATAAGTTTTATGGATTTATCCAAAAAAGAAGAAATCTCTCTTTGTCATGGTAAAGCGACAAGCCATGTTGCTAAATCCACAACTTAATATCCTTGTAAACTTAAACAAGACCTTTTTAAATTCTTAATTAGGTTTCTTCCTCTCATTTTTCTTTTTTTACTAGGAATGATTATAATAACTATAATAATTTTAGGTTTGAACGGGCCTAAAATTTCATTCTGGTTGCAAGACCAGCCTGGTATAAAGTAAAATTAAAAATGTAAGTCCCAGCCCAGCCTGCATGACAGCAATCTTGTCCTGGCCTAAAATATAAATATAAATCCAGCCCAAAATAAGAACTAAATCTTGGCTTGATTATGACCCATTCATCTCTTTTTGGTATATGACCAACACCGCAAACTTAATCAGTTGCATTTCACAAATACTTTTTTCCTCAATGAGTTATTATTATGTAATTAATTAAATTAACTATGTTGATACTGACTGTATTCTACAATATGCATAGCTTCAAAAAAAGGAATAATATGTTATTGAATTGTAGTATATAATTAAGTTTTGACTTTTTTGGTAGTGTGGGAATTAAAGCCAATTGACTGCACATCAGTCTTAGGCCTAAATCAGTGGCATGCCCTTCATTTGCTTTTTTTTTTTTTTTTATGTACTACCCTATATTTAATCAAGTTTCAGAGAAAATCACAAATTTTTTTTCAAATGGCAATATTGACAAGCACAACCTTGGATTGAACCTGGCATTTTCTTTCTATCACTTTGAAAAGCAAAACCTCTCAACCACTGGTGGGGTTTAAAAAGTATAATTACCTTTGAAATTAATTCCTTTTTGAAAGTTATGTTTACCTTTGAAATTAATTCTTTATCGTGAAAATTTGCAGTACTGAAGTAAGTAATTGTTAAGAATTCACTCGTTAAATCCACAGCAAAATTTATCATTATTTCAACATAAATTTATGTATATAAGAAAGCTTCATTTTTAATAAATTTAAGAAAAGTTATGATATATGAAGTAATATATAATGTACCCTAATTGCAAGAAATATTTCTATAATTTTCTAACTTACAATGATTTTACATTCACAAAAGCACAAATTTGAATTATAAACTTCTGAACTTTTATGTTAAAGGCTGGTTTCACTTGTGGACTCCAAATTACACAAAAGTAATTCATGTTTTTCTTGGCCTGCTTCAAATTTTGCCTTTGGTTTGGCAGGCCTGAACATTTTGAAAATTAGTTTTACTGGACTGAGCTAGTCCATTTGAAAATTCATTTTCATTTTCCTGGACTAACAATCTGACCTCATATAGATCTCTAATATAAAGATTGCTGTGTTCTCTCTCTCTCTCTCTCCCCCTCTCTTAAATAATTAAAAAAAAAAAAAAAAAAACATTATTCTTCATTTCTGCTCCATAATAAAATATTGTTACATAGTCTTACTTTTTCATAAAATGTATCCTATTCTTTATGGCTGATCATATAAGTAAGTTAGTAAAAGTGTTTTATAAATTTAATTTTCTTGCATAAAGTTACTATATTTTCTTAACATTAATAGATATTCAAATTTGCAATGTCAAACCTATACCAAAGATTAAACCAGAATTTGAAAATCGTGACATTCCTGAAAAAATTATCAGCTATTATCTGGTGAATGATGTCTCATCATTTCAGTTTGACAGACCAGTACAAAAAGGGCAAGTTGATAAAGATAATGAATTCAAGGTATTTATTGCTTCTCATTTATATTCATAAACTTTTTTATGCAAGTTGCATTTGCAGATCTATAATATATTTAGCTGTTAAGTATGCACAAGCTGATATTTTTTAGCATTAACTTGGCGAATTTACTATTAATAAATTCCCAATTAAAAAATGTTTTAAAACAACAATTCTAAGATAATTATATCTTAAAACAAAACTGATTTTAAAATTTTCAAAAGCAAGATGCACTTGAAATTATTAATTGCAACTTGTATCATTCAGATATATAACTGTTAATTTAAAAGAATCATATATAATTCTATAAATAAAAAATTAGCTAATAACATAAGTTATTGTACAGAAATAAAGATGTATTAGTAATTTGAAGATCTAATCTTATGTACTTCTGATTTATTAAGTAATCTGCTTGCTGTATTGAAATTTCTTTTATACATAGCACTTATTGTTGAGGTACAATGAAAATTTTGAGCAAGTTTTGATAGAAATTTTAGGTATAATTTCTGATTTTCCCTTTATATATGTTTAATTATTTTGTGCTTGAACAAACTTTTAGATAAAATAAATATATTTATTTTCTTTCATGACAAATTTTATAATGGAAGTAAAGCAACATTATGAGCACCAAATAAAGTTGGTTATAAAATATTTTTAATTATCTGCCTTTACTTATTTCTGTATGATAAAAGGAATGTGAACATGTTTCTAGTCATTTGTTCTTTCTTCTTTTTTTCTGCTTAATGTATTTTTAATATATCCAAGCAATAGTAATTCAAAAATTTGGACTATTGGGAGAATGTTCATGTACTGTTCAACAATATTTCTTTAATTTTCTTCAGTAATTGTACAAGCATAGGGTCTTGTATTGTACTGCGTAAGAACATTGTTTATCAGAATGATCTTTTGGACAGATGTGCTTCTTTCACCATACTTAAAAGTTTACAGTAGAATACCACATTAATTATTGTTCGTTGCTGTTGAAAATTAGGAAGAAGGAAGAACGTGTAATGTGTAAAACTCTGCTTCTTCTAAAAAGCAGTTGTAAGAATCTAGCAAAGAATTTTTTTGCATTTAGTGGAAGTTTTAATTTTTTGGGCATCTTTCCATATTGAACTACTTTTTCTGAGTGGTATACACCTAACTTTCACCACAAGTTAAAATTCATATTAAATATCACTCACATTATATCTTGTTATGCTTTATAGCATAAAGTAAATATGCATAAAGGTTTTTTCTCCTATTAGTTTGATATTATTTTGGCAAGTCTGTGTAAAATCACTTGAAACTTCTCATCGAGGTGGTATTTCAAGAAAAATTATTGCTGAATATATGTTTATTTGCTTTGTTAATCATTTGTAAAACCATGTTCTCAGTCCATATTAATTTTGAGGACATAATATGTATACATATGTTTGCATTAACAAACTATTTCAGCTCTTTTTTTTTTCCCCCTCCCCAACAATGTATTTTTGATAATTTAAATTATATGTTTTATAAATGAATATCTATTTAGTAGTACAAAAAATTCTAAGTTGATTAAGTACTTTAATTACCATTGATTTAATAGATTTTAATATTTTCAGAGCTTATGGATTGAGAGAACAACTTTAAAAACTGCATCTCAGCTTCCTGGCATTTTAAGGTGGTTTGAAGTTATAGAATCTCATGTTATTGAACTTTCTCCTATTACTCATGCCTGTGAAACAGTTGAACACATGAACAAAGAGCTTCGTAAATTAATTGCTCAGTATACAGCAGAACCTCGTCGATCCATTAGTCCACTTAGCATGCGACTTCAAGGAGTCATAGAAGCTGCTGTTAATGGTGGTATTGCTAAATATCAAGAAGCTTTCTTCACTTTAGAATTTAGTTTACAAAATCCAGAAGAAACTCATAAAATAATCAAGCTCAAATCATTGATTCTTGAAAAAGTGAGTACAATATTCTTAAAGGACTCAGGAAAAATAATATTTTTCTTTTTTACAAAAAAACCTAAGTCACTTCCACTATAGTTAAAAATTGTTACATAAACTCTTTTTAGATATCCTTTCTTATGTATTAGGTGGTTATTACAAGAAAATTAAGTCATCTTGATTAGGTAGATCAGTTTTAGACCGTGGAAATTGGTGTTTAAAAAAAATGGCTCTAACTCCCCCCCTCCTCGTATTTTTTTAACTCGCTGTGTAAACTCTGTTTTATATGTCTTTACTCACATGTATTAGCTTCCTCTTGCCAGGAAATATTTAAGTGTCTATGCTTCGTTAGGTCAATTTTATGTCTTCTGATTACATTATCTCCAAAAAATGCATATAATACATGTGATAGTAGGTAATGGAAGTCGTATGGTTGTTTTACACTAGATTTTTAACAAAATTCTTTCAGTCTATTGCAAAGCACTCTTCATTAGAGTCTATACAATTGTCCAGTCTTCTTTCTCACTAATTGAAGCACCTCTGTAATTCTTCAACTTCAATGTCATTTAGTGCCTGGTGAGAAGTTCTTTTTACAGACTCCACATTATCAAAATGCTTCCTTCTTTCTTTCCTGAAATTTCATTAGTCATGAAACAATGATTTTTTTTTTCTTTCTCTCATTTTAAGACGAAGGGCACCTTCAATGAGCACGTTTTTCAACACACATATTACCATGTTAAAAGTGCCCAAACCACTCAGAAACTTGTGTGGGGCTCATAGCATCCTTCTTGAAAGCCTCTTGAAGTATTCAATTAGCTTCTGTTGTCGATTTTTCAAGCAGGAAACAAAATTTCAAACACACTCATAACGAATTCGCAAACAGAAAAGGAGAACAGTTGAGAATAGCAAACCTACAATCAAACATTAATCATGATTGTATGGTTGATTGTACAATCAACCATAATCAACCCGTACAACCATAATCAACCCGTACAATCAAACATGCAGTTGCTGCTTAGGCAACTGATTTAGGATGTCTCTACAAAACCACCTAGTAGAATTCTTTACTATGCCTAGAAACGTCCAGCTGCTTTCGATCTGGCTATTTTTGGTTTTAATATTTAATAGGGATTGTGTTGTGAAAATATTTTTATTTTAGATAATATGATAATAAAATCTGGTGTGTAACAATAACATGGCTTCCATTACGTGCTACCATACATTAGAGGTAAGTCTGGCCCGGGTTCGTGCCGAATTTTTCAATTTGCACTTGGGCCGGGCTTAAAATTTTTTTACACATGCGGGCCTGGCTGGGGCTCAATTTTTTTGTGTATATTCGGGCCAGGCCTGGCCTGAATGAAATTTTTTCCGGGTCATGTCAACCCAAATCTTTTTCTAGATTCCTCGTTAATCAACGAAAAAGGAAAATTATAAAATATTTCTTCAGTCACTTATTTTACATAATTTTACAGGCTGGTATGTCACATAAAATTTTATTTTGTTAAAAAATGTTTGAAAATGTGTAAAAATGTTTAAAAATGTTAAAAAATCACTCTGTCTGTTCGCGGTCTGATTTTTTGCAAATATTTTTAACCTGTCTCAAAATTAATATATTTCATTTAAATTAATATTATATGGTTTCCTATTCAAAACAGTATGCATATTACTAACAGTTTGTGCACATGTACAAACAAAAGAAATTAGATGCATTACTGTGATGTAAATACATCACCTCTTGTTTAATTCCTATGCCAAAATACATCGTTTTGCAGGCATCTCATCGCAACCGTTCGTTCCTGGCTCAACGCACCCTGTAAAGTTTGCTTCCCGCGACACTTGTCAACGGGAGAATCGGCGATTGTTTCTCTTGCGTGCGCGTACTGTTTAATTGGTTACTTTTGAAGTCCGATTAACGAATCCAAATCGCGTATCCGTGATTTTAGGTGTGCGGACCTGTTTTTTTTCTTTAGGAGCGATTTTTGAAATTTAAAAATCAGTGAGTTGGTGTTCCACCTTGGGGTAGAGAAGAATGGCCGGGCACCTACGTCCCTACATTATATTTTACCGTTATTTTTATATATGTGGTCCCACACGGTTATTATGACTTGAAACTAAATTGTGACAGTGACCGGAGATGATTTTTTTATATAAATATTTTGTGAAGTATCTTGAATTTATTTTAAACAAGCATGGCTATGTATTAGAGATTTGAGATTTATAACAGTTGTCCGGATTCTGCATTCTTGAAGTGGGAAAGCAAATTAATCTTAATAAATACTATTAAATTGGAATTGAAGACTGCCTTTCCTTTTTTTCAAGACTGGGTATGTTTTATTCTAAACTTTAAAATATCTTAAAAAAGTAAAAATTGAATTTATCTTATACTTGGTATGTACCCATGTATGATCAGATCAAAGCCTAGGGTAATTCATCATTATTTCATACGATCACAATTTGTTAACATATTTTGTTTTAAATTAAAGGCAATCTCTATCCATTATTAAATAAAATAAAAAGTACCACCACATATGGTGCCGATTGTAAAAAATTAAAGATTGCATGAGGTACATTGCCAGTTTTGGTCTGAAAGTGCTTTATTTAAGAAATTATTAGAAAGATGTATATTTTTGTTATTATTCATATTTTCATAGCCATAAGTGCAGTAATTATTGAAAGTAGTACTGTTTGTGTGGGTGAAATTTTATTTTTAAGATGCCTATTAGCCATTTCATTAATAACAGTAATAATAATAAACTGAAATAGTTAAATAAGAATTCATATATTTTTTCAAAGACATACTTTTGAAAAGTGTTTTTTTCAAAAAAAAAAAAAAATTCCATAGTGGCATATTGAACTAAGTATTATAATCTAGTCTGTTGAATGTATTTAAACAAATAGTTTATCAAGAATAATAATTAAAAGCTTACTTTCACATTTGAAGTGTAATATATTGGTATGTGTTTCTGGATTATATAGGGTATTATTCATTTGCAAAATAAAAATACTGTTTTGATTTAGAATTAATGCCAAGATAATAGAGAGAAAATATTTTGAAAATAGACTGTATGATATTTTTGTATTTGAAGGAATAACATGTTATAATTTATTGTGTTTGGGAGTTTGCTATCACTTCTAAAAAATAGACATAATAAGATGGGTCAACTTCAATTAGTATGAAAATTTGTTATGAAATATAATAAGATTAAAGTAGATAAGTATGTCTGCTTGATATTTTGAAAATATATGACTATGCATTAACTTTTTTTGTCTCTGCAAAATTTTGACAAATTTTTCTTAAAATCATGAATGCTGAAAAAACTTATTGTCTTAAATTCACAGTAACACCATTTAATGGTGATCCAGATCTTTTGGATTTTTTTATTGAACAGGTGCAAACTAAAATAGATATTTTTAAATGGCATCCTAAACATGCCCTTATTTTTATTAAATCAAAACTTTGCGATAGGGCTTTAAAATTTTATACATCTTCAATCCCATGCCAAAGAGCCAAGTCTCCTGATGAATTATTTCAGATTTTACGTAAGAATTTTAAAGGTGAAACAGAACAGAGTGTAGCATTACAATATAATGCCATTAAATTTGATGGTTTGGAGAATATCCGAAACTTTGCTAATCGGCTCCAACATCTTGTTTATAAGAGGTTTCCAAAATTTCCACAAGAATCAATGGACCAACTACTCATTGCAAAATTAACAGATACTCTCACCCCCGATTATAAATTACATCTTTTAACGAGAAAGTGTAGTAATTTTGAGGAAATGGTTGACAATCTGGCTGCATATCAGGAGGTTGTTCAATCAGGTGAATCTTTGGCTGTTTCCCAGCCATCATTTTCAAATATAAATCATTGCATGATTGCTGAAAATGCACAGCACAATGCCTCGGATCGGGACTCCCAGCTGCATCATCTTGAATTAAATTCAGATCGGCCCTCGCGGTCTGATGGTCATAAACCGACATGTCAGTGGTGTTCTCGGGTTGGACACACTGCCCGATTTTGTTACAAGTTAAAAGATTATCAGGGTGGCAGAAGATTTGACACAGATCGACAGGGATTCAAATCATGTCAAAGAAATAAAATTAGATCCATATATTCGTAGACATTCTCCTTCGGATGGACACTCCTCTCACACACACCCCCGGTCAGCACAGGCTCAATCGGAGTCAGCAACTTGTGAACATAAGTGTAAAGGGCTCAACTACAAAAATCGTCAGTTTCATAAAGACTGACAAATTTCTGGGAGAGGTCAGTCCTGCACTTCCTCTCCCATTCATAATAAACATTCGAATGGTCTAAAAATTTGTGGTCAGGATATAATCCTAAGATCACCAAGCACTAGATTAAAATTTCCTATCTCATCAAAAAGATTGGTCAGTTCAGTAAGTACTCAAACCATTGTTCCTGCAAATATATCATCTAATGCTACATCCCAAACAGAAAATCAGCCTGATGAGGATGTTATTTTTATTCATTCATTAAGATTTCTATTGTACACTCAAGCTGCCAGTCCTCACTTACCTATTGTTAAGTTAAACATAAATAAGTCATTACAAAACTTTCTTTTGGATTCAGGTGCAAGCATTTCAGTTTTAGCCAAAGGCTATTTCGATAAATTCAGAAATGAATTACACTTTAAAAGAGTCGCTACAAAAGTTAAAATGGCTACTGTCAATTCAGCGGTATTTTGTGCGGGATGTATCAATCTATCATTCAAAATTGGCAAATTTTTTTTCAGACATACATTTTTTCTCATAGATATTCCTACAGACTCAAAATTCATTGGTATATTGGGATTTGATTTTCTGAAAACCCATAGGGTCCTAATTGATTTAAAACAAAATCTCGTACAAATTAACGATTGTCATGTTGACATTTATAGCACAATTCCTGAAGATGAGTATGAGATTCCTGAATCCAAAATTAATTGCCTCCAAAATTTACCCGCTGTTCCTGAGACCAGTAGTTCTACCTCTAATCCTACTTTCGTAAACGATAAAAATTCTCAATTTGACTGTCAAGATGAAGTTAATAAATGTACACTCAAAAACAAAGTGATCATTCCACCGCTACAAACAGTTTATGTCTTTGTTATGTGCAAACAAATATATGCTGATAAACAGGTAATCTTTATTCCCACACTGAATAAAAACAAAGGTATAGGTTTGTACACTGCAATTGTCAACCTTGAAGAGGGTTCACATAGTAAAAATATTGAAGTAATGTCATTTTCAGTTCCGTTAACAAATTATTCTAAAGTAGATCAACATTTAAATAAAGGTACCAAGCTTGGAATAATTCACCAAATTGAAGAAATAGAGGAAATTAAACAAGAGCCCAGAGCACAAGTTAATCTGATTCAAGCATCGGATGAGATCATTCAACTCCGAAAATCTGAATTTAGTATTGATAATTTTTCCTTACGCCATTTGTCTACCAAAGAAAGATTGACTATCCAGAAATTGCTTATGGAGCATCAAGTGGTTTTTTCCTCATCACTTAAATCACTGGGACATACTGACCATGTGACCCCGCATATACAATTCACAAGTGATGTTCCTGTAAGAACGTTGCCTTATCCAGTTCCTGAAGCTATGCAGGAGGAGATAAAGAAACAGATTGATGCTCTACAAGAGGCTGGCATCATTGAAAGGAGCATTTCTGAATGGGCGTGTCCCATGCTTGCTGTGAAGAAAAAACCCACATCTCCTGATGAAAAGCCATCTTTTTGCCTAGCCCTTGATCTGCGACTCATCAATGCCATGATAAGGAGTTCATCGTATCCATTGCCCCGAATTGATTATATCATTAATAACATTTCAAAGTATAAATACTTCACCACGCTGGACTTCCCGTCTGCATATCATCAAATACATCTCCCAAAGAAGTTCAGAAAAAGGTTATCATTCACAACTCAGTGGGGGACCTATTCATTTAGTCGTTTAATGTTTGGACTAAGATCTGCAGCAAGCAGTTTCCAAATGTTGATTGATGCGATAATTGAAGAAACAAAATGTCTTGGTATCTTTGCATACCAGGACGATATCATTGTAGGTAGCAATTCAT
This sequence comes from Salticus scenicus, assembly GCA_963930645.1. NCBI lineage: Eukaryota > Metazoa > Arthropoda > Arachnida > Araneae > Salticidae > Salticus > Salticus scenicus. Next base: position 87,404,741 of record OZ005648.1, read on the forward strand.
TTCCAGAAATGTTAGAAAAACTGACTCAACTTTTCAAAATTTTACTAAAGTATAACATCACCTTATCTCCGAAGAAATCCCAATTTTTTAAGAAGGCTATTGATTACCTTGGATTTCATATACAAGACCATACTATAAGTCCCATATCATCAAACATCACCAAAATAACAGCATTTCCAACTCCCAAAACAAGAAAACATTTAAAGAGATTTTTGGGTTTATGTGGTTTTTACAGAAAAATTCTTCCAAATTATGCAAAACTAGTGGATCAACTAACACAGTTAACTTCAACGAAGATCCCGTTTAAATGGACACATCAACACACAGAAGTTTTTCAGAAAATTCAAAAGATATTTTTTACTAAACCATTTCTAAATTTACCTGATTTTGACAAGCCTTTCTTCCTGAATACCGATGCTAGCAATGTAGCTATAGCTGGGGTTCTGTTGCAAGAACGCAACAATGTATTACAACCAGTTAGCTATTTCAGCAAAACACTTTCTAATTCTGAGAAGCACTATCCGGCACTCAAGAAAGAACTTATGTCAATTGTTAAATCAGTTCAAGCATTCAGGTTCTACTTATATAATAGACAATTTACAATTTTAAGTGATAGCAAACCCATAGAATTCTATCGCAGTACTACTTCACCTGTAGATCTTACTACAAAATGGCTAATAGAGTTGTACACATATGATTTTACATTTCAATACATTAAAGGTCAATCTAATGTTCTAGCAGATTATTTTTCACGTGATGACTTTTCAGAATCCACCCAAAATTTGACAACAAATCCAGAGTTAATAAATGATGAAAACATCTTACCTGTATCATCCAATTCACCCAGCATACAGTTGCACAATATAAATCACAGCAACCTAAACCTAACTAATAGAAAAAATAATGACCCAGAACTACAAGTTTCACAAGATACTTTATTTATTGAACAAAAACATGATGATAATTTATTGAAAATAGTACAAAATATTATGTCTGAAAATCCAAAGCAGAAATTCAAAAATTATTTCATTCATCCAGATACAGGTCTATTGATGATAAGAAGAAAATTTAATAGCAAACAAGATAGTAATTCCTCCAAGATTCTTGTACCAAATTCACTAAAACCTAAAATTTTAAAGATAGCTCATATGCCACATTTTGGTATTTATAATACATACCGTAAAATCCTGAAGTCATATTACTGGAGAGGAATATACAGAGATACCAAAAATTACGTGCTTTCTTGTAAACTGTGTATCAGAAATAAGCCTCACAAAATTCCTGCAGCTCCCTTACAGGAAATGTTCATTCCAAATAAACCTGGTGAACTGGTATCTATGGATTTTGTTGGACCATTCTCCAACAAAATGTTTGTACTTACCTGTTTTGATCACTTCTCCAAATTCTTAGAACTTTTTCCAATTAAAAAACCCACGGCACAGTCTGTTGTAGACTCCCTAACAAAATATATCACATCATATGGACGTCCTGCAGCATTAATGTCTGACCTTGGACCTCAGTTTACAGCAGATATTTTCAACCATTTCACCAAAACCATGAAAATAAGCCTTGTTCATGCTTCGTCTGCACATCCACAGACGCAAGGATCTTCTGAAAGAATAAATACTAGCATCAAATCATCTATTGCTTCATTAGCAGGTGAAGGCTTCAACTTCAAACAAACCTTGATGATACATAAAAGTATATACAACACTTCTATACATTCATCAACGGGGTATTCACCAGCATTTTTACATTTTGGTAGGTCAGTTTCTAATATATTTGATGTATGTGAATTGCATGAAATGTCAAATATGGAATTCCCCTTTGAGTATTATCAATACATGAAGTCGCTAAATAGAGTTTATGAAGAGGTACATAGAAATATGAAGGATGCTCAAAATTACAGAAATCAAAGACAGCACCAGAGGGCTTCTCTCAGAGTGTTCAAGACGGGCGACCTTGTTTACATGAAAACACGAGACACTTTCAAAGCAAGGTTTATCGGGCCTTTTATTGTCACTAAAGTAATTTCTAAGGTGCTGGTTCAAATTAAAGAGTATGAAAGTGTTACAGCAAAACCGTTCCACATTAATATCGATAGACTTTTAATTGTCCCAAAAAGGAAACAATATCTTATACAAGACAATACAAATTCTCTGCTTACAAACAATAAATTACCAGTTCTAGAAAATAGTCAATCTCCTGCTCCTATTGTCAACAAGAAAAATAACACTTGTATACCAGATAGCTCGGCCCCCAGGTACAACCTGAGGCCCAGGAATAAAAAATAGTAATCTTTAACAATATATATATATATAAATATTTTTTTTTTGCTTTCTGTGTCTTTCCGGGAGTGCTTCAGAATAGGACTGATCAACCTGCTTGGGAGTACTCTTAGAGAGTCACAGCCAGTAAATTATGTTTTATAAAAGAGTTAATTTTTGAAAATATAATATTAATATCTCAAGATTATCATAGTAAAGTATACAAAAATTTAAAAAAAAAGAAAAAAAGTGTTCAATGTGTTAGATGGTTGGATTTTGCTGTACCACACTTCTGTTAAATAATTCCTCATTCATATATGTATATATATATTTTTTTAGAGTATTATTCAGATATAGATATATATATGTGAAAATAATTGTGTAATAGTAGCAAGTCAATTGGAAATAGTATTTTTTTTTTTTTTGTAAAGTACATTCTTTTATTTTCATTTTAGGGTTATTATTTTAATTGGGTTTTAATTTCGTTTGATATTTTCTTGGTCTAATTCCAAGGGGCTTTCTCACTTGTAATAATTGGGCCCAAATATATTGCTATTTATTTTATAAACAATTCTTATGCTACTGGTAACAAATATAATATTTCTTTCATGACATGTCACTTGTGTAATATGATTTCATGTTTATATTCATACTTATATATATTAATAGATATCTATTTTCATGTGCTGTGTTTACATTTAAGATATTACATTTATATTTTATGTGTATCTTATTTTTCTATAACAATTGAGATTATTTAATTTTATGAGCCATGTTATTGTCATTCGCATGATTTCCTTTAAGGAGAAATTGAAAAAAAAAAAGAAATTTTTTTTTTCTCACGTGAGTGTTTTCAAATAACAAGCTCATGTGTTCAGTGATTTTTTTTTTTTTTTTTTGTTGATATTATGATTATATTATTTCTTCTTATAACAGGTTCGTATGTGTAATAACGATAAGTTTCTTTTAGTTGTAAAGTAATTGATATATATGTTATATTTAGTAATGTTTCTGAATTTTTTTTTTATATTATTCTTTTATACAATTTATTCACAAAAAATTTTATGTCTTTTGTCAACAAAAACCGTCTCTGGCTCTGTTCACAATTTCACCATATACGGTTCATGCTTCCAGTGCCATAAAATTTTTTGTAATTGGTCATGTGGGGATATGTGATGTAAATACATCACCTCTTGTTTAATTCCTATGCCAAAATACATCGTTTTGCAGGCATCTCATCGCAACCGTTCGTTCCTGGCTCAACGCACCCTGTAAAGTTTGCTTCCCGCGACACTTGTCAACGGGAGAATCGGCGATTGTTTCTCTTGCGTGCGCGTACTGTTTAATTGGTTACTTTTGAAGTCCGATTAACGAATCCAAATCGCGTATCCGTGATTTTAGGTGTGCGGACCTGTTTTTTTTCTTTAGGAGCGATTTTTGAAATTTAAAAATCAGTGAGTTGGTGTTCCACCTTGGGGTAGAGAAGAATGGCCGGGCACCTACGTCCCTACATTATATTTTACCGTTATTTTTATATATGTGGTCCCACACGGTTATTATGACTTGAAACTAAATTGTGACAGTGACCGGAGATGATTTTTTTATATAAATATTTTGTGAAGTATCTTGAATTTATTTTAAACAAGCATGGCTATGTATTAGAGATTTGAGATTTATAACAGTTGTCCGGATTCTGCATTCTTGAAGTGGGAAAGCAAATTAATCTTAATAAATACTATTAAATTGGAATTGAAGACTGCCTTTCCTTTTTTTCAAGACTGGGTATGTTTTATTCTAAACTTTAAAATATCTTAAAAAAGTAAAAATTGAATTTATCTTATACTTGGTATGTACCCATGTATGATCAGATCGAAGCCTAGGGTAATTCATCATTATTTCATACGATCACAATTTGTTAACATATTTTGTTTTAAATTAAAGGCAATCTCTATCCATTATTAAATAAAATAAAAAGTACCACCACAATTACTGTATATAAGGCTTTGTTTCCTATGGTCTGTAGTGTTTAGGTGGTATAACGGCTTTAAAAATCCTTCCGCTGTAACTTTTTCTCTAAGGCTCCTTTTTCTTTTCTGCAGTACACTGGATGAAAGTAGCATCATTTTTAGCATGTGCAAAAGCATTTTTTCTATTGAATATGGTTGGATTAGCATTAAAGTTTTGTTTATCGGATCACATGAAAGATTGGGATACATTACAGTATATAAGAGGAAATCATTGAAAGTGTATATTTAGTAATATTAACCATTCTAAATACTTTACTATATTGTTTGATGGATGCCAATATTTTCGATTTGACTGTCTGTCTTTGGGCCTTGTCTGTAATAATAAATTTCTGTTTATATATAATTATCTTGTAAAAGTTCAACAGTTTTGTTAAATAACATGCTATTGCTTGGCTATAATAAAACCTCTGCAAAACACATACTAAAAATCTTTTTCATAGAAAGGCATAAATTTTTTTTCTGTAATTTTACCTATTTTTGAATCGGGTCAGGTCAGCAGGCCTGATTTTATCACTTTTTGTCCGGGCCGGGCTGGGTAAGCAAAGCTATTGTACGGGCCGGCCCGGGCCTCAGAATTTCGCCCTGTGCAGACCTCTACTGCACATATGATATATTATAAACTCTTTTTGGAAATAGTGTAGTCAGACAACATAAAATGGACCTAGTTCTACAGGATGCCTACCAATTTTACTTTAGCAACCAATTACTACTTATGAAAGTATATTGTGATCATAAAGATCATCAAGATCATTAAAGTCGTTTTTGATTTATCGATTTTGCTCTGACTTCTAATTTTCTCTCTTAAATTTTCCTGTAAATGAAATCATCTAAATGTTTTCTGGAAGATATGTCCACAATTTCATTATTCTAACTTCATTATTTCTCATTTGATTTTTACATATAGCAAGAACTCATTGTATGTACTGATTATCTAAAATATCTTACATCTGTTGTTACATGTTTCAACACATGCAGAAATACAAAATTTATATAGGTTTCCTAAAACAGTATACATTCTGCTTTCAGTCAAATTTCCATACATTGCTGTGAGATATAACAAAATTTTATTAGCAGTATTGTAGTCTATAAAATTGCTATAAAAAAACTTTGTATATAAAAACTATAGTCTATAAAAAAAACTTTGCAGGTACAAATTTTAGAAGGTGGTTTATCTCTTCATGGACGTTTAGCTCCTCCTGAAGTTATTCCATTACATCGTCGTTTAGTTGACCGTTTTTCAGTTATGAAACAGTCTATCAGGGAAGTAGATTCACCTAGTATAGCTTCTAGATATCCTGTAAATCGAAGAGGGGATTTACCTCCTACTCCTTCTTGTGATACATATGATTATAGGAGACCTTCCATTGTAAAGTAAGAGCCTTGTTTTTATTTCTGAGTTAATCTTGTTGCACTTGTTAACAAACTCATCAGTACTTTTAAATTTTTTAAAAAATAAATTGCATATTTTGTATGTTTTAATTTTTAAATTCTTGTTGATTTTTTTAATTTAAGGTGAATAAAAGATTAGTTTCAGGAAATATTACAAATAAAGATATTTTCTGAAACTAAATTGGTTTTATCAGTTAAAAAAAGGGGATTGGGATTTTTTTTTTTTTTTTTTAAACCAATAAAATTGATTTTTATTTATTTTTCCTATGTTTGAAAAATAATAATAATAATAATTGCTCTAGCAATTAATACACTTTTATCAATCATTAACACTACTTTAGCTTTAAATTGAAATTAATACGATATCATTTTGTTCTGGTTTGTACATTTTTTATGTTTTATAGAAAATTATCATATTTGACTGAGTAGTCATTAGACAAAACTTGTTATCATTTAAATATTTTCAATGAAGGCATAATTTTTAAGTCAATATCATAATCTTGAAAATTAGAAAAACTCAACATTTGTCTTATTTAGAATCTGATTTTAAATATGCATTTTATTTATGCTTTTGAAATTCACATATAGCACACCTTTGCCTCCATTGCCTTCTGACCAATCTAAAAAACCTATGGAGCCTTGTGGCAGCAATCGTTCATCTTCATCTGGTTCCAGCATCTATGGACATTTTTTCCCCGAGGGATCTGATGAAGAAGAAATTTACACTCATCCAAGTGATAAAAGTATTGAGATGGCAGCAAACATTCCAGTTTCTCCTAGTTCAGGTGCTTCTTTACCACCACCTCTCCCAAATAGACCTCGGTCTGTTGCCCTTACTTCATCTAATGAATCAAAGGTAACATAATATATAAATAAGACATAAAGAATTGTATCTTAGATTATTTAGAATTTAAAGACTCCAATATTTTATATTTAAGTTATACATACAGTTTTATTTTTTAATATGAATAATAGAATGTCCATTTACTGGTAATTCTTGTAAGAACGGACTGCAAATTCATGTATTTTCATAAATCTAAGTAATTGCATATGGAAAAAAATGAAAAACATAAATTTTCTGCTTTGATTTCAAATACTGTGAATAAGCATTCCACATACATACATACATGCATATATATACATATATATTATTTTCTTGAGAAAATTACAAAGCAGCTTTTCTTGAGTTAACTAACTATTGATAACGGTGCTAAATAAAAGCATTAAAAAAAAAAAATCCTCCCTTTTTTCCCTTCACCTCCCAGTAAAGAAAATTTTGTAAGGAATATTTAAAACTGAACTATTTATAGTTAATGCTTGAGTAAAAATATATTCACTTTTCTATATGTGTCACATAGACTGGAGCCTTGCATTGGTTCAAGTAATCGGATTTTACCTAGCCCAATTTAACTTATAAGCCAAACTGATTCATTAATTCTCATTTGTTTGCTAAAAATTGGGTTTGTATTAATTCTTTTTTAGGTTGATTTCTTTAGAAATCGATCTATTGCAATCACTTGGTTTATCTATCTATCTATATGTAATGATAATTACTGGATAAGAGATGACAGTCATTGCACGCAAGGAATACTAAGAATTCTTTCATGAAACAGCGTTATTTCTTCATCATTGCTAAGTCAGGACAGAGTAAGGCGAATGGAGTCTTAATCCGACGATTTGCCGCTCCACGGGCGGCTAAGCGGTGCCCCGGTCCACGGGCTCTGTTGGGGAAGCCTGTAGAACCTAGGTAATTTCGGAGGAGAGCGCAACGTTAAGATTGTCAATGATGAAAAACCGTGGCAAAAGTCCTCCATTTGTTTAAAGTTTGGCCTTTTATACAGGATTTCTGAGCTGCTAATTGGTTACTTAAATCATCTGGAACTCTAAAAGAATTTCTGGGATTACTTAATATGCATGATCGATGCCGCACAAGTTGCAAATTGCGTTAACATTAGAGAATTTTGACTTATAATTTTGTTTCTTTTCTGATTTCTGAGTGATAAAGTCTTCTGCCAGAAAACAATCTTTAAAGGGGCAATTACGAATTATTCACAATTATAATTTTGACTAGCGATTTTTACACTTTTAAATTGGGTTTTTAAATAATTTAAATTTATTTATTTTTATCCCTTTCATATATATATATATATATATATATATACATATATAATGAAAATTTTGTCATCACGATAACTCCCGAAATAATGCTTCAAATTGAACCAAATTTGGACAGTAAATTTATCTTATAAATATCTTGGACAAGTTCATTAACCAAGTTGCTCTGCCTTTTTATTTTGAAGCGTCGGCTACTTGAAAATTTCAAATCCACATTGTAAAAAGCTTATTTAAGGCCAGATTTGCTCTAATTTTGATGTATATATTATATAGACCACATAAGGGTCTCAACCAAGTTTATTAATGAACTGTACCCGCCATTTTTAACAAAGTGATGAATATCTTAAATTAAGAGAAGCAAATCAGGCTACCACTTGAAAATTTAATATCTCAATAACTTCCGATATAATACTGCGAATTGAACCAAATTTAGGCAGTGAACTTATCTTATAAATATCATGGATGAGTTTGTTAACATGTTCAGTGCCATGTCAACCATCGGTGGCTTACACTGAACTTTCCGTTTAGGCCACGTCAGCCACCGGTGGCTAGACAGTGTGAAATATGATATAAAACTAAAAAAATTACATAGTTTTAAGTAATTACTAACAATTTATTTAAAATTTACTTAATTTTTATTTATTATAGAATTGTATCATTAAGGCATTTTATTGGATTTTATTGAAACTTGGTAAACATAACACACTTCTAAGCAGCGCAGGTAGCCTGAATGGGATTTCCTTAAGAATTTGCGTGGCGCTCAACGTGTTAACCAAAGTTACTCTGCCATTTCTTTTTCAAGTGGAGACAACATGAAAATTTCAAATTCGAATTGTAAAAAGCGTATTTAAGCCAGATTTCCTTGAATTTTGATGCAAACGTAAATCATGTAAAGGTCTCAACCAAGTTTATTAATGAACTTTGCCTGCCATTTTTAACAAAGTGTGGATATTATAAACTAAGCGGGGTAACTTGAAATCAGGCTACCACTTGAAAATTTATAATCATGATAACTTTTTAAATACTTATTTGATTCAAACCAAAGTTGGACAGTGAAGTTATCATACAAATATCTTTGATTAGTTCACTGGGCAACTTGTACCGACATTTTGTTTCCAAGTTGCAGCCACTTGAAATCAGGCTGCTACTTGAAACTGTGCCAAATGAATGCTATTTGAAAATCTTATGTTTCCAAGTGGTGGCCACTTCAAATCATGGTGCCATTTGAAAATTTCCTATCACAATAATTTTTGAAATTCTGAATTAGTTTGAACCAAAGTTGGACAGTGAATTTATCATACAAATATCTTAGATGATTTCACTAGGCAAGTTGTTCTTCAATTTTATTTCTAAATTGCAGCCACTTAAAATCAGACTGTCACTTGAAAATTTCTTGTGATAACTTTTGAAATATTGAATTAATTAGAACCAAAGTTGGACAGTGAACAATTATCATACAAATATCTTGGATGATTTCACTGGGCAAGTTGCTTCGCCATTTTATTTCCAAGTTGCGGCCACTTAAAATCAGACTGCCACTTGAAAGTTTGTCATAATAATAACTTTTGAAATACTGCACTGATTCAAATCAAATTTGAAAAGTGAACTTATGGTCGAAACATCTTGGATGAGTTTTCTGGGCAACTTGCTCCACCATATTGTTTCCAAGTGGCAGCCACTTGAAAATTTGTTATCACGATAACTTTTGGAATGCTTAATCAGTTTGAATCAAAGTTGAAAAATGGATTTATCATTCAAATATTTATGATTTTGGTGGGCAAGTTTCTCTGCAATTTTGTTTCCAAGTTGTGGCCACTTGAACGCTGTCACTTTAAAATTTGTCATCCCGATAATTTTTGAAATATTGAATATATTCAAACCAAAGTTGTGCAGTGAACTTTTCTTACAAATATCTTGGATTAGTTCACTCAGCAACTGGCAGGTTTATTGTAGCTTAAGTTCAATTTAACCTAATTTTCAAAAGAAAACCCTAATATTTTTCTGATAAAGTATTTTTTTATTTAAATTATTATGAATAAGTATATATAGATCATTTTTATAGACATTATTATGTATATTTTTTAACTAGAATATATCCAAGCTTGATTTAATGTATTTTTTGTGGGTACCTCAGGATTTTGAGTAATTTTGACTCATGAAACTTGAATATAAAACACAGTCATACAGAATGCAAGTTAAAGACTGCTTTTTTAGCATATAATATTTCCAGATTTTATTATTCCTTTATTATATTAATCAGAATCGTTATAAGTTATTGCTTTTATTTATATAAAAATCATATTTTATAGTGATATTTGTTGATGTATATAAAGTTATTGTAGAATTCTAAGATATACAACAAAAGTTTGTTTGCAGAGTTTGTTTTAAATTTTAAAATTGTTGAATTTAAATTTTCTTTTACAATGACATTGCATATATATTTAATATAATATTCTGCAATTAGATTTTTATAGATATTGTTACAGCTAATTTAATTTGAATTTAATTTCTTATTTTTATGTATCCAGAACACTAGATTAATTAACGTTTATTAAGTCTAAAATGCATATTAAGAATTTTTATTATTATTTTTTTAATAAAAACTTTTATTGTTATGGTTATTAGATCTACAATGATAGACAACGGCCTCAGACATCACCACCTAAAGACTCTGTAGAAGATTATTCTCATCCAAGAGGTTATCCATACAATAGGCTTACTAGTCCAAACATTCCAGTAAAATGGTTGCAAACTCCAGAAGCTGCAGAGAAAATGTTATCTTCTTTGAGTCCTGGAAGTAGTCCTAAAGGATCTGCTCGTAACAGTTGGTCTGAACAAAACTTACTTCAAGAAGAAGCTCCTCCCTTACCTCCTAGAGGTACATTTTAAAAAACATTTAAAATATAAAAATCATCACAGTTTTATCAATTCAGTTTTATGTGAAGTTTAAGAATGCATAAAATATATTTGTCCAACACTGTTCATTGTTTTGAAATTATGAATACAAGATTATTATTTATATAAATAAAAGAATGGGGTTACTTTTGTATTAAGTGCATACCAGCAATTAATATTGTAATATTGCCAGCTTGCTGTTATACAAAGGGAAATATAATGAGTACAGATTTATCAAAATGTTTATATTAAGTTTAATAATCTTTAGATGAACAGAATTAACTCATTTTAGGGGATCAAAACAATATCGTTCACTCACAAAAATTATCACATCTTTAGAGCAATTTTTGAATCTTTAAATTTTAAAATTCATCCCCACTTTTAGTGTGTGTAGTACAAACTTTTTTTTATTTCATTTCTTTTAAATACTGTGTGCACGAAAAAGAACATGATCTGCAAAATATAAAAACTGCTTCTATTTATAAAAAAAGATGGAACACAGTGTCGTGTAGCAGTTAGTACTGCTTGTGAATTAAATTAAAGTTTAGTCCTTTTGAAATAAAAGTCTAGTCAGAACTTATCGTTATGACGATTAGTAAAATCAAAGTCTAATCCAGGTTCTCATATCACGAGCATCGCTAAATGAGGGCAGGGCCGGTGAGAGGGGGGGGCACAGGGGACAACTGCCCAGGGGCCCGGGTGTTGGGGGGGCCCGGAACAAACGGAACAGAAGTGACAAAAATTTAAATTTTAAAATATGAAGTTTCACATTTTTTTTCATGATATTTTCCACAATTCTAAAAACATGAGAAAAGGAATAACAAATTTAGATAAAAACCGCTTAGCAGTCCTAAATACTAGCTGTGATAATGGGCCCGCGACACGATGCGGCGGGATTTAGGACCTAACAGGGATGGAACACGGGCGCAGAATTCATACCACTATCAATGTAAGAAAATTTTCTACTTCTTAAATCAACGATATTATAGGTATAGAAATTTCTTAAACGGATTCCGGTATGAATTCTGCGCCCGTGTTCCATCCCTGACCTAAGGGCTAAGGGGAGCTCAACAGGGAAGCGATATTTTTATCTGATGCATTATAATTTCTTTTTTTTAGAAAAGTCCTTTCAAACAATTGGGGGGGGGGGGCGGCTAAGTACTGCCACTGGAAGTAGATGCAGGAAGGGACAAATAGACTAGTAAATGTCGAATAATAAGGAAGCCTCATTTCCTTTTCTTTAATCGTTTCTTTAACGCATTTCGCATTTGGAAAAACCATTAGTATCAACTACTCAGAATTGAGGGGGTAAACTGTTGCTAGTAAAATTTCACAATCAATAAACAAATACTTTTAAAGAAATCCTTATGGGAAGGAACAAAGCCAAAGCATTCCGAGTGGAATAAGAAAAATATTTCGCATGTGCATGCAAGTTGCGTAGAAAACTACGAAAACTCCGAACGGATAGGTCGACGAGTGCGACCTAGGATCGAACCCAGCACTAGAGGTCTGCACGGGCCGAAATTTTGAGGTCCAGGCCCGTTCGAAAACTTTGCTTACCCGGCCCGGCCCGGTATGAAATCGAAAAGTTCCGCTCGGACCCGGCCCGGCCCGTTTGTTTTTTCTCAGTGCATGGCCCGGACAAAAAACGATAATATCAGGCCCGACCCGGCCCGGCCCGATTCAAAAATATGTAAAATAACAAAAAAAAAAAAAAAAAAAAGCCTGCTTTTCTATGAAAAAGATTTTTAATATGTGTTTTGCAGCGGTTTTATATAGCCAAGTAATAGAATGTTCTTTAACAAAACTGCTGAACTTTTAGAAGGTAATTATATATAAGCAGAAATTCTTTATTACAGACGTAAAGAAGGCACAAAGACAGACAGAAAGTCAAATCGAAAATATTAGCATTCTAATCCAACCATATTCAATAGAAAAGTTGCTTTTGCACATGCTAAAAATAATGCTACTTTCATCCAGTGCACTGGAGTAAAGAAAAAGGAGCTTTCGCGAGAAAGTTACAGTGGAAGGATTTTTATTGTCTTCATACCACCTAAACTCTACAGACATATAGGACGCAAACCTTATGCACAGTAACGTACCTAATTTCTTTTGTTTGTACATGTGCGAAAATTAGTAGTGACATGCATACTATTTTGATTAGAAAACCATATAATATTACTTTAAATAAAATATATTAATTTCGAGACATGCTAAAAATATTTGCGGAAAATCAAATTGCGAACAGACAGACTGATAGACAATTAAATTGAAGTTAGATATTTTTTAACAAAATAAAATTTTATGTGACATACCAGCCTGTAAGATTATGTAAAATAATATTTTATCACTTTCTTTTTTCATTGATTAACGAGGAAATTAAAAGAAGATTTGGGCCGACACGGCCCGGAAAAAAATTCGTCCAGGCCCGGCCCGGCTTGAGTATACACAAAATAATTGAACCTGAGCCAGCCCGGCCCGAGAGCAGATTGAAAAATTCGGCCCGTGCAGACCTCTACCCAGCACCTCATGCTTACCACCTGTGAGTGCAGAACCACTCGGCCGCCGGTGGGCTCCTAACTGGGATGAGAGCGACCAAATCAGTGCAAAAGAACTATAACTGGACGGATATTGATAAAAAGTTAAATAGAAGCAATGCAAGATAAAGATATACTAAAAATGCAAAATTGTTGAGAAAGCATGAAGTAAAAATCACAAATAAAAAATAAAAATAAAACACTGAATTTAATTTACAAAATTTTAGAGGAAAATGTAAAGGAGCAGGAATTGTACAGCGACCACTTTTTCTTTTTACACATATGCAAGATGACAAGACATTAATAATAATTATAATAATAATAATGATAGAAATTCACTAGTTTAATTAAAAATATGCCTAGAATGTATACAAATAGGATTTTAATTTTAGACAAAACTTAACTTGAAATTTTTAATTTAATTGAGAAATAAAATAAACTGATAAATATATATAATCTGGAGCAATAGGAGGGAATATTGCACAGGACGGAAGGATTTTTCATAAGTTTTCTGAAAAGTATATAATCTTTTTTTTTTTAGAGATTATTACGACACCTATCATTTATATATATATGTAATATTTATTTGAAAAAGAAAAGAAAAAAAAAAGTTTGTTATAAAATATATTTTGAATATCCCTCCTCTTAGCTTTTTATTTATTTTTTTTTTTTTTTTTCCCGTTATATTCGAATGTTGATATATGATTGTATAAAATATATTTTTCTAACAAATTAAGAACCTTATAAAAACAAAACGAAGGATTTTTTTTTTTTTTTTTTCTTTTAAATATTCATCAATCGCAATAAAAATAGCTAAGTACACAAATATTAACATATTTTAAAAGTCACAGAAAAAACTAGAATTTCTATATAGTTCAGCAACTCCTTTTTTTTTTTTTCACTATATATTAGTTTAATAACAAATATTCCAATTTGTAGAGTTGCATGAAAGATACACCCGTAACAATATGGTATTGTCGTGTTTGAAAAATGTATATACACCTTCATTTAATTCTTTCAATCAGATTTAAAAAAAAAAAAAAGTGATAAGGTACATGTTTATAATTATTCATACTTCTAAATAGTGTATCATTATCTAGTTCTAGTATTAATTTTTTGCAAGCACAAGAAATTAAATATATGTTTAGTTTAGTTTAACAATCACGATTCTCTGAGTTGTGTAGAAAATAATAAAAAATCTCTCTTTTCTTTTCTTTCTTTTTTTAAATAAATTTTCATGTATCTATACTTTGAGATTAAAAGTAAATCATATGTAAAACTTGCACAGTAAATTAATAAAAAATATATATATGGCTCCTGTCAGTAGCCGAGATGTTCTCCTCTAGAAGCTGGTAGAGAGGATATGTCGGGTTCAAACCTAGATTTGGTTCACCGGACTAGACATTCAGGTTTTCCTGTTTTTTTTTTTTTTCTAAATTTGCATGAATACCATTTCTTTAAACGTTTAAATTTCAGAAAATGATCTAATTAAAATATTATTGATATAGTACAATTTAAATTATTCTTTAACGTTTTCCTTTTTTTTTTTTTTTTTTTCAAATGTTTTAACTAAAGAAAGTTTTTATATACTGTGCTGTATCTATTTAAAATTTCAATCAGTTCATTCCTAAAATTAGATAAATCAAATACAATGACTGAAGGTTCATGTCAGTTATTCATTACTGTAACTCCGGAGCTAAAACGGGGTTTAGAATCATTAAACTCTTATCTTTTACGCAGATCAAAGGTGTCGTGAGTTGTGTTCCTGCTAAAAATGTTTGGTCAAGTGAAAGGAAGAATCTGTCTTGTTTAAGTGACATGGGAAACATTTTCACACATCGAAACTTGAAAAAGTAATCACTGCTCATCGTTAGCCACCTAGTCAGTATTCATCTAAAAAAGGAACAGATGAGGGGAAGGGGGAGGGGTGGGTCTGCATCTCATTTGGTGCTTTGCTTTGCTTATTTCCCAAGCAGTGCAATCTGATCTGTGCAATGTCCATTGGCTGTTATCAGTGGGAATGGTGGTAAAAACTATGTAATTACTAAAAATCTCATTTAGGAACGCAAACGCTAAACATTGCTGTTAAGTTTTTACATTCAGATTCAGTTTGTAGATTTTAGTGAAAAGAAGAAAATTTATCAATTACAGTATATGTTTATTAATACAGTATACAGTAGAAAAAATCATATATATATTCCTGTTGTGGCCTTTTTCTAATGCCTTGTCAAGATCTGGCTTGAGAGAATTTCCTCTGTGATTTTAAAGTAAGTTCATTTAAGATTATTTTAATTTTTGTTATAGTCTTTTAATATTTTAACTAAATTTCATCACACTATATGATATATCATATTTATTGGCGTATAAATCAATCGGTGTATAGGTCGTAAATCGATGAGTAATTCCAATCTTAGGGGGGGGGGGGGGGGGGGGGAAGTTGGATTTAAGCTAGATTAGCCCACGTATTTTTTTTTTTTTTTTTTTTTTAGAAAAAAGACTTTTTTAAATAAAAGATTGATTATGCCTTTATTTTTGCTTGTTTAAAAAATTAATATTTTAAATCTTATTAAACACAGAAAAAAAAAGAGACTGAAAAGAAATTATCAGAAAACTTTCAGCCTTACTGTCGGCAGCAAAATTATTTGAGCGCCAGCAATAATTCCCGTGTAAAAAAGTACACTTAATACTGCTTTGTTAAAGAAATCCTTGTCAAGTCATGTTTTTAGTCAGTCTAAGAATATAATTCCACAACGATTTATTTAATAAAACAGTATTAAATGTACTTTTTTCATATAAGAATTATTGCTAGCGCTCGAATAATTTTGCTGCCAATAGTATATACTTTTATGAATCTACTCAGCCTACTCGGTAATTATTAATGTTCACTTCATTCAAAAGTTAATTTTTAAAATATTTAATTATAGACCAAACAAATTTTCAGGGGATAGCTTGTGAAATAAATAAGACTTAAGATTGTCAAAAAGAAATCCAGAATTTCTAAAACAAATTTTTAGCTAAAATATCATTTTTCAAATATATTACATTTATACTTCAATCATGATATCTTTATTTTAAAATTTTGTATTTAATTTTAAAGTACAATAGGTAATGCATATATCAATCAGTGATTGATCACAAGTTTTCTTTTGTAAATTAATATATTGAGAATGAAATGCAAAGTAATTGTATGTTTTTGTCATGTTCTTATTTAATCAAATTTCATCTTATAAATGTATAGTACGATAATGCACTACTTACTGTATCACTTTATTTTATTGGAGCTATTTGAAATACCGCAGTACCCAAAAATTTAAACTATTTTTCAATTAAAATTTAATAAGTGATTATGTGTGTGGGGGGGGGAGGGGGGGGCTGACTTTTGTTTGCCCAGGGGCCCGTAATTCCTGTCACCGGCCCTGAATGAGGGCCACACATGAATCACTAGTGGAATTAGAATAAATAAAAGTACATACCAAAAATTCCGAAGAAAACACAGACAAGGAGAGGAACGGCTGATAATACCCTTTTTTTTTTTATTGATATCCATGTGAAGAAGGGATGTGGCACTCCTCTGGGATACGTTGTCACCATCGGCTTCTCCGAGCTGCTTCTTTGGGATCTAAGTCCCAATCTATATCCATCCGGGTGTATAATCATTGCAGGCCGAAAACTATGCTTGAATAACATTATGTATTTACTATTGGATCGAAGTATGTAAGTATGTCACGAAAATACAAATGGTTGAAGCTCCAAATAACTCGATGTTTAATTAATGAAAACACACGTGACGCTTTCGGCGAACACACGCATGGTGAGCCACAATCTAAATACATCCACTTCCAATTTATCGACATCCGTGCGATTGGTATTTTATATGCTCCGAGATGTCTTCTAGAGATATACTATTAATTTATTTTGTAGAAATATAATGTTTCTGGCTATATTTTTAATTAGGTTAGAAATACCGAAGTCCGTGCGTCGATGCCGCGAAAGGTATGTGTTCGAAAGCGCGCGGCGACCGTCGAACACGACCTATTACTAGCTGTTTAGGTATCCAAGTGAGGAAGAGAAAAGTTTTTCCACTCTCAGGTCAGCGAGCTTCCAAAACGTCACGGCGCTGAACGGCCAATCAGAATGAACGCTCGTGAGAGGGAGAAACCAAGGCATTCAGAACCGGCAGCACGAAAGGGGGAATGAAAAAGAGGAATTTTGGGGGAAATTTAAAATTCAGGGGCGAAATTAGCAAAAATACAAAAAAGCTGAAACTGTACGCAAAGGCAAGATATCGAAATGAAATACTAGAATTTTGATAACAAAATCTATTATATTAGAGTAATAAATATTTATTTTAATCTTCAGTGTATAAAAAAAGAACAAATCTGCATCAGAAATATAAAAAAGCTGAAAAAAAACTGAGAAGCTAAATGTACAAAGTTTACATGTACTTCACAATGGACAATGTGTATAAAAAGTAAAATAAAACTATTAAAATACTAATTCCTACCTGAAATATAATGTATGTAAATGTAGATTAATCCAAGATTTTACGAGACAAAAAAAAAAAAAAAAAAAAAAAGATAATTTTAAAAATAATGCAATATAATTTCGTAAGCAAGGGTAACAAAACAAACTGTTGTTGTTTGCAGTGTTGCCAATCAGAAATTTGCTTTTTACATTTTACTGCTTGTGGTCCAATGGATGAATACATTGAAATATTTTCTCCTTATAAAATTGTAACTTTATTATCAACAATTATGAAATAGAATCTGTTAAAACTACAAAATAGTTTTAACATGGCTTACTTTATAATTCTAATTAGAAATACTCAGAGAAAAACGTTTCCAAAAGCAATCATTAAATAATTTCTAAAAGAGAGTTTTAAGAAAAATAATCTGAATTAAAATGCTCAAAAAAATTAAATTTAATTAAATCAGAATTAATATTATCCAGAACTATTAAAATAGGTTAAGATCATGTGAAAAATATTATTCAAGAGAATATTTTCAGCTTCAAAATCTAGCCATTTTCTTTTCATTTACCACCCACAGAAAATAAGAGTTCAACTTAGTGCATTCACCCCAGAATCCAAAGGGACGCTCAAGAGTTTTACCACCCCCGCATTCCAAGTTTTCAAAATTCCCAGACAAACAAAATTCCGGAGGTAATCTTCCGCGAAATTTTAAATGAGTGTCTATTTGGCGTCCTTTTCAAAAAAATATAAAATTATTAAAATTAGAATTTAAATGCAAAAAAAAATTATAAAGAATTTAATTATAGCCCTAGCAAAAATATTTTCAAAGAAAAGATTAAAGTTATAGACAGAGAATATGCATACAAAAAAAATATTTAATGCGCGCTCTTTCATCTCGCGCCTCTATACGATGAAAGAACCTGGGGGAACCAAAGTGGGCTTTAAAGTGTTTCATGATTTCTTTAAATTTTATTTTTGTTTGTAAAGCGATATAGAAAAGAGTTTCCTTTAAATGTAGTGACCAGCAAAGCGAGAAAAGCCTTCATTGATTTAATGAATTAAAAAATGGTTGTATAAATGTAAAAAATGTATAAATTGAGTGTTTCTGTATATATAATGGAAATTTTGTGATTACGATAATTTTCGACATAATACTCAAAGTTGAACCAAAGTTATACAGCAAATTTATCTTACAAATATCTTAGATGAGTTTGTTAACTACGTTGCTTTGCAGTTTGTTTTCAAGTGGTGGCTACATGAAAAGTTCAAATCCACATTGAAAAAAGGTTAGTTAAGACTGTATTTGCTTGAATTTTGATGCTTACATTGACCACATAAGGGTCTCAACCAAATATTTATTAATGAATTTTATCTGCCATTTTTAACAAAATGACCAATATCTTAAGTACGGCCATTTCAAATCAGGCTACCACTTTTAAATTTATCATCAGAATAACTTTTGAAATACTGAATCAGTTCAAGTTGGACATTGAACTTATCACACAAATATCTTGGATGAATTTTGTTCTAGCATTTTGTTTCCAAGTTGCAGCCACTTGAAATCAGGCTGCCACTTGAAAATGTGCCACCACGATAACTTTTAGAATACTGAACTGGTTCAAATCAAATTTGGGGAGTGAACTTACAATTCAAATATCTTGGATAAGTTTGCTAGGCAACTTGCTCCACCATTTTGTTTCCAAGTGGCAGCCACTTAAATTTTTTTCATTACAATAGCTTTTGTAATACTGAATCAGTTCAAATCAAATTTTTGCAGTTGGCATATCATTCAAATATCTTTGATAAGTTCACTGGGCATCTCAGTCACTCTGTCCTTTTGTTTCTAAATGGTGGCTGGTGGCCACTTGAAAATTATCACAATAACTTTTGAAATGATTTGCTTAAAACTGCATATATACATAGCTCTCATTAATAAATCCACCAAGTCCATTAATAAATTGTAGCTGCCATTTTGAAAACAATGGTGGCAATTTTATAAGAAAAGATAAATCAACCTAAACTTCCTATGAGTCGGAAGGACTTAATTTAATTTTTTGATCAATAACCTATAAAAAGTAATGATATCAGTACAAAAACCCTTAACGGGTTAAAAGTTTGTGACACAGCTACTGTATTGCTATAAGAATTTGAAATATGGGTCTTAAAAATAATGATATCAAATTATAAGTGACGCTTTGCTATTAGTTAAAATATACATAGATTTTTCTTATTTGATCATTTGCTTTTTTCTTTTATTTAAATTTACAATGCAAACATATTTTTAACTTCAAGATAAGAAAAATATATAAAATATACTCACTGATACTTTTTCATTTGCATTTCAATTTCAAAATAACAGTTTTAAAAGGAATGATATCAAAATTCCAGTGACGCCTCAATGTCACTTTAAAAGATTTGTTTTTAGATTCCACTAAAATTACCTTTGTTTTGTCTAATAAAGTATATTTACACGTTGAAACAGTGCTTTTAATTTTCAAATATACTGTCAAATAATCACACTTTCACTGAGCTTGCATTATAAATTGAAATTATTTATTTCAATAAATCGATTTGTCTTTTGCGTCACGCTATCCAAAACTGTGAGTAAAATTTATGTAAATGTTACTTTGTATCATAGTATCCAACTAAGTGAAAATTTGTACAAAGAGATAGTGTGATGCAAAGAAAACATTTGCACAAATTTTACTTGCAGTTTTGGATAGCGTGACGCAAAAGGCAAATCGATTTATTGAAATAAATAATTTCAATTTATAATGCAAGCTCAGTGAAAGTGTGATTATTTGACAGTATATTTGAAAATTAAAAGCACTGTTTCAATGTGTAAATATACTTTATTAGACAAAACAAAGGTAATTTTAGTGGAATCTAAAAACAAATCTTTTAAAGTGACATTGAGGCGTCACTGGAATTTTGATATCATTCCTTTTAAAACTGTTATTTTGAAATTGAAATGCAAATGAAAAAGCATCAGTGAGTATATTTTATATATTTGTCTTATCTTGAAGTTAAAAATATGTTTGCATTGTAAATATAAATAAAAGAAAAAAGCAAATGATCAAATAAGAAAATCTATGTATATTTTAACTAATAGCAAAGCGTCACTTATAATTTGATATCATTATTTTTAAGACCCATATTTCAGATTGTTATAGCGATAAAGTAGCTATGTCACAAACTTTTAATCCGTTAAGGGTTTTTGTACTGATACAATTATAATGCAATAAGAAATTGAAAAAATTATAGATAATGAGATTTCATTGCAATTGTAATGAATGCACTTTTGTAGATACTGAATATTTAAGCAAATATTTTTAATGGAATTTTTAATTTCCATCGTATTTTTCTATCATTAAAAAAAAAAAAAAAAAAATCTGCTGTTAATTGGCATTTTATTTCAAATTGACAAGAATGTTAGATTATAATAATAATCATAATTGGTGTAGCAAATTAATATTGAGTTATTATCACAGAATATGGATTGTTTGCATATTATTCTGCCTGTCTAAAAATATAAATATATATAAATTGGAATTTCTGCATGGATGAGGATTTATAAACTGGAATCTGACAAAATGAGTTTTATCTAATTATAAAATTCAAGAAATTTTAATCTGGAAGTAACTTTCACCTAAAATAATTTAACTTAAAAATCTGATATTTAAGAAATTTGTTGTAGCCATCACAAAATATATTTCAATATCAGTTTATGAAACAGTACCACATACTGGTTAACATGTACAAATATTTAATCATAGCTTCTCACAATAAAAATTTTTCTTATGCAATTTTGTGCAATGTTAATAAATAGATGCTGACATGTAGCCATGTGAAAAAATAATAGAAGGGAAGTAAGTACTAAACTTTGAATAAACACCATAAAATGCTACAGTGAACTCGCTACAATTGTTTCGGGTTGAAAGAAGACACAACCCTTCATCAAGCAAACAAAGTAAGCACGAATGCTGCAACCAAAGCATTGTAGCATTGCTGCTTTGTTGCAGTGCTCGTGGCTGCTTTGTTTGCCTGACGAAGGGTCATGTCTTCCTTCGACTCAAAAGAATTGTTGCAATTTCTTACATTTATGGAGTTATAGCAGCACCACCTGTCAGCCTATATACAGTCTAATTAAATCAGTATTTGTTTTCTTAATAACTATCTCGCAAATCAAGTTTGGTGCATTTAAATGCTATCAAAGCTGAGATATGACCTTTTCTTAAATAGGCGAAATCACACCTTAGGAGTACCATTTGTTAAGCAATTTGCACCAGAAGTTAATAGGCACCAATTTATGTGAATGTGAAATTAAATATAAACTTATATGAAATTCTGTGCTATGGTTCTTGAGCTAGAAATGTCATAAATTTTTTGTCACAGACACACAGACAGGCAATTGACAGACAAATATATTCAAAAAATCTTTAAATTGTGTTTTGAACCTCTGAAAACATGTGAATCTATTGAAAACTAGAAGCTGAAAATTTTTATGATTCCATTATCTCCTGTTGAATATAGAAGAATATAACAATGCCATAGTAAATATGAAAAAATCAATATTATGTTAATGACATGATAAAAAATTAAGCAATTGAAAATTATAGATATAGTTTTATTATTAGACAGTTAGCTGCTTTGGCAGTTAAATAATATGCTGATTGAAAGTTTAGTTAGCTTGAGCAAATGTATTATCTAGAAATTAATTAAAAAACAATATAATTCTTAATTTTACTTTTTCAAAATTTATCTTTAAATTTTAAAGCATAAAATTAAGATTATTGCTATACGAGATCCAAAATTAGAAGTCATGTAAAATAAAAAATTCGTAGGGTAGAAAATGTACAATATTGCATACTACTAATAATGAATTTTAGTTTCATTTTAGTGTTATGCAATACTGTGTATGTTTTCTGTTTTATGCATAATGAGTGTTTCAATGACAGAATTTTTGCTGTTTTTTTTTTTTTGTGTGTGTGTGTGTGTGCATGATCAGATTATAATATATACACACACACACATACAAGGGCATAGTCAAGGAGGGGATATGGAGGCTTCGTTTCTCCCCCTCCTCCAGATATTCTAATAATTTTTCATTTCTGACCATTGAAGCCAACTGGGAAATCTGTCTCAGACAACTGCAAGCCACCTTAGCCCCCTGCAAACAAATAATGTCACAGGCTATGCCCCTGTCTTTATAGACATATGAATATATATATATTGAGTTCTGGTTTTGTTTTCAAATGTCATTTAATAATATTAATAAAGTTCTAACTTTCAAATTATTTTCTTGGTATTTTCCTTATTCAATACAGTTTTTAATAACATTTAAAAAATGGTAAATATGCTGTAATTAAGATGCTATTTCTGTTCATTAATTTATTCTGAAACATACTTTTAGTTGCAGAAAATACCTATTGCATTTTTACTGCATACTTTGTGGATAAAAATTTGGCTTTTTACACTGTCTGGTTTTTCTTACCTTAACATATTTTGAATAACAATTGAATTCTTTATTTTTAGGTAATGACAAAAGAATGGCTTCTTCATGGACTGCAAATCCTAATTCACAATCTGAAGAACCTAAACCAGCTCTTCCAAAAAGGCTGTCAAAAAAAGTATGTAGAAAATATTTTACTTCTTTTAGTATGAATTTTAATCAACTTTTTAATGAAATGTGAATATAATTAGCAGTCTCGCTTATTATGCTGATCACCATATTGAAACAAATCACTTTTTATGTACACTCAAAAAGAAACAAATTTGTAAACTATCTGCTAGTCCCTATACCTTTTGACAGAATATTTTAAGGGCATGTTCCATGCTCACACTTATTGTATAACCTTTAAATAGATATTAACTTATCAAAATTGACAATTTGTCAAAATCTTTCATTTTCTCCTCCCCTCTCCCTTCCCTTCCTTAACAGAACATAGCAGACCCCTAGGAGACCTTTGTAGCTTTGCACATACTATATTTATGGACTATTTCTTTCTAGGTCAAAAGAAATGAATATATGAAAACCTTTTGTAATTAATGGTATCAGCATGGTATATTTAATAATTTTAAAGCCATAATATTCTCAATTTTGTAATATTTTTTATTAAATTTTATTTTTCAGGTATCAGGGGTGTAGCAATTCAAAAATTGTGGGAGGGGCTCCAAGATTTTCATTTTAAAAATGATTCAAAATCATTCTCAAAAAGAAAATCAATTAAAAATTAAATGTTAATTAATAGTCTTTAATTATTACTATAAATTGTAAGATATCACTAATTATAAACATGAAGTCTTTAGTTTTGGTTTTTAAATTCTGATTCTTTCATTTAGCTTTAAAAGGAAATTTTGTTATAATCGATAGGGAAGGGAGGGGAGGCTTTAGCCCTCTGAGCCCCTCCCTTTCTTGTGCCCCTGTCAGATATATTTTTCTTTTTGTGTGAAAAAAGAAAATAAATGAATATTTAAATAAATTTGTTTTCAATGGAAACAGTGTGGTATATTTACTTCAATTTTGTTATTTTCATATAAATATAATTATTTTTATCTGAAAATAAATAAATAAATGTGTAAATATTTTGTTTTTATTACCAATAGCATGGTATATTTATTTGTATGATTATTCCAGACTTCATTACCTATAATGGCATCACAGTCAAGAGATGTACATGTGCCAACTCTCACCGACTCACAAGAAATTCCATCACCTCTTCTTACACCCATCGCCACAACACCCAGCCCTCTAATGGATCAGCCCTCTGTAGAACAGTGCGATGCTAGTCCACCACCATTACCTAACAAAAAGACAACTGTACAGAAAGTAAATAGTGCGAGTAATCCTGATTCTTTAGTTACCACTCCAGATAATTCACCAGTTCGAACTCCTGAATTAATGATTCGTAGTCAGTCAATACCTTCTGGAGTCATGCCTCTCATTCCTCAGGGTATTGATCCAGAAGATGATGAAACAGTAGACAGGGATGAGTCTAGTAGTGTGTGATTTTGTACAAATAAGTTTAAAATCTTCTCAAGAACATTATGTAAAATATGACAAAACATACTGTTGACTTATTTTGATAGGTCTGCTGCATCATTTGACTGAAAGCAAAAATGCATGATATTATTGTTGAAAATATGAGTGAGAATCTTCATATGTAATTTTATATTTTTCTAATTTTATTTGTTGTCTTGCTTTGTTATTTACAATCTTATATTTTTATAGTATTTTATAATTTTTAATCATAACGTTTTTTAAAATGTTTAAAAAATTTGTAATTTTAATATTGAAAAGGGGATTATTATTATTATTATTATTTTTTTTTTTTTTCTTTTTTGCAAAAGTCCCTGTTTTTTTTTTTAATTGTTAAATATTTTGCAATTTGATGTAAATAGCTAAAACTATTTTGCAGCTTTTATTTTTAATACACCTTCCTTAATTTTTAAATTTATTATTATGAAATAATAAGCTTTTTTAAACATCCTATCTTACAACAATTTAATAAATAGTAAATAAAAAATAAATACAGAAATACAGAAATTTTTGTTAATTATAAAATAAATGAAAAACTCTATTATCATTTTAATCTAACTAAAAAAAAAAAAAAAAAAATCCCATATAATCAACTTATTTAATAATAGCTATATTGCTGTTAAACAGAATATTTCCCCCCCATCATTTTTAGTGATAAATATGATCTATCAAAATGAGTTCAGTATTACAGTGTTTATTTTTATTTTCCATTAAAAAAAAAAACCACTTTGTGATTATATTTATCAGGCATGCTTCAAAGTAAAAATAAATTGTTTACTTATTTTTACTAAATATATTTTTGCTATTTGTGTTATTACTGCGCTGTTGAATTTTCTGTTACTTGTTTTATGACATTGTTTCTGATTTTTAAAATTATTTGTTC
Source organism: Salticus scenicus (assembly GCA_963930645.1). Lineage (NCBI taxonomy): Eukaryota > Metazoa > Arthropoda > Arachnida > Araneae > Salticidae > Salticus > Salticus scenicus. The sequence continues at coordinate 87,430,364 of OZ005648.1, forward strand.
ATTTGTTGTAGACCTATCATACTACTTCATAGTTTATGATATCTAAGTTGTATGAAGCAAACCCTTAGAAAGAAAAAAATCATTTATCTTTCATATGTAATCTAGTCTTCATATTTGATTTTTGTTTATGTTACATCCATCTCTTTTTTTTTTTTTTTTTTTTTTGTATTTCTTAAAGGATGGAGAATATTTTGTTAGATGTTTGTATCATACTTTTTTTTTCTGATCAAATTTTTTGTTGTGTTTATTTGTCCAAATTCTATTTTAGATTTAATTTCTGTAATAATCTCATATTTTAAAGATATAATGAGTTTTCTATGAATTTTACAAGATGAATTGATTTTTATTCAATATTCTTCAAGAATTTATGTATATTTATTATTTAATTACAAATATCATTTATTATCTTGTTTTAGGTTTTTGCAATCCTTTTTAAAAATTGTTATTATTATTTTTTTTAATGTGTGTGTTATGTTATTCAGATAATAATGAATTTAGTATATTTCATTTAAATTAATTATCATTTAAACCTCTTACAAAATAGGAATTTTTAACAGAATTTGTACAATATATGTAATGAGTGATTTCACATTTGTTAAAGGTATTAAATTCTGTATTATTTATTCTATGATTAAATCATACTACAAAAGACAGTGTAATGAAGAAAAAAATATATATATAATTCTATTTACTTTACTCAGTATACAGGGTGTATAAAACAGAATGACTTTATTTTCAGCCATAATATTTTTTTAATAGAAATACACAATAGTAATAGAACAAAATGCAAAAATCTCACAAAGTGTTAATATTTCTTCAATGGTAACAAGGGTGAAGATGGATGGGACAAAACTTGGAAATAGGTAGTAAATCCGATAAAATTTCTGATCAGAAATGGGATTCTGCTTCACAACAATGCATAACACACAGCCAACCAAAAAGTTGGAGGAAATTCCTCGGACAATACTAGAGTACCTTCCCTAAAGTCTTGACCTATCTCTGTGTGACTATCACATGTTTGCGTTACTAAAAGAAGCAGTAAGAGATGAGCAATTTGACAACAAAACTGCTGTTGATGCAGTTGGCTTGAAACATGCTCTTTTTATAAGATGGTATTATAAAATTTCAAATTCATTGGGAAAATTGTGTAACAAAATGAAGAGATTGTGTAAAAAAATAGAATGTATTTTTCCTGTTTGTATCTTATTCCAAAATATTACAAAAAAAAAAAAAAACTGGTTCATGTTTGATTTACCCTCGTACATGTTCTATGTGTCCTCCTCCATCAGTACATATAACATCAAGACAATAGCTAAATCTGTCAAATGCTTTTTACTTTTTATAAAGTGATAGTATTATGGGATTCTACTGCATGTAATATCTTTGTTTTAGGATGTTTTAGGTGATGCAGTATGAACTGCACCACAAACATCAAGGATTTAAAACACAGTATGTTTCTAAGTAGTGGTTTTTTTTTCAGTACCATCACTTTGCTGAATGTTTGTAAAAATTCAGCTATCTTTTTTATAGTATACATGCGGCCAGAGGTGAACACATAGAACAATTATAATACTGTTTACGAAACTTTAGTACTTTGAATTTTTTGCCCTTTGCAAAAAACTTTTTGTTTATTTCTTTTAAAAAATATTTGGTTCAAAATCGGATCATTCATTTTGATACACCCCATACTATTATGGATGCATATATATATATATATATATATATATATATTTAAAGTAATTGCTTTTTTTCATATGAAAATTTCAATATAATGGTATCCACTTACTTAGTATTGAAATATTTATGCCTTTCTATTTTAAAAAATGATTTTTTACGAAAAGGTAATTTAAAAGTTTATCTTATGGATAAGATGCATGTTTTTCATTACATATAAAGCAGACATCACTTATTATATTTTATTTTCCCTTCATGAATTTTCCCTTATGTTAATTATAATAAATGTTCAAATTATGTAAGATATTTAAATTATCATTTTAAGACATTTTATTATAAAATTGATACTTTTGCTTTATATATGGGTTAAATAAAACAATAATATACATTCAAATAAAATAAGTTATGCAATCATTCATAAGTTATATATCAAATAAATAAATATATATATGTATGTATATATGCTTTATTTACTTAATTTATTAAAAAATTGAATACTTTTATTTACTTATTTTTCTTACAGTTATAAACTATGTAATTTTTTATTCTTGAGTACCAGTTCTTTTGTTTTATAAATTTTGATAAAATAATTAAATTATTATTGTACATGGTATTTTATGTACATGCCATTTTGATCTATGCTACAGTAATATAAATGGTATTATCACTAACTTTATTTTCTATTTGTAAGTGTCTTCCCTTTACTACATATGTATCTTTTTATTATGTAAAATGTATGAACATTATATATTTAAATCATGTAAATAATTTAAATATATAATGTTCTTAAAATTATTTCTAGAAAGAAATTATGCACAATTTCAACTTCCTGTATAATGTACAATAGTTTTCTATATATTTAACTCTTCTTGTGTTTCTTATTTTCGGTTTCAAAAAACTTTATGGTTATTTAGAGGCATGAATATCATACTTTTTATTTCACCTAGCAGTAATTTGAATTGTGACATTGTTTGTATTGAAATTTGTGTTGCATAATTAATATATATGTATATATTTGTATAAATATTTAAAAAAAATAATATTTGCAACAGAAAAGGCAGAATTTGTTCATCAGCAAAAAGAAAAATTAACATATATATTAAGCTTTATTTATTTGCAAAAAATACAGTTTTTTTTTTTTTTTTTTTTTTGGAATGGAAATATACATGAGAAAAAGTGCAATTGATATCATATTAGTTATTTATTTTATTGAATTATTTTATTTGTATAAGTTTATCTTTATGAGTTTATTATTGTTAAAATATACATATAAATGATATATCCTTAGTAAGGTGACGTTTTAAAAAATAGAATCATAATTAGATAAATATTTTTTTACTCACTGATGGATCTCATGTATATGTGTAAATATTGCTGCAAAAATGTTTATATATCTGTAGCAAAAACTTTTTTATTTTTTGTTTTGAATACTTAATAAACTGGAAAAAGCTTTCTGTTGAATCAAAAGTAACTGTCATAGTCAAGAGTAATGTTTTCAAAACTTCTTCCTTGTAGCTATTTTTAGTTTTTAATGTGCTTCAAGTATCCTATAAACCATATTTATTTATTTATTTTATGTATTATAATTTTTACTGCATGTTTGAAATGTAGAAAAAAAAATATAATACTGTAAATTTCGGATTATTATGGCTCAAAGAAAGTGCTTTAAATAGAATTATCAATGATCAAATTTGTTACTTTTATAAAATCTAATGTTTAATTTTTTTTTTTTTTTTTTGTGATTATTTTATTTTATTATTGTTATTATTATTATTATTATTGCTATCTTTCTTTATTACAAAATACATTTTTTTTTTTTTTTTTTTTTCCGAAAAATTAATTTTGTATGGCCAAAGAAAACCTAGTCTTTTTGAATTATGTCTAAATAATGTCTGTAATACTACACAATCTTGAAAATATTGATTACTAGAATCTATCTATCTATCTATCTATATATATATATATATATATAATAAATAAGATTGTAATGAAATTTTCTCTTCCCCTCCTGCTTCCCTCCCCCCCCCCCTTAAAAAAATGTTATTAGTACAACTAAAGTGTGATTAGTGTATCCATTATGGTATTTATTACTAGTAAGATTTGCTCACTTTGCTGCTGGTCATTATACACTCATTGCCATAAAATTTTTTTGCTGACAGGTGGCGTTGCTGTGCTGCAATATAATCTTACCGAGCTTAGTATGTGAGATGAATATAATGAGAATCTTTGCAGATTCTATTTGGGTATCTATTGGATGACATGTTTTGCTGCTGTGTTGCAATATTTTCTACTTATAAGAAACCTATGTCTCAGTTTCTGTGATATATAAATGCACTTAATTTGGTATGTGAGATATGAAAATTTATGCTGATTCAATATAGGTGTATATATCGAATGACAGGTGGGACTACTATTATTTACTTTTCTGTGATTTTTAATGGGGCTATATTTCAGCAGCTATTGGTTAAATCTGCACTAAACTACATGTGTATTTTTTTTTTTCTTCTTCTGAGAAATTGTGTTGATTAAATTTTTTTGCATGTTAACCGGTAAGTGGTGCTGTTTAATAGAATGATGAAGAAGAAAGTTTTGGGATAGCCACAGCATACTAGTTATTATTATTATTAGAATATTATCATTCACAGAAAAGCTAATCAATGTTTAAGGGTTAAAATATTGATGACTAATGAATTAATTAATAACTGAATTTTTATTACTTTAGATTGCTACAAATTTAGCATTTTTATATTTTCAAGATTGTGCTGTATTTGTATATATTTTAAGAGCATCTGATGTTTGTACCAAAAATAAAAATTTGATCTCTTTTAAGTTTACTCATTGCTGAATCTCAATTATTTAAATTTTTATAAGACAAAGTTTTTAATTAGAAATACCTTGTTGTGCTATTTCATGTTTTTAAGAACTTTTGCTATGTAGGAAACTTATTAAATATAGAATTTTTACCCTTATACCTGCTAATGACATTAATCATTTCATTATAGCTTTGTGATCGCAGCAGCTAGTGCCAGATTTAATGAAAAATGAATCAGTATTGATTTTCATTGAAAAAGTAATTCATAACCACACTAATCTCATACAGTTAATCTCTTAGCACAAGAATGTATGGCTGTTTACATTCATCATGTATATTTTTAGCACATAATAAAAATATATTTAACCTTAAAAATAAAAACCTTAAATTCTCTTATATAAACCTAAGCAGGGCTTAATTTCTAACAAAAAAGTATAAGTTCACTAACGTTCTTACGAACTTATGTTCGTACATGTCTCAAAATCCTGTGGATGACCTCTACCTACCTAGCAAAGCCAAGTCTTTCGGTTTAGTTACCATCTGCAGGAGTGATATTCATATGTGTCTCTCATTTTATTTGTCTATTCATGAGTTTTGAAAAGTTTTACATAAAATCTTACAAAAATAAGCAAGGTATAGCCTCTTTTTTTTAATTTGAAATTTACAGTTAAACTGGTTTGATGGTCAGTAAAAGATAAAAACACAAATTTTTTTTGTTTTTCTTTTATGGTTAATACTAACAATTCCTTCTGAGATGAGAGGAAAATGAGAGAGAAACACAACTAATTTATAGATGGAAAAGAAGAAAAATGTTATGTGCCAAGTGACATTACAGATGTAGGGATTTTTCTTAAGAAAGGATTGTAAGAAAGAAAATTACACTTAAGGGATTTTGGTTTTGTGTGTTTTGTCTAACATATAAAATATCCCCAAAATAAAAGAAGCATGTGAATTGAGTTCTTGTGCATTCCCTTGCGAAACCCTAAACCTATGATATAAGCTATTGTTCAGTCAAGTGCAGTATCATATAATCAGGGCTTAATTTCTGACAAAAAAAGTATGAGAACACTTGTAAAATGCAAAATTTTACTTTTAGGAAACGATAACCAATTTAATAGTTACAAAAATTTTGAATGTGAAAAAGAAATTTAAAAATATGTGTTAGTTAATGAGTTATAATAAGGCAAAATTCCTCATACAGTAACATTGGCTTTGGTTTCCATGGCGATAAGTAGAGAGTCCCCTTATCATATATAATTAAAAATTATGATTGCAATTTGATGTTCAGTAAAAGATTAGAACACATTTTTTTTTTTTTTTTAACTGATGTTTAATTCTAATAATTCCTGTCCACTGTGTGAAAAAGGAGGGAGAAAAATCTGTAATCTATATCTGGAAAGGTTATATGCCAAATTATATTACAGATGTAGGTGTTTTAAGAATAGTAAGGATTGTAGAGGAGAAAATTAACAATTCAGGGACTTTCAGATTTTTTTCAGAAATGATGCAGTTGTGAACTCCTCAACATAATATTAATAAATTCCCATGCATTCCATTTAATGTAAAAAAAACTCGCTGAAATAAAAGAAGTATGGAAACTGAGTTCCCATTCAATAGTCAATCCTGTGCAAAATAAGCCCTGCATATGTTAACTTGAGGGAACCCTTACTATCCTAACTATGTGTACATACTATCCTTTTTATTTAAAATATTATTGGGGGGGGGGGGAAACTTTTGTAATTTATTATTTGATGGGAATTTTAATATTTCTTGTTTTCAACTAATAATTAAAATTTTGTACAGAAAGGAACATTTTTGTGTACCATGTATTAATATCAAAAACAGTATGGCACAAAATATGCACAACCGTTTTATATTCATGAGAAGTATGACTTTCTCCTTTTATATTTGACTGTTGCTTTACATTAAAAAGTATCTTTTAAAAATGTTGTAAAAATATAGCTAAACAGTGTAAAAATCATTTTGTCTTGAAAACTGAACAGTTCTGAAAAACAGAATTTATTGTATAATATTATCATTTTATACCTTTTGTAGAACAGCAACAAAAATTCAATGTAAATGACATTAAGTAAAATCAATATATACTATAAATTATTTTATGTTTGTTTCAAATGTTGCTTCACAAACATAGCTAAATTTTCTTAATTTTACAGTAAATCACATCTTTAATTATTATATGGTTATTTTATTCAGGGTTCCCACGGGTCAGGGAGAACCTGGAAAAGTCAGGGAATTTAAAATTAGCGAAAAAAGTCAGGAAAAATTGAAAATATTGCCCTAAAACTTGGAAAAATGATAATATAAACCTGGTAAATGCTTTCTGTGCTTGAATTTATGTAATGAGACGTGTTACTATGTTGTCTTTTATGTTGCAAGCTATGTTATGTTTTATGCCATGAGCTATGGCTTATGTTGCAAACCAAATTTTGTGACTGCAATTTTCTAAAAAATAGACCTGGAAAAGTCAGGGAATTTTATTTTTGAAATTGAGTGGGAACCCTGTTATTTAAAAAGTGCAGATGATTTTCTTTTTCTCTTTTTTGGTAAGACATTGAAAAGGATAGATGTAATGGAGGATAGTGTCTTTTTTTTTAATTGTTGTTATTTGCTTGTTTGTTTGTTTGTTTCAAATCATAATATAATTTTCATTTTAAATTATATTGTTGCATTGTAAATTTGGTGTTTTTTATAGTTAAAAAAATTATATTACATGACTTAAAAAAATTGTGTGAAGTAAAAACTTTATGTGGTGTTATTTCTCAGTAGCATAGAGATGAAGAAAGAAGTGAAAAAGAATTTACAAGTGTCACATATCTTTGTTCATTTTTCCAAATAGCACTTTTTTTAGTGAGAAAAAAACAAACTAAAAATATTATTATTATTTACGAAAAAGAATGTTACTTATAAAACTTAACATAATTGCTTATTTTAAATTTTTTTGTTTTGAACAAAATTTTCTTCTTTAAAGTATTAGATATAAATTTGTAATTAAAATTTTTCTCATGCTGCCTCATGAAAGCTAGATTTCCTAAGCACGGCATATTATTTTGTAAACTTGTTGGAATATATGCATTAGAAAAGAAGTGCCTTGGGTAACAGTATTTTTAAAGGTTTCTGTCCTGTAATTTATCCAGATAAAATCGCATGTAAATATAGAGAGCTTGAATAATTCCAACAATGTTATAATTGAACTCTGTTAGATTCCTGTATTAGCTTTTTAATTTAGTCATAAAAATAAGGATAATTTATACAATAAAATAATTTACCTTAATTATATTATACTCTACATTTAGAATTAAATGGATATGTATATTATAAAACTATCTTTTTGTGATCCTATTCCTAAAATTTGACTTTTTGAGAATTATAAAATTCCCTTCTCATAATCTTCATTCATAATGAATTCATAATTTAAATTTTTTTCTTGCATCTGTTTGGCAGTTATTATCAAGAAGATTTTTAGTTGTCAAGTAGGAAATGTTTGTCAAGGCTAATAAACAAATTATGAATTATCTTATAGTTGACAGTCAACCTTTTAATTATATCATAAAACAAGACTGTGAAAGGAAAAACTCCAGATTCTTTTAAAACATTTCTCTCAATCCTTACAAAACCACAAAATCAACCAAGGCTACTTATAAATTTTATCTGTTGCATACACACAATGCTTCTTTTAAAAACAACTTGGTGATTATATAAAGACAAGTTAAATTTTAACAATTTTTATGAGAACAACACCATAATAGACAAAATAACGTAACATTTTATCATATTCTCTAGAATGTAATTTTTCCATTGCAAGATAGACAATGGCACTTATAATTTTTTGAGACGAACCTAGATCATCTTTTGTCATTTAACTTGACACATGTTGAGATTCTGTTACTGTATCTCATGAGAAAGATTAGTTTTTCGAAATGCATCTGAGGATATGAAAGACTTGTCTTGCATTGAATGAACACGAATAATTTACTTAACATTTAGTTTATAACTACAAAATGAAGACACTGCTCACTTGAATAAATTAAAATCTTTTGCCAACAAATATTAATATAAAGAGTACTAAGTAAAACACTTGCAAGTCTATAAAAGACAATATTTCTTGAATATTTTGCCTAATTCTTTGCTCACTTGTGTTTGTCTGATTATTGTTATATAGATTAAAGAAGGTACTGTATTTTAACTTCAACTAATTAAGGACTGCTTTTTAAAAAAAGAAGACACTAGATTTGTATTCTTATATTATATTAGAAAATTTTGAAATTTGCATTTAAACATAAATTTAAATGAAAAAAAGAGAGAGAGAGAGAATGTATGCACTAAAGAATGTAAAACTATTTTCCGAAGATAAGAAATCTTTAATTTCATTTTGTTATAAAATTCAAGAATATTTTCTATTGATTTTCTACTAAAAATTTGTTTTTTGACTTAGGAATATTGAACCCCATAACATTATTTAACTGATATATATATATTTATATTAAAAAAAAAAAAACATATAAACTGAGAGTAATTGCTGTATTTAAAATGACAAACTTAATTGATATTCAGTCACATTGTTTTGTTCATTAAAAAAAAAAAAAAAATGATTAGATTAGTTTGTTTAAATTCAAGTTGTACTCTAGAGAAATTTATTATTTGTGGCATTGAAAAATAAAATCAGTTGATATTTTCAAGTGATAAAGATAATCACTCATTTATAGGACAACTTTTATTATGATTATAGAAGTGTCAATTTTCGTAATCCTCTATTATTGATGTTGGAAAAGCATCACTGAAATGGCTGATTTCCAATTTATAATAAAAGAAGAAAATGCCTTTCTGTAAGGAAGATTCATGTGTTATTGGAATGAATACTATTTGTAATAAAAGATGATTATCTAAAAATTTTCCTGTTATCATTAATCTTAAAAATAAGAACAGAGGTTTTTTTTTTTTTTTTTTTTTTTTTTAATGCATTTGGAAAACTGTTTATCTGATTTGCAGCTTCATAAATTAATATGGTTTTCTCCAAATTTTAAATAAATGGGGGCTAGGACCCCATAGAAAACCCCCCATGAAGGAGGAGGATACATAACCCATACCTAAGGCTTTTGCATAGTCAGTCAGTCAGTCTGAATACCTACATCATCAGCAATGGCTGTCAATTTACAATTCTTATTAATATGCTTCATATTTATCGATTTATTTATTTATTTATTTATTTATTTATTTTTTTTTACTGTTTTAAAAATATTATTAAAATATGCATTTTGTATTTAAGCTTATATTTTAGTTTTTTTTTTTTTTTTTTTTTTTTTTCCCCTTTAAATGTAATCCTTTCTCCAATCGAATTTGACCAAAAGTTCAATCTATGCTTACTGGGAAATAAATTTCTAACTATGTCTCATTTATATAGCTGCTATTTTAATTCCTGTTATTTCTTTTCTTTTTAAAAGAATTACTTTGATGTAGGTAGCAAATTTTTGTATTTCTTGATATGAACCTATAAGTACTTTTATCTTGTATATATTGTTAACATAGTTAATTTTTTTATAAATACAGTTTGGTTTTTATCTTTAAATATGAGTAATAATTTGAATGATAATAAAAAAAAAAAAAAAAAAAAATGTACTTAAAGATTGTTAAAACTCAATTTAAAAAAGAAAAAATTATATTTTGTTTTGAATGAATCTTCATTTCATTACATATCATACATTTTTAAAAGTACAATAATGATATGTAATGTATGCAATTTTTTCAATACATTGAAATGTACCTATGAAAATACATTATTTTTTAACTTAGATGTAGAAATAGATGTCATGTAATTATGTTTATTCTTATTCTGAGCATTTTCAAATTTCTAACTAATAGAAATGAAGTATATTTGTACTAGATTTGATACCTTTATAAAGTTTCCATATTCTCTATTACTAAGCTGTAAGATTAGTACAAAAAATTTCTCAAGACATGCTTTTTTAATTCATATTTGATGTTCTAGACTGAAGTGAGAGATTTTGTAATGGAAGCTGAGAGATAGTTGAATGTTTGTCTGTGTGTTATGAAGTTTTATATATCACATTCCGTTGTATGTTGTGCTGTCTCAGTCGACTTTTTGACATGTGTATTTATTAAGTTCATAAAAATAAATTATAAATTAAGAGCTGTGATTTCAAATTTTTTATTTACATTTGGTATTTTACACTTACTAATACTTTTTTTGTTGGTAATGTTGTACGAGAGAGATGTAGGAAAGGGTGGGAAATTATTTTTTACCATTTTAACCCTTTAACATTCACTGCATATTTTCTTTTGAAAATTGCTAAGGAAATTTCAAAAATGTCTATTATACACATAGCTGATCATAAATATATAAAAAGAAAAAATTAGCTTTTTTAATTTTTGAGAAATTTTTGATTTGAAACATGTATATATTAACCTGATTAAGTTATAATACTGATTAATTAAATAACTAAATAACAATAATTTTGTAAAGGAACACTATAAATTGTGAAAGCTCTTTACAGTTGTTTCAGATTAAAATAATAGCACAGATCTTCATCAGGTAAAAAGACTACACATTAGTGCATCATGAAAGGAGCAAGATGCACTCATGCCTAATGAGAAATTTCAAGTGACTTCTACATTTGGCTTTCTTAGAAACATAATTTATTAAAATTTGGACTGCAACTGTTATCAACAAACAGAGAAGGAATAAAAGTTAAAAAATTGATAAAAACAAAGAAAGTTTTTTGCATAAAAAACTGTTAAATAATGTTGAATCTTTAGTTTCAGTGTGAAACAAATGAACATTAAAGAGTAAAGAGGGAGAAAAAATCAAACATTTTCTTTAAAGCAAATATGGTAAGTCCATAGAAAGCAGAGATCTGTTAAACATATTAAACTATTTATAAACAATTTATTAAATAAGCATTTATGCAAAATAAGCTTTGATTTTTTTCTTATTTATTTATTTATTTTTTATGACAGGTTGTACTATTTCTTTTAAACAGCAATTTTGCATTGTTACCATTTTGCAATCTATCACCTTAAATAAGAGTGCAGACATTTTTCTTTTTACTTAAAATACCAAGGGGCTTTGTCCCCTGCTTGATCTACAACTTCTCCCCCCCCCCAAAAAAAAATATTTAAATAAATTAATTAATTTAAAAAATTGCTTCGCTCATTAAACTCTGCGGAGCTCTACCCACCTATTTGCAACTGTGCCTTTCATTAAATAAGAATATTAATAATACATAACACAAGACAAAAGCGGACTAATATTATAGAAATCCACCATATTTAATATCACATTGAAATACCTAATATTTAATGTATCGTTTATAATATGCCAAAAATCTGTTTTAATGTTCAACATCTTAATAACAATTTATCTTCTTTTTTTTTATGGGAGCATATGCTAGGCAGCTAGATACTGAAACAACGACAGCAGTATTTTTTATATTATTATTATTATTAAAACAGTTAGAAATTTGTAATATCTGCACCATTTAGTGTTGCAGCTTTAGTATACGACCACGATGACACTTTTGAATTGAAAAATATCGCACATTTTTCAAAGAACGTTGTCTGACCAATCTAAAATGTATTATCTAATGAAGTATTTAAGTATATATGTACTTAAAAAAACAAAATCAGGGATAGCTAAGATACCGTGTTTCTATCCTTATTAATTTTTATAATACTTTTTTTTTTTTTTTTTTTTATCTTTTCCAGTATGAAACAGTAAAATTTTGTCTAATTTTTGTAGGATCTTAATTTTACTTTTCCAGATTTACAAATAAACCCCCAACACATTTTTGGTTATAACTCTAGGAATATTAAAGTAAAGTATACAAACTATATACTTTTCCGCACTATCAGACTCTCAGAAATTCAATTATAAAGTCAAAATTGGGTGTTGCTGTTGAATAAAATTAAAGTTGTTACTCATTTCAATATCATGATGACCCCTAATTCAAAATTTGACATTTTCAAAAAATGCACTGAATATCCTGTTGAATGGTATGTGTTAGATTTTCCTACGTCAATTAATAATGAAATTACAGAGAGTGTTGCATTCCCCCCACCTTCCCCCCAGGCTTTACATCAGATTGTGTAAATTTTGTTGTGTACTGAAATTTAGTCTTATACGAAAAACATCTAACACAAAAAGAATTACAATTTAAGGAATTTCCAAGTATAGCCCCAATATATCCAAATACTTTACTCAGCCCTATAAACGAAAAAAAGAGTGATTTTCATACCTCAATTTACACAAAATATGCTTTTCTACATATAAAAAATATATATTCATTCCATTTTGTTTAAGGTAGCCCTACCAGAATTAACTACCAGAATTTTCCCCGTGGATGTAGTGTATTTGAATTTTCTTGGATGTCTCTGTACACAAACTATTTTCTTAATCTCAACAAAAAGTTTAGTATAACATTTCTATATGATACACATTTAGAATACCGAGTCTGGAATTTCTGCTACTATTTGTTCTTGAGATATGCTGATAACAGACACACACACACACACCAACCATTAAAAACATCATTTTCGGATTCAGAGGGCTTCAAAATGTGTAGATATAGCAAAAACTCAATTTTGAAAATTTGAACTAAAAACAATGCTTTCTCTACTATACGTATGAGGAGCAAACATTCAAACTGTGTTTTCTCCAAAATAAGAAAAATTGAGTTAGGAATTTTTCTTTGAACTTAGCATAAAATAGAATGTCTACATATCTTCTAAGTAATAAGTATTACATTTAAATAAATGATAATTAGGGTTTAAGTTTAGTTATTTTTTAATTTATTAGTTTTTTGTATTTTCTGAAAAATTATGTCCAAAGGAGAAAACATGGTTTGAATGTTTGCTCTTTATATATGGGTAATGGAAAGTAAAAATTGTAAAAGAACTTTGCTTCAGTATTCCACTGCATTCAGTAGCAACTTATCTAAGGTGCCCTCTGCATGGGCAAAGAACCTCAATTCAAATCCCCACACAACCTTACCAATTAGTTTTCAATATAAAACAAATAAGTAAACCTCAATTTAGGTTTCCACTGCCATAAGCAGTGTCTTGGTCAAACGTGCATTTGGATTATTTTAGGGGGAAAAGATCCGTTGAAGTGAACAAATATTTTCAAGAAAGGAGATAATTTCTAAAAAAAAACACAATTTGGGTCTCCAGTACCATCGAATCATCTTTTCAGGGTGCTTCATGCCTAGTATTTCTTTTATAATAAGTATACGGCAAACTTGGTCCGGATGATTACTGCCAGTGGAAGCTCCTTACCTGGTCTTTCTGGAACGCTCACTTTTCTGAAGAAACAAATAAATCTCGATTTGTTTTTGCAGTGACTTACGTCTTTCCTGGGATCGCACACCAATCTTGGTTAAACTTTTAAACTGACATCGTCATTGGATCTTCAAGATATTACATAGGAATTTCTTGTATTTATATTTTTTTAATGTGTTCTTATGAAATATACACATATATCAATCTTGTTAAAAACACATATCAACATACATAGTAAACTCTTGAATCTTGTATTCAGAGAACTTCAAATGCGTAATTATAGCAAAAATTGTCATTGAAAATTACACTTCACACAGTATTTTATCTACTATGTGGGTTAGAGAAAGTAATTATTATCCACAAACAAATTTCTTTGAATGAATAAAAATTATTACAGGGCTTTCACCATTTACATATAAAAGAAACGTATGTTTCTGAATTTTGGATAGTCTTGTACCTATTAGCAGAAACAGTGCAGCATGGCACCAAAAGTTGCAGATTTTTTGAAGATCTGCAGATAAAGTTAAAAAATACAAATATAACTTACATTATATATCTGTATTACTGTATTTGTTGTATATTCTTAATTAATTTTCTTTGTAGATGCAAATTTTACATGTTTTATGAATTGTTAATACATTTTGTGATACCAGACTTTGTCCGACATTCTCAGATCGCATATAAATTTTGTTTTGCAACAGACTACAGAAAATTCTGCTTCTGGGATCCTGTATATTATCTACACACATTATCTGCATTACATTTTCTGAATATACATCATCTAAATTATATACACACACAACACAATGTTTTTAAATTTAGCACAGCGTGAAAAACATAACAAAATTTGAAATGCACTTCCAGCAATTTTCTACAACAGTGTTAACAAATCATAATTTCTTTGAGTAGCCGTGGCCCTGTAAAGGAATGATGAACATTTTCATACCATATTCTGTTTTACAGATAAAAATATGTGTTCATTTCATTTTATTTTGTGCTGTTTAATTGTATTAAACTGCACCTACCAGAATTTTTTTTCTGTAGACGTATGATATTTAAATTCTCTTGAATGCCCCTGTAGACGAACTAGTAGTTTGATATTAACTGAAAATTTCAAGTAGCATTCCCATATGATACAAATTTATAATATCAGGTTTGTACTTCCTGCTTATACTTGTTCATCAGTTATGGTGATAAAAGATACACAAATAGACATGCATACGAAATGCTAAGAACCTGATTTTCGGATTCAGAGAGGTTCTAAATGTGTAAATATGTAAAAATCTCGACCCCAAAAACACTTTCTCTACCATACATAGGTAAGAGGAAGTAAAAAGATTTGTTGTTTTTTAAAAACTGGCAAAAATATTTGAAGAAAATTTTAATGAACATATATAGTTTTTTAATTTATTTTTTCCTTCAAAAATACAATAAATTTTATTATTTGCCTCAATCTATGATAACTGAATTGTGAGGATGAAATCCCCCATGAAAACCAATTAGTAAAACATCACAGAATACTCCTATCTCAAAATGCATGAATTTCAAAAATTCATGAAATTACATATTGCAGCAATCAGTAGTAATAGGCATGTCTGTACGTTTCGTGTACATGAAAGCTAAAATAAACATCACAGAGTACCCCTATCTCAAAATGCATGAAATTACATACTGCTGCAGTTAGTAATACACATGTCTGTAAGCTTTGCATATGTGAAAAAATACATTTTAAAAGTAAATAATCAAAATAAAACATTAAATTTAACTATGAGCGAAGTAGACAAAATGAATGAACATAAACTCAACATAGCACGTGTGCATTTTGCTTCACGACAAAACATATCTAAAAGATGCCTTTGGTGCTACGTGCATAGTACCAAGCGTGAATTTTCACCAAATTCACTTAGCTCTATAGGGATAATCGGCTACAAAGAGATGCTATAATAGATTATTAACATAGGAAATCTTTTGCTTGGTCCCACGGACAGCCAGTGACATCATCACTTCGCTTATGTAGCAACAGTCAGAGAAATTTCAACAGGTCTCCTATGGCTACAACGATTACGTGAAAAGGCGACGAAGAAGCAAGAATATTCCGTTAAACAGAAAACAATTAAGGACTTTTTTAAGATGTAACTTTTTATTTTGACAGATTTTACCATAAAGTACTGTATTTTATAATTTATGTATATATGTATTGTAATGCATTTTTAACTGGACTATGATTAAATATGTAAAGGATGTATTGTTTTACTTTATTGACTAAGTATCCATTCATTTTAAACTTTGCCATATGTTTTTCCTTCTATAGAGCCGGCACACGTAACGTCACTGCAATAAACATTGACAAATGATTCAGCATGTGCTTTAGAATGTAAGCAAAAGCTTAACGTTACAAGCTTAGCTATGTACTTCCATTTTTCCAATACTTTTAACATGTTTTACATTTCTGCGAAGATTTAATAATTGTTATTGCTTGTTATATAAATAGATGAATGTATATGGATGCTTTCAATTGAAAAATCTGTAAAAAAATACTTTTAATATAATTTTTTTTTTTTTTTTTTCGTCTATGGGAGATTGTAGAAAAAAAATAATAATTAAAGAAATATTTAATATAAAAATATAATTAAAAATGATTGCATTTATTAAAAATCAAAATGTTTAACAATAAAATTAATTTGTTCAATAGAGCTTTAGTTGAAAAATCTATTTCTAAATAATTTTAATATAAAAATACTTTTTTCCTGTAAATAATTAAAGATTTAAAAAAAAAACAATAAAAAACAATAAAAAATTTAAAATCTAAAAAACTAATAATTTTTTTTTTTAAATAATTTAATTAGTTGAGATTGTTTAGTATTATTGTTTCGGCTTTTAATCAAAAATTCTATATTAAAAGATTTATAATAATAATAATAAAAGCTAGTTAAAAAAAATCATTCAATAAAATATTCTAATTAAAAAAAAATTATTTATTTATTAAAAATATAATTTTTTTTTAATTAAATTACTTGAAACTACTTAATACTATTTTTTTTTACTTTTAATTAAAAGGCTTATTTCAGTAGCCGAGCGGTTCTGCTCCCCAAGCTGATAGATTGGTGTTAGTGTTTGGAATAAGCCAATTGACTACTTTAGGATCCTAGGCCCGAGGGGGAGTGCCTTCTGTGGAGGTCTTTCTAAGGGGTTCTAGTCCGTATTGATGCAAGTTTCTGAGAAAACCACGGAAAACTCTGGACGCCTAGGCCAACAAGTGCAGATTTGGAAATCGAACCCGGCACCTCACATCTACCAGCTTTGAGTGCAGAACTGCTCGGCTGCTGGTGTGCCCTGATAGTTTAGAATTGCTGAGTCCGATTCAAGATCCCGCTTGACAAAGTAGACATTAGTAATTTTCCATGGCTTTCTCTGAAATTTCATATATACAGGCCAGGGCTCCTTAGAAAGAACTCTCATGAAAGGTATTTCACCTAGGCTTAGGACCCGTATGTTGTCAATGGGTTTTAATGCTTAAACCACAACCACCAAAATCTTTTTAATTTAAAAACTTTTTTTGTATATATAAATGATTATAGATATAAAAAATATTAATTAAAAAATCACTTAATAATACATTCCAATTAAACATAAATCAGTTATTAAGAATGTAAATTTTTAATTATTAAATTAGTTGAGATTGCTTAACACTGTTATTTGAGCTTTAAAACGAAAATCTTGTTCAAAATGCTCTTAAACATAAAAATATTTTTTTTCTATAATTGATTATAGAAATAAGTATCGAATTAAAATTATTTTATTAAAAAAAAAAAAAAAAAAAAAAAAAACTTTAAAAGAAAGAGTAAGAATTAAATGAATTATGAAAAATATAAATTTTAATAATTAAATTAGCTGTGATTCCTTAATACAATTTTTTCTGTTTTCAATAGAAAAATTTATTTTAAAATACTTTTAATATTAAAAGATTTTATTTTCTTTGAAAGATTGGGGAAAAAAAGCTAGTTAAGGATCTAATTAAAATTATTTTATTTAAAAAAATTTAATAGAAAGACTAAATTAATTCTTTAAAAACTAAATGAATTATCAAAAATATAAATTCTAATAATTAAATTAGTGCTTCATTATAATTTTTTCTGCTTTCAATAGAAAAATTTATTTTAAAACACATTTAATATTAAAAGATTATATTAAAAAAAAAAAAAAAAAAAAAAAAAAAAACTAGTTAAAAAATTGTTTAATAAAATATTCTAATTAAAAAAACTAATTTATTTCTAAAAAATATTTATTATAATGAAGTTAGTTAAAATCGCTGAATAAAATTATTTGGACTTTTGATTATTAAGCCAAGCAGTACTTCTCTCCAAACTGGTAGACAGGAAGTGCCGGGTTCGATCCCATTTAGTCGACCCTCATGTTTTGATTCGGCTTTAACACCTAAACTACCAGCACCAAACTATTTTTAATAAAAAGGCTACTTTAATCACTGATTATATAAAAAAGAATAATATATTATAACTAAAAAGAATTTAATTATCAAAAATATTTTTTAAATAATTAATTTAGATCAAATTACTTAATATTACTATTTTTAGAGAAAAACTATTTCAAAATACTTTTAATATAAAAAGATATCTTTAGTCATGATTATCCGCGATTGTAATGAAATGCTCGCCCTATGGGGGGGTAAGGTGAAATTATCATACCACTGGTAGCTTTTACGCTGAAACAATGATAGAACAACAAGAAAGAACAATAAATAAATAAACGTGGCTATTATATTTACTAACAAATGCAGCTGAGAAAGCGACATCTATCGATCATTACAAACGCGGATAGAACAAAGAACTAATTAAAATTATATTGTTTAAATAACCTAATTGATAATGTATACAATTTTACTAATTAATTTAGGTATCTGCTCGATTATATATATATAGAGAGAGAGATGTGAGCGGGGAAAAAACCCGGGTTTAAACCAGGGAATAAACCCGGTTTTTTGGGAAGGGAATTTTGAAAGTTTCCAAAACAAGGGAATTTTGAAAGTTTTCAAAAGTTGTGATTTAGCAATTTTTTTTTTTTTTTTTAACCAATATTCGAGATGTTCTACGGCATTCCAAAATGTCTTACATTTAGTTGGTTTTTATGATCTTTCGATTTTAAAATAGTTCCTTTAACGTCTACAAAATAAAAAATTACTAGTATAAAGTTTCATTATTAACAGACTTATTTTTTGTTATTGCCATAGAATAATAATAAAGGAGGAGCACGCCAATAGTCTTAATGCTTACAAACCCCTTCTAGTGAAATGCCAGCGAAAGCTACTTTTGCTCCTCTCAACATTGAAGTTTGTTAATAAAGGCTTGTTAATAATCGCTGTTTTTTGTGGCAACACAACAGCTTATGTAGAAACACTTATGCTCCTTCTTCCTTTATTATTATTCTATGGTTATTGCCGTGTATTTACATCTTAGTTCTGACTGTATAGTGTATACACACTGAGTTCAGGTTCAAAGTAACACTTCTTTTTTATGGCAGTCGAAGCTCGTCGTATTTTAGTTGTATATATCTATGAATGTAAATCTTCAATATTTTATTTCAAAAATAAAACAAAATTGTTCCGAAATAACCTGTGTTCACTAAAATGATCAATAATATTACACCGAAAAATATTATTTCAATTAAAATTTCAACAATGTTAATAGGCAAAAAATAAATAAATAACAGCCAAATTGTTAATTATTAGCTATTGAAAATTTTATGTATTGATCCAATGCATTCAAAAATTATTGCTGGAATTTTTAATAACCGAAGAACTGATGTTCGATTTTGTTCCTGGTGCTCTTTAACTGATTATAACAAAATTTCATCAATTTATGTGAAATTTTGTTAAATCAACAAAACAAAATTTCATAATTTTTAAAGTATTTTTATCATAATTTAATTTCATTTTATTATTTTTTGTAACATATTTTATTATGGTATTCATGAAAAAAAAAAAAAAAAAAAAAAAAAGAAAGAAAGAAAGAAAAAGAAAAAATTCTAAAAGTTATTTAAACAGGGAGACAAAACTTCATAATTTATTATTGTTAATAACATAAATGTTTAATCTTTTATTATTTTTTGTAAAATAGTCACTTAATTATGGATATCACTTTCATTTAAGCAAGTAGAATAAAAATGATATTGATATAAGTTATTTGTGCACTTAAAAGAATAAAATTAAATCTAAACATGCAGTATTAGTTTCTTCCCATCAAAGTTTCCAATGTTCCCAAAATTCCCGGTTTAAACCCGAAAATTCCCATGTTTATTCCCCTGAATCAAAATTCCCGGGTTTTTTACATCTCTCTCTATATATAACAAGTCACTCGTAAGTACTCGTTTAATATAAGGAAAGGATAACGCTTGCTTCTTTTAAATTATGCATCTCTAAAAAAGAGTAAAAGATGCATATTTTAAAATATATTTAATTTTTAAATAACAAGTTGAATTGTTATTTAAATATTCAACAATTCCCAGAAAGATTAGTTTGTTTTTCATCATTCCTTTCAATAAAAAATTGCAAACTAAATTTATTAAAATAAAATCATAGTATCGTTATTTTGAATATACGTTTTCTATTGCTTGCGACAGATGGCGCTTTCGCCATTTGACATGCTCTTGCGTCCCGTATTTCCAATATGGTAAATAGGATACATGATCTGACCCTCTTATACCATGGTTTTCATCGACTCGATTATTTTACTTTTGAAATCGATTACTTTAAGTCGAATATTTTAAAAATCGATAACATTTGTGTATAATGTTAAATTTGAAAATATTTTGTGATTTGAATGATGTTTATGTTCAATTTAATGAATAAAGATTTGATTGTTCACATGTAACATGTGAAAACATGGCAGAGAGTAAAGATTTATCTGAAGTATGTTTGATAAAATTATTTGAAAATAGGAAATTAAATTTATTTTCTAAAAACAAAATAAATTAATAGTGAAATCAAGTTTTATTATAAAATAATTCTGTACGTAGTAAAAAAAATTAATATCTAAAACGCATTTGTTTAGATGTTTGAAACATAACTATATTCGCTTTTGTATTAATTTTAGATTGAATGCTTATTAATTCGCCTGGGGTCGATCCAGGCAAAAATTGGGTCTCTTTTGCTGCCCCTTCATTAAATTTCAAATCTATAAAAGCAAAAAGAAAAGAGACCCTTCACAAAATTCAAATTTATAAAATGAGCCCCTTCACAAGATTTTCTTGTGTAAAAATAATCCGTTTGTAAAATCTGCCCTTTCATTATATTGCACATCATAAAAAGGCACCCTTTGCAAATTTCAAATTTATAAAAGCAAAAAGAGACCCTTCACAAAATTCAAATTTATAAAATGAGCCGCTTCACAAGATTTTTTTGTGTAAAAATAATCCTTTTGTAAAATGTTTCGACATTTTCAGTATTATTTTTAATTAATTGGTTCAACGAAACTCTACTAACTTCATATTAAACACTATATAGGATGAGTATAAAAATGGAAGGTTTTACACAATGTATTTTTTATTTTCACAAAAATAAATAAAAATTTCACAAAAACATTTTGTTTTTCGCAAAAAAGGAACCCAAAAATTTAAACCTGGATTGATGCCAGTCGCTTTATTTGGTCGTCTTATTTTAATTTATGTCTTGGAGTTGTCTTAGGACAATATATTATGCTCAAGTAGTAATGATTTCATATTATGCAGTGTGCATATCTTTAATATCCCAGTGGCAGAAACAGGGCAACATAGTCGCGGACACAGAAAAAAGGCTTGCGGACACTTTTTGTCTGCACTGAAAAAAAATTTGTCCGCCGCTTTCAGATAACTATTAACTTATAAAACTTTCTGTATCAAAACTAAAATTAATACTTTTATTATTTATAATTATTTATATTGTGTTGTGTCAAACATTGCTATAAAATATTTAATTGAATGAATACACACAATTGTTTATACTATATTGTTCTGTAGTAAAATTGTATTCGTGTTGTTACACGAGATCACCACTGATGTTAAGCCCCCCCCCCCTCTCCCAAATCAGCTTTCAGGCTTTTTGAGTGTAAGCCATTTTCACCCCTGATTACACGCAAATTTTGCAGACAGATTATGAAATTTTAAAAGCCTGTCGCAGACAGCTACAAAACTTCGCACAACTATAGTATTTCCCCACAACTGGATTTGGCGATTATGGCGAAATGTCATTTTTGGAAGTGGTTGCTATGGGTTCCAAGCGTAAAGAAATGCAAAATGCGTTATTCAAAATGTCGTCACTACCAATATTATTTAAGCTTATTTTTAATAATAATAAAGCAGATACAAATTTAAAATTGACTTATCTCACTATACATCATGAAAGATCTTCCTAAATTTCGCTACTATCAAAGCTTATGAATATGCATAAATATATAAATATATGCTTTCCGTTCATTTATATAGTTAAAATGGTCTACATTTAATGGTAAAATACGATTATATAAATTAGAATTCCGTTTACCATTTCTTTCAATTATTTTTAAAACACATTTTTAAAAATAAGCTTCTTTACGTAGCATGAAAGGAAAACGTAACTTACCGATAAGTAATACACATGTAGCTAAATACATTAACACGTATTTAGTTACAGGCTTCATTTAATTAATTCACATTCTTTCCAAAAAAAAAAAAAAAGAAACATTTCTCTCTCTCTCTGAATAATACACTCAAAAAAATCCTGATTCATTATTCCCTACTACTAGATACCATACGTAAACAAAATAAAATAATAATAAATAAGCAAAGTAAATTAAGAATAAAAATACCTTTTAATATAATGATACTTCACAAGCTGAAATAGAATAAAATAATGAATAATTACTACTTTAAAATTAATTGCTATGTTGGTTGCCATGGTAATAAAACAACAACAACAGAACGCTTGGTTGCTATGGCCATCCAACATAAACAACATGCAGGCTGCCATATTATATTTCAAAGAATCCAGAATGACATTGTTATCGTTCAAAATGGTGCCAAAGAAAAATCGCCAAATCCAGTTGTGGGGAAATACTACAGTTGTACCCAAAACTTTCTGCCACTGTGCTTAACATTTTCTCTTTTTGTTTATTTTACTTGTTCCTTTAAATTGATAAGGAAAAAAAATGTTTGTTACATTAATCATATGCTTTTTTGAATATTCAACTCATAAAGGAAAATATAATTTTTTATATTCATAATTTATGTAATAACTGTAAAGAATTTAACCCTCCTCTTTTTTTCCCTTCCAGGACTCTGATAGTTTTCTTAAAGAAGAATTAGCCCATGTTGAAGAGCTTTTGATAAGTAGCAGGGAAGAGTGTATTGATATTGGTGCTAAGTTCCAAGATTTGAATCAACGAGTAAATTATACTTAATGATGCTACATTTTAAATACTTGTTGTATTTATTTTTCTAAAGCTTTATTTGATATTTGGTTACACTGATTATTCTGCCTACCTCAAATTTTTGCATATTTTTAAATGCTTCATATTTACTATTCATTTCTTTCTTTCTCTCTCTCTCTCTTTTTTAAAAATATTTTTTTAATGTTGTCAAAAATTTAACTGACATAATTTATATATTATCTTATTGACTAAAGTCACTGATGAGCTCTCCATGTAACCATTGTTGCCTATTGGCTTCTGAATCAATCTTAAAGTTTACTTCAATGCTTTATTTATTATAATAAATGTAAGTGAAGAAGTGCAAAAGGGGCTCTAATAAGGGGACCCCAGCAAGATTTTTCCCTCTGGGTTCCAGGAGTTGTTAGTTCGCTACTAGAATGCAGTTCATTATTTTCTTAAAATCTAATTTAAAATTATATTTTCTCAGAAAATCAAATCTAAGAATTAAAGGATCACGGATATCTTCTCCATATGCCACATGTTGGTAATTGGCATTTCCAAATGTGATGGTCAAGTTCATTTTTCCATGAATGTTGATTTTGTTGCCACTCACAGTCTGGAGTTTAACGCAGGGTTGCATCCAGATAAGCTTCTCTTTATGTGCTTGTGTAACATCTGTTTTAGCAATGATCACATTGGCTCCAGTGTTAAGAATCATGTGTCAGGAACTGATTTTGGGCAACCTCCACCCTGTGAGATTGCCTTTTCTTAGATTTCCTGCGATGTCTGTGAAATCTGGTTATTTTTATTAGTCTGTCGCATTGCACAGCTTCTTTTGACATGTTCATCCCTTCCAGAGCCTTAATCTTCAGATTCTTAACTTTTTTCTTACTTTCAAGACCGTGCAATCACCTTGTGATGTCTTCCAGATTTCTTTTCATTTCCTTAAGATAAGTATGTGAATCATCCACACAGACTGCTCTGATGGTGTGGCGGTCTTTATGAGAGGCTTGTTGAGCTGCCTAAGTCTTCAGTGCATATGGAAAAGCTGATTCGACATCTTTGACACTGGCGAGTCTAAGTGCTTTTTGAATCTGAGGATTTCACACAGTATCAATGAAATATTAGAAGGCCATCATGAGTTTTGGCATGGCAGTCTGAGAAAGCTAGGTGTGACAGTCTCTGAATATCTCTCGTAAATTTTCATCCGCTTTCTGATAACAAGAGTTTAACTGGAATTGACTGTATTCTTTCGAGCACTTTTCTCCAAAATGCAGCTCTAGCGCTCTTGTTGGCACCTCAAAATCATACTGCTGTTCCTTCAAAAGAGTTTCCAGTATATAAACTGTATCACCCAATAATGATGCTGCTAAATGCACTGACTTGACAGTAGAGTCCCATCCATTAGCCTCAGCTTCGATAGAAAACTGTCTATTAAATACTTGCCAAGTTAACCTGCCATCATAAGTAGAAAACTTTATTGATTCATGATTGGGTATTTTTTCATCTTTTCTTTCAGCTTCATGAGGAATCGATGCTAATTTCTGTTCCATCTTTCTCTGAAATTCTTCTTCTATTTTCTTTCTATTTCCGAAAATCTTCCTTTCAGCTTTTGATTAACATTTTCTTTAACTTTTTCTTCTCAGCTCTCTTCTATCTTCATAACTTCAACTTCCATTCAATCCATTCTGTTTTTCCTACATGATAATTATTCTCTATTAGTACTTCTTTTATGGTTACCAAGTACCCTTCACTGATGAAAGTTCTTTCTTCATTTCGTCGTGATTAGATTAAACTTTTTCTTGAATGGATTTAATTTCTTCACTTAAACTGTCTTTCATCTCTTTTTGCCCAGTTTCCATCTTTTCCTGTACTACTTTAATTTCTTTGGTCAATCCGGATTCCATCTTTTCTTCACCTGCTTTTATTTCTTTTCTCAATCCAATTTTTAAATTGCTCATCTGGGTGGGCAACCCTTCTAGAAATAATTTTTATAATTTGTGTGCCTTTGATTAGGATTTAGGTAGGGGGGGGGAGAGGGACGTGTTATTAAATTATTTCCTATTGCACATTTTTGTATTATATATATATAACAGGGGCTTTTAAAAACTGTAAAATTGGTACTTTGTATGTACTTACATGCATATTGCAATACAGAATTTTGTGCATTTCTTGAGATTCATGCACAGGAAGATAGGGTAATATTAAAAAATATATATATACTATCTTACTATCTATATAATATTTCTCTAACGTGGACCAGTTTCAATTATTTTTTGTCAAAACGATACAATACGCGAGGATAAAAAAATAATATTCATACATGAACAATATTTAAGCACGCGGACTTAGCTCAATGGACTAATAAGAAAAAATGATGACATTTGTCAGATGAGATTATTTTATGAAAAAAATGTTTTTTTTAACAGTTGTTTCTTCAGAATCTTTGCAAGCGTCATATTAAACCTAGCAATATTTTTAAGATACATAGAGAATATGAACTTTTGTGTCATAAATTGTCTAAAAAACACAATCATAAAAAATATAATCAAAATAGGAATCATTTTATTTTATTTTATTTATTTATTAAAAAAAAAAAAAATTATATGTATACAGTGGAGCACCGTTTATGCGTTTTTCAAGGAACCGTTCCTAAAAAACGTACAACTGAAAATTCGTTTGAACATTAATACACAATAAAGTATCATATTAATAATAAAAGTCTAATCAATTTTCATGGTTTCCTTTACATTTATTTGAATAAGATATATTTTTAATTATATTTAAAATATTTTTAAAAGGTTGAATAAAAATTAAATGATAATTAAAAATATAGAAATTCAGAAAATTTTTTCAAGATTTCGATTTTAACCTTTAAAGACCTTTTGTTCTCTAAACAAAGATGACATTTTTGCAAACGATTAAAAGGAAGGAAAGAAAAGAAAAAAATTGTTTATTCAACTGTAATGTCAAATAAACATGATAAGAAAATCTTCCAAGTTGCCCAACGGAAGTGAGTAATAAATCTTCAAGTTTACAAAATGCCTATAAAGTTGTGGGCTTTTTTCCTTTCATACCCCATTCCTGGAATCAATTAAAAGAGAAAGTGAGAGGTCTTCAAGTGGTCACTGGCTACTTGTATACCTACCATTCAACCCAGTTGCCAATTGCTTATCTCTGAAAAATTCTCTAACCCCCCCTCCCCTTTCCCTCAGGCTGTTGATGCAAGTCGCACTTTGTTCTATAGCCGCACTTTATTACCATAGTTCTAAGAAAAAATAATCGAAAAAAAATAAGAATAAAACATAAAGAGCATTCATCTTTTTTTTTTTTTTTAAATCCTGGAATGAAACTCAAACTTGGGATTCTACAAGGAGAAAAAAAAAAAAAAAAGTATAAGTGAAATTAAGAATTTACTTGTGTCGTATAAACGAAATATTTTAACATTAAAATTCAATGGAATGATTTGGGACCGAAGTCGAAAAATGTATAAATGAGAAACGTATAAAAGGTGCTCCACTGTATATACTAAAATTAATAAAAAGTCATCACCAACATGACGACAAAAATTTAAAAGGCGTTGTGGGAGTCCTATATTAAAATTGTACTGCCTGTGGAAGTATGAAAATTGGGTCTTGAACCATGAATTTTATTTCGAAACCTTTCTTTGAATGATTTTGGTTTCACTATTGTACAATATTAATTTGGTTTCATTAATAATTTGGTTTCTGATAAATTAAAATTTTAATTAGGTGTTGTGAAATTGATATAACATTTATGAGTTTCAAATTTTAAAGATAAATAAGAAAAGAAATAAAATGTGAATATTTCGCACGGTTTTGCTAGTAGTAAATAATTTAATAACCCTCCTTCTTCTTTCCAAATTTCAAACAAAAGTATACAAATTTTAAAAATGTCAAAAGCAGTGGTAAATTACTTTTTATAAATACTAAATACATAAAACAATTTAATCCTCATTAATCATAATATAAAGAAACGTGCCATTGTAATGTTAATTTCACACTGTGTATAATCTTACCCTTTTAAAATACTTCCATTTAAAACATACATTCAACACAGTTACATAAAATATCTTTGTTGTATACTTCATAAATTTTACTTATGACTTATTAAAATGTTTATTAGGTAGGATATCAAACAAATTTACACAAATAATTTACCTCTAAAATATCAGTTTGCAATGCTCAAGTTCAAATTACTACTACAAAATTCCCCAAAAAGACACTAATAAATATCCAAACAATTGAGTACATTTATTTCATTCTATTTCCATTATTTTTTCAAAATTCATTGACTTTACTAAAATTTCATAAAGTAAGCCACTCTATTTAAAAAATTGCTTTTAAAAATACTTAGTACACACACTACACCATTTTCAAAACATACATAAGTAATGAAACATTAGACAATATCCTCCACACACATGCTCTCCTTTCATTCATATAAAGCTTCTGTTGTTCATTTAAACAAATGATGTAACACAAATGCGGCAAGTAACGAAAAGGAAGAGAAACACAAAAAGGTGTTCTCTCACAGTCTTCTAGCTTTGGCAAACTAGTACATTTGCACAAACACGAAATATACCAAATACAAGGAGCTTAATTTCTCCCCTGAGAGCTATAAACACCCAACAATGGTAAGCAATTGTCTCTGTCAAGAACATACCCTAGAGCCTAAGAGGAGGTCTGTGGGATCGGGATCCCTCCCGAAATAAAAACTCAATAAAAGATATTTAGTAAATATGTCATTCTAATTTGAAGTAAAAAGTGCAGTTTAAAATTTTAAATGTCAACATATGTTTCAATATCTCTTCGTTAATCTTCTTTATTTTTATGAAACAGAGATATTCAGAATGTTAGAAAAGTTAGTTAGATATTCAAATGTTCCAAATAATGTCCAGATCGATGCATATATATGATAAACATTTTTCTTTAATTTATTAATTTTTTTCTATTTATAGGTTGAAGAATTAACAAAATTTCGAGAAGGAAATGCATCTGATGAATCAATTACAAGTGAAAATTCAGAAACAGATAAAGAACTAAAAAATACTATAGAAGAACAAATCAATAAATATGAAAATCAGATTGCAGCTTATCAAAATACTCAAGCACGCCAGGCTGAAATTGTTGGAGACCTCCAAAACAGAGTAAGTTTATGCATTCATTATTTTTAAAGCATTTAATTATGCATCCTTTAAAAATGAGCTTGTCGTGTAAAATCAAAGTTATGTACTTAGCAGGCTTTGCCCGCTTCGCTGGTCATTATACTGAAATGAAGTCTCAAAATACCATATCATTGATAATAATAATAATAATAAAATCATTGAAATCAGTCAAAATCTAAGTTAAAATTCTCGATACCTTTGACAGCGGTTTTCCCACTCGCCACATTTCACAAAATCCCTTTATAATGCATGTTGCATACACATGCCTAACCCACATATTAAAAAATCGGGATGCTAAGATTATTTGAAGCAAAGTTACGTTTTAAAATGCATTTTTTAGCCCCCCCCCCCCTCCCCGGCCTGCTCTTAAAGGAAAGGAGGAGGAGATTTTGTATCTTTATATTATGAGTTAGATACATATAACTGACTTACACATGGAAAAATCTCTCCTTCATAAGATAATTTACTACAGAGTTACACATGAATACATATTCCCCCCCTCCCCCCCGCCCCTTAAGGGGAGGAGGGGTGGAGTTTCACAAAATCACTTTGTAATGTGTGTTGAATGCGCATAAGCAGTCCACACATCAAAAATTGCCATTCTAAGATAGTTTGGAACAGAGTTACACATGGAAACATGTTTTTAATCCCCCCCAACCCTCAAGGGGGTGATAGCACGGAATTCCAAATAATCCCTTTGTTGTTTGTTTGTGTTGAGTACACATAACAAATCAACCTATAAAAAAAATCGCTTTCCTGAAATAAGTTGGAGCAGAGTTACTCTTTAAAACATGTTTTTGCCCCCCCCCCCCTTAAAGAGAGGAAAAGGAAATTTTCACAAAATCGACTTATAGTATGTGTTGGGAATGCATAACCAGCCCACAAATAAAAATTCATCTAAGATAGTTTGGAGCAGAGTTATGCATGAAAACATGATTTCGCCCCACCCCCTAAGGGGGATAAGGTGAAATTTTACAAAATCCCTTAGTAATGTGTGTCTTGAGTACGCATAACCAATCGACATATCAAGAAATCGCTATTCTGAGATAATTTGGAGCAGAGTTACTCTTAAAAGAGTTTTTTGCCCCCCCCCCCCCCTCCCTGCCTTTAAAGGAGGGGAAGGGGAATTTTTGTAAGATCCCTTTGTAATGCGTGTTGGGAATGCATAAACAACTCATATGTACAAATTAAGCTTACTGAGATAATTTAAAGAAAAGTTATGCTTGGAAACATGCTTTTTGCAAACCCACCCCAAGGGGGGGGGATAGGACGGAATTTTACAAAATCTCTTTTTAGTATGTGTCTTGAGTACGCATAACCAATTGACATATAAAAAAATTGCTATCCTGAGATAATTTGGACCACAGTTACTCTTATAAGCGTGTTTTTGCCTTCCTCCGCCCTTAAAGGGGGGGTGGTGAAATTTTGTGAAATCCCTTTACTGTGCATGTGCGGAAAGCATAAACAACCCACATATACAAATTAATCTTGCTGAGATAATTTGAAGCAAAGTTAGACTTGGAAACGGCCTTATATTGCCCCCCCCAGCCCCAAGGGGAAAAGGGGGGACTTTTGCAAAACCCCATTGCAATGGGTGTAACCCCCCTCTCCCCCCCCCCCCCCCCCCCAAAAAAAAAAAAAAAAAAAAAAAAAGAAAAATCGCAAAAAAAGACAAACATGAGGTTTTGGAAATATTCTGAAGAAGGCTGTTGGTGATTTTCTATATCTTTGTGCTGTTATTGGTACAGTTTTACTCAAAAACCCGTATTTTGCTAAATTTGACTGAGAAAATCGTTTTTACTCCCAACCCCCCCTTAAAAATCCAAAACTCAAATCACAGAAAATTCTTTTTTTGCACAAGTCTAGTCTCTCTCTCTGCAATTTCTTCACTGTGAAGCAATTTGGAGCCGAATTATGCTTATAAGGGGGTTTTTGCCTTCTGCCCCCCCAGGGCAGAGTGGGGATATTTCACAAAATCCTGCCATAATGGGCGTTAGTGTCCTAAAACCAACGTGCTCACCAAAATTTGCGAGTATCTCCCATAGAATTGCAACGGGTGTGTTGAGTCAGTGAATCAGTGATTTTACTCTTTTATTCCTCACCCCACCCAACCCCCAAAGGGGTAAAAGGGGGGGGGTCTTTCACAAAATCCCGTTACAATGGGTGTTGGACACACGTAAATAAGCCACACACTAAAATTTGTGACCTCTGCTCATAGATTTCCACAGATGAATTTAGTGCTAAAAGGAGGGATCGAATTCGCCCCCTTGTAACTCCCCCTCCAAAATTGAAAATTGGAAAAAATCAAAAATGAGTTTTTGCAAATACCTTCAAGAAGACGCTTGGCTTATTTATTTTTCATATCTTTGAGCTATTATTGCTAGAATTTTACTCGAAAATCCATGCATTGCTAATTTTACCTCCGAAAATTCTTTTTACCCCCTCTCCGCCCTTAAAAATCCAAAATTCCAAAATTGCAGAAAATGATTGTTCTGTATTTAAGTCTAGTCTCCCCATCTGCAATTTCTTCACCGTGAAGTAATTTGGAGCCGAGTTATGCTTATAAAGGTGTTTTTGCCTTCTGCACCTCCGAAAATCATTTTCACCCCCTTCCCCCCTTAAAAATTCAAAACTCCAAAATCGCAGAAAATGATTTTTTCGTATTCAAGTCTAGTCTCCCCATCTGCAACTTCTTCACTGTGAAGTAATTTGGAGCCGAGTTATACTTATAAATGTGTTTTTGCCTTAGGCCCCTCCGAAAATCTCATTTCTACCCCTTACCCCCTTTAAAAATCCAAAATCGCAAATTTGGAGCTGAGTTATGCTTATAAAGGTGGTTTTTGCCTTTTGCCCCCCCCCCCCCCCCCCCCAAAAAAAAACCCCTCATTTTTACCCCTTAACCCTCTTAAAAATCCAAAATTCCAAAATCGAAGAAAATGATTTTTTTGTATTCAAGTCTAGTCTCCCCATCAGCAATTTCTTCACCGTGAAGTAATTTGGAGCTGAGTTATGCTTATAAAGGTGGTTTTTGCCTTCTGCCCTCCCAGGGGGAATGGGGGTATTTCGCAAAATCCCGTCTTAGAGTGAGCGTCAGGGTCCTAAAATCAACCTGCTCACCAAAAATTGTGACTCTATTTCCCATAGTATCGCCACAGCCGTGTTGAGTCAATGAGTGAATGAATGAATGAATGAATGAATCAGTGAATTTACTCTTTTATATATAGATAAAACTTTCCTAAAATGATTTTTTTTTTCTTTTTTAAACTTGAGGGGGAAAAAAAGAGAGCGAGAGATGTGTTATAAATTTGAAGCATTTGTCTGTCTGTGGCATTGCAACTCCCAAATGGATTGATCTATTTTTATGCGATTTGTTTTATTAGAGCAGTGGTTCAATTGGGATAGTTTCTAGCTATGTTTGATAAAAAACTCTTGGACCTTTTTTTTTTTTTAAAATTAACCTTTTAAAGATCATGAACATGTTTTTGTCACTGTTTATCCCCAATAAACATATAGTTAAAATGTGATTAATTATAAGTTTTAAGCTTGTTTCTTTAAGTATGAAAGATCACATAATAGTTATGAGGTTCATCTTTAAATGCATAGTGAAAAATTCATTGTTTTAGGATATAATAAAGAACTTACAGTAAAAACATTCTAATTTTCCCCCTCAGATGCTGAGAGGGTTAAGATGGGATTTCTCAGGTGCAGTTTGCTTTGATTCTTAAGAAATATTCCATTGAAATTGGTCAAAACCTCATTTCAGGCAGTTACATGTAATTTTGGATTAAAAGGTTTCTCTAATCTATCTCACGATTATTGGTTGCATTTTGCTGTCTAATTGCATCAGGCAGCTGGCACTGCTGCAGGCAGTTAGTTGTGTGTTTTGCCGATTATTTTATACTCACTTTGGGTTTTAAGTTGATGGGTTTTTTTAAAAAACTAATTAGAGTAAATTAGTGTTAATGGTCAAGTCAAAACCTTTGGGTTATTTCACATCTCTTGATCTGTCACTCTTTCTGCATTAAGGGTGTATGAGGAGATAATTAGGCATACAACCATCGGATTTTAATATTATGACACAGATTTTAATAGTTAAGGTATCTAAAAATTTTCCAACTAATCTGAGACAATTGTAGAAATGTCACTTAAGACAAGATTGGAAGAATAGAATACATGTGATAAAATTTTAAAGCTACATCACAGATTTCTCACACCATTTTGGTATGTGTTAACTATTGGGTTGTTCGGAAAGTCATTTCGTTTTTCTCAGCAGAGGACTTAATTGTATTTTTTTTCACACCTTCTTCACATTTAAGTTGCATTGCCATTACATATTGTGACAGCTGATATAGCAAGGCTTGCTTGTGAAAAAGGTCGTTTTATTCTGCTAATACGGATGCTAATACGGATGATGAAGACGAACTGTCCCAAACAATATTGCAACATTTTAATTCTGATACGGAAGAATTCGATTTCAATGGATTTTAATGAATTTTGTAAATAAATTTATTATTAATCTGTAATTTTCTTATAAATTGAATAAAGGTGTTAATCATTAGAAGTTACTCCAGTTCATAGTAATTTATATATAGAGAAAGATTAATACTATGTTATGATTATTTGCTTTTTCATTATAGGTAAGTAAATTTATTTGTTTATTATTTATATTTATTTATTATTTATATTTAGTTGTATGTTTGTTTATTATTCATATCTTTTCCTACTTATTATTAAAATAATAGCAATTAGTATTGAAATTATAAATAGCGATTGCCAACCATGTGATTTTAAAAGTGCGGGGTATCTTCTAGTGTGGGATATCTTTCGGTTATAATTATTTTAAAATGAATTTTTTATGCTGCGGGCTACCTTCCGCTGCGGGTTATATGCACAAAGTTACGGTAAATAAATTTTTTAAAAAATGCTATATAACCAAATTAACTAAAAGATAAAAACTTTACTGTTATTATTACAATCCTAAACTAATTTTAATTTAGGATGTGCAATTTAGGATTTTTTAAAAAGGGCATCATTACAAATTACAATTTTATTGTTCGTGTGTTAATTTTTTTATTATATGTATTTCTTATTTTTCTTGTGGTGGTTATACCACAAAATAGTAACAACACTTTTTGTAATCTGAAAGAAATAGCGTCATGTAAAAAGTGGCCACTAACTTAAAAAGTGTCTACTAATGAAATTGATAGGCCTCTGTCAACTATTGAATTTTCCCAGTTTTGCCCTTTATAATGGTGATACATCCTTAGTGTAGTATGGTAAGACCTGAAAATTGGAATTTTAAGCTTACTCATATATATATATATATATAATATATATATATTTACAATTTTTTCAGCTGATTACGGAAATAAACAGTACTTTGCAGATATATTTTAAAATTATGATTTTTCTGAAATGTCCATTTCAAAGTAAACTTTTCAGACTTACATTTTTCTATAGTCAACTGATAAAATAAACACTTTTTGTACCAACTGTGAAATAAGTGATAAAAAACAATTATGTTTAACAAGCAGATAGTTCCAGAATTACATGTTTTTTTTTTGTTTTTTTTTCTTTCCTGCTAAAAAATGCTGAAACAAGCAATTATTTCTCTAATAATCAAGAATTTTTTTTAAGCTGATTTCCAAAATATGTGGTC
This sequence comes from Salticus scenicus, assembly GCA_963930645.1. Lineage (NCBI taxonomy): Eukaryota > Metazoa > Arthropoda > Arachnida > Araneae > Salticidae > Salticus > Salticus scenicus. The sequence goes on from OZ005648.1 coordinate 87,464,404, forward strand.
ATTCTGTTTGAAATTTATGAACTTCCTACTTTTTTTATGTATCTGATTTCTGAAAAATAAGATTTTTTTTACATCTTATTTCAACAGTGCTCTGTATGAATAAATTTATGTTTCATAATAATTAATTGTAAATATATACATTTTTTTTTTCTGTAGATTGTAGAAATACACAATTATTTCATGGCTAATAGTCAAAATTCATGCATGTTTCAAAACTAAATTACTAAGTACAGTAAACTCTCGATCATCTGTGAGCGAATTATGCACAATGTTCATTTTCCTTGGCTTTTTCGCTATCGTAAATTGCAATGGATTTAAAAAATAATAATTTATACAATTAGGTATACAATTAAATTTCATATTAAATAGAAAGTGAAGACGAAATATCTAGGAAAATTTATAATGTTGAGGATGAGTTTGAATGTTGAGGATAATCAGGAGTTTACTGTATATGATTATTTCATTGCAAATGAAGAAAATTACTGGCTTTGTGATGTGTCGTAGCTGCCAACTCTCCTAAATTTTTAATACCACTATTTCAGTATTAATATTTTTGCTTTATTAAGTACCAAAAATTCTTCAATCAATTAAGAGAAAGATAAATAATCTGGGAAAGTGGTGATAAAAAAATCGTTAGAGTTGGCAGGTTTCAACATAAACCATATTTTGGCAGCTGATTTTCAAAATGTGGGATCATTTTGCTGCTATTTGACATTTATGTCTAATCATAGGAATAGAAATGCACAATTTTCATGGAATCAAACAAACAATTCTTGCTAATATAGCCCACGAGGAGTAAAAAATGGCAAATTGTTTAAAAATTTTTAATTACTACTTTACTTATTTAGTTGCCACATGAAAAATGGATATTTTTAAGTCTACACATTTGTTTTGATGAGCTTAATAGTACAATTTTTATCAGGGTTGGCAAACTGGGCCCAGCCCAAAAGAAAACTCGCACAGGTTTTTCTGGGCGGGCCCACCGACAAAAAACCACTGGGTTTTCGCTAAAAGTTATTTATAATTTGCAAATCCTGCCTATAAAGTATAGAAAACCTTACCTTCTAAAAAAAACTCTCTCTTTTTATTTTCTAGAAAATAGTACTAAACATAAAAGGTAACTACAGTTATAAATATAATAAAAGCAAATTTATCTTCTATAATTGGTTCAACTTTATTTTTCCTGTAAAACCAAATGAGATTTTTGTGTAACAGCGGACATTAATGTTGTTCAGAATCAATATTTAATTAATTAAATCGTTTAGTTTTAAAACTTTATAATAAATAATTTTAATAGCAACATAATTATAAATCTAATAAAATCTTCTTCTGTAACCGTTTCAACTATTAAAAAACTTTAAAAAAAAAAAAAAAAAAAAAGATAAAGCAGTGCAAAAGGAATAATTAAATCAGTCGAACTCAAATAATAATCAGACATGTTACTCTTCAGCCTTTTTAAGCTTGAAAATTATTATTCTTGGGATCAATGCAAAACCGTATTAAAACTTTTTGGACATGTGTGTGTGGGGGGGGGGGGCTTGGGTCAGCCTGAATTTGTGCAATATATTATTAGTAATTTCTATGTGATTGGCTTTCAAGAAATGTCAAATACAAACTTGGAGAAAATGAAAAAGAAATAGCACTTCAATTGCATTTTCATAATGAACTTGAACTACATTATTTTGCTAATCAATTGCCCCAGCAAACAATGCTTCTATAGAATAAACTTATTTTCAAGTGTATGTAATAAGTTTGTCTGTTTTTTAAGCACTTACAACTATTTTAATTATAATTAATATGATATTCAATATAAGATAGATTTATTGTTCCGATTTTGTTTATTGTGTGTACATGTATGCAATCAGATTTAACATTATTTTTATTATTGAAAAATTTATATTGTGTCAGTTGCCTGATACAACTTTTGTGTGTGTGTGTGTGGGGGGGGGGGGTCATGAAAAGTTCAGCCTTTTTTCCTGTAAGCTTGTACCATGTCTGAATAATAGACTTGAAAATGGTTTGGAAAATATATTTCTAAAATATTATACATTATACTCAATGTAATGTAAAAAAAAAAATAATAATAATAATAATAATGAATGAAATAGCAAACATCATTTAATCATACATGAATATTTACCAGTCATCCTTATTTTCATTGTTGTGATAATGTTTGTGAATCTTTACTAACTTCTCACACTGTTGTGCTCCAAGCCTATTGCTTTGACAATTTGGGTTTCAAATTGAAACATTTTCTTTTGCAATTTAAACAGTACTTATTATTGTTAATAATTGATAAATATAGTTTTTAATTTATTTAGCATCTTTAAATATTCAAAATTATTGGGATTTAAACTTATTTTTATAATTAAAAAATTAAAAGGATATATATTGTACTTAAGAATTCAAATTCTTTTATTTTATCAGTTATTGTCATTAAGAACATTTATTTTGAATAATCATACATTAAAATAAAATATGGCGTTGTAATTTAGCACATCTTGGACGTGAAATTCTGAGTGAGTGGTGAGAGACACAAATGATAATAAAGTCATAATTAGTCCCAAGTATTTATTAAAATTTCTATAATGGGACACATCACAGATGAATTACATAATTAATGAAAATCGATGACATATATACAATGAATATATATTACAGTTCAAGTTTACATTTTGTTTATAACTACTATACTCGCTGACACCAACACACATCCTAGTGCTACCTTCAACACCCGACCGACTCCGTCTCTCGAGAACTCTTTTTCGTTCCGAGAGTTAGATTGCCATACTTATTTGTGGCGGCGCAGGTTTGCCAGATTTGGCGCACCTTACACGCCCCACCTAAACATAAAATTAGCCCACAGTGGCTGATTTTATCACATTTAAAAACAAAAAAAACATATATACGTAAATGCTATTACAAAACATATACTTTCAAAATACTATATAAATGCTGTTACAAAGCATATACTTTCAAAATATTAATCAATACACTATATAATTTCAATTTTAATAAATATATAGAATATAAAAAAAAATAAAAATAATGCAAGTAAACTTCTATTCCAGCCTTGACAGAGCGTCTGCACCTCTGTGCTGGACACCTGGCCTATGAGTGATGGAATGATTCCATCTAAGAGCTAGAGCCCAACGGGTTAACTTGGGACTCTTAGGAGTAGTATGAGTTAAATACTTAAGTGGATTATGATCAGAAATGATCTCTACCTTAGCCCCATAAATCCACTTATCGAATTTGTTCAGTCCGAATAAAACTGCCCATGCTTCTTTTTCGATGCTTGCCCAATTTTTAACACGCTTTTATTAGCTTCACCTGTATGTATGTATGTTTGTAACCGCTCTGGGAGCAAACAAAAAATCTATATTGTAAAAAAAAGACTTTCCGTACGTGAACACCGTGGCGTTGAGGTAAAGTTCCGCGCTACGAACCTAATGGTCTAGCGTTCGATTCCCATCAGCGGAGATTTTTTAAAAAGGGTTTTTGTTTAATTCTAAGTTATTTTAGTTAAAGATTTAAATGTATGTAAATATTATGGTGTGTCACTCACATGATTTTCTCTTACCCTGAATTTTAATACTAAGATAGATATTTTGTGCTTTTTAGTTCACATTTCAAAAAAGCGTGTTCTTTAATTTTTTAAAACTATAATATTATTCTGCATCGTATTGAACTTCTGGCTTGCGAACGCTATTGGGCGATAAGATCCATCATCATCTTGTTGGGTTAAACAACATCCTACACCATAGTCAGATGCATCACAATGAACTTGGAATGGCAAGTTGGCATCAGGGGTAGCCAAGCTAGTTACCTCACACAATAACTCTTTTAGTTTGTCAAAAGATTCTTGTTTGGCCTCACCCCAACTGACTATGTTTGATTTATTTTTCTTGGTCAGCTCCGTGAGTGGAGAAGATATTTCCGCATAATTTGGTATATAAGTGCGATAGAAACCCATCAGTCCCAAAACAGACCTGACATCCTTTTTAGTGACAGGCTTAGCTAACTTTCTAATAGCTGATATCTTATCTTCTTCAGGACCATGCCTACCTCCCCCTATCACGTGACCCAAATATTTTATTTTCCGTGAAGCAAAGGAACATTTATCCAATCTCACCGAGAAACCTAACTTATGTAACTCGGTTAGAATCAACTCTAAATGGGCCAAATGTTCTTCAAAAGACCTAGAGAAAATGACTACATCATCCATGTATGCCTGTGCATAATCTGAATGAGCTTTTAAGATACGGTTCATTTCTCGTTGAAAAGTACCCGATGCCCCTGCTAGACCAAAAGGCATTGTCTTCCACTGGTACACGGCATTGTGAGTGGTAAATGCTGTTAATGGTTTACTTTCCTCATCCATTTTAATTTGCCAGTACCCCTTTAAAAGATCTAAACTGGTTAACCAGTGGGCTGATCCTGCAGTGAAAATTAACTCTTGCATATCTTTCATGGGAAAAATCGGAACTTTAGTTACCGCATTTAAAGCCCTGAAATCGATACACATTCTTACGGAAGAATCTTTTTTCGCAACGCAAACAATTGGATGAGCTATTTCAGATTCTGATGGTTCTATTAAATCTAGATCTAACAATTCTTGAACCTGACGTTCAACTTCCTTTCTATATGCCATGGGAACACTGTAACAATGGGGTTTTTTCCGAATTGCATTTGGTAATAATTCAATTTTATGAGTGCCCACCGAGGTTGGTTGAACAGGCTTAGTAAAGATATATTTAAATTTTACAATTAAATTTCTAAGAGTTTTCCACTCAGAAGCATTTAAATGTTCAGCTTTAAGACTATCAAGAATTTCAAAGAATTTAGATTCCTTGGTAGCGGTAGGTAACGTTTCAACATGACCAAATTCTTTTTCTTCCTCAAAAATAACATTTACAGAATTCGAACTAGCTATATAATGTTTTAATTTATTTTGATGAATATGTTTGATCGCCCCATCTGGTAATTTCACAATAAAAGAATGAGGATTACGTTTTTCAACAATAGTTGCGGGACCCTGCCATCTGGCAAACAACTTATTTGTTGAATCGGGTATTAAAACTATCACCTGATCCCCAACTTTGAATACTTTGTTAGACGATCTCAAATTGTGGTAGTAAGCTGTTTTTTCCTGTTGTACTGCCGAAACAAGTTTGGCTTGCTCCGCAGCCTTCTCAAGTTTTAATTTTAAATCTTCTAAATATTTAGCAACAGGAGTAGTATCTAACTGTATATTATTATGTCTCCCGGTCCAAGTAGATTTTAAGATTGACAAAGGACCTTGTGGTTGTCTACCATACTGTAACTGAAATGGAGACACACCTGTAGTTGAATGGGGTATTTCTCTGTACGCCCACAACACATAAGGAATTTGCAAATGCCACCCTCTACCTTCTTCCCTTATTACATTATGTAACATGTTTTTCAATGTTCTATTGAATCTCTCCACCAATCCGTTCGATTGTGGATATCCAGGGGTTGAGAATCTTGGACTGCTCCCTATACGTTTCTCGAACTCTTTAGTCACTTCAGCTATGAAGTTTGTCCCGTTATCAGATGCGATAACATTCGGTATTCCGGTCCTTGAAAAAATGCTTAGCAACGCCTCACAAGTTGTTTTTGCATTTAGACTAGTCAACGGTATGGCTTCGCCCCACCTAGTATGTTGGTCGACCATACACAATATATATTTATGTCCCTTCGAACTTGGAGGATCGATCGGACCTATCAAATCTATATTCACTACCTGAAATGGTAATTCCGGTCTCGTCACCGGCGTGATTGGCGTTCGGTCATTTGTTCTAACTGCTTGAGTGAGTTGACACTCTTTACATGATCTACAATATTTTTTTACGTCAGCCCTCATACCTTCCCAGAAGAATGAGTATTTGATCCTCTCTAGAGTTTTTCTAGGACCCATATGGCTGCTAAACACTGAGGTATGAGCAAGTTTCAGTACCTCCTTTCGCCTACATTCTGGAAGTACAAGTTGCCCAATGCTCTCCCCGAGTATTTTGTCCCTATGAAATAGGTAACCATCTACCTCATAGTAATTACCCTTACCTTCCTTAGCATGCTTCCAAGCTACTGCTAAATCGGTACACTGCTCTTGCTCAGAGCGAAAAGTATCAGCTACCATACTTTTCTTATTTGGCTCAGTGATTGCCTCACCATCCTTAGCGTTTACCGTTCCCACTTCATTTCCACATGAAGTAATTTCCCTTTAAGATTCCTCAAAAATAAAATTGTCCTGTGCTTTTCCTGACAGTGTCCCAGATGAAACTTCCGTTGTTCCATCTAAATTTCCTGAGTCCCCCCTCAGGTCCTGAGAGTTCCGAGCCAGTGAAATTCCTTCACTCCGGGCTCCTCCCAACATGTTCAAAACATCAGGTGGAAGTAACACGTCTTCCACCAAAACATCTGCCAAAGCACACAACACTTGCTGATGCACCACATTAACCTGGCCACCAGTAGCAAGACCTAACGGAACGTAAACTAATGGACATTTCACCGCCGGACCAAAAATACCCTTCAAAAAAATTGTAGAAGCACCTTCTACCGAAATTCCTGGAACTAGTTCTTTTTTGACAACCGTAATTTCTGTTCCCGAATCTACCAATGCGTCAACTAATTTACCATCTACACTGATAGATGTCTTTTTTAGTTTGCTTAATTTATCCTCAATAGCTCGCCTAGGGATGACTTCCCCTAGTAAGTCTACCCTAGCAGATACAGTTTCTTCCTTTGAGTTTGTACCCTCTGCAGAAACTTTGTTAATATTAAGCCTCCTAGTATCTGACCCTTTATTTTTTGGACAATCCCGTCTGAAATGTTTGTCGGACCCACATGTGAAACACGTTGGTTTTTTCATTTCTGTAAGCTTTGATTTTTCGAAATTTTTCTTGGGGAAAAAATTGTTAGGATCGGACCTTTTTTCACTAAACTGCGGTTTACCCCAATTAGAATGATACCCATTTTTTTCAAAATCCATCCCTTTGGCTCTTACTGACCCATCATAGGACTTACCCTTAGATGCATAAAATACATCACAATGCTTACCTAAATCCTTTGGCTTGAACCAATCTTCTCCTTGAAGAACTCCTATGTGGGTTGCAGTTTCTGCATCTAATGTTTGAAAAATTTTATCCGAAACAATGAGCTGATTCAACGACTCAAAATCACTTACCTTCCTGGCCTTGCAGTAATACAGCCACATAGAGGTTAATCTGGACGCGAACTGAGAAAAATTCTCATCAGGATTACGTTTTGCCCCACGAAAATTTTCTAAACATAATTTTGGAGAAGGTTCATACTCTTGTAACACTAATTTTTTCAAGGTTTCATAATTACTTAATTCCTTTTCTTCAATATTAGCTAACAGATTAGTTACTTTATCCCCTAATAAGCAAAGTAAAACTTTAGGTTTAAATTCGTCGTTAACATTTTCATTTACAAACGCTTTCTCTAAACTCGAGAAAAAATAGTCCCATCCATCTGATTTACTAGGAACCTTAACTGTTAAGAGTCTAACCATCCTAACTATTTCATCTAAAGATTTTATACGCATGGTTTGATCACTATTTTGAACCAAATTTTGATTACTCTTAGATAATTCTACTTCCAAACGAAGTTTTTCCAATTCAAATTTCTCCCTTTCTCTCTCTGTCTGCAACTTAAATTCCCGCTCTAGTCTTAACTTATTTTCATTTTCCAGTTTTTGTTCCCGTTCTATTCTTTCAGTTATGATAGCATCTAAATATTCCTTTGCTTCTTCTTCTTTATATCGCTTATTAGCTAAAATTAATTCCTTTAATTCCGATTTAGATAACTTTTCATCAACCTTTTCCCCATAATCTTGTGCCAGACAAATTAAATCTGCTTTTTTGCTCTTAATTAAAAACGACATTTTTTTTTTATTCACTTATTTTTTTCTAGCTACCCTAATGCCAAATTACCTTACAATAAAATGGGAATAAAAAGCAAAATATATCCAAAATATTAAAGAAATATCAAAAGAAACATTACTCTTTTTATACGAGAACAAAAAAAAAAGATATAAAACATTTATCAGAAATAAACCAGAGCTATTTAATTATACCTACTCATGCATTTGTCATCAAATAAACAAATAAAATACATATATTTATTCATTCATCCTTTTTTGTTTTTACCCTTCCTTTTATTAAAAAAAAAAAAAAAACAATAATAATAATTACTTAGGAAGTGAATAATGATGCAACAAATCTATCTATAATTATTCAGTCACAATGAACTAGAGAAAGAAAAAAAAAAGTACTTTTAACTGTCTTCTCAAAAACAAAATAAAATAAATAAATTTATCATTTAAGTATTTCATAACCCACAGCAATATATATCTTATTTATATATATACTGAGACAGGAAATAGATTTATTTTTCTAACTTTTACTAAGCAATAATAAAATAAGAAAAAAAAAACTCTTTTTTCCAACATTGATGATCAAACAAAAAAAAGAAAGAAATATCATTACGATCTACCGAAAAGGACTCAATTGGCGACACTCAGAACAAGAACAATGCCTGTCTGGCCACCTGCCTTACTTTCGTTTTCAGGGTAAAAAGAAACAAATCTATGTGATTATTATACATTTCACATATACTGAAATATTTTTAATAGACTAAATATATTCCTTTTTCTTTACTTTTTATGAAAATAAAAAATATATATAATATGCACTAATTAAAAATTATTACCCCTTTATATTTTACATTAGAAATCAAATAACCATAATAAAAAATATATATATATGTATAAAAAATATTTCACATGATTCGATAATCAACTAAATTTAATACACTCTTTTTAAACTTGCTGATATTCCTTAACGATTAAAATTCTAATCGAAGAAAAATATATAGTACTTACAGTACCTTAGTGCGAAGGTAAAAGAAATAATGCAAAGAACGATTATACTTGAAAACTATAGATGCAGTCATTCATACATGTCACTGTCCTGAAACACTCAGTTTAAGCGTTCTCACGACAAGGATAAATTCCGTGCAAATGTACGGATGTATGGATCTTGCAAAAAGAACACTTTCTAAAAGAACGCTTTAAAATCAGTGATGATGTGTGCATATTGCACCCTGAAAACACAAAATTTCCTTCTCTCCCAAATTTCCACTACCGGGAGTATTCAAAAATTATCATCCGACGATATCGAACACGTAGTTGCACTACATACACACGAAATACTGTTGATACAGTAATATACGTTAGGCTATAATTAGCCCGTCAAACACTTGAAACTTTAAAGACTTTAAAAACAACACATATGCTTTGGTTAGCACATAAGCTTGGGTTACCTCGTCGAACACTGAAGATTTCGAAAACTTAAGAACAGCATGTACCAATTCCGTCATCTTATATCGATGACCAGATGACCACCGGCTATTGTGGCCGTTCCGCTGTGACACCACAATCATTTTTTTGTCTCTCTTCACCATCCCTTATTCTGACAGCAATGTAATTTAGCACATCTTGGATGTGAAATTCTGAGTGAGTGGTGAGAGACACAAATGATAATAAAGTCATAATTAGTCCCAAGTATTTATTAAAATTTCTATAATGGGACACCTCACAGATGAATTACATAATTAATGAAAATCGATGACATATATACAATGAATATATATTACAGTTCAAGTTTACATTTTGTTTATAACTACTATACTCGCTGACACCAGCACACATCCTAGTGCTACCTTCAACACCCGACCGACTCCGTCTCTCGAGAACTCTTTTTCGTTCCGAGAGTTGGGTTGCCATACTTATTTGTGGCGGCGCAGGTTTGCCAGATTTGGCGCACCTTACAGGCGTAATCTTACTTAATTAACACTTTTTTAATATTAGAATTAAACCAGTTTTTATTTTTAAGATAAATATTAGATTAATTATTAATTAGTTCAATATAATTAGGTGTATTATAACTAATATGCTAAATAACATATCTAACATTGGCAAAAAAACCCACAAAAGCCAAGAAAAACCCACAAAAACTCAAGTAGGTTGGGTTTTTCTAGAAAAACCCAGGTATTTGCCAACATTGATTTTTATTAAACATGTACTTATTTATATTTATGTTTTAAATAAAAATTATTTTATACTCTACATGTGCGTTTCTTTATTCTTTGTTTATCGAGACAATAAATGCAAAAGGCACCGCTGAGCATGGTGTCAGTGCTCATTTAGTGCGATAATTTATGGTATCCATTCATTTAATACCATTTTTTGCTACCAATCTTTGCTTATTTATTTATTTATTTATTTCTCTTCTTTTGAAAAAGTAAAATTTGCCAAATAAAACTGAAACATATCCTAATTACAGGATTTTAAAGGTGAGAAAAAAATTAAGAAAAGAGTCAACTGCAATCTTCATCTATTAACAAATTTTCAGAAAATTATACCTCTGGGGGTACCGGAACACGGGTTTAACTCAGCCTTGTCCTGGATCAAAATTCGAGTTCCTGTTGTTTGGTGGTGCTGACATCTATCGCCAGCTTCTGGAGCTAAGACGTACTTCCTCCCTAGTAGGCGCTCCTCTGAAAAACAGAATGACGCACCCCTCCTGCCTTAAACCCGGTTAGTTCCACTACCGGGGCTCAGAATTTCCGAGTGGCATAAGAAACAACAACAACACAATTTTTCAGTGTTTTCGATGTATTTGATACTCATTTTACCTTACCTCTCTTGCATTTATCTTTCCAAGTGACTGCCTGATTTAGTGACTCATCATGAGATGGAATAGTATTAAAAAAATATAGAAATCAAATTTGTCCCAAATCTCAAAAAAGTTTGCCGTCACTGCTCTAGATCAAATTAATTGATAGATCCAAGATTTATCTATAGTTACCAAAAAATAAATCTATAAATATATATAAAATCGTTCTTCCTGAGTGAGTGAGTGAGGGGGTGATTCATCATCGCCCAGACCAAACCCCTTGACCTAGAAGCATGAAATTTTGTAACAATGTTCGTTCTATGACGTAGGCATCCACTAAGAAGCGATTTTACAAAATTCGCCCCCCAAAGGGGGGGGGGGGCAAAACGTGATTTCGCAAAATCCTTCATATCTCAAACAAAAAAACAGATATCCGTAAAACTTTTGCTTTAAAATATAGTTAATACAAATGTCTAAACACCAATTTCTGGAATTTTCGAAATTCATTCCCCAGCTGGGGCAGCAAGGAGGGGGGGGAGGGGGGGTTGATCGGTGAACGAACACATAGCCTTAACAATTTCCAATCTTTCTACATCAGCAACTTAAATCTTAATTTTCTTTTTAAACTTACTTTATTAGATTCTAGAATCTATAAAGAAGTAGAATTTTTCAACATTTTGCACTCATGAATTTTTTTTGTGCCCCCTTCTCCCTCCCTAAGCTAACGATCTGCGATTACACATCCTGCAGAAGCCTTGTGTTTTCCAATCTTTCTCCATTGCATCATAAATATCAATATTCTTCTTAAACTGATTTATCAAATTCTATAACCCATAAAGAGGTAAAATTGTTCAATATATCATGTAATTTTTGTTGTCCCCCCACCTTCCCACTCCATTTCCAACTAGCGATCGACGATCAGATGTCCTGCTATGCACAATCTTTCTTCATTATTATCAATCTTTCACTATAGTGATTAGTGTATGCTTTACCCATGTAAGCTGTGGGAAATTTTGTGCATGAAAGTTTGATTTGGCTTAAGTGTATTTTTTTAAACATTTGCTGTTTGCTTTCTTTGGGGCAGAAATCCTTTTTCCTTCCCTTTTTCAAGTAGAAATCTTTCCATTTTTAAAGCTGCAGTGTTGACAGCTATGAAGGCTATCATAAGTTTCTCTGTATCTATATATTTTAAGAGAAAATACCTTAACTTTATTGAATTAAAATCATTTAAAAATATGTTTCTACAGTAAAAAAGTAAATAATAATTAAAAAAAAAAAAAAAAATTGCTAACTGTCTTTACACATGAGCTTGTAAGGTATTTATGATAATGAATCTACTAATTCAGTTACTAGAAAATGCTTCTTTGAATTGTGAATAACAGATTTTAATTAAGGTTGAGAGGTCTATTTTTAAAATGTGTGTATTGTAACAAATTGCAGTTTCATTGTCCAGGATTTTATTATAATTTTATAAATATTTAAATAAGTCTATTCTTTTTATTCTTTTCTTGCGGTCTGCAAAATGGTGACAATAATTTTTGCTGTCTGAGAGAAATAGTCCTCTCACCCTTTGAAAAAAAAAAAAAAAAAAAGTGGCGATTAAACTTAAACTAGTATGTGGCCACCACATGACTTTCTTCTATATTTTCCTATATACATATTCACACATTCCTATACAAATTCACTTAGTAAAAATAACTTATTAAAATTATTATTTAAAAAAATTATCTTCCATGATAATATTCTATATTAGAGACGATTTCCATATTAGAGAAGTCGTATAACACTAAATATCCAAAAAAAAGTCAATTTTATTGTCAATATTACATTAAAAAAAAAAAAAAAGTTTTGTTAAAAATGAAAAAAATCGATAACTTTATTTTAAATTATCGCAGATCGATGGTTCAACCATTCGTTTTAAAGGTATTGGCAAGCTCTTTTGAAAGATACCCATCATGAAAATTTACTCCACTCGAGTTGGGACTTCCCCCCCAGGGGGGTGGCGAGGCTCCTACACATACAAAAAAATTTTCCCAGTTGACTATCTCTATTATAAATAATTCTTGTAAATTTCATAATGATTACTAAAAAATAATTCTCTTTATGCACATTTATACAAAATTTTCTCCTATATCCCCATGTTAAAAATGTAGAAAAAACAGGATGGCAATGCAACCTGTAAGACAATTTTTACCAAAAGTTGATAGGCACTAATTTATGTCAAGGTGCAACTACATACCAATTTGTATGAAATTCTGTGCAGTAGTTCCTGAGATACAGTTGCCACAAAATTTTGTCACACACACACAGACTGACAGACAGACATTTTCTAAAAATGCTCAAATCGTGTTCTACAGCTCTCAAAATGTGTAAATCCATCAAAAACCCAAGGTCAAAAATTTTTACGAATCCAATACTTTCTTCTATTGAATATAGAAGAAAGTAAAAAGTGGCTACTAATGAAATTGATAGTACTGGCCACTAATTAATTTTCTTAGTTTTGCCCTTTATTATAACAAATTAACCTTTAAAAGATTACAATGTATGTTGTAAAGGTTGATTCTGTTGTGGCATTCTCTCTATTATTTTGTGAGATACAATGCCCACAAAGTTTTGCAAACACATAGACACAAGAACAGACAAACATTTTACAATTAAGAGATTAACCTATCAATTAGCATTCACAAAAATGTAATCAACATAGCTTCTCACAAAAAAATATTTTATTTTTCAGTGTGGTGGAACTTTATAATAAATAGATGCAGAGATATAGCCATCAAAATCACAGAAAGTGAATAAGAGCAGTGCAAAAATCTATCAGGAATCTTAATACTTCTGTCAAATGAGACGTTAAACAAAAAACTAGTATGTTGTGGCCACCACAAGACTTTCTTCTATATTTACCTATACATATTCAATCAGTAACAATATTAAAAAAAAAAAAAAAAAGTACGATTTTTTTTTTTTCTAAGTTTTTTTTTTTTTTTTGTTAAAAGTGAAAAAAATCGATAACTTTGTTTTAAATTATCACAGATTTATAGTTCAACCATTCGTTTTAAAGGTATTGACGAGACCTTTCGAAAGATACCCATCTTGAAAATTTATCCCCCCCCCGGGGGGGTACTTCCCCCCCAGGGGGGGAAGCGATGCCCCCCCATGCAGAAATTTTTTTTCCTAGTTACATACTACTATTATCAATAATTCATATTAATTTTACAATCACAAGTTTAAAACAACTCTAATTATGCACATTTATACGAATTTTTGTCCTATGCTGCCATGTTAAAAATTTAGATAAAATGCTATCACAGCGCCACCTGTTGAGCTATTGATCCCCAAACAATCCTATTGATTGAGCTATTGATCCCCAAAGTTTAGTTTTGTTAAAACTAAAAAAAATCGATAACTTTGGTTTAAATTATCACAGATTTATCGTTCAACCATTCGTTTTAAAGGTATTGACGAGATCTTTCGAAAGATACCCATCTTGAAATTTTGCCCCCCCGGGTGGGAACTTCCCCCCCCGGTGGGGGGGCAACCGATGCCCCCACATGCACAAAAATTTTTTCCTAGTTAACTACTACTATTATCAACCTGATCTTTCGAAAGATACCCAATGTGAAAATTTACCCCCCCTGGGGGGGTATTTTTCCCCTAGGGGGGGGGAAGCGATGCCCCCCCATGCAGAAAATTTTTTTCCTAGTTACATACTACTATTATCAATAATTCATATTAATTTTACAATCACAAGTTTAAAACAACTCTAATTATGCACATTTATACGAATTTTTGTCCTATGCTGCCATGTTAAAAATTTAGATAAAATGCTATCACAGCGCCACCTGTTGAGCTATTGATCCCCAAACATAATCAGCACCAGTTTATGTCGGGGACCAACTAAATACCAAGTTTGGTTAAATTTCGTTAAAAAAAAAAAAAAATGCGATATTTTTCTAATTTTTTTTTTGTTAAAAGTAAAAAAAATCGATAACTTTGGTTTAAATTATCACAGATTTATCGTTCAACCATTCGTTTTAAAGGTATTGACGAGATCTTTCGAAAGATACCCATCTTGAAATTTTGCCCCCCCGGGTGGGAACTTCCCCCCCCGGTGGGGGGGCAACCGATGCCCCCACATGCACAAAAATTTTTTCCAAGTTAACTACTACTATTATCAACGAGACCTTTCGAAAGATACCCATCTTGAAAATTTACTTCCCCGGGGGGGGATTTTCCCCCCCAGGGGGGGAACCGATGCCCCCCCATGCACAAAATTTTTTTCCTAGCTAACTACTACTATTATCAATAAATCCTATTAATTTTACAATCACAAGTGTAAAATAACTCTCTTTATGCCCATTTATACGGAATTTTGTCCTATGCTGCCATGTTAAAAATTTGCATAAAATGCGATCACAACGCCACCTATTGAGCGATTGATCCCAAAATCTAATCAGCACCAGTTTATGTCAGGGTGCAACTAAATACCAAGTTTGGTTAAGTTTCATTCATTGGTTCGTGAGATACAGCGTCCACAAAAAAATGATACAGACAGACAGACAGACAGACAGACATTTTTTAAAAACTATTAATTCGTGTTCTCCATATCCCAAAACATGTAAATCCATCAAAAAATGGACTTCGAAAATTTTCGCGAATCCAATACTTTCTCTATATTACATATAGAAGAAAGTAATAATTTATGCTACATCAGGCAATGTAAAAGAACAATTATTAAAACTAGTATGTTGTGGCCACCACGAGACTTTCTTCTATCTTTTCCTATACAAATTCACTCAGTAACAATAATAAAAAAAAAAAAAAAAAAAAAAAAAAAAAAAGTGGGACTTTGACAAAATTTTGGGTAAAATGTGAAAATTATTCTAAGTTTGTCAAAACACGGAAACCGTGAGAGTTTGATAGAATTAAGGGGAGAGGAAAAAAAAAAAAAAGTGGGACTTTAACAAATTTTCACATTTTATTTTGTCAAAGTCCCACTTTTTTTTTCCCTCTCTCCTTAATTCTATCAAACTCCCACGGTTTCCGTGTTCTGACGAACTTAAACAAATTTTTGCATTTTTCCTCCAATTTTTTCAAAGTCCCATGGTTTCCGTGTTTTGACAAACTTAGAATAATTTTCACATTTTACCCAAAATTTTGTCAAAGTTTGTCAAAACACGGAAACCGTGGGACTTTGACAAAATTAGGGGAAAAATGCAAAAATATGTTAAAGTTTGTCAAGACACGGAAACCGTAGGACTTTGACAAAATTAGGGGAAAAAAGCAAAAATTAGTTTAAGTTTGTCAGAACACGGAAACCGTGGGAGTTTGATAAAATTAAGGAGAGAGAAAAAAAAAAAAAAAGATTTTTTCTAAGTTTTTTTTCGTAAAAAGTAAAAAAAAATCGATAACTTTGTTTTAAATTATCACAGATTTATAGTTCAACCATTCGTTTTAAAGGTACTGACGAGACCTTTCGAAAGATACCCATCTTGAAAATTTTTGCCCTATATCACACTGTTAAAAATTTAGAAAAAGCGGGATGGCAACGCAACCTGTAAGACGATTTTTACCAAAAGTTGATAGGCACTAATTTATGTCAAGGTGCAACTACATACCAATTTGTATGAAATTCTGTGCAGTAGTTCCAGAGATACAGTTGCCACAAAATTTTGTCACACACACACACACAGACAGACAGACAGACATTTTCTAAAAATGTTAAAATCGTGTTCTACAGCTCTCAAAACGTGTAAATCCATCAAAAACCCGAAATCGAAAATTTTTACGAATCCAATACTTTCTTCTATTGAAGATAGAAGAAAGTAAAAAGTTAATTTATCGCCTTATTTTCTGTTGCAGTTTGATAAAAGCACAGATATTATAAATAAATTCATATTGCTGTGTTTCATAAATATTTGTAACAAAAATATGATGGAAGACTTATTTTTCCTCTTGAATGTAATTCATATAATTTTTGACGAAGTGTTTAATATCTTGAATGAGGTTAACTCTTCATAGAGTAAGACAAAATGTATCAGAATAAGCTCTGATGGAGCTTGATCAATGAATGGACACATATGAAGATTATGAGCTCAAGTTAAAGCAATTTCACCCTCAGCCAACCTGAATCATTGCTGCTTACACATGGAAGTCCTTTTTTCTAAGAAAAATCTCAGAAATTTTAAAAGAGGTCCTAAGTGAATCAGTTACAGTTGTGAACGTCATTAAAAGTAAATCAATAAATTCGAGACTTTTTAAGTAACTTTGTGAAAATATAGATAGTGATTATTATCAACTTTTACTCCACTATGAAGTTTGCTGACTGCTTCAAGGTAAATTTCAATCTCTCTTCTGGAAACGAAAAAATAAAATAAGGCTGTTTCTCACTCAGTGGAAGTTTTATCTAGTGGTCATCTGAATTCCTTTATGTGGCTAGTATATTTGTCAGATATTTTTGTTGACTTAAATATGCTGAATTTCAGTCTTCAGAGAACACATGTTACAGTTTTCAGGGTTCCCAGCGGTGACTAAAACTAATTTGCTACTAAAATCAACTCCAGGCTACTATGGCAACTATTTTTGTGTAAAAGTGACTTAAAAGCTACTATTTTCAGGTTAGTTAACACTATTAAAAAAAAAAAAAAAAAAATGGAGACTATTTTGAACAAAAAATTGTTCTGTGCTATTTTTTTCTGCGCCTTCACTGCATTTTTACTTCCATTACCTGACTACTATGGGTAATGGAAATATTTATTGTATTCAGTCAAAAATTCAATTTCCAGTTTTAATCTGATTTGCTTGTTTTAAGGACTCCTGTGCCCAAGAAAGTGGTTTTCAGCAATTGGTGTGTGTGTGTGGGGGGGGGGGGGGGGAGATAGAGAGAAAGAGATCTTTTGACTACCATATCTCCGAAACTAATAAATACAAAAAGATAAAACTTAAGAATTGAGACAGGTCTGGTGTACAGATGATTTTGCCAACTTTTGGTGAAAATTGGAAAAACAGAAGTGTGACATTGGAAACCAAAAGTGGGACTGTAAGACTGTTGTATATAAACACCCTCTTAGATGTTCTTTCATATGTATTAGTTGGGTAGATCAGAAAAATTGATAGGCTTTCTGTATATAAGTAGGTCAAATTGAGGTTCTTGCAAGTGCGTTCCTTTAAAAACAGCTGTATGAAGTTTTTTTAAACTCTTCATATTAACTCTCTTTTAGATATCCTTTTGTGTATTGTTGTTTTCAGGTCAACAATTGAGTATGCGACATTTTGTGAAAGTATCTCTCAAACGGCTCTAATGATTTTCTTGAAAATTAACATATAAATCCCTTTTTAGATATCTTTTTGCATCAAATTATTGTTAATTTTCTGTGGTTATTACAGGAAAATTAACAATCATCCTTATTTGGTAGATCAGTTTTAGATCTCGGAAATTCTTGTCTCAAAAAACGACTCTAAAAAAATTTTTTTTTTTTAATCTTGCTATGAAAATTCTATTTTATATGGTATCAGTTTTCTTCTACAAGAAAGGTATCTAATTTCTTAGGTCAGTTTTATATCTTCTGACTACAGTATCTCCAAACACTGCTTAAATATTTATATTGTTTTTACTTTCTTCTATATGTAATATAGAGAAAGTATTGGATTCACGAAAATTTTCGAAGTCCACTTTTTAATGGATTAACATGTTTTGGGATGTGCAGAACATGAATTAATAGTTTTTAGAAAATATCTGTCTGTCTGTATCATTTTTTTGTGGACGCTGTATCTCACGAACCAATGAATGAAATTTAACCAAACTTGGTATTTAGTTGCACCCTGACATGAACTGGTGCTGATTAGATTTGGGGATCAATAGCTCAACAGGTGGCGCTGTGATCGCATTTTATGCAAATTTTTAACATGGCAGCATAGGACAAAATTTCGCATAAATGGGCATAATTAGAGTTATTTTAAACTTGTGATTGTAAAATTAATATGAATTATTGATAATAGTAGTAGTTAACCAGGAAAAAAATTTTGTGCATGTGGGGGCATCGGTCCCCCCCCTCCCCACTGGGGGGAAGTACCCCCCGGGGGGGGCAAAGTTTCAAGATGGGTATCTTTCGAAAGGTCTCGTCAATACCTTTAAAACAAATGGTTGAACCATAAATCTGTGATAATTTAAAACAAAGTTATCGATTTTTTTTTACTTTTAACGAAAAAAAAAAAAAAAAAAAGTTTTTTTTTTTTTTTTTTTTAACGAAATTTTACCAAACTTGGTATTTAGTTGGTCCCCGACACAAAATGGTGCTGATTATAATTGGGGATCAATAGCTCAACAGGTGGCGCTGTGATAGCATTTTATCTAAATTTTTAACATGGCAGTATAGGACAAAAATTCGTATAAATGTGCATAATAAGAGTTATTTTACACTTATGATTGTAAAATTAATATGAATTATTGATAATAGTAGTACGTAACTAGGAAAAAAATTTTGTGCATGGGGCGGGGGCATCGCTTCCCCCCCTGGGGGGGGGGGTAAATTTTGAAGATGGGTATCTTTCGAAAAATCTCGTCAATGCCTTTAAAACGAATGGTTGAACTATAAGTCTGTGTTAATTTAAAACAAAGTTATCAATTTTTTTTTACTTTAAAAAAAAAAAAATGTAATTTTTTTTTTTTTTTTTTTTTTTAAATATTGTTACTGATTGAATATGTATTGGAAAATATAGAAGAAAGTCTTGCGGTGGCCACAACATACTAGTTTTTAATCGAAGATTGCTATTTGGAGTAGCAACTATTTTGGCTACTATTTCATTCAGAATGGCTACTATTTTGACTACTATTTCATACATTAAAGACAACTAAAGCAACTATTTTTGAGTGTCTTTGATGCTGAGAATCCTGAGTTTTTCCAGTTGAGACAAAATCAAAGCGATTTTAAAAAGTTGAAGTTGTGGCATCATCATCTCATTTTGAAGCAAGGATATATTTTTAAAGCTTTCCCCAGTATGAACAATTTTCTTTATTCTAATGGAGAAAAGATATTTGAAGATTCAATGGGGGAGGGGAGGGAGATTTTCAAAATTTTTAATATTGCATTTTGAAGCTCATAAGTGCGAAAAAGTGAATTTTTCATACTTTTGAGCTTCAAAATAAAATATTAAAAATTCAAATTTTAGAAAATTGGAATTAATTTAACATTTGTAGATTTTTTTTAATGCGAAAACAATAAAAAGAATACATTAGGTAATGAGTAAATAAAAAAAGAAATTTCCTCA
This sequence comes from Salticus scenicus, assembly GCA_963930645.1. Classification (NCBI taxonomy): domain Eukaryota; kingdom Metazoa; phylum Arthropoda; class Arachnida; order Araneae; family Salticidae; genus Salticus; species Salticus scenicus. Next base: position 87,484,392 of record OZ005648.1, read on the forward strand.
TAGAATAATACAGGGTTATGCTGCCAGTTCCTCTTTCGTCTCTATCTATATAATCCAATGGGATTTATGTTGCTTAATATTATACGGGTATCTCGTTTAAAAATAAAGTATTTTGAATTCTACTTGAACATTTTTATCCTAGAGAAAAATTAAAAATAAATAAATATATTGTTTAATTAAGCAAATCAATGGCTTTAATTTCCAATCTCAAAAAGAAATATTTAAACTTAGTATTTTTTTTAAAAATTGCTTCCTAAGAAAAAAAGTTGACTTGTGTGAAGAGTGGAATTCGAAAAACTTCATTTTTGTACAAGATATCCTTATAATATGAAGAAACAAAAATACCACTGTATTACATGAGAAGGAAGAAAGAGGAAATCTGACTACCAACCCTTCTTAAGAGCTAAAATTGCTGGAATTGCATTTTCGTTTTTATTAAGCATTCTTAACTTTTCCTAACAATGCTTAAGAATGATTATGATTTGAATTAGTCTATCTCTGTCTGTTGTTTGCCTGCACTGTAACCTTTGTAAACATTAATGAAATTCCTTGAAACTGTTATATGTTATTTAAGTTTTGTTTGGGACATTCCCTATTGAAAATGGGTTAAATATCACCACTGATTTGCATAAGGGACGCCGAAAAGAAATCTTGTGTGATCAAGTAGGCAAAGTACGTTGAACGGAGTAATGATTGTGTATAGTTGGAAAGTGATAATAATCTTTGTGAACCATATCATTTTTCGTTCTTGTTAGTTTTATATTCTATAAATTATATGAAGAAAGTATTATATGGTATGATAGATTGGATAACATTTAAGTATTTTCTGGCATCTGAACAATTTTGAGTAATTTTAGAAATTTTAAAATGTTATATATAAAGTAAAATTTCAGGATAATATTTAGATAAACACAAAATTATCATTTTCATTTCAATGTCTATAATATTAACACTTTAAATGAATAAAGCTTCTATACATACTGCAAAATTCAATTCCATAAGAAGCTTCTGTTATTCAAAATTTAACACGTAATTGAAACACACAACACAAAAATAATTAAAAAATGGAATATAAATTATAAATGTCATAAAACTTTTGTTACTGTTAGCACAGATATGAATAAACTTCTGAATGAATTTCTAAAAATATAGATTCAAGAATGCTTTAAATCAGTAGTTCTTAAACTGTGGTCTGTGAATGCTCATGGGGGTCCACAGTACCCACAGTACCCCCATTTGTAGACCTTTTAAGGTCTACAAATGTCTCTCATGCAATTAAAAAAAATTTCTTATTCACAGACTCTGAAAGGGTTCATCATAAAATTGAAAGAATTGTCAACCTAGGCTAGATCACTAGCAGATTGCACCCAATGCTAAAAACACTATTGGGGGGTTCTTTCCCTGTGGGGTTTCACTCTTCATTTGTAAATGGGCTATGTAATTTACTCTGTCTATTAAAAACTTTCCTCCCATCTTTTAAGGTCAGTGATATTGTGTTTAGTTTGCCATTTTGATTCGCTGTTTATTTCTTTTAGAGAAAGCTGCTAAGGTTTCTCTCTTTTTGTTTCACAATTTATTCATCAGTTGCGATTGCTATTTTTCATATTTATTGTTTTTTTATAATAAAGGTAATTCATTTTAGTATGGATCACTGGTTTAACTAAGGCATATAAATGATGATGATGATGAAGATTTTTTCATACCCAGAAAGGCTTAATAAATTATTTTTACTTTCCGAACATACATATGTAAGGCAAGTATTGCAATCATGTCAAAAATCCGAATTTCAGACTTTGCTGTTTCTATACGTTTTGAGGTCCCCTGAGTCCGTTTTCACAATTTTTACGATGTATGTATATGTGTGTGTGTGTGAGTGTGAGTGAACACGCTAGCGTCTAAACGCTTTGTTCGAATGAGCTGTAAGTTGGTACGCATGTTGCAAGTCGCCGTAGCATAAACCCTATTGATTTTGGTGAAATTGGCACTTATAGTTTTTTTTACAGGGAGACAAAGAAAAATTCATTATTACGGCCTATGGGACCAAAATTTTAAAAGTGCGATAGCATTTAAACGCCTTATTCAATTGAGCAAAAAATTTATACGCATATTATAGGTCACAGTTTCTCAATCTGTATAGATTTTGGAAAATCTGGCACTATAGTTTTTTACCAGGAACACTAAGAAAAATTCTTTATCATTATGGCCTTATGGGACCAAATTTTAAAAGGTGCGATAGCGTCTAAACGGCTCATTAAACTGAGCAAACAATTTATACACATATTATAGGTAATAGTTGCATGAACTGCATGGATTTTGGTGAATCTAGCACTTCTAGTTTTTTTACAGGGACACAACAAATAATTCTGTATAATTATGGGGTGAAATTATTGAAAGTACGATAGCATCTAAATGACTTACCCGTTTGAGTGGAAAATTTATATACGAGTCACCATACGGGTCACCTTCACTCAAACTGTATGGATTTTGGTGACTCTAGCACTTAACGAGATTTACAGGGACACAAATAAAAATTGTTCATCATTTAAGACCTATAGGCTCAAATTATTTAAAGTGCGACAGCGACTAAACGCCTTATTCAAATGAACTGAAAATTTATATGCATATTATACGTCACCATCACACGAACTTTATGAACTTTAGAGAATCCAACACTTATGGTTATTTTACAGGGACGAAATGCAAATTTCTTTATCATTGTGGCATATGGGCTCAAACTGCAATAGCGTTTAAATGCTTTATCCGATGGAGCTGAAAATTTATATAAATATTATAAGTCACTATTGCACTAACTATAAGTATTTTGGTGAATCTAGCATTTGTAGGTTTTTACAGCGACGCAACGAAATATTCTTTATCGTGATCTACGTGTTCGGTGAAATAGCGTTACATTAAACATCGTGTACTATATAAAGAAAAATACTCAAACACCCTATTATAATTTTCTCTTTTGTTTATTTGACAACTCCTCTTACTTTACGTTATATACAAAACCGTTAAATACTCAATGTTCGGAAAGTCGAGTGGAGTCACTCCAGATTTTTTTTCTCCTAGTTTACTACTATTATCAATAATTCATATTAATTTCACAGTCATTCGTTAAAAATAACTCTCTTTATGTATATTTATTCGAAATTTTGTCTAATACTGCCATATTAAAAGTTATGAAAAAGTAGGGTGAAAGCACCAACTGTTGAGCGATTAATTCCCAAATGTAATAGCACAGTTTAGGACAAAGTCCAACTAAATACCAAGTTTGGTTAAATTTCGTTCATTATTGTTTCGTGAGGTACAGCGTACACAAAATTTTTGATACACACACATTAGCACACAGACAGACTGGTAGTAAGGCATTTTCTAAAAATGGTCAAATCTTTTTCAGAAGGTCTCAAAACCTGTAAATCCATTGAAAACCGGAGGTCGAAAGGCTGCTAGTAAAAAATAAGAGGTGTAATATTTTAAAAAGATGTGTGTGTAGTGTGTTCAATTTAATGGTTTGCGTTTCATTATTTTCTCTCTCACTAAAACATCGCGGAAAAGACAAACAGAAATCGGCCATAAGAAATCTGAAAATATCAAAGTATTGACATTAATTACATTTTACAGCCTTTGTCGTGTTTCGGTTGTATCGCGTGATTTCATCCTATCCCACATTTAATTATATTTCTGTTACATTATCTTACTGCTATTGAACTACTTTATAAAAGCGGAAAAAATTAAATATACATTTCAGCACTTGTGCTATTATGTAATTTCTCCGTCTATGTTCCGTCAATTTATAATTTATTTTTTTCCGTCGTGCCGTATTTTCTGTTCGTGCAAGTGAAAAATTGCATGACTTGATGTGATGTCTTACAAAAAATATTGTACCTACATGTTTTTTTGCACTTCGTAGAGTTTTTTTCTCGTCAAACAAAATTTATCCAAAGAAAAACATCTGTTGTCTATAAGGTTAAGTGAGTATGCAAAATTTATTTGAAACTTTTAATTTTATCCTGAAAAATTCAATTATTTCAATTATGTTAAAAAAAAAAAAAAAACATTTCAAACGTTATTGTTTTTCATTTTACTCAAAGCAGTAAAAATGATTTTTACTTTCTTCTATATTCAATAGAAGAAAGTATTGGATTCGTAAAAATTTTCGACCTCGGGTTTTCGATGAATTTAAACGTTTTGAGAGCTGTAGAACACGATTTGATCATTTTTAGAAAATGTCTGTCTGTCAGTCTGTGTGTGTGTGACAAAATTTTGTGGCAACTGTATCTCAGGAGCTACTGCACAGAATTTCATACACATTGGTATGTAGTTGCACCTTGACATAAATTAGTGCCTATCAACTTTTGGTAAAAATTGTTTTACAGGTTCCGTTGCCATCCCGCTTTTTCTAAAGTTTTAACATGGTGATATAGGACAAAATTTTGTATAAATGGGCATAAAGAGAATTGTTTTTTAGTAATCATTATGAAATTTACAAGAATTATTTATAATAGAGATAGTCAACTGGGAAATTTTTTTTGTATGTGTAGGAGCCTCGCCACCGCCCCCCCCTGGGGGGGGGAAGTCCCCCCTCGAGGAGAGTAAATTTTCAAGATGGGTATCTTTCGAAAGGTCTCGTCAATACCTTTAAGACGAATGATTGAACTATAAATCTGTGATAATTTAAAACAAAGTTATCAATTTTTTTTTTACTTTTAACGAAAAAAAAAATTTTTTTTACAAAATTTAACCAAACTTGATATTTAGTTGGCCCCTGACATAAACTGGTGCTGATTAGATTTGGGGATCAATCGCTCAACAGGTGGCGCTGTGATCGTATTTTTTCTAAATTTTTAACATGGCAGTATAGGACAAAATTTCGTATAAATGTACATAATGAGAATTATTTTTAATGTGTGATTGTAAAATTAATATGAATTATTGATAATAGTAGTAGTTAATTAGGAAAAAAAAATGTGCATGTGGGGGCATCTCTTCCCCCCCCCCTGGGGGGAAATACCCCCACCGGGGGGGGGTAAACATTTTGTATAAATTTTTTTACCCATTTTTGCCCATTTATACAAAATTTTGTATAAATGGGCATAAAGAGAATTGTTTTTTAGTAATCATTATGAAATTTACAAGAATTATTGAAATAGAGATAGTCAACTGGGAAAATTTTTTTGTATGTGTAGGAGCCTCGCCCCCCCCCGCCCCACCCCGGGAGTAAATTTTCAAGATGGGTATCTTTCGAAAGGTCTCGTCAATACCTTTAAAACGAATGGTTGAACTCTAAATCTGTGATAATTTAAAACAAAGTTATCGATTTTTTTTTTTTTTTTTTTTTTTACTTTTAACGATTTTTTTTTTTTTTTTTTTTTTTACGAAATTTGACCAAACTTGATATTTAATTGGCCCCTGACATAAACTGGTGCTAATTAGATTTGGGGATCAATCGCTCAACAGGTGGCGCTGTGATCGTATTTTTTCTAAATTTTTAACATGGCAGTGTAGGACAAAATTTCGTATAAATGTACATAATGAGAGTTATTTTTAACGTGTGATTGTAAAATTAATATGAATTATTGATAATAGTAGTAGTTAATTAGGAAAAAAATTGTGCGTGTGGGGGCATCTCTCCCCCCCCTGGGAGGAAGTACCCCCATCGGGGGGGGGGGGTACATTTTCAAGATGGGTATCTTTCGAAAGGTCTCGTCAATACCTTCAATACGAAGGGTTGAACTATAAATATGTGCTAATTTAAAATAAATTTATCGATTTTTTTTTACTTTTAAAGAAAAAAAAAACTGATTTTTTTTTTTTTTTTTTTTTTTTTTAAATAAATATTGCTACTGAGTGAATTTGTATAGGAAAATATAGAAGAAAGTCTTGTGGTGGCCACAACATACTAGTTATAAATATGTATTATGGCAACTACGTATATTAAAATCGAATATAGGTTCCTTTCTTTAAATAAAAAAAAAAATAATAATAATAATAATAAACAAACAAATAAATAAAATTATATGTTGTGGCCATCATAAATATATCCTTTATATTTTTCAATATAAATTCATGGAGTGCAAATTATTTATTAAAATTATTGTTTATCGAAATTATTTTCTATGGTAAGTGCAGATTATTTTCATATCAGAAAAGTATAACTAAACATTTATTTTTAGCTGTATGAGAAAGTATTGGTTTCGTGAACATTTCTAACCTTCTGAATTTAGATGATGTCAATACTTTGAGTACTGTTATAGTGTACATCGCAATATTGGTGATACAAATTTTGTCAGAAAACAGCATAGATATCAGAAACATGCAACAATTGTTTCAGATTAAAATAATTATTAAGCACGAGCACGATCCTTCATCAATCGATAAAAACTGGTACGTGTGCAGCGTAAAAGCATCATTGCAACATTGCTTTGAAGCTATAAAGTGTTTATGACTTTGATGATTCGTCATAGTATAAACAATTGACTAAGGAACATTATAACATATTCTTGAGGGAAATAGTGAATACTGTAGCATTAATAGTTATTTTACAATGTCTTAAAAAAGTTCTCATATATTACGGTCCATAGGTGGTAATAGTTTCACTTGTATTTTAAAAATATTAATCTGTTTTAAACAAAAGAAAAGTTATGTTTGCTACAGGCATTAACTGTAGCAATATTGCTTTTGGAATGGTTTTGATAGCGTTAGTTACTCTTTCTGTGTCTGTTTGTAGCACTGTAATCTATATATGTAAAATCGTTTGTCCTGAGTCAGTGACTGATTCATCGTCGCCCAGTCCAACCCCCCGGACCTAGAAGTATGAAATTTTGTGACAATGTTCCTCCTGCTATGTAGACATCCACTAAGAACCGATTTTACAAAATTCGCCCTCTAGGGGGGGGGGGGGGGAAGGGGCCCAGACGTGATTTCACAAAATCCTTCATATCGCAAAAAAAAAAAAAAAAAAAAATGTATCCGTAAAATTTGTTTTAAAATATAGCCAATACAAATATCTAAAAATCAATTTCTGGAATTTTAGAAATTCAGTCGCCAAGGGGGGATGGGGGCAAAACGTGATTTCACATAATCCTATATATCTCAAAAAAAAAAAAAATAATAATAATAATAAAAAAAAAAAAAAAAAAAAAAAAGCAGATATACATGAAATTTTTGCTTTAAAATATAGCTAATATACCTAAAAACCAATTTCTGGAATTTTAGAAATTCAGCCCCTAAAGGGGGGATGGGGCAAAACGTGATTTCAAATAATCCTTTATATTGAAACAAACAAACAAAAAAAAGAAGATATATGTGAGATTTTTGCTCTAAAATATAGCTCACACAAATATCTAAAAACCAATTTCTGGAATTTTAGAAATTCGTCCCAGGTGGAACGAGAAGGGGCAACAGGGGGGGGGGGGCTATGGGGCCAAAACAAGAGAAATACTGTTACACCGTTCAAAATTGTTACAGATAGGTTTTAGTTTTAGAGGCCTGCAAGTCGAATGAGAATATTTTTGAAAGTGTAAAGTTATTACGAGGGGCGGGTGGAGGGGCAAAAATAAAAATAGAATTAGATCGTTAAAAATTGGTGCATAGAAGTTTTTGATACCTACAAATCAATTGCGGATATTTCCGAATTTGTAAAATTTTTAGGAGAGCCAGGAAGGAGGGGGGGGGGCGAAGGGGCAAAACAATAGAAATAGAGTTAGACTGTTCAAAATTGGTACGTATTGATTTTTGGGACCTACAAATCGACTGCAGATATTTCCAAAAGAGGAAAATTATTAGGATAGACGGGAAGGGTCAAAAATATAGAAATAAGAGTTAGAGCATTGAAAATTAATATTATTATGTTTTAAGGCCCGATAAATCGATTGCGGATATTTTCGAAAGTGTAGAATTATTACGAGGGGCAGGTGCCGGGGCAAAAATAAAGAATTTCAGATAGAACGTTGGAAATTAGTATTATTAGGTTTAAAAGTCCGAGAAAACGATTGCGGATATTTTTGAAAGTGTAAAATAATTAGGAGGGACGAGAACAGCGGGCGAAGGAACCCGCGTGCTATGCGCGTGTTTATACGCTGCCGCAGGCAGTGGGGGCCCGGGCTGATTATTACACCATTGAGAGAAGAATTTTTTTTATATTTTATATTTGTTTTTCCCTTACGATAATATAGTGATTCCTTAAGAGTGTCGAACATAAATGTTCGCGCGCAACGCACAATGGCCTGCGCTGCCGAAGGCAGTGGGAACCCGGTGCGACATTTTTTCTGATTATAATTCCCCCCCCCCCACACACACACATGATAAAAATTAATGCAATTTTGAGAATTCATTAATTATAGTGATTCGTTTAAAAATAGTGATCAGTGAAGCGGGCGTAGTCTGCTAGTAATCAAATAAACAAACTGATTTTAATGCATTCGCTTAATTATTTATTTTTACTAGAACTCTGATTTAATCGGTATGTTTCTTAGCTGTGATTCATAAAAATCTGTTTGATATATACTTTTTAAATCAATTGAAATGTGATTTTTCAGGCGAAATTTTTGTTTCGACATTTTACAGTGTTACAGCTGGCAAGCTTCCAATTAAACTTCGACAGTTATAGTTAGCGGAATTTTAACTCTTTGTTTCAGATTTCGTAGTTTATTGGATTGAAGTATGAAAACAGTTAATTTTTAAATCCCAATATTTAAACGGATTTTGACAAAAGTTAAAAATCGGTTATAAATAGTTTTTATAAATTTGCCGCCCGAAAATTTCTAAATTTAGTTAAAATTGATTTTATAGATATTTTTTTTAATTATTAGTTTGGCGTAGCTTTAACCCGTTAGTAGTCGCTATAGACAGCGCCACCTATTAAAGATTGTGTATTTTTTATTTAACTCGCACCAATAATTTTATAAAGTGATGTGATCAACGTTTCTTCGATTTTATTCGCGTTTTATGTATATCAAATGCCACTTCTAAAAATTTTTGGTGGCTATTGAATAAAAAAATCTGGCAAAATTGAAGGATGGGCGGCAAATCGACCAACTAGCGACTACTAACGGGTTAAGGGACCTCTTTGGCAACTTTAAATATTTTTTACCAGTTTGGTGATGAATTTAAAGGACTATAGCAATTGCTTAAATAAAGACTTTGGCGAGAAACGTTCGAGTTTTTCGGTATGCCAAATTTAAAATTTCGCCAAGGGAGAGTCCCATACTAAAGCTCTGCCAAAATGGCTTTAAAAAAAATAATAATAATAAAATACTACTAATAATAATAATCGCGAATTTTTAACCGAGTTTGATGAAAATTAAACGTTGGATAAAAATGGTAAAAGTACAGAAATCTCTTAATTCGGTTTAAAATCAGAGATTTTATATAAAAATAATATTTAATTAAATTTAAATTCAAAGGTTTTTATAAGAGAATTTACTCGTTTACTAATGTTTTAATTAATGTCTCCACAACTAATTAAAATTTCTAACTTTTTTTTTTTCACTGTCTCCTTCGAAAGGCACTGAACTTATTGATATTGATGAACACATATACATACATACTTGTTTTAGAGCAATTAATCGGTCTGCCGTTTGAGTAAACAACCGAATTAATGTCTGGCAAATTAATTTTGTACTTATTTATATATAAAGAATATAATATTAAAATGACAGACATACTAAAATGGTTTGAAATTTATTATTTTTTGTTTTTAAAAAGTGGCATCTGGCACATTATTGTCAATAACAAAAATGTCGGCAATAATAAATTCATGTTTCTAATAGTGTTTAGAAGTTAGTGAAATAGAAAACATTCTTCTTAAAATGATTTAAAAATCAATATTTTTACCTGTAAAGGTGTGATGCGCACTAATAAACGCAACGTTTACTGGCAGCCAGACAGCCCGCACGCTGTTCGAGAGAGCATAGGTAAAGATATATTAAAAAACCAGATTTCTTAAAATTCTTGTGTTTTCGACATTGCTTGCTCTTGTTCTAACAGACAAACCTCTCTTTTTATTATTATAGATTTTAAAGATTAGACTTGGTGGGTTTGTTAGTGTTGGGATTAAAGCTGTTGACTACACTTGGGTACTAGGCCTGTCAACCCTTTAACGTTCGTTCCATATTTTCTTTTGAAAACTGCTAAACTGATTTTTACTTTCTTCTATACTCAATAGAAAAAAAGTATTGGATTCGTAAAAATTTTCGACCTCGGGTTTTTGATGGATTTACACGTTTCGAGAGCTGTAGAACACGATTTGATCATTTTTAGAAAATGTCTGTCTGTCTGTATGTGTGTGACAAAATTTTTTGGCAACTGTGTCTCAGGAACTACTGCACAGAATTTCATACAAATTGGTATGTAATTGCACCTGGACATAAATTAGTGCCTATCAACTTTTAGTAAAAATTGTCTTACAGGTTGCGTTGCCATCCCGCTTTTTCTAAATTTTTAACATGGTGATATAGGACAAAATTTTGTATAAATGGGCATAAAGAGAATTATTTTTTAGTAATCATTATGAAATTTACTAGAAATATTTATAATAGAGATAGTCAACTGAGAAATTTTTTTTGTATGTGTAGGAGTCTCGGCAACCCGCCTGGGGGGGGGGAGTCCCCCCTCGAGGGGAGTAAATTTTTAAGATGGGTATCTTTCGAAAAGTCTCGTCAATACCTTTAAAACGAATGGTTGAACTATTAATCTGTGATAATTTAAAACAAAGTTATCGATTTTTTTTTTTTTTTACTTTTAACAGAAAAAAAAACCTTGGGAGGGAAAAAAATCGTTTTTTTTTTTTAATTGTTACTGAGTTAATTTGTATAGGAAAATATAGAAGAATGTCTCGTGGTAGCCACAACATACTAGTTTAAAATGGCTATTAGACACATAGATGATCACAAATGGTTAATTTTATGCGAAAATGGGCATAGTGACCATTGTTCCTTTTGTCTGCCTTTTAGCGCTCTCTAACCTCCCTAAATGTTCATGGAATTTCTGGAAACTGTTATATCTGTTGTTCAAGTTTCAAGTTCACTATAGTATTGTGAAAATAAATACCGCAATTGGTTTGCGTACTGGAACACTAAAAAAATTTCCAAGGCATTGCGTTCTGTGAGAGGTATTTTCATAAAACATAATTTAATACCTTTATTTTGCACAAATCATAAAGAAATAGACAATTACTATATTCATATATACGACGAGATGTGTTTTATGCAATATAGTACGATTAACATGAAGGTTTACAGGGCCACACAGAAATATTTAGATGCTTTACGCACTATAATTAGAAATCGCTGCAATTGCATTTTCGTTTTCATTGTGTGTCATTAACAGTTTTTAACATTGTTTAAGAGTTATTATTATTTGAATTCGTCTATCTGTCCGTCTGACCTTCTCTAGCATCCGTAAATACACTCATTGCCAGAAAAATTTGTGCACCAAGAAAGAGTTATAAGAATGAAACGAAATTTTACATACGTAAATGCAGCGTTAATATAAGTGATTACAAAATCAAAACGAAATGACCATTTATTACAGGGAAAATTACAAAAGAATTGAAGTTACGTGGGAAAAGTCATGGAATAGTTAGGAAATTTCACGTAAATTTTAAGAATTTTGACAAATTTTGTGGAACTAAGCCATATTTGAAGCTCATTGTAAATTGCTAAATTATTGACTAATTTTCAGTGTTGGGCATAATTGATTAAAAAGTAATTGAATTACAATTAAATTACAATTATAATTATTTTACTGTCAATTGATTAACAAGTAATTGATTACAAATAAATTGAATAAGTAATTCAATTTATTTTTAATCAATTACTTGTTAATTGATTGACAGTAAAATAATTGTAATTATAATTTAATTGTAATTCAATTACTTTTTAATCAATTATGCCCAACACTGCTAATTTTGTGGGAAATAAACAGTGTAATTCAGGGAAAATGGTGAAAAATAGTCATGGAAACAAGTCAGGGAATTTGGGAAAAATCTAATGTTAGCCATCCTGTTATTATATATTATTGCTACATTTTTACTTTATAAAGGTATGAATTATTTTCCTTTGGTTGAAAGTTTTGTGTTATTTACTATATGCAAGACATACCGATATATCGGTACACAAAAACTCGTTAAAATAAATTAATATTTAGTATTTAAAATTGCACACGAAAGCTGTCTGATGTCCAGTTCCTCACAAATGAAATTCAACAAATATGTAAAAATAAATAAAATAAAAATAAATAAATAATTTTTGAGAATTTTTTGAAGTGAAAACTTCTTTAGGAGCGTTGAGCACTTTTGGGTGAACAAAAATCATTGAACTCGCGTCATCGTCAGCAAACGCTTTCCATCCTTGTATGATACAAATAATGTATCATACAATTAACTTGTTAATGTGAAGTGTTAATAATTATATACTGTATATTGTTTTAAAATCTGGTGCGGCTCTACACGACTTCTCTCCATCTCCGGGCACTGTCTCTATTGCAGTTAGACCTCACAGAACCGTGAGAAAGGCCAAAGCCGCCATTTTTCTCACGTTTTTACAATCGGGAGCGGCTCTACACGACTTCACTCATCTCCGGACACTGTCTCTTAAAGATTGCAGCCGGAAACGTTGCAGTTAGACTTCATAGAATCATGAGAAAGACCAAAGCCGCCATTTTTCTCACGTTTTTAAAATCTGGTGCGGCTCTACACGACTTCTCTCATCTCCGGGCACTGTCTCTTAAAGATTGTAGCCGGAAACGTTGCAGTTAGATCTCACAGAACCGTGGTAATGGCCAAAGCCTCCATTTTTCTCACGTTTTTACAATTTGGTGCGGCTCTACACGACTTTTCTCATCTCCGGACACTGTCTTTATTCCAGTTAGACCTCACAAACCGTGAGAAAGGCCAAAGCCGCCATTTTCCTCACGTTTTTACAATCTGGTGCGGCTCTACACGACTTATCTCATCTCCGGACACTGTCTCTTAAAGATTGCAGCCGGAAACGTTGCAGTTAGATCTCACAGAACCGTGGTAATGGCCAAAGCCTCCATTTTTCTCACGTTTTTACAATTTGGTGCGGCTCTACACGACTTTTCTCATCTCCGGACACTGTCTTTATTCCAGTTAGACCTCACAGAACCGTGATAAAGGCCAAAGCCTCCATTTTTTCTCACGTTTTTACAATCTGGTGCGGCTCTACACGACTTCTCTCATCTCCGGACACTGTCTCTATTGCAGTTAGACCTCACAAAACAGTGAGAAAAGCCAAATCCGCCATTTTTCTCACGTTTTTACAATCTGGTGCGGCTCTACACGACTTCTCTCATCTCCGGACACTGTCGCTATTGCAGTTAGCGCATTAAATAAAATTGTAATATAATTTTTGTAGTGGTAGTTTATATTAATGAATAAAAAAACACTTCATTTAAAAGTATTTCCTGCACAATAAAATATTTCCTGACGATTCAAGAAATACACACATAATTGTTCACGTTTTCACTTCTGTCGGCACTCCCGGAGTGCAACTGTTTTTTTTTTTTTTAAACATCTTTTTGCTAACGTGTTTAAATTCAAATCATTTTATTTATTTTAATAAATAACTTCGTAAATCGTAAAGGAACGCTATGAATTAGAGAAAAACTCTCAACAGTTATTTGGGTTAAAATAACAGCGCGTCTTTCAACAGGTGAAAAAACTACACACGAGTGTATCATTAAAGCAACAACTACGTACACGTGCCTACTAAAAAATTTTAAGTTACTTCTGCATTTGGTTTCTTCTGAAACGTCGTTTGTCAAATTTCGGAGTAGTGCTGCTGTCTACCGAACAGAGGAGAATCAAAAATGTTGATGAAAACAAGGGAAAATATTGAAAAATTGTTGCATAAAGAAATGTTAAATGTTTGGTTTCAATGCGAAACCAATGATACGTTAAAGGGTTGACTTGAATGAAATTCGGTTTTTAGAAACGATAAATTTTGCGTAAAATGTTATAATCTATAATAAAATAATAAAATTGTGCTTTAACTTTTTGTCTAATGTAGTATAATGACTGATGAAGTGAACAAATTGACTTTTTGCCAGCTAATGAATTCGAATTCGGGCTGGCCTCTCTATATGTGTTCTACGTTGGGAATGTATTCTAAGCCTCCACCCCACCCCTTCTCTGTTTTTTCTGCCCGCATTATGGAGTTTACACTTATAGCAATCACGGAAGTTTTACCGTGCGTTGGATGTATTGCTATAGCAACAATATGGGAGGGGGGAAGAGGCGGGTAGCATTGTTCACAGCGTCAAAAATGAAGTAGATATATCTGTTATATCAGTTCTTTTCGTTCGTCTAATGCCGGGTGTTTGAATGGAATTCTGTAACCTGTGCGTGAGAGATCGTGTCAAAATTTGGGAATGGGAGTTCAGAAGACGACAGCAGCAGGTAACAGGAATAAATGATATTTTTATTTCGTAATAAAAAATAAGTTATATAAATGATGTTAATATCGTCATAATACGACCGACGAGTTTATGTTAAGCATGGAGGGGGGAAAAAAAGATAAAACTGTTTTTTTTTTTTTTTTTTTTTTTTTTCAATATCTTATCAGGAAATTGATAATCCACGTTGAAAGAAAACATTTTTTTTTTTTTTTTTTAAGCATTTTATTTATTTAAGAAAAACAAATTTTTTTTTGGCTGTTACTGAAATGCATAAATATTGATTTTTCAACAAAGGGAAAAAATTTAAAATATCGCAATATTGATATTTTTGCTTTCTTCTATATTCAATAGAGCCAATTATTGAATTCGTAAATTTTTTTTATTTCCAGTTTTCGATGGATTTACATGTTTTGAAATATCCTGAGATATTTGTCTTTTTTTTTTTTAAATGACCTTGTCTGTGTGAGAGAGAGGCAAAATTTCTGTACTAAAAACTCTATCTCGAGAACTAATACACAGAATTTTACAAAAAGTTATATTTAGTTGCATTTTGAGTTTGACATGAATTGATGCATGTTGTTCAACAGGTGGCGCTGTCGTCCAATTTTGTCCTATTTTTAATATGGCAAACAGAATAAATTTTCGCCTGAATGTATACAATGAAGATTATTTTCTACCAGTCTTTGAGGGGGAAAATATTTATAATACTAATAGTCAATCAGGATAAAAGTTTTGTATACATAGGCGCAATGTTTCTCGTCCTCTCTAGGGAAGTTTTAGTATTTTTCAAAAGAATTCGTCAATACTTAAAAAAAAAAAAAAAAAAAAAAAAATGATTGAACCGTGTCATATCATTGTGATAATTTGAAACAAAGCTATCGATTTTTTCCTCCTCATTACGAAGAAAAAGGGGCATTTCTTTAAGGTGTTTTTTATAGAGCACGGTATCCCCCCCCCCCCTTGATATTTAGAGGTATACTTTCTGAGATAAAAATCGTTTGTTGCACTCACCATGGCAATTAATTTTGATAGATACTAATTTTAATTAATAATTTGTACTGCGTGTATTTGTATAGGAAAATATAGAAGAAAATTTTGTAATAGCCACATCATATATATGTATTAATGCGTATTAATTAATATGTTTTTATTAATTATTAGTTATTATAGCCTTATAGCGTATTCATCATAAGATTAGACAAAGCATGTGTGAAAAGTGTTTCATATTAATTTTGTTTTTTTGGTATGAATGTAGCTCTCTATATTATTGTGAGCTATATTAAAAAATTAAAAATTTTCTTTTTCATTCATTTACACACACATAAACTTTAAACTTTCATTTTGTTGAGGAATAAGGACAAATATCTCAATTATTTTTTTGTATCTTGCTCTTGCACTCAATCAACACACCTGCTACTTTATTTTTTTTATTTGGAGGTGGTGGTGGGTGTAAATATATATTATTTTTCTCTCACCCCACTTCTACAGTGTTCAGATGTGGTGTTTTTGCCCCAAGAAAATTCTTCCAACCGTCGCCGGGCACAAACTTCATTGTTAGAAAAAAAAAAATTCATGTTTGTAAAACCTCTTTATATGATGATGTTTAATTCTGCAATTTTCAAAATTAGGACGTGTTATAAAATTTTTTTCTTTCTGTCTATCTTTCATTGTATTCTTTTTATTTATTGCCAGAGGACTATATACAGGAAATAAATAAAGAACAGTAAAAAAAAAAAAAAAAAAAAAAAAAAGAAACTTCGTCACTTTTTTTTTTTTTTTTTTTAAGACCAACTTTAATAAAACAGGATGCCAGGCACCGCTTCTCCATTTATTGTGTTGAAAAGGGCCGCACGGCTAGTCGGACGCGCGAAGCCTTTCTAGTCTTTCGTTTAAAAGATAAAATATTAATAATAATAATTAAAAAAAATAACTAGAATGTTGTGGCCACCACATGACTTTCTTCTATAATTTTTCTGTATAAATTCACTCAGTAAAATCATTATTAAAATCATTATTTTATAAAATTATCTTCCATGATAATGCAGTACGATTTCCATATTAGAGAAGTAGTATAACACCGAATATCCAAAAAAGGTTAATTTTATTCTCGATATTATTATTATTATTATTTTATTATTATGAAAAAAAAAAAAAAAAAAAAAAACGATAACTTTATTAAAATTTTTCGCAGATCGATGGTTCAACCATTCATTTTAAAGGTATTGGGAGCTCCTTTGAAAGATACCCATCATGAAAATTTATTCCCCTCGAGGGATGATTTCCCCCCACCCCCAGGGGGGGAGGCGATGCTCCTACATATACAAAAAAAAATTTCCCAGCTGCCTATCTCTATTATAAATAATTCTTGTAAATTTCATAATGATTATTTAAAAATTAGAATGTTATGGCCACCACATGACTTTTTTTCTATATTTTCTTATGCAAATTCACTCATTAAAAATAATTTATTAAAATCATTATTTAATAAAATTATCTTCCATGATAATGCAGTACGATTTCCATTTTAGTAGTATAACACTAGTTAGCAGAGTCGTTTCTCTTTAGGAACACTATTACTTATACCAAAGATTAGAGTTAGATTGTCTATCACAAAGACACCTGCAGTTTGAATCTTGTGATCTGAAAATAATCCCAGAGATAATAGACTGGATTAAAGTTCTTTTAAAGCCAGAAGATATATTTTTCAAGTGAAAGGGCTTTATTTAATGATGGAGCAAATTGAACATAGGTTCTGACAGCTTTGTTTCTTGTGGTTCAGTGTACCCCACTGGTAGACATTTTTAAATTTTTACTTTAACACAGTTATGGCGAAACACTTAAATTTTAAACTATGACACAAATCATTATCTTTAACATTACAATCTGTTTAGTAAAAGAAACTAATTAAAAGCACATTCTTCAAAAGTGAAAATAAACTGTTATCTTACCTTTAAAATTTTACTTTCATATGTGAATTTAAACAGAATCTTCTACAGCTTCTGTTAGCAATTCTGGCAGCAAGCCAGGGAAATACACAATACATTGCATTAATCATACATTTATTTCTAGTTTATAGTACTGTGGTGATAACTAGTGTAAGGAAAAAATAAATAAAAGAATAAATGTCAATGGTTCAAGGTGCCCCACTCTACCTTACTTAAGTTTTGTTTAACGGATAATTGTTAAAAATGCACGTAATAGAAATATATATTTATAATCTCAGTTTAAGAATTTAAATTGCAAGTTAGAGAAAAAGACATTAAAGAAATATTTTATCTTTTTAAGGTTGAAGAGTATCGTAAGCGGTGTGCCAAATTAGAAGCTGCATTAGCTGAACAGAAAGTTCATGAAACAGACATTGAAGTAACCGAATTATTTTTTATTCTATTTTCAAATAAAAACAAATCTTAACTTGCATGTATATCTGTCTTTTTTTTTTATATTATAAATAATTATTTTATTTTAAGTTTATCACCTATTGCCTATGATTTGAGAGTGTTTTTCAGATTGAATATACAGTGATTCAGCTTGAGTATTGAGTACTTTAGTTAGAATATAACTTTCATGTGATTAATAAATATTTTTTTCTGTTCTTTTAAATAATATTGACTAAATGGTAACACAATAAATGATTAAATAGAAGTCACCTAAAATATTTTAGTATTTGTTTAATTTTGTTAAAAAATTTGAAAATTCACATCTTTATACAATAAGCAATAATTTAAAAGATTTTTTTTATTTATGATCTGTTCTTGATCCTGATATGATTCTAGTAATATACATCTAATCTATCTATCTGACAATTATTCATTTACAGGGGTCGATCCAGGCAAAAATTGGGACCCTTTTGCTACCCCTTTGCAAAATTCAAAACTCTAAAATGGGCCCTTCACAAAATTCAAAACTCTAAAATGGGCCCCTTCACAAAATTCGAATCCATAAAATGGGTCTCTTCACAAAATTCAAATTCAGAAAATGGGCTCCTTCACAAAATTCAGCTTTATAAAAACAGCCCTTTCACAAAATTTTTAACCGACTTCAAAAAAAGAAGGAAGGTTCTCAATTCAAACCGTATGTTTTTTTTATGTTTGTTAGCTCATAACTTCTGAACGGATGCTCCGATTTTGATACTTTTTGTTTTGTTGAAAAGATCTTGGTCTGCAATAGGTCCCATTGTAATATCTTTACGATCTAAAGAAAATACAGGGTGCCCAAAAAAATCAGTCCCAACTCTCTTAACTGCTAAACGGCTGCAACTATAGTGATAAAAATGGTATGTGAGTATAGTAAATTGGCCCTGCAGTACAAGGTTAAACCGCTTGCTGCGCCACCTGGTGGAAAATAGTGGAGTTAGTGTTCCTATCTCGAAACGGTTCTAGAGAAAAAAACTGAATTAGAAAGTTGAAGTATCATCGATTTAGTACAAAAAGATAGTTTAGACATTCATGCTAGCGTTTCTATCTCGGAAACGGTTCAAGACAGGGGAAAAAAGTGAATTATAAAATTGCAGAGCATCATCGATTTAGTACGAAAAAATAGTTTTGACATTGATGCTAAAAGTACAAGGCTAAAAACTTGCCTTTTTTTGTCCGCAATTTCTTACACTATACACACTTGAGCTACATTGCTCACGTTGTAGCGTAGCTGGTGAGACATACGCTATATAGTTCAAAATACGGTTACTTGATACTTTTGCTTTGTTGTAGAGATCTTGGTCTGAAGTAGGTCCAATTATAACATCTTTACAGTCTAAAGAAAATAAAGCGCCAGCTGGCGAAAAACAGCAGGATTAGTGCTCCTATCTCAAAAACGGTTCAAGATGGGAGAAAAGTTAATTACGAAGTTGTAGAGTATCATCGATTTACTACGAAAAGACAGTTTTTAGACATTATTGCTAAAAATAGAACGCTTAAAACGTGCAGTTGTTTGTTCGCAATTTCCTACACGGTGCACACTTGAACTACGTTGCACGCTTTACAGCGTAGCGGATGACACGTATACTCTGTGGTTCAAAGTACTGTTACTGTAAAAGGTCACATCGATTAGCGCAAAGTAGTTTTCAACCAACTTCAGGAAGGAGGGTGTTCTTAATTCTTGCTATGTGTTGTTGTTGGTGTTTGTAAACTTATAACTTCGTAAAAAATGCTCTAATTAACCGACTTCAAAAGGGAGGAGGTTCTCAATTCAAAGCGTATGTTTTTTTGTTTTTGTTTTTGTTTGTTAGTTCATAACTTCTAAACGGATGATCCGATTTTGATACGTTTTGTTTTATTGTAAAGGTGTTGGTCTGAAATACGTCCCACTGTAAGATCTTTACGATCAAAAGAAAATACAGGGTGCCCAAAAAAGTCAGTCCCGACTCTTTTAACTGCTGAAGAGCTGCAGCTATAGTCATAAAAGTGGTATGTAGGTACAGTAAAGTGGACATGTGCTACGCAATTCAACCGCCTAAAGCGCCACCTTGTGGAAAAGAGTGGAGTTGGCGATCTTATCTCGGAAACGTTTCAAGACAGGGGAAAAAAGTGAATTATAAAATTCCAGAGCATCATCGATGTAGTACGCAAAGATAGTTTAGACATTAATGCTAAAAACAGAACGCTTAAAACGTGCATTTGTTTGTTCACAATTCCCTATTTTGTGCACACTTGAAAAACATTGCATATGTTGTAGCGTAGCGGGTGACATTTATGGTATGTAAAATTCAAAGTAGGGTTATTGTAAGCGGTCACATCGATTAACGCATAGGCTTTTTAAACCGACACGTATTCACTGTAAAGTTCAATATATATGCCTAACAGAATTTTCGGTTACGAATACAGCGTATCCTTTCTTTACATTTCTAAAGACTTTTTAATTTAACGTATGTTCGTTCAATAGATAGCTTTTTGTTCATATCCGATAAAGGCAAGAAAAGTCACACAATTTAAAAATACAGCATTTGAAAAAAATCAACTTAAAAATAATTTGATTAGATTAAAACTGGCACAACTGTCTCTCGAGTGGATAACTTTCTAGATGGAGATGTAACTTTTTTGTTCACATTGGGTGCATTTAATGTATTTTTCAGTGACATAAACCATTTTTTGAGTAATGTCACTTTTCTTGGCAGTTGTGATTTGTGAATCTTCCGTCGAACGTCTTCTGATGCTCTGCTATATAAATAAGTTTTCACTGAAAAGAGAAAAATAAAATCTTTTTGTAAAAAAATAGAACCGACTCCAAAAAGGAACTACTACTCAAACAACTAAAAATGAAAGAAATTTGGCAGAAAATGGAGCTGTAGATTGCGCCTAAAAGTATAAAATAATTTCCTTCGCCAAACAACCTATAACACTACAATTAATCATAACTTTTGAAGTCGGCGCAAAATTAAATAAAAATTGATACCTTTATTCAATACAAAAATCAAATCCTATTCAAAATATACGTCTCCCTTTGTTACCTGCAAAACGCAGCCGAAAACTACTTTGATTCAAGAAAACAAATAAGATTTCGTAAGCAGCAAAAGTTGGCGAAGATGCTGGTATCTGACGTTCTTGGTGAACGAAAAACCGCAAAATTATCTGGCAAAAATATTTAATTTCTTTGGGATATCATGATTATTTTAAAAAGGTATATCAAGAGAGTAATCAAGAATGTGAAACAACACATCGTACAATATATATTATGAAAATATACATCTTGCGTGTATATTTTTGCCTTACGTTTTTATCGCCAAAATCAAAAGCCATCAAGGATGATCTAACTTCGTAGAAACATAAATACCGCAAAGTGAAGAATGTTCACTGTTCTATGTAGATGCTACTAATGGACCAATTGTATACAGTGATAAAATAATAAAGGAAACATGAAAATGGATCATTCGAGACAACAGCATTTGTTGCTACCGATCTAAAGACAAACCTTTAAAAACTAATTAAATTTTATTTAATTTTGCGCCGACTTCAAAAGTTATGATTAATTGTAGTGTTATAGGTTGTTTGGCGAAGGAAATTATTTTATACTTTTAGGCGCAATCTACAGCTCCATTTTCTGCCAAATTTCTTTCATTTTTAGTTGTTTGAGTAGTAGTTCCTTTTTGGAGTCGGTTCTATTTTTTTACAAAAAGATTTTATGTTTCATAAAAATACTTTTGTAAAATTTTTCCATATTTACTGTATTATTTTAATGAGTGTCTATACTTTTGTTTAATAAAATAAAATGCTATTAACTTGATATTAAACATTAGATAGAGTAACTTCTAAAATGAAAGGTTTCTAGCGGCAGATCTTTTTTTCACAAAAAGAAATAAATTTTCACAAAAATATTTTGATTTTCACAAAAGTAAATAAAAATTTCACAAAAAGTAATATGTTTTTCACAAAAATGGGCCCCAAAAATTAAAAACTGAATCTACCACTGATTTATCATCTTGATTCAGTTACAGGTTTTTTTTTTCATTTAGCATTTAAAATATTTTTCCTAAAGTGACTTTAAAATTAAATGGTAAAGAATTTGTTCTGACTAATTATGCAAACTTCAATAACACACATAACTTTTTTGGCAGTATAATTATTATTATTTTTTTTTTTAATGAAAGTTAAGCATTTATAAAGGAATAGTCTAAATGAAATCATAACCAACACTCTTCTTCTTTTTTTCTTTTTGGTAAATTTTTATGACGAAGTAAGTATTGAAGTATTGATTAACAGTTAAAATTATATATTGCAATAATTTGCCCTTGAGGAACAATGTTAAAAGATGGAAAGTATTTCAAATTAATTTTTTTATTAATTAATTAATTTGGTTAATCATCATTTGTTAAGCTATTTCTGTTCAAGGTTTTAAAAACCCTGTTTTTTTTTTTTTTTTTTGTTAAAAAAACCCAGCTCGGGCACATTTTCTTAAAAACCTTGAGTTTTATAGGTGAAAAACCTAGGTTTTTTGGGCAAAATGGGGAAAATTAATAACATAACTTATGCACATACAAGGTTACATTTTTGCTATTTATAAATATATATATATATTAATAAGCACTAATTGTTTATCTTATTAATATTATTTTGCTCAGTATTTTTTTTAAGCTAAATCATATTTATCAGAAAATTCTAATATTTGAATTTTATAAAAGTACTTATATATATATATATATATATATGTGTGTGTGTGTGTCTCTATTATGTGTATATCAGGCAGTTTAAAGATATATTGTTTTTTTGTTTAAGTTTTGCTGTAATAAATCTCATAATGTAAGAAAAATAAAACTACTTATTCATGTTAGGAGGAAATGCATTTATATATATATATGTATATTTAACTTATTTCCTATTAATAAAAAAGTTGAATCTTCAGTTTGTTTAATAATTAACACATTAAATGCACAATAATTTTACAATGATATATTTTTGGTTGAGTTGTTAATAAGAGTGACAGAGGCAGAAGTAAAATAGCATCTAATCTCACAGGCATTAACAGAAGACAATTTTGGAAATGTTAATGGATTTTAAATCATTCAATTAATAAAACGTAATTATAAATAAAATTTTTTTTATTAATTGCTCTAATTTTGAGTGTGTATTATCCTAAAAATATAATTAAGCTGAAATATTTATTTAATTCTATAAAGTGACCGTATAGGATGGGGCACTTTCAGTATTATTACTTTCTTCTATATTCAATAGGGAAAAGTATTAGATTCGTACAAATTTTCGATTTCCAGTTTTCGACGGATTTACACGTTTTGAAAGGTCTAGAACACAATTTTACCATTTTTACTTTCTTCTATATGTAATATAGAGAAAGTATTGGATTCGTAAAAATTTTCGACCTCGGGTTTTTGATGGATTTACACGTTTTGAGAGCTGTAGAATACGATTTGACTATTTTTAGAAAATGTCTGTCTGTCTGTCTGTCTGTCTGTCTGTCTGTCTGTCTGTGTGTGTGTGTGTGTGTGACAAAATTTTGTGGCAACTGTATCTCAGGAACTACTGCACAGAATTTCATACAAATTGGTATGTAGTTGCACCTTGACATATATTAGTGCCTATCAACTTTTGGTAAAAATTGTCTTACAGGTTGCGTTGCCATCCCGCTTTTTCTAAATTTTTAACATGGTGATATAGGACAAAATATTGTATAAATGTGCTTAAAGAGAATTATTTTTTAGTAATCATTATGAAATTGACAATAATTATTTATAATAGAGATAGTCAACTGGGAAAAAATTTTTGTACGTGTAGGAGCCACGCCACCCCCCCTGGGGGGGAAGTCCCCCCTCGAGGGGAGTAAATTTTCAAGATGGGTATCTTTCGAAAGGTCTCATCAATACCTTTAAAACGAATGGTTGAACTATAAATCTGTGATAATTTAAAACAAAGTTATCGATTTTTTTTACTTTTAACAAAAAAAAACTTAGAAAAACAATCGTATTTTTTTTTTTTTTTTTAAATATTGTTACTGGTTGAATATGTATTACTTTTAACAAAAAAAAAAAAAAAAGAAAGAAAAAAAATCGTAATTTTTTTTTTTTTTTTTTTTTAAATATTGTTACTGATTGAATATGTATATAGGAAAATATAGAAGAAAGTCTTGTGGTGGCCACAACATACTAGTTAGAAACTGTCTGTCTGTGTGTGTGTATGTGACAAAAATTTTGTGGCAGCTGTATCTCTAGAACTACTGCTCAGAATTGTATATAAATTTATATGTAGATGCACCTTGACCTAAATTAGTGCCTATCAACTTTTGGTGTCAATCGCTCAACAGGTGGCGCTGCTATACAACAATTTCCGCAATTTAAAGGGAGGCTATATCTCAGGTTCTATTGTGTATAATCAAACGAAACTTTATATGTGAGAAGGTCATTATGAGAAATTATGCTGATTCAATATGAATGCTTATCGGCCTACAGGCAGCGCTGCTACACAGCAATTTCCGCAATTTTAGCATAGGCTATATCTCAGGAACTACCGTGCTGAATTGCATATAAATTTATATGTAGATACACCTTGACATGAATTAGTACCTCTCAACGTTTGATGTTACCCGCTGAACAGGTGGCGCTGCTACACAACAATTTCTGCAATTTAAGGAAAGGCTATATCTCAGGTTCTATTGCATATTATCAAACGAAACTTGAAGCATGAGAAAACCATTGTGAGACATTATGCTGTTTCAAGTTGGATGCTTATAGGTCAATAGATGGCACTGTTATACTGGAAGTTTCCTAGATGGCGGAAAAGCTATATTTCAACTAGTATGGCATATAACTGTACGAAATTTGATATGTGAGATAATCATTATGAAAGCACATTTTTTAAGATGTTCTTTATAGATAATAAAACTGTCTTTCTTTGGATATTTAGTGTTAGTTTTCTCTAAGATGAAAATCATATGTTAGATAATTTTAATAAATAATAGTTTTAATAAATTATTTTACCTTAGTGAATTTGTATAGGAAAATATAGAAGAAAGTCTTGTGGTGGCCACAACATACTAGTTTTTAATTAGTTCTAAAATTAAATAATCTTGGGTAAGCTAGTAAAACAGAACATAAATAATTTATTCTCAAAGTTAAATGAAATAAATTATATATTTTGTTTTATGATGATGATTTTTTATTTACACAAATTTTCGTATTATATTTTAAAGTTAATTGTATCTAATTACCAAGTATCATTTTCTGATTTTCTGATTATCATAATTAATGATAATATGTAAAATTTATAGCAGGAAAATATAATTTTAAATGAAAGAAAACAATATTGGAATAAGTGAGCGATAATGGCAAAATTCACAATCTTTGAAATTTAATGTCTAAATTATTTTTATTTTTCCGTTGCTTACAAAGGATTTATCAAGTATCTTGGCCTCACTAGTACTCTCAAATCTGGTAGACAGAAGGTGACAAGCTCAATCGCAGATTACAATAGATTGCATTCATTTGCTAGCCATTTGAAGTTTTCTTGTGTTTTTCTTTGAAACTTCTGTTAATATGAGCTAGGACTTGTAAAATAAGAAAAATAAATTCAACAAAGGAGACATACCATTTAAGCCCAGTAACTTAGAGTAGTTAATTGGCTTTAACCCACACACCAACATCAACATTAGAAATTATTAAATCCAAAATAATTATGAATGAAAGAAATTTTCAAATAATAAAATTTCCAAACTTAAATGCTTTTGCATTTACTTTCACAATGTTAAAAAATAAAAATAAATAAATAAATAATAACAACAATATATATAAAGAAATAAGGTATAAAAAATAACTATGTTTAACTGGAATTTCAATTTGAACATTATTAAAAATTTCATTTTTTATGCTCTATCACAAGTTTTGTAATTTAAGTAGAACAATAATAGCAAAGAATTAAAAAAAAAAAAAAAAAAGTCTACTATACCTTATTTTTGTATGTAAAAATGTATGTTGTAAAATGAGACATAAAACAGAAAAACTTAGTGGAGAAATTAGATGAGTCATTCTTACAATATATATCTTTATCCATTTTACCTACAAAATATATTTGAATATAACAGCGAAACAATATTTAAAAAAAATAAATGTACTTAAAAAATTATCTGGTTAAAAAAAAAAAAAAAAAAAAAAAAAAAACATTTTCCCCAAATATTCCTGGTTTTTTTAATGAAAAACTCAGCCTGAGGGGGGAAAATGGGTAGCTACTCAGGAAGCAAATCTGACAACCCTGGTTTGATTTTGCCCTTGTTACACATAGTTTTCACATCTTTTATAATATGTTTAAACATATATAAATACATATATATAATAAATTTGGATTAATCAATGTGTTTAGAAACATATTTCTATACTTTAAAAGCATTTTGCATATTTCAGGGTTTAACCTGGCAAAAAAATTACTTTAGCATTTTAGCGAAAATAGGCAAGCACTATTTTAGCTTTTTCGAAAGTTAATTCTTTGGATACCATTGATTTCTTTTGCTTAGCTTTGTTATCCTCAGTTTTGTTTTCTATTCCTTTTGTTCATTGGTGATTTTAACCAAGCATCTATATTTGTGACTTTAAAAATATGAATCAGGGAAACTATGTTTTGATTTTATCAATAGAAAAAGAGGTATTCATATCATATGTGTAAAATGAAAAAGCAATTTAAAAATCAAGTAAAGTGCAGTGGTAGATAATCGTGAAATACTAGTGCTAAAAATGCTTCTATGAAGCAAATTCTCAGTTCTAATATACTTTTAAATATTTTCGCATTTAAATTCAATCATTGAAAATTAAAAATAAATCCAAATTACTATATAAATAAGGATTTCAAAAAATTTCAGTCCTTTCGTAGTTTTTGCCTGCAAATATTACAAAAAAAAAAAAAAAAAAAATCTGAATTTATATAGAGATATATTATAGAGATATTTTATACAGTTATCCAGTTTTAGCTTTTTAGCGAAATTCTGACCGACTTGTTTTAGCAAAATATGATACCTTTTAGCAAAATGCTAAAAAAACTAATGGCAGTTTAAACCCTGGCATATTTACTATTTTCAAAGATTATTAAAATAAAAGGATTCAAAAGCAGTCAAGAGAAATTCCATTAATTTTCATTTCCAAGCTCTTTCGATTTTTGGAATATTTGTTATGTGCACATTATGATAATGATTTATCTGAAGGTTCTTATAATTCTTTATCTTTGATATATCCAGGCATGAGAATTTTCCGCAGATCCGCGATTTTTGTTAATTTCGCGATTTTTTATTTTGTTAAAATCAAACTCCAATAACGATCAGTGTTCAAACGCTCCACGAAAAAATTTAGATTCTGAATCGTTTTCCCTCCAAAATATAAATGTCAATATTCATTTTAAACATGCTTTATCAGATTATATAACATATAAAAGAACAGAATTATTCAATATTTCTCACTCATGTAATTCTTTTTTGTTCTCTCCCCCCCCCCCTTTTCATCTCTAACCATTGCTAATTAAACATTCTGTGGGAAGCCTTTTACTTTTGAATATTTATCCATCCACAATATTAATTTTAAACTTACTTTATGATATTCTAGAACCCATAAAGAAGTAGAATTGTGTTTAATATTTCTCGCATGGACTACTTTTTGCCCCCCCCCCCTTTCCCATTTTCCACTACCAGCCAATGATTAAGTGTTGTTTGCTAGCTAACTTTTTTTTTTTTTTTTTTTTTTTAACATGTTTTATTGTGTTGATGTGCATTATTCTTTTAGTTTAATTTGTCACTTTTAAAATATTTTGTATAGTTTTTTCCTGTGAGCATTATTTTTCATTTGAAATAAATTTTATAAACATACATTTGTATAGATTTCCCTGCGCACATTATTTTTCTTTTAAAATTAATTTTATGAACTCGCGTGTTTCCTCTTTTTTTAATTTTCTGCACTCATGCCTGGATATATCGCCTCTTTTTTTTTTTTTTTTTTTTTCTTTAATTTATATTTTGAAGATGCATTTTCTTTTTAGGAATCGGATTATCATACTCAAAATGTGTCTTCAATGGATCATGAGACTGCTTTGATTAGATTAGAACAAGAAAAAAATAGGTAGAATTTCTTAAAAATAATTTCTGTTTTATGTAATTGTGATAATTTATCTATTTCAGAAAAGATTATTTGTAAAGTTTTCATTAGATTAGAACAAAAATATAGAGCAAGGTATCTGCTTTTGATATTTTAGGAAATATATTAATTCTTTATTGATTGTGCTCAGTGTCTTTCTTTCTCTCTCCCCCCTCCCCTCCTCCCAGAATTCAAAGCAGCCAGCCGTAAAAAATAAAATATTGGATTTTTTAACATTTTGTACCAGTAAATAGTACTAACTAAACATATAATGTTAATATGAATAATCAAATATGTCACTGTAAAAGCAAAACAGTCTTAGAACAGCAAAATTTCTCCATTTAAAACCCTTTTCTTTGAAAAATTAATGAAAAAGAAGAAGAAATTGAGCTTGATACCACTTTGATCAAAAAGTTCTTGGAATCACCACTGACTAGAATTCTAAGTCACCCAGTTTATTTATTTATTTATTATTATTTTTTTCTTTTTTGATGGTTACCAGACCTGTAAGCAATATTCATTTCAAATCACATCATCCTAGTTTGACATTTGTAAAAGTGATGCAGTGTTGAGTACATCTGTTTTTTGTGCATGCCAATGGAATTAAAATTTCAAGAACAAGTGTGCATTAAATTTTGGGTTAAAAAAGGTATTCAATGGTGCAAACTGGAAAGACCTTTGAAATGTTGGAAAAGTGTTTTGACAGTGATGCTAAAAAAAAAAAATAATAATAATAATAATAATAAAATAAAAATAACAGTGGTTTACTAGTGGCACGAATGCTTTACACTTGGTCATGAATCTGTTGAAGATGATAAAGACAGTGACAGATCATCAGCATTAATAAAGTTAAAGAAATGTTGCCTGAAAACCGTAAATTAATTATCAGAGAGCTGGCAAATGATTTGAACATTTCTTATGGATCTATCTGTTTAAGACATTATAGTTAATGATTTGAATTTGCACTGTGTGGCAGTAAATTTTGTACCAAAATACCTGAATTTCATGCAAAGAAGTGACCACACTGATATTGTCAAAGACCTGATTTCCAAGGCTGAATCTCACCCAACATTCATCAAACGCATCTTTACTGGAAATGAGACATAGGTTTATGAGTATGACATCGACATGCAATCCAGACATCAGGTGAGTGAGTGATGAGTGCACAATGAGCCAAGACAGAAAAAACCATGTTGTTTTTCAGTTGAAAAAGAAGGTGGTGCTCACGTTTTTCATGGATTACAATGGTATTTTGCATCATGAATTTCTGCCAGAAAGTCAACGGCAAGTCAACAAGGAGTATTATTTAAACATTATGAGGAATTTGCATGAAGCAATTTGTCTAAAAAAAGAGGATCTCTGGTCAAACAACTGATAAATTTTGCACCATGACAATGCACTGTCGAACAATGCTATCATTATCTGCAAGTTTCTCACCAAAAACATAAATACTATTCTGCAGCCATCAAATTTACCTGATTTAGTTCCCCTGTGACTTTTTTTTTTTTTGTTTGATTGACTCAAAAAAAACATTACAGGGAGCACGTTTTAACAACCAAGAGGAAATAATACAAAAAGCAAAAATCAAGTACCACAAATGCTTTGAGAATTGGATCAAGTGCTGACATAAGTGCATTGCAGTCAATAGAGATTACTTTGAAGGGGACAATACCAATTTACCAGAATAAACTTGTATTTTTAATTTTGTGTATGAACTCTTGGGACATTTTGATCAGGGTGGTGTGATATTCAAGCATTCAAGTGTAATATTCAAGGTCCAATATTGATCAAGATATAGTATATTACACTGTCTTCTTCTTCTTCTTTTTTTTATATATATATTTTTTTTAAGCAAAACTGCATTTAAACTTTTGTTTTGTTTTGTTATCCCAGTCTTAATACATTAACCCATTAACCACCAAAACTCAAAATAATGCTTTTTTTCTAAATACATACAGTAATACTCATTATTTTGATCATATATAACAATAATTTAAAATAAAATTATTAAAATTAGTCTTATCTTACTAAATACAGGGTGTTGTATTTGTACAACTTCAGTGGAATAAGAGTACAGAATTAATACAAATAAATGTTTACGGAAATTTTATTGAGGGAGCATAAAACAGAATAAACTACAGATAACTACAAAAGTAATTATTTTATAACGAAAATATTTTTTTACAAGTTATGTAAACTCATTCAAATATGAAGATTTTCAAAACTTTTCACTTGAAATGTGTTTCAAGTTTGAAATCCGTTTGTAAACTTAAAACTTTTTTTCAGATCAAAATTTTTTGTTATAAAATAAACAGCATCCTTTTTTTACTTAAAAACAATACTTAATAAATATAAAAAACCTTTTTTAGTTAACTGTTAAACGTGATTATTTCTGGTATTGCGTGAACACAACACCAGCGGGTAATGGGTTAAACTAACAAATACTCATTTGGTTGAAAGGATTGAAGTATGCAATGTCATTAAAATATTCTTTAGACTGTAAGGAATATTTTATAGAACTGACACCCCCCCCCCCCCCATCCTCAACCTCTTGCTGTTTGTTTTAGTGACAATCAGTTTAAAATGAAAAATGATATATTTTGAAATATGTAACATATGTCTATAATTTATATGCACTTCTTCAATAATATGGTATTATTATAATGTCACATAATACCCCCTTACCAGGGAAAAAAAAAAGAAAAAGGCATAATTACAGCAATTTATATCCTAAATTTGAATATTACAGAACAAATTGCTGGAAGAAATAGGCATAAGTTATTTCAAAGGTCTCAAAATTCAATTAAATATATATATGCTGCAATTGCGCATAAATTTTGAATGTATTTTGTCTTTAATAAAACTTATTGCTTTATGTCATTTAAATTATCTAATATATATATATATATATATATATATGATCTCCAATTAAATTTCGAACTGTCACTATTGGGTGTAACACTTATACAACAATGCTAATAAAGCTCTACTGGATATTCTAAAACAATTTACAATTGTACTTGCAAAGTTGATAATTTACACTGTCTTAAAAATAGCTTTCAATTAATTCAATACATCAAATCGCTCGATTCAATAGAGAATATTATGACTTTTGACTTTCAAGATCTTTTCAATAATATTGAGTTATCAGATCTTAGTAATATCATTTACAGTCTTTTTCAAGAATATAAAACTCAAATTAATCTTCCTCAAAATTTTAAAGTAGAAAAATTTAAAACACTTCTTAACTTTGCTATCCATAATAATTATATCTTCCACAACAACAATATCTATTTGCAACAAATAGGAATCCCACAAGGAGGTAGTACCTCCAGTATTTTGACAGATCTCTATCTTTATTATTATGAAAAGCAATTTTGCCATGATGATGTTCGATTTTATCGTTACATAGATGATATTATTGTATTTTATCTCAACAAGAACTCGCAAAATTACTTTTCCTTAACCCCTTGGGTACATTTGACGTCTGAGACACGTCATTCACTTTTTTTGTTTTTTATTTTTGTTTTGCAATTCTAATTACTTGAAGACATCTTAATATGACATATGTCACCAATATTTTAGAAATAAATAAATTCTTACTGCTTTTACATACTACTCCAAGCAACCAAAAATTATATCCGTTCCACATGCAAATATTTTCTCAAATAAATCCGTACCCAAGGAGTTCACCTAATTTAAAGCTAACTCAAAATACTCTCACTAATCAATCAATTAACTTTTTAGATCTCAAAATAATCATTGATGGTAATAAAATTTTCACAGATATCTATGACAAATGGCAAGATTTTAGTTTTAAACTTAACTTATTTACACATTTTAATTCCTGTCTGCATCTTTCAGTATTTAGAAACATCATCATTAACCATTTATTTCGAATTAATAATTTATGCTCTGCAAAGTTTAAAAACAAGAATATTAATAAACTGATCACAGCCACTGCTAAAATGGGTTTTCCTAAAAACTTTGTATTTTCTATTTTATATCCTTAACCATGTCTCTGTCAGTAGATAAAAAAAAAATGTATACACTTTAGTGTATATTAACAAAAAAAAAAATTATAAAATATTAAAAGACAATAAAAAAGGTGGCGATTGGGTGGGCAGATGTTTGATTACGGCGGTGGGATGATGTTGTAAGGCTGGATGGTTGGGTGGGATTGTGAAATTAAAAAAAAAAAAAAAAAAAAAGCAGAAGGCTTGTTGCATTTAATTGTATTAATATGCAAACTTTTATTCCCATTAAAATTTCAGTTTCTTCTTTTTTGAGTTGTTAACTATTCTTAAAATTCTAATCAATCAGTGAATTTCATTGTTGCTTCGTGGATTCATTGTTATTCAACTGCTTTGAAATTTTGCTTTTTTAAATCCATATGACTCCTATTCTGGTCTTGGCAGGCTGGGTGAGTGTTGCCAGCGTGAAACTAGTTTAACCCCACAGGCAAGTCTTGCCGCCTGCCTCCTTCCTTCCTTTAAGTTTCTTAAATTATTTTTTCATAAATTTCGATATAGTTTATGGTTTTAAGTTAAGATTTGTTGTGTTAGTTTATTGATTCGTTTGTTTTGCAGGCTGTTAATTAATACATCTGGATTCTTTAAATTAGTGTATTTCATCCCCTGATTTTTTCTTTTTTTTTTCATTTTTCTGAACTTCTCATAGAAATTTTTAATCTTATTGGTCATTGGTGTTTCTGTTGCTTGGCTTCTACTATGCTTAATAGATCATCATTATTATATATATATATACACTGATGGAAAAAAAAATCCCAACACCAGGAAGGAGCTGTGCTAGATAAACGAAATTTGGTAGGCGTGTTTATACATCTGAAAGATGACGTCGATTCAAATTTCGAGCTACGCGCATAAGTGTGGCGCTAGTAGCGACACTATGAACATGCAAATGAGGTTTGCTTTAAATAAGCGCTGTAAGGTTCGTGATCATTATTTACAGTTGAGATTTGACGTAGTGGGTTAATGTTAGTCAAGGATGCCTCTAAGAAGACGAAGAAGCCATTATCAACAGCTCACTGAGTTTGAACGAGGTCGTGTAGTAGGGCTACGAGAAGGTGGGTTTTCTTTCCGCGATATTGCAGAAAGACTTGGCAGGAATGTATCCACTGTGCATGAGTGTTGGCAGCAGTGGTCAAGGGAAGGTACTGCCTCAAGAAGACCGGGTTCCGGGCGGCCACGTGGCACTACTGAGAAGGAAGACCGCCGTGTTCGGCATATGGCTGTGGCTAATCGTACTGCGTCTGCAGCTGAAATTCAAGCTGCAGTTGGCACCACAGTGACACAACGAACTGTTACAAATCGGTTACTTCAAGGACAGCTCGGAGCCAGACGCCCTGTAGCGTGCATTCCACTGACTCCAAACCACTGCCGTTTGCGACGTGAGTGGTGTCAAGCTAGAGCTCATTGGAGGACGGAGTGGAGATCTGTTGTGTTTTCTGATGAAAGCCAGTTCTGCCTTGGTCGCAGACTCGCAGTGATAGCCGTGTGTTGGTTAGAAGGAGGCCAGGTGAACGCCTGCTAGCGACCTGTCTGCGGCCTAGATGCACAGGGCCTACTCCTGGAGTTATGGTTTGGGGAGCAATTTCGTATGACAGCAGGAGCACTCTCGTGGTTATCCCACACACCCTGACTGCAAATTTGTACGTCAGTCTAGTGATACAACCTGTTGTGCTGCCATTCATGAACAGCATTCAAGGGGGTGTTTTCCAACAGGATAACGCTCGCCCTCATACTGCTGTTGTAACCCAACATGCTCTACAGGGTGTCGACATGTTGCCTTGGCCTGTTAGATCACCAGATCTTTCTCCAATCGAGCACGTATGGGACATCATTGGACGACAACTCCAGCTTCATCCACAGCCAGCATTAACCGTCCCTGCATTGACCGCCCAAGTGCAACAGGCATGGAACTCCATCCCACAAACTGATATCCGACACCTGTACGACACAATGCATGCACGTTTGCATGCTTGCATTCAAAATTCTGGCGGTTACACCGGTTACTAATGTACCAACATTTCACATTTGAAATGGCTCTTCTCGCCAATGGCTCTACCTGTGATCTTAAAACTTTAATCAATTAAATATGTTACCTAGACAAATGTATTGCTGAAATTTCATTACTGTACAATAATTTTTTCTTGGTGTTGGGATTTTTTTTTCCATCAGTGTATGAATGAATAAATAAAAGAAGAAGAAAAATGTAACTTTTTTAATTTAAAATTATGTTTATAGTTTTTTATCCTATTGCTTAAAAAAGTATGGGGGGGGGGGAGGTAGTGTGAGAAAATATATGTATCAAAATTTGAATTTTTCCAAGGGAAAATAAATTCTGAGAAAATTAAAATGTTTTTGTACTATTTCAAATTTTCTGAAAGTTTCAAAAAATTTTTCTTGGCTCAACCTACCATACATTTATTCAATAAATATTATTTATTATATATATATATATATATATATGTGTGTGTGTGTGTGTGTGTGTATGTGTGTGTGTGTGTGTATGTGTGTGTGTGTGTTATAATCCCATCCAAAAATTTAATTAAAATTAGTCTAAGAACAAATTATGTTATGAATACATATCTTTATATATCTAAAATATACATTAGGGTAGAAAAGAAAACTTGGCTTATCCGAAACAGGTACCTGACAATAGCTGTGACATGACTCTTTGACGTCAAGGCATTCTATCTATGCCTAGGACCTTTGTGTAGTAAACTGGCCTTAATATCAATATCTTGACCCTATGAACATTTTTGCAAATTAATATATATATATTTTTTTATATCTTCTTTAGCCTGTACAAGAGTCCTAAATATAAAAATTGCAATTTTTCTGTATTTTTTTTTCTTAACTTATATTGACAAAATAAATTTGAGTAGTATTAATATAATAATTAAATAAATTTGAAAAATATTACACTATTATTATTATTTAATTTGTTTAATATTTTCTGTTGATGCTCATGGCTCAAATTTTGAGAATTTTTTGTAGTTAAGTTACTTTTAAGAATTTTAGATTTTCAGGGGTTGTTTTTGGGAAAAAAAGAAAAGAAACTATTTTTTAAATGTATTTTTATTATATTGACACTACACCAAATTTATTTTGTGAATGTAAATTGTAGAAAAAATAAATTACAAAAGAATTGCAAAATAAAATAACAGATATCTTAAAATTTAGGTTTCTTTTGCAAGTTGAAGATGAAATACAAAAGAAAGTATAATACAAAAATGTTCATGTGGCAAATCACAACTGTAGGTACATTTTTTCATAGGTATACTTTTTTGATAAGACAAATTTCATTTTTTTCGATCCATCCATATACAGTCGAACCTCGTTAACGTGAATCTTAAGGGGGATAATTTTTTTTTCATGTTATCAGTAGTTCATGCTATCAGTAAATAATCTTCATATAACTTAACTAATCTTCATTTTGATGGGAATTGTGGAAACAATTCATGTTAAAAGTAATTCACGTTAATGAGGTTCAACTGTATACATATTTAAATACATAATAAAATTAAGTTTTTATACTTTTACATTTTTGTGAAGCATTCCATTTATTATTTTATTTAGATGTCAAGGTTTAACTGAGATTAATAAATTACTGAGAGAACAGTTGGAAACAGCCACAGATGTAAATCAAACTCTTACATCTGATGTACGTCGTCTTACTAAAGAATGGCAACAAGCAAGGTCAGAATTACTTGCTAAAGAATCAGAATGGAAAGAGGAAGAACAAACAATAAGCATGTATTTTACTAAAGAAAGCAACATTCTTCTGTCCTTTTGGAAACAAATATTAGATTTTAAACATGACTTTGCCAATCTCAAAAGTTCTACAGAAAAAGATTTGTCTTCATTTAAAGTGTGCATTTGCCAGAACATTGAAAATATCCAAAATATTCAGAATCTTGATGCTTTATCATATGATGAGGTACCTCTTTTTATTTTACTTTATTTTTTATTATTTTTGTATTATAGTGTTTGACACATATTTTTGATGAATAGGCTAAATTAATTTTAGCAAGAGCAAAAATGTGAACAGTACAAAATTTGAACCTGGATTCTATGCCTTAATATATGAAGCTTTCTTGTATTGGTCAGTTTTCACTGTTGCTGAAATTAATTCAAACTTTCCTCCTAAAATGCATATTTATACATATGGTAAAAATTACAATGAAAAAATTGTGGTGTTTAAGCTTTGATTTTCTACAATAAACTTAACTTCTTTTAATAGTTCTTAAATGTAATTTGAACTAAGAGTTTATATTCAATAGTTTTGTGATAGATTTTTAATTTTTCATAACCATTGTAAAAAATTATACGATTTTTAATTCCATGTGTTTTTTATGCAAATTTTATCCTCCTTATTACTTAAATGAGTTAATCTTATATTTATATGTGTGTGTGTATATATATATTGGGTTTCTCGGAAACAGCTCCTAATGATTTTAATAAAAATTTAAGATTAAGGATTTTTTGAGATGAAAACTGACATGACTTATCCTGATCTTCAACCAAACACAAGTGTTGCTCGGACAGTTCAACAAGAAATAGAGATATTAGTGAGTGCATCTATGCATTGGAAAGTCAGCACTCATTAAGTTGCACATTGTACCATCATTCCATGCACTACTAATTGGAGAGTAATAAAGTGTACATTCCAGTGATATCTACAAAAAATCTAGCATCATCGTGAACTGTTAACCACCAATTTTGTGGTATTTGATTTCAATAAAATCCTATTTCATTTCAAGCATGTATGTAAATTTTTACTTCTCTGCATACATTACTCTGTGAATTATTGAATGTTAATGAATTTTGGGGTCATCAGGTATATATGTATATTAGCTATGCAAAAAGAATCTCAGAAAAGTGTCTATATAAGTTTCATTTCTAAACAGAAAACATTAAAAGAGTTTGCTTTTATGTAGCTCTATGTATCTTCTAAACTTTTCATACTCACCATATATTGTACTTAAAAAAAAAAAAAATCACAAAACAGAAAATTTACATTGAAGAATTTACCATTATTAGTATTTGAAGTATTTCCCATAATTAATATTCGCTGATAACCCTGTCTCAGCAATAGCAAAATTTAGTTTTCTATTCCAAGAAAAGCAAGGATTAGTTTTTTTTATTTTCAATCATTCAGTCTTAAATTAAGATGATATTAAAATGGTAATAATATATCGCTTCAATTTCTTCGAGACTTATACCTGTAGATGGAGAAGAATTTTCTCTAACAAATGACATATTTTCCTAAGCAACAATTAGGTTTTTCAAAAAATAATTAAAACATGGTTATTTTATGCCAGTGTTGCCATTTGAATCCTTTTTTCAAGATATTTTATTTTAGCAAGTATAATTACTTTTCATTCTTTGATAATTAAAAGATATATCACTGCTATATTTATGTATAATTGTAATTTTAATTTGTAAGTATTGATCCTACTTTTTTCAATATCGATTCAACTCAATCGAGAAATTTTTTTTTGAAGATGGTAATGCCTTTTGGTAAGAGATGTAACTGTTAGGTTTTTTAAAATTAACTAAAATTTGAATTTTTGAAGTGGAATCGTTGCCATGTACAAATAAGTTTATTTTTATGCTCTATTTCATTTCTGAATTGGAGTGATAAATATTATTTTGCTAGGGAACTGATGTGCTTTATTTTTATTTAGTATACTGTATATATTAGAAGCCAGTGATAATGTAGAAGAAGAAATTATTCTATTTATTCTGGCCAAAAAAAGAAAGATAAATCTGAAGCCTATATCTCTCTGTGTGTGCAACACTGTAGCTCCCAGACAAATGGGCCAATTTCAGTGTGTTTATTTATTTATTTAGTAGAAAACTAATTTAACCAGGATATTTCTTAGCTATAGCTTGATGAAAATTTGTTTGATTTTTTAAATGTTTAATTAAAATGTGACATTTTTTTTTTCCAAGTCACTTTGCATTTATATTTAAAATTTGCAAGTTGTCTATTTTCCTAGTTCTAACTCATGTTTGATGATAATTGACATTTTAGATTGGAGTTATAAAAATTTTTCTTTTAAAAATCTTGAATTTTCAATAGATTTTAATGAAAATTAAAAATTAGGTATAAATAATGATTACGGAGTTCATAATACTATTAAAAACTCTAAATTTGGTCGATAATTAGAGTTTTTCTGGAAAAGTAATATTTAATTAAATTCCAAACTGGCCACACTTTGACATTTCATTAAATTTGTGAACAGTAAATTTGTCTATTTCCAACTGATCTTGCATGATAAATTATGTAGTTTTTGGATAAGAGTGTAAAAACTTTTTTTAAATATGAATTTTTAGCTAATTTTAACAAAAAATAAAAATTGATCTTTAATAAAATTCCAGAAATGTCATACATTGACATTTTATAATTTGCAAGATAGCATTAATCAAATGGAAATAACAGATTTTATTGAAAAATAATATTTAATTAAATTCATGGTCAAGCTATTTCTTTATAAAGGTTGTGCTCGCTTTACACTTGTTATGGGGACGGACTTCTCGGAGATGATGATTAATAAAACTTAAACTTGGTGTTATATGAATTGACAAACTAACCTGACTTATCCTCATCTTTAAAAAAATTGGTGTTTGCTGGTAACCAATGTTCCATCTGGGACAAAATATAGCAGGAACTGTTGAAGCAGTTTTAAGAAACATTTAAGAGTGGGAAATTTTTTTTAAATGACAGTTAAAACAATTTTTATGAAGATTTAGATTTGGCTTTTTTTTCCCTTTTTTCCTTTTTTGTTGTAACTATTCAATTTGAATTATTCTCATCTTCAGATATATTAGCATTTGATGATTTCTGTACTCTACCCGGGGCAAAATGTGGTAGAAACATAGTTTTCTTGGAAACTACTCAAATAATTTCAATAAAAATTTAAAGTTAATTGTTCTTTGAGTTGACAATTCTGTTTGAATTATACTTATCCTCATGAAAATTAGTGTTTACCTTAGTAAACTGGCTTCTGCCTTGGACAAAATATGGTTGAAACTTGGTTTTTGTGGAAACTGCTTAAAAAATCTTATTTATAAGTGGTATAATTAAAAAATTCAAGGATTTCATTCTGAATGTACATACTTTATTGGATTTTGAAATTATTTAAATTTTTATTTGCCAATGCATTTCAGATTAGAATAAATAATTTATATTAGATTTAAATGTTAAAATGATTAATCATTTTATGTTATTATATTTTAGGCAGATTCTGATATTCTGAAGCACAGTAAAATATTTCAGAAAGATTTTGTTGAAGAAAAGGAAAAACTCCAAGAAAGGTAATATCATGAAAATATTTTCTTTGTGAAATTTTGTGACCAGCTTGACTTGCTGGTGATAACTCTGTGAGTGAATTGATATAAAAATGCAAGTCAAAGAGTAAGAACTGCAAGTGAGTTTAACAGAAAAAGAAAGCACTTATTGAATGAAAAACATGCAAAATATTGTTAATATATATTAAAAATTGTATAGACAAACACAAAAATACAAATTAAAATCTTCAACAGCTAAAAAAAATATATATATATGTATAGCATCCTTTAGTTTTGTCTGGTTTAACAAGGAGAATTCTGTTTGCTAAACCAGACAAAACTGAAGGGTGCTATATTGGGATGTCAAAATATAAAATCGGGAGCAGAATCAACAAACATGTTGCCAATATAAAATGCAGAAAAACTACTATGGTTTTTGGCTAAAACCTTCTAAAATGAAGATATTAAAGTTAATTGTAGCAGTGTTAAGAAAACTGCAAATTATGAAAAACCCACATAGGCAGAAAAACTATTAAAATTATTAGTAATCCAAATTCTTGTAATGGCAATGAGCCAGTGGCAAACATGCACCAAGTGGGGCACCACATCTTGAAAGAAGAGCAAATACTATCACTACAGCTCAAGCCACCAACTACAAAGGTTGCTACTGATGATGCCAGGGGTTCCCGAGCAAAAGTAACTGTAGCTTGAGGCCTTAAAAATAAAGTTTTTCATGCTAATTTTTAACCCTATAAGTGTTAAGCCTGTCTTTTTCCGGTATGCATAGTCAAAATAAAAGGCTGGTGTAGCTAAATTTTGAAATATATGTTGCTTTTTTCAAGAAAATAAGATTAATAAACATGTGTAGTATACAGTATTAAATTCTCATATTTATACTGTGCATAGTATTAATTTTATGAATCATTAGACAGATATAATGAAAAACGGCTAACACTGAAAGGGTTAAAATAATTATGTTAAGCTTCAAAGAAATTTGTAAACCTGCAAAGAAATTTTATTTTCATGGTATTATTGAAATGGCAATTCACTCATTATTTTAAATTTGTGAGTCTTGATTGCTCATTTACCAGAATTTACACATATAATACAATCTTTGCTATATGGTTCGTAGAAAATTGAAAAGAGTCATAGCAAGATCATGAATAAAAATTTAAATGCATTAAGGTTTTAAATTTTGACCACCAGTTGATAGTACATAGCTTAAATAATATTAGTACACTAAACATAGTCCTTATAAAATTTTTAGATGTTATAAAGGTTTCTGCTGAAGAATTTAAATATATTACTCCCTATTAGTTTCAATTGTTAGAAATGGGTTTTAATTTATTATATAATGGATTTTTCAGGTGAAGTTAATTTTATCGTCCTATTTTGATGCATTTAAAATTTGACAGAGGAACTTATAAAGTTTTTTGTAGTGATCCATAAGGTGGTCCATTGGTGATTACTGCTAGTGTTTTTAAATAATTTTATGTATATTTTAGTTGAATAAAGTTTTACTTCCATATACATTTAATTTACTTGTAATCAAACTCATAATTGTTTTTAAGCATAATTATTATTTCATTTATGATCTAAAATATATATGCAGTCGAACATTGTTAACGTGAATCTCAGGGGGGATACAAATTTTTTTCATGTTATTAGTAGTTCATGCTATCAGTAACTAATCTTCATATAATTAAACTGATCTTCATTATTATGGGGATTGCGGAACAGTTCACATGTTAAAAGTAATTCACGTTAACATTATTATACATGCCATATATAATTATTTTGATTACATACATTTGTACATTTAGGTTGCTTGAAAATGCGCTGATAGTTTTCAAAATAGGATTATAAATGGTAATAGATATTAAATCTTGCAGAATTTAAATGTTTAAAATCAGAAATTTGTTTCATTTAATCTTTATTTGCAGTACAAAATTTCAGCAACAAATAGTGTTTGCAACACCCTGTTCTTGTATAAGAGACATGCATGGATGTGATTGAGGCCATGCAGTGGAAATGCATTGGTGAGTTTATTACTAGAGAAGTGTTAATGATTCCAACATTAACAAGGCATATAAATTGTGTGTGATTCTTTGGAGCAAAAAATATTTATTGTTTTTGGAATATCACTAATTCAATGAGAGTAACAAGAATATCCTTCTAGAACAAATGTAGTATCAGGAATGGTCCACATCCAAATGCAGTCATCTTGAATGCATTTGGATGGGGTCTTGAATACTTGTTCAAGAAATTCAGATAAACAGAGCAGATGATTTTGTGCATAATGTTGGATGGTCACAGTCTGCAATGATTGCAGCAAATGTTCACATCATTTGAAACATTATCTCTGCAATATCAATCCAAAACTACAGCTACATGCTCATTGAGCAATATATTCAGTGTACAGAATTCTACAAAACTGCCTTGAAATATTTCCACACAAACTGCAAACACAGCAGCAACATCTCAAAATTTCAAGAGATAAGCAGCTGATTTTTTACTATCAAAATGTTGCAATTTGATGACAACATTTACTCAAATTACGTATGGTTGTGTAACAAAACATATTTTTATGTGTAAAGCCAATGAAAAAAGGTGGCAGACTTGACCCTATACGCGTTAAGCCTGTCTTTTTCCGGCATGCTTAGTCAAAATAAAAGGCTGGTGTAGCTAAATTTTGAAATATATGTTACTTTTTTCAAGAAAATAAGATTAATAAACATGTGTAGTATACAGTATTAAATTCTCATATTTGTACTGTGCATAGTATTAATTTTATGAATCATTAAACAGATATACCGAAAAACGGCTAACGCTGAAAGGGTTAAGGAACAGAGAATCCTTCTGTGTGCATTCCACAAACTTTGTATTTATCAAAAATTACTATATGGACAGCTTTAAGCAGCAGAGGCAAAATTGAGTTCATTTTTATACAAGAAACTGTCAATTTGTTTCATTACATCAAACCTGTTGCATGTATTTGTTGCCACTCTTCAAGTCTTGGGCAAATCTCCTAAAACAACTTGATTTGTGTGAGATCATGGTAGGCTTCATCAGACTACTGAGGTTTCCACTTTGTTCAAGGAATATTTTGATAATTGTGTCATTGCATTGGACTTTCACAATGAAATGGGCAAGAGTAAGGATTGGTCAACATCACAATCCATGCAGTTTTCTCCTGTAAGGACATTTGAAAGATGTAGTGTCCCGAAAAATCTCTACTTGTTAACTGACTTGGTGCAGATCACCTGTGATCGATGTGAAACTATTCGAATAAAATTTTTGGTAAATAATACCATTAATTTTGTATTGCAGTTAAGACATGTGGTTTCAGTGGATAATGGACATTTCACGAACACCATCATTTAATTTCCATGAGTTTTCCGTTGATTAATTAACTGAAAGCACAATGACATCCGTTATAGAAATTTTGTGACCAAAAAAAAAAAAAAAAAAAGGGGGTGAACTTAAACAAATTCCCAACTTTTTTGTACGTTTATACTCCATAAGGATGACTTTCATATCTGCCACTGTTTTCTTGTAATCCCGTTTAAAAAAACTGTCAGTCAATTTCAAAATTTCAATATCCCATATAGGAGATGCAACGAGACAAATTTACTATGTGTAAAAAACATTTTTCTAGCTCAAATTGTACATCTTTAAATATATAATAATGTGAAAATCTAAAAAAGTGTTTAAAGAAATTTTATCTACCATATTGTGCGAACTAAAAATAAAAATTAATTTTTTGTATCGTTGTTGATCACCCTCCCCTACTGCAAATGCAAGATATCATATTGTTATTCAGTTAAGAAATATTTAATTTTTTGCAATTTTAAGTGTTAATTTTGTGACTTTACTTCTAAAATAATACTGATTTCTTATTTTAAAACAGGATTAACGATTTGATCGATAGAAATGAAAAAATTCAATGGTTACTTGATGAAAAAGAGAAAGC
Source organism: Salticus scenicus (assembly GCA_963930645.1). NCBI lineage: Eukaryota > Metazoa > Arthropoda > Arachnida > Araneae > Salticidae > Salticus > Salticus scenicus. Next base: position 87,527,650 of record OZ005648.1, read on the forward strand.
AAATACAACTTTGTATAAAACTATAGAAAAAATAGTAAGTACATGTTTGTTAGACTAATTTTAGTAGTTTTAATTTTAAATATAATAATATTCAATAAAAATAAAGTGACCAGTTAATAAGGAGTTTTATTTAAAATTTTATATTTTTTTAAATATATTAACTACTTGTAGTTGCTAAAGTACTTTAAAATACAGATGCGCAACATTTAAGTGTTAATGGCCACTAATACAGCTGATTGGAATCAAAATTCAAACTGCTGTTATTTTATTTATTTTTATTTTTTCAATTTTGTGAAAAATTATTGTATTTTGCAAAAATGTATCAGCAAGAATTTTGCCGAAAAGCGTAAACCAGATAACTTTGTAAAATGTTTCTGTGCAATAATATATAATTTTTATTCAAATATTCATGACAAACATTACAGAATCATTGAAAATATCAGATCAATCTAAATATCATACCAGTCAAATTCAGGTCCTAATATACTAAATAAATATCAGTTGTTATTAGTTTAGTATATTTGGATTTATCTTAATCTTTAATAGATGAATTTAAATGTATATCAGAATTCAAAATCTGCTTCATAGTATTCTCAGCATTAGTATTGTGTAATGATTATCCTTACTCACTACCATGCACACCCCTTTAAAATCAATTTTTCATTTTGCACATGTAAAATAGATGCTTACTTTTGTATTGTTAAAAGCAAAAGAAAGTTTTGTTGATTTGTGTTTCTTAAATGACTAGTATGGAGACTTGGTTAAAACTATCAATAAAGCAGAAAGAAATAGAAAATGAAATTGAGGATAGCCAAACATCCAAGCAGGTATATTAGGATAACCAGTCCTATTCCTGTAATAACTATAATATGCATAAACTGTTTAGATTAGAGGGAGTTTATTATACATAAAATTTGTGATATGTCAAAATGAAATTAACAATAATTCATAATTTTAGATTCAAGTTTTCTCAAAGTATTAAAAAAATAAGAATTTGCATATCATAATCTCCACATCCCTGCCCTTCCCTCCTTCTTACACCCCAAAAGGAAGGCTAAAAGATTTTTGGAAAAGTTAAAATACTGCTTGGGCATTTTAGCTAAAATGCTTTTTTTTTCTTTACCAGGTTAAACTCTGATTGGGGTATGGAGGGCCACTACCAATGTTAATGTCTCTTTATATCCATTTGCATAGCCTTAATTAAGTTTATGTTTTACAATAAGAAAACTTTTCACCAAATTTTTATAAATTGTAAATGTATATTAGTAAAAGTAATTAAATTATTACAGCGATGGGAAAAAATTTAAAATTAATATTTATAAAAACTTTTCTTCTTTTTATTTTATTTATTTTTTGTAAATAAATGTTGTTTGTAGAAATGTTATGTAAAGTTGTTTTAATTTTTCAGAATTCTTCTTTCAAGAGCACTGTAACTGAAACGCACAAAACCATAACTGAAACTAAAGAGATCAAGAATATAAAAAATATATGCAAAGAATATGTAAAAGTTGTGAAAAGTTTCACTGAAATACTTATGAATGATCCTAAGAGTGAAGTCTCGCCAAATTTAACTGCACATTTGTAAGTATTCAGAAATAAATAAATGTATAATACAGAGTGTTTAAAAAAAAATGTCTATTTAGAAATAGAAGCTTAAATTTCTTTGTTCATTGCAGAATAGTCACCAAAATTCAAGAGCAGACTTTTCAATATTCATCATACATGTGTTTGAATCTGTGGCTATTAATTAAGACAGCCTTTGTGAGGTTCTAAGTTATTTATTTGCACATGGAACATGCAACATTGTAAATTATATGCAATGCTATATGCCAGTGATAGGGAACTTGGCCCTTACAGACCACTTGTGGGCATTTCAGCTTTTATGGTGGACAGTAGGAGTTTTGTATGATACTTAAGCACTTGAGAAATTTTGAAAAATATAAAATACTTTGAAAGATGTAAAAAATAGACTATATATGCATAAGTAAAAATTTTTATAATCTTTACTTATATAATTTTAAAAATTGAATCTTAAAAGAAATATGGTAAAAAAAAAAAAAAAAAAAAAAAAAATTATATGTCTGTGTATAATTGGGTTACTGCATTATCTGGCAGAAAAAAAAAAAAAAAAAAAAAAAAATTAAAAAGTAAATAAAAGTTGAGGAGAGTTATAGAAATGTCCAAAAAGTTATTTATATGTGGTATATTGTTTATATTTGTGTAGAAAATTATTTATGGAATATAAAACACTTGTCCATTATTTCTAACTTGGTTGTTACTCTCTCCTCTCCAAATTGTTTTGTAGGCCATTACAGATCTTAATTTATACTCATTCGTTGTCTTTTGAATTGATACAGTTAATTTTCATTATTATGTTAATTGTGGAATTTACTAATCTTTTATAGAGGTTTTTATTATTATTGATATTGTTTGTTTTGAGTAAATTCATAACTGGGATTTGCGGATTCAGAGGATTGAATTATTAATTTAAAATAATGTAATGATAAATATTGGAGACAATATGTATTGTGGCTTTAGCATTATTTTCAAATAGAAGAATTTATTATTACTATTTATTTATTTTATTTTAGGAATAAAAACAACTTTTTGTCACAATCTATTTTTTAATCTTGTGTGTTAAAAATGACTATCTTATTGGATTGAATTTATCTTCAAATATACATTGAAAAAAATCTGGCAGTTTTGTTATCTTCTTTGAGCAGTAACCTTCTTATAAAATAATTTTAATAGAAATATATGTAATGATGAATCTTTATTATCCATCATTACCATTACAATTATGAAATTCTTATATTTAATATATTGGTTTCATACACTAATGTAAAAAATCATTTAAGATTTTCCTTCATTACAAATGAGGATAAAAATACATTTTTTGTTTATTGAAGCACATTTCTTGATCTGTCTAAAGTTATGTAAAAATAATTGACAATAAACCTCTCTTTATTTTCTTCGACACAGATACTGACTTTTTATAAATTAATTAATTAATTTATTTATTTTTTCCAAATATGTTGATTGTAAAAATCCAAGAAATTTTTACAGTTAAAACTGCATTATTTTATAAACTTGGTTTGGATAGGAATTTTTGAATTAAATTTAGATTTTGAAAATTTAGTTATCTGCCATGGTGTGATTAAAATACTTTTGCATCTAGGACACAAAAGGGTCTTTTACCCTTGCAGAATTATATTGATGAGGTAGGTAATAGTATATAATTAGTCTTATCAAAAATTATAACATTTGATTAGGAAGCAATGTTAAATATTAAATTCATAAAATTTTAATAATTATTTAAAAATTAAATAATATTTTATAACACAAAATGTTACTTTTTTTTTAATAATTGAACTAACATATGAATTTTTCACAATAATAAATAGTTGTGTTGTCTGGTTTTTAAATTTATAGGATAAAAATTTTAATTCTTAAAAAAAAATAATCAAGTGTTAAGTATATCAGATTTTACAATTTTATGTCATTTCATCTTACATATTTAAAAGATTTTTCATATTCAGGGCACATGCTTCAAGTGTGATATCAGATCCTGGTATTTGCTACTGTAGTATATATAGCATATTGACAAAATTTCATTTGCTCAACAATTATCGGATTTAAATATTCAAGGGGAAAAAAAGATGCTCTCTGTTAGATTTTTATGCTTTTTTCATATTTATTCATAGACTAATATATAATTCAATATATAATTGATTAAATAATTTGTTGAAATGATTTTTTTTTTTTTTTTTTTTTTTTTTTTTATATAAATTTTAATTTTATTGTTTATATTATTTATTATCATTATTTTCCAGATTTGATGACATATTAACAAATTCGAATGTTGAAACATTAACAGATGATAACATAAGTCAACTCCAGTCAGTCATTTCTACTGTAAAAAATACTTTAAAAAATTATAGTAAGCAACTAGATGTAAGTAAACTTTTTGTAATTACAAGTTATTAAGTTCTTATTTTATCAGCTTTGTTGGCTAATTTTTATCCTTTTACTTAAGTACTATTTTTCTTGAAGGCACAAAAGTTAAGTGTTCATGAATATGTAAAAAGGTCTTAGGGTAGAGAGATTAATATAGCTCAATTGTTAAAAAGAAAAATATGTGTTAGTGAATTTTTAGAAAATAAAATTTCTAGAGAATGGAGATGTGTCATGTTACAGTATGAGTATGACAGTAAATGCTTTACATTGTAGTTCTTTCATATGGCTGATTTGTTCATGAATGGTTGTAGCAAAATTTTGTGAATCAGAGAGTGTTATATTGGGGTTTGAATGTATACACTCAGTGGATCCTAGATCATTTAGTTTGCGAAATACTTGATTACTCCTACTAAATTATAAAACTCGATACTAGATTATTAAGATTTTTATAATGTGTACTAGACAAATTAGGAATTGATCTGATTATACCAAAAAGATAGCTTTGGATTTTTAATGGAAAATTTCTGAAACTGATAATATTTTTTCCTGACATAGATGTTGTAAATTTACCTTGATTGTTGATAATTATATTGTAACAGTAGTAAAACAAGCTTCAAAATTAGTATAGCTACTATGTCTTCTTGATTTTCAGAAAGACTTCCTGATTTCTTTTTCTTTCTTTTTTTTTTTTTTTTTTCTGTCTGAGTGAAATGTCCAATTTTTCCTGAAAATCTTATCTATGTGCATAAATTTCCAGCCTTAATGAAAGAAATGATAAAATTTGTTCTGAAATTTGAATTGCACCTTGCAATGATTTTTGCAAAGCACATCATCATCATGATGTCACCCAACACCTAACATAGCTCTGCCTTTTAAAGGATGAAACAGTCAATCCCTGATAAATCTGGGAGAGTGCAAATTTGCGACTTAAGGTGAATATTTTTGTATCTGTGTTGTTTCATTTTGCGTGTTTACTTGTGGGAACAAACTTATTGCAGATTGTATGCCTTCTGTCTGCATGAAATATTAGTACATTTTTGTTTAACTTTAAAAATATTCATTTAAAAAATGAGTAATACTAAAAAGAAGCAATGTAAGTAAACATTTTGCAATGAGTATGCAATATAATTTCCTTTTCTAAAGAAGTCAAACGTAAATTCAAATTGGCTTATTGTACTGTTTGTTCTTCAGATGTTAATGTTCCAAACTAAACTTACTGGCTTTGCCTAAAATTGTCCTTATTTTTAATAAATTAATTTTTTCAATTTCTCATAACTGTTTTTTTTTTTTTTTTTTTTTTTTTTGAGCTAATTATAAAAAAAAATAATAATAATAATTTTTTCTGCTATGCCTATTCTATAGAAAAAATCTTCTTGATTTTAAATGAAATCTTCTGTCTTTAGAGCTTAATCTTCTAGATTCTTTCAGTGGAAAGTTGGCAATGAGAAGATATGCAATCAAGTGCAGTAGTATTGTGTATAGAAAGCAATGAGATGAGCATTTTAATCCAGTAAAATATATGACTATTCTGACTAGATTGTAAAAAAAAAAATACTGAATTATTCAAATTATTAGAAAATATACTAGATTATTTAAATAAATTTAGTTATACCATGGAGATATCTTTGTAGATTTTAATAGAAATGTTTTTGAAACTGGTAATATATATACAGGGTGGGCGGAAAGTAATTCCCTACTGGAAATTTTTTTTTTCTCCTAAACGAATATAGCTATGAAGGCAATTTTTTGTACATGTTTAGTTTATTGTGTGGCATAATAATTACAAAAGTTACAATTCAATGTGTGTCCCAGTATTTTCTGTACACTGTCTTAAATGAGGAGGTCCGTTTGCTATGGCCTTCCACAAGAACTCATCAGGAACACCACTTATGACCTCACGGATTTTATTTCGGGTTGAAAGAAAACACGACCCTTTGTAAGGCAAACAAAGTAGGTAACAACTGCCCTCTGTTGCATGGAATTTTATATCTGGCAGCAAATGTAATTTTTTTTTTTTTTTTAATGTTTATGCAATAAACAACGGGGGAGACTTAATCTCTAAAAATGGGCTCTTTCAAAATTTGACACTGTTATGTGACATGTGTTGTCAGAGCCCCTCTTTGGAGGTTAAAATCGTTCAAAACTGCTGCATAGTGGTGGGCGGCCTCCTTCCATCTTTGAGTCTTTGAAACAAAGTACGTACGAGTGCTGCAAACAAAGCGGCAACACGCACAATTGTTTCAGGTTGAAGGAAGATATTCAGGTTCAATTGTTTGGGTTGAAGGAACGGCCTATCCAGCATCTCGTGAATCACTCATCAAGCCACTGCCATATATTAGACATATGAAAAAGGAAAAACTATTACAAATAATGCCACACTATAGTCTACAAAACAATGTAACTTTCATTGCAATCTACACGTAACATCAATAGCTATTCCAAATTCCAAATAGGGAGATACTTTCCGCCCACCCTGTATATATATATATATATATATGTAAACAATGTAAATTGACCTTTATTACTAATAATACTGTGCTGAAAAAAAAAAAATGTTTTATTAAGTAACATATGATTTGTATTAATTTCCATTTAACTTTAATTTTCCATCATTTTTAATGAGAATATAATTCTGTGTGTTCAAAAATGTTAAAACACTGAAGATTTATGGCACGATTCAGAAAATCAGAAATAAATTTATGCCATATATATATAAAAAATGGATTGTCCAATACAACTAAAATAATGGTTACAAACCATGGTGGTATGTTTAATAATAAAATCCATTATAATTGTTATTTTATAACATCTTAACTTAAACATTACCAGCCTTTTTTCTCTGAATGTTTTGTTTAAATTATCCACTTGCTTCACAGTATCTCTCTAAGCTGCACTTTAGAAACACAATTTGTTACAAATAATTTCCTGGTGATACCCTGATGATCAGGGCGAAAATCTTTGAAAATGCATTTTAATGTAAATATGTATTTTAATTAAATATATTTTTTAATTTACGAGTTTTAAAGTGTCTTTTTTAAAAATTTTAGAATGATACACATGTTTTTAACCAGAATCTTTTTTATGAGATATATCTTAATGAAAGTCATATCTATCTCAAATGATCATTTACATGTGTGTTGAAGTTTAAAATAAATTATTGAACAGAATTTTCCTGTAGACCTAATAGGATGTGTTATTCTACTGGCAGATGGTAATAGAAGAGAAAATGTTATATTTTTATTATTAATTTTGTATGTGTATAAGAGTTAATGATTTTTTAATATAATCAATTTCTAGGAAGCAAATATAAATGCATCTTCCTTAAAAGAACAAATTGCAATGCAACAAAGGACAATTGAATTTCTTGAAGAAGAAAGAGAAAAGATGCAACAATTTAACACAAAATTGTCATCTCAGTTTGAATCTCTGTGAGTAGAATGTTTTTCAAAATATGTATTAATATTTCTTTTTTTTGTTTCTTTTCTTTTTGAATGAAAGAGGGAGAGAAAAGCTTTGTTTTTTTTAAATAGGGGAGTTATTATTATTTGATGTTCTCTTAAGTATTTGTTGTAACTATTATAAATTAATTTAATAAAATGTCATTGTCATGGGGATTTCATGACATATTTTTGTGTCACTTTAAAGCTCTAATTTATACCAAATCTATCCCAAATTATTTAATTTAAAATGTAAATATATAATAGCTTGTTGAAATAATTTCTCATACTTTATTTAACATATTGATAGCAAGCTTTATCAAAGTATAAGCTATATAATTAAATTCTATTTTGGAATAAATCCTCTTTTCTCAAATCTACTATTGAGAGACGAATATTTTCCTATTACTTCAATTGCATATTTTTTTTGCACTCTTTAAGAGAATTTTCAGCGATCTTCAGCAATCCTTGAGCAATCTTCTTAAGGTTATTTTGCACAGCTATTTGAGGTGTAGCTCGTGGTGACTTTCTTGACAATGAAAATCGTGCTACAAGATTTTTTTTTTTTTTAAATCTATTCGCTACATTTAAAATTACAGGCAGTTATTCTGCCCCCCGTTGAAGTGATCATGGCTTGACGGAAAAATCAAGTGGTGGATGTGCTCGCTTGGCATTATTATGCCAAGTGTATGTATACAGAGAAACTGTGTAGAAGTAGTTAGTGTCTGTACTTGCTCGGAAGAAGTCAATATGTTATTATATCAACAATTGTCTTTTGAAAGCACTGTATGCAGTTTCACTACACTGTGTTAAATTTTCTGATTTTATTCATCAAATTAAGCAAAAACAAATTTAATTTAAGTTCTCATTTTATTGAATTCATTCAAAAATGAATAAACAAGTCAATAATTTAAATTGAATGAGCATCTGATGCCTGAAATATTCCTTAAATAAGTTAAATGATGTTTATAGATGAGGTTTACGATTCATGACTGTAATTGGGTAATAACTGATGAAAATTAGAGTTTGATTACTTATGTCAGATGCAATAGTTATAAATATTGTTGTTTATGATTTGGCGAGTGTAAGTGCCACCTTGTCTAGCTGTGCAAAATCATTGTCCAATAGGATACAAAGAAGCATTACGTCATTAGATAATATAACCAATAAAGGAATGGGGAGGAGATTAAGATTACGCCAGAAATATGCTCATCTATATAACAATAAAGCCGGACATCATCATAACAAAATTATTTTTCATAATAATAAAGGTGTAAATCTGCCAAAATACTGGAGCTACATCCCCCTTGTGGAATTCCTACTATTTGTAAATAGATTTTGTTGTCGTGGAAGGTATAATTATTATGGATAACAAAGTTAAGAAGTGTTTTGAATTTTTCTGCTTTAAAATTGCGAGGAAGATTAAGTTGAATTTTATATTCGTTAAAAAAGACTCAGAGGTGAGAGTTTTCAGACTTGGTAGGAATTTCAGACTTCTCTTAACTTTTTAAAAGTAATTTTCAGATTATTTTCTTTCTAAATATTTTTATTTTCTTTCTTTTCACATGTTTTTAAACAATTTATTTTCATATAGTCTCCATTTTTGCTTATAAAAAGTGTGATTTTGTGTATGTACCTTCTTTAATTGCAAAAATTATCTTATCTTTGAGTTTTGCGCATATTTTTCAGACTTTTTGACAATTTCCTACTCTCATCTCTGAAAGACTGTAAATGATGTTACTAAGATCTGATAACTCAATATTGTAAAGATCTTGAAAATCAAAAGTCATAATATTGTTTATTTTATCAAGCGAATTAATCTATTGAATTAATTGAAAGCTATTTTTAAGGCAGTGTAAATAATCGACTTTGCAAGTACGGCTGTAAATTTGTTTACGAATATCCAGTAGGAGTAGAGTTTTATTAGCATTGTTGTTATAAGTGTTACATTCAACAGTGACAGTACAAAATTTAATTGGAGATTTGTGAAACTTAGGTATGAGAACTATGTAAGGGTAATTAAAGTTATTGAAAGGAAGTTGAAGTAGTTTATAGTAATTATGTATTTTTCGGTTATTAATAATAAGGTTATTATTAGTTGAACTGAAGATGTTACTATTAGAAACTGAAGAGTTTAAAATAGAGAGATAGTAGGATTTACATATAATGACATGATTATTAGGTGATTTGTCAACATAAGTTATCACAAAGTCATTCTCTAGTGATTTGATGGAGTTAAGAAGTTCAGATTTTTTAAAAATATACCAGATTCGAATAATTGAGATATAAAGCATTTTTAATTTTTTGTAATACTAATAATTTCCATTGAGTGAAGTAGGCCATAGGTTTACTATAAATAATAGATATTTTATAAATAATCAAATCTAGGTCTTAAGAAAACTGTTAAATGATTTGGGAAATGTTAGTTTACAGGGAAGTCTAAATTTGGGGCCGAATTCCATGAATATTTTAAAATGATAATTATCAATAATATTGAGATTACCAATGATGATGTGTCCATGGTCTCTGTCAATATATTTTGACATAGAAGGATCATTGCATTTACAAGTTACAGTCTTAGTAGAAGAGATAGATTTTGATACAGAATTATAATTGAATATCTTTCTACCAAGAGGAAGAAGATATTTGAAGGTATGAGATAAATTTAAATCTTTAATTGGAAACAAACATTCTTTGACATTTATGATAGATGTAATGATAGATGATGTATGATAGATTCAATATTTGATTTGAAAAATTTACAATGAATTGAGTTTTTGTTTTAATTTTGTTGGGCTTTTTATTAATCTTTAAATTGAATTCTTTGATATTGTACTTTATAATATCATAAAAATTGTCTGAAAAATGTTTATTATATGATTGCAATACTTCAATTTTTATAAAAATCAACTTAAAATCAGTTTTCATACATGTTGGGTTTTATAAAGATGCCTGTTTATTGTGCACCTATGTGTACAAAATGTGGATTTCTTTTTATGTGAAAATATGATGACAGATAGACTGGTATATCTACAGGCAATTTTGTTATTAGTTGAGATTTTCTCCAACTTTGCCATATTTGTAAAACTAAATTTGATATGTTTGCTTTCCTTTTTTAGGCATTCCAAGTATGAAGAATTTTTAAAAGAAGGTGTAAAATCTAATTTAAATGAAGAAAGCCGTTCCTCATGTCTAGAAGTGATGGTAAAATCACTAAATGAAAAGATTGAAAGTCTTAGTTCTGAAAATTCCAGGCTTTTAACAGTACAAGAAGATCTGCAATCCAAAATAAAAGATTTATCTGAAGAAAAGAGAACACTATTAGCTTCTGAACAAGGCTTAAAATCAGATATTAACAAAAAGTAATTATTTTATTAGTTATTTCTCTCATACACACTGTCTAACACATTATGTATTTAATATATATATGTAATATATTCTTTTATTAGTTTGAAGCAGATTTCTGTTCTTGAAAAAAATATGGATTCTTTGAGAAAAAATTATTTACAAACACAAGAACTTTTGAATCAGACATCTTTAGATAAAGAACTTCTTGAAGGAGAAAAACAAAAATTTTGTAAGTCGAAAAAAAAAAAAAAAAATCTTTTCTTTTCTTTGATTTTTTTTTTTTTTTTTTAAACTAAATTTTTTATATTATAATTTATCACATCTTCTACAGCATCAATTCTTTCTAATTTGGAGCAACAATGCTTTGATTTAAAGAACTGCCTTCAGCAGCTGAAAGATGAAGAACATGTTGTTCGAGATTCTCTAATGAGTGTGCAAAGTTTGAGTGAAACACTTACAATGGAAAAAAATGACTTATCTCAGTACTTGAAGGAAGTAAGAAGGCCTTAGATTTCCTCATTGTGATTATGGTTTATTTGTGTTTTATTTTGCATTTTTATACACTAAATTCAAGCAGTTGTATCTTAAATAATTATAAATGAATGAAGATTTTAAATACTGTCATTGTTTATATATAATATATGATTTTATTAATCATTTGAACTGTGATAAAAATCAAAGAGGTGAACAAGATTCATGCACTTCTGAAGAAGCATGAAAAGCCCAGGGAATAAGCAGGTCCCAAGTATCACGGAAGTTTCATGGAAAATTAAAATTGTATCAAACTATAGAAGCAGAAAATTTCTTTTTCTCACATCATTTTAAAACTTGTTTAGTTTGATTCAAATGATAAATATTGAAAGGGTGGGGGGGAAAGCATTATTATGGTGAATAGTAACATAGTGTTATATAATCTTCAATAAATTAAAAAAAAAAAAATAATAATAAAATAAATAAATTACATTAAATTAAAAAGAAAGTACTAACTGTTAACTCATTTGTCTTATTTGAAAAGAAACAAATGGTAGAAATTTAATATAAGGCTTTACCTATTCTATGCTGTGAGGGCAGCAGATACAACCTATTTGGTTATGTAATGTGTTTCTAATATATATATATATTTAATGATCTGTAAAAAACATCTTTGATTTTTTTTTTTTTTTTTTTTTTTTTTTTGTACAATTAAGTATGAAATTTGGATGAAATTAGATGTGTTATCAGTGTGTAGTTCCATTATCTAATAAGAAAAGGGTTAGGTTATTAAAATTAAAAGAGCAGCATAACATACCAAAATAAAAAACAATTCTGTAGTGATTCTGAAAGAGAAAAATAGACACTTCAAAATAGCATACAATATTTATAATAAAATAAGCATTAAGTAATAACAACAATAATAATAATAATTATTATTATATGCATGTACATATTCAACATTTTTATTTATTGATGTTGTTATTTCAAAACTATTGTTTCATTAAAATATAATCTTAATTTAGGTTACTGCTGAACTGGAACATTTGAAAAAAGAACAGGCTCATGACAAAATAAATTTTGAGAAAGAAAAAAATGAGCTGAAATCTAAAATTGAGAAATATAAAGCACAGTATTCTGAACTTCAGATTGAAAGTGAAAGGCTTCAGAATCAATTACAAGATATCGAGTCAGCCAAGTTAAATATAGAAGAGGAAAAGAGTCAAATATATCTTTATAATACTGACTTAACCAATCAAGTGACTAAGGTAAAAATTATAATGTAGCTACAACTTTAATATAAAATGAAGTAATTGGTATATGAGAGTGTGGTTTGCATATGCTTTTTACAATGAAAAGTTTAGTTTAAAATAGCAAAAAGAAAAAATAGTTTTCAGATTTTCCCCTATGTTTATACTTCCTTCTATACTTGCCCCTTTGTTTAATTTATATAGATTGTTTTTATAATGATTATACAATCATTTCTTGTAGTTTTCCACTTTAGTTCCCAGACTTTAACCCCTCTTGATTTCTTCTTGTGGGACTAGGTAGAAACAAAATAATATGTATTCTTCCCTGTGGTTGATATTGAAGTATTAAAGATGTGTCTGATGCATTTAAATTAGTATCTTGCTCAAACAACGCTAGCAAACATGTGAATGGAATCAGATTACCATTTGGATGTAATATTAGCTGTAAAAAGTGTGCATATTTTGAAATATTGCAGTGAATTTCACAAATTAAATATTCTTTAATTGCTTGCTGTGTTATTTTGTCATGGTTTTCCTGCTGTTTTTAATGTGCAGTACCATCTATGAGCAAAATTTGCAACTAACTTTTTTATTTACTTAAATGAGATTTTTCATTGTATGAAATTTTGTAGTATGAAGCACATTTTTGTACAGTCGGTCAAAAAAAAAACGAAACACCCCCACCTATCTCATCAGTAAATTGTTGCAGAAAGACCTCGAAGGTACCATTCGTCAGGGAATTTTGTTCTCTTTTAAGCTAATTGGAAAAAAACAGCTTAAGGGGTCGTCTCCATATTGAAATCGTGTCAAACTTTAGTTTTTTCAATGGCAACATATAATTTTGATTTCGGATATCGATTCTACAGTCAATTTCATCCCCAGATATAAATTTGGAAGTCATATGGTGTATAAGTTTAGGAGTTATACACGTCTAAACTTTCGAGCTTCTAATGTTAAAGTCTGATTACACATTTATATTCATATCTCCTACATTTTTAACTTTTTTCACCTGGTTTTTTTTATGATGTTAATAACAGGTTTTCCAAACATATTTATGAGTTTCATTAAGATTTTAATATTTTTTATCTATAGAATAAAAATTATTATATTAATATTTTAAAAAATTATGTATTGTGACCTATAATTTTTCTAACAGATATCGATTTCTAGCACCTTAAAATAAGCGTATGCAAATTTGCAGCTCATTGGGCCAAATAGTTCTCGAGATATTCTAGAAAAACGATCGAAGATCAAGTTTGGGGGCCATATAACGATTGCAAACTGTTTTTACAAGTAGCATTCACAACAATCGATTTTGAATTTTATTGCAGACGATATTAAGAAAAAAAAGTTTTAATTCACTTTCATATATTTTTAATTATTTCAACAATGGTTTTTTTTATTTTTTCAGCTGAAATAAATTGGAATTTAATTCTGAAATAAATTGTATTATAATATTAGACATGTGTGTAAATTGAAATACAAGAGCACATTGAAGAATTGCATGCAATTTAAAAACGTAGTTTAACATTTATTTATTATTTATTATTTTTTTTTTAATTATCTCTTTTCTTACTATATTATTATATAATGTTTTCGTATTTTTCTTTAGAAGAATTGTGATTTCTAATTTCTATAGTCGCTATTATTAATAGTGTTGGAAATATAAATTAACCAATTAAAATAATATAATATTATTGCAGAATAAATTATTTCTTTGAGTTGGACAGAACTTTATAGCTGAGATATCAGATTTTTACTTTCCGAACATACGTATGTAAAGGAAGTACTGTAATCGTGTCAAAAAATCCGACCTTTGAGATTATGGGATTTCTATACTTTTGAATTACACTGAATTCGTTTTTACTAGTTTTCGATTATGAATGGGTGTATGTGTGTGAGTGAATACGATAGCGCCTAAATCCTCTGTTCAAATAAGTTGAAATATAGTAAGTATATTGTATGGCACCATAGCACGATCACTGTTGATTTTGGTGAATCTAGCACTTAAAAGTACTTTTTACAGACACAAAAAAGAAATATTTTTTATCGTTATAGCCTATAAGGCCAAGTTTTTCAAACTACGATAGCGTCTATACACCATTTTCTTTTGAGCTAATACGCGTGTTATAAATGTCCGTCGCACAAAGTGTATAGATTTTGATGTATCTAGCATTTATAGTTTTTCACAGGGACACAACAAAAAATTCTTTATCATTATTGTCTATGGATCCAAATAAAATAAAATGCGATAGCATTTAAACACGTTATTCGTTTGAGTTAAAAAACTTTTATACATGTTAATAATCACCCTCGCACAAAGTGTATAGATTTTGATAAATCTAGCGCATATAGTTTTTTTCTTCTTTTTACTAGGACAGAAAGAAAAATTGTCATTATGGTCTATGGGCCCAAACGTTTTAAAATGCGATAGTATCTAAACACCTTATTCTATTAAACTGAAAATTCATGCACATGTTATACATTACCGTCGCACGAATTGTTTAGATTTTGGTAAAGATAGCCTTTATAGATTTTTACAGGAACGCGACAAAAAATTATATATCATTACGATTTATGGTTTAAAATTATGTGAAGTGCAATAGCGTAAAATTAAGCAAGGGGAGAAAACACTTGAACTCCCTGTAATATTTTACCATATTACCATGTTTTTATTAACTTCGATTCTTGTTTGTTTGCTTATTTGTTTGTTTGTTTTGTTTGTTTGTTTGTCCAGTACAAATCTTGCAATCGATTTTTAACTAACTTCCCGACTAGCTAGATATTTAAAATTTTCAGGACAGCTCACAACACGGTGACAATACATTTTTCTAATAATTTTAGTCAACTATTTCAGGTCCCACTGCCTTCGGCAGCGCTATGGTTCGACAGAAAATTTATTTAACGAACTTCCCAACTAGCTAGACATTTGAAACTTTCGGAATAGTTCAGAACACGGTGAAAATGCATTTTTTTAATACCTTTAGCTAACTGTTTAGGGTTCCTGCTGCCTTCGGCAGCGTTATCAGTACAAACCTTGGAATCGATTTTTCACTAACTTGCCGACTAGCTAGACATTTGAAACTTTCAGGCTAGCTCAAAACACGGTGACAATACATTTTTTAAATACTTTTAGTCAACTGTTTCAGGTCACTACTGCCTTCGGCTGTGTTTATATGATTCAACAGGAAATTTATTTAACTAACTTCCCGACTAGCTAGACATTTTAAACTTTCAGAATAGTTCAGAACACGGCGAAAATGCATTTTTTAAATATTTTTAACCAACTGCTTCGGGTTCCTGCTGCCTTCGACAGCGTTACCAGTACCAAGCTTTCAATCAATTTTTAACTAACTTCCCGACTAGCTCTAGACATTTGAAACTTTCAGGATTGCTCATAACACGGTGACAATATTTTTTTTAATACTTTTAGTCAACTGCTTCACTTTCCTATTGCCTTCGGCTGTGTTTATATGTTTCGACAGAAAATTTATTTAACTAACTTCCCGACAAGCTAGACATTTGAAACTTACAGAATAGTTCCGAACACGACAAAAATGCATTTTTTAAATACTTTTAGTCAACGGTTTCTGGTTCCTGCTGCCTTTGACAGCGTTATCAGTACAAAGCATGCAATCGATTTTTAACTAACTTCCCGACTAGCACATTTGAAACTTTCATAATAGCTCAGAACACGGTGACAACACATTTTTTTTAATACTTTTAGTCAACTGTTTCAGGTCCCTACTGCCTTCGGCTGTGTTTATATGATTCGACAGAAAATTTATTTAACCAACTTCCCGACTAGCAAGACATTTGAAACTTTCAGAATAGATCGGAACACGGGGAAAATGCATTTTTTAATTCTTTTAGCCAACTGTTCCTGGTTCTTGCTGCCTTCGGCAGCGTTACAAAACTTGCAATCGCTATTTAACTAAATTAACGACTAGCTAGGCATTTGAAAATATCACCTACTTTTATTTGAATTTAGGCATTTTCATTTAAAAACATATCTATAACTTCAATCATGGACTGGATCCTACTTCCTTGTTTACCAAATACTTCAACACGCACAGATATCAGCTTCCTTTGATTAAATTAAATCATATTAAAAATGTATATATAAATAGAAAGAAAACAAAATACACAATAAGTATACAATTATAGACTTGAACCTGCCTCATTATTTACCAAATATTTCGATACACACAAACACTGCCTGTCGATTACATTCTCTCGTACTAAATTTAAACAAAATAACAAATGAAGTCATGACCTGGAACCCGAATCCTTTTTTACCATATATTTTGACAGCGAACGCTAATTTTTCTGTATAAATCCAAACTTTCTGCACATCCGAAAACACTTAATCCCAAACTTTCATCAAAATCGATACATCCGTTTCCGAGTAACCCGAATTTGGGCGATATGTTGCAATTTGTCCATAAAGGTTTAACTGATCACGCCATTTTTTTCAAAAGATGAGAATAAGTCCAAACGTTTTTGCATCCCTAAAAGCACTAACCACAAACTTTATTTGAAATCACTATATCCATTTCCGATTAAGCCTATTTCTAAAACTTGATGCAACTGGTCGATATATGGTAAACTGCGAACAATTTTTTTCTGAAGATGAGGATATGTCCAGTTCTTTAAGCACCCAGAAAGTCTTTAACCCCAAACTATCATCAAAATCCCTATATAAATTTCTAAATAAACCTAACTTCTGCTATAATTTGCAACTGGCTGATAAAATGTTAATTGAGAACGCGATTTTTTCTGAAGATAAGGATATGTCCAATCATTTTTCTCATAAAAAAGCCGTAACTCCAAATTTTCATAAAAATCGCTTTGCCCATTTCCGAAAAACTCAATTTCTACCGTATGTTGTAATGTGTCGATAAAGAGTTCACAACGAATGCGATTTTTCTAAAGATGAGGATATTTTCAAAAGCCTTTTATCATCAAAAATTCCTAACTCCAAGCTTTTATGAAATTCGCTATGTCTATTTCTGTGTAAACCGTATTTCTGGCAAACGTCGCAATAGGCTTTTAAAGGTTTAACAGAGAACAAGAAATTTTCTGAAGAATAAAATAATTCTAATCAATTATGCAACCTCAAATTTTCATCATAATCCTTACAACTATTTACAAGTAGACCCAATTTTTGTCATATGTTGCTATTGGCCGATAAAGGGTTAATTAAAAACGTTATTATTATTTTTTTTTTCTGCAGATGAGGAAAGACCATTCGTTTTAGCAGTTCCCGAAAAAACTTAGTCCGAAATATTCATCAAAATCGCCATATCCATTTCCAGGTAAACTCAATTTCTGCTATGTGTTGCAGTTGGTCAGTAAAGGGTTAACTGTGAACGCTAATTTGTCTGAAGAAGAGATCCAACCGTCTTTTCTCATCAAAAAGCCCTAACTGCAACCTTTCACAAAAATCGTTTTCTCCATTTCCGTATAAAGACAATTTCTGACATACGTTGCATTTGGCCTTTAAAGTATTAACAACGACAAGGAATATTTATGACAATGAGAATAATTTCTTCGTCTAAGCATCCCCGAAAGCACTAAATGCAAAACTTTCATCAAAATCCTTATATCAGTTTCCAAATAAACCCAATTTATTTCATTTGTTGCCATTGGCCGATAAGGGGTGAACAGCAAACGCAAATTTTTCTGAAGATGGTGGTTAGTCTAATATTCCGAAAAAACTTAACCCAAAACTTTCATCAAAATCGCTAAAATCATTTTCGAGTAAACCCAAATTCTGCTATGTGTTGCAATTGGCCGGTAAAGGGTTAACATCGAAAGCAAATTTTTTGACGATGGGGATAACTCCATCCGTTTAAGCATCCTCAAAATTACTTAATGCAAAACTCTCATGAAATCCTTATATCAGTTTCCGATTAAACCCAATTTATTTCATTTGTTGCCATTGACCGATAAGGGGTTAACAGCCAATTCAAATTATTCTGAAGATGGTGGTAAGTAAATATTCCGAAAACACCTAACCTCAGACTTTCATCAAAATCCCTAGAATCATTTTCGAGTAAACCCAACTTCTGCTATGTGTTGCAATTGGCTCGTAAAGGGTTAACTGTAAGCGCTAATTTATCTGAAGATGAAATCCAATTGTTTTTTTCTTATGAAAAAGCCCCAACATCGAATTTTCCTAAAAATCGCTTAGTCCATTTCCGTAAAAAGCCGATTTCTGACATACGTTGCAATTGTCCTTCAAAGGGTTAACAGCGACAACGAATTTTTATGACGATGGGGATAATTCCATTCGTTTAAGCATCCTCAAAATCACTTAATGCAAAACTTTCATGAAATCCTTACATCAGTGTCCGAATAAACCCAATTTATTTCATTTGTTGTCATTGGCCGATAAGGGGTTAACAGCCAACGCAAATTTTTCTGAAGATGGAGGTAAGTCTAATATTCGGAAATAACTTAACCCCAAACTTTCATCAAAATCCCTAGAATCATTTTCGAATAAACCCAACTTCTGCTATGGGTTGCAATTGGCCGGTAAAGGGTTAACTATAAACGCTAATTTATCTGAAGAACAAATCCAATTGTTTTTTTCTTATGAAAAAGCCCTAACATCGAACTTTCATAAAATTTGCTTCATCCATTTCCTTGTAAAGCCGATTTCTGACAAACGTTGCAATTGTCCTTTAAAGGGTTATCATCAACAACGAATTTTTATGACGATGGGGATAGTTCCATTCGTTTAAGCATACTCAAAAGCACTTAACGCAAAATTTTCATCAAAATCCTTATATCAGTTTCCGAATAAACCCAATTTATTTCATTTGTTGCCATTGGCCGATAACGGGTTAACAGCCAACGCAAATTTTTCTGAAGATGGTGGTAAGTCTAATATCCCGAAAACACTTAACCCCAAACTTTCATTAAAATCCCTATAATCATTTTTGAATAAACCCAACTTTTGCTATGTATTGCAATTGGCCGGTAAAGGGTTAACTGTAAACGCTAATTTATCTGAAGATGAAATCCAATTGTTTTTTCTCATGAAAAAGCCCTAACTTCAAACTTTCATAAAAACCGCTTATCCATATCCGTGTAAAGCCGATTTCTGACATACGTTGCAATTGTCCTTTAAAGGGTTAACAGCGACAGCGAATTTTTATGACGATGGGGGTAATTCCATTCGTTTAAGCATACTCAAAAGAACTTAACGCAAAATTTTTATCAAAATCATTATATCAGTTTCCGAATAAACCCAATTTATTTCATTTGTTGCCATTAGCCGAAAAGGGGTTAACAGCCAACGCAAATTTTTCTGAAGATGGTGGTAAGTCTAATATCCCGAAAACACTTAACCCCAAACTTTCATCAAAATCCCTATAATCATTTTCGAGTAAACCCAACTTCTGTACACACACACAATTCAGTAAACTAGAGACGCTTTGGTTTATAGTCTGATACCTATAGGGAGGAAAAAGATTAACAGAAATATGATTTCAATAAAAATCTTCTGAAAATGCGATAATAAAACATCAATTTTGAATCATTGGTGCCCCCCCCCCCCTTCACACACACATTAATATGCTCATTAAAATTTTCCACAATAACATGCTCATTGAAATTATATTCCTTTTAATGTATTTAGAGATGTGTAGATGAATGAAACGCATTAGATAATAGAAGAGAGCTGTAATAAATTCGTTGAATCTGACCTAAATGAAAAAAAATAAACCTGGAGATAACCCCCTAAAGAAAAACCTTAAATATCTCAGGAACTAATGTTGGTATCTTCGTGCAAATTTATATCTAGGCTATTTTGATGCTCTAGAATCGTTTTCTGTCGTCAAATTAGTGGGTTAACATTCGAATTTTCAAAGTTGGACCCTTTTTTAATATGTAGACGACCCCCAATGTCATTTTTTCCTACATACAGTAAAAATAGACATAAATTCCTGACGATTGGTGCCTACTGCATGTTTCTGCGATAATTAGGTAATGAGATAGGTGGGGGTGTTTCGTTTTTTTTTTGACCGACTGTACATCAGTTTATTGATTTTATATCAAAGTTTAATATGAATCAGGAATTTTCATCTACTTGTATAAGTGAACTTTAAACATAAGTTTTAATTTACCAATTTTTATTTATTTTTTTAAAAAAGGAAAGAAATTTTTCTTGAATTAGTTAAATAAATAACATCAGAAAATATTTCAAATATATAAGATCGATTCTTTACATTTGAGTTGTTTATCTCCCCCTATTAATAAATTTAATCATCCTGTTTCAAGCTTTTATTCAAGGCTACTAAAAATGACTAAAATTGTTTTACGCGTGACACATCTCTCATGTAATAAAAATTTCAAACGCTTTCTTCATTCTTGTATATGTTATACTTAATTTAAAATCAACCTGACATCCAAAATAATAATTTTCATCTGAGCACTACCCAAACCTTCAGCACTTTAATGTTATTTATGGCTTCATTTATTATTAATTTATTTTTTGAAATAATATAATTACTTTAATCTCTAACTTCAGACTTTCTTCTAAAATATTAGGAATAATTGAACCAGATACCTATAACAAAGAAAGAATTTAGTTACTGTAATACAAACTTGTATTACAGTAACAGTTATAAACCTTATTGCAGATTCAGGTAAAATTAGATTATCTGACCTTATGCAAGACTAAGACCATATTTAGTTCAACAACACAATGTATTTGTGAATTTATATAACTTTTAGTCTGCTTTTGTTACATGGTGATAAAATTTAACATTCATTAGTCGACCATATATACCTACCTTTGTCTTTGTCCGTTTAAAATTATACAACATACTATTTATGCTAGGGGGGTACAACCTTTTTGGCTGGTGGGCAACTCTCGCTGTTGAGTGGGACATGAAGGGCCACAGAGGAGGTAATATAAAAGAATGGAACTGTGCAGATGTATTTGCTATATAACATATATATATCTATATATGTATGTGTGTGTGTGTGTGTTTCTTAAAATATATATAATAAAATTTTTATAAAAAATTTTCAATCAGCGAGTCAAGTGAATCTCAAAGTTTAATAATCATAAGGTTATTGAATAGTAAGCAAAAGAATTAAATAAATATATCATATATATAAAATACAAAAAAAGGATAAATAAAATGTATTGCTTTGCAGAGAGAGGGGAAAAAAAAGGGGGGGGTTATATTGGGATTCTCAAAAACACCTAGCACAAATGTAAAGGCAGATAGAAAGTACCAAAACAAGCAGTTTTAGTGTAGGTAAGTGGGTATGAAAATACCGCTTTGAGGTATTAGATGGCACTGGCGAGATCTATATATGAAAAAGCTTCTCAAGGTTTTAATTGTCATTTTCCTCATGAATTTCAAACAATGTATTGTGTCACCTTCCTGTTCTGGCATAACAGAAAGAACATGGTTTGCAAAAGTCTTAATGAATTTAATGAGAATTTTGTTGCTAAACTATTATTACAGCAACCAAGGGGACCCTTTAGACAAATTAGGAAATCAGCCTCAGCCTCCTACATACCTCCTGCTGATAACATCTGTAGTTACGTCCCCATTAGCAACCAGCTAAATTATGATTATCATAATAGTTACCATTAGCAACTGAATATACTACTGAAAATCTGTGATATATCTTATTTTTTGCAAATGTAACAAAGTATTTGCACGACCACTGAAAATCTTGGTTTTATCTACACATTCTTTTAGCCGCTGCCCCATTTCTGTTTGCAACTTTATAAATCATAAATGATGGTCACCATTATCACGGTCGGTGTTTTTATCAGTTTTACAAAATAATAAGAACCCATCGGACTTGTATTTCTTTTTTATGTCTGCAGACAGAAATAAATTTGACTAACTGCACATTTGAAGTTTTTTAATAGAAAGTAATTACTATTATAAGTTTACATTTCTTCATCATTAATTACTACACACATAAGAGTAAGATTTAAAAAAAAGGGGGGGGGGGAGCTTTTACTTACTAATTGTTACATGTTTTTTAATAGAAAGTAATTACTATTATAAGTTTACATTTCTTCATCATTAATTACTACACACATAAGAGTAAGATTAAAAAAAAAAAGGGGGGGGGGAGCTTTTACTTACTAATTGTTACATTTTTCAGTTTTTAATCTTCTCAGGTAGATAAAGATCACTTACCAATAGATTATTTCATGATTTTTCCAAGGAACACACTGTGCGTTACAACTTGCATTATTGAGAAATTGAATGGAAAACTTAGTTCTCAAACAGGAATGTGTGTATAACCCCCCCCCCGACAAACAACAGCAACAAAAAGTTTTTCTAAATACCAGTTTTGCAAATGCAATAAATAAAGTAATTTTTCTTTCTTTCTTTTTCATTTTTTTTCTCCTACTGATGACTAATGCAAGCTAAAATATCTGTCCTTCCGCGGGCCGCAAATTGATGTCTAGTGCAGGGTTGGCAAAAACCCGGGTTTTTCTAGAAAAACCCAACCCACTTGGGTTTTTCTGGGTTTTTGCGGGTTTTTCTGGGCTTTTGTGGGTTTTTGCTTGAATACATTTGCATTGTAATGTTAGATATATGTTATTTAGCATATTAGTTGTAATACACCTAATTATATTAAACTTCAAATTAATAATTAATCTAATATTTATCTCAGCAATAAAAATTGGTTTGATTCTAATATTAAAATAGTGTTAATTAGTAAGATTAAGCTATATTTTATTTTAATGTATGCTTATTCAAAATAAATATTCTTAATGACAATAACTGATACAATAAAAGAATTTAAATTCTTAAGTACAATACATATCATTTAATTTTTTTAGTTCCCCATCATGCTATAGGTATGGGGAATTTGGGTAATCGTGAAAATTTTTGACCTCAGTTTAAAAAACTTTGTAAGTTATTAAAAATTTACGCTTTTCTTAACATGGGAGAATAGGGCAAAATTTCACTTAAATTTGCATTAAATGGAAAATTTTTAATGAAAAAATGTGAGACCAGTTTTAAAACATGAGTTTTGATATCGGAATGAACATCAGTAACTAGAAACATATTACTTTGAAAATTTCGCAAGTTATTGGAAATTTATGAATTTCTTAACATGGCAGAATAGGGCAAAATTTCACATAAACGTCAATTTTTAGGGATATTTTCACCGTAAAGATTTCAGACCACTTTTGAAATATTATTTAGGATACTGGCATGAATATCATAGAGTATGAATTTTCCAATTTAAAAAATTCGTAAATTATTTGAAATTACGATTAACCTTTTACAGGCCAATGTTCCCAATTGGGAACATCAAATTAAAACTTATTTAAAAAATTAAATTGCACTAATATTGACTTGAAAAAATTAGTGGACATACTTAAAATATTACTTGATTTTTTAAAATAGAAGCAACATTCCTATCATTAGTTGGTAACTGTACAAAAAGTCCCTAAAATGATGATTTTCATATTTCTTCCCACAGAGTACAAATAATAAAAATGCATAAAAATTTGAAAGTATCCGATGACTCTGAATATCAGTTGGTTTATTTTAAACAGCTCTTATTATCAAAAAGGACATCAAACTTGATAATATTAACCAGATTATATTAATAATCTATAATATTAATCTTGATAATTTAAGAATATTAATAATTATTATTAATTGCATTTAATATTTAAGTATGCATTTTTTTCCATTTAAATGATTAACATCCCTTAACTAAAGTATTATAAAGTAAAATATGCAAATAACTAATGAAAAATATACCTGAATCTAAATTCGGCCTATAAAAGGTTAACATAAAATGGCAGAATAGGGCAAAATTGAGCATAAATGTCCATTTTGAGGATCATAAATGTATCGGACAACTTCAAAATAACATTTATGGAACATGATTGACTACAAATATTCTAATAGGAAACTTTCGTAAGTTATTTTATTTGTAATTTAAGATTTTATCAACATAGCAAAATGGGGCGATATCACATATAAGTATGCATTTTGAGGATTGTTGCATTGGAAATGGTAGTATGAAAACAAAACTACAAAAATTGACTCAAATAAAATAAATTAATAGATTAGAATAAGATAAATATATCAAAGTGAACGGTGGATAGCCTATTAGACGGGGATTTCATTCTGTCACTGTGTCAAGCGTTTGGTCAAATTCATTTTGTAAGAACATATATATGATGGGGAACTGAGCAGAGTCCACCTATGTCAACTAGTTTTACTTATAAAAATAAGTTGCACTGCTTTATCATTTTCCTTCTTTTTCTTTCTTTTTTTTTTTTTTAAAGTTTTTTTATAGTTGAAATGGTTATAGAAGAAAATTTTATTAGATTTATAATTATGTTGCTACTAAAATTAAAATAAAATTATTATAAAGTTTTAAAACTAAACAATTTAATTAGTTAAATATTGATTCTGGACAACATTTACATCCGCTGTTCAACAAAAATATTCGGTTTTACAGGAAAAGGAAAATTGAACCAATTATAGAAGATAAACTTACTTTTATTATATTTATAACTGTAGTTACTTTTTATGTTTAATACTATTTTCTAGAAAATAAAAATAAGAGTTTATTCTTAAAAGGTAAGGTGTTTTCTATATTTTATAGATGGGATTTGTAAATTATAAATAATTTTTAACAAAAACCCACTTATTTGCAAAAACTCAGTGGGTTTTTGTTGGTGGGCCCGCCCAGAGAAACCTGGGCGGGTTTTTCTGGGCTGGGCCCAGTTTGCCAACCTGGTCTAGTGGGCTGCAGGTTGTGCACCTCTAATTTATGCCATTGATGTATCAATAATAATAATACAGAAATTTACGCATTAATTTTCCGATTTGTATCATTTGTAGATGTTATATTATCCAATATATACTGTCTTAAATTTCAATATTTTATTTTATTATATTTCTAAAATTCATTTACAAGCTATATATTATATTTTGTGCTTGTTATTTTACCTAACTATATATTTGTTATCTATTTACTAATTCATATTCTACAAACGTAACTTGATTTTCTGTTTTCCTTTTAAGTTTTCAACTCAGAAGAAGAATGTTGAGACAGAGTTAGAAAAAGTAAGAGAAGAACTCAGACAACATTTAATGCAGTTTGAAAAAATTAACATTGAAAATGACTCCTTGCTTCGGTCGAAAACTGAACTTACAATTAAGTTAGAAACAGTGGAAAATGAAGTGAGCGAATTGAATGAACTTATCTTAATGCTTAGAGAAGAGAAAGCTAATTTAGAAAAAGCTTTAGTTGATGCCCAGAAATCAAAAACAACAGTTCAAAAAGAAAAGAATGATTTATTAAGGCAGTTGGAAGAAGCAACATCATCCATTACAAATTTACAAGGTAAATACTTTGATTTTTTAGAAGCAAGTATTAGTAATTTCTTTGTAGCTTGCTGTGTGGAATCTAGGATCAACTTAATCACAGTAAATGTAACCAGGATTTTAGTAAATGCAGGGCCTTTTTTTTTTTTTTTTTTTTTTTTTAAATAAATAAAATAATAATAACAACAACTATGGGAACAGGGGAGAAAGGGTACACTTGTATGAGAATTCAAACTTAAGGGAGGGTGGATAAGAGGATATCATATTGGTATATCAGGATGTTAAAAATAAAAATTTTAACATTTTATTTCAAGATCAGCAATTTGAAGTAAACTCCCAACTTTTAACTATCATTAATTTTCCCATAAAAATTGGTCAGGTTATATTGAAATAAAATCAGAAATGATTTATTTGAAATCCATAAAAAAATATTTTTTCAATTAATGAGCTCCAAAATATTTATTAACGAACCCAAAAAATATTTAATGAATAATTTCTAAAATGCAGAATAAATCCAAAAATATTTAATAAATAGATATCTGAATATTGGTTTAAAAATGCTCTGAATTATTCCCAATAATATCAGAAAAATATTATTTATGTTTCATATTTTGTATTTTCAAAATACATCATTTCTCCCTTAGTGTTAATGCGATTACATCATCATTTCCTTTAGAGAACTTTCTTAGATATTCAAATTTCTGCTCGACTAGAAGTATGCCTGCTATTTTCAAAAATAGTGTCTCTTTTGAATATTCAACAAAAAAATAGAAAAGTAATGTTTTAATAAATCAAAAATAAATAATTCCTGAACAAAGTTAAATAACTTTTATTAAGTTTTATCAACTTTTATTCATAAAATCAACTTCAATTAAAATCATTTAAAGAAAATTATTTATGCACAATTCGAGAAGGACACCGCACACACTTGAAAGGGAAACTCTAGGTAGAGAAAAGCTCCTGCAATCCTCAGCCCACTTAACAGTTCCGCCTCTAGAATGAATGGCTGGTTTGATTTGAGATCATAGTCGGTTTGCTGTGTTTTATTGGTTTTATAACTATTATTGTTTAAATAATTGTTAATATCCCTTTTTATGAAAATGCAATATCATGTATTGACAGCAATCAATTGTTCACTGTGTATTCAAATGTAAGCAGGTAGGTCTAATGTGCCTAAGCCGAGTATCTCCAGCTGCTGGTAAATGACAGATTAAAATCTTTTTCCTTCCTATGGCACAGTGTTCCTGTTTTATAAGTTCAAAATTTCTTGTATCATCAGATTGATGAAGTTTTTACGTTATTCCTTTTTTCAAAAGAGAATATCAATCATGCTATCTGAATATCAATAACTGTAAATGCAAAATCAGAAAAAGTTTATTTGAAAAAACATCATAGAATTCATATTTTGAAAGCTTAACTCCTAAATATAAAAAAATACAAGCATCCAACAATTTTACCATTAGAATTGAGCTCAAATTTTGTTGCCACTAAAATAAATAAAATAAAATAAATTGTAAAAAACACTGGGGCTTTAACATCCTCCCACCTTAAGTTGGTAGAAGGCAACTTAACCATACAACAAAACAAATAATAAAATGAAAATTTTAAAATACAATAAAACAATACATTTCTACTTGATATGTCAAGATTTTCAGAACAGAGAGTACTATGCAATCTTTTAAAGTTCAGAAGATAAAGTTTTATAAGTCCAATTTTTGAGGATGTTTAACAACTCTCCCAACTCTTTTTAAAGGAACAAATGCTGTCTCATTATTGGGATTTCCATTTTAACTTTTGTTGTTCACATTTTCATGTTTTATTTCCTTGCAATGATTTTTGAACCAGGATGAGGATACCTCAAGTGGCAAAATTCTTCGTATTGGTCGTAATAATTTCCCTTTAGTTGTCCACACACGTACTAGCCTGGTAACAGAATCTTTGAGAGATAACAATTCAATAACTAAACCTAAAAACCAGTCAGTGCATCAATTTAAAATTCAAAATATACAACCTTTTAATTTCTTCATGTTATTTCGGACTAGTTTTGCTTGGGGCGCCCCAGCTTGGTCTCTGATGGTACGTGCTTGAAGTTGTTCGAAACTGCTGTTTCACGCCTCCTTCCTCTCTTTTAAAAACTCGGCACCATTGCTGGTTGAGTTGAGCCTCATCATTGCCATTGCAATTGTTAAAACTTGATAACATTTCAACGGATTCTCGGATAGCAGCATAACCGTGGTTATGATAATTGACCACCTTGACTATTAGTATATGGTATTTTATATATTCCCGCGGTTTCTAAAGGGTCAATTTTATCGTTATTGCTTCTAATTAGCTGAAATATATTGGGGTTTGGCTTGATAGGTACGTTTATATTGTGTTTTGTTGCAACTTTTTAAATTTTATTTGAAACTCCGCGATCATAAGGAGTGATCATGAAGTGGTGTATTTGAGTTGTGGCTTTTGGAAATTATTAATTTGATTTAAACATTTTAATCGTTTTTTGAATAAATTGTCTATTAATTTATTTGAATAACCTGCTTTTTGGGTGAATTGTTTGATATTTTTTATTTCGTTTTTAAGGATTTTAGGGTCTTTACAAATGGGGAAATTGCACATTTTTCATTTTGACTTGTAAATGGTAGAGCACGAAAATACAAGCATTTTGATACCATTTTTATGCATATTTGAAAACCGGATACTTTAAAATAAATTAACTTTAAAAGACATCGTTTTCATGTTGGCGCGAAAACGCTGCGTCACGTGATGAAACCTCTCACGACGTCACTATTCATGAAATGAACTGCTCGCTAGATTTCTCCTTAGTATTGTAAAGGAAAGTCGCGCATTCATCGAAATTTTGTGTTCTTTGTCTGAAAAAAAGTATTAAAACAATTAAAACATCAATTCATTGTATAAATGACACTGTTAATTTCAATCAGTTTTTTTTTTCTACCCGCGTCCTGTTATTTTTTATTAAAATATATTCAAATAGTAGTTGATCAATAGAATTTTCAAAAATAATTTCCCTAGTATGCCAAAGATATATTTTTTAAGAACTTATTTTGTTTCATTTTATTATTTTTTATAGATTTATCATTATTATTCTTGACTGAGAACAGAAATAAAATATTGAATTAGGCTAATAATGTATTTAACTGAATAATATGTATACTTTCATTGCTTAAACAATCTAGAATATATTGAATTAACCTAAATTAGATTACTTCTATAATTATGAGATGCTAGCATATATGTACATATATTTTCCCCTTAGACTGTGTACAAAACTGAGATAAAAAAATCAATAAACAATAATAAATATTTATACTGCATGCAACCTTGTCAGAGTCTACAACCGAAGTATTTAAAACTACAAATAACTTTTTATTAGCATTTTAATGTTATAATTTAACAGTATTTCTATTAAAATAAAATCTAAAGATTACTAACAATTAAAAATATTATAGTGATGCAGTTTGAGAATTTGAAAAGAATTTAAGAAAATTACATGTGCTTATCATTAATGCTTATCACCTAAATAAATAAATAAATAATATCACAGTAAAATAATACCTTTTTTCAGAATCTAAAAACGTGCTTATTTATTTTTGTAATACATTTACTTATTTATCAGGAAAAAATTGAAAGGATTAATAGAAATAGAAACAGATAATTAGCAATAGAAAAAAAAAAAAAAAAAAAATTAAATTAAAATGCTTAAAAAAAAAAAAAAAAAAGATAAATAAATAAATAAACGCATGAAATATACGTTAAACGCAATAATACCTTATAAGTCATACATGATCAAGTAATAAATATGAATGACATTAAATAACGGACTGAAAACTTCCAGTAAATTTCAGCATTCAAACATTAAAAATATATCTTTAAAATTTACCAATGAATCCTTAATATAAAACAAAAATATCTCTAGAATATATACTATAATTGGTAGCCTTCTTCCGCTTCGCAAGTCTATAAATTTAAATGAATTTTCAAAAAATCCGAATCCTTATTATTTTTATCATTTTATAAACATAAACTAATAAATAAGTAAATGAAGGAAAATTCCACTGGAATCACTCTGAACCTCGTTCAGACCCCGCTGCCTTGCCTACTGAAGACTCCCCTCCCCCCCCCCCCCCCCCCCCCCCCCAAGTGTACCCTGCATTTTTTGTTCCGGGTTCTTACTGCCTGCAGCAACGACTTTCTTGGACACTTTTAGATATGGGAACTTATCAGACGAAAAAAGCTG
Source organism: Salticus scenicus (assembly GCA_963930645.1). Classification (NCBI taxonomy): domain Eukaryota; kingdom Metazoa; phylum Arthropoda; class Arachnida; order Araneae; family Salticidae; genus Salticus; species Salticus scenicus. Next base: position 87,557,723 of record OZ005648.1, read on the forward strand.
CTATTATTCAAGAACTACGATTTTAAGGATGGCTGTATCTCAGCATCTATTAAATATATTTTTGTTTTGGCACCATGTACATTATTGCTTTCGCTCTGTCTGCTATATTACTGTTTGATTCCGATCAATACACTAAATAAATAAATAATAGTAATAAAAGGTTTTCCTTTCAAAGGAATTAAATAAAAGAAAAATAAATAAATTTTAATTGAACTTAAATTTCAATAAGAGTAATCCTTTCTACGATATTAACATTTTCCCGATAAACACGGTAAATTATTTTTTTTCTCTTTTAAAATGAATTCATTAAATAATAAAAAATATATATATAGTGTATCAGCCACTGCTAATGTAAATGACGTAGAACAATATAATTCGAATGAAGTGAAAGAATAAATTTAAGAAAAATAAAACATAAAAATCAACGGATAAAATTGAAATATATATAGATATATTTAAAAAACTGCTGAAAATTTTAAGAAATTTTCTGTTTTCAAAAAATAAATAATGCATTTTGAAAATAATATTTGTTTCGCTGCAAAAATATGAAGTAAATGTTAAATACTACTGATCTCATTAATGTAGTCATTAATAATTAATAACTTCTCTTTAAAATAACATAAATATTTTGTAAAATAACAAGATTAAGAAATTCTGGTTAAATTTTCAATAATTAATGTAAGTAAACAAGTAAAATATATTTTTATGGACTAGAAAATTTTCGTGAATACTTCAATTATAATTACATTTTTAAGCACACATTTAAAAAAAAAAAAAAAAAAAAAAATCTCACATACAAGCTTCTAAAAAATTAGATAAATGTAAAAAAAAAAAAAAAAAAAAAAAAAACTATTATTATAATGCTAAAATTGTGTTATAAAGACGTTTATAATTTTCGAAATATAAATAAAGAAACAAATCTTCCCAAATATCAGAATATGGAAAGAGCACCTATTTCCCGCAGATTATCCTATTGCCCTTTCACGACTCCAAGGTCGACATTATGTAAATAAAAACATAATAAAAAGTAGAAAAGAATTATATAGGATATAGTATAGTTATGGAAGGTTTAAGTTATCTCTTACAAAAAGTAAAAACTTCAAAAATAAAATATAAAATATGGATTAAAACAGATAGCAAGCAGAAAAAGCAATAGGTAAAAGAACGTACGCTTAGTATAATCTTTCGCACTTCGTGAATTGTGACGGCAAGCCAATCACGGAACGTTTTCAGGTCACGTGGTTTTGTTTTCGTTTTTAGCGATTTTAAAACATTAATTAACAATTAATTTGAATTGATTTTACGATTTTAATTGGTTTTTTGAGATTCACAAGATTTAATTTATCGATTACAATTAAAAGAAAGTGTTTTCCTCGCGAGTGCAACTTCCCCATTGTAATAGCACGGTTGATATGGGCTTGAATAGCATTAATTTTATATTTAAAGGGTGTTTTACTATTTTTATGGATTATTTCATTGCTGCTATTGGGTTTTCTGTAAACTTGGGTGGTTATTTTATTAGTATGATGGTTGATGGTGACGTCTAAAAAATTCAGTTGTTTACTATTTTCTTCTTCAAGAGTGAATTTAATATCAGGGTCTATTTGATTTATGGTGTTTAAAATTTCTTTAGGGCCAGCTTTTTGATCGATTATTGCAAAAACGTCATCTACATAATGAAACCAATAAAAAATTTAAGTTTTTCATCAAAATTATTTTCAATTTTACGTAATTTGTATTCCGCTAGAAATCCCGAAATAGGAGATCCCATTGGGACTCCTTTGATTTGTTTATAGAATTTTTTTATTAAAAATGAAGTAATTTTCATTTAATAGGAAGTTGGTGGCTATGTTCAAAGTTTGGGATATTAGCGGGTTCGTATATTGTTCTTTTATTTTTTGGTTTATTAATTTAGCAATATTTTTAATGTCTATTGATGGATAAAGATTTACAACATCGAAACTGACAAATTGAAAATTTTCTTGAACATTAATTTCATAAATTTTGCGGATGAAGTCTTCTGTGGAATTTAAGCTATGGGATGAGGGGGGAAGCAAACTTTTATAAATTTCTGCCATATATTTTTCTAAAGAGTAAGTAGGTCCTTCACTTTTACTAACAATGGGTCTGATTTTAGGGGGATCTTTGTGATCTTTATACCTGCCGAAAATTCTTGGTGTATTAGTAGCAAAATTATTAAAACTGGGGGGTTTATTATCTGGCCAGGTACCTTCTTTTATTATTTTTTGTGTTTTTTCAATTATTTTGTTGATGGGGTCTTTTTTTATTCTTTCTGTGCCTATTTCATTGATGGTTTCTTCCATTTTATTTGTGTATTCCTGACGATTTAAAATTGCAATTTTTCTAGTTTTATCAGTTAAAGTACAAACAACATATTCATTTTTCTTCAAATTTTTAAGGGTTTTAATATCTTCTTGATTAATTTTGTTGTTTTTAACAGTCTTTTTGATTTCTTGTATGGCAGTGTTTCTAATGTCAATTTGAGCATCTTCTGGGACATTTCTTATAGCTGATTCTATTTTTGCAATACTGTCTTTAATTTTGATTGGCTGGTCTAAAATATATTTTTGTCCCATTTTTAGTAAACTATCTTGGTGGCTATTTATTTTGACATCTGATAAATTAATATATGGGTAAAAATTTTGAGTGGGGGGCTTGATATTATATCTGTTAATCCAGTTGTGCAATCTTTTATTCTGTCTTTTTGTAATCGAATTTCTTTCCATTTCGTTGTACACATTAATTTTTCTTGATAGGATGGCCCATTCTTCTTTATTACAACAGTCCTTTAACTTTTTGTATAGTTCATCTTAAATCTTTTTACATTTAAACATATAGGATTTTCTTTCTCAAATAATTTTATTAAGTAATTTTCTTTCAAAATTTTTAACATCGTTCAGATAACTATTTAAGAGTCTTTTGTTACGTATTTTCATAAAATTCGGTGTTATCCTAAAAAATTTGCAATCTTTTAAAAACTGAACATTTCTTTCGGAATTTATTAACTTTTTGCTTGCGTTTTTTACTTTACTAAAAATATTATATGCGTTCATATTAAAAATAAAAGATTGAAAACGTTTTATAAAAAGGCACCAACCGGACGTAACCAATAATGGTTTACTATTGGTTTACTATTACTTATACAAAAATATATTTTAGACCAGCCAATCAAAATTAAAGACAGTATTGCAAAAATAGAATCAGCTATAAGAAATGTCCCAGAAGATGCTCAAATTGATATTAGAAACACTGCCGTACAAGAAATCAAAAAGACTGTTAAAAATAACAAAATTAATCAAGAAGATATTAAAGCCCTTAAAAATTTGAAGAAAAATGAAAATGTTGTTTGTACTTTAACTGATAAAACTAGAAAAATTGCAATTTTAAATCGTCAGGAATACACAAATAAAATGGAAGAAAACATCAATGAAATAGGCACAGAAAGAATAAAAAAAAAAACCCATCAACAAAATAATTGAAAAAACACAAAAAATAATAAAAGAAGGTACCTGGCCAGATAATAAACCCCCCAGTTTTAATAATTTTGCTGCTAATACACCAAGAATTTTCGGCAGGTATAAAGATCACAAAGATCCCCCTAAAATCAGACCCGTTGTTAGTAAAAGTGAAGGACCTACTTACTCTTTAGAAAAATATATGGCAGAAATTTATAAAAGTTTGCTTCCCCCCTCATCCCATAGCTTAAATTCCACAGAAGACTTCATCCGCAAAATTTATGAAATTAATGTTCAAGAAAATTTTCAATTTGTCAGTTTCGATGTTGTAAATCTTTATCTATCAATAGACATTAAAAATATTTCTAAATTAATAAACCAAAAAATAAAAGAACAATATACGAACCCGCTAATATCCCAAACTTTGAACATAGCCACCAACTTCCTATTAAATGAAAATTACTTCATTTTTAATAAAAAAATTCTATAAACAAATCAAAGGAGTCCCAATGGGATCTCCTATTTCGGGATTTCTAGCGGAATACAAATTACGTAAAATTGAAAATAATTTTGATGAAAAACTTAAAAGCAAAATTTTTTATTGGTTTCATTATGTAGATGACGTTTTTGCAATAATCGATCAAAAAGCTGACCCTAAAGAAATTTTAAACACCATAAATCAAATAGACCCTGATATTAAATTCACTCTTGAAGAAGAAAATAGTAAACAACTGAATTTTTTAGACGTCACCATCAACCATCATACTAATAAAATAACCACCCAAGTTTACAGAAAACCCAATAGCAGCAATGAAATAATCCATAAAAATAGTAAAACACCCTTTAAATATAAAATTAATGCTATTCAAGCCCATATCAACCGTGCTATTACAATTTGTAAAGACCCTAAAATCCTTAAAAACGAAATAAAAAATATCAAACAATTCACCCAAAAAGCTGGTTATTCAAATAAATTAATAGACAATTTATTCAAAAAATGATTTAAATGTTTAAATCAAATTAATAATTTCCAAAAGCCACAACTCAAATACACCACTTCAATTTCTTATGATCGCGGAGTTTCAAATAAAATTAAAAAAGTTGCAACAAAACACAATATAAATGTACCTATCAAGCCAAACCCCAATATATTTCAGCTAATTAGAAGCAATAAAGATAAAATTGACCCTTTAGAAACCGCGGGAATATATAAAATACCATATACTAATAGTCAAAGTAAGGAAATGTGTTACATAGGAAAAACAAAAAGAATAATTAAAATGCGTATTAAGGAACATAGCCACGATATAACCACCGGAAAAATAACTACTGCACTAACTCAGGTAAACAAAAACGATGAAATTAATATTAAATTCGAGCAAGTAAAAAAGTTGGCCAATTATCATAACCACGGTTATGCTGCTATCCGAGAATCCGTTGAAATGTTATCAAGTTTTAACAATTGCAATTGCAATGATGGGGCTCAACTCAACCAGCAATGGCGCCGAGTTTTTAAAAGAGAGAAAGGAGGCGTGAAACAGCAGTTTCGAACAACTTCAAGCACCGTACCATCGGAGACCAAGCTGGGGTGCCCCAAGCGAAACTAGTCCGAAATAACATGAAGAAATTAAAAGGTTGTATATTTTGAATTTTAAATTGATGTTAACTTCATGGTTTAGATTTATTATAAAGTATTTCCAGTCAGTGCATTTTAAATTATCCCTGCCAATGAGAACAACTTCTCCAAGTTGAATTTCTCGTCCCTGTTTTTTGTGATCTTTTCTGTATGTCTGTGATCAGTTGTTGATAATATTTTATTCTCTTATTAAGAACAAGTTCATCCACTTGATTAAAGTCAGGAACACCACTTTGTCGAAAATCTTGCAAAAATGTGTTAGATAACAAAGGTTTAAGTTCAGAATCCTTTTCTGACATATAGGAAAGTGGTCTGGAATTTATAACTCTGCATCACATAAAACAGTGACCATTTCTTTATACGATAAAAGAACTTTACCCAGAACTCGTCTTAGAATCTGCTTCATTACACCAACTAACCTTTCCCAGAATCCTCCCCACCAAGAAGCGGTAAGAGGATTAAAAAAACATATTTTTTGTATACTGTCAAACTGTGCAATATTATTCCAATTAACTAATTTAAATTAATTTGATGATCCAACAAAATTACTCTCATTGTCACAATAAATTGTTGATGTCCTTCCTCTTCTTGCGATAAATCTACAAAAAATTTGAAGGAAGACTTCAGTCATCAATGGTGAAAGAAGTTCAAAATATACCGCTTTAAATGTGGCACAAGTGTAGATGCAAGTCCACGCTTTATTTTCACCTTTTAAATATACTGCTCCTGCCGAATCAAAACCAATGATTTCAAAGACTGCAGTATCTCTGACTCTATTTTCTGGCATTGATGCAGTAAGGGTGACACATTTCTGTTTAACATGTCTCAAACAAATAACACTATTGGATAATATTAATCACAGTTTTCCTTGCATTTAAAATTCAATAATGTTCATGCAAAATATTCAAGAGTATTTGCTAGCCTGCATGAAAATTCTTTTTATGTTCAATAATTATGAGTCTCTCAACGACTTGGTGACGTGATGGTAAAATGATAAGGTTTTTTAAATCTTCTGCATCTTTTCTATGTGTTATTTTCATTTTCCCTCTAAAAATTCCTTCTCCATCTCTGTACATTGTTAAAAATTCAGTTTTTTTCTGTTGACATCAGAAGCAAAATATTCGTCTTGTATCATCTGGATTATCTTTAGTTCTGCATATTTTATTTCTCTATATGATAACTCATCAATGATTTGTGAAGTTGAATTTCTACAGTTGAAAATTAATCTTTCTATCCAAGCAACCATTTGTAGCATTTTATCATAACTCGAAAAATAACAATAGTACCAGCCTGAACTATTTCTATTCGGGTACTCTTCTTCATGATATTTATTGCTACATTTATCATTTTCAGTTTGATTCAAAAAGCAAATGATCGGAAAACTATTAGACATTGAGCTCGTTTTTCTCCTTTCTTTCAGAATAGCTTGTTCATCAAAAACGGGTTTAGTAACAACTCATTTATTTTTGTTTCTCGAAGCCAAGTGGGTCCCTTCCACTGTTTACTGTGTGAGAGTTGTTGGGCTGTCTGAGATCTTGATGGTAAGTCAACAGGATTTTGAGCTCCACGAAGGTGTTTCTAAAGGGTAGGATCAGTTAGTCTTCTTATCTCTAAAACTATTATTGACAAAAACAGCCCAATTTTCGTCACACTGAATCCAGCTCAATATAGTAGTTGAATCTGTCCAGAAATATAGTTCAATACTTTCCCACTGGAGTGCACTGACTACGGATTTGCATAATTGAGCTCATATCATTGCAGCTAGTAATTCAAAATGAGGAATAGTGATGGATTTACATCACTATTCCTGATTTACATGGCCAACCCTTGATTTGGCGGCCAAAAGAGTTAGCATAATCAGTGTGAATGAAAACAGCTGCTGCATAAGCAGATTGATTCACATTGCAAAATGTATGCATTAAAATTGAAAGATTTTAACACTGGTTAATTTAATTAATTAATTTTAAAATTTCCAAAAAATAGTTTCGCTCTTACTAATATAATTCATTTTCCCTCAATTAATAATTTAAACTACTTAAAATTCAGTAGGAAAGGAATTTTCAATATCCACTTTGTTTGTAAACAAACCAGCATTTCTGTATGTAAACAAAACGTAACTTCAAACCAAAAAATAAATAACAAAAAAAAATTAACTTCAAGTTGCTATGGATCGTTCTCAAAAAATCTAAAAATAATATTATTTACTTTAAAATTATACGTGTACTATATGAAGCATTTTTAAAACTTATTAATTTAATTTTAAAAAATTAAAAAACCTTTTCACTTGCCTCATGTTTGGCCATAACATTTTCTGCTGGGCACCCAGCTCTCATCAGCGGCTTTTTCTGTTCTGGAGTCTTCCCTTTTTGAATTGTGATGTTTTTGCGCGACTTTCACCATAAGGTGGCACCACACTTTGTCAGGTGCCATCACATCGCTGTCGTTGCAAACATTTCGATTGGTAACTATTTCTATTGATTCATGATACATTGCGTACCTGTGATCATTGTAACTAGTGAATTCTTTAACTCCTTTGAAATTGATCCTTCATTATTAAAAGCTTTAGCTAGAGCAGCAGTAATTTTACCTGCCTTTATATAATTTTTGTGTTTGTTAATTCTTGTTTTAATTTTTCTTTTACTTACACCAATATAGCTACCTGATTTTTCATTTTGATTTTTAAGTAGTATTTTATAAATTCCTGCAGTTTCTAGTAGAGATATAGGGTCTTTATTGTTACAAATTAGCTGGAAAATATTATGGTTTGGTTTAATAGAGATATTGATGTTAAATCTGCTAGCAACATTTCTAATTTTGTTGGAGGCACCGCGATCAAAAGGAATAGATGAAGTAAATTTCATTGGTGGTTTTCAAAAACCCCCAATGAAGGTACAAAAAACCTCAAGCTCTTTGAAGGTAAGGGCTTTTATTATTCTCTCATTAGAATGACTTTTTAAAAAATAATTTGAAATGTTTATTTTTATATTATTTTATTTATTTTTTACGAAGCGATGTAAGAATTTAAAAATCAATCATTATTTCATTTATTTTGTAGATATGTTACTTTAAGAGATAATGATGAAATAGTGTTGAATAGCTAAATAGAATTAGAAAATGCAGAGAATATAGGAATGCGGCCATCATAATTATTTAATAAATTAGCCACTATACAAATTACGAAAATAATTTCAGTTCTAAATTATAAATTAGAATAAAATGAAATTCCAACAGGCTAAGTTCCTCCTTTAAAAATTATTTATCTCCCTAACAGTATGAACACTAATGCCATGTTGACTATTTGCATCAGGAGCAAAACAAATAATAGTCAAATTCTTCAGGATATTCAAACCTTCAAACAATTTTATAAACTCTCGTTTCATATCTTCAACTTCCTTATCCCATGGGATATTGCCGTTTCACGTTTTTTGTAACATTAACTTAGAAAGTAAGAGGACAAGCAATGAACCTAATTGACTAAAAAATTAAAAACCACGTGCGAAATAACTATTTAAAAGAGTAAAATCCGCTGTAAAAGGCACGTTAAAAATATTTAAAAGAATTTTAAGAGGTTAAAAAACAGTTAGACAACATGTTTCGTGCTTATTTACTAGCACATCATCAGGTCTCGTCAGTTAATGAAAGCCACCTAGTTTTATCTTGTTGTTCTAAGAAAGGCTGCCAAAGGGTTGCTAAGTCTTTACTCTGATTCTCGTTGATGCATTTATTGCCAAATTTCCAAATCATGATCTTTTCGTATATGTCTAATGTGTATTCGGTGTGGGGGGTTGCTAGAATTTTACTTTCGTCTCACTTTGGCTGGGCTTCTTTATTGTCGAGTAAAAGTTGCTTTAATGCCGTGTTTCCGTACAATGATTTAATGGAATGTTTATGTTCTTTAATCCTTTTACTCAAATTGCGCTTTGTCTTGCCAATATAATAAGATGTTATATTATTGATTGTGATGGGGATTGCATATACGCCGCCAACTTTTGTTTTTTTGTCACGATCGGATATTATCAGATTTTTCAATGTTGAGGTTTTAAATGCAATATTATATCCAATATTTCTAAATTGTCGTATTACGGGATAGAAACCTTTATTAAATAAGATTGCGCCAATAAATCTACTAGTTTCGTTTCCAGTTTTTTGATTCGTATTGTTAAGCCGGTTTATTATTCTGCGTTTCAACCTATTAAATATTGTGATATTGTAACCTTGATTAAGCATAGTCTTTTTAATTAAGTTTAATTCTTTATCTGAGGAGGATTTATAGGTGCAATGTGTGAAGGCTCTATTAATTAATGGTGTAATGGCGTTGAAAAGTAGTTGTTTAGATGTGTAAGAGTTAACAGGTGCTATGTTGAGGGGGGATGTTGGTTTGTGATAAACTTCAGTCCAGAACGCTGGACTAGCAACCCCCCACACCGAATACACATTAGACATATACGAAAAGATCATGATTTGGAAATTTGGCGATAAATGCATCAACGAGAATCAGAGTAAAGACTTAGCAACCCTTTGGCAGCCTTTCTTAGAACAACAAGATAAAACTAGGTGGCTTTCATTAACTGACGAGACCTGATGATGTGCTAGTAAATAAGCACGAAACATGTTGTCTAACTGTTTTTTAACCTCTTAAAATTCTTTTAAATATTTTTAACGTGCCTTTTACAGCGGATTTTACTCTTTTAAATAGAACCTAATTGAGTCAAAAATTCTTTGTGTAACGGAAAGAATTACTGTTTGATAAGATTTCAAGTCTATATGTATTCAACCAATCCAAATTGATCTTCAGTTCATCATTTCTGCAATTCCAAAGCAATCCTAAATAACTAGATCTAGATCATCTACATAAAAACTTCGAAAAAGAATCTCAACATATTTTTGATTATATTTTGAATTATTCTGATATTTTTTCAAATAATATTCTAACATAGCGCGTAAGAGAAAAGGACTACTTTTCACACCAAACACCACATGAGAATGACGTATTATCTTAGGATAATTGTGTTCTTTTTCATTCCACCAAAAAAACTTAAGGTAATTTCTATCTTCTGGTAGCACACTTATTTGCAAAAATCAAAAATGCTTTTTTGATGTCGGCAACAATTACATATTTATGTTCTCTAAACCTAAGAAGAAGATTAAGGATTAAATCTGATAAATTAGGTCCAGATTCTAAACATTGGTGATGGTGATTTAACTTGTAAGATTGATGCACTTTTCTAGCTCCATGTTGTTTCACAACAGGTCTAGGACATAAGTAGTGTTCAAAGTGGTGAGATGTTGATTCATCTTCAGTTATACCTAATGAAACCTATTCCTTAAACACATTATCATAAGCTATATACAAATTTTCTTGATGCAATTTTCTAATTGATGTTATTAATCTTTTCACAGCTAATTCTTTATGGGTGGGTAGAGGAAGATAATCTTCTTTCCACTGAAGAGCAATCTCATATCTACCATCGCAGTTATTTCTTACAGTTTCTTCAAAATATAGCTTGGTCAAATGCTCATTTTCTTTTTTGGTCTTAATTTCAATAGGATGCCTAATCCCTAGAACTTCCAGACTAAAAAGATCATAAATAATTGTTTCTCTGACAAACAATGAAATTATCGTCATCCAAAAAGTGAATGAGACAAACGTTGCTGACACAAAGGGGTCAGATTTAAAATGGATGCTATTTCTCTTTTAATATGCGATTTCTGAGATCCGGAATCATACAGTGCTCTCACAACTAAAATACTGTTCTTAAATTTTAAATTAACCTTTAAATTTAATTTAGAAATTTATTCATCAAGCCTGAAAGTTCATTTCAGAAAATTTTGGAGTGGAAGACTGATTTTTTATACCAACTATGGGAAAAATACCAGAGCTGGGAATCAAACCTGGGCCTTCCACTTTATGTGTGAATGCTCAAACCATCGAGCTACCCTGGTTGGTCCTTTCACTCCAAAATTTTCTGAAATTAACCTTCAAAGTTTGCAGCAAAACTTATGGAGATTTGGAAATGGTTGCCCAATTTACAGATTTATTCTGCTCTTTAATTTCTTTTTCCAATTTATTTGATGTAGACTTGTTTATATTTTTATTTGATTCTGTACATTTTATAACATAATGTATCTTGTTACAAATAGTACATATCACGAAACATCGGCATTTTTCTGCCCTATGCCAGACTCTTAAATATCTAAAACAGTAATCTTTATCCTTTAAAATTTTTATTTTTTTCACTGTATGACATTTCTGATGCTTTAAAACAATTCACTGATTCATGTTTTTCATTGCAGAAAGCACACAACTTCTCCACATGTTCTTTGGTAGTTAACAAACTAGCAGCAGTATAATTTTTTTTCACTATTTTCTTTATTCCTTTAATAAGATGAATCATCGTTCAAATCAAAACCAGCCATAGCTAAGTTAATTCTCTCCTCAGATTCTACTTCCATTTTTAAAAAGGCTAACAAACTGTCAAGTCTCCTTTTTATATCATTGTCATGATCAAAATTTGAGCTTCTCTTCCAAGCTCTGAGAAAATCTTCGCGCATACATGATTCAACCAAAGGATAAAGTAATGCATGCACATAAACTGTTGGTACAAAATTTTGAATTGACATTCTTCAGAACTAATTTTAATAATTCTCTGATATAAATTTCAATTTCTAGGTTATCACGACCAAAACGGGTTTTCAACAATCAATTGCTTTTATATAATTATTGGTATCGCAAGTTGCGGGAAATTTTTTATAACCTCTCTAGCTCGAGATCCTTCAACAGTAACTTGTAACAAATACTGAAATTTATCAGAATTAACTATAGTAGAATCAGTATGAATTTTTTCAAATTGGCTCCAAAAATAAAATCATTCTTTAACATTACCATCAAACTTTCTTAATTCTAATTTAGGTGATTTAAACCTTCTTTTTTCATTAGCATTTTCAATAGAGCTAATAGCAACAGATTCACTCTGAATTGGATTAAAAGTAGTACATACAGTTTGATGACTATCAACCATTCTTCTTACTTTTGTTTCAATTCTTATTGCTTTATCACGATAATCTTCAACGATTTCAAATTCTGTGTCAGATTCTTTTTCAAGGAGAACATCAAGAATACTTGCGTGCATTACTTCCAGACGATCAACTTTTGATTTAAAAACGCTCAATTCTGATTCCAGTTCAGCAAGGTCAACATCTTGTGAGGCTATCAATTCTTCAACTTTATTATATGCTTTTGAGAAAGCAGCTCTTCAGACTTCCTAGTTTTTTTCCAAAACTTCTAAATTAGTCATAATTATGATTCATTGTGCATTTCCAGTCCTGCCGAGGGTACCAAAAATTTTACTTTATTCCTTTTTCAAAAGAGAATATCAATTATGCTATCTACATATCAATGACTGTAAATGCAAAATCAAAAAAAGTTTATTCAAAAAACATCACAGAATTCCTATTTTAAAAACTTAACTCCTAAATATAAAAAAAATGCAAGCATCCAATAATTTTAGCATTAAAACTGAACTCAAATTTTGTTGTCACTAAAAATAAATAAAATTAATTGTAATAAAACTCTGTGGCTTTAACAGAAGTATTTCCATTTTGGCAATTCAAGAATTTTCATCTATCATCCTAGTGATTGATATTTTAGTCTAATTGATAAGTAGATCATTCTACACATGAATTATCATTCAGCTAAAGTGTGCCAACAATCAAGTTTGATTATAAATTTACACAAAATTCTTCAGATCTTCGATTCTAATTGATTCTCATTTTACTGCCATTTCGTCTCAAAATACATTTCTGTGTGACAATAAGGAAAAAAATTGCAACTGTGCCTCATTAATTTAGAGCAATACAATCAAGTGTAAATGGCTTCTGAATAAATCATGTTGATTAAGTTAACAAGCAAAACTTCTGCTTATTGAAAAACGATATTGTGAAGAAGGATCAATGTTTTCTAAAATGATTATCTATGATATTGGTCCTTTACATTTTATCAGTACTTGTTTTCTATGAAGACATACATTTATTTAAAGTGTTAAATTTTTTTAATAAAATTAATTATCATTGAATATGGTGTCATCATTTCTCATGTATTCTCCTTTCTTTCTGATTTGTTTTAAAGATAAACGTTTATAATAATTTTTTTTTTTCCAGCTTGATAACCTTAAAGAAAAAAAAAAAAAAATATATATATATATATATATATATATATGTATATATATATATATATATATTTAATTAAATCAATTCTCATTCTAAATGAATGAATTTAAAGAATTTTTAATAATAATTTGTGTCAATACAGCACATTAATCAGATCTGAAAAAGTAAAAATTTGAATTTATGAATTTTCGCTGCACTGCCAAAATGTCTGTTTGAAACAACGCAATGCTAAAATCCATGGCTACATTTGTCCATTTTTAAGTAACACAACGATTTCCCCTCCTAATATTTTTAATATTAGATACACAACAATTTAATATTTAAATATTTAATTAAAATATTTATTTTTTTAATAATTTTATACAATACAGGAATGATTATAATAGGTATGTACAAATAATATATTATATTGTTAAATCAATAAGTTAAAAGAATCATGGCCTCAGGTTCTAGCTGTTACTCAAGGGGGAAAAAAAAAAGGACATTGCTGAAACTAGAATTCTTTACGAAAGTATGGGTTGATCGTTTTTTCATTTTAATTGAATTAAGAACAAAATTATTACCTTTAATTCTTTAAAACTAAGTACTTAATAAATGTAAATAAAGATCCACTATAAAATTCCACACCAAGTCATGAAGAGGCTGTAAAGTAAGTAGAGGAATTTTCTTTTTTATTTATGACTCTTGAAAAAAAAAAAAAAAAAAAAAAAAAAAAAGTCCTGTCGATTGCAAAAATATTGTTACAAAAAAAAATGTAAAGAAAAATTCATCTTTCTATGAACTCAGCAAAAAGGTAACTGAACTATTGATTCAGAATGTAACTAACTCTTACCCTCCTTTATTCAAAACGCCATCATATCATATTATCCAATTAATTTAAATTTTTCGTATGATGTCTTTTATCAACGACTTTTTATGGAATGTTCTCGAACTCTGAAGCCAGAACTAATGGGATCTGCGGTGAATATCGGTGGACAGGAAAGCCTTCTCATTGATCCATGGAAAGATGAAACGGGAAGGGACCCCCACACGTCCTGTGTGCTGTCTCAGAGTGGCTAGGAGGGTGTACCTAGGTGGAATGGGTGATGTACATCAGGAGTTTTTTGCTCCTGGTAGGGTCACCTATGGTGAGAAGGTCATTCCGCATTACTCAACTAAATGCATACAGGCACCCCAATCCAAGGTGTTAGGTACCGTGTTGATGGATGAATGGCACCAGGGGTTATAATGTCATAAATGGTCCCCTCGAGGAACTAGATGAAACCTCGTTGTATTTAGCCTTACACCTGTATTGGGAAACTATGCAGGTCTGGACCTTTCTTTCCTCCCAGTACTGCAGCCCTGTATGGATTCATCTTCTTCTAAAGGACACCTATGCAATCAAACAAGAACAATGTTCCTGCGGGAACTCGTCATATTCAGGAGGAAACCTGCAAACCTTCAGGATCTACTATGGATGCAGAAGGCTGTGGAGCCTTTAAAATTTTGAAGGATCCAAATGTGCATACATGTTGCACGAGATGTAGGTAGAGGTAAGGAGGATGAAGAGGATAGTGTCACTGCTGGTGAAGCTTACTCTTCCAAGGTAAGTGAAGCTGTTATTCATATTAATATTGATTCACTTTTTTTAAGTGAGCTAGATATTGAATCAAACTCAGAAAGTATGCTTACTCCTTCATCACCTATGTCTTTGAGTGAGAATAACTTCTCTAATGAATTAAGAGCTGCTCCTTCAACTGAGGGAGATTTTACTGGCACTTACTTGTACCTTTTTTGAACTTGATTATACAGCAGATTGTCGACCAACTTTTCCCTTGACCTTAAGAAACACATCAACTTATAAATAACTTTGTTCATTTTGTGTAAAGAGTTGTTGTCTAAATATTCCTTCCAATCTATATCTATAAAAATGTTAAGTTGGTTTCTGTACGGTTCAAAAACTCAAAATGTTCTGCACTGATTGAGCTCAAATTTTGACACGATATACAACCTGCTTCAAAGATTGTTTTTATCTATTTTTTGCGTCAGTAACATATCCGGGACTGCGAGAAAACAGCTTTTTTCATGGTCAGCAGTGTACCAGCAAACTTGACATATTGACACTGCAAATTTGCTTTAGATTTACTATTTATTTTATACAGCACATGCTCAGTAAAAAAAGAAAATGAAAATAATGTTGATGATGTTTCACTTTTTTATTTTTGTGAATGTATGAGCATGCGGTAGTTAAAAACGTTTGATTTTGATGAATTTTATATTACAGCACATGCTCAGTAAAAAATGAAAAGAGAAATAATGTTGATGTTTCAATTTTTTATTTTTGTGAATGTATGAGCATGCGATAGTTTAAAATATTTGATTTTCGATGAATGGCATCTGTATAAAATTTTTAGTTTTTTAGAAAAGGAAATAACTTTCCCATTTTTGCTCTGAAATGTCCTTTTGCGATTAATGCTTATGTAGTCAGATTCTTCGCCTGTTATGCTTTGTGATTTCGTGTCATAATTATTTTTTTTTTCAAACTTTCATATCTCGAACTATACCTATCTTTCAATGTAAATACTTTAAACTGTTTCTCTTTTCATCAGTAATGTTAACATCATAAAAAACGAAAATATGTATGCTCTATTAACAAAATAAATGCTTGCCTGAAATGCCATGAATTTTTTTGGCCATTTCAAAATGAAAATTTTTCGTTATTAGACTTTTTGTCCTATCTCTAATTTTTTTTCATCTAGAGATGTGAGAACCATGAGAGGTTATAATCTTATTCCTTCCTTCTGTTCCTGTGAAAACCAAAATAATGCCTCGCAGAAAAACAAATTTGGTTCGTCACACTCGCCACACAGAAGGATCGAGAAGACGGCTTTCGAATATGACTGAGGAAGAGTATCTTTATCACCACACATATTAAAATTGAAAATATGTGTGCCAGTTATCATGTTGCACGAATATTAATCAACCAAAACTCTGCAATGGCACGCGACTCGCAGTTAAGAAATTAATGAACAACATAGTTGAAGCAACGATTTTAATGGGACCTTTCAAAGGTGATAAATTAATCATCCGGTATGGGAAAAGTATTACAAAAACGTAAAATCATTGTTTGGGATGAATGCACGACAATGTGCCATACAAAGCGTGGCAGTGTACAGCTACTATTTCATAAAATGGACAACTTTTCTCTCTGTCTTTTTCTTTCCAAGTTTGGGGGAGGGAGGGTAATATGTGGAATCGATAGCAGACTTTTTAAAATTTTGGAAACAGTTTGGCATGAATTTCCATGATTTTCAAACAGAATCATCCTTAGGTTGATAGTTATCACAATGTTTCTCGTTCACATAGTCCTAATCAAGCTGTGGGAATTAAGAATTGTTCCCACTAGCAGTTTCTTCATATTAATATGCTCAGAAGTGATTTCAACAAGTGTTTATGGTATGAAATATAATACAATTTTGTTTATGTGACACCTAAGATCTTTCCTGATTTTTGGTCTTTATAATCATCTAGATCTGTGGATTGTTATAACTTAAGCTCCTCAGCATGCATATGCTCTTGATTTTGTATAGCTTGAGCTCTACGGCACTTTTGTTATTATGTTTTTTTTTTACAAGTCATCTGTGTTGATGTTGCATTCGAGAAATTAATTGTCCAAAATGAATTTTTGACTGGCAGTGTTTGTTCAAGTGCTGCTAAAAAAAAAAAAAAAACTTTTTAAGTTGTATAAGTCGTGCTTGTCTTCACAACATTACGGTAATTCTATTTAATTCTTCTTTTAATAAACATTATGTAGAAATTACATAAAAAACAGGCTATAATAAAAATCAAGTAAATGAATTTAGGTTGGGGGGGGGAGGCACTAATATTACATACCTTCAGAATCTACATTCGTTAGATGTTTTGATGGAGTTTAATTATTTAGACTAGGAATAGCCAACCCACGGCACGTGGGCTGCTTGCGGCCTGCCGTGTGGTTTTCTGCATCCCGTGAGGAGACTAAGGATATTTAAAGTTTGACAGCTTCAGTTAACAGATTATAAATTAATTAGTCCATTCTGACTTTTCGAAGCTAAAATACTTTTCAACGATTATGATAGCTAAAGAATCACACTGTTGTAATGAAATATTATTAAATCTATGATTCATTCTTTTTTTCCTTCCTTATACAAAAGTATAAGGAAGTATTGTAATTCCGATTTGCAAAATGGATTTTGTATCTCGCATAGCTCAAAAACGAATGATCATAGAATGTTGCAAATTTATATTTGTGACTGTCATTATGTCTAGTTGTACACCTGCAAATTTTATCTTAATAAGAACTCCTGTTTTAGATATATTTGCGACTTTATAAGATTTTTTGTGACATCTGTATGTATGTATGTATGTATGTATGTGTGTGTGTCTGTCTATATGTATGTATCTATCTATCTAGCATAACTCAAAAACAGTTAGACGTAGAATGTTGCAAATTGGTACATGAGTTAGTTATAACATCTGAGTGTGCACCTCCCTTTTTGGAATTTCTGTGACTTTCCATTTTGGAGATATTGACAAAATTATATTTATAATCACCAAAAATACAAAAAGTTTCGGCCATTATATATGACGTAACATCATAGAGATTTCGAAAGAAGTTAATGATAGAGCCCATAATCATATTGTTATGAAAGTTGTCAACAACTGCGGGTAGAAAGTAATTCTTAAAGGCATATGCAGGTTCTATTTGTCAAATGCACTTTATTTAATGGATATTCAGCCAGTATAGAGCCCATAATGATTTTGTTATGTAAGTTGTCGACATGTAGAAGGTACATAAGCAGGTTCTACTCAACAAATGCATTTTATATAATGAACTAGCAGACCCGGCCACACGTTGCTGCGGCAAAGTAATACGTTGATAATTTGATAAGGTATATAGTATTTCCCCACAACTGAATTTGGCGATTTTTTTTTTTTTTTTGCGTCTTTTTGAACGATAACGAAGTCGTTCTGGATTCTTTGCAATAAAATATGGTAACCTGCATGCTTTTATTTTAGATTTATGATTTAGCTTATGATTTTATCATTTATGATTTTTAGATTTATGATTTCGCCATAATCGCCAAATCCAGTTGTGGGGAAATACTATAGTTGTTACCCACAACTATAACTTATAATATAACTTCAGTAATTATATTCGGATAATTATAACTTCAGTATATCCCTACAGCTGAATTTGGCGATTTTTCTTTGGCTGCATTTTGAACGATAACGATGTCGCTCTGGACTGTTTGTGATATAATATGGCAGCCTATATGTTGTTTATTTTGGATTTATTATTTTATGTTTTTGATTTATAATTTAGATTATCATTTATGATTTATAGATTTATGATTTAGCCATAATCGCCAACAAAAAATCGCCAAATATCGTTGTGGGGATATACTGATTAATATATTACTGAAAATATTAATATATTTTAACGAAGTGGTGAGAAGATTCTGAGTATGTTAAAATTTTAATAGTAAATTCAAGTTAATCAAGAAGGAAAGCATTGAGGATTAAGATAAGAAAATTGCAAGATTTTAAGATCGCATTTTCAACAATAAATATGAGTCAAAATTTAATACAAAATACATATATAAATCACAAATTTAATCAGGAACGCTAAATTGGTAAGTTATTAAAGAAAAAGTAAAGAAAAGTAAGAGAAATGATTAATTAAAGTTTCAAACATCGATCATATAGATTAGCGTTACAAAACAAATAAACAGACTTAAACTCTTCCAGACTTTTAAAATATTGAAATGGTTACTTTTTATTTAGAACATTATGTATAGATCACAAATTTCTTAAAGAAAACGAAGTGATACAGATTAGAATAATGCAACAAAAATTGAAAAAGCAAGGTTATGTCGTAAATAAATTTTTAACACACGTGCCACATGAAATAAATTGTAGCATATACATAATGTATCTGATATAAGATATTAACATGTTGCAGTGGAATAAATTTCATATCTATCATCCTTGGCGGAAAAAAAATAATATCGCCAAATTATCTGGCACACAGATTTAATTCCTTTCAAAAATCATGGTTATTTTAACAACTTATATTAAGAGAGTAATGAATAATATAAAACAATATTTCGCACAATACATATTACGAAAATATACATCTAGCTTGTATATTTTCGTGTTACGTTTTTGATCGCCAAATACGAAAAACTCCAAGGACGACAGAGCTTTGAAATTTAAAATTAAAATTTTGTCAATTTGACAGCAAAATAACTCTATCTGACGTATGCACATGATAAATAATACATATCTATACAAAAATATGGGGATTAAAATCCAGAAATAATTTTCATCGTTTTTTAATAATTTTTTACAAAAAATACAATGGGCGATTAACATAAGAAATCTTTTTCTTGATTTCACAGACGGTCAGTGACGTTACACTTCGCTTGTGTATAACTACATACTTTATCAATGCGAATAAAATCTTTAAATTGATTATGATGTCAATTTTCGTGAGATGTATACTTTAACTTTTTATAATTTTTTAACATTCACGTTTGATTAAATGTATTTACTTTTATGTCGAAAGAAAATGAACTCGTATTTTTTCTTTTTGGCAACAATTAAACTTATGGAACTCACAGATATTTTGGAGCAACTGTAACAAAGGTCTATAATTAACAAATAATTGCAATAAAACAATATTGTGACAATAAATTGAGATAAAAACTATCCTATCTCTCAAGTTGGACCAAACTGCACAAAGTGTGCAAAATTTCATTAAAATTGGTTCCTTAGTTTAGGAGTTTATCGCGGATAAACATCGTGACACGTAATTTTTATATATATACAGATATTCAGCTTGTACACAGAGCCCATAATGATTTTGTTACGTAAGTTGTCGACATGTAGAAGGTACATAAGCAGGTTCTACTCAACAAATGCATTTTATATAATGAATATTCAGCTAGTACACAGAGCTCGTAATGAGATATTATTATGAAAGTTGTTGACATTATTGCAAGAAGAAAGTAATTTTGAAAAATATAAGCAGCTTCTAGTCGATGAATACACTTTATTTAATGAATTATTTAGCCTATAGATATAGCCCGTAATGATATTGTCATGAAAGTTGTCAACATTTTTCATATAGAAAGTAATTCTTAAAGACATAAACAGGTTCCAGTCGATGAATGCGCTTTATTTAATGAATATGTTGTAAAGTTTTGAATAAAACCCTTTTTTGTGTTAAAAAAAATCAATAATCAATGAATATTCTCGAAACAATGAAACATAATAGTCATTTTTACTACAAATTTTACTAGAGAAACATTGTTAAATACATTACAGAGCAGAAATTTTGCTAATTTAGGAACAACCAAAAGTTTTGAACTCTGAATTGAATTTGAATTCATCGTGAGTATTGTCAAGAGTTTATAAAATTTTTGAGGTAGTTCTGTGCTCGAAATCAGTGAATCATTACAAAGAAATTCTAGAATTGGGCTTCTATTGCAGTTAGAGTTTCTAAACTTTGGGAATCCCAAAATACCACTTTTCGCCACATTTGAATGCCTAAATTGATACTAAGTCAATGCCCACCTACATAGAAAAGAAAACACTATCATCTGTTTTCACTTTTATTGTAATACCATATAGAAACTAGCGCGTAAAGATATAGCCAAGTTCTAGTCTACAGTCTTCAATTATTACTCTTCTTTTCTTATAGTTTTCTTAGTCTTCAAAGAATTTAGTTCTGCGCTGTAAACCAATGAATCTTTCCAGAAAATTCCAAAATTCTGTTCGTTCTCATTGAAATTAGAGCTTCCAAACTTTGGCAACCCTAAATTACAAATTTTCAACAAATTCGGTTGCCAAGTAGTCAAATTCAACACCAAATCACCAAAATTTATGCAAAGACCAAAATCTGCATTGGCTACAAACTTGGCAGCTTGGCGAGATTAACGATCAAATTTGGCAGCAAATATTATTTCAAGTTAGCCAGAATTAGTAAAACCTCTGTCAATTTTAATGAAGTTTATTGTTTTGGTAAAATGCATCGTTTATCAGTACTAATTTTCGCCAGGGAGAACAAAAGTAGGCCATATATACTCGAATGATTTTTATTGAACTCTAAGCTGTGCATTTGACAATGAGAGTTTCTGTAATAAGCCATGGAGTACTATTCTTGAAAAAACTACTATATTTATCTCGGCGGTATATGTAATCCTATTTATCGTGACTTTTGTGGTTGGGTTGGAGTAGATATTCTTTTTTTTCTTTTTCTTGTTTTCAGGAATATTTGTGGAGTGGAATCTGCCTTTTTATTTACGAATCAGTTATTTCACTCAAAAATGTCAATGTTTTCATAACAATATGTATATTCCAATGGGTGTATAAAGAAGTCACATGGTGTCCACATAAGATTTTTTATTGCAGTTATTAATGTATAGTCATAAATTTTTCACAATTCTATTGTTAATTTATGAATGAAAATAATTTTAATTAATGTATTGTGCTCTGAATCTTCACCCTGCCCTCCTCCTAAAAAAGTATATATATATACATGATTCATACACTCACAGACATATATATATATATACAAATATACATATGGTGCGGCCCAACTGAATGAAATCTATTTTCAATGAGGCCCACCAAATGTTTTGTGTTGGACAGGCCGGATTTAGACAATATTATATTAGTCTAAAATAGTGAATGCTGTAGGTGGAGGTATGGCTAATTTTCACATTAGGTCCAAAGAAAAACACCAAAGTCAAGTCAACGAGGTGCTTTGGAGTACCTGCATTTGGTTGCAACCAATACTAACCTCCAATGAAAATTGTTAAAAACATAAAAATAATTTTCCGAAAATGAAAAAAAAGCCACAAAAGGATTAAATTTAGAATTTTAGTCTCTGAACCAATCTCCACATTAGCAGAAATTATTCAGAGTGAAGCAACAGGAGTTGAAAAGAAAAAAAAATAATAATAAAATAAAATAAACACCCAAAACTTTGATCAGTCAGCTTAATTACATGAGAGACCATATTACTTGTATAGATGTTGAAATAAATTAATAAAGCATCTGCTTTCAGCTGCAAGTATATGCGTCTGACATCTTTTATAAAGATTAATGCTAAACTACTATGATTCTAGAATAATTTTACTCTCTTTATGTGAAAAGGCAAATAATAAAGCAAATATCAGGCAATAATATAATCAAAACAAGAAGTATATCCTTCGCAATAGAAAACTGCCATTTCCAGAAAGTAGAAGTAGATTTAAAAACACGAAGGAGAGAGAGGCCATAAAGATTTTCTTCGGAACAGATGATCGAAAAAGGCCTTGCATCTTCATTCTGATGAAGGGTTCAAATATTTTCAGGCAAGCTGCAGCACTTGAATATAGTAAATTTTAATGAGCATAGTTTTAATTAAATTTTCAAATTTTATTTGGTTTTCTCAGTAACTTAATCTAAATCCGGAGGAGCAAAAACCACTTTTTGTCTTTTTAGGTTTTTATACCGAAGAGCATCTGCCCCCCCCCCCCTTTTCTCAGTTCTGGTACCCCTAAATATAAGGTTTCTGTAGTGAATCTTCATAGTATATTACAAATTCATGACAATTCAAATATTCTCAGAGTTGCCAGTGCTTGCATTTCTTTTCTACCACTATTTATAAATAATAACAATATTTTATAATATGTTTATGCAATTGAAAAAAATCCTGAAATTTTTATACAAAAATAGTCTTGCAAAAGTATGGATGACAACGACGCTGCATATTTAAAAACAAAAATATGAGCAAAGACAGACATAGGAGTATATAGATTATTAAACTGATAAACATTTTTCAGCTAAATTGAAAAATGTAGCCAAATCAGTTACCTGTTTTGGGGGGGGGGGGGGGGGAGTCTTTAAAATCAATGTAACATTTAAAATGAGATAAAGGATACAAAAATTTAAAACTTTAAAAATACATTTTAATTCTCAGTGTCAAACATACAAGCAAAACATTTACAACTAGTATGTTGTGGCCACCACAAGACTTTCTTCTATATTTTCTTATATAAATTCACGCAGTAACAATATTAAAAAAAAAAAAAAAAAAAAAAAAAAAAAAAATTCAGTTTTTTTTTCCGTTAAAAGTAAAAAAAATCGATAACTTTGTTTTAAATTACCACATATTTCTAGTTCAACCATTCGTTTTAAAGGTATTGACGAGACCTTTCGAAAGATACCGATCTTGAAAATTTACACCCCCTTCGGGGGGGGGGGGACTTTCCCATAGGGTGGGGAAGCGATGCCCCAATTTTTTTTTCCTAATTAACTACTATTATTATCAATAATTCATATTAATTTCACAATCACAGGTTAAGAATAACTCTCATTATGTACATTTATACGAAATTTTTTCCTATACTGCCATGTTAAAAATTTAGAAAAAATACGATCACAGCGCCACCTGTTGAGCGATTGATCCCCAAATCTAATCAGCCTCAGTTTATGTCAGAGGCCAACTAAATACCAAGTCTGGTTAAATTTCGTAAAAAAAAAATAAAAATAAAAAAAAAAAAAATCGATTTTTTTCTAAGTTTTTTTTTCGTTAAAAGTAAAAAAAATCGATAACTTTGTTTTAAATTATCACAGATTTATAGTTCAACCATTCGTTTTAAAGGTATTGACGAGACCTTTCGAAAGATACCCATCTTGAAAATTTACTCCCCTCGAGGGGGGACTTCCCCCCTAGGGGGGGTGGTGAGGCTCCTACGCATACAAAATTTTTTTCCCAGTTGACTATCTCTATTATAAATATTTCTTGTAAATTTCATAATGATTACTAAAAAATAATTCTCTTTATGCACATTTATACAAAATTTCGTCCTATATCACCATGTTAAAAATTTAGAAAAAGCAGGATGGCAACGCAACCTGTAAGACAATTTTTACCAAAAGTTGATAGGCACTAATTTATGTCAAGGTGCAACTACATACCAATTTGTATGAAATTCTGTGCAGTAGTTCTTGAGATACAGTTGCCACAAAATTTTGTCACACACACACACACACACACACACAGACAGACAGACAGACAGACAGACAGACATTTTCTAAAAATGGTCAAATCGTGTTCTACAGCTCTCAAAACGTGTAAATTCATCAAAAACCCGAGGTCGAAAATTTTTACGAATCCAATACTTTCTCTATATTACATATAGAAGAAAGTAAAAATTCATAATACATCATAACAACATTAAATATTCTGGAGGAATAGCTTTAGTCTCGTTCAAGGCAGAATGTTGCATTTTAGTAAAAGCACCCTCTAGAAAAATCCGGGATTCATATATATTTATATTAGAAGCTTATTTTAGAAGCCATATTTTTCTAGAGGGCGCTTTTACTAAAATGCAACATTCTGCCTTGAACGAGGCTAAAACTATTCCTGCTGAATATTTAATCTTGTTATGATGTATTATGAATTTTCGTAAATGTTGTGCTTGTATGTTTGACATTGAGGAGGGCTAGTGTTTTAGCCAAAACGTCTGTCTTGTATTTTAATGTTTTTAATTAAAATATATTTTTAAAGTTTTAAATTTTTGTATTCTTTATCTCATTTTAAATGTTACATTGATTTTAATATATTAATGAGACGTATAATTATGTTTAATTTAATTAAAAAATAAATAAAGATCATCAACCCTAAAGTGTAGTTTTCCTTTCTTTTGGTGGAGGGTATATGGAATAGGGCTACTTTTTTTTAATTAAACACATTTCAGTGTCAAGTTCGGTATCATATAAGGGCCCTCTTCATTTGTGAGAAAATTTCCAAATTCTATATATATATATATATATATATATATATATATAGTGATTAAAAAACTTATTTATGTTATGAATTTCATTTTTAGAAATAACTTAGTAGAATTCAGATTTAAGTTCCCTTTTCTCCTATATATTATTGCATAGCAATATTGCAGACTATATTTATCTACAAATTAAAGTAATGAAAGGCACACACTAGTCAATAGCAATCTTTTAATTTAGAAATTTTGATAATCAACCTTGAAAATTCATTT
Source organism: Salticus scenicus (assembly GCA_963930645.1). Classification (NCBI taxonomy): domain Eukaryota; kingdom Metazoa; phylum Arthropoda; class Arachnida; order Araneae; family Salticidae; genus Salticus; species Salticus scenicus. Next base: position 87,583,075 of record OZ005648.1, read on the forward strand.
CTGATAGATTGGAGTGGAAGGCTGATTTTCACCTTCCACTCCAATCTATCAGAAATCAGTAGCAATCTTTTCAAATTGAAATTATTTGGCAAAAGTTTTTATCAGATAAAAAAGAGTAAGCAAAAGGGAATCAGCATTTTTTGCTCTCACATTGCACTCATATTTACCTTTAAAAAAAAGCTGAAAAATTGAGTTAAATGATTTCAAGCTGAAACAATTGTTGAGATTTACTGCTTTTCATGGTATTAATTTCAAAGTTTTTATTCATTACTTTCATTCCACATCAGCTCGCAATATTTTTTTATTGCCTATGTTTACTGGTATTGAAACACTTCCAGTTGTCAGCTGTGGAGTGAAATTTTCTAAAATAGTCTGTATTTTCTCTTGCTAAGGTAATTTTTTTTTCTCCTTGAGGGACAATATGAAAAACTGATATTAGGAATTTGAGGCATTGTTTTTAAATCATTTTGGGGCCCCTCTTAAATTTCTGAGAGGAGCCTTTTGGGTAATCGGGCCCTGCATATATACATATTTCACAAAGAGTTAGTCATAAAAAAATGTATTTATTTAAGTTAATTTACTTAAACTAATTTAGCCTGTAGAATTACAAAAAAATTTGGTAAATTTTATCCAACCCATAAAATAAATTGTAGCGATTGGAAAAATGTATATTTTCAATATTACTGTGTATGCTCAGGGACCGATGGGGGCCCAGGGCACTCATGTTCTATGGGCCCCTTTATCTCGTACTTTAATATTGCAACAAACAAAACAAACTGCTTATTTCCGATTCAGCTGTCTAAAAATTACTTCACTTCACCTTTCATTTGCTGGTAAGAGTAAGGCTAAATAAGATCTGCCGCTTGTTTATCGGATCGAAGTTTGGAATGCAAGTATTGGTAGTATGCAGTTGTATTTGCGTTTAGCGAAAATATTGCAATTTTTCCGATGAGTTGATTCCTTGAAAGATCATCACAGCACAGTAATTCCTCCATCCATTAACAAAAAAAACCAATGATCATTATAGCAAAATTTGGAAATTTTTCATTTCAACTATTTTTTAAAATGTATGATGGAATTAATTAATTAAATATAAAAACCTTTAAATGTACCTCATGTTACGTCGTTAATATTTTCATCTGGGCACCCAGATCTTTTCAAATGATCTTCATTTGTGCCGGATCTCTTTGAGTTGTGGTCTTTTATATATTCCATAAGTTGATTCCACATCTGGGCGCCCAGATGAAAATATTAACAATGTAACACGAGGTACATTTAAAGGTTTTTATATTTAATTAATTATGTGTAAAGTGCTTCATTATAATTTAAATTTTATTTATTGTATGATGGAATTTCTTGAGGCCCCTTCTCTGTGAGAGCCCAGGGCACGTGCCCTGAATGACCTTCCTTAAATCAGGCACTGTGTATGCTACAATAAAATTTGGGTTTTAATACTGAATTAAAAATCGTTTTAATCAATTTAAATTTTGTTCTAAACTAGTGAATCATAACCAGTTTTCCATGAACATACAAAAAGTGTTCTGATAACTGTTTGGTATTTCTTCATATATAAACTGTTATTTTCTTTTTAATTTAAAATAAAACATTATATACCTTTTTATTAATAAACTATAACAGGCAAAGCTCAAATAAATTTTAACTTAATTTAACTGTTCTGCAGTAATTAAAGGTTGGTAATATATGATCATTAGATTTCAATATATGTACTTATAAATAAATATATAAGAAAAAATTTAAGTTAAAAAAGCATTTATTTAAAGCAATCTTACTTAAAAAATTTTAATGTGTAGATAGATGAATATAGAAAAGGTTTTCATCAAAGATTGTTTATCAAAAAATTGTTTTGTTTAAAATTTCCTTGTGTCACCATTGAGTGATAAACAGCCAAAGAACGAACGTTTTCATTACTTTTTTTACATACCATTTATACAGATGTTATGTATACATAAGTTCATGAAAAGAGTCTTTTGTAAGTTTTTCAAAATTTTCTGGGTATGCACGTATAAAGAATTTCCTTACAAAAAGTTTTTTAAAAGAATCTCAATCTAAGATTTCTTCTTCAGACCTGTACATGTAGAGGCCTTTAACTGAAAAAGTGGTGATCAGAAACTGTAACTGCTTTAGACGCTTTCCAATTAGAAATGTAATCTAAGCACAAAGAGCTACACACAGTCAAATCAATAACATGTCTTATTAATGGGACTTGGCATGAATAAAAATTTCATATAAAAGCTTATATTTCCATTTAATATTTATAAATTGAACTATATTAAGATTTTTCAATAAAATATATATTCTGGCAACAATTCGTAGGGTTTTTACTTCCTTATACAAAGTATAAGGAAGTATAGTAATCCCGATTTGCGAAATGGATTTTGTATTTCACATTGCTCGAAAACGAATGATCGCTGAATGTTGCCAATTTATACGTGTGACTGTCATGATGTCTAGTTGTACACCTGCAAGTGTCGTCTTAACACGAATTTTCGTTTTAGAGATATAAGGGATTTTACACGATTTTTCGTGACGTCTGTATGTATGTGTGTCTGTGTGTGTGTCCGTATGTCGCATAACTCAAAAACGGTTGGACGTAGAAAGTTGCGAATTGGTACAGAGGTGTGTTATAACATCTAGTTGTGCACCTCCCTTTTTGGACTTTGTATGATTTTCCGTTCCGGAGATATTTAGAAAATTAGGTTCATAATGACAAAAAATACATAGGTTTTGGCCATAATGTATCAAAAAACGGTGATAACTCAAAAACGGTTTGGACAAATCTTGCAATTTAACTGACTTCTCGACTAGCTAGATATTTGAAACTTTCAGAACACGTTGACAATGCATTTTTAAAAGTATTTTTAGCCAACTGTTTCCGATACCTGCTGCCTTCAGCGGCTTTTATGTGATTGAACAGAAAATTTATTTAACTAACTTCCCGACTAGCTAGACATTTGAAACTTTCAGACTAGATCAGAACACGGTGAAAATGCATTTTTTTAATACTTTTAGCCAACTGTTTAGGATCCCTGCTGCCTTCGGCAGCGTTACCAGTACAAATCTTGCAATCGAGTTTTAACTAACTTCCCGACTAGCTAGACATTTAAAACTTCAGGAAAAGCTCAAAACACGGGGACAATGCATTTTTCAAATATTTTTAGCCAACTGTTTCGGGTCACTGCTGCCTTCGGCAGCGTTTATATTGTTCAACAGAAAAATTATTTAACTAACTTCCCGACTAGCTAGACATTTGAAACTTTCAGAATAGTTCAGAACACGGTGAAAATGCATCTTTTTAATACCTTTAGCCAACTGTTTCGGGTCCCTGCTGCCTTCGTCAGCGTTACCAGTACAAATCTTGCAATTGGTTTTTAAATAACTTTCGGAAAAGCTCAGAAAACGGTGACAATTCATTTTTTAAAATATTTTTAGCCAACTGTTTCGGATCCAATGTCAATGTTTTTTAACATTATGTATATTTCTAAAAGTGTATAAGGAAGTCATGTGGTGCCCACATCAGATTTTTTGATATATTTTTTACAGACTTGAAATCTTTAAATTGAGTTTTCTCAATTTGCATTTTTTCATGAATTCATGATTTTCAAAATGGTCAAACTTCTACAGATATTTAAAGAAAGACTTGATATTTTTTCTGGGTGTTTAATAGAAAAAGGATTTGGGATGGGTTTTGAAATTCATAAATTAGTTTTTGTGAAAAAAATTAAAAAGTGCATGTCTGTGTAAAAATTTGAAGATATTGCATAATCCATTTCTAATTCTTTTAAGTAGGTTCTATTAAACATCCAAAATAAATAAATTAAATTAAAAAAATAAATAAATCTTTCCTTAAATATCTGTATAAATTTTAGCATTTTGAAGATCAGGAATTCAGGAAAAAATGCAAACTAAAAAAACACAGAACTTTTAACAATTTCAAATCTGTAAAAAATGTATCTAAAACCATAAGAATTGTTGCCTGAATATATATTTTATTGAACAAATCTAATGTAACTCAAATTATTATTATTATTAAATGTTTATAAAAGCTTTTATATGGAACCTTCAGTGGTACCAAGTCAAAGGTGTCAAGTCCCCTAAACAGAAACTGAAATAGGTTTATTAACTATGTTAAGGACATACAAGTTATCAAATAAGGTGTGATCCATCAGTACATCCCCACCCTTGTTGCTATTACTTTCCTACACAATGTGGTGAGCATTTGCATCACAGCCAAAGATGAACCTGAAGCCCGAACAACAGTAATTGAAAATAGCTTTAGCCAAATTAGTCAAAGAGTTTACTTTCTTATAAAAGAGATAGACAGAAACAAAGACAAAATCAAAATTTGTAACCCTGTCTTTTTATTTAACTGTTACCAAATCCTTACTCAAGAAGTTGACAATGCTAAGGGCATTAAGTTTGTACCTAGCAATAATTCAAGTCCTGGATATATCATAGAAGCTATCATAGTAAATATTGAAACCTTTGATGCTAAGACCAATGATTTTATATCACAGATCCAAAGTTATTGAATAAGAGCAGATATTTCTCTATCCTCTCTTAGAAAGAAGAGTCAAAGTGACCTTGCTGTGATGGAGATTCAACTGACCAACTCTAATTTCATCCATTGCAAGAAAAACAGAGTAGGCTCTGCTAGATGAAAATTAACCATCATGACCCAACTCAGATAAATATTCCTTCTGCAACAGCTCCAAAGCCCTATCAATCCTGCACATCGACTGTGATGAGGCAGGATGCAATGGGCCCTCTGACCTAGCACAAGATCAGAAATGCTTAGAGCATTGCTGAAGATATGCTCTAAGCATTTAAGAGGAACCTAATTTAACCTCAGAGGCAGAAGAAGAAACCACTTCAACTACTGAGGTCACTTTAAAATCAGAAAGCACTATGCAAACAGGGGCTCAGAAGACTCCATGGAATCCAAAACAGAGGGATCCACAGAAGCAGTAGATACCACCTCCATAGGTTCCTTCTTATTAGGATTGTGAAGAAATTTAAAGACTCTATGATCCAGTCCAGTGAGATCACAAAAACTAGACCTGTGCATCGCCTCAATATCCTCAGAATCATCTAAAAAATCCACCTATCAATCAGAGCTCAGTCCTGCAGAAAACTGCAAGATCCGCTACTCTGTAGCTTTCGACTCAGGATTGCAATGATAAATACGTCTCAGAAATGCATTATAGTCTGAGGGCTTATCTTTGATTTAAAAAGCAACCTTTAAAGGCTTAGGCAACTCATCTGCATTTAGAAACCCTGAGTACTAAGTCACCCAAAATCTTATTATCAATGTTGCTCTTGGTCCATTCCATTGTAGCAACATTACTACACTGGAGAATCAAAGGTCCCTTGACCAAGTTCTTAACAGTAGCGTTTGCACTAGTTACACTTGAAGGTAAACCAGATGCTGAAGACTGTAATGAATTTTTCAAACAGAACCTGAGTCCTGAACGCACCACTTTTTATCATGTGCAACAGGCGATGCAGTATGAGAAACATTAAAATAGCTGTCTGTAATAATGCAAAGGAAAATGTTTTACTTGCAGATCTTATCTGCACATTTTGGAATGCATGATCCTGCCAGGAGCATATACCATACATGCAGAACAAACATTCTGCATACAAAATGTACACTTCAGACATACATTTAAAAAATTGTCCAGAATTATCATTAAGTAAATACCTTTAATAAAATGCTCAATTAGCTTTTATGCCAAGCGTGGTTCCCCCATGCTAAAAAAAATCTAAAGTTGAGGTATATATAAAAAAAATGCTATGAAATAAAATTCAGAAGAAACATGCAAGATTTGTATTATTACTATTTATTTATTTTAAAGTTATAATGACGTTATTTTCTCATTCACCAATTTAACATTTAGTAATTTTTAGTTCCCCATCATACAGGTATGGGGAACTTAGATAATCGTGTAAATTTTCGACCTCGGTTTTTTGACTTTTTTACACGTTTTCAGGTGTGAGGAATCCGAAAATGACAAAATTTGTATGGTGTCTGTTAATTTGTTATTCTTATAGTGTATAAGTCCGTTAGTTTGTTAGTCTGTTTACACGATATCTCACGAAAAAATGATCGCAGAGAAGTCAGACTAGTTTTTAAATATTACTTTCGACACTGGCAAGAACCCTATTTATTTGCAACATTCGAATTAAAAAACTTCGTAAGTTATTTGAAATTTACGATTTTCTTAACATGGTAGAATAGGGCAAAATTTCACTTAAACTTGCATTAAATGAAAAATTTTTGCTGTAAAAATGTCAGACCAGTTTTAAAATATCAGTTCTGATGCCGGAATGAACATCGGTTACTATAAATATGCTACTTTAAAAATTTCGCATGTTATTGGATATTTACGAATTTCTTAACATGGCAGAATAGGACAAAATTTCACATAAACGTCAATTTTGAGGGATATTTTCATCGTAAAGATGTCAGACTACTTTAGAAATATTATTCACTATGAATTTTCCAACATAAAAATTTTGTAAGTTATTAGAATTTTACGAATTTCTTATCATAACAGAATAGGGCAAAATTTTACACAAACGTCAATCTTGAGGGATATTTTCATCATAAAGATGTCAGACCACTTTTGAAATATTATTTAGGATACTGACATGAATACCATAGAGTATGAATTTTCCAGTTTAAAAAATTCGTAAGTTATTTGGAATTTACGATTTACTTCAAATCGAGCAAAACGTCCATTTTGAGGATCATAAATATATCAGACAATTTCAAAATAACATTTATGATACTTGTATGAACATGATTGACTACAAACATTCTAATAGGAAAATTTCGCAAGTTATTCGAAATTTAAGATTTTATCAACATAGCAAAATGGGGCGATATTTCATATAAATACGCATTTTTGGGAAAGTTGCATTGGAAATAGTAGCATGAAAATAAACTGCGAAATTGATCCCAATAAAATAAATTAATAGATTAGAATAAGATATCGAACTGAATGGTGGGTAGCTTATTAGGTGAGGATTTCGTTCTGTCACTGTGTCAAGCATTTGGTCAAAGTCATTTCTCTTAACATGTATATAATATGTCATGTACAAGAAATTTATGAGAACATACATATGATGGGGAACTGAGCAGAGTCCACCTATGCCAACTAGTTTACTTTTCACGTGAAAGCATATTTCATTTTATGTTGAAAAAAAAAAATAAAAATACCTCGTAAACTTTTTTGGCAACAATTAAAAATTTAATGGCTTATGTTAATGCAATTACAAATTTATTTTTTTCATATTTTAATTAATTAATATATATATCAAATTTCCGGTATAAATAGTAGCCTATGTTCTATTCCAGACTATTATCTATCTCTGTACCAAATTTCATCCAGATCCGTTTAGCCGTTGTGGCGTGATTGAGTAACATAACATACATCCAAACTTTCGTATTTATAATATTAGTAGATAGATAAAGCATTGGATTCGTGAAAATTTTCGACCGCCGTTTTTTGATGGATTTACATGTTTTGGGATGTCCTGAACACGAATTGATAGTTTTTAGAAAATATCTTTCTGTGTGTATCACGAATTTTGTGTCCACTGTATCTCATGAACCAATGAATAAAATTTAACCAAACTTGGTATATAGTTGCATCCTGATTTAAACTGGTGCTGATTAGATTTGGGGATCAATCGCTCAACAGGTGGCGCTGTGATCGCATTTTTTGTAAGCTTTTAACATGGCAGTATAGGACAAAATTTCGTATAAATATGCATAATGAGAGTTATTTTAAACTTGGGATTGTAAAAATAATATGAATTATTGATAATAGTAGTATTTAACTAGGAAAAAAAAAATTGTGCATGTGGGGGCATCGGTTCCCCTCCTGGGGGGAAATACCCCCCACGGGAAGGGGGGGGAGATTTTCAAGATGGGTATCTTTCGAAAGGTCTCGTCAATACCTTTAAAACGAATGGTTGAACTATAAATATGTGATAATTTAAAACAAAGTTATCGATTTTTTTCACTTTTAACGATTTTTTTTTTTTTAAATGTTAGTGAGTGAATTTGTATAGGAAAATATAGAAGAAAATCTTGTGGTGGCCACAACATATTAGGGTTTTTTTTTTTTCCTTTCTTTCTTTTTATTTTATTTTTCTTTTTTAATAAAGTATTTTTTAAAGTTATAAGTTTCTATTTATTTTCATTTTTACAAAATGGCAACTTCATAATTTTGTATATTTATATATGCAAATTTCTAGTCATATTATGGCACTGGCATTTCTCTTACTGGGAAGTAGATTTAACACAAAACAAATAACTACAGTTTTTGATATTGAAACTAATGATATTGTAGAATGAAGAGGAAGCTTAATTTTATTTTGTATTCCTTTTTATGATATAATTTATAAGCTACGTTAGCTAAACTTTCGCATGATATTAATGCATGCTATTTCTAAATTTTTTTTATCTTATAAAATGTTACATTTCAGTATCATATAATTAAATAAACGATTATTGAGAAATTCTCACATTTAGTATTACTGTCTTTATTGCAAAGAACAAGTTCTTTTTAAATTTTTGATAAAATGATGCAGGAGGTTGCTAAGATTTCCTTACTTTTTATTTAAAAAGGTTTAGTTGTTGTCTTTTTACTAAAATTACTTTTAATGAACTAGGAATTTAATAAATAAATGTGTTTTTAATGTAATGGACTTATTGGAATAAACCCTTCTTTGCCTCTAATGAAAGAAACCTCGCAAAATTGAATCTCAACCGTAATTTGTTTACACGAAATCGAACCCTTCAAATGTTACAAAATGCTTCCGATATTTTTAAGCCTTTTTCTTTCTTTTTTTTAAATTATAAAATTTGTTTAAAACCCCGAGAATCGGCATTAATTGGCAAGTATTTGTCTTAATATTTATAAATATTTAATTAGGTTTTTCCCGTAGCACATTGCCAAGTAACAATATCGTAGCAAAGTATGGATTTTGCTGCGAAATTCGAGATCTATTTTTCCAATTATCGATATGTAAATAAAAATATTTTAGTGCATGTAATAAGAAATGTACATATATGATAATAAGTGTTAATGAAATGTGAAGATAAATTTTAACAGAAGTCATAAATGATATTGACAAAAATTAATAATACAACTTCGTTTGCTGATTATTTGAATTAAATCTTTTTCTATAAATAATTCCTTTGTTTTGAGAAAAAATAACAGCCTCTTCATATTTCAGCAACAGAAAAAATGTAAAACTCACTTTTCTTTTTCTTGTACAAATAAAAATATTAATGGCTTGTTTTATCGCGTATGCCAAATCAAAAAATATTTAAATTTAAATAAGGTTTATTTGTTTAATGAAATATACTTTTACACTGGTTTGCAGACGATAATATATTTTTAGAATATTTGATTGATTGAAATAAATGTTTAAATAAATTAAAATATTTAAAAGGGAAAGCATATGTAATCATTACAAACTTACATTTGTAGTTGTTTTTAAACTAGTTAGTTTTGTTACAAAGTTACATTTGTAGTACTAAAAACTTGTAGTTATATCATAGAGTTTCAGTGTAGCGATCATAGCATGTCGTGTCGTAATACTATATTTGTCGTGAAATTATTGTCATTTTATGGTTGACCGCAGATAATACGTAAGTTTATTTAGTTAACTTATATATATAATAAATATTTTTTTCAAAACAAAGTTCCTTATTATTATTTATTTATTTATTTATTTTCAAAAAGAGTGATTTAAACTTTATAATAAAATTAAATGTCTTTTTATTTTATTTTATATTTATTCTTATAAAAATCGGGGGGGGGGGGGGACGGTCATGCGTGATTAAGCTTTTATTTATTATGACGAGCTTCAAATAAAAGTAATGATAAAAATGTGTTATCTTAATTTACACCTTTCTTTTGTTATTCCTATATTACCAGCTCATATGATTCTTCTTTTCTCTTTCTCATTTTAAGGAAAAAAGTCGCGGATCTTAGCTAGGAAAATCTGGAAACTCAACGTTCGTAAAACGGACTCCTTACAATAACACTGCTCGGCAGGAAAATTTCTTCTGACACCATTCCAGCATATTCTTATGTAAAATGACCTCCTGAATCCGAATATGACGCCCATTTTGCCCTATCACCCACCTTTTTTTAGAAATGGCCCTCTATTTTTATAATTTTTCGGTGATTTTATGACTATAAATTTGATTTTTAGGAGGTTGGGGGGGGGGGATTATTTAAACCGTTAAGTATCTTCTGAGGGGCTACAGAGTTGGAAAATTCTAAAACATGGGCATTTGCAACGAGGGATTTTTTTTTTTTTTTTTTTTTTTTTTGGGGGGGGGGGATTTGCTATTGAAATTATGCATTACATATCTTATATTTTTTTAATCTGTTATTAATGTTATTTTTTAATCTTTATATTTTTATGTTTTTAGGTGTTAAATTAATTATTTTTCATTCTTCAAATCAAATTCATGGTCATAAAATTATCGAACAAGGAAAGAAATTAAGGCAGGGGTTTGCGTATCTAGAAAACGGTGGGTGACTGGGCAGAATCGAAGTCATATTCGGATTCAGGAGGTCATTTTACATAAGAATTAGAAAGAATGGTATCAAATCTCGATTTTTTTTTTTTTTTTTTTTTTGGCAGAGCACTGTAATCGGCGAGCTTAAAATGAACTCTTCACAAAAATCGGCGATCTTAAACTATCCCTTTGGACATTTTGAAAAGTTTTGGATGAGAAAATTCTGTCTTTCAGTATCACACACATACAAGTAATAATAATAATCTAAATAATTTTGCTGATCTGTGTCGAAATAATCACATATTTCGTAAATCGATCTTGAACTAAATTGCGAATTTTGTTGATTAGAGGCGGAATAGTTGACTGTTTTAGCAAACGTAGAATAAAATATTATAATTTACATTTCAGCAAATAACTGCAAATAAACAGAAATTTTACCAATCGGCATCAAAACGAATCCGAATTTCAGAAATCGATTGGAAGAATATTACGTTTTCGGCGTAGTTACACCTTGACCTAAATTAGTGCCTATCAACTTTTGGTAAAAATTGTCTTACAGGTTTCGTTGCCATCCTGCTTTTTCTAAATTTTTAACATGGTGGTATAGGACAAAATTTTGTGTAAATGGGCACAAAGAGAATTATTTTTTAATAATCATTTTGAAATTTACAAGAAATATTTATAATAGAGATAGTCAACTGGGAAAAATTTTTGTATGTGTAGAAGCATCGCCTCCCCCCCCCCCCGGGGGTGGAAGTCCCCCCTCGAGGGGAATAAATTTTCATGATGGGTATCTTTCAAAAGAGCTCGCCAATAACTTTAAAATGAATGGTTGAACCATCGATCTGCGATAATTTAAAATAAAGTTCGATTTTTTTTCATTTTTAACAAAAAAAAAAAAAAAAATCGAGAATAAAATGCACTTTTTTTTTATATTTAGTGTTACACTGGTCTGTGTGTGTGAGAGTGACAAAAATTTTGTGGTGACTGTATCTCAGGAACTACTGCAGAGAATTGCATTTACATATAAATTTATATGTAAATGCATCTTGACCTAAATTAGTGCCAATAAACTTTTGGTGTCAAATGCTCAACAGGTGGCGCTGCTTTGCTGCGATTTTCATGGTTAAGCAGTATCTCAAGAACTACTGCATAAAATTGCATGTAAATTTATATGTAGATGCACATATACATAAGTGAGTGCCTATCAACTTTTGGTGTTGATTGCTCTAGAGGGGGCACTGCTATACAGCGATTTCCAAAATTTCAGGGATGACTATATCTTAGAAACGACTGTACCGAATTGCATATAAATTTATATGTAGATATACCTTGATGTAAATTAATGTGTACATTTTTGGTGTCAATCGCTCAGCAGGTGGCGCTGCTGTACAGTTATTTTCACAGTGCAAGGGCAATCTATAACTCAGGTTCTATGTGTAATCAAGCAAAATTTGATCTGTGAGGAGGCCATTGTGAGACATTATGCTGATTCAATTTAGATGCATATTGACCAATAGGTGGAGTCTACATCTCAATTTCTATGGCATATAATTGTACAAAACTTGATACGTGAGATAAGGATTATAAAAATGCATTTTTTAAGAGTTAATTATCGAGAATAAAACTGTCTTTCTTTGGATAATTAGTGTTTGTTTTCTCTAAGATGAAAATCGTCGACATTCGTGATGGTAGATAATTCTAATAAATAATAGTTTTAATAAATTATTTTTACTGGATGAATTTGTATAGGAAAATATAGAAGAAATTCTTGTGGTGGCCACAACATACTAGTTTATTTGGTTACCATGTTTAGTTTTTGATAGCCATATGTATAATTTCTTGTTAAAAATAAATTAGTGCTTATTTTAATTTTTCTTTTAATTACAACATTTTTTCTTTAATTTATGGTAATATTTCTTATTCTGTTAACATTTTGAGTGCATTAAAATGATATTTTCAGATGTAAAGTTCAATTTTTTTTTAAATACATTTTCTGTATAAAATAATCTAGCCAGATAAATTGGAATTGGATAATTTAAGTGATTATTGTTTTTGTTTCATTAATTTTTTGCACTATTTTATAATTTATTTATATTTTTAATGTGTGGTTAGGCTTAGAATGACTTTCCAGAAATAATTTTGATTATCAATGCATGTTTCAGAAGGTAGTTTAAAGTTGCATTTAATAAATAAGAGCAAATATTGATGAAGCCAAAAGAGTTGTATTGGCATTGATAAAGCCAAATACAACTTTTCTGTCCTAGAAAATTCAGCCTTTTATTGAACCATCCTTTTCCTGCCAAAGAAATGTAAGAAACTATCTCATTCACTGAGCTGAATCTGCAGAAAACTTTTACAGATATCTGAATTGATTCTGATCTTCTTAAAATCTAAATCTGTTAATCGTTGAAGGAATAATTTAGACTATAATTAAGGCTTTTTTCAAAGCATCTGTTTATTTGTGTTGTTTGAGCACTTCACCTCTTTGTAAAATCATGACCATGTCTCATTAAAAATCTTTTTTTTTTTTTCCCCTCAAATTATTTATTTTTGAATTGTTTACATTATTGTATAAATAAATATTATGTGTAATGCAGTGTTGGGCATAATTGATTAAAAAGTAATTGAATTACAATTATAATTATTTTACTGTCAATCGATAAACAAGTAATGGATTACAAATAAATTGAATTATTAGAAATAAATTGAATAAGTAATTCAATTTATTTGTAATCAATTATTTGTTAATTAATTGACAGCAAAATAATTGTAATTTAATTACTTTTTAATCAATTATGCCCAACACTGATGTAATGTAATAAATATTTATTACTTGTATGCAAAACATCCAGATTGTATTTATTACTCTGATGCGGAATTACTCGATGCAGATTACTTGATAATTTATTACTCTGAAAAGGATGGATGCAGTTGACAGATCTTTGTATGCGTTATTGATTGATTTATTTTATTATATGGAGATTGTGGCTGTGTGAGTTGAGCCAGTTGACTATACTGGGGTCTTAAGGCTTGAGTGGTGTGCCCCTCTGGGGTGGGGGTGGGGGTGGAGGGGTCCTTCTTTGGGGTTCCTAGGTGTTTGATGACTGGTAATATATTTCAAATTAAAGCTATGGCTTTTTCATGACTAACATCTTCAGATTTTAAAATAAGAACAAAACTCTCTCATTATTTTAATTATTATTTCTTTATTGTTTTATAAATATTTTATTTTCTAATTTTAGCTCAAGTGAAGGAATTGGAAGAACTTAATAGGAAATATGTTGATGATGTTGCTCAAGAGAAACATTCTTTAGTAATGAAGATGCAAGAAATACAGCAGGAATTTCAAGTGTCCTTAAGAAAAGAGCAAGAACAGCATAATGTTGATATTGAGATACTAAATGAAGAAAAAGTGTGTGGATTTTTCTTTTTTAATGTAGTTTATTTGATATATATATATATATATATATTTTGTATGCATATACATATAATGCATAAAATAAAAATTCTGTCTCAAAAAATTCGACTAACATTACTGCATTTTTCATCAGAAGTTTATATATCCTTCCCATTATTAGGTGTACTAGAACATGTAAATTAAAAAAGTTGGAAACTAAGTTACTTACCCATTTTGGAAGACTTTCTTTTGTTAGAAAGTTAAAATAAAAATAAAATAAAATATATAAATAAAAGTATTGGATTCATAGAAATTTTTTATTTCCAATTTTCAAATCGATTTAGATGTTTTGAGAGGGCCAAAACACAATTTGACCATTTTTCGAAAATTTTTGTCTGTGTTTGTGTGTGTAACAAGAATTTTGTGCCAACTCTAGATCAAGAATTAATACATAGAATTTCAAGAAAAGTTATATTTCAGTTGCATTTAGACAGGAACCTGGTATTTATCAGCTTTTGGTGCATATCGCCTAATAGGTAGAGTTGTCGTCCTGTTTTTTCATAAGTTTTACTGTGGCAGTATAGGACAAATTTTCACATAAATATATACAGAATTATTTTTAATTAATCATTGTAAAAAAAAAAATTAGTATTAGTCAACCAGGATAACACTAATTTGATCTAAATTATGTGATTTTATATAAGGAAATTTAGATGAAAGTTCAGTAATGGCCACAGCATTCCTCCCCCCTTTCCTTCCTTCTGTATTTGTTAAGAGCTGTTGATTATACGTAATTGTTTTAAAAATATATTCACGTTTTTCTCGCTTTTTAAAAATCCAATCAAACAATTTATTTATTTAAATAAAATATTTTTTGTATATTAAGGAAACTTTAAGGAAGAGATTAATTACTGCTGTTGATGAACTTATCAAGAATAACGAAAAGCAAATAGAAGAGTTAACAGCCTCTCATCAAGAAGAAGTTCTAACTTTAAAGAAAAAGATTTCAGCACTTGAAACTGAGCTTGAAGAGAAAAATTTTCTGTTACAGTCTGAGAAGAAAAAGGTATCATTTGGAATATGCAAAATATTCTTTTTGTCCTTAGTGTCTATTTCTGAGAAGGGGGAAAATTAATTGCCATAAACATTTGCAACTAACAGGAGTCGATCCAGGCAAAACAAGACCCTTTATCTGTTCCTTCACGAATCTACTTTATAAAAAGGGCCCCTTCACAGAAATGTTCAGTATTATCCCCACTGACTACTGCCGATATTGGGTTTGATGAATCACTTTTAACTTGGATATTAACCACTTGACTGCTTTGATAAAAGGGCAAAATTGTAATGTTGTTTTCACTTCACAGTTTTATAATGTATTAACCACCCGACCTCCTTTGAAAAGGGCAAAAATTTAATGTTTTTGCTGCATATTTTTTTCAGTGTGCTAAATTAATATTTATTTCAATTTGAGATTAAAAATGTAGCTGTGCACATGATTATAATCCTTATAACTACTATTTATGACCTTCAAATTTGAAAAACAAGTTAAAAAATCATAATTATATAATTTTGAATTATAAGTGTAGTGCGAAAAAAAGAACAGCTCAATGACTGCATATATCCGTTAGCGGCAGTCAGATGGTGAAATTGAATGTTTTAGCATCTTGTCATTAAAAGCATAACTCTGTATTTGAAAATAAACCTTATGACTATTATGTATCACTTTCGCATTTTAATGCAAGCAGAAATATTTTAATTAAGTAATTTTATAAGTATATTGCAGTGAAAATAATAGGTCAGTGATCCAATACATGCGGTTGTGGCAGTCTGAGAGTTATATAGAGTGACTGCTAAAATGAAAGGTTTTACATAATTCCCTAAAAATTAAAATGTGAATAGATCCCTGACTGGACTTTTACTGCTCACTAGTTTTAAAATTTACCTGTTAGTTAATTAGTTACAGCTTTTATTCTGAATTATTTTATTTGTCTTTTATCTAAGTTTTACTTTTTTATTTAATGACTTATCATAATTATCTTGTTCACCAATGGGCTCTTCCCACTTGAGGTCTGAGGTCACAGGATATTGTTGTTTAAACCAAGAGCAGATGAAATCTTCTATATTTATCTATATAGCGATTGCTGAAATAATTCATTTTTTTGATCTTATAGATCAATCTGATTTATTATTTATATTTTTTATACATCATCACTTTTTTTTTCAGCTTTACTTCATTATTCATCATTTTTTTGTTGCATACATTTTCAATTTGTCATTTAGTTTATAGTATTTGATTTTTATTCTTATTCTGTAATCTGTATGCTGTTTTCCTTTTCAACTCTCAATAATAGTTACTACGATGTTCAGTTTGACAGGTCATCCGTTACACATAAGGAGGTTTAATTCATTAACTATGCTAAATTATAGGGTAAAAATTAATTGTTCTTTATGTGCTAGAAGCATAGATAGCTTTTTTCTAGATAAGAGCAAAAAAGGTACGAAGATGGACATGGAATGTTTCGTAAAAGACATTTACTTTACACAAAACGTTAATATTGATGGAGAACACATTTTTTTTTTTTCAGTAGAAGCAACAGTGAAAGTAAAAAAAAATCCAATTTTTGAAATGTGTTTGTTTTAATTGTATTTTCAAGGATTCATATGTATTATTAATATTATACATTTAAACACAGATATTATACATTACTATTATACATTTTATTGCCCCATTCTGCCAAACCCATGATTAGTTCTCTAATCTTTTGTTATTTTAGATTATTATTCATTGCCTGTTATGAGTATTTTTTAACATTTTAACTATTTATTAAAAGTATTTTCTAATCAAAGTGTTTTTTTTTTTTTTTTAATTCATATCTTATGATTTCAAAGATATATCTTTTTCTAACAAAATAATTAATCTGCACTTAAAAATATTTTAAAATTAAATAGAATTACATAAGAAAATAACATAACTGATATTGTATGCAAATAAGTTAACAAAATAAATCAATTTAAAATAAAAAAGAAGTGTTTTACTTTCATTTCTGTTTTTCATGATCATGTTCAGAATTATTCTTTGGAAAATAGATAAATAATAATAAATTTATTTTTTCCATGTCCCTCACCTTTAATTTGTAATGTACAACACATAGTCTTTATATTTTTTCACAAACATGTCATTTCTTATTAAAAGGAATAAATTAATAAACAGCATAAAATGCACAAATAACAGTAATTGTGTTAAAATTATTAGGCGAAACACTTCACCATGCAGAAATGAGTAGGCATGAATGCAGTACGAAAACATCACTATATTACGGCTTTCATGCTTCACTCATGCTTGATGAGTAGTTTTGCTTAATTATTTCAATTCAACTGAAGAAATTGCTAAGTATTTGTATTTTTTATGGTATTTGTTTACATTGTTCTTCATAAGCATATATTACTTAAGATATTATATAAGCTTCTTATACTTTATAAATAAATTATATATCACTTTTGTAACTTTCTTTTAATCAAGGACTGATGCATTAGTTATACAATTATGTGCTTAATTAACTGAAGTTTAGTTTAAATTTTAAAATATTTTTTTTATAAATCAGTTATTCTCATACTGAAAAGTTACCTAACTGAGAACCTACTTATTTTTATTTTGTATAATTTATTTTTGATAATATTTATTTATTATTTTGCAGATTGAAAATGAATATAAATTACAGATAGCAGATTTCAAAAGTACTATAGAAACTCTGAAACAACAGTTATCTGAAAATGATAACATAGTGTCAACATTAGAGGAAAGAATTTTTCAGTTTGAAACTGAAAAAGAAAACATGACTCAAGAAAATGAAGATAAAGTGAGAAAATTGAAAGATGAAATCAATACTATAAGGTACTTTTCTCTTCTGTGCATGAAATAAAATACTTTGCGGGATTCACTGAAGTAATGCATTATGAGCTTTTAAAATAGAATTCATTAAACAGAAATATATTTTGGAAGGAAATTTTTTATTTAAAATAATACAATTTTCCTAAATTTAAATATCCAATAAATAGAAATCCACATTATTTCAATCAAATCCTCCATCTAAATTTTTTAGATGGGGGGGGGGGGGAGTCAGCATCTGTGATATATATATATAAAATAAAGATGATCTATTAAGCATAGTAGAAGCCAAGCAACAGATACAAAATCACTGAAACACCAATGACCAATAAGATTTTAAAAAATGTTATCAGTGGATGCAATACACTAATGTAAAGAAACCAGATCCACTAATCAACAGCCTGCATAACAAATGAATCAATAAAGTAACACAACAAATCCCAACTCAAAACCATAAACTTATCAAAATTAATGAAAAAATAACCTAAGAAACACAAGATAGGAAGAAAGGAAGCAGGCGGCAAGACTTGTGACTTGCCTGTGGGGTTAAACTAGTTTCACTCCGGCAACACTCACCCAGCCTGCTACAACCAGAACAGGAACCATATGGATTTTAAAAAGCAAAATTTCAAAGCAGATGAATAACAATGAAACCACGAAGCAACAATGAAATTCACCGATTGATTAGAATTTTAAATATAGTTGACAACTCAAAAAGGAAGAAACTGAAATTTTAGTGGAAAAAGAAAGTTTGCACAGCAATACAAAGTAAATGCAACAAGCCTTCTGCTTTTTTTTTTTTTTTTTTTTTTCACAAACCCACACAACCATCCTGCCTTACAACACCACCCCACCTCCGTAATCAAACATCTGCCCACCCAACCGCCACCTTTTTTATTGTCTTTTATTATTTTATAATATTTTGTTGATATACACAAAAGTGTACACAGCTTTTTTTTTTTTTTTTTTTGTACTGACAGAGACATGGTTAAGGATATAAAATAGAAAATACAAAATTTTTAGGAAAACCCATTTTAGCAGTGGCTGTGATCAGGTTATTAATATTCTTGTTTTTAAACTTCGCAGAACATAAATGATTAATTTGAAATAAATGGTTAATGATGATGTTTCTAAATACCGAAAGATGCAGACATGAATTAAAATGTGTAAATAAGTTTACTTTAAAACTAAAATCTTGCCGTTTGTCATAGATATCTGTGTAAATTTTATTACCATCGATGATTATTTTGAGATCTAAAAAGTTAATTGAGTGATTAGTTAGAGTATTTTGAGTTAGCTTTAAATTAGGTGGATAATTGAAGGAAAAGCCATTTTGTGAGTGCTTGTTGAGATAAAATACAATAATATCATCGATGTAATGATAAAATCGAACATCATCATTGCAAATTTGCTTTTCATAATAATAAAGATAGAGATCTGCCAAAATACTGGAGCTACAACCTCCTTGTGGGATGCCTAATTGTTGCAAATAGATACCGTTGTTGTGGAAGATATAATTATTATGGATAACAAAGTTAAGAAGTGTTTTAAATTTTTCTGCTTTAAAATTGTGAGGAAGATTAATTTGAGTTTTATATTCTTGAAAAAGACTGTAAATGATATTACTAAGATCTGATAACTCAATATTATTGAAAAGATCTTGAAAGTCAAAAGTCATAATATTCTCTATTGAATCGAGCAATTTGATGTATTGAATTAATTGAAAGCTATTTTTAAGACAGTGTAAATTATCAACTTTGCAAGTACAATCGCAAATTTGTTTTAGAATATCCAGTAGAGCTTTATTAGCATTGTTGTTATAAGTGTTACACCCAACAGTGACAGTGCGAAATTTAATTGGAGATTTGTGAAACTTAGGTATGAGAACTATATAAGGATAATTAAAGTTATTGATGGGAAGTTGAAGTAGTTTATAGTAATTATGTATTTTTCGGTTATTAATAATAAGGTTATTATTAGTTAAACTGAAGATGTTACTATTAGTGACTGAAGAGTTTAAAATAGAGAGATAGTAGGATTTACAAATAATGGCATAATTATTAGATGATTTGTCAACATAAGTGATCACAAAGTCATCCTGTAGTGATTTGATAGAGTACAGATTTTTAACACCAGATTTGAAGAATTGATAAATATATATATATATATACATAAATACATACATAGGGGCCACAGCATTCCTAAATTTTTTATGTGTGTTTTATTACTTTGTGAGCACTTTTTTTAAATTCCTATATTTATTAATTAGCCTCAAAAATATGAACAATTATTGTTTTCTGCTAATGAATTATTTCTGAAATAATTCATTTGTAAAGTATAATCCTAGAATGGCTACACTCTTAAAAAAGAAAATTTATTTTCTAAGAAAAGAACTTGTTTTTATTATGCAGGCAAATGAAATATTTATCCATAACATACAAAAGCCTTCTGATGTTGTGGTATAATTTGGATTTAAGATTACTGTTTCTTACTACTTATTCTATCGCTAGTAAATAAAAGCCCCACCCAATCATAGTAATGTGTAGCAGTTTTCTCTATTAAAATGCACTTTTTCTACCAAATGATTTCTAAGAAGAAATTACGTCATTTGCCGCCATAGTACTTCATTTGGGAGATTTCTTTGAAAGTGATGTCATTCTAACGTGTTATAATAAAAATTATTTTGATTTTAATTATATTTTAAGCTCTACCACATTTTGACATATTCACAATAAAACGTTTAAATTGCTTGAAACAAATTTTAATGAAAGCGTAATTTTAGAATGTTTTTTAATCGTTTCACTGCTTTTTAATTTTGAACTTTTATAAACCTCTACTTAAAGAGAATATATACATTAGAAGTAGCCTGCATACTAAATTTGAAGTTTCCAGCTTCATTATTTAGAAATAATACAAACATGTTATTTTTTAGAGTTTTTCCTCACCCCCTTGAATTGTGCATGCATTAAACACCAAACTCTCACAGTACTTCAACCCTTTTAACCCTTTCCACTCCAGGGACGTACGTGCGTACGTCCTAGTGTTAATGGCCATTAATACCATGGACGTACGTGCATACGTCCAAAGAAAGTATACGATACTATTTCAAAATTAGAATCTGGTATTTCAGGCATTTACACTACAGCTAGCCTGGAGCGGAAGGGGTTAATCAGCAGTAAATATGTCAAGTTTGGTTGAAATTGGGTCAGTGGTCTGGGAGGAAATGTAAGACATACCCACATGCATACAATGACTTTTATTCGTATTAAGATAATATTCAATTATAAATTCATGTTTAGGGATTTCTATAAAACTAGCTTTACATTTTTTTTTTTTTTTTTTTAAGTGCATATAAAAGAAAATATCTATACTTTAGAGGTATTTAGGCTTAAAAAACAAAAAAGTTAGGTAGGGTAAGTGCACCAGTGATTGACACTTTTAGAGCGATCTCTGATGTTTTTAATGTTCTAGTCATCAGAAAATATTTTTAGAAATCTCAAGTTAGTACATATGGCATGAAAGACATTCAGAACCACATATATATTAAAATATATACATTTGATAACAATTATTTTTTTTTTTATGAATTTTTATTTGACACCCACTCAGTGTTCCAGTAATTGACACTGCCAGTTTGTCAGTAATTGGCACCCTATGTTCCAGTGTTTAACACTGCTAGTTATTCATTTAGCCAGTTATTAGCACTCTTTGCTCCAGTGTTTGACATAAAATGTTAAAATTCTTATATGTAAAATATATGATTTTAATATTTTTCTTATTTATTAATTATTTCGGGATAGATGTCAATTATTGGAGCATGCCAATCACTGGAGCACCTACCCTACATTTAAAAAAAAGAAAAAGAAAAGTGAAATTACTACAGGAATATTTTTAGTTTATATGATTTCTTCAAAATAATTCCTATACTTAATTAATAGTCTATACATTTAAATACATTGTATATTTTTATGTCAAAAACTGAATTTATAGAAGCTATTTCAATTTAATTTACTAATTGTATGTTTTATTATGTTAATATTTAATTGTACCCATTAATGAATATTCCTTTTATAATAAGAAATTAATATCATTATTGTTTATTTTGCATTGCAGTGCATTGAAGGTCTGTAATTTAATTACTAATTAATTAATTACTTAATTCAATTAATTAGTATGAAGTAGTCTAAAAAATTACAATTTAATGCATATGGTTTAAATTAATCAAAAATTGCAGAAACATTTATGCATTGTGTTAATTTATATGGAAAATTTTGTAAAGGATAATAATTCATTATTTAAAAAGGTTTTACTTTATTTTTTTTTTTCTTTGATAGTATTGAAAATTCCAAAATCAAGAAAGAATTAGAAACACAAATAGAAGAGTTGAATAATTTTAAAGGAGATGCAGAACTAAATGTCACTAGTTTGGAAAATCGGATTAAAGAACTTGAAGAAGAAAAGAATAAGTTGTTGAGAGAACTTGGTGATACAAATTCAATCTTAATAACTGGTAAGGTTTTATTGCTATTCGTGCTTTCTTGCAGATTTTTATCATTATTTTATTTGCATTCTGTAACCCATTTCCTGACATTTTCAGGATTTTCCATACTAAATGAGAAAATTTTGCCCCAAATGCTTTTTATTTATTTATTTATTTATTTATTTTCTAAGGTATATTGTTCTACTAATTTCATGTTTAAATAATTGAAGACAAAAATATGAAGAATATAGTTAAGTAAGCTTAAGATATAAATGACTCAGAATGCATGAAATCTTTTGGCAAAATAGTATAAGAATTTCAAAATTTTTATGCTTCTTTCAGAAGCTTTTTTAGTCAAGTATCCACTTGAACATTTAAAATTTTTAAGTTTTCTTATTTACTTTTATGTTTATATTTAAGTATAATTTATTAAAAACTTCAATTTATTTATTTATTTTTTTACTTTAAAATATTGTTTATTATTATTTTGTTTATGTCAATTCAATTATTGGTGTTCCTAAGATATCCATAAAGCACGCGATTGATTTTCTTTTGACATCTAGTATTATATTTCTCTGAAATGAAAATCATCTGCGTTCATCATAGAAGATAATTTTTTAATAAATAATTTGTACTATGTGAATTTGTGTAGGAAAATGTAGAAGAAAGTGTTATAATGGCCACAACATAGTAGGTTTTTATTTAGTTTTTAGTAGATTTATGAGTAAGAAATTTTAATCACTACAGATTTGTATTATATGCCAAGAAGAAATTGTGAATTGGCTTCTAATTACTGCATATAACCGTCACTGTTTCTTGTCATGCAGCTCTCTTTTTATCATAGAAACTGAATTTACTCCTATATTTTTTGCATGCAACCTGCTAATAACATCCTTCATTAGTTTTTAAAAAAAGGTTAACCAACATACTTGATTCTCTAGTTAATCCAGCAAAAGTTTCCTCTTCGAAGAATCATCCATGCATCACTTATAAATATATTATAGAGTGAATGTCATTGAGGTCTGATAGGCCTAATGCTCTAAATAAATCGTAACAATACAAATTAATAAACATCAGTCATTAACTAATGTGTTGCAAATGCAATCTCCAACAAAGAGTCACACTGCTAAAATATTTCATCTGTGAAATTTTTAGGGGGACTTTTTTGACTCTTGCTGTGATCTATATCATATATTGCATTTAAACTTAATCAAGATAATTTATAGTTCATTAATAATTGTGCTAGTTAAAGCTATAAAAACAAATTTACCTCATTGTATAATGATGTCCTCATATATCTGATTTCAAGTGACCATTTAGTAATGTCTCCTAATATATTTTTTATATATCATAGTTTATTTTATGGTGTATATATATTAAGTCATTTATTATTATTTTATTTTGTTATACCTTTAATATCCTTTCTTAATCTCGTAGTTAAAGTTATTACTCTGTATACTGCTATTGATTACTCACCACCATTATCACCTAAACAATATTAATTTAGGGCTAAATAAATTATTTTGAATTCTAAATAATTTTAATTTCTAAATCTATCTAAAAAATTTAATTCATAACTTGGTATTTTTTATTTTGAAGCTAAAATCATTTTTTAAGTAGATTCATTTATTTTTAATATAATTTAACTATTTATTTATTATAACATTTCATTTTATTTGTAACCCTAGAAGAGAGTTCAAAAACGCATTTAGAAGATAAAATATCTTTGCTACAAAATCAACTAAGTGATGAAAAAAGTTTAAGTGAAGTCCTTAATAAATCCCTAGAAGATTGTAAGCAACGACTGAAAATTACTCAAGCAGAAAATGTTGAGCTGAAAACTCAGATTGATGAAGCAAATCATAAGATAAATGGTTAGTTTTTCATTTATTTATCCTAAGAATATTTTTATTAATTAATGGATGCAAAAGGATGTGCAGGGATTTGTCTAACAAGGTGTCATCTTCAAAAAGTATTGAAAAAAATATATGTGATTCTACTCTTCATAAAACACCAGAAAATGAAAAAATTGTCGGCTGAAATTAATTACAGCGACCACAAAAAATGATCAAAATTAAGCATATTTGGCGATTTAACGCTGTTAGGCGATACATTTGCTAGCTCCAAGATTGCCGTGTACGAACAGAACCGTGTTTTCCTTTTCCGCCAAGTACTCAAAATCAATCGCCTAGCAGTGTGAAATCGCCAAACATGCTTAATTTTGATAATTTTTTGTGGTCGCTGTAATTAATTTCAGCCAATATTTTTTTCATTTTCTGGTGTTTTAGGAAGAGTAGAATCAAATATATTTTTTTTTCAATACTTTTTGAAGAGGACACGTTTTGAATGTTTCCTTGTAAGAAAAATTTAGGTTTTAATATCTGTGTCTTTCTATCAGCGCTTAATAGCTTTTCTTTTTACTTTAGTTGTATAGCTTTTCTTTATACTGTTTCTATTTCCAATAAGAATTTTTTTTCTCTCTTTAAAGCACTCGAAAAATCAAACAGTAAAAAACAAGCATCAATTATTGAACTCAAAAATGACTTAAAAGAAACTGAAAAAAATTGTCAAGAATTAAATAGAGAAATAAACAACTTAAAGAACAGACTAAATTTAGTGGAAAGTGAAATAAAAATCAAAGAACAAGAAATTGCAGAGTTAGCAGCACTTCGTAATAAAGATGAAGGTAAAGAAAATGAATTAAGAGATGAAACTTTGTTATTAAAACAAAAAGTAAGAATTATTTATTTACACTTAACTAATTTTAGCAAGTATCCTTGAATTTTCACTTAATAGCTGTATTATTTTGCTGTATTTTTATTTATTTATTATTATTTAATAAATATATTACTGCATCTATAATCCATCCCTGTCAGTAATCAATCATTTTTATAGAGGCAGCTACCAAGTGGATAGTTTGATAATTTAATGTGTGAATTGGATACAAGTGATGCTTGTTGCAAATTCAATTATTGTTGTGTATGATGTATAAGTCTATAGTCCACAGATAGAAAGAATGAATATGTGTCAATCTATCTGAGCACTGTACTTTTTCTCCTTAAACATATATATATATATATATATATATATTGAAAAACATTAATATAATCAGTGCAAAAATGTTTTTATGAAATTTAAAGATGACTCAACTTCAGTATCAAAACAATTCCTCGGATCACAAGCTGAGACTACCCATATCAAATCAAAGAATAATTAAAGAAAAATCGAAATAAATATTGGAAATTGGAATTAGAAAAAAAGCATTATTTGCATTCTAACGTTTTCAAGGGCCTGGTAGAATGCAAATATGCTATAATATGGATGTTTTTCTGTAACAAAGAAAGCAAAAGCTAAGAATTTCTTTGTTCGCAGGCCCGAAACACCCATAGACAATCCATTAAAGAAGAAGATAAAAATAAAACTATAACCTAATATGACAAACCATAACCATATAAAATTAAGATTAAAATAAAAATACAAAGATACAAAAATTCATCTTACTGAATAAAATATTTGATATGAACACAACTCAAAAAAGAAATATACATAGTCAAAACAGAAAAACGAAGATCATAATAAAACGATAATCATAATAAAACCTTTACCTAAATATGAAAAACCATAACCATTTAAATGTAAGATTAAAAAAAAAAATAAAAAACCCATAAAATTATAGAAGAATAAGATTACTTTAACCTTTCAAAAATGAAATTGAAGCAATAAACGTCGCACATGTAAAAATGTAACAATCAGTTAGCAGTTAGATTCACAGTTAATTAGTTCAAAATAGCATGGACCATAGAGTAATTTTTAGGATTCACAGTGGAATTCATGTAGGGTAAGGATTCAAATCCTGAAATAAACAGATGATGATTCCTAATATTGAATCATGAATAGTGCTGCCATCTGGAGTAATAAGATGAAAATAATGGAAAAATACAATCAAATAAATTTAGGATTCAAATAATCAATGTATTTGATTGAAAACCAAAAAATAATACCTAATATTTAGACGTACATTTAAATTTGAATGAAATGTATGCGGAGAAAAAAAAAAAATAAATAAATAAATAAAATAAATAAATAATTAAAAGAATTTTTTTATTAAGTGTTTGGGATAGCCATTAATTAATGCTAAATTTTTAAAGAATCGAAATTGTAATTTTTGATGTTTGTCAGACACTAAATATTTGATCCTTAGATTAAAATTAAGAAGAATATTGACAAATACAGATTTATGTAAGCATGTTTTAAAGTTAGTGAAAAAATTTACCTTAAAGGGGAAATCTTTCTTTTTATCGTACAAGTCAAATTCTAATTGGCCATTACTATTAAGAATAATTTTTAAATCTAAGAAATTAATGACACTAGAATCCAAATCAGTACTACTTAGAGACAGATTTTCAGGATATTTGACAGGTAAGTCGAGTTTGGTGCGATTTTTATCTAAATATAATATAATTATATCATCAATGTATCGTAGTAATTTAAAGTTAGTACACTCAATGTCACGCTCATAATAATATAAGTATAGATCAGCTAATATGCTGGAAGCAATTCCACCTTGTGGCAATCCTAAACGTTGTTTATATAAATAATTATTGAATAAAATATAGTTATGGAAAAGGATAAACCTAGTCAGAGTTTTAAAGGCTGAAGGAGTTATGCTAACATTTAGATTTAAATACTGCAAATTTTCTACAAAGAGTTTATTTATAATATCAAACATATCTTTAATATCAATATTATTAAAAAGATCATTGAAATCAAAAGTTTTTATACCAGTAATATCAGTAAGATTTTTAATTTTATTTTTGAGTTGAAAACTATTTTTTAGAAAAAAATTACACTTGTTAGAAACAATATAACTATGTAATTTTTTAAGGATATTCAATAACATAATATTAGCATTAGAAGTATAGGCATTGCAGGCAACAGAAACAGTACGAAATTTAATAGGATCTTTATGAAATTTTGGAATTACAACTAAATAAGGATAATTGTAGTTATTACATTTAGTTTTTATCAACTTATAATAATTAAATATATGCCTATTTTTAATATCGATACTGTCATTAATCTTAAGAAAAATATTACTAGTATCCATAGTATCAAAAAGAAGTTGTTTATAATACTTTTTGCAAATAATTGCATAGTTATTAGCCGCCTTGTCAACATAAGTAATAATAAATTTAGACTGTAAGTCTAAAATTGCTGAATGAATTTCTTTGAAATTATAGTACTTGATATTAGAAAAATGGTGCATATTATAAACTAAATCAAGTTTAAATTTCTCCAATAACTTAAATTTCCACTCATTAAAAAATTCCACTGGTTTATTATAATCAATAGCAATTTTGTATATAAAGAGATCCAAGTCTAAATTAAATTGAGTAATGATATCAATAAATTTGAATTTTGAGGGCATCCAAAATTTAGTACCATACTTCATCAAAGATCTAAGAGTAAGATTTTCCACAATATTGATATCACCAGTAATAATATGACCATGAGATGTATTGAAAAAAGATTTATATTTGGAATCAGAACAATAGCATGGAGGATGATCATTAGAAGTAAGAAATTTAGCAAATTTATTGTAGTTAAATATTTTTCTACCTAAAGTAATATTGTATTTAAAAGTTTTTTGAATAATGAAGTTTTTGATGGGAAAAGGATTGGATGGATCATTAAGTAAATTGTGAATATGAAGTTTATTAAAAACCAGATGAGAAAAATTTATCACCAAGAGAGAGTTATTTATTTTTTGACCAGACTTTAAATCAAGTTTAATATTAAAACACTCAGCCCTATAGTGTAAAATATCAAAGAATACATCACTGAAGTGTGAATCAAAAGAATGAGAATGGAATACTTTAAAATATTTAAGAAGATACTTCTTTTTTATTCCAAAAATAAAATTACGTATAACTTTCCAATTATAAGACTGAAGAAAAATACTTTCTAAGGATTTGAGATTTTGTAAAATATATGAAATGTCCAGATGTTGGGAAGACGACCTAGAAGATCCCCTAGAAGTTCTAGTAGTCTTTTTATATAAAGAGTGATTTAGAGTTTTATAAATATTACTGTAAAATTCAATATTTGAAACCTTGGAATAAACAGAATGTTGTTTATTATAAACATTAGAATTTAAACCAAAAGGATAGATAGTATTCAGTGATTTAATATATTGTGATTCAAGTAAGAGACGTTCATTCAAATTCTTCTTAAAATTAAGAATTTTCACAGTAATATTATTAAAGTCATGTTGATGGAAGTGCATATATTCAAAATTAGTGGTAAATTGTCGTGATTTTTTAATATCAGAGCGATGTAAGTTAATCCGCTTGTGTAATGGATTACTAGTTTGTCCAATATATACCATATTGCATAAATTGCACTTGAGAGAGTAAATAATATTAAAAGCTTTACAAAATGTAACTTGAGAAGAGCTATCTCTAAAATGAGAAGCATCAGCAAGAGGGCATGTAAGACATCTAGTAGAATTACATTTTTTAAAAAATAAATTGCGAAGAGGAGGATGATATAGGTAGCAGGATGACGATCCAGAGTAATCCCTATACATTACTCTGTACCGAGCACAAGGCAAACCATAAGATTTGCCTTTTTTGCCAGGCGCTAGGAATTTACTTAGAACAACCATTTAATGAATAATGAAGATAAATATTGGATATATAATAAATTGAGACAATAATTATAAAAAATATTGGAATTTAACTAAGCTTGCAAAATTATAATAGAAGCTTGATAAATTCGTAAAAATAGATAAATATGTTTTCCTATAAAAAAACTAAAACTTTAGAGAATCTTGAGTAAAATAAATATTTTTTGAACATAATAATTCTTTTGAAATTCTGGATTAAAATAAATGGAGCTCAAAATTGTATAAATACATAAACAACCTTTAGTAGAAAAGTATGAAAAAAGTATTAATATTTACAAAAAGTAGTCATAGCCATGATGAAAATTCATCAATGATATATACAACAATATATACAATATATATATATATATATATTTGTGTGTGTGTGTGGTGCTCTCTCGCTGATGGGTTGTATTTCGTCTGTTTGAATGATGTGTGTTAAAACTGTCTTTACAGTGTAATTGAAGCATAAAACATTGCTTCTTGGACAAAAACAAGATTTTGAAATGACTTGGGAAAAAACATGTTAGTTTCGCTCAGCGAAACAATATGGAGTTGTTTGTAATCATGTGTAATCAATCCAACAGTGCTCTAGTCTGATATATGCTGGATTACTCAGTGACCACTCTATGTAAAACTTATTTTTAGTTTTCACTTTCAGAGAGTTTTCATTTTGTAAATTTCTTTTATTATTTTATAAGTTCTATGAAATAAATAGTAATTTATCACAAAATTTAGGATATGCTACTGTTAACACAAATAAAAACTTTCAATCTACCTCTCCAGTGACTGAAAGGTTCAGCTCTCAAAGATAGTAGAAAGGAGGTGCCAGGTTTGAATCCACATTATGCTTGTTGGTCTAACAATTTGAAGTTTATTTTAAAATTAAATTACCTCATATTTAATTCTTTTCATCAACAGCAAACAGAGGTCATTAAGCAGCACTGAAGATGGCTCCAGAAATACGCCGAAATGTATATGCTGCTAATTAAAAAGATCAAGTGTAATGTAATTTAATTTTCAAATAAATATAAATCCTTTACCTTTGCTAAATCTAATTTGAAATCTTTTATGGTTTTCTCCAAACCTCATGTGAATACGAGTTAAGGCCCTTTTGAAAAACCCTATGGTCGGTATTCTAACCATGCCGAGGTCTCACACGTAGACAATCATTGTAAACCACACACCACCAAAAACTAAATTAATCTTTTAAATATTAGTCCTTAAAGATTCAAAGTAAAATAAATACTCTTTAACTAATTAAATCTTGAAAATTAATTCTAATATGAATTATTATAGGTTATTTTGTTGTTCAGTGGATTACTGAAATTTTTAGATGAAGTTTTACCTTATGTAAACATTTTACATAGCATTCTAAATTTCACTTTTTTATTTTAAAGCTATTAAACTTGATTATAGTACAGAGGTCATATTTTGATGTAGTGACAATTTAAACACGCCATGTACAAAATTTTTATAAAAATATTCTAGTCACTTTTTAATTCCTCATTATAAGTCAGAAAATAAGTGAGATTTAAAGCTGAAATTTGACTTTTTACTTCTGCAGCTTTTTTTTTTTTTTTTTTTTTTTTTTTTTAAGATTTCTTATATTATAATTGCTAAAATGCATCAATTCTTTGATAGTAAGTTATTACCATGCAAACTAGCTGCTGTACTCCATTATTCAACCTGTAACTTTCTCTTATTAACCTCCACTGTAAGTTTTTAATATCTTTTGCATGTTTTGTTAAGAGAGATATATCACAAAAAAATCAATAATAAAAAACTATAATAGTTTTTATGTTATCTAAAAGTAAAAAAAAGTATTGGATTTGAAGTTTTACCATCACAATTTATAAAAATAAAATTTACTTATTAAATTTATAATGTACATTTTTTTTTTTTTTTTTTTTTTTTTTTTTTTTTTAATTACTGGCAATTAAAAAATTATAAATGGCTAACCAATGGCAAGTAATTAAATTTATCAATGCTTAGCTTATTAGAAAAATAAATAATTGAGTTAATGCATGCTGCTAATTTATTGTTGAAATCAGCTTCTAGAATCTAATGCATCAACTGAAGCTCTGAGAAAAGAACTGTTACATACCAAACAGAAATTATCAGATATGGAGCATAAATTAAAAATGCAGCAAGACCAGCACCATTCATCTCTTCAAGAATCTTTATCCAATGAACAAACTCTTTCTGAATATCGTTTGAGTTTAGAAAGATCAAGGGTGGATGCAACTAAAGAAATTCAAAGATTGAGATCTAATTTAAACCTTGAAGAAGGCAAAGTTCTTGCATTGGAATCAAGAGTTGTGAAATTAGATGGTATGTGTTTGAATTATGTTTTCTTATTCCTCATTGAAAACCATTAATGATTTAAATGGAACATTTTAAAAATGTTGGTTAGCAAATTTTGGTAACACTTTAATTATTAATCTGATATCTGACTTTGCATTTAATATTTTATTAATTGTGATTTGGACTCTCCTGAGCAAAGCGAAGACTAATGCACAAGGCTGTTTCGGCATATACATATCTAGATGGATGCAATCTTTATTGCTCAGGAAATTTTTTTTAAAATTATATATGTTGAATTTTGTTACAATTTTCTCAAGTTATTTGTATAAGAGTGACCGCAAAACTGCTTAAAAATTAGATTAATAATAATAATAATAAATATACAATTAACTGTCCCACTTTTTTTTTTTTTTTAACACATAGGTACGTCAGTAAATTCATTGCAGATTTCATTTTTATCAGCTGAACTTTTTCATAGACAACTAGATTATACAAGGTCAGTCCAGAAAGTAGAGAAGAGACTGAATTTTTTGCACTGAGCAGAATGCGAAAGGGGCAAAGTTAGCAGGTGGTATTGGTGGTGGGGGCTGTCAACTATAGAGTTTGGTAGAAGTCAGTTGGCCTTGATCCTTTGTAGTGCACAGATATCTTATGAAGCAGACACATGTTTGAAAGTGGTGTTAGGTTTTTAGAATGCAGCAGAATGTTAAGTAGTGTCAAAATGCTGCCCCAACCACTGTATAGCCTCAATCTGTCATTGCTGGATATTGTTCTATTCCCTCAGTTAAAATTCAGCTTAAGAAGTTGGTGTGATGTTTTTAATCATTTTGATAATCTGAAGAACTTGAAAAAATAAAATAAATAAGTTTTGCAGAATCAGTCTCATTACTTTCTGGATAAACCATGTAGTTTATAGAGCAAACCATTTTTCGCACTCACTTTCAGTTAAGAAATAAAATCAATTTGAATTTAATTCACTTGCAGAGAGAAGCTTGGTTTATTTTTTATTTGAAGCTTGAAAAGTAATTAATAATTTAGCACTTAAATTTATAAATAAGTGTTTATTATAGATCTTTGAGGTGATTTTGAAATAAGTTAATGTTATTTTTGATCACATATCATTTTAATCTAACATTTACAGACATAACTTTAATATAGATTGCGTTCACATTATTTTTCTTGTTTTTAGTATTTGAATTTGCATCCTTAATTAGTAATTAATTGAAGGTAGCATTTCTTACTTTCTTTTTTTTTTTTACTTGTTGAAAGTTTTTAGTAAACTTATACTTTTAGCAAAATTGCTCAAACTAATACTTCCTAGGAAAAGTCTTGTTTAGAGTTGTTCAGTTTAATTGAAAATTTAACCGTTTGAGAGGCACAGTAATTTTGCTCATTTAAACTTAACAGACAACGTAATTTATGAACAATATTAGAAGAGAAGAAATAAACAGAGTTTTTTGTCTAAGTTTTATAAGTAAAATAACCTTTTGATCAATACCGATTTTGTAGCATATGAATAAATTTTTATATCTGCCATGTCATAAGTTTTTTATTTCTTGTTTGGCTTTGTTGAAGCATTTTTATGAATAGGAGGCATTTGTTGCTAAATTAAAAACTTTAAATAACATTTTTATTTTTATAAGAAGATTATTTCTTTCAGATAGCAATTTAGTGTTGTTACTATTTAACAATAGATCGCTTTCAATAATTCCAATATCCGACAACATCCAGTTAATAACAATAATAATAACAAGGTCTTTCCTTCAAAATTAAATTTTGTTTAGGCTGGAATTTTAATCTATGAATATATAATCTATAAGAAATTTTCCAAAAGTTTGGTCCTCAGCACTCGACCTGAAAAAATTCACACACCATGTGGCAACTAAATAAAATAAAGTGGCAGCTTAAAATATGAAATAAATTGCCGCATTTTTTTTTTTTCCACATTTTAAAAATGAATATCCTTAACTGACCACATGAAAATTGTGTATTTCTGCAATTAAATGTAAATTAAGTCAAATACAGTGAAACAACCTTGTATTTTGAAAAATAGCTCGCAAAAATATGGACATATTTTTATTAAATAAATGTGGAAACATTAAGTACAAACATGAGAGTAAATAAACACAACATACCTGTTTGGAGGACAGAGGAAGACTGAACTTTATTCAGTAGAAATTATGGCAATACAACAATACAGTGGTGGTGCCATCTATTGGCTAATACTG
This sequence comes from Salticus scenicus, assembly GCA_963930645.1. NCBI lineage: Eukaryota > Metazoa > Arthropoda > Arachnida > Araneae > Salticidae > Salticus > Salticus scenicus. The sequence goes on from OZ005648.1 coordinate 87,616,613, forward strand.
AATTTAAAACTTATTTTTACACTCCCACTAAAGTTTTAAATTATGCACAATGATTAAAAAAAAATGTGTAATCAAAAAAATGAAAATATTAATGTCCAATAAAAGTCAAATAAGTATTACATGACAAAAGTTAAAGTTTTACACCCATTGCTTGAGCACACATTTCATGCTTGAACCTTGGAACATTTTTAGTTAAACAGTCTGCAATCATATTAGCAGTTGGCACACTTTCTATACCGACATGTCCAATTTGAACAGCTTCTCGTACAAAGTGATGTTGGACATTGATGTGCTTTGTATGAGCATGGTACATACTATTCTTGCTTAAATTAATCGCACTATTATTGTCACAATATATAGACACAGATTTTGAAGTTCTTTGACAATCTTATTTATCCATATCCGCGATTGTAATGAAATGCTCGCCCTCTGGTGGGCTAAGGTGAAATTACAATAAACATGGTTTAATTCGAATTCCATACAGCGGCCATTGCTTGCCGATATTTAGTTTCACATATATTTATTGAATAAAAATGAATAAATACGGTAAAAAAGATAACACATACTTTTGTGTGCCACAGTGTAACTCCAAAGGATCAAGAAATCCAGAATTGAGCTTCCATTTATTTCCAAATGACAAATTTAAAATTTCAGTTGCTTCGGCTAATGGAAGTAAAGAATTAATCAGATGATTTGAAATTAATATTTGTTCAACTTCAGTTAAAAATCTACTTCCGATCGAACTTTGAATAAACTGAAGTATTTTTTCCAAAAGCAATCAATTTTCCATAATGTAATGGCGGAGAAATTATAGTACGAATATTAAGTAGAATAACTAATGGAACACACGTGGCTAATGTTTACTAACAACTGCAGTGTTCACAAAGCGCCGTCTATCGATCATTACAAACGCGGATAGCTTCCTTAGCTGCAGCAGAAAGAGCCATATATTCTGCTTTGGTTGTACTAGTTACAACTGTTGGTTGACGTTTACTACACCACGATCCAGCTCCACCTCCAATCAGGAAGACATATCCTGTTGTTGATCTACGGTTTTCAATGTCTCCACCATAATTCGCATCAGAGTAGCCGATGATTTCATCACTACAATCTCTGGAGAAATTAAGTGACATCTCTGTAGATCCTTTAAGATAGCGCATAATTCTCTTTGCAGCTACCCAATGACCTTTCGAAGGATTGTTGCAAAACTGGCACAATAAATTCACTGCAAAAGCTATGTCAGGTCTTGTGGCTTGTGGCTTGTGTAAGCTTCCAATAGCCTTTTGATAGAGTATTTTTGAAACAGAATCTTCCCCGAATCCATTATTAAACAAATTACTTTTTGTTAAAACTTTGTTATGATCAAGAGGAGTTGTTACAGAGTTTGACTCTACCATGTTGTACTTATGAAGCATAGTTTCCACATATTGGGATTGATTTAGGCTAATGGACCCTTTTTGCCTATCACGTTCTATTTTAATACCTAGGCAATAACTTGCCATTCCTAAATCTTTCATTTCAAATCGTTTTTTAAGTTTTTCTTTTAGACAATTTTTGAGTTTTATGGAATTGCTAAATATTAAAATGTCATCAACATATATTGTTACAATGACTATATCTTTATCCTCATTAATTTTAATAAATACACAACTATCAAAGGTACTTTGCTTTAACCCTAATTGAACTAGGAAATTTTCCAGTGTTTGATACCAAAGTCTGCCACTTTGTTTTAAACCATCTAATGCTTTATTAAGCTTAAGTACTTCCCCTCTAAGTTCTCCTGGTAATATTCTTTAAAACCATCTGGTATTTTAATATAAATTTCCTCACTTAATGTTCCTTGTACAAAAGCCATTACTGCATCCATTTGGTCAATTTCCCAGTTATATATAGCGGCATAAGCCATCAAAATTCTTAATGTGACATATCGAACTACAGGCGCAAATGTTTCATTGTAGTCTATCCCCTCAACCTGAGAGAAACCTTTTGCCACTAAACGAGTTTTGTACCTTTCAATTTCTCCTTTAGCATTATGCTGTACTTTAAACACCCATTTGCAATCTACAATATTTTTATTTTTAGGCTTATCTACTATTTCCCAAGTTTTATTTTTAATATGACCAAGTATTGTTTCCGATATAGAATCTTTCCAGTGAGTTGCATCAGGACCATTTAATGCCTCATCAATTGTTTTTGGTTCACAGTAAAAATCATTTGTTACTGCTGCTAACGCTTTTGCTAAACACATGCGATCTAAATTTGGCATCTGCAAATCTGGCATACCATCCATGTTAAATTCCTGATACCGATTCGGGAGTCTATTAGTTCTATTTGGATGAGTTAATATTGGTGGACTATCAATTAAATTATCGTTACTTGAAGTACTATCAGTATCATGATCGTTAGCAATGTCAGTATTTTCTAATGAGTTGCTTTCTAAATTATCATCTATACCTTCTGCTTGATCATTTAAATTCTTATCTTCAATGTCTGAAAATGTAACTATGCTCCCACAGAATGAGGCATCACTGTTAAATTTTGAATTTTTATCAACTATTTCACAATACATTTGATCTTCCAAAAAATATACATCTCGTGCACTTATGATTTCATAAGTAATTGGATCAATTAACCGATAGCCTTTCTTATCATGACAATACCCAATAAACATCATTTCTTTTGCCTTTATATCCCATTTAGAATGTTTTTGTTTTGGAATATGAATAAATGGACGACACCCAAAAACCCTTAGATATTCCAAATTTGGCTTATCCCCACTCCATTTCTCATAAGGAGTCATACCTGGAACTGCAATTGTTGGAGAAATATTCTTACAGTGATTTGCAGTTTGAATAGCTTCTGCCCAATATTTCTGATCAAGGTGAGCATCTGCTAACACTGATCTTGCCCGTTCAACAAGAGTTCTATTATTACGTTCTGCTACACACATTTGTTCAGGTGTGTATGGAATGGATTTTTGATGTTCGATCCCTAATGATGTTAAATATTCACTCATAACAGAACTTACGTATTCTTTTGCATTGTCAGAGTGCAGAATTTTGATTGGTTTACCAGTTTGCTTTTCAGCATACATTTGAAACATTTTGAATTTTTCAAAAACTTCAGATTTATACTTTAAAAAATAAACAAAAGTCATACGTGACAAATCATCAATAAAAGAAATAAAATAATGAGAACCACCAATTGATGTGACATTCATTGGTCCACATATATCACTATGTACAATTCCTAACAATTCTTTTGCTCTTTTAGCTTTACCCTTAGGAAAAGGTTGCCTATGTATTTTACCCTTAATACATGAAATACAATTTAACGATTTTCCATTAAAAGTGAAACCCTCAACCATATCATTTAGTCTTGCCATTCCTCCTTGACTTAAGTGACCTATCCTTTTATGCAATAATTCATTTGAAGTATTTTGGGAAGAAATTAAGACCAACTCAGTACACAAATCAAGAGAGTATAAATTGTCACCAATGCCTGTTCCACTAGCAACTAACTATTTACCTTTATAAACAAAACATCTTTCTCCCGTGAAGGTGCTAACCATTCCAAAATTTTTATTCAAATATTTAATTGATAACAAATTAGCTGTTAATTTTGGCACCTGCAAAACATTATTGAAAGTAACATGTACTTTCACCCCATTTCTATTTAAAAGAAATTTTACACTGCCCTCACCTTCAACTTCAATTACAGAACTTCCTGTTTTAATTTCATGATTGCTAGGTTTTTGATAATTTTTCAGTAATTCTTTATAAGGAGTCATGTGATACGAAGCACAAGAATCCATGAACCAAATCTGGGGATTCGGATTTGATTTTGTTATGTATACATCTGCTACATAAGCTTCTTCCCTTTTTGAATGTTTTGCCCCGTTACTAGACTTTTTACTGAATTTATTTTCACTATATCCAGTCTTTTGTTGAGATAATTTTGTACAATTAGAACTTTTATGTCCAAATAAATTGCATTTAAAGCATTTTTCTTTAAAAGCAAAATTTTTCTTACTTTTAAATTTTTCATTAACAAAAGCATGTTCCTTAAAGTCATCTGTTTGAGGTTTAATATCTTCGGCTAATAAACGAGTTTTAACATTATCAACTGTTATTTCCTCACCACAATTTTTTAATGCCATAATAAGTGGTTCAAATCTGTCAGGTAAATTTGCTAAAATTATTCCTGCAATTAATTCCTCATCAGGTTTAACACCAGTTGTTTTTAGCTGTTGATAAGCTGAAATAGCCCTATGTAAATAATCAGACATATTTTTACAGTCAACATGGCGAGTATTAACTAATTCTTTAATTATTGAAACCTTTCTAGTTATTCCCTTATCTTCATATGTTTCAGCCAATACTCTCCATGCTTCTTTCCCAATACTCAATTCTCTAATATCATTAAAGATATTCTCACTAACACCTTCTACTATATAGGACAAGGCTTTGGTATCTTTTGCTGGATCTTCCTTAATACCTTCTACATAATCCCATAAATCTTTTCTAATAAGGTGCATTTTCATAGAAAATTTCCAATTCATGTAGTTAGCTCTACCAGTTAATTGGGTATGAGCAAATGTACCTTCTCCTCCAGGCATGTTTAATCTGATCAGGCAAATTAGCCAAGAAATTCAATTTGAAATTAATTTTAATAAACTTTCTATTAAAAGTAATTTATTTTAAAATAAGTTGACCAATTTTATTTTATTAGAAAAATATAGTAACCTTTAATTAAGATTCACAAATTAGTAAGTTTACTGACATTCACTACTAGGCCTACTCTTAGGCCTAACTAAATATGTAACCAAAGAACTTAAGTTTTTATGTAATCAAATTCAAGTATTTCAATTCCAAAAAATATACTTATAGAATTAAATTAAACTCAAAAATTATTTTACATAACATTCATGAAAAGAAAAAATATTACTTTCCAAACATTCATAAAAAAAAAAAAAAAAAAAAATTAAGCCTAACCAATCATGTGATCAACATTTAAGTATTTTAATTCTAAAAATTTACCTATAAAATTAAATAAACTTAAAAGATCTTAACTTAATATTTTCATTTTTATTTATCTCATATTTGGGTCTGGGCCCATAACCTATTAAATAAATGTGGAAACATTAAGTACAAACATGAGAGTATAATAAACACAACATACCTGTTTGGAGGACAGAGGAAGACTGAACTTTATTCAATAGAAATTATGGCAATACAACAATACAGTGGTGGTGCCATCTATTGGCTAATACTGAATTTAAAACTTATTTTTACAATTTTGAAAATTAAACAGGCAAAAAAGAAGAAATTTCATTGATTTGTGGCAAAATAGTCATTTATTTTGAGAATCGCCTCTAAAAAACATGAATTTTCTCAGTAAGTGGTAAATTAATTTTTCAAAGGGAAAAATAACTTAATTTTTATTTTATTATTATTTTGTTTTCTGTTTCTGATTTAGCCATTATATATAGACCTTGTTGTTTCTTTTTCTTTTTTTTTTTTTTTAGGGGCTAAACGAGATGTAGAAAGTAAGCTATATTCTATATGTTGTTTCCTTCGATCCACTCTTGGCCTGGGATCAGATAGTGGCTTTATATCTACAAATATTCCATTTTGTACCTCTCCTTCTCAAAGATCTGCTAATACATCTAGAGCATCATCTAGGGAAAGTCCACATAGATTGAATTTTTCAAAAATTAATTCTTTTACGCAGATTAGTGTTACAGATAATGATATTGATTTGTTGAAGTCTACATTAATGGAAATGGTTGAAAAGCTGAGTTCTACTGAGAAAGAAAAGGTGCAAAATTTTTCTTTACCTTTTTACAAATTATCAATTTTAAAATTATTTCAAATACTTGAAGTAAAATAAAATGTATCATTACATATCCTATTCAAAATATTCAAATGCAGTATGAAAATATCAATTAATATATCTGTATGAAAAAAAAAAAATATATATGTATAATAATAATAATTATAAAGTCACTATCTCAATGTGTGATATATTTTACTAACTTCATTTCTCTTTGAAATCTTTCTGCTTTATTTCATCAATTAGCATTTTCACCTCTTCCTCCCATCCTCTTTCCATTTGTGTGGTGCTTAAGCAGCAGACCATCATTGAAAACAACCAAAAGAGAGGCTGAAAACTACCCAGTTATTTAAATGATCTGTCCTGATTACTTTCCCATTAACATGTTTTACTTAGTTTGTTTCAGGGCTCGAAATTAACAGCGGTGTGTTAGTCTGGGACCACAAAATATAAATTCTAGTGGTCCACTGGACCATTGGAGCTTTTCAATACTTTTTTTTTTTTTTACTTTTCTCTAAAATTGCCCTTAAATCTGTCTCAGGAAATAATATGTTATAACAATAGTAAGTGTACTTTATAATTATTAATATCACCTATTCTCTGCAATTTTTCATTTAATTTCATTTTCGTAATCTTTTTTTACTTTTAATTCTTAATAGTAAATATGTGACATTAGCTCGTTTATTAAAGCATAATTTTTTCATTTATATAAGACTTCATTTGTACAGTCGGGGGGGGAAAAAATGCAACACTCGCTGTAATTTCGTTATTAATTGACGCAGAAACATCTAATAGACATAATTCAACAGGAAATTAAAAGCACTTTCTGAATAGTTGTCAAATTTTGAATTAGGGGTCATCTACATATTGAAATGAGTGCCAACTTTGATTTTTGCAATAGGAACACACAATTTTGACTTCATTTTCGAATTTCTGAGAGTCTGGCAGTGCGGAAAAGTATACTGTTTGTATACTTTATCTTTAGTATTTATAGAGTTATAATCAAAAATGTGTTAGGGGGTTATCTGTAAATGTAGAAAAATAAGATTAAGATCCTATAAGAAATAGACAAAATTTTAAAGTTTCATACCAGAAATCTTTCTGGAAAAAAATAATTATAAAAATTAATAAAACATTGCGTCTTTTCCAGTTCCTTAATTATCCTGAATTCAATTTTTTAGATTTGTATATACTTCAGTACTTTTTTAGATAATTTTAGGTCTATTTAAATACATTATACTTACGATTAGTCCATACAGTACTCTGAAAAAAATGCAATATTTTTCAAGTAAAAGTGTCTGTTATACCTGTACTGATCACCAATAAAGCTTAAATTTTCTTTCGTAGGTAACATAATAGACGAAATGAAATAATATATATATATATACAACAACGCATAAACTAAACCTTTTCGGATAAATTATTGTAAGGGTTCATGAAGTAAATATTAAACAATTTTAAATGCACTTACCAGCTTTTGGTCAGTTGAACTCTTTGGAACTGTACGATTCGTTTTATAATTTCTATGAAAATATATTTTCTTAATTAACCCTTTCGCGACTGCTGACGTAGATTCACGCCATTTGATAATCTGTAACTCTGTCAGTGGGCGTTTCTTTCGTAATTTGTGTGTTACATATTTCTTAAGTGTATATCCAGAGTTCATATTTTTGCAACAAAATATATTACGGATATAAATATTTTGATTAGAAAAAATATAATTTTAATGTATATCCATTTGTAACATAATCGTGAATACAGAAATTTTTTTCTAAAATATTATATTTTGAGAGTATAATGTCCGTAGGCGGGTCTTACTGTCAAAAAGACAAAATCCTGCGGTCCCAAAAAGTGTTAAAATATATTTATAAAAGTTAAAGTATGTTTTTAAAAATGTATAAAGTTAAAATATATTAATAAAATTTTAAAGACTAAAGTGTCCTTAAAATAATATCCCTCCCCCCTATAAAATAAATAAATAAGTAAATAAATAAAATAAAATAAAACAATATATGAAGCAAATGATTAAGCTTTTTTTTAACTATGATGGTAGTTAAGAAACAAGTTTACAAGTCTGTCTTTCATTCCAATTCCATTCGTTATTTATATTTGACAATTTCACATTAAACCTATTTTTCTATTTAAAACAGTAAACCCCGCCTATTTAGTTAATTTTTTTTTCTTCTAGTGTTCGTTTAAAAGATTCAAAATTTATCAGCAATTAATCGATGAAGTAAATACCACTTGTGTGTATTTTTGTCAACATAAAATAAGGTGTTTAACACGAATACTCAATGTCACATTTACTTTTTTTTCTGTATTGTTTTGTTTTGAAGAACGATGAAGGCGGGGCTGGTCTTCTTTAGAAAATAGGAATTCTTGATGCTAACACTAATGTCTAAAAAATCCTCATTTTTGTTTCATTTCTTTGCATTTGACGTTGTTGTTATATAATTTAACCCGTAAATAAAAAATAAAAATATTTTGTTTAATTTTCTTTGTTATTTTTAAAGATTTGATTCGTTATCTCATGCAAAACTTTATAAGAGACGGCCCCCTAAACCACTCCAAAAGAAAGATTTATTAATATCTCGAAAACTAATAACTGGAATGAGCTGCAAATTTGCACACCCATATTTTTCAGGATTAGGATCCATTTTATGTAAAAATTAATATAGGTCATAATTCATAATTTTTATGAATATGAATTTATTAATATTTTTCAGAATCAAAAGTAATGATGGATTATGTTTGGGTTTCTTCACTGTATCTCGTAAAAAAAAAAAATTATATCGATCAAGTTACTTTTTGTGAAGATATTAATAAAAGTTTGAAATATGAATTTAACATTAGCACCTTCAAACTTTGAACGCTTATAACTCTGTGAAAAAATAAGTAAAATATTTACACGCTTTGATGTCCCTTAAATCGCGAAATCAAATTTTTAGTGTTTGGTCTACTTAGTGTGTGTTATCATAATTATTCAAACACAAATATTAGCAGAGAATCCAAACTCGGTGCTCTAAATTTGTATCATATGAAAAGGTTACATAAAACTTTTTATTGAAATTGGACAAATAGTTTGTGTTGCAAGGAAATTCAAAAATATTCAAATATGATGTGTCTGTGAGCAAAATTTTTTGTTGGTATTTTTTAACATCTTTACTTCATAAAAGAAAATAAAAGAAATATATAATTCTTATATTTACATTATTTGCATGTTTCATATAGAATTAATTGTGCAGGATAGTCCTTCCCAATATCCATAGTCAATACCTAGAAAAATTTTCAATTATATGGATCAATTATACATAATGCTGTGAAAATTTTAATTAAAAATTATTCAGATTTTTCTTTTTTAATAATTATTCATTATTTTGTATATTTCTTGTTATCTTTTAGGATGACTTAAAAGATTCTATATCACGAGTGCGGAAGCAAGAAGAAGAATTGAGAAATGAGCATAGTAAATGCATTTCCAAAATTTATCAACTAAAGAGACAATTAGAAGGTTCTCCTAAAATTTTTAATAAAATTATTGTTTAATTAAATTATGGTAAAAATTTAGCACCAATCTATTTATTGTATTCTGTAATTCTACTTTATTTTATAAAAATAAGAAAAATTGTATTTATCAAAACTTTTGGCTTTTGATGAATTTTACATACTACTTTTGCAACAATTTAAAATTTGCAACTACTAAACTGGATTTGACTACTTTTACAAAATGTTTGTTGGTGTGAACACCTGTTTCACAGTGCTGCAGTTAAACCATATAAATCTATAAAATTTTATATATTTTTTTGGACATACACATAAATGGATATTATTTAGATTTTGGTATATAGTACTTAAGAGATGGAGCAGTTGTGTACTACTTTTTAAAAGTTTTTTTAATCACCAGATGTGAGCATTTATTGAATACCAGACTTAACCTTTGAACTGTTACAAATTGCTTTTTCTGTTACTCAGTAGGCTAAAAGCTAATGTGACAAATTTTCCAAAAAAAAAATTTTTTTTTTCTAAGAAATAAGGTTACTGAATATCTATAGATTTCAAAAATTATTATTATTTTTTATTCCTACTTCATTTAGGCCCATATTCACCAAATTTCATTGATCAAAGATTAAACCATGGATCAGCAAATCCAAGAATCAAAGCTAACACTGGATTAAATTCCTACAGTATTCACCATCAGCCGATTATGTGATCCATGGATTAACTGGAAGTGAAATAAAAGCTTCGTTTTGATTGGCCAAGAACGAATATAGCCTTTATTCATTATTCTGCTTCAATTAACTAATCAATCGGATTAGAAAGGGTAAAAAGCAAATTGGCAACACTGATACTCTTGTTCACTTCGCTTTTGTTTACGCACGGATTAAATATCAATTTTACTTTAGAACAATTTAAAAAAGAATAATCACACAGACGACAACTATTTATGCTATGATTTAAAATTTTGTCATGATTAAGAGAATCTTAAAGCTATTAAATTTTTTTCTGCCGAAGTTAATGCATTATTCTTTTCTGTGGCAGATGACAGTCTATTATCTAACTTTCGTATTAGAAATTCCACGGAATCTTTATTTAATCGATAGCGATATTGAAATGCCACATTATCCAAAGAATCCAAATCATTTACTCTAATTTGATGCACCGTCCTTTTCCTTCTTTCAAATGTTTCCAATAGTTCTAAGCTTTCAATATCATCCAGTGAGAATAGATTGTCAACGTCAGCCATGTTTGTTATTTGTTTACGAAGCTGAGCTGTGGAGTGTGCATGTGTTACGAAAAGATCCGAGAATTAACTCTGTTAATCCTCCGATGTTCGAGGATAAAAAACGAAGTGTTAAAGTAGCCGGTGAACTGCGGATTTTCGTTGGAGAATACTGATTTTCGTATGATCGAGCGATTACCGCTATCCGAGGTTTAATCCGAGTATTAAGAAGTTGGTGAATACGGCCCTTAGTATTGATTTTATGAGTTATTGAACAGATACACTAAAAAACTACTGCACGGTGAAATATCATATCCTTATAAATGAAGAGTAAACTTATTAAATTTTACTGTGTGTTAAAAGCTATATCTCATTGTTTGTGTGATGGAATCTCACCATATTTTTGATATATGTTGAATAGGGAAAGCAAATTGTAAATTATTTTTCATAGTTATTAAAAGCATTGGTATCACACCATGCGGGAATCAGAAACTTTTTATTGATTTATTCTAATGGTTTTGTTATCATTTTTTTTATTTTGAAGAGATAATAATTAATGATAAGAAATACAAAAGTGGAATAAAAACATAAATTTCTATCGTTAAAGATGGAAGATAAAGAAGCAGAATTCCTTACAATATCAGCCAAGTATTTAGCTTGATTGAACATTTAGTGAACTTACAGTTCAACATTAGTTTTAAAAACTTCATAAAGAGTCAAAAGTTTTGAAGATAAGGAATGATGTTGTTGACAGTTGACCACCTGCAACTTATGCCATGCAACTGGGCTTATGACTGAAATTGACTTAACAAAACAGCTTTTTGGATTGCAAAAAACTAAATATTGAATATTCACCAATTGCTTAAAAATTAAAAAAGAGGGGAGGGAGGAAAAGAAGAAACAGCTCAACAAGTTACGGTATATCATGAGCTGAACAAAGCCAAAAACTTATTATTAAAAAAAAAAAAAATTTCAATGTTGAGTTGTACATTTATAATATTGATAGTTCTTAGCAAAATACTTAATTGATATTGTATGTGGTTTCTTCTTCTACATATTCCAATTATTAATCATGCAATAAAAGTGCTTGGATATGCATTATTTTGATAGCTGCAAACAGTCAAAAATAGATAAAACAGAAACATTTCAAAATGGTCCTTTCCAAATGAATATAAAGTAACAGCTTATTTCAGCATCCACTTTAAATTACAAAAGCCCAACTATTTTTGTACCTATGTAATTAAATTAATTTTTTTTTTACATACAAATAGGAGGAAAAATTCTAAATATTAATTTTTAAAACTAAGCATCAAATAAAAATGATATTGTTTATTAACTGCATTAGTTTTAATAGTTGAACATATAAAGTATTAGGCTGAAATATACGGTACAAATATATTGAAATACTAAAGGAAATATACATAGAGAGAACGAGTTTAACTCAACCTTTTTTTTTTATATGAACATAAAAGTAATTTTAATAAAGAAATAAAAATGTACACATCAGTTAGCGATTATTTAAAAATTATTTCTAATTTGTTTTAATATCGTTCTTCTTTTTTGGTTGGGGGGGGGGGGTTCCTTTCTTTCTTGTACGAAGCATTATATATTTCTTATATTTCTTGTTTTTTCTTCTTTTGCTATAGAAAAGGAAAATCTTGAGAAAGATTTAGCTGCAAAAATTACTGGTATACATCACCATGAAGAAGTAATAAGGACACTTGAGAGAGAGAAAAGAAGACTGGCTGAAAAAGTGGGAAATTTAGAATTCACTTTAGCAGCTGTCACCAAGGAAAAAGAAATTTTGACAGTAATATTTTCAAATAAATAGTTTTTCCCTATTTGACCCTCTATGAAACAGTTGAAAAGGTTAAACTAAGCCCTTTTGAACCAGGGCTTAATTTGCTTGGGAACGTACGTAAACTCAACTGCTGTACAACTTTTATTTCAGTGAATTTTTGCACATTAGAGGGATTTAATGAAACTCACAAGTGAATCATTTATGAAAAAACAAAATCCCTGAATTATTCCCCCCCCCCCTACAATCCTTACTATTCTTTTCTTATGAAAAACAATCTGTAGTGTAACTTTGGACACAATCTTTTTCTTCTATCTATCTTCCCCAATGGTTTTTCTCTCACTTTTCACACAGTAGTCAGGAAATGTTAGAATTAATCATAAATGAATACAATTTGTGTTTTTATCATTTACTGAGCATCATATTGCAGCCGTAATTTCAAGTTGTATATATTAAGTTAAAATATAAAAGACAGAAATGCAAGTTATAGCAAAATATAGGAAGTTTGAAAAAAAAGGAAAAATCAATTTAAGTGGAAATTTGAAATAAAAATGTGTGTCTATGCTCTGTTGATTTTTGTGAGATTTGATTTACAATTGTAAAAACTGGAGTAATTTGCTTACAAATTCATTGATAGATTTATAGAATGAGAGAACATATGGACATAAGATTTGAAGAACCTTGTTTTTGAACTAAGCATAATAGTTAAACTGGAATCATAATCACTTTATAAGTTGATAAGAGTTTATGTCTTCTCTTTACATATATTTTCTCTCTTTATTTTTTGTAATCATGCTAGAATTATTTCAAAATTTGAATGTGGTATTGATAATTGTTATAGCATATTCATTCCCAACCCCAACTGAATATAGTGTACAAAGAAATAAAAAATCTGTTTTATCTCATTTTCCAAAATCTGTGATAATAATAATGAAAATTTTAAATGCTAATAAATAGAATAACTAATAATATTTTGTCATGATTTCTAAATAAAAATGTGTGATGAAATGAATTTCTCTACTCTTCCTTTCAAAACATGCAAATTTTTACTCTAAAATCATATTTATTAGTTCAAAAAGTGTGAAAGTCATAAGCAATTGTAAGTTCAAACAATAAGCAAGCAAAACTAAAAATTTTAGATTTTTTTTTTTTTCTGAATTTGATTTTAATTTATATTATCAATACATGTAATGTAAAATTCACAAAACAGTTATATAAATACTATTAAAATATAATAGTTATAAATGTTTGATAGCGTAATTAGCACAGTTTTTGAAACTGTATTTATTATGAAAAGGACTGCTTAATAGTTTTAAAGATTTAAATACTACTTTTATAATAGGTATTTTATCAAAAAACATAACCTGTAATATATGTATATACCAAACGTTATTGTTATAAGTATTTTATTTAATTCTTGTAGGAAAAGCTTGATGAAATGAAGAAAAATGTTTCAGAATGTGAGCAAGAACTTAAAACTGTGAAGTCAGCCAAGGAATATGCTGATACTAAAGTATCTAGGTATCTTCAATCTCGTGAAGATACTGAAACTAATATAACAAGTTTAAAAGAAACTATAATAAAAAATGCTAAAGAAATTAGAGTAAGTCTTGTTCAATTTCAAAACTTTAATTTAATATAAAAAAAAAAAAAAAAAAAAAAAAAAAAACTAATCTGTACATTTTTTTTTCTCCTTCTCAAGTCTTTAGAGCACAGTTTGCAGACTGTAAATAAGAAGTATCAGTCTTCAGAAGCAAGAAACAAAAGCCTTGAAACAACTATAGAAAAGTTAAATTCTGCTATTACAAAGCATATGGATTATGAACAATTGTTACAGGAAAAGGTAATTGTTTAATTTTTTCAGTCTTATTCAGTGATTTCTGACTTTTTTTAGATTATAAGATGTGTATTATTATTATTATTTTGCTTGTATTTTTGGGAAGGAGAAAATGCTAACAAATTTATTTAGCTTTTTATTTGTATGGTTTTATTCATTTATGTGATCTGAGATTTTCAATTAACAAGAATCTTGTTATTAGCAATGTTTTTACTAAAATTATTTATTTGTCAATAACTTAAAATATAAACTACCTTACATTACCATCCTTTTTAATTGTGCATATATATTTCGAGCGCCATCGCGCCCGTCATAAGTGCACGTTGTGATTCTGCCCCTTCTGGATTGATTTCATCCCTTTTCTTCATGGTGCTCTGCTTCACTTACCTTCGTTTTATTTAGTATATGTTGCCATTCCGATGGAATTATGTTGTGTTCCCAGTCGTTAATGGCAGAGTTAGTGGTTAGTATTTCAATGGCTTCACGTTTTAAAGCATATAATGATGTGGATTGTATGGGCTATTTTTTGGATATTGAGAGTGTTAGGTTTAATAGGGTTAGTAATGTGAGTCCTAGATAAAGCACTAGGACTCCCCCCTCACTCTAGCAAGAAAATTTCAGACAATTATATACAAATGTCTCTCAAAGCCTTACAAAATTTATTGTGTTTACATTAGAAACTTCCCTGTTGTTGCTTTGAAAATCATTATTGAAGGTAATGGAGCCTGCTCCTCTATCTGAAGTTTCAGTTGAGACTGCTTGGCTAGACGGGCAAAACCAAACAAGTAAATTAATTATTATCACTTCAGCTTTTAACACACAAAACAGTGGCTTGCTTCACATCGTTTATATGATAATAAGGGATATGCAGTGCTGTTATAGAATTACTTCCTTCTCAGGGAGTCTTTTTTAAGAAGGGGGAGGGGACAGATTAGGATGGTATTTCAAAATTTATTAAATATTATGTTTCAGTTTGTGTGACAATTATGTTATAATCTAAAGTTGTAATTTTCAATATTTATTAATACATTTGTCTGATATTGATCACTAAATGGATTATTATTATCGTATTATGTTTCTATGTTACTAGCTGAGCCATCAGATATTTTTAAAAGTAATTAATAAGATCCTTTTACCTATGGGCCTATAAATCTCTTACAGTGAATTGGGTACACTTAAATAAATTCATTATGTAAAACATGTGAAAATTCATACTGACTGATAAAAAAATATATATATATATGTCATATATAAATTTGAATATAAATAAGTATGTTTTTTTTTTCTTTTTTTAAATAGATAAATAGTTTAAGCAGTAAATTGTCCCAGACTTCTGAGTCCCAACTGGAACTTGGAAAAATTGAAAGAGAACGAAAAAAATTTCAAAGTGAATTATCATATTTACAGCAATCTTTAGAGAAAGCAAGGTAGATATATATAAAGATCATTTTTTACTTTTAATTTAATTTTGGAAATAATAATTAAACAGGAAATGCAGATTTGCTGAGTCTCTTTATTTAGACAAGAAATATTTTATTCTTATTTGTTCACATGCATTCCTGATATGTTTCTTTTAATATTCCTATATCTTATCCTCAAATATGTTCTGACAAATAACAGAAAAAAAAAAAAAAAATTACTGGGTGTTTTCCATTTCACTAATTGTATTTTTTGTAATAAACTAAATGTAGAAAAATTATAAGGGATGAGTTACCCTAGGCAATCAGTTGCTTTGTCTTTTCATGAAAATAGAGTTTAAAAACATCAAGTAATTTAGCTACCAAAGTACCTGCTTTTTTTCTTTAAGATATTCTTTAAGATTTTCTTTAAAATATATGAAAAAAGCTATAAATCATATGGAAAATCCATTTTGCCTCTACTATTCTTGAAAGAGCCAATTTTGAAAAGTCACTTTGCAAATCATGCCTTCAAGAACCTCCTAAAATTTCATCTCTTCTGAAACTTAAATGGATACTGATTTTCATTCTCATCTCAAATATGTGTAAAAGCAGGAGTTGGTCCCTGTTCCCTTCTTTGGGGAAGAGAGACTGAATTTCTAAAATTACAGAAGTTGATTTTTAGCTATCCATTATGCCCGTTTTGCTGGTCACTATATTTAAATGAATTTTCAAAAGAATTAGATCAGTATTTATTTTTTTACATCACATTAAAAATAAAAGCTAAAAAAAAAGTATATTGAAAATTTCAATGTAATTTTTTTTTTTTTTTTTTTAAGTGAATTAAATCTAATTTAAATTTTAATAAAATTAAATATAATTTTAATTTTAGAGTGATTTTAAGAAAGAAAGAAAGGAAAAGATTTTCTTTTTATAGGATTTAAATAAAAAAAATAAAAAGTTGCCATACTATAAAAATTATACATAAACATAACTGTTATAAATGCGTATTTTAAATTTAATATACTTAATTTTTTTCTACTGCATTACCATTTTGTTTTCAATAAATATAATAAGTTAAAAAGAGGAAAAAGATTCCGCCTTCAAATGAATGTATTAAATAAAAAATAAATAGCGTAATAGGCGATGTTAAGATACACAGATGATTACAATGGAAGAATAAATTTATAAAAAATGAAACTTAGAATCCAATATTTAAAATTGAAAAAAAAATTAATTAAAAAAAATTAAATTCGAAAAAAATCTCGGTGAGGTGCACATCTACATGGTCCCAGGTACCCATATGCCAAGTTTTGTAGCTTTACGATCGGTAGTGTGAGCACCAGAGTGCAGACAGATGCTTCTCTTTCTTTATATAGATAATTTAAAACACTTTATGGATGTACATGAATTTAAAACACTTTATAAATGTATATATATATATACATTTTTTTTTTTTTCTTTGAGATGTGTGAAAACAGGATTCTCCCCCCGGGAAGATTCCAGAAATTATTATTAGGTACTTGTATTTTTTATATTTTAAAGCAAAGAACTTATGGATTTTTTTCTTTCTTTTATCTATATGTATGAAGGGATGTATGAAAGACATATTTTGTGTGTCCCCTTCCTCCCCTTTTCCTTCTTGTGGAACAAATTCATGAAATTGGATTTATGTTTTAGTATTTGCTACATTTTAAAGCAGAAATCTTATAGATATGTTCTTTTTTTTTTTTTTTTTTTTTTTTTTGAGATATAAAGAGGTATGTAAAAATCACACATTTTGCAGGAGAGAAACTTTTCTGGGGCTATTTCTGATTTCAGGGCTTTTGAAAATTTTGGTATCTCTGGATTTCATGTTAAATTATTTTGTTTTTATAGAAATTTCTCATTTTGAATGTTTAATTTGCCTTATAATGCTACAGGGTTGCCACAGGCTACTAAAAGGCAACTATTTGCGACTATTTTCAGCCTGAGGAGACTATGGCAACTATTTTGGCCTAAAAAGCTTGAAAAAGCAACTATTTTTAGAAAAAGGCAACTATTGGGAGACTATTTTTCACCTTTTGCAAAATTCTTGCTCTAGAAATCTCAAAAAAATCTTTCAGAAAGAAATATTTTCTATTCATTTTCTAAACAATCCCATATCTTAACCTTTTTATTTTATTTTATTACCACTTTAAAGTATGGCATATCCCTGATGTTGACCTTGAAGCAAGGGAAATATCCAATGAAAATGTAGAAATTGCACCAGATGTGACATATGGTACCTATTAGGCTGACCAATTTGCTTACTGCAGTTGACTCCGGTGACCTGTTATGTCCTTCCTCATAGTAAGAAAAAGTAACAAAATTATAAAAGAAAGCTCTTTTAGTAAATCAGAAAAGGAAGAAGACAACAAAGCAAATATAAGCTCTTAAGAGTGGACAATACTTAATCTTTTCGACAACCAAAACCCATGTTATTCCATGGGAAAATTTGTTTCCACAATAACTCATTGGCGAAAGTATTTTTTAAAATTCAGTTTTCACATTCAGGAAATTCACAGCCGTTAAATTAGCACTCGTTTAAAAAAAAAAAATTGATTTGAAATCAAGCACAGTTCCGCTTTGTTGCTTGCTTCTTTTCCAGGATAATAGGTAAAGAATCAGCACTGTTATTTCCTGTAGTTTTATAGCACCAAATGAAAGAAATGAAATTTTTAATTACTGCACTTCATGTTAAAATAATAATAATAATAATTTTGGGAGTTTATTTTTCTGAGGAAAGTAGGATTAAAATTCCCTCCTCCCAAATTCAATAAAAAAGTCCATCGTAACAAACTACATATAAAGTGATGATTATTACATGTAATTTCTATGCAACTTAATTTGAGAATCTGATTTTAACATAATAATGAGAAATCAATCTTAAATGAGGCCATTTTAACGAGAATTCATTATATAATTTTTTCAATTTTTATGAATTGCTTAGAAAATCTAATATTTGAATACATTTATATTATTTAAAACTATTTTATTTTGAAAATTCTTTTTTTTTTTTTTTTTTTTTTTTTTTTAAATGGTATACTTAAATTGAATAGTAAGAAAATGCATATGGTTTTTATTCTTTAATATTCAATAGCAAGTGATATTTAAGCTAGTATTTTAGTCGCTAGGCTACTATTTAGGCAACTATTTTAATGCTTCTAGGCTACTAAAGCAACTATTTTTGTTCCATTTCTTTTGTGGCAACCCTGTAATGCATTAAGTACTCTCTAAATATCACTTGTTATAGGTTTTAATAAATATTTTTTATAATAGGTCATTTATTTTGCATCTGAAGTAGTAGTTTTCAGTGTTTTTCAATATTAGGTAGTTTCACTCCTGCATTTTATCCCCTTCAGAGACAAATTTCTGAAATTAGTTTTTAATTATTTGTGTTTATTATATTTCAAAGCAAAAATTTTATGAATATATGTTTTTTCTTTGAGATATGAGGAATACGTAGAAATTACTTCATAGTGTATATCTATGTCACGGAAGGTATGTTTTCACCAGTTTTCATACATCTAGGTGCAGGGATTTGTGCTAATAAAAAATTAGTGATTGTGATAATAAATCAGTGGCTGAGTCAATCACAGAGGACAAATGATTTTATACATGATGAATTCTTTTAGGACTATATAAATATCACTATGAGTAATTTTTCAACCATCATTAGTATAATACTACTGTCCACCTAAGTTATGATTTGCCATTTTTAAATGTATTTGTATACTGGATATGTATTTGTTTAGCATTTAAACTACTTAAATATTGTATAATATTTGTTTTCTCACATTTCTTTGTGTATATATCTATCAATATTTTGTATATTTAGAAATACAGCAGATGAATATGAGTCAAAAAATAAAGCGCTCCAAACTGAAGTTGAAGATTTGAGAAAAAATTTAAACAAGTGCCAGCTAAATTGTGATGAAAAAGTTAGAAGCTTGGAAAATGTAAGAACTCAAAAGTTTTCTTTTATGTCTTTTTTTTTTTTTTTTTTTTTGGGGGGGGGGGGGGAGTGTAATGTTAATGCCTCTTAATGTACAGTATGTTTTTTATTCTCATTTTAGAACAAAGGCTTATTTCTTTCGGACAAAATAGACCAAATGAAAGCAGTTTTTCTTTTTTACCTTTGGCATCAAGTTAAAACGAACAATTTATAACTGGTTCCAAAAAGAAAAACTTTTGCAATTATTATTATTTATTTCTAAATCCAAAATTAAACTTTGTTTAAGACAAAGTTTGAATAATTATATTTCTAAAATGGATCTTTTATTATTATTATTATTGGTTATAAAATAAAGCATTGATAATTTAAAAAAAATATAAAATCTTTAGAGAAGGGAATATTGTGACAAAGGTAACAGGATACATGATGTCACAGTCATCAAAAGTCAAAACAAAGTGTTATTGAGGGTGCCCCCCCCCCCTCCAAAAAAAAAAAAAAAAAAGGAAAAATCATGTCTATGAAATATTTTTATTGAAAAAATATCTGTTGGGAAAAAAAAAAAAAAAAAAAAAAAAGTAGGCTTCTCATCCAAAATTAAGTTTTGTTTAAGAAATAATATAAATTTATCAATTGCGCATAAATATAATGATTTATATCATTAATTCTTCTTTTTGTTATTTTATTTATTTATTCATTTATTCATTTTTTCTTTTTAGCTAATAAATAAAGCCAAAGAACAAGAAAAGAGTTTTACTTCAGAAATAATGGAGCTTCAAATTCAGAAGACCAAATTAGAGAAAAAAGTATCTGAATTGAGTAGTTCTGTGAAAGAAATTAACGAAAATCTTCAGATTAAGGAAGAAACTTGTCTAATATTAGAAAAAGAGAAGAAATCTCTTCAAAAATCTCTTGAAAAAGTAATAACAGTTCTTTTGGTTTATAATATAGTACTTGAAAGCAATTAGAAAATATCTTTCTAATCTATTAATCAGTATTTTGTAAAGCAATAAGTATATGGTATGGGTAATGCAATCAAATGTTAATTAACACTGTCTTTGATTTTTATAATAATATGACACTATATTAAATAGTAATTCCAACATTATGATATAAATTAAATTTTCTCTTATCTCTTTTGATTACAAACTTCAGAAAAACTTTATGTCCTGAGCTCAATATATGTGATATATATATATATATATATATATTTTCAATGTAATTATTTTTCGCAGGGAAGAAATGTTTTTAAATTAGCTTATTCTTCTTCCCCCTCCCTCTCTCTCTTTTACAGTAGTTTTTAATGGTTTTTCTTCAATTAATAGATTGATTATCATTTTATCTCACCCCACTTTATATATCTGTACTTTTATACATTTCAAAATATAGAAATATCTAAATCTCCTATTGCAAAGCATAGTTGGGAATCTGACCATAGTTTTAATTTTCACCAAGCTAAAAATATAAATAAATAAATAAATGTAAATGTAAATAAAAATTAAATAAGTATATATATACACACACACACACATATTACGAGGGTTGCTATTTATATTTCTGGCCTTGGCAACAGTAAGTGTTGCTAGGCGACCGCAGACGATTTTAATCGAAAGTTTGATATTTTTAAACGTAAATTCAGCAGACGATTTACCATTATAGCTTTATTTGTGTTGTTGACAGTAAATTGAAAAGTTCTTCTCTTTCAAAAAATGGAATTGAATCGTGAAAATTTTCGTGCGATTATTTTTCATAACTTTCGACGTGGATTGTCAAGACAAGAGTGCTTCGATGAACTTAATTCTTTATACAGCGATAAAGCGCCATCCTACAGCACTGTAAAAAATTGGTATAACGAATTTAATCGTGGTCGATGTTCGATCCAGGACGAATCCCGTGCAGGTCGTCCAAAATCCGTTGTTGTGCCAGAAAAGATCGATGCTGTGCGTGAACTGATAAAGCAAGATCGTCATGTGACATACCGTGAGATTGAGGCGTCTTTGGACATTAGTATGACTAGCATCAATAAAATATTGCATGAACATTTGAGCGTAAAAAAAATTTGTTCGCGTTGGATCCCGCATAATCTGACAAACGCTCAAAAAAAGGCTCGTGTCGATTGGTGCAAGGAAATGTTGGAAAAATACGTTCAAGGTACATCATAGGCTGTGTATAACATCTACACAGGTGACGAATCATGGATCTATGCATATGAGCCAGGAACAAAACAGCAATCAACTGTATGGGTCTTCCAAGGCGAGGCAAAACCAACAAAAGTTGTTCAAGGAAGAAGCACATCGAAACAAATGATTGCCTGTTTCTTCGGCATTAACGGTCATGTGGCAACAGTGGCGTTAGAGCAACGCAGGACGGTCAATTCTGAATGGTACACGACCATTTGTTTGCCAGAAGTCATCGGAGAAATTCGAAAAAAGCAGAAGAACAGGCGAATCATTCTTCATCATGACAATGCGAGCTCTCACACATTGACTCAAACAAATGCATTTCTGACTGAGCGAAAGATCGAACTGATGGGTCATCTGCCGTACAGCCCTGATTTGGCACCCAATGACTTCTTCTTATTCCCACACATCAAAAATAAATTACGTGGACAACGATTTTCGACCCCCGAAGAAGCGGTTGATGCATTCAAAACGCATGTTTTGGAGTTACCTCAATCGGATTGGAAAAAGTGCTTTGAAAATTGGTTCAAACGCATGCAAAAGTGTATTGATCATCATGGAGAATATTTTGAAAAACAATAAAACCAATTTCGATCCTACATATTTGTTTTTTCATTATTAGGCCAGAAATATAAATAGCAACCCTCGTATATAATAAATAAAACAATAAAATAAAATATAAGGTATTTAAAATAAAATAAAAATATATAAAAATATTTAAAAATCCCTTCCATCCATTTTTTTGTGTTTGTTTTTCTTGTATCCTGCTTTTTGGTTTTGTTGCTCCTCCCCCTTTGGGTTTCGCCTTACTTTCAGTCTTGTGTTTGCCTTTAAAGTAGTAGTGCATGTTTTGCACCCGAAGAAGAAAGTCGACATCTTTTTGAAACTGGTAATGCTTTCATCAATTTTATGGTGTGTGAAGAAGTTTTTAAGTTTAAATATTGATTGTACACTAATTCTTTAATTTTGTATTGTAAATTACTCTATAAAAATAAATTCCTTAAAAGATGTAAACATGTCAGTAGATTAATTTTAATGACTGCCAATAAAATAAATCTCTCTTTAATGATTTTTTGACATAAACATTTCAAGATATTTTTTTTAGAAATATGGTGACTTTAGTGGACACAATCTGCTTTGGGGAAGTTGAGACATAAATACCTGTGGACAAGTCATTGAAGATTTTATTATATACACTGATTACACTGTTTCTTATAGTTTTTTTTTTTATATTTTATATTTCTTTTATCTGTTCTTGTTTTGTACTTTTAATGTGAAAAATTTTATGACATTCTGGATGGGTTCACCCATCCAAAAGCTATATTTTATTTTTTACAAAACTGTTTAGCTCAGCATGTCCTACTGTGGACCTTGCACCATTAAAAACCAATCAACCAATGAACCAACCTTTAGTAATATGATTGGAAAAAAAATAATTAATAAATTATTTTAATGGATAAATCAGGCTGTCATTTAAATGAAAATGTTTATGTTAAGAGTAATAAATAAATGTTAAATGAGCTTTCAAATTAAAGAAAATAAGATAAATTAAGTCTAAATTAAATTAGTTAAAACTCATAAATTTATGTTGATAATTCTATGACGCCAAAAGAAATTAACCATTTTAATACAAAATTTATATTCACTGGCCAATAGGAAGTAAGAGAATCCAGTAAATGAGAAACAAAGAAATACTGAACAAAAAGGCCCTGCAAGTGCTTGAAAGGAGATTTTTCATGATATTTTTAGGGCTGTGCCGATTAATCGGTTCAGTTAATTGATCAATGCTTAGTTCTGATCAAATTTTTTTATCGAGTTAAATCAAAAATTTTCAAAATCCGATTAAAATTTCAAACTACGAATTAAAGTAAAAATTTAAAATGCTGTTCTGCACTCAAAATATTGCCCTATCAGTGGCCGTGCAGTTCTGGTTTGGAGCTTTCTGTAGTTTTCTCCGAAACTCACGCAAATACATGCTAGGACCCTTCAGAAAAGTCCTCATTGAGGGCATTCCACTTATAGTCTTAGGACCATAGGGAAGTCAATTGGTCTTAATCCCAAACACACACACCCCTACAAAATATTTTTTTTAAATATTCGCTTTATATATATATAATATAATAAAGATGATCCATTAAGCATAGTAGAAGCCAAGCAACAGACACAAGATCACTGAAACACCAATGACCAATAAGAAAAAAAAAAAAAAAAAAAAAAAAAAAAAAAAAAATCAGTGGATGAAATACACTAATGTAAAGAAACCAGATCTATTAGTTAACAGTCTGCAAAACAAACGAATCAATAAAGTAAAACATCAAATCTTAACTTAAAACCATAAACTTATCAAAATTAATGAAAAAACAACCCAAGAAACACAAGATAGGAAGAAGGAGGCAGGTGGCAAGACTTGTGACTTGCCTGTGGGGTTACACTAGTTTTACGCCGGCAACACTCCCCCAGCCTGCCACAACCAGAACAGGAACCATATGGATTTAAAAATTCAAAATTTCAAAGCAGATGAACAACAATGAAACCACGAAGCCAATGAAATTCACCAATTGATCACATTGTGTTTAACAGTATAATTAGAACATTAAATATAGTTGACAACTCAAAAAGGAAAAATTTGAAATTTTAGTGGAAAATGAAAGTTTGCATAGTAATACAAAGCAAATGCAACAAGCCTTCTACTTTTTTTTTTTTTTTTTTTTAATAATTTAATTTCACAAACCCACCCAACCATCCAACCTTACAACACCACCCCACCTCCGTAATCAAACATCTGCCCACCCAACCGCCACCTTTTTTATTGTCTTTTTATTATTTTATAATTTTTTTGTTGATATACACAAAAGTGTACACAGTTTTTTTTTTTTTTTTTGTACTGACAGAGACATGGTTAAGGATATAAAATAGAAAATACAAAGTTTTTAGGAAAACCCATTTTAGCAGTGGCTTTGATCAGTTTATTAATATTCTTGTTTTTAAACTTTGCAGAGCATAAATTATTAATTCGAAATAAATGGTTAATGATGATGTTTCTAAATACCGAAAGATGCAGACATGAATTAAAATGTGTAAATAAGTTGACATTAAAACAAAAATCTTGCCGTTTGTCATAGATATCTGTGTAAAGTTTATTACCATCGATGATTATTTTGAGATCTAAAAAGTTAATTGATTGATTAGTCAGAGTATTTTGAGTTAGCTTTAAATTAGGTGGATAATTGAAGGAAAAGCCATTTTGTGAGTTCTTGTTGAGATAAAATACAATAATATCATCGATGTAACGATAAAATCGAACATCATCATTGCAAATTTGCTTTTCATAATAATAAAGATAGAGATCTGCCAAAATACTGGAGCTACAACCTCCTTGTGGGATGCCTAATTGTTGCAAATAGATAGCGTTGTTGTGGAAGATATAATTGTTATGGATAACAAAGTTAAGAAGAGTTTTAAATTTTTTCTGCTTTAAAATTGTAAGGAAGATTAATTTGAGCTTTATATTCTTGAAAAAGGCTGTAAATGATATTACTAAGATCTGATAACTCAATATTATTGAAAAGATCTTGAAAGTCAAAAGTCATAATATTGTCAATTGTATCGAGCGATTTTATGTATTGAATTAATTGAAAGCTATTTTTAAGACAGTGTAAATTATCAACTTTGCAAGTACATTTGTAAATTTGTTTTAGAATATCCAGTAGAGCTTTATTAGCATTGTTGTTATAAGTGTTACACCCAACAGTGACAGTGCGAAATTTAATTGGAGATTTGTGAAACTTAGGTATGAGAACTATATAAGGATAATTAAAGTTATTGAAGGGAAGTTGAAGTAGTTTATAGTAATTATGTATTTTTCGGTTATTAATAATAAGGTTATTATTAGTTAAACTGAAGATGTTACTATTATTGATTGAAGAGTTTAAAATAGAGAGATAGTAGGATTTACAAATAATGGCATAATTATTAGGTGATTTGTCAACATAAGTGATCACAAAGTCATCCTGTAGTGATTTGATTGAGTTAAGAAGTACAGATTTTTTAAATAACACCAGATTTGAAGAATTGATAAATAATTTATATATAATATATATATTTCACTTAAGATCAAGCTTAGATCCTGAAAATGTCAATGTGCTTGTGTGTTTAAGGGATTGATTAAAATGGTATCTTTTTTAATGACTTGTTATGCAATATTGGAAATAAACATGTATGTGTGTTTCATTCTGATATTTCATTATATATGAGTGAGTATAATTTAAATATTTAATATTTATAAAGCATTATTAATTATGTTTTTATTATTATTATACATCAATAATTAAGAGATATCCTAATTAAATATCTTCACAATTAAATCTAAGTGTATCAGAAAATGTATTTCATAAAATAAATCCACCGCACTTCAGAATATAAAAATCAAGGAAAAAGAATAAAAAATCCATAGAAAAATACATGGGACGAGAGTGAAAAAAACTCAGTGTCAAGTGTGTAAGGGGAAAAAAAAAGGGCTAACACCAGAAGGAATAAAAGGACAAAATTGACTGGGAAGGGTTGAGCTCGGGGCCCTGAAGCTATCGTCGAGGGTTTAATACGTCTCGCCTAGTATCTGACTTATGCAAATATTCGTACGAATATTTGCAGTTGCTTTTTGAAGTGTTGTATTATCTTTGCATTTAAAATAGTTTCTGACTTGTAAGAAAAAATTAAGATGTTTTCTTTTTTCATTATTTATTTGTATGTTTATTATTATTATTTATAGTTTAAGGAACTAGTTAAATTAACATCTATATCATCTTTATTGTCTGTTGTGCACTATCTGGGGAAAAAAAAAAAGTATATCGTTCAAATAAAATTATACAAAGATAAATGAAAATCGATTAAAAATCCGATTAATCGATTAATGAACTACGATTAACCCAGTTAAATCTGTTAATCGATCCCCACCCCTAGATATTTTATACCAGTACAATAAATCTATGGCTGCTTCCCTGTCTTTGAAAACATGGTATCTTGTACGTCAGTAAAATTCATATGAATCGGACACTCAGGCATTGACTCAGTTTGAATACTTGCTAAAAAAAGATGATAATACATTGAAAACTATCTCTGTTGAAATGAATGACTACTTCACAAAGTTATTACATATATTACTTGATAGCCTTTAACTACCGGTGCATTTTGGTTATGATCATGAGTATTTCTCGTTTGGTTTTCATATACAGTATTGCACTTTTATTTTTACATTCTTCTTCATAATAACCATTCATTTAACTAAATTAAGAATGCAGTCTTAAAAAAGCATAGAATTTTTTATATGTAAAGTAAAGGCATGCAATTTTATTTTTTATTTTTTTAAGAGTAGTATTTTTATTTTGAAGTTAAAAGTAAGTTATTTCTCTTTGCAATTTTTATTTTCTTTGCTTTATTTCATAAAATCATGATTAATTATTTTTAAATAGTTTTATTACAGAACAGACTATATTAATAGATATTTATTTTTAACATAGATTGAAAAAGAGAAACAAAAGTCAACTGAAGATACCACTAAATTTTTGTTGGAAAAAAGTTCTTTAGGTAGATCATTGACAAAAATGGAAATTGAAAATGCTACTTTGCAAGAAAGAGTACAAAACCTTCAAGTAATTCTTTGTTCATTATTGTTTATCTTCACTTATAATTATTGCTTGCTTTTCACTTTCTATTTTATGGTGTAACATTCGTATACAAAATGCACTGCAATTTTCTATATTACAGTTGATTTAGTTGGACACAACAAAATACTCAAGGAGACTTATTTAAAGGTTTTAACAGACCCTTAATTTTTAAAAGGAATTTTAGTTAAATACATTTATCTTAAATTTTTGTTGCAGTATTGCTCATTTTTGTTTCCAGTCCTTTGAAATGAATCATTTACAAAAACTAATCCCTCTCACATGTTCAGTTACGTGGTGATTATTTTTAAGGCTGTTTTGAGACTATCTTAATATTTTTATTTATTGCTAGCCATTATAAATAGCAGACATGCCAAGTCTCCTGCTTTTTGCTTGTTTTTCTATGCTCCTGATTTTTCACTCATTTCTCCTGCTTTTCTGATGTAATTTTTATCTATCCCTCTTAGCATAATTTATGCTTAAAATTTGTGGGATTGGGTAAAAAAATTTGAAAGAAAATTGAAATTTATCTTGCCCTGCAATATATCAAGTTCAGTTTGAATGTGAATTACTATACAATGCTTTGAAACTAATTTTTGCTAAAAATAAATTTTTAACTTTTATTTTTGCATAATAAAAAATGTCTTCTTATCAAAAGATTTTTTTTTTTTTTTTTTTTTTAAATACCATAACTATTGAAAACTTAAAGAATTCAAATTTCATTAGAATGTAGCTGATATTTTCATTTCTTTATTACCTTTTCTTTTACAAAGATAATTAAGATTCTTATTGTTTTATATTAGGAGCAGAATGATCAAATCTGTCTATTTTGACTTAAATTTTAAACAACTATATGTTTGAGGTTTTTTTTTTTTTTATATAGTTTGTTTTACTGCAAAAAACATATATTATTCATTTAATTTTAATATTGATGCTTTGTAAATACCTACAAAGCTTATAAAGCTTTACTTAAAATTAAATTTGCATTATTTCACTCATTTTTCTTACAAACTTCCTTGTTGGAAAAAGTCTTATGATTTCTGTTAAAAAATCTCCTGCTTTTTTGTCATTAGAAGTTGGCATCTCTGTAAATAGTCATTCGAACAAAAGCAAGCTCTATACATAGTTTTATACCTTAAAAAAAAAAAAAACTCTTTATGTGTGTGTTTGTGTTTGTATCATAATGTTGATTTAAAGTTGCATGTTAGTCAGATTTATTTTTTCTCCCTCTCTATGTAATCCTATAGAATATTTGTTGCTTTTATTTGGCGTAGGACCTTACTTAGTGCAGTGAATCCGTCTTATTCCCAAACACCAATACGCTTTGTATTTTAAGGATATCTCATTCAGAAATGGAGTTTTTCAAACTGTGTTTTTAATTTCACTCTTTGAACAAGTTGCCTTTTATCTTTATGAGCATTTAAAAAAAAAATATGTTTATTTAAATACAGTAGAAGATCTTTATAGCACAAATCTATATAATGCAATTCTCTATATAACGCACAACTTCTCAGACATAAACAATGAATTTCGCTGTTGAAAAACCCTTTCTAAAAATCTGTCACTTCATTGAGAACTTAGTGTGATACATTTGTTTTTCTTTATCTCCTTAATTCAGAGTTTTTTTTAAAAGATTGCTTTCATTACAATTTTTTTTTTCTTTTTGAAAATGAGTTATATAATGAATGATATGATGCAGGCATATATGGGCTATGTTTATAAGCTAAATTTAACAATGAAACTTAAGATGCACCCAAGTATTATTCCAGGGAATGTAATTTTAAAAATACCCTATTCTGTTTTGATATGTTTCAGCATATTTGGTCATGTTCACAATTTAAGTTTAATAATGTGTGAAACTTGATCTATATAATGCAAAATTTTATATAACGCAAAACCTTATATTTTTAGGTATGCATTATAAAGATCTTCTACTGTATTTCTTTTTGAAATGGAAAATTAGAGCACTGGGTTTGCTTAGTGAAATAAAACATTTAAATTTATTATTATTATTATTTTTTAATTGCTCACTATATTAAAAGGTAATGTGTATAAAGAGGGAAATTCAAAATCAGAATTTGAAAACTTTGATTTAACTTTTAAAAAAAAGGAGATATTCTTAAAATATGAAGCAATAAAAATCCTGTAGGATTACAGGAGAAAGAAGAAAAGATGAATCTGATTGATGCGTAGCCTTAAGACAAAATAACATAATAACATTTGTTATACATGGTGCATCACAATACCAGAGTTAAGGATTAAACTGTGTTCTTACTAACATTGCTGATATTTTATGTCAGTGACTTGAACACAGAATATTAATCCTTTAGCTTTTGCTACAAACTATGTACTTCCAACTCAGCATCTGTATGCTGCCTGCTAATTAGTGAATTTTAACTTGCATAATTGGTATAACACTGGGATCGGTATAGAATCCTCATAATATTTGTAGTTATATTAAATGATATGGTTGCCAGTATTGTGCACGTTTAACACCAATCCTTGACATGCAATTTGTTTATGTAAAAATAATGTTATTCATGATGGAATCCTTTCTTTTAGGCTGCAACGACTAACAATTTCATTGCTTGCAGAAAGAATTCTGAAACAATTATGGCAAAGTGTAATTATTATATCTTTATTTCAGATTTTTCCTACATTCTCAAGACTGGCAAACCAATCAAAGTTATATGGCAGCACTTTTAGATTGAATTTGCTTATAATAAATCATTGTTTTATGCAATTTCAAAAATGTTGATTTTGGTGCCAAGTGTAATGTATATGTAAAGATACTCATGCATCTCATAGTAAGAAAGTACATTATCTCAGACAATTAATAAATTTTGTAGAGTATTTCTAAAGAAACAGACAACTGTAATTTTAGGGCAGAATTATTTATTTCACTTTAATCTTCGTTGTCAAACTCCAGTCATGCCAAAATTAATCTGTTTGAAACCTCATGCCAGATGATGGGTGCATGTTTCTTCATAATGGACTGTTTTGTCCTTAATTTTCATATACCTATTAGAGTGATGGGCAATAATAATTATTTAATTGATCAAACAAAATTATAACAATTTATTATCTGGAATCAGAATTTTACCCTGGTCTACCAATAGAAGGCAACACCAAATCATAATATACACAGAATCCTGCTAAACTTGCAAATTTAAATCTTACATGGTGTTAAACTGGTTTTTAGAAAGTAATATTTGTCTTGTTGGGAAACCAACTTTCCAAGGAACAGAATTAACTCAAGTGATGAAGATTCAACTGAAAAGATTAAATTTATATTAAAAGAATTATAATAAGAATCTATTACAATAAGAATTAAAATTTTAGGACATTTACTGTTTAAATTAAAATACTTAAGATATTTTATTACCTTTCACGTGGCACATATAGATAGATTCTTCTTTATAGGTATTCCATAGCCATTTAATTTTAGCTCTGAATGTAAATTTTCCATATTTATTCAAATAGGCACAACTTGCAGAGCTGGAAGAAAGACATGCTCAGAGATTAAAAGACTTTCTTAAAAGCCAAAGTCTTGAATCAAAATTTGAAGAAGATAGGTTGCGTAATGCATTGAAACAAGCTGAACAGTTATTAGAAGCTCGTGAAAAAACACATCGTCAAAGAACTTTGGGTCTAGAAGAACAAGTATGTTTTTTCTTTTTCTTTTTAAAATAAATAATCTATTAGTACAAATTATATCTGAAAATTGAAGTTTCAAATTATTCGTAAATGGCTAGTAAATTCATTTATCTTACTTGTCACATTTTGCTTTTTTTTTTTTTTTTTTTTTTTTTAATCTTTCTAAAATCAGTCAATTTTTTTTAAGGGTCTATTGCAAGTTTGCCAATTTTTATGAAAGATCTGTTTTTGGATGCAAAATTTTCCTTGCT
Source organism: Salticus scenicus (assembly GCA_963930645.1). Taxonomy (NCBI): domain Eukaryota; kingdom Metazoa; phylum Arthropoda; class Arachnida; order Araneae; family Salticidae; genus Salticus; species Salticus scenicus. The sequence goes on from OZ005648.1 coordinate 87,647,921, forward strand.
AGAACCTTGAAAATGTCATTTTTCCATTGTTAATTGATAAAAATATGTTTAATTTTGTGGCTGACTAACAAATATGTAAAACACAATATTTTTGTCATCAGAATTTCTTAAAGAAATTTTTAAATTCATCAATTTGCTTATGAATAATTCATTTTAAATTCACCGAGTTTTATGGTAGTTCTGCATTAAGATAATTTATTTTTGTGATGAGTCCATTTCAAAAGATCGACTTTTGTGAAGAGTCCCGATTGATCTCGAGAAAGCTGGCCCAGTTTGTATATTCTTTAGACTTACAACATTATATCATTCAATGTTAAATAAATAAAATGTGTTATATCATAAATTTTAATGGATTTAGAAAATAAAACTTACAGAAATGATGAAAAGAAATTTTCAACTTAATTGCTTAATATTAGAGTGTGTTTATTTACTCTGCTTAATGAATGAATTTTATTATTATTATTATTATTTTAACCTAGAATTGTTATTTTGTTTGTTTCCCTTTCCTCCCAATTGATGTTGTAAAATTATTGCCCAATTTAACTTTTCTTCATTTGGATTATGTTTAACAAATAACACATTATTTGAATCAATATCATAGAACTTATTTCTAAGTTCTAAATTTTTTAAAAACTGTTTTGTACTATAAAAAGTTGCTGTAATTAATTTTTTGTGTAAAATTACATTCAATTTATTTGACAAATATGTTGAAAGTTTTAAAATAAAAGTACCATGCTTCATTTAATTTGATATTTTAATATTTAATTCCCCCACTCTTTTTTAATACAGCTATTATAAAGTATTTGTGTCAAGCTAAAAAATGAAATTTGTCTCGTCCGTCTTTTATATTTTGTTTAACTATTTAACACCATTATGTTTTAAAATTGTATGAGATGTCTGTCTACAATATGTTGTATTTTATTATAATATATTGACATTTTTGAGTCATCATTATTTATACATATTTTTAATATAAGAGATTTACTTCTTTTTTCTAGATTTCTGTTTTAAGAAATCATTTGGAGAGAGAAAAACTAAGGTGGCAACAATATCACCAGCGTTCCTTGAAAGCCAGTGATAACATAAACTATTTACATTCTGTTCTGAATAAATCCCTTCAAAATGTCACTGAAGATCCACAAAAACTTTTGCCTGAAGCTGAAAGACTGGATTTAACAACTGAAATTGAACTAGATGCTTCTCCAGGCTTATCAGTTTCTACTCCATCCAAATTGTCAACATCAACATCTCATACTCAAAAGACATCTACACCCAAATCAAAAAAACGCCTTGATTTATCAAAGTCTTAGCAATATTTTAATCATTCATGAGTGAGATTGCAGCAATAATTTTTACTCATTCAATCATATCATATTCATTATCTCACAGGCATATCTCATAGCATGTTATATATTTCTAAACACGACAACTTATGTATTTTTATTTTATTTTTTTAAATGAGGAATTATGGTTCCTATGTATATTTTTATATAATTTTCATTTTAAGTATACATCCTCATTATGCTATTTTGTTTGCATATTTTTAAGTCTAGAGTAAATCTAGATACAAAATAAGATAAACTAACTAGGAAAATCTTTCAAGTGTTAATTTCCGACTGCCTTGAAAAATCCTAGAAGTTAGTTTACATTGTGCTTAATTTACTGGTAAAATTTTAGCTGTTCAGTTAAATTTAAAAAAAAAATAATAATAACAATAAAGAGTTTCATGTTTTAAACACCAAACACAAAAATTCATTGTCAAATTAATTTAACTCTTGTTTATTAATGCCAAAGAATTTCAATATATCAAAAACTTTTAATTTTTGCAATGTATTGCCATATTTTTATATTATATTGAAATTTTTCATTTATTTTATGTGACAATATTGCATAGATTTAAAATAATACAGATTGAATTTCAGATTTACTTTTTACATTATACTACATTTACATTATGATAAGAGTACTTGGCATGTACATTTACATTAGTTTGCAAATGATAAAAATAAAATGAAATCATATTAGAATATTTTATTAATTAATATAGCAAAGTAAATTTGTATAAATGTTAAAAATGCTAGTAATATATATATATAATTTGCATACTTCAGTTTTAGTAGCATTAAATGCACCATAATCAGTGGAGAATGAAAAGACAGATTATTGCTCCTATATGCAAACAGGGAAGCAGATTCTAGAACTGGATTAATAGCTAACTGAGTTGGGGGATTATAGAGATGTTAACCAATAGGAAATTGGGATATAGAGAACTATGAAAGTGGTTAGTGCAAATAAAGAAAATGTGCATTTTTAAATATTTCTAACAATTGAACAAGCCATTCTCTGCACTGATGGTGGCATACTTAATGTTTCTGAAACTGCAGTTTGCAAATCCTATTTTTCATATTGATGTTTTTAATGTTGATGTAAATTTATTTTGCTGTATGTTAATTCAACATCAATTCAGGTTATATATTTTATTAATTAATTGATAAACAAATCAAACTAGATCCTCACAGCAATCACATATGAAAATTGCAATCAAAGAACCACCAAATATGGCAGTTTTTTTGGAGAGACTGTATACATTAATGCATTTTTAGTAATTTATTTTTTTATTTTTTAATAGCTTTTCGATTACAACTCAGCCCCCACTATTTCTAGAAAATAAAATTCTTGATTAAATCTTAAGCCAATATTTTTTCATGAAATCAGTGATTCTCACTTGAAAGATTTTCCTATTAAGTGAATTAGTCTTGTTTACATGTATATTGACAAAGATATTTTTCTAACTATATGGCCAGAGGGAGAGCAGATGTGGAGATTGTTAAGATAATGATAATAAATATCTATATATTATCGTTTTAAATATATATATATAAATAATTTTTTATTGCTTTTATTGTAAAAAATACATAGTTTCTTAATTTAAAGTCTGTTCACTTGAAAATTTTAATAGAGGTTTTTCCCTTGCATATTTTTATATAAAATATAAGCTGTTGACCATTAAAAATTGCTATGCGAAGAAAAGATGCTTATAACAGAATGGTATTATTGGACATATACATTATAATGGGAAAAAATGAGTAATTAAATTTTCAGAAAATTTGAAGGTATAGATCCTGAAAAATCATTACCCAGAGCACCCACTTCTAGCAGCAATAACATCACCTATCTGCCTAATCATGGAGTCGAAAAGAGATTGGATAACATGTAAGGCAGGGTTAGAAATAAGCGGTCGTCACTCGCATTTTGCGACCAGTTTTTTCATTTTGATGCCTAGAATTCCAATCATAGGTGTCATATTTGACGCCTGGGTTTTTTCCTCATCATACCTAATAATTTTCCCAATCCCATCAGACTGTAAACAAGTCTATTTCAAGTCAATTGAACCTAATAAAAACTGATTTAAGACATCATGTCTCTATGAAAGTAGTTGACTATTTGTTAGTGATTTAATTAAACAGCCCTAAATTGGAAGATTTCTGCCCAGAAAATGCTTTTAAATTGTGGTGGAATGATGTATCTTCTGGGCGAAGAATGAATTTGCTATTTTAAATATGTATGTTTAATATTGTCAATGTAAATTACATTCATTACATAAATATGTTTTATATAATCTTGCATATGTTATTTACAAAATGATGCTTTATTATTATTATTATTTTTAATATACATATTTAATTATAGATGGCACCTAGATTTTTCATTTTGACGCCCAAAAAATTTAATCCAGGCGTCATTTTTGACGTCTAGTTTCAAAATTCTTATTTCTAACACTGATGTAAGGATACAAAAGTCCTTATAGCTACATCATGATACTATAGCTCATTGAATGTAATTGTTGGTAGGTGGTGGTATGCCAGTCGCTTAGTAACTGTTGACCAGAAATTTTCAGTTTGTTCTGAACTTATCAGTTCCATATTTTGAAGACAGTTCTGGGATCCTAACCAACACAAGTAGCAGTATTGTGATTGCAATATACTATAATTCTGGTAGGCTAAAAATTCAACCTCTACAAAGTCAAGACACATGTTGTTAGTTCATTTCTCCTCCTTATTCGAGTCATAATAACAATAGACAGCAGCACTGAAATGCAATTTTTATATGAGAAACTCACTGTACAATCTCTGCATTTATACTTTTTGTAGGTGTTGCTACTGTCGCCTGCCCTGCATGAAAGTTAAGCATTAAAAAGTCTTTTTTTTTTTTTTTTTTTTTTTTTTTCATTTCACAGCATGCTATTTCTGTCATTCATGCCAATTTCAGGTGTGTAGCATGTTACCTTCCTGCTGTTGCAATTTTAATGGTCCCCAGTGTAATTTTTATGTGTTGCTTATTTAAAGTTGTGATTTTATAATGTTTTCAAATTTCAGAATAAAATTATGTATCGGGATATTTCTTTTAAATTACACTTGAAGACTTTGTTAAACGGAAAAAGACTAATTATTTTTCTCACTTGAGAAAATATAGAATAGTCTAGTATGAAAATATAAATGGAACATGGCATATACTCCATTTTGGTATTTTAAATAACTGTTTATACTTATACATTTAGCAAAATGTAAGTTGAGCAACCTGTTTTTAAAGATAAAGAAATGCATCGTTAAATAGTAAAAGCTGTGCAGAAGAAAAGACCAAGATTCTATTATTCTTTAAGCTGTGAACTGGTGGCAAGTCTACTTTTCTCATCCTAATTTTATTTATTTATTTTTCATTCATTTATATATTTTTTTAAAAGGTTTTCTATTATCAAATTTAGCTTTCAGTACTGTATTGCTGTGCCACTTAAATTTAAATAAACCTGCTTTCAGGTTTGTATATACAAGTTAAATTATGCATTTGTTTTAATTAAAAATAACAGAAACTGATAATGTAACTTTTTAAGTTACATTTCTTGAAAATCTAAAATTTTATATGTATTTATATAATGTAAGAAATACATATTATATTGATGAATCATCATCATTTTTTTTTCTATTAATTTGTTTGTCGTTGAAATAAAAAGTGCCCTTTTGAAAAATGCATTCAAGAAACACATTGCCTAATATATATATTTTTTTTAAGTAAAGAAATATTTTGATGAAAATAATCATGATGTAAAAACACAATTATCGATTCAATTTCTTAAATTTTAATCCTAATAGTGCATTTAATGTTATAAACTTTACCGTCCATGTTGCCTTTCCTTCTTATATAAAGTACTCATAGAATTTTCATATCATATTGTTGTTATACTTTAATACCAATTTATAATTAGAGTTATATTTTTAATATTTTAAAATATGTTATATACAACCGTGACTTCATTTTAAGAAAATTTATATACATATATTATTGAATGTTAGTTTTAACTATTTTGAATAGATTATTATTAAGGAAGCATTTTTTTTTTTTTTTTTTTATGTTAAGAGAATAAAAAAAAATTGTTTTTATTGTCATCAGTTATATTTTTCATGAAACTGAGCTTTATATATAGACTAGTAAACCATACCTGCTTTACTGGACATTTTTGAAAATTCAAATAACCAGTGTACCATGAAAACTGGAATAAGAATATTAGGGTGCAATATTCAGTGAAAACTTGTATCACTTTCTCTGAATTGAATATTGTTTAAATAGTGTTCAACGTTATAAACTAGAAACAAGGATAATTTAAAATACTTAATACTCAGAAATCTTAATAAATTTTTTGATAGTCAAAAGAATTATTAAATTGAATATATCGACTTGTGAGTTATTGCATTCTGAGCTTTTTCTAAGTAAACAGATTTTTTTTTCTTTTATTGTACTATATATCAACTAAATAATCAGAGATATTTTTCTAGAAATTACAGCTATTTTTCAATTATATGTGGATAGACCAGTGGCTAAGAGATTCTACTCTCAACGATGTTAGGCAGAAAGTGCTGGGCGCAAACCCAATGACCTAGTCATTTGCAGTTTTCTCCAAAACTTGTGTGAATACAGGATAAAATCCTTTAGAAAGATTTTATGGAGGGCATCTCATCCCACCCATGCTCAGGTCCCAAGTGTAGACAATTGGCCTTAAATCTTACAAAGTAATTCAATAAAATTTTACTGAATTATAATTTAGTATTTTGATAAAGGCTTTTCTTTTCTTTTTTTTAAAGTAAATAGTTTAAATTATTGAGTAATTGTTTTTTGGCTCAATTATTATACTTATATTTGGACATTTTATATGCCATGTAACAGAAACATGCTATAAAATTATAGTGTATTGCTATCTGTTAAGAAGGAATAAGGAATGCTAAAGTGTAAATAAAGTCTTTTTTTGTGTGTGTGAATAATTGCACTTATTCAAGCATATCAATGAAATATGTTTTTTCCTCTGCTATTTTTGTGATATGATTATTAGAATAGTAGTTAAGGTATAGTTTATAATTGGTTATATGCAGCTCTTTAACCCTTTATGTCTTAGTGAGAATTTAAAGTCCTGTTCAATTTAATAAAAGAATTATTTTAAGTCAAATTTGTGGTAGAAATGTCGAAGATACTTATAAGGATAGAATGCATATTTTAATCCACTCTATGGTACTAGCAGCTACATGACATTGTTCTTGTTTAAGAAAGAGTTTTCTAGTGTGCTATCACAGTTTTCACTGCCATTTTTCATGATCTTCACCCATGTTACAATTAATTTATATATTACTCTGAAAAATCTACCATTAAACTTAGGAGAAATATAAAGATAGCTATAAAAAAAATAACTTTTCACATTTTTTTCAAGGTCTGGATCTTTTTCGGCCTCTATATACCAATGGTACATTAAAATATCACCCCTTACTAAATTCTCAGATTTTCATTAATTACTCTGATGAAGCAATATGCATAATTTTTATGCATAAAATTTTTGACATAAGGGGTTAAACTTTTCTTTTTAATAAATACGTTTTCTACTTTTATGAAAATGTAATTGTGAATTACATTATTATACTGTTATTATTAATGTAGTTTTTCATTAAATTAGAAATTTTTATAGTATTCTTTCATAGCACTAATTCTGTGATATTTATTATCATTCTCTGCAGTTTTCTATCATAAAAATGTTTTTTTACTAAAGATTAAAAGCAATTTACTGTCATGATTTGAATGTTTTTAATATACAGTGGAGCACTGTTTATACGTTTTTCAAGGGACCGTTCCTAAAAAACATATAACTGAAAAAAAACGTACAACTGAAAATTCGTTTTAACATTAATACACAATAAAATATCATATTATTAATAAAAGTCTAATAAAATTTCATGATTTTCTTTACATTTATTCGAATATATTAATTATATTTAAAATATTTTTAAAAAGTTGAATAAAAATTAAATGATGATTAAAAATATAGAAAATCAGAAAAATTTTTCAAGATTTTGATTTTAACCTTTAAAGACAAAGCCTTTTGTTCTCTAAACGAAGATGACATTTTTGCAAACGATTAAAAGGAAGGAAAGAAAAAAAAAATGTTTCTCGAACCGTAATGTCAAATAAACACGATAAGAAAATCTTCCAAGTCGCCCAACGGACGTGAGTAATAAACCTTCAAGTTTACAAAATGCCTATAAAGTTGTGGGCTTTTTTCCTTTCATACCCCATTACAGGAATCAGTTAAAAGAGAAAGTGGGAAGTCTTCAAGTGGTCACTGGCTACTTGGCTTATCTCTGAAAATTTCTCTTAAAGCTGCCTTCAAACTCTGGCAACTAAGTGCGGCTCTATTGATATTTCTTTGATGTGGTTTAGGAGATCGACGCTCGCTGGAATCGAAGCTCACAAACCTCCTAGTGCGATAATTGCATGAGAGGGGGGTCTCTTTTGAAAAAGAGCAATAAAAAGTAATGTCCTTCATTATAAATGTGTGCAAAATTTCAAGGGTCACGTTTGGACAATGGATAATTTATGACTTTTGAAGCTCTGTAAGTTGCCAGAGTTTGAAGGAAGCTTAACCCCCCTTCCCCCCAGGCTATCGATGCAAGTCGCACTTTGTTCTATAGCCACACTTTGTTACCATAGTTCTAAGAAAAAATAATCGAAAAAAAAAAAAAAGAATAAAACATAAAGAGCATTCACCTTTTTTTTTTTCAATCCTGGAATGAAACTCAAACTTGGGATTCTACAAGGAGGGAAAAAAACGTATAAGTGAAATTAAGAATTTACTTGTGTCGTATAAACGAAATATTTTAACATTAAGATTCAATGGAATGATTTGGGACCGAAGTTGAAAAACGTATAAATGAGGAAAACATATAAATGAGAAACGTATAAAAGGTGCTCCACTGTATTTGGTATTTGATCGTGGCTCCAAAGTATGCATAACAAGTAACTTTAGTTTTTGTTCGTTTTTTAATATGAATAGCTTTCATGCCAGCAAAGTGGTTCAAAAAGACCACCTAAATTATAATTTGGTAGTTGAGAAATATAAAACAGTAGACAAGCATACACAGATGCATATTTTTACTGCTTATACCAACGCTGTTATCCAAAAACAGTGTAAGATATTCTAAATATAACTATCTATGGGTTTTTGTTTTATTAATGGTAATCCTTATAAAGATAGAAAAAATTAATTTCAGTAATTTATTCAAACATGTGAATTAAGAAAAGCAGTATTAACAATCTGCAATTAAACTGCACCGAAAAACTGATGTTGAGAGAGGCAGAAATTAAGCAAACATCATAAATTAAACAATGAAATAGTGAAATCAACATCATAATATAACCAATTCAAAGTAGCGTTGGAACACAACCATAAAGATAGAAAAGCCTAAAGATCAACTACTGAACTATTATTGATGTTTACCCAACTGACATTAAAAATTACAATTAGACTGTAGACTTTGATTTCTACTTTTTTTTTTAAATATTTATTTAAACCAATATTTTATAAATATAATATATTTGTTTGCATTTTTTTTTTTTTTTTTTTTTTATTTATGTAAATAAAAAACAGATTTATAAAAATATTTCAGATGATAATTTTTTTACCCATGTGTGTAATTTTGGTGGCATTTGTCAATGACTTGGGGACAGTTGTTACTTTATTGCCATGCTGGTGTGAATTCTAAATATGAAATCCATCAATTTAAAATAAAATATCATAAATTGCAATTAATTTTTATCATATGCATTGTTAACCTGTTCTTCTTTATGAATAATGTACATTTATACTTATGCATTTTTCATTCACTTTTTAATCTTGTATAATATTCTTTTAGAAATGCATGACATCAAACATTGTTAAATTTGTATATTTTTTATTGTTTGTTTTGGAATAATAGCTGTGTGTAAAAAGAAGATAATAATTTGAATAATTTTTTAAATAATATAATATTAACTGTTGCTTAAAGGGGGCGTCCATTAATTACGTGATGCGGTTTTGCCGATTTTTTGACCCCCCCCCCCCTTCCCCCTAATGCATTGGATTTATTTCAAAAAACACAATTTGCTTTATTATTTTTATTGAAGACTAGTTAAGACTAGTTTTTAAGATTGCATAGATTGTAGTCTAGAATCACAGTAATAAAAATGAACAGTAAAATACTTAAACTACTAAAATTAATAAAAGAATATTTATTCTAATTCACTCCATGGAGACTCGTACACAGTCTTAAGAGTGACAATTGAAACCAACATATCCATGTGATTTTCAGTAAAATTATCTGCTCCTTTTAAATAAGTGAAAACGTTATCTGAGTCATTGTGTAACGAAATATGTACGGGTGTAAACAAAGCTGATTGGAAATGGAACCTGTCCGTGCATCGTTATGCTGTTACTTGGTTCATACGCTGCAAGGTTTGTTGAGTTGCCCCTGTGGCGTCTAAACAATTGAAAGGCTACTGTGCTGCTTTGCGGCGTTCGGATAGCCACGATAAATATTATCGTGTCAGATTTTGCCGTATCTAAATCAAGATACATGTTTTACTTGAATTTAACTCTATTTTCTCACAATTTTACACTGTTATTTGCAGGAAAAAAATTATGTGATATTTGCCGAGACCCCCTCCCCCTGAACACCTCACAGAATTTATGGACGCCCCCTAAATGTTTATTATAATTCATTGTACATTCCTATACTGAGATAAAGTTGTGTGATAAACTATAGCAAATATTTGAAATACGCACACAATTTTGTATGAAAAGGGCATTTTATCTGTTTTTTACTGTGCACAATCATTCCAAATGTTGTAACTCATATATCATCGTTTATCCAGTATTCAATGTTTGTGCTTTAGCTTTGTAAAATTTATAAAAATAAAAATATTTTGTTATTGTGAATAAATGTTTTTATATATAACTTTTGAAAATCCCTGTTCCTTTTTATTTGGTTGCATTTTTAAACTCAGATAGATTTTCAGGAGGCTTCCACTATCTGAAACTTTATTTAGTCATGCAAGAGGTCATCAGAATAAACACATGAACATTTTCTTTTTGATAATTTTTCTAAATTTTAAGTAGAAATATAAAAAAATGTTCAGAAGTATAAAATATTCAGTATTTAGCACATAATGGTAATAGAGTTATAGAAAAGTGACACTACTACAAGTAATCGCAGTAAATTAAAAAATTTTTTTGCGAAATGTATGTATGCATCTGAAGTTTTAATTTGAAGGCAAAATAGTGGAAATATCAGATGATATGAAATATTTTGTGCATATATTCACAAAAAAAAAAAGATTCTTGCTTAATTTAATAGTAAGTTTTCTTTTAAAAAATTTTTATCAATGAAAAAGGGACAATTCAATCCTTGTTTATGTAAAAAGGGTGCAAATTGTAATAAAAAAAAGAAAAGTTTTGTAAAATTTCTTGAAAATGGGATAGATGATTTAGTTATAAGTTTTTTTTTTTTTTTTTTTTTTTAAATCTTATTTTTCAACTACTTAGAAATGTCAAATAAAAAGTATTAGGATAATTGTTACAAATGTTAAAAGATAGTCTGAAAGACGGCGTAGTAATTGAAAATATCTGTTATATGTTCCCCTGATATGACAGTTTTTATAACAAAAGAAATCCTCTCTATCTTCTTAACATCAATGTCTTTTCTGCTCCAACTGACTGTTTCTTCAGTTGACCCTTTAGTAGACTTGAAGTTATGTCATTCACTTTATGTAGTTGACTTCATACATTTTCTTTCCTTTGATTTAATAAATTGTATTTCACACTGTTGTGAAAAAAGTCACTCATATTTTTACATTAGAATTCACTTTTGAGATATAAGAACAATTTTGTCATCACACTTCCTTCTATCTCCGATTCTTTTATTCATTGTCTAATGTCAGGAAAATTTCATAAAATGTGCATACATTGAGTTAGTTCATCGACTTCTGATAAGTCGATCGGGTCTGAAACTACATCGTTAGTCTTAAAAACAAGCCTTGTGTTTTATAAATGGGATGTTAATTGAATATTCTCAAATCTTCTCTCTCCTTTAAATTTTTATTCTTACCATGCCAATGATTAAAGGCTTCCTAAAGTTACTTTATTTCTATAATATGTAAATAATAATAATATTTTCCATCACATGGTTTTAATGCAATGTTTACTACTGTATTTATCAACGAAAGATTTTTATTTTATAAAATGATACAATTATTTTTCCAAGGCACTACTATACAAATAAATAATACACGTTTTCACATACAAATGGATTAAAAAAAAAAAAAAAAAACATGAGTTAAGCACAACTACAATTTAAATAAAACTGTACAAATGTTTATATAAAACTTTCTTTTAGTAACAAATAATAAACAAAATGTATCAATGGAAGACAAGAACAGAAAAATTTTAATGATCAAATTATAATACAACTGTATTTTTTAATGAACAATCTATAATAATAATCTTTTTTACAAACAAAATTAACCTATTAATTGTGCAATGTTAACCACATTCTTTTAAAAATTAACATTTATAATATATATTTGATCTCTATCATTGAATTGTTTAAGCATTTATTATGTGATTTAAATGTTACTTATTTTACTTTAACGGCCGTCTTCACTCACCGTCGCCGGAAGCCCGAGCCAATGTTAATCTATGGGGAAATTTTCTTTACAAATAACTTATTAACTAATACATATTTTTAAATTCTGTTTTCACATTCAGAAAATTCCCAACTGTTAAATTGACGGACCTTTTTCAAAAATGTATTTTTTCAATTTTTAATATTTTATTTTGAAATTGCAAAATGAAAAAATTTCACATATTGAAAATTCGTATTTTGCAGCTTCAAAATAAAATATAAAAAATTAAAAAAATAATTTTTTAAAAAAGGTCCATCAATTTAACAGCTGGGAATATTCAGAATGTGAAAACAGAATTTAAAAATACGTATTAGTTAATAAGTTATTTGTAAAGAAAAATTTCCCATAGAATAACATTAGTTTCGGCTTCCGGCGGCGGTGAGTGAAGAGGGCCCTTAACCCGTTAGTTTTATTGGTCTTTTTACTGCCATTCTTATTAATTCATCCTACGGACCACCCCTTAAAGATAAATTGGGGAAACTCCTTAACTGACCTTGGGTGGGTGTCCTCTTTCTTACATAGTATGTTTTCAAGTCATTTCTACTATTTTTGGAGCAGTTAATAGCATTTTACTTCTAAAATTGGTCTATTTGACCGCAACACGACCAGTAACGTTGATTAATTTCCCCCCACCCCACCCCCACACACCCTTCTTCCGGTTCTTCAGATAGGTTAGAGTTTTGTAGGAAAATCTTCAAGAGAAATAGATTCACTTTCTCTAATGGTTTCTTTCGGCTTTCCCTCAACACTATGAGCAGCAGGGAATAGACCGAGTTCGACCACTAGCATTACAAAAAATGACACGACGACTCTCGGGTTAATAATGTGGCAGTATATGCTAACTCAGAAAGATTAGATGAGATTTTAGCATCTTTAATAATAAAATTCGCAGAGTTTTCTTAACGATGATTATATTGTTTACTATCAGAAAACTTTCTAGTTCAGATTTTAATTTTAAATTTCAAAAGGATCAGTAATTTAATTTAGAAAATAGAAAAAAATAAATAAATAATGGGATAAAAAATGATAAATTATGTGCTTTTTTCAAAAATGAGGAAGATTTTTTAAAATTATTTAGCCTTTTAAAAGAGTAGATTAAAAAAAACTTATTAATGTAATGAAGAAAAATTTTCATTCTAAATCAGGATCGATTCTAAATGACAATATGAATGCAATAAGCTCATATAAAAATTCTTTTCTATTTGGTTATATCTGAATTTAGTTATGAAAACGATTCTTTTATATAGATATATTCTTTACATTGAGGATTCATAATCTGCGAAAAATATAGTTTTTACATACATAAACTCAAATTCTAAGGCTGTAGCCAGACAAATTTTTGGACAGGGAATTTGGAAAATTTTTGGACATACTTAACACATAATGTTGAGTGTTAAGTATTTTTTTAGTATAATTCAAAAATGTTCAACAAATCTGTAAAATCTTGGAGGGGGAGTGGGGCTGAGCCCTCCCCCCCTCCTCACACACACACATACAATCCTCCTCATGGCTATGTCCTTGCTCAAAACTGATTTTTTTTTTTTTTTTTGTCTCTGTAAAATCAATACAGTTAAATATAATTTTGAAAATGGAAAATCTAATGAGATTTTCTCCCTAGTCATAACAATTTTTTCCTTTTGCATGTAAAAGAGAGAGAATGTTAATAGTCGCATAATCTGTCGGAGAGAGTGTTAGCCAATGACATAATTTCAAGGGTGTTTGTGTTTAGAGACTACCCCCGATTTCAGGGTTTTAAATCTTATCTATAACATATTTTCATACTATAAAGTTATCTTTTATTTTCATTGGTTGTTCATTTGTCATTCAGATGATATAGGAATGAATTGTATATTTTTATTGGTTAGCTGATACAAGATACAAATGATTAAGGGCTTGTCTAAATAATTTGATTGTCATTCGATATTATGGATTTTTTTTTTTTTTTCAGTTTTTATCTTTGAGTCACAATTATCCCTATAGTTTTTATTTACATACTTCAAATAATATAAAATAAAATTTCAAAAAAAATAAGACTTTTTCTATTAGCTTGATTTGCACTAAAAGGTATGAAAAGATTAAAATGAAGTGTTGTCACCTAAATTTCATAATTTAGTTAATTTAAAAAAATCTAATTGTCATGCCAAAAAACTGTTTGCACCCCTGGATTCAGAAAAATCACCCCTTTCATTTGGTACCAAATTTGTAACGAGCCACGTACTTTCTAAAATGACTGAAATTAATTAAAATGAAGTGTTGTCATCTAAATTTCATACTTTAATTAATTTTTAAAAAGCTAATGGTCATGTCAAAAAACTGTTTGCACCTCTGGATTCAGAAAAATTGCCCCTTTCATGTGGTACCGAATTTGTAACAATAGGTATGATATTTCTAATTTATTTTCCCCTTTTTCCGTTTTTAACCCGGATTCGGCAGAAGGTTTCTGACAGAGAAAGTAAGCTGAAAAAAAGTCCTTAAAAAATGGAAACAGTTTTTAACCTTGATAATTAAAAAAAAAAAATTAAAAAAAAAAAAAAAATTAGTAAATAAAATCTGTTGATTTTTAGGGGGGGGGGGGGGGGCCCTATGTAAGTTTTTTCTCTCTTATTGCATAATTTTAAGTATACTGAAATCATAATTTAATAAATATAAATAACTTATAAAATATGTAAAGGTCAAATATATTTGATCTGTGAAATTTGAAAAAAAAAATACTGTTACTAAAATTTCAATCTGCCTACATATGGTTACCTATTAGTCAAAGCATATACAAAGCATGCAGCACAATGTCTACGGGAAATGTGACCATGGGTTGTTTGCCATTTGGGATGGCAAGTGTCAAGTAATAATATTTATTCATACTGAAAATATTTTAGAAAAAATGATTACACTATTAGTAGTTTTTCTACGAAAGCAATTACATGCAAATTTTGATTATAAGGCTTCTTTAACCTATCTCAAAATGTATATGCTGAGTTTGACTTTCTGATATTTTCTTTTATCTATTCATTATCAACTGTAGTGGCTAGCAGGCAGGGAAAATCAAAAAATCGGAGAAAAGTCAGGGAATTTTGACAAATTTTGTGAAAATAAGCTATATTAAATTATCAATGTTATTTCAGATCACTAAATTTTTTGCTAATGTTGTTAAGTTTTCATAGGAAATAAACAGTAAGAGTCAGGGAAAAGTAGGGGAAAATCTCTCAAAATAGTCAGGTAAAAAAGTTTAAATACACCCTGTACTAATATCTACTCGTAGACTTTTCTGCCGCTCTATTGCTGCAAGCAATTGGTGAGACTGCTACTTATTTTGTAATTGCTTTGCTATTAATTTAGTTTTACACATGTTAAAAATAAAAAATAATTTTAAGTTGCAAAATTTCTGTAAAAACAAAATAAACTCCTTGATCTACATATTTAAATAAAAGTATTGCTATTTACAGATTCATAGACAGCAACAGCACATATACAGTATGATTTTGTTTCAGATATTTACATTAATAATCAATTTAAAAAAAAAAAGGTCTTTTAAAATAGATGTTTACAACAAGTCTTTCTTTATATATAAAAATATTTCAAAACTACTATTTTTTATGTAGATAAAAAAGCTCATGTTTCATAAACTATAAGCTAGCTGTAAATATAGCTAAGGAATTATTTTTTTACTACAAATTTATAATCTGCCAAAAATATTACATATAATCAAAACAATCTTATTTAGATGTAGAATCTTTACAATTTCTTGGAGTGATTTTCTTCTTTTTAGTGACAACAGAAAGGAATTATGTTTATAAGCAATACCACAAATTTCTTAGATTGGCTATTAATTATAATTTTGTGATTTGAATCATCTTTTGATTTTTCAGTCTATTATTTGCTTTTTGTACAAAATATACCAGATAAAATCAGTTTGAATAATATCTATTATCAGTGGCAGTGCTAAAAACTTTAGGGCCCCTCTTCAAAAAAAAAAAAAAAAAAAAAAAAAAAAAATGCCTAACATTTTTAGTAGTTTACTTCTATCTACTTAGAATTCATCAAATTGTAGATTTATCTTTTAAGAAACGAAAAGTTTGTACAATTATATTAAAAAAATTGTTATATTTTATATTCTGGACGAAACTCACCTAGAGTATACAGGTAATGCATTTGACATGTTTATTTTGAACTCACCTTGGCTAATACAACAAAATATCAAAATAAAAATTTTCACAATATTATGACTGACAAAGTTGCTTATAAAAATGTTTCGTATTTGCAAAAAATCTCACTTTTTGGTCTCCTGCTTGGGGGCCCTTAAGTTTGAGTCTTATCACATAGATCTGTGTTAACATATAGTAGAATCTTTATTTTTTTTTTCCTTAGAGTTTTTTTTTTACTGAAACGCCCAGTATATTTTAATGATGACATGCAGTAACTTTTAAACTATCATACTAGTTTTTAAATTTAGTAACTTTTAAACTTTTAGTAGTTCAAATTGATTTAGATATAAAATATTCTTCAAAATATATTCAGTGAAAGTAATTTTGGTATTAATGGTTTAATTAATAATAATAATTAAAAAAAAATCAAATTTGAGTATCTAACAAATATAATCTCTTGTATAAAAAAGATAGCTTTTAATTAATGATAATTTGTACAAACAATTTTCTAAGGTAAAATGGCAGGCAATGGCTGAAAAGAAGATGATATGTTACAGTTTCTGTTAAGTGTTCGATTTACTTTTCATCTTCATTCAGAATCACAGACACATGGTATATCTGCTGTAAACTTCTGCTGTACGGAAATATGACATTCTGTTTTAATGATGAAAGTAAAATAATTCACCACAGTCTGTTATAGCTGCACGGCAAAAACAAATGAAGGTGATATGAACACTTTTAAATAGCACTTCTGAAGGTTGCCATTTTCTATGACATGTTAACATGAAAAACATTAAATTATTCTCAACCTCCTGCAAAAGAAATTCAAAAATTAAAAATGAGGGGTAAAATTGTAAATATAAACAATAAATAAATTTTAAATGATTATTTTAAGAAGTGAAATAGAGCTTTATCTTTCAGTGACCAAGAGATCCTTTTAAATAATTCGCTTTTAATATTAATAAGCTTACTGGTATAAATTACAATCATGTATGGACGGCTCATTGTAAAAGTGGTGTAACTCCACATTTTTTAAATATATATTTTTCTGCTTAATTGTATCACATTTTGTGACATCTTTCATTATATATATATATAAAAATAAAGTTTCTAAGTTACTTCAAATTATTTTTAATATAATTTATAAATTCTTATAACTATGATTTGTATTAAACACAAAATTCAATAACACTTACTGAATCTTGACTTTTTTTCCTCCAAGCATAAATTTGAAAAAAGCTTGTTATTCAAAATCAATTTCCAAGGAGATAATTCACTTTTACAATGAATGACCCATATATGACTGTACTTATTAAACATATATTTGTCTTATACTATTTTCTTCATGCTATAAAAGCACAAATATATGAAGTGGGGAGCCATACAAAAATCACAGGGATGAGATTTTTCAGCTGATTTCAGCTTTTTTCTACACTTAGCTTTTCAGCTTTTATTTTTTATGTTTCTGATGTGCATTTGTTCTTTTATTTATACATTGAAAATTAAAATAAGTATTTATTACTCTAATATAATAGATTTTGTCATCAAAATTCTAGTATTTCTTTTCAATGTCTTGCCTTTGCGTGCAGTTTCAGCTTTTTTGTATTTTTACTAATCTTATTTCTAAAATCCGCATGTAACTCCATCATATATATATATATATGTCACATATTTCTGGTTTCTTGCTTGCAATCATGCAACACATAAGGAAAACAGTCAGGCTTGCTGGAACATTTCTTTATTTAAAATCCATTTCAGGGCTTGGGATCCGAGTCCAGCAAGGCAACGAAGATCGGTGGGGTCTTGAAGGCGACCCTGACTGCGCTAAATGGAATTTGCTGGCGCCCCAACCTCACAAGTTACCTTTCAAATTCGGTGGTGCTGCTTTACTAGATTTTACTGGCAAGAGCTAATCAAGAAAGATCGTTAATCTTGGCGAGTTTCGTCTTTTTATATCCGTAATTTTGGTGTATTTCTGGCATAATCAAACTCCTTCCTGTTTCTTTTATTGGTTATCTTATTTAATAACATACCACTTCTTGGTTTCTTATTGGCTGTACTTTCGTATTTGCTAGATGCCGATATGTGCCAAATCATCAACACAATATTTATAGCTTTACATCTGACATAAGTAATCAAACCCTAATTTATAGTCATAAATCTTTTATTTCTTTTAACATCCCTTAGTTTAATTCTTATATTGAACCTTTCCGGCGCCCGCTATTTATTAAACTTAATTTATTGCTCATTTAACTTAACTTATTGACATGTTTATTCCAATTTACTTTACCAGATTTTTTTATACTCATCATTTTCAAATGAATGTGATTATGAATTTCTATTTTGTTTTTTCTATTATTTAAAAGCTACTTACGGCCTTATAAGATTTCCGTTAATTTATTTTGCAATATCAATTTAAAATATAAAAATAATACTCTAAAATATGAAAATAATAATTAAAAATATAAAAATATTATTTTAATTCTTACCTCTTTTTTATCCTATTATATATACGTATGTGTTCAAATATATACCTAATATGAAAAAAAGGCTTACGTTTCTAAAACAGGATGAAAATAGTAATTTGAAGACCAAAATATGTTTGATATAAAGAGTAACAATTTTTAATAATAAGTCATGTAAAAATGGTTTTGTAATTTTTTTTTTTTTTTTTTCATTTGAATTGTTGAAACTAGATGATACTATCTTAAAACAATTTCTTTGTGAGTAACTGTCTAATCACTAAAAATTAGAAAAAAAAAAAATAAGTCATTTTAATTATTAAAAAATATTGTTAAAATAATGGATTTAATAATTTATTTAATTCAAAAAAATTTGGTCATATTTTATTGCATTTAATCAATATTAATTAGACTTTTTTTTTTCTAACACCACCACGAAGTGGGAGTTTGCTACAGTAAGATTTTTCCAAGATTTTTTTTTTCTTTTTTCACACTAAACAAACTGGCTAAAACAGCCAGTTTTAGGTGTTTGAAACGTCTGAGTAGAAGTTTGCTACAGTTAGGTTTTTGAACCAGCTATTACCGAAGGCAGATAATTAATAATAAAATAGTAAAAAAGAATTTTTTAGTAGGTTTTTTCTTTATTATTTTTTTAACAGAAATAATAAAATGTTTTACTTAATTTTATATCCATTTACTCAATTTTTATAGAAAATTTGTAGGAAGATTTACTTTGTTTCATCTGACACAGAGATCCAGATCTTCTATGCGAGCAAATGCATTTTCCAGAAAATCTGTCACAAGAGGCACCATTATGACAGTTACATTGAAAGGCACAGTTTGGTCCATATCTATGTGGCGGACATACTACAAAATATATATGGTAATAAATAATTATATACATAACAGGTTTGATTACGAAGGAAATTTAATATTAAATGAGATATCAAAGAATATGTAATACACATTTAACATACCTTTTAGGCTCAATAATTAAGCCTTTCTCTCTCTCTCTCTCTCTCTCTCTCTTTTATACAATTCAACTTTGTTAAAATTATAGATTTTTTACTTTAGTATTCATTTTTGGATTAAATTTTAATTAAAACAGATTGTTAAAAAGTGAATTTTCTAGATCCTAAAATAGAAAAATGTATTAGGACTGGGCTACACAGAGAAAAAAAAAATTAAAACAGGCCAAGCCAGTGAGCAAAGGCAATTTTTCTAATGAGCTGGGCTGTCAATTCATGACAGGTTTTTATATTTTGAACTTTGTAATTTTTTTTTTTTTTTTTCAAAAAATAAAAGTTAGAACTTTGTGTGTAATACGAAAACTTTAAAAGTATTTCTTGAAATAAAATGTCTTACAATTATTGTATGTCATTTACTTTATATTGATATATATTTTTTCTTAATAAATGGACACAGACCTGTGCCTATATTTTAATTTTTATTTTGGGCCGGACATATAGTGTTATTTTTACATCAGACCAGGTCAGCTTGGCCAAGAATGTTATTATGGAGGCCATGCTTGTACCTCAAAATTTAAGTTCATTTAGACCTGTAAGATACACGTGTCTTTCAATTTTGAAGTTGGATGGTGTTCACTACCATTAGTAGTTTATATTTATTTATTTATTAAAGAAAATTTGCGCTTCACCAATCAGTTTTTTAGTTTCAGGCAGCGCATATCAAAAGATGAATATATTGGACATTTAATAATTTTATGTACTGATAAAAAAAAAAGGATAAGCTATTTTTATTTTTAGAATAAATAATTTATCTAAATATCATTAACATAATGTATATTTTGTATAATTTTACGGTTTTTAGAAAAGAGCTTCTGAGCACATAATGTGATTCTGACAATTTAATGATATCAGAATTTAAATCCTCTAGTATTTCCTCCCCTCCCCCCCCCCCCCCCCCAATAAATAAATAAATTGAATAAGGTAATGTTTATTGCTATTTTAAAGTAGTAAATTTATAAATCTATCTAAAAAATTATTTTAAAACTTTTAGATTGTAATTAAGGTATTTTACAAACCTTTTTCACAATATTGGCCAGTGAATCCTGGTGGACAGAAACACATACCATTCACAGGATGACACGAATTTCCTCTACAATCACATCTGCTAGAGCAATTCATTCCATACGTGCCTTCTGGACAAACTAAAATCAATTGGAAAAATTCAATGCCATTTATCTATGTAAAATATTCTAATTATTCAGAATTTGAAAATTATATGTATAGAAATATATATATAGCAAACTCAGTGGCGTCGCTAGAAAATTTTTCAGGAGGGGGCAAACTTAAAAGTGCAAAATTTCTGAATATATATATATATCTAAATTTCATAACCTATAAATGCAAGTCGGGTTGGTTCGACTCTAAATGGCACTATGACATAAATTTTATTTGGCTAATCATTTAAAATCTAATGACATAATTTCCAAGCTTTAAATGTAATTTTTTTTCAATAATTTTTTACTTATTAGAATTTTCCAGGAGGGGGCAAGTGCCCCCCCTTGCCCCCATGTGCCGACGCCCATGAGCAAACTATATTTCCAGAAAAGTTTTAAATGAATCCATCTCTTTTTACCAAATTCACAAGTATTTCCTCTGTAGCCTGGAGGACAATAACATTCCCCAGTGGCAGGGATACAACTACCAGAGTTCAAACAACCACATCGCTTAGTGCAATGGTGACCATACCAGCCTGGAGGACAAGCTGTAATTCAAATTTAACTAAATTAATATAAGCAGTTTTTGATTATTAAAGTAAAGCTGTCATTGAGAAGCATTAGGAAATAAGATTTAATATAGAAATTAATATGTATGAAAAAGGACTAATATTAAAATTCTTCAGACAAGCTGACAATTTTGGACTCAGAAAAAATTATTAGGGAAAGCATATCTTAACTTTTACCACACATATGCAACTTCAACCACTTTCTTATCCTCTTTTTTTTTTTTTTTTTTTTTTTAAAACACATTTTTCTTCTCCTTTATAATTTTATTAGCAGATGTAATCCCCCTACCCCCTTCAAGACAGAACCAACCTGGATATGTAAATTTCAGAGTGTAATTTATTAAAATTGAATCACTGGATGCCAAAAAGTTGGTATTTAATCTTTCACACTAAATTAAAATTTGAGAATAAATAACTATCTATTTAATATCAAATAGATCAAAGGGAAGAGAAGAGAAAAAATCTGTTCTTAGAAAAATTACTGAAGTTAACTTATAACATGAAACACTTCATTTAGTCACGCTATATAGTAGCTATTGATACAAAAAATAAAGATTCATTAAAATACTAATTCTACTTGTACATCAGCGATGAATTTATAAATCAAAATTAACTAATCAGAATCTTAAAGCATAAAATTAATTTTATTCTTATTAAACAAGAAAATAAAACATTGAAAATAATAATGATTGGTTCTTGTAAATATTAAAATATATGTGTATGTAAATAATGTAGCTTTATAAATACAACTACAATTTCCATTCTTACTGTGTTCACATCTGCTTCCAGTAAATCCATCTAAGCACAGGCAGATTCCACTTTTGGCATCACATGTAGCGCTGTTGTAACAATCACACCTGTGCTTACAGTTAGATCCAAAATAACCATGGTTACATCCTTAGAGGAAAAAAAAAAAATTATAGATGATCAAAATTTAATAGCATGAGTAAAGATAAATAAATAAAATGCAGTTAGTTTTGTAGAATAAGTTTAGTTCAAAATATAAAATTTTAAATTTACAAATCTATATACAGTAAAATACCTTTTATATATCTTTCAAGGGATGACATAAAAGGATATATGAATGAAAAGACGTATTATCGAAATTAAAGAAATAAAATTTTGATTACTACAAATTTAATGGCACTGAAGTAAAATTTATGTGAAAATACTAATTAATAAAGTTTTTTTTTTTTTTTTTTTTTTTAAATGATAGTGACTAGTATAATAATTTATTATAGAATTTATATTTAAGGATAATAATTAAATAAAAAAAAAAAAGATTTATTATGAAAAGTGTGAAAAATCATTCCATTAGTGCATAACTTCAGTACTAATCATATATCTCATATCTTGAGTATTGTATTACATATCCTGAATACTATATGAATTCATCTTGAGTATCAATTATATATATTGTCTATCTATAATAATAAATTTTATATGATTCATGTCTATCCAGGTAGTTATTTAATTACATTAAAAAATCTTTAATATTTTTCTGATGTGCTCATTGTCTGTGAGTATCAAGAACTACATTACGAATTGAATTGAGCTTATTAAATTGTTTTTTTTTTTTTTCAGCATTGTTTTTTTTTTGCTCGTGTTTTGGCAAAGAAAATAAGTTTGAAGCTTTTATATACAGTCCATAGCATTTTTAAAAAATAACATCTTCACATTCTACATCATGGTCACTTGAATTAGCTTCAGACAATTTGTTTTCAATTAGTTAATCGATTGTGAACAATTCCAAAGTCATGATATTGGTATCATAGTTCAAATACTCATTAAAATTTATATTTAGAATAGATTTTAGACAGTATTTAGAATGAACTAGTATGTTGTGGCCACCACAAGACTTTCTTCTATATTTTCCTATACAAATTCACTCAGTAACAAAAAAAAAAAAAAAAAAAAATTCCAAGTTTTTTTTTTTTTTTTTTGTTAAAAGTAAAAAAAAAAAATCGATAACTTTGTTTTAAATTATCACATATTTATAGTTTAACCATTCATTTTAAAAGTATTGACGAGACCTTTCGAAAGATACCCATCGAAAAATTTACCCCAAACCCCAGGGGGGGGAAGCGATGCCCCCACATGCACAACATTTTTTTCCAAATTAACTACTACTATTATCAATAATTCATATTAATTTTGCAATCACAGGTTAAGAATAACTCTCATTATGTTCATTTATACGAAATTTTGTGCTATACCGCCATGTTAAAAATTTAGAAAAAATATGATCACAGCGCCACCTGTTGAGCGATTGATCCCCAAATCTAATCTGCACCAGTTTATGTCAGGGGCCAATTAAATACCAAGTTTGGTTAAATTTCGTTTAAAAAAAAAAATAAATAAATAAAAAAAATTACGATTTTTTTTCTAAGTTTTTTTTCATAAAAAGTAAAAAAATCGATAACTTTGTTTTAAATTATCACAGATTTATAGTTCAACCATTCGTTTTAAAGGTATTGACGAGACCTTTCGAAAGATACCCATCTTGAAAATTTGCTCCCCTCGAGGGTTGATGAGATTCCTACACATACAAGAAAATTTTCCCAGTTGACTATCTCTATTATAAATAATTCTTGTAAATTTCATATTGATTACTAAAAAATAATTCTTTTTTTGCACATTTATACAAAATTTTGTCCTATATCACCATGTTAAAAATTTAGAAAAAGTGTGATGGCAACGCAACCTGTAAGACAATTTTTACCAAAAGTTGATAGGCACTACTTTATGTCAAGGTGCAACTACATACCAATTTGTATGAAATTCTGTGCAGTCAGTAGTGGCACCAGAAATTCCCCGACGGGGGGACACCACCTCCCCGACAGGGAGGCACTACATAAAGAGAGTTTATTATATGAGTATTTATCAAAAACTGCAATACTGTTAATAATATTACTGTTAATATTTGTACCATTCCATTTGTTAGTACTGCACGTGGTTTTGGAGATCATCGTGTCACAGACAGACATTTTCTAAAAATATCGTGACCAAAACTTGTTCTGGACCTCTCAAAACGTGTTTATTCATGGAAAACTGGAAGCTGAAAATTTTTACGAATCTAATACTTTCTTTGATTGAATATAGAATGGAAAAACTGGAATGCTCCAAATTTGTAAAAGGAAAGAAAAATGCTGCTAAAAGTAGAAAAACTGAAAATTTTGTATTTTCCCCCCGAGAGATTTTAGGAGTATGCCCCCCCGATGGGGGGTCACAGACTCCCCGATGGGGGGGGGCTGTCCCCCCCCTTCGGCCTCCTAGCTGGCGCCACCCCTGTGTGCAGTAGTTCCTGAGATACAGTTGCCACAAAATTTTGTCTCACACACACAGACTGACAGACAGACATACAGACATTTTCTAAAAATGATCAAATCGTGTTCTACAGCTCTCAAAACGTGTAAATCCATCAAAAACCCAAGGTTGAAAGTTTTTACGAATCCAATACTTTCTTCTGTTGAATATAGGAGAAAGTAAAAAATGACCAGTTGAGAAATTTTGTGAATTTTAGAATAGTAGAAAAGACATATAACTGATATTGAAGAATTTTTGCATTCAAGTGATGAATCGGAACACTAAAAGTATGTATAAAAATGTAAAAGACGTATAAACGAGAGACGTTTAAATGGTGTTTTACTGTATTTGTTTACGTTAGCATTAGTAGACTTTTTAGCAATGAAGTTGTGAAAATCTTTTACTTTTGTCTTTTGACAGATTTATATTAGGGGTGGGAATCGATTAAGAGTTTTAATTGAGTTAATCGTAGTTCATTAATCGATTAATCAAATTTTTAATTGGTTTTCATTTTTCTTCATATAATTTTATTTCAAGGATGAATAAAACGCTTTATATTTGCAGGCCTTGTCCATCTCGCTTGTCACTATTTTTAAATGAATTCTCAAAATTCCATATCATTATCATAAAAATCTCAAATTCTTATATTTTAGTTCTTCTTTGTCATTTCGGACTAGGACACAGAATGTTATTTTCTGTTTCTACTTCAATAGTTACTATCAGCAATTCTGAACAGACAATAAATGCTTGAAGATATTGTGAAACTCTGTTGACATTTCCCCCATCAGAGGGATAGTTGAAATCTCAATCCTTTCTTTTTTTTCTTTTATCTTTAGCATTTCCATTTTTTGAAAGCTTCTTGTTTCTGAGAATACTATTACCCTAGCCAACACTTTCTGTAAAAGGCTAAACACAGATGGTGTTGCTCCAGAATGCACATGAAGCGGCATTTTGTTTAATAACTGTCCTCCCCCTTTTCTCTATCAACAAAAGTTCAACAACTTCTTTTGAGAGGTTTTCTTTTTATTTATTTCCTTTTTTTTTTTTTTTTTTTTTTTCTTTTTCATTATTTGATGGATGTTTCTTAGAATGTTAGTTAGCAAAATATGTGAAAAAATATTTTGTAGGCAGAAAAGCATTTTTACTTTAATTCGTAGTTTGAAAATTTTAATCGGATTTTGAAAATTTTTAATTGAATTAATCGATCCGATTAACTTGATTAAAAAAATTGATCGGGACTAAGCATTGATCGATTAACCGAACCGATTAATCGGCACAGCCCTAATTTATATGTTTTGAAATATCCTGAATACAATTTGACCATTTTTTAAAAATGCCTGTGAGTGTGTGCATTAGCAAAATTTTGTGAATTCTATATCAATTGAACCAATGCATAAAATTTTACAAAACTTTGGTTGGTTGGACCTTGACATAAATGGATGCTGATTAGATTTGGGCATTTATTGTTCAGCAAGTGGTGATGCTATGCTACAATTTTTCCCATTTACAGGAAGATTATATAGCTTAACTTCTATGGTGTAACACGGAATTGAGAGATCCACCAACTCAAACAGTGAGAAGAAAGAATGACATTCAAGTGACGTCAGCTTTCATAGCATTTCAATCATTCATAGAGGCAACATAGTCATAAGCTCAGTGTCACTTCAGCAAGGAGAAGTTGCTTGATTTTAGGCAATTTTTTTTCTCCCAATACTTCAATACTAAATCACTTGAAGCTGCTGCTAAGTGTTGCTTCATGTAATAAGGGCTTGAAGATACCAATCAATGTCTTCAACATATACCTTTCAAAACGTAGAAGAATAACCAGGCCAATATGGGTCGTTCATTGTAAAAGTGCATTATCTCCTTGGAAATTGATTTTGAAATAACAAGCTTTTTTCAAATTTATGTGTAGGAAAAAAAGTCAAGATTCATTAAATGTTATTGATTTTTGTGTTTAATACAAATTATAGTTATAAGAATTTATAAATTATATTAAAAATAATTTGAGGTCACTTTTATAATGAGTACGTTTACATATTTAGAAGTTTTAGTTTTCTGAGAAAAACATGTAATACTATTTATGGAATTTTAATACAATTATTGGAGTTTTTTCTTTTTTATAATGAAAGATGTGACAAAATGTGATATAATTAAGCAAAAATTATATATTTAAAATATATGGAGTTACAACACTTTTACAATGAGCTGTCCACACATATATATATAAAATTCTCTTCTAATTATTTTTTTCACCTACAGGTATAAAATTCTGACTCACCCTAAATCTTCTCCTGAATTTTGATTCCCCCCCCCCCCCAAAAAAAAAAAAAAAAAAAAAAAAAGAAAGAAAGAAAAGAAAAAAGGAAAAAAGAAAGAAAAAAAAAATCTGGAGTGATTCCATTCGACTTTCCAAATATTAAGTAATTAACAGATATATAAATAATAAGAGAAGTTGTTAAACAAAAGAGAAAATTATAATAGGTTTTTTTTTTTTTTTTTTTTTTTAATTAATTTTTTTAATAAAGACTTTCTAAATTATAATAGGGTGTTTGGGAATTTTTCTCTATAGTAAGTTGCTTAATTTAACACTATTGCACTTCAGATAATTTGAGCTCATAGATTATTATGATAAAGAATTTTTCGTTGTATTCCTGTAAAAATATATAAGTATAATATATAATATATAAAATATATAATTCACCAAAATATATAATGTTTCTTTGTGTGACTGATCTATAAAATGTACGTAAATGTTCAGCCCGTTTGGATAAGGCATTTAGATGCAATCACACTTTAAATAATTTGAGCCCATAGGCCATAATGATAAAGAATTTTTCTTTGTGTCCCTATAAAAATGAAAAATAAAAATGTATATATATAAGAGCTAGATTCAACAAAATTAATTGCTTAGACATTAACATCTTCACTCTCACACATACATCACCATAAAAATAGTTAAAATGAACTCAAGAGACCTCAAAATGATAAATACAAAAAAAATCTCAAAGTTGAATTTTTTCATGATTACAATACTTTCCTTACATATGTATGTTCGGAAAGTAAAAAAAGAAAATAAAACTTTGTCTTTTTTTTTTTTTTTTTTTTTTCACTCTGCACATAGATACAGAAAAAAAATTGCTAACTAGAAGTTTAAAATTAAATAGGGCAATGTAGATCATAGAATCAATGAACCAACTTTTAAATATTACAGTTTAAAAATTAAACTTAAGCAATTATAAGAATAATGTTATCTGTTCAAATTTGATAACTAATAGATAATAAAAAGTTGACTTTAGAAAAGGAATTTAATAAAATTATAAAGTAAAATAGAAAGTAAATTAATATAACATGAATAAATTTATTAAGTAATATTTTTTTTTATTCATAATTTCAATATGTATTTAAAATATTGGTAAAAATCCTGTTTAATGTAAAAATAAGATAATACTCCTAAGTATATCAAAGAAATGTGATTACATGTAACATACTCTCCCGACAATAAGTTCCATGATATCCCGCTGGGCATCTGCATTTTCCACTAACAGGATCACAAGTAGCATTGTTGACACAGTGACACCGTTCTTTACAATTCTCTCCAAAATATCCAGGGCTACATCCTGAAATAGATTATCAGTTGAATAATATTATATTTCATAAAAAATATAAAACATAGCAAAAAAAAAAAAAAAACTTTCTTAATGTTTTATATTATATTTTAAATGAAAATGAAGCCGCAAAGCTCAAACAAAACTTAGCAGCGACACTATAAATACCACAGAAAATGGGATCATAAATACTATAAAATATACATAGACATTAAATATAAATACATAAAAGCGTGATCTGATTTAATATTTTACTCGATTTACTTCTATATGGTTGAAAATATTTATGAAATGGCCAAGCTTTAAGGATAAACAAAACTAGCCATAGTGTAGAAGATAAATTTTGTTACATGCAAAAAGTTTTTTTTTTTTTTTTTCTCCCCTCTTAACAAATTTTAAGTTCGTTTGAAAATTTAATATTGCCTTAATAACACTCCGATGCTTGCAAACGGTTAAAATGAAAATTTAATATTGCCTTAATAACACTCCGATGCTTGCAAACGGTTGAAATTGAAATCTGAGTTAACTCATAAAATGTGAAATTTTTCATTCTCAACCTACTTTGACTTATTTGTCTTTTTTTTTTTTTTTTTTGGTTCATTTTTTTAACAAATGTATAAAGATAAATTAGAAAAATACATATATATATAAATTATGAATATAAGTAAATAGTATTACTTCTATCACAGTGTTGTCCTGTCCACCCAGGAAAACATTCACACTGTCCAGAAACTGGATCACATGAAACAGCATTAACACAGTTACATGGCTTCTCACAATTTCTTCCATAAAATCCTTGCTTACAATCAACAACAGAAACACTATCTAAAAAGAAATATATAGACAGCAAAAAATTTAATTAACTCTATTATACTCAATTACACTTATACTCAAGTTTATACTTAAATAAATTTGAAAATCATAATTAAATACTTTAGAAAATTTTCTAAAACATTAAATAATATAAACAGAAATTTGGAGTTTAAATAAGAATATTATTTTTAAAACATGGTTTTACATATTTCTCATTTAAAGAATAATTTTTGTAAACTGGAGTTTTCTTTTCTTTACTTAAACCAATTTTCTAACAGTAAATTTTATTATTATTTTCTATAAATGTAGAAATTAAAAAGTATTAACTAACTCATCAGCCAGGTAGGAGTGCATTTGAAAGCAAAAACTTAGTACAACAGAGAACAGATTCAAAGTAGCGATATAGAACTTTGAATACAGAAAAAAAAAAAAGGCTTTAAAACTAATAACTTTTTGTTAATGATATTTATTATAAAAACAATGAAAACTGGAATTAGAAGCTTATTTTAAATGTATGTACAGATTTCAGTTTCTAAAAAGAATCTTTTATGGACATTTTATCAATATCAAAATATATTTGCTTCCATATTTAAGAATATAAATAGAAAATATTTTAGGCGAAAAACTTGTCATTTGTTTGTAGGACTTGATATTTGTTTATTTTATTTGTTTATTTTTTGATGATAATTGTCACTATGTTGGCATATTGGTGTGAATTCTACTTTCAAGATTTATTATTCCCTAAATCATTATGGATCTATATTATCCCTGATCTCAACAAGTCTATGCATCTCTGAACAAAGAAATAGGTAAAAAAAAAAAATATAAGAAGCCATTTCAATTATTTAACGAACACTGAAAATAAAATTGCATTTATAGCTTAACTAAATACAGGAACTTACCCCGAAGCATACAGTCAATTAAGTTTCCAGGACAATTCACTTCACAATATTTACCAGAATATCCTTTCTTACAAACACATTGGCCTGTCTAAAAAGATTAAATTTGTAACTCAACAGAGAAATAATTCTAATCATTCAATCCATTTCAAATCATGTGTTACATATAAAAGGAAACTAATGTAAATATATAATATAAATGCAACAGAGAATTGACGTTCAAAAGCAACAAGTAAAAATCTTTGAATAAACACCATAGTCTTGTCGCACTGTTTTGCAGCTCTTGTGCCTATTGTGTTCACATGATGAAGGTGCTTGTTTTATTTGGACCTGAAACAATTGTTGCAAGTTTTTGCATTTTATGGTGTTTATTCAAAGATTTTTACTTATTAATGTATATATAAATAATGAATTAGCTTCCCTTTCATTAATATAAAATTTTTACTTGTGAATCGCACATCTTTGAATTATTCCAAACACAGCGACATTTCTGTTGACAGTTTTGTCCAAAGGTAAATTTTGAGCAATGTTTTGTACATTTTCGACCTCTTCTTCCAGGAGGACAAATGCAAAATCCAAGATTGGCATGACAATAACGAGTTGGACAAGACTTGGAACATCTTTTTTCACAAACTCTACCATAATATCCTAAATTAAGAAAATACATTTTTATCAATTAATTAAATTTTACAATAATAATTTATACTTTTACTTTTAATTTCTATATTGCATATAAATAGATTCTTATACATGTACATTAATTTATTGCATGAGATTAAGTTTATAAGGAAGTCATGGTAAATTAAGTTTTAAGAAATGAAAGATTGAATTATGGATGTATCAAATGTCAAACAGATTACCGTAGTAATTAGAGCAATGGCACATTAGCTAAGGATGTATATATTACCTTATTTACACATGGGTCGTTTATTGTAAAAGTGAATTATCTCCTTGTAAATGGATTTTGAAACAACGAGCTTTTTGCAAATTTATGTGTAGGTAAAAAATACAAGTATTTAATCAGCGTTATCGATTTTTTAGTGTTTAATACAAATTAGAGTTTTAAGAATTTATAAGTTATAAGAAAATTAATTTGAATTAACTTAGAAACTTCATTTTTATAATGAATATTTAGAAATTTTAGCTCTCTTAAAAAACAAATACATAATGTCATTTATGGGATTTTAATGCGATTATTGGAGTTTCTTCCCTGTTATAATGAAAGATATGACTAAATGTGATACAATTAAGCATGCACACACACATAAAAAAAAATATGGAGTTACACCATTTTTACAATGAATGACGCATATATAAATGTGAAATATCATTCATTCATTCACTCATTCATCCATCAATGTTGAGTCCAAACCACTGAAGCTATAAACATGACATTTGGACAGTAGGTTCCTTTCATGATGTAGGAGCTCACTAAGAACAGATTTAATGAAATGCAACTCTTAAGTGATAGAAAGCAAATGTCAATTTTTTTTTAAACCTTTTTACCGTAGCTCTAAAATGGTTTCCAACAGAAACTTGAAATTTAGTAAAATGTGTCCTCTTAGGCCCTACGTGAAGCATGAGAATCTTTCTAATTTTTAATCCTCTAGGGGGTGAAAGGGTGTGTCAAAGTTTCCTAGCCTTCTTATCACCATGTCTCTGCAGTGGTTTCCTGTAGAAGCTTGAAACTTAGAAAAATGTCTCCTTTTAGGCCCAAATTAAGGTAAAAATTTTAATTCCTTAAGGGGTATTTTTTTCATTCAGTTTTTATTCCTACAAATCTTCATTTTTTAATAGATTTGAACCAAACTTGATCTTCATTAAAATTCAAAATAAAAAATCTTGCCAATGGGTCTAATTAATTGGCTTTGCTTCTTTCAAAGACAATTTTTTTTTTTTCTTGTGTGAAAAACGTGTAAAACTTCAGAACTAAAAATAAATAATCTCTTGCCAACAGGTCAAATTAATTGGTTTTGCTTACAATTTTTCAATTTTTATTCCCGTACGAAAAAAGGTAGAACTACTAGTTTAAAAATAAAGAAAGAAAGAAAAAATCAACATTTCATTACCAAAAACTTAACATGTGATCAAAGTAGTTGCTTCATAACTAATCATTAACAGTAATTGTAAAATAGCAATAATGCAATTTCATGAAATAAAAATTTTATTCGGGTGATTATATGAATAACTGCAGAACAAGTAAAACATCCAACATCCAAACTGAATAATTGTACCATTCTGATATCAGTCAAGTTACCTGAATGGTTAAAGTATTTATATACTAAACCAAAAACTTAAGTTCAATTCCTGACCTCATCATTTTTTGTACTCGTTAAAAGCAATATGTTTCACTCCTATAAAACTTTAAAAAATTCGATGAAAGTAGCAGCTTAATAACTAATATCCAAAATAAAGTTTGATAACTTACTTTTTTAAATAATTATTATTAATTATAAATGTTGTTTGATTTTTCAAATGATAATCACTAATAAAATAAGTTAACTCCTTAATATAAAGTATGTGACAAAGCCTAACTAGAGTCTGGGGTAGATATTTCTTTAGGTTTCCCTAACACTTAATCTCTTAAACTTAAAACCAAAAAAAGACATTAAAGTTTTACATTTTATATGGAATAAGGACTTGGTAACACTTTGGTGTAAAGGCAGTTACCCCACATGTTTTTCCACAATGTGTGTAAAATTGAAAGTATCAAGAACATACCATCGGTAGATCACATTTTTTATTAATCAATATGTACATTTTTTTTTTTTTTTTTTTTTTTTTAAATACACATTAAAATGGAAAAAAAAAAAAAAAAAAAAAAACAGAATCAAGCTAAAGCAAAAACAAAATGAGAAATTTTTAGTTTTAATATTATGCACTATAAAAATTTAAAATTATAATATGTAAAAAAAAAAAAAAACACTACACTGTGGACAGTTTATACATATCACACAAAATCTAATGTAATATGATAAATCTTATTTTGATTTTTCTTAACCATTTACTGGAAACCAAAAAATTTTCAGCTCGTATTTCAGTTGATAAAATGAAAAATTTTCATTTATTTAGTAACTTTCTGCAAAGGCACAGATTACTTACTACCTTTTATTTACATTAACAGTTAATTTTTAAACGAATTTTTAAAATATTAAATTTTAATTTTAAGGTATATTAGTGGTCTCATTTAGTAGCGTATAGCCACTATTTAGACCTAGACATCTTTTTTATGACTATAGCTGCAGCTGTTAGGCAATTAAAAGGTAGGAATGGACTTTAGTGGGTACCTTCAGTCTTAGTATAATTATTATTACAAAATAATAATAATAAAGTTTGCTCCCTGCCAGAGAAAAGTATATTTACAGCTTTTATAAAATTACTTTTACCTCTTTTTCATGCTAAAATGTTAAACATAATCAGAACATAAATGAATGACAATTTTAATTGTTTTTCTTAAGAGGCCCCTCTTCTTATCATCCCTGGAAGCCAGAGCCAATGTTATTCTATGGAGAATTTTGCTCCATTATTACTTATTAACTAATACATATTTTTAAATTCTGTTTTCACATTCAGAAACTTCACAACTATTAAACAATTCATCGCTTTCTAATTTTTTTTTTTTTTTTTTTTTTTTTAATATTTTAGTTTGAGGTTAGAAAATGCGAATTTTCACAATGTGGAATTTTTCATTTTTGAGCTTAAAAATTAAAAAAAAATAAATTTTTTAGCAGTTGTGAATTTTCTGAAGGTGAAAACGGAATTTAAAAATATGTATTAGTTAATAAGTTATAACGGACCAAAATTTCTCATAGAATAACATTGGCGAGAATAAGTAGAGAGTCCCCTTAAGGCTGACATCAGTAAGATTCACTCTTTTTTCCTTATATTACACTTTTTACCTTCTTATATAATCCTATGAGATTTTGTTGGTTTGTATTATAAGAATATCTCATTCAAAAATTTTCAAGTTCCATTCTTTGAATATTTTCCTTTTTATCTTAGTGGGTAGTTTATTTAAAAAAAATGAATGAAAATATTTTATTTCTTTAAATAAACTCTCTATACTCTAGATTTAAATATTTCTTTTCAAAATTGAAAATTAGAGCACAGAGTTTACTTAATAAAATAAAATATTAAAATTTATTAAAAAAAAAAAAAAATGCTCACTAAGATATAAGGCAACATGTTCAAAGAAGGAAATCCGAAAAGATTTCCATTTTTGAATGAGATATCCTTATAATGTGAAGCAACAAAAATATCGAAAGATTACACAGGAAGGTAAAAGAGCAAATCTGAATGATATACAGTTTTTAAAAATATATTAGAACAAAAGGGAAATTTATAATGAAATAATTATCAATAAATAAACCTGCGGGGCATCCTTCTTTACAGTGTCCTTTTTCTACTCCATATGGGCAATAGCACTGACCAATGACGCTGTCACAAATTTCACTATCTCGACAATGGCAGCGATTTTTGCAATCTACTCCAAACAAGCCCTATATCATCAAATTTACATTGATCTAAGTATTTTTTCAGTAATGACTAAATTTGGAATTGAATTTATTTTTAAAGAGACTGTAAGACATCAACACAAAGAAAATATTGTAAAATAATTGTGCAGTGAAAAGATGTCATACTATAAAAACTAATATAGGATTAAAATACAACTAAGTTGAGTTTTTGTATAATATGCTCTTACTTGTGGGCAAGCATAGCTGCATAAGAGACCAGTATAGCCAGCTTTGCAAATACAACCAGTTTTGTCTTCATTGCAAATGCCTCCGTTTTTACAATTTTTACATGTATATTTACAATTATTTCCAAAATAGCCTTCTTTACATTCTGAAAAATTAATGTAGTAATAATAATCAATCCAAATAAACCAGAATAATTAAATGTAGCAAATAAAACTTTCAAATTCAACTGAAATAATACTTTGAATTTATTATAAATAGACAATATTGAGGTAATAATAAAATGATAAAAAAATAATCTGGTATAGCACTCACACTACTTTCTTTTACCTAATATTATTATAGTTTAAGAAGTAAAATATGTCTAGGTAGTTCGGTATTTGAATAGTTTTAGTTGATATCAATTTTAGTATTAGTGAGCTACCATCCCCCCACCTCCGTTTGAATATTGTATCTATATCCATAAAACAGTTAAGGTTATTATTAAATTTTAAATTTTATTTCAAATTATTCAGAGAATTGCCCCATAAACCACTCTTTATAACTTATTTGGCTCATTTTGAGTAGCCCTGTATATCACCTACAAATTATATTTGCACCAAACAGAAACAGTGTTATTAAACAAACATTTAACACACACAAAGCATGACACAATTTGAAATGTACTCCAAGCCACTTTTAAATATAGCACTAATGTATATCGAAATTATTTTGTATGGCCCTGTAAACAAAGAATAATTACTTTCCATACCATATTCTGCATGAAACTTCGTGCTTCTGTCTTCTGTGCATATAATAAAAAAGATATCCGTACTCTAGATGTAAAGGACACATGCCCATTTTGAGAAAAGAGTTAGCACCATGTCTTTTATATGTATTTTTTGATTTATATAGAGGTATTAAGCCCTAATGTCCACTAACTATAAAGGGGATAAGAGAGTGGAAAATAAAGCCATGCCCGTTGTCTTTATTCAGGACAAATGTATTTCATTGTAGCACATCAAATACATGGTGATAACTCTTTTCGCAAAAGGGACATGGTGTCCTTTACCTCTGGGGTACAGATATGGTGATTTCATTATGTTTAGTGTGGTCTAAATATGGTAAACTCTACCTACCAGAAATTTTGCTCATAGATACAATGTATTTGAATACTTTTATAAGTTCCTGTATACGAACCATTTGTGTGATTTAAATGAAAAGTTTAAAGTAGCATTCCCATATGATACTAATTTAGAATACTGAGTTTTAAGTTTAGCAGTTTGGCATTCCTACGAATATTTGTTTTGGAGTTATGCTGATAACAGATTCACAGAGAGAGAGAGAGAGACAGATACTCAGACCAACTATTAAAAACCTGATTTAATGACCTGTGTAAATGTAACAGAAACTCAATTTCAAATATTCGTCCCAAAAAGAATATTTTTTCTAATATTTATGGAAGAGAAGAAACATGAAAAGAATTTCTATGCATTAGCAACATACATGAAAATCCTATCACATGGCAGTCAAATGAAAAACAACTTATTTTAAAATAGCTTTTATATGGAATTGAAAAACATAATCTTCATTTGGGTAATATTTATAAGGTATTTTAAATGAAACTGGGGGGCTCTACACTCTACCCCCTGCTCGTGCACTTACAAGAAAATGGAGCTACATTGAAGACAAGGCAATGAAATTAAATAGTAGAATTTTAATGACAAAATCATTTGAGTAATCAATATAGTTTTGCTCAGCTGATGTGACAAAGAAAAAAAGGAGAGAGAGAAGAAAAAAAGCTAAATCTACAAAAAGCTGAAAAACATAATCCCTGAAATAGTTTCATAAATACCTGATATCTTTTCACACATATTTCTTATTATTATAATGAAAAGAAATTCTAGATTTTGTTTTTCTTCAACTATATTTTAAGAAGTTTCTCATACAATTTCCTTTTTTTTTCTCTTTTATTATATTAGTGAGTAATTTATTATTATAAAAATGACTTACTATTATATGTATCATTTGTACCATATTGGCTGTCACTCTGAGGTTGGCCTAATTTCTTTTGTAGCTTTTCTCTGTTGACTGCATATTCTGAATCTGGAAGGTCTCCTCGTACAGGACCAATATCATAGTCGTCTTCTAAAGAATTAAAATGAATTAGAAAATAAAAATAAAAATTATTATTATTTTTTTTTTACATATTTTAAATTTAGAACTATATATATATTTTTAAATATATATATTTCAAATTTAAAATAAATTTAAAGACTAATTAAAATTATTTTTAAAAATATCTTAACATAAATACATTGAAGTTTTTTTTTTTTTTTTTTTTTTTTTTTTGTGTGTGTGTGTGTGTTTTTCGTTTTAAGCATCCCTTGATGCCATAAGACTAAATGGCTTTCCCTAAAGCAAATAATTATTAATTTAATTTTACTTTGGTGCTAGAATACATGCATATTTGCCTATTTCATATAAAATAGAACCTCATCACCATTGTTAAATATGTTTTGAAAAACTTTTCTAAATTTTAGACATGAAATTGTACTACCTCAGATTCTGAAAGCTTCAAAATTCTGCAAAACTTTCTATGGGATGAAGAATTGAGTAAATAGAATTTAAGAATTTAGTGAACAATATATCCTACCATAATATTTATGAATTACGATAATTCTTAAAATGTACGTTTTTTATATGAAGGTTCATCTGCATTTTCAGAAGCGGTTTAAAAGTAAAGTGAATAAACTATTATATTCTACATGGAATTAAATTGTTCATACAATACAATACAATAATTTTATTCTGATTGTTCTAATTTAGGATATCACTAAAATTAACAAATTAAATGTTAATATGTTTTATTTAAACATAAAATATGACATACATTTTGCATTTAAACATGAAATTTGCTTGACATTTTAAATATGTGTAAAAAAAAAAAAAAAAAAAAAAAAAATACTTTATTACATACATTTACGTACATATTTTATGTAACTGAAAATTCAGTAAGTGTAAAAAATTTTCCTGACAATGAATATACTTAAGTATAATGCTAGAATATTTTCCCTTTAATAATATATGTAAAAACACGCTTATATTTCTTTATATTTATGAGCTACAGCAGGCCTATCCACGCCCAAATGTATCGAGGGTTGCTTTAGAAAAGTACTTTATTCCAGCGGGTCGCACTGTAATATATTTTATATATATATACACACATATATGTATGAAGTCGATATTATAAATTGCTATAAATAAAACAATGTTTAAATACAAGACACTGATACAACATATAATGTTGTTTCTTTTAACTTATCAATTGATAAATTTACATCTAATCAGAAGCTGTGACGTTGCAGCTATAGTGTGCTTCTGTTGATAGCTACTATGACCGCCTATATTATTTTTGTTCAGAATAGTTAAAATCTCTATAATGTAACAATTTCTTCTTCTTGTGATAACAGAAGATATCAATTTATAAATTCCAAAAATACCGCTGCACAGGCTGCAAAAGTTATGTAGTCTAAAGGGTGTGGGCTACCCTTGAACTAAGTAGAGTACATTCTATCAAAAATATTGACTATATGTTTTTATCAGTATTCGACCAGACCAAATATTTGACAAAAAGATAAAAATTCCTAATAAAGATAACCTTCCTAGCATTTAAAATAAATGCTTGTGCTGCTTCACAAGGTGCTGGAGATTGAAATGTTACTGTACGTCATTTTTTGCTCATTAAGGCTCATTAGACCAGGATTTGCGGCATACAGTGGATCCCGAACCATTTTGAATATCCATGCCGAACCGGGATTCGAACCCGGCATCTAGCAACCACAGGCCAGAATGTTGGTCATTCGGCTACTAGATGTACTCGCATGATGCAAGATATCGCTGATAATTTCTCCCAAGACTATATGGTCATGTTATTTATTAATTTTGTATTTCCATGTTATTTATTGATGGATATGTGTGGAAGTTGTTAAGATTGGTATCATACATTTAAAAGTTAAATAATTCATCAAAAGATACATATATTTGCATATTTTCATATAATATATAATGAATAGCAAAGTTAAATAAAAGGGAAAAACATTCTATGGCTGCAAATAATTTCGCAGAAGCTCTCAGATGCAGATTTAAGATAATAAAATCCATAAATATTTTACTAGTTATTTTTTCACTATTGCAAATTAAATATGAAAAGCTTTAACTGGAATTATTGACAATATTAATATGAAGATCCATCTAGAGTGACAGAGAAAGTAAACTAATATTTTAATAATCT
This sequence comes from Salticus scenicus, assembly GCA_963930645.1. Taxonomy (NCBI): domain Eukaryota; kingdom Metazoa; phylum Arthropoda; class Arachnida; order Araneae; family Salticidae; genus Salticus; species Salticus scenicus. The sequence goes on from OZ005648.1 coordinate 87,686,899, forward strand.
ATTATTATTATTTTAAAGATAAAACTAGTATGTTGTGGCCACTACAAAACTCTCTACTACATTTTCCTATACATGTCCATGCAGTACATATTATTAAAATTATTATCAAAATTATTTTCCATGATGAATGCAGACCATTTTCCCCACCACAGAGATGAGCAAAATCTAAATGTGCAAAGAAAATAAATTTTATGCTTCACAAAAATATCTTAGAAATTGTTTTTTTTTTTTTTTTTTTTTTTTTTTTTTTTTTTTTTTTAAGAAAGAGGAAGGAGGGGAGGGTTAAAATGAAAAAAAATATCGGTAACTTTGTTTTAGATTATCACAGATCTACGGTTTTAAAATTATTGACGAGTTCTCTTGAAAGATACCCGTACTGAAAATTTTTACCCTATATATATAATTTTGTTTTAGTTTGAAAAGTTAAAAACTCCTCTCATTATGTACAATCATGCGAAATTTTGTTCCAGTTAAAAATTATAAAAAACATTGAATGACAGTGCCATCTGTTGAGCGATTGACCTCCAAATGTAATCAAAATCATCACCAGTTTATATCAAAGTCCAACTAAATAACAAATTTGATTAAACTTTGTCTATTGGTTTGTAAAATACAACGTCCACAAAATTTTTGGAATACGCACACGCAGACATTTTTTAAAAATGGTCAAATCGTGTTCAAGACATCTCAAAACATGTAAATCCATCGAAAACTGTAGTTCAAAAATTTTCACATCCAATGTTTTCTTCTTATGTAAATAGAAGTTAAAAAAAAAGAAAAGAAAGAAAGAAAAAAGGAAAAAGCAGTTAGTTTATATGAGATCCCCCCCCTCTTTTAATTTTGTTCTATATCTGTAAAAGTTCTAAATTGTACCTTTGACATCACACTTTCGCTGATCTTCTAATAACTGGAAACCAGGATAACATGAACATATGTAGGATCCCGGAGTATTCGTACATATGTGGTCACAACCACCGTTATTGATTTTGCATTCATCAATATCTGAAATAGAAATGAAATACAACAATATTTTACTGTTTTATTGCACTAAATCTATGAGTTACAGTGAAACCTCCCTAAGAGGGTCACCCATCGTGCCATTTAAAATTGGCTCCTTAGAAAGGCGGCTTTTTAATATAGGTAGTACCCCAGGAGCAGAAAGTGCTTAAAACTGCGATGCACGGCGCAGAACAATTGAGGCTTTTGCAGAACATTTCATCTATCCCCTAACTGGATGATGTTGATACAGCTAACATTCTAAAATTGATAAAACCTAGATATGTTCAACTGGCTTGTAAATCTGTTAGCATACTAGAAAATTGCTGGAAACAGTTATTGTTTCAATGTATAGACAAAATTTATAAACATTTTGTAAGTAGTATATCCACATTAATGTGACAATATTAATGCCCAAAACCATTGAAAAAATTGCAAATTCTGGGTGTATTCCTCAGTTTTAGATTATAAATATTTTACTAATAAGTACTATTTTTATGCTTATTTTGCATTTTACTGTGCTTTGACAAATTTGGACAAAATACCTGCAGAACATCTGCAAATTTTAATGTCTTGTTGCAGAACATCAGATATAATTCTGCTCCTGGGGGTAGTACTGAAAATAACAATTTATGCAAAAAATACTATAATTTAAGTGTTTTTAATTATTCGAATTTACATTATTTGTCAACATACTGTTTTGTAATAGTCATTAATATTAGTTTGTTTGAATTTTAAATGCTTTTACCAATAGCTTTCTTTTCTAATGAATCTTTTATACCCTACATCATATTATTCAACCTTTGTCTACTTCTAAACACATTTCATGCTGTACAACCTCTGAAAGCTGACAGAGGTTACGTACATATGATCAGTGGTCAGTTCAAATCAAGGGGAAAACAAAATCACCTGTTCTTACTAAATGTGATTCTGAAAAAATTATGTATTAGGAGATCCTTGACACATTTGTATATAGGCCTTCCATGAAGGTAAATTAGTACAAAATCCTATGGGGGAAAATGTAGGAGTGGAAAAAGCTGGACCTTGAACAGATGTGAACTTTTAGATCGGTTTCACTGTATTTTGAAAATACAAACACATCTATTACAAGTTTACAACATTTTAATTAAACATGAATAATACCAATACATGGTTCGTACAAACTCCTTATACTCCTGAAAAACTTTCTAAATGAGTACTTAGAACTCCTTAAATGAACAAAATACTCCTTAGAAACTCCTTAAATTATCATGATGCAAAATTCTTTTTAATTTTTGCTGCTTCGAACATGTTTTATTATTGCTGATGGTTTTTTATGCTACTTCTATTTATTTAATTCGATTTGTTTTTTTCTTTTTAAAACTTCACTAAACTATGATTAATCATTTTATTATAAAAATGTATTATTTGCCTTTACTTAAATGAAATTGTAATTTATATGCATCTAGTGAGAATCATGGATATCACATCAGCAGCAGCCACAATCTAGCATCACTAATGGACATAATATATTTATATATTGTATTTTTCTTGATTTTTATTTCAATTAAAAATGAAGAAATCAGAAAATGATATTGCAACACCAGCATGAGCTATTAGAAAAACAGTACACGGAAAATTAACTGTCTGGGCAGCTACATGTAAGATTTATATTATGAAAAATTTATATTGATTCAGTTTAAATGTATATCAATCGAAAAATGATGCTTTCATTACTTTGCGCGATTTTCCAGATCGCTATATCTCATGGAAATGTTTCTTTTTTTTACTTATGCTTTAGAAATGTGCAGAGGCCAGAATTTCCAGACCTGGTATAAACTTTAAAAAATGGTTACCTATTTTATATTTAAGCTTATGAAATCAATAAACACTGTAGTACAATTTTAATTCTAACAGATTAATTCTAATACAGTAACATTTTCTTTCTTTTTTTCTTTCTTCTTTTTCTTTCTAATGTTTGCAATTTTTAATTCCCCATTCGTGGGGGAGGGGGTGGTGGTCTCACATAAGAATACAGCTTGAATGAAAAAATGTGGTCAATCTTTATACATTTTTTGGACTCCTTGGATATTCCTTGGATTATTATTATTATTTTTTTTTTTTTCCTTAGCCCTGTATGAAACCTACAGTGTTAAACTGAAGTTCACAGTTTTTTTGTATCTGTGTGTCAAACTTGATATGTTGCAGATGTAATTTTCAGATACTATTTTCTTTCTTATTAATTAATTCACATTATAAGTAGAAAGTAATAATAATAATAACAGAAATGTGGATAAAAATTGTATCATATTTTGTAAAATAATAATTAAATAATAATAATAATAATAAATGATGAAAGAAAAGTAAAAGAAAGAAAATTCTTTTGCTTACTATAAAATTTGTAATACATAATAATATTTTTAAATTTTGTAATAAATATTTTATAGAACTACATATTAAAAAAAGAAAAAAGGATTTAATCTAGATTAAAAATATATAATTTCGAAATGAAGGGGTGGGGTGGGGGATATTTCTAAATTTTTTTATTGTTAGTAGTAAAAAATAAATAAATAAATAAAAAAAGATTAAATCTTACTAAAAAATTTTAATTAAATTATAATTTTACAATTAATCAGATTTTCAACAGAAAAATATAATTTAAAATCAATAATTAATTGATTTGATTATATATCAGTTAATACAATAAATAAATAAATAAAATAAAAGTTTATAATAATGTAAAAAAAAAAAAAAAAAGCCAATAAAATTTGATAACTGATGCGCAAATTTAATTCTTTTTTCTGCTATATTCATGTTAATTTTTTATTTCGAAAATAACAATCATAAAAATTTCACATAAATATAATAAAGCGAAAACAAATATCTGAAATTCATTAGACAAGACTCTTGACATAAAATTTCTATAAACAAACTTTTTATTTGGATTATTGAATAGGGTATCGTATTCAATAATTCGGGTAGTCAGTTCCTAATTATATTCTTGACTATAATTTAGATGTAAGAGGAAAAATTAATTTATTTTAAACATTTGCCGAATAGAAGAAATAAATAAATTTAAAAATGTAAAATTAATATATTAAAATAATATAATATATATATATACGAAATCGAGAAATGTCTGAGATTAAAAAAAAAAAAAAAAAAGACATGCTCCAAATATCCATGCTGTGTTAAATATTTTACAAAATTCCAAATATATATATATATTCATGATTTTTTTTTTTTTTTAACAAATTTGTAATAAAAAAAAAAAAAAAAAAAAAAACATGCTCATCCACAAACAGGTTTGACAGGTCTGTGATAGGAAAGAATGTTATGAAAAAAAATAAAGTAATAAAAATAAAGTAATTAATTAAATAAATGGCAAACTTGACTAGCAAATAAAAGTTTCAAATCTATATACTATATAATACTTGATAAAACAAGAAGTTTGAAACAATTGTTTTTGCTAGCAATAAAATTCACCGAAAAACTTCTGTTGAGAAGTAATAACCAAAAAACTTTGTAAGCAAACATCATAAATATTTCCAAAACTCGCAACAATTGTTTCAAAGTAGGCACGAATGCAACAAACACGCTGTCGCTTTCATGCTATATCCGTGGCAACTTATTTCGTCCGATGAAGAGTTGTGTTGTTATTTCGACCCAAAACAATTGTTGCGAGATTTTGCAGTTTATGTTACTTGCTTAGAAAGTTTTTATTCATTATAATTGTTAACTAATCATGCTCGATTTCACTACTTTTTCTATGTCTTCATACATTCACAATGCATGCAATATTAGTATTATTTAGTAGCTGTACAATATAGCTGCAGAAAGCATTATCAAATCATACCTGCACAAGATTTGTTGTTAGGCTTTAGCTGGTAACCTCTAAAGCAAAAACATGCAGGTCCATGCGGTCCATCTTTGCATTTATGCTCACAGCCCCCATTTTTCTTGACGCAGTAGCTTATTAATTGTTGGACAGTCCCTATTTTAATTAATGTAAAAAAAAAAAAAAAAAGATAGAATAGAATAATTAGTGTAGTTTATAGTATGAATCACTAAATGACTAAACAAAATTTCAACTATATTGTGGGAATTAAATAATATTGGCAAGTGTGTCACATCTAGAAAAAATCAAGAACGAAAAATCATGCGTTTCCCATACATTATAAACACTTCTTATCTGTACGTAACCGTTGCATCATTTAACTTTCAATGTATTTGCCTCCATGATGATACCTTAAAAAACACATTCTTTTTAATTAAAAAAGAAGAAAAATCGCAAAAATTACTTGTATATCCTTGAATGCTTTTGCAGTACATTGTCTAAAAACATCCAGCGCACAAAAGTATATTTTGTTTAGCTGTGCAGTAAGGAGACTCGCAAAAGCATCTTTATAAATTTACCTTTTTTTAAAATAAAAGCTGAAGTTTTCCGAAACTAACGTCAATGCTACAAAAATGCATTGGAAAAAAAAATATATATATATCCTTGGTCTGGAAGAATAAATAAAAAATCGAAGAAGGGTGATTTAGCAGGAAAAAAAATTACGTCACAATAGCAACAATGTATTGGGGAAAAAAAAAAAAGAAGTTTTACCGTGATTTGAAATAAATAAAAATAGTGGATCTGCAGATCAGGAGCCTCAACGTCCTATTTGCATCACGCATTATTCAACAGATCATTTTTTTTTTTTTTAATTCCTTGTAATCTATATATATAAAAGAGTACTTCCTGACTGACTGAGTGAGTGAGGGAGTGATTCATCATCGCCCAGACCAAACCCCTGGACCTAGAAGCATGAAATTTCCTGACAATGTTCTTTCTATGACGTAGGCATCCACTAAGAAGCGATTTTACAAAATTCGCCCCCCAAGGGGGGGAGGGGGCAAAACGTGATTTTACAAAATCCTTCATATCTCAAACAAAAAAGCATATATTCGTAAAATTTTTGCTTTAAAATATAGCTAATACAAATGTCTAAAAACCAATTTCTGGAATTTTCAAAATTCGGTCCCCAAAAGGGGCGGGGGGCAAAACGTGATTTCACATGCGTGAAACGTGATTGCGCATAATCCTATATATCTCAAACAAAAAAATAAATATACGTGAAATTTTTGCTCTAAAATATAGCTGATACAAATATCTAAAAACTAATTTCTGGAATTTTAGAAATTCAGCCCCCAGGTGGGGCAGCAAGGGGGGGGGGCTATGGGGCAAAAACAAATAGAAATACAGTTAGACCGTTCAAAATTGGTACAGATAGGTTTTAAAGGCCTGCAAGTCGAATGGGGATATTTTCGAAAGTGTAAAGTTATTAGGAGGGGAGAGGGGGGGGGGGCAAAAAAAAATAAAAATAGAGTTAGATCGTTCAAAATTGGTATATAGAGGTTTTCGATACTTTCAAATCGATTGCGGATATTTTCGAATTTGTAAAATTATTAGGAGGGACGGAAAGGGAGGCTATGGGCAAAAACAAATAGAGATGAAGTTAGGCCGTTCAATATTTTTACAGATAGGTTTTAGAGGCCTGCAAGTCGAATGGGGATATTTTCGAAAGTTTAATGGTATTAGGAGGGCCGGGAAAGGGGAAGGGGAGAGGGGGGAAAATAAAAATAGAGTTAGATCGTTCAAAATTGGTATATAGAGGTTTTCGATACTTACAAATCGATTGCGGATATTTTCGAATTTGTAAAATTATTAGGAGGGGTGGGAAGGGAGGTGGGGCGGTAAGGGGGGGACTATGGGCAAAAACAAATAGAAATACAGTTAAGCCGTTCAAAATTGGTACAGATAGGTTTTAGAGGCCTGCAAGTCGAATGGGGATATTTTCGAAAGTGTAAAGTTATTAGGAGGGCCGGGAAGGTGGGGGGGGCGGAGGGGCAAAAAAAGTAAAATAGAGTTAGATCATTCAAAATTGGTACATAGAGGTTTTCGATACCTACAAATCGATTGCGGATATTTTCGAATTTTTAAAATTATTGAGAGGGGCGGGAAGGGGGGGGGGACGGAGGGGCAAAAAAAATAAAAATAGAGATAGATAGTTCAAAACTGGTGCATAGAGGTTTTTGATACCTACAAATCGATTGCGGATATTTTCGAATTTGTAAAATTATTAGGATAGACGGGAGGGGGGGGGGGGGCGAAGGGGGAAAATAATAGAAATAAGAGTTAGGGCATTTTGCGAATTTTTTCCGAAGGCAGTGAGAACCCGGTGCGACATTTTTCCTAATCAGATTTTATTTCTCTTTTTTTTTTTTCACGTGATAAAAATGAATGCAATTTTGAGAATTCAGTAATTAGAGTGATTCATTTAAAAATAGGGACCAGCGAAGCGGGCGTTGCCTGCTAGTATAATATATATTGATTCGATTGACTTGCTACATAAACAGAAATGTTTCTGAGGGGGGGGGGTACCGCCCCCTCAACCCCCCCCCCCGATGTATCTCTCTTTCTATAACTATTTGTATATATAAATGTTATATGTATATATATATGTATTCCTAATAACAAATTGTCTTGTATTAATTTCCTGTAATTCATAAATACTTGTACCAAATTTCATGCAAAATGATTACATAACATATAATTCTAATAAAATTTCATTATTTTCAACAAGATGTAAGCATGCTAAAACACACGTTTAAGTAATACCGACTATAGACCGTAATAGTACGAAATTATTTTATGTATCTCGGAAAAGGAGCCACAGTAATTATATACATTAAAAAAAAAAAATACACCTATTTAATTAATTATAACTCATTAACATTTCAACCTAATTTGATATCATTTGGATGATTACGTACGTCATCGGAATTCTTTTGTGGGGTCCTATAAATAAATTATTTAGTCTATAGGTATCCTTTTTCTAGAGAAACCATGCTTTTAAGAATCGTTATAATGTATGTTAATTGTTAATTCCATTATGTTGAATGCAGCATAAACGCATTAAAGTGCGCTGAAATAAAAATTTGTCCATAGGCTCTAGTGTCACGAAATTTTTTGTGTGTCTCCGTAAACGAACCAGAAGCATTGTATACACCAGTAAAAATTATTCAGCTTATTATACGTTTTTCATGAATAATTGTTCGAAATTTGACATAATTTGGCTGATTACATTACATTGTCAGAACACTTTTGTATGGTCCTGTAATTAGGAAGCCTAAAGAGCACACATTTTCTGCAGAAAACATAAGTTTAAGCATCTCAGTAATGTACGATAATTTCATTTTGTTGACAGCAAAGTAATAATGTCAAAATGCGTTTAAAGGAAATTCACATATGCCGTAATGATAAGAATTTTGACGGGTCCCTGCACACAATCCATAGAAAATATAGACATTAAAAATTATATATAGCTATTTCTATACAGAGCCTGAATGTGTGTGCCAATTTTCTAGTCAATCGGAGGATTTTTGCGGCCGCTATTGCGGTACATACAAATTAGACCATAATGATAAGAAAAAAATTGGTGTGTCCCCGTACACGAACTACAAATGGAATACACCCAAAACTATACAGCTAAAATTCTGTGTGGTTCATAAATATGTGTACCAAATTGCAAGTAAATAGATTGATTTTGCGGTGGCTATCGCGGTACGTACAAATTTTTCCCATAGGCCATAATGATAAGAAAAACTTTGACGTGTCCCTGTACACGAACTACAAATTGAATACACACCTAAAACTATACACCTAGCAAGTCAATAGCATGATTTTTTGCGGCCGCTATCGCGGTACATACAAATTCTTCCCATAGGTTGTAATGATAAGAAAAATTTGACATGTCCCTGTACACAAACTACAAATGGAATACACACTCAAAACTATACAGCTGATTCCGTGGGGCTCATGAACATGCGTACCAAATTTCAAGTCAATAGCGTGATTTTTGCGGCCGCTATCGCGCGACAGACAGACACACAGACAGAACCCAAAATCTTTTTGAGTCTCAACAGAGGGCCTCCACTGACGTTTTGGCAAAACTTGCAAGTCAATAGCTTGATTTTTGCAGTGGCTATCGCGGTACATACAAATTCTTCCCATAGGCCGTAATGATAAGAAAAACTTTGGCGTATCCCTGTACAGGAACTACAAATGCAATATACACCTAAAACTAATACAGCTAATTCCGTTGGGCTCATAAATATGTATTCCAAATTGCAAGTCAATAGCGTGATTTTTGCGGCCGCTGTCGCGGTACATACAAATTTTTCCCGGAGGCCGTAATGATAAGAAAAACTTTTGCGTGTCCCTGTACACGAACTATAGATGGAATACACACCCAAAACTATATAGCTGATTCCGTGAGGCTCATGAATATGTGTACCAAATTTCAAGTCAATAGCGTGATTTTTGCGGCCGCTATCGCGCGATAGACAGGTTCTGTTTTGTGCAGAATTTTATATTTATTGTTTTGAAAACCATAGACCTATTACTATAGTAGACGGATCATTGCCTTATTAATTACACTGCTCGGCATGATAATCGCCTCCCCCCCCCCCCCCCAACACTATTTTTGCAAATTCTTATGTAAAATGACCTCCTAAATCCGAATATGACGACCATTTTGCCCTATCACCCACCTTTTTTGGGACACCCCCCCCCACTATTTTTACCACTTTTTGGTAATTCTATGGCTATAAATTTGATTTATTGTGGAGAAAAGAAATATTTTAACTGTGAAATATCTTCTGACAGCCTAAATAGGTGAAAAATTCTATAACATGGACTTTTGCAGCAAAGGGAAGATTTGGGGTGGGGGATTAGCCACTGAAATTATAAGTTACGTTTATAATATTTTATAAATCAATTATTATTATCACTTATTATACATTTTTTTTTTTTTTTTACTTTTAAGAGTAAAATAATTATTTTTCATTCTCCAAATCAAATACATGGCCATAAAATTACCGAAGAGTGATAAAAATTGGAGCAAGAGGTGACGTCCCGAGAAAACTGTGGGTGATGGGGCAAAATGGGAATCATATTCGGATTCAGGAGGTCATTTTACATAAGAATCAGCAGGAATGGTATAAGGGCTCGATTTTTTTTTTTTTTTTTTTTTTCAGTAGTGTTATTAGTTTCTTTCCGGAATTTCCACGTTTATTTCTCTGTTTCAAAATTACTCGGTGTTTTACATCGCTAACTAATACACATAGAAAGATTTAACACTGTGAATGTGTCAAAGTGTCATCGTGACGTAATTTCCTCCTATTTTTTATTCAGCAAAGACAACATTGAGAAAATTCTGTTTCTTTAAATCACAGTCACGATCAATTACTTAAAAAAAAAAAAATGTATCGCGAAATTATTTGTAATACGTTTACATCAAAGCACTCGCTTTGGTTTACATTTTAGTTTACATGAAGATTATAGCTGTACATCAATGTGCAAAATAAATTTTAGACGGGTATAAATAATTTGTTACATGTTGAATTAAATTAATTAAATTAAAAAAAGTAAACTCAAGAACTGACCACTGACATGAATCAAACAGAAAAGTGGAGCTGTCCATATTTAGCAAATGAAACTGATTCAGATTTCAGAAAGCTACGTTTAAAACCAGTAAGTTTAGCAGAGTAAGCTTAAACTTTTAGTAAAATTTATAAATTTTGCAGTGCAGCTTTTCTATAATAGTATAACATAGTCTCAAAAGTGGAAAAAAAATACTAATTTGACGAATATAACAGTTTTAATTTGAACTATAGCAAAATCGGAACAACTATAGTATTTCCCCACAGCTGAATTTGGCGATTTATTTTTAGCGATTATGGCTAAATCATAAATCTAAAAATTCATAAAACATATAGGATAAATGATAAAATCATAAGCTAAATTATGAATCATAAATCCAAAATAAATAGCATGCAGGCTGCCATATTATATCGCAAACAGTTCAGAACGACATCGTTATCGTTCATATCGGCGCCAAAGAAAAATCGTCAAATTCAGCTGTGGGGAAATACTATAGTTGTACCAAAAAAAAAAAAATAAGGTGGTAGTTTTAACATGTAAAATTTTTATATGATAGGTTTTAAGATACAGCTTTAATATTGAAACAAATTTTTCTCGACATATTGGCGATGGCTGTTTTTTTCCCTTTCTCCAGGTGGTGGGGCGGGGGGGGGGGGCAGCTTTAGTATAGGACCCCTTTATCGAAATTTGAAATCTGGCACCGAAGTAGCTCGGACGTTTCTCGCCAAAGTCTTTACTTACGCAATTGCGATAGCTATATTTTAATTCATCTTCAAAAAGGCAACAAAAATTTAAAAGTCGTCAAGGAGGTGCTGTATTAAAACTGAATCGAGTTTTTTGAATAGTTATTTTAATTATAATACATTCTACTCTGTTACGCGACTGCAGTAGCTAATGAAAGTACCTATAGTATTCAGTCAAAATATTTGACATCGAGTTTTCACCTGATTTATGTGTATTAAACTCTCCAGAGCTCGGGGTAAAAAAAAAAATGTTTTTTGTAAATCTTCTGATTATATTTCCAAAACGAAAAAAGTAGATCAACAAAACTTTGTAATTAAGACACGCTTGGGTACAACTATAGTATTTCCCCACAGCTGAATTTGGCGATTTTTCTTTGTTGCCGATTTGAAAGATAACGACGTCGTTCTGAACTGTTTGCGATATAATATGGTAGCCTGTATGCTATTTATTTTGGATTTATGATTTTATGATTTATAATTTAGCTTATGATTTTACCATTTATGCTATATGATTTATGATTTAGCCATAATAGCAAAACATAAATCGCCAAATTCAGCTGTGGGGAAATACTATAGTTGTTCCCAGGCTTGGTGTACAAATGAATTTAGATAGAGCCAAGTTTTGGTGAAAAATACATAACTGGGAAAGAGCCATTTAAAGCCAGAAATCGGACCGAAAGTCATTGTTTCAAACACAGCTTTCTTCAAATTTGCTATTTTTAGATGTCCTTTCATATATATTTGTTGATTACTGCTGGATAATTGATAGGCGGCTTGATTAGGTTTGTCAATTTTAGACCATGGCAGTGGGTGTCTCAAAAAACAACTGATCCAATTTTCTTCAAATTTGTTACATTAACACTTTCTTAGACGTCCATTCGATTGTATTAGTTGGTTTCCGGTGTACAGATAAATTCGCCAAGTTTTGGTGTAAATCGGATGTGGGGTCGAAAGTCGATATCTTAAGAACAACACTAACACTTTTCGCTACAACTTTTATATAGGACCCACTTGGCGATTTTAAACTTTTGTCAATGAATGAAAATAACTATCGCAGCCGTATAAGTAAAGACCTTGGCGAGAAACGTCAGCTATTTCAGTGTCAAATTTCAAATTTCGCCAAGGGGATCCCCTACACTAAAGCCATTCCCAGTTTTCCTCATAATTGCCTTTTAAATGTACTTTTGTATGTATTAGTTGGTTATTACATGATAACTTTTTAATGTCGTATTAGATAGGTCAATTTTAATTCTCTGAATTTGGGTATATCAAAAAACAATTGTACTTGATTTTTTTTTTTCAAACTAGCTCTTTTTTAGATAACCTTACGAGGTATGCATTAGTTGGTTAGGAGGCAAATTAGTTAATGGAGTTATGATTAGTTGATCAATTTTTTGTCTTCTGATTATGCTATCTCCAATGTTGTTGATACACACCAGATTTTTAGGCACAGCTTTAGTATGGGACCTCCTTGGTGACTTTAAATATTTTTTGCCATTTTGGCGATGAATTGAAATGGTTATCACAATTGCGTAAGTAAAGATCTTGTTGAGAAACCCGCCTTGATTACATTCTAACATTTATTATATATATTTATAATATATCGGAACAACTTCAGTATACACCCACAACGATATTTGGCGATTTTTTATTGGCGATTATGGCTAAATCATAAATCTAAAAATCATAAATGATAAAATCATAATCTAAATCATAAAACATAAAATCACAAATATAAAATCTAAAATAAACAACATATAGGCTGCCATGTTATATCGCAAACAGTTCAGAACGACATCGTTATCGTTCAAAACGGCGTCAAAGAAAAATCGCCAAATTCAGCTGTGGGTGTATACTGAAGTTGTACCCTGAGTAACAAGCTTAATAATAATTCAATTATGTTACTATAAAGAAACAAATATTGTTTCAAAGATATCACTAACAAAAGGGATTTATGAGCTCTAAAAATAGATCAAATTTTATCCTTAGTAAAAATTTATCCATTTGGATCATATGAATTTGACCTCAAAGTGGAAGTAAAAAAAAAAATTATGTGCTAGATTCTTTCAATCCTAAATTGCTATTATTCGTCAAGTGTGGTCACCGTTCTCACTAAGTTGCCAAGACATCACCAAAAATGACCTCTGTTGAAGCCAACAGACAATATGTTTACTTGCCTTTACATGTAATTTTATTCCAATAATTCTAATGAAAGAAAGAAATTTCACTATTCGTAACAATATTGTTGCGTACTTGGGGGTTCGTGAGTTGTCCGAGAATGTCCAAACTTACAAAAATTCAGTAATTTATTCACAGAAAGTTCCAGAAAAATACAGGTCTATAAACCAAGTATCAGCTTCAATTCAACTAGTAAACACAGCTTAAACAACAGCTGTCAATAGCAAATCCACAGTACAAACTGTATAGCAATAACACATAAAGCAAGTCTCTTCCAAAGAGGCTCAAGCAATGCAACATTGACAGAAGCTGATCTTAGACTGAACTGAACTGACTCCCTGCCTTGGCGAGAAGCGCTCCTTATACACTGTTCCATGGAACCCAGATTTTTCGAGAAAACTCTAGAAAGTGGTCAACCAATCAACTTACAGCTTCCATATTTGGTATATCCCATATAAGGATTTTCTCGCCAAGGTCGCCAAAAAAATCGCCAAGGTGGGAAAAAGTCGCCCCACGTTGCGCGCCAAATCCATTACCTGCCTTATTGGGGCTTTTTTAATGCGTTTTTAAGGGAAAATAAGGCTATTTCAACGCTAAAACGACTAGAAATGCACAAAATTAGCATTTTATCAACTAACTAAGCCTCTTTGAAAGAATTTATACAATAATAAACACAATTATTTACAATTTTGTAACACTGCCCCCCTCCCAAGGACTGCACTACATCATTCAGCCTTTTTAAGACTGTGTATGGTCCGTCCCAGTTGCACTGTAACTTGGGAGAGAGTCCTTTGCGTCGAACAGGATTCCACAACCAGACCTTCTCTCCTTCCTGGAACTCATTTTGTGTAGCCTTTAGATCGTACCTTGTCTTCATTTTCTCCGTTGCCATGTTAATCCGCTCCCGAGCAAAGTTGTGTACGTCCTCAAATCGTGCCTGGAGATCTTGGGTGTACTCCTCGGGCGATGAAGGCGCATCGGGTGGACAACCAAACAGGAGATCACAAGGGAGACGAAGTTCACGTCCGAACAGCATCTGGGCTGGAGTATAGCCGGTGGTTTCATGGACAGCACTTCGATAAGCCAGCAGGAACAATGGCAACTTCAAGTCCCAATCTTGCTGGTTCCTTGATACTAGAAGTGAGAGGTTATTCAGGATGGTACGATTGAACCTCTCGACCATGCCGTCCGACTGGGGATGTAAGGGTGTTGTCCGGGTTTTGTCTATGCCGAGCAGTTGACACAGTCCTTTGAAAACATCAGAGGTAAAGTTACTACCTTGGTCGGTATGAAGTTGTAGGGGCGTGCCGTACCTTGACACCCATTGCTGCACTAGGACCTCTGCGACTGTGCATGCCTCTTGATTGGGAATGGGATATGCCTCAGGCCACTTGGTGAAATAGTCCATCACGACGAGGATGTATTTATTTCCACTGGAGGTCCGTGGCAAAGGACCCAAGATGTCGATTACAATCCGTTCAAATGGTGCTCCCACGTTATACCGTTGCAGTCTTCCTCGACTTCGTTTCTGCGGGCCTTTACGTGCCGCACAAGCATCACAGGATTTACACCATTTCTCCACATCCTCCTTTGCCTTGCACCAGTAGAAGCGTTCCCGAACTTTCTGCAGAGTCTTCATTACCCCAAAATGGCCTCCGGTAGAGCTACTATGCAGTTGTTCTAAAACATCTGGAATTCTTGATCTTGGTAAAACAATTTGCCATCTGAAGCTTTTCCCATCATCAGATTCCCACTTTCTGTATAATACGCCGTTTCTGATATGAAGAGAGTCCCAAAGTGCCCAATAACTTTTCGTAATGGGACTGCATCTGGAAATGTCCTGCCAGGTAGGTTTGTTGCGGGTCGTCTCCTTCAGCTGTAATATTGGCTTTATGTCAGGATCTTCCAACTGGGCTTGTCTAAATTCTTCGTCACTCCAGGGATCGGGATCTTGTTCTGATGGTGTTGAGACAGTAACTTGGCGAGCAACTGGCTGTATTCTTTGGGGTCTATCTTTGGCTTTAGAGCTGTATTTATGATCTTCTGATGGAGGCTTCCGAAAGAAGGCATCTGGATTTTCTCGAAGAGCTCCTTCTGGGTAGCATACTTCAGAGACATTCTTGGTTGCTTCTCTAGGTGTTCTTACTGGGCAGCTTCGTTTGATATGCCCGTCTTTTCCACAGCCCCAGCATTTAGTTGTTTGAGTCTTCCCTTCTTTCTTACTCTCAAGAATGCGTAGTCTTCTATTAATTTCTGCAATCATTTTCTGAATCTCTTTAAAATCATCTTGAGAACGGTTCACTTTGTCTACTGTGCTGTTCTGGCGATGTTCATGGGAGGCTTGTTGGGCTGCCTCGATCTTTAGGGCATACACCAAGGCTGACTCCACATCCTTCACGCCGGAGAGTCTGAGGGCTTTTTGAATATCTGGATCTCCGACAGCATCAAAGAAATATTCTAGGGCCAGATCATTGCGTGTTTCAGGATGACAGTCTGAGAAAGCCAAATGTGAAAGCCTCTGGATGTTTGATGCCAGTTCTTGTAAGCTTTCCCCTGGTCTCTGACGACGGTACCTTAGCTGGAGTTGACTATATTCTTTGGACCATTTCGCTCCAAAACGTAGCTCTAGTGCTTTGGTTACAGCTTCGAAGTCATATCGCTGCTCCTTCGAAAGGGTCTCCAGAATATCTGCGGCGTCGCCCGCAACGACCCTACCAGATGAGCCGTCTTTGCAACAGAGTCCCAGCCGTTAGCTTCAGCAACGATGGAAAACTGCGTCTTATATACATGCCAGGAGGAACTGCCGTCGTAGGTGGATAGCTTAATAAATTCCTGATTCTGGATTCTTTTATCTCTCTTTTCAGTTTCCTGAGGCATGGATTCTAACTTTTCTTCGAGATTCCGAATCTTGCTCTGCAGTTCATTCCCTATTACTTCTCTGTTCCACTCTTCTTTCATTTTTCTTTCAAGATCTTCCTCCATTCTCTTAAACTTGCTTTCTATCTCTGAAAACCTTCCTTTCAGCTCTTGATCAAAGTTTTCTTTAAATTTCTCCTCTACACTCCGTTCTATCCTCGTAACACTCTCTTCAACCTTCATAACATTTTCTTCTATCTTCATAGCTTTTTCTTCAAAACTTTCTTCTATTTTCAAAACTTTCTCCTCAAAATGTTCTTCTATCTTTATAACTTTCTCTTCCATTCCATCCATTCTATTTTCCATCACCGTTAATTTACCCTCGATTGATTCTTTCACCGTTGAAAGCTCTCTCTTCATCTCATCTTGATTAGATTTAATTTCTTCGGTCAAACTGTCTTTCAACTCTCTTTGCGATGTTTCCATTTTCTCTTGTGCTACCTTCATTTCTTCAGTCAAACCGTCTTTCAACTCTCTTTGCGATGTCTCCATACTTTCTTTCATCTCTCTTTGTCCTGTTTCTATTTTCTCTATCAATCCGGTTTCCATCCTTTCCTGTCCAGCTTTCATTTCATTCATGTGGGTAGCTAAGCTTTCTAGAAGTTTTTTCATCTCTTGCTCCATAGCTCTCGTTATCACCATTCACAGACAACCCCGCTCCTGACACCAGAAATGTTGCGTACTTGGGGGTTCGTGAGTTGTCCGAGAATGTCCAAACTTACAAAAATTCAGTAATTTATTCACAGAAAGTTCCAGAAAAATACAGGTCTATAAACCAAGTATCAGCTTCAATTCAACTAGTAAACACAGCTTAAACAACAGCTGTCAATAGCAAATCCACAGTACAAACTGTATAGCAATAACACATAAAGCAAGTCTCTTCCAAAGAGGCTCAAGCAATGCAACATTGACAGAAGCTGATCTTAGACTGAACTGAACTGACTCCCTGCCTTGGCGAGAAGCGCTCCTTATGTACTGTTCCATGGAACCCAGATTTTTCGAGAAAACTCTAGAAAGTGGTCAACCAATCAACTTACAGCTTCCATATTTGGTATATCCCATATAAGGATTTTCTCGCCAAGGTCGCCAAAAAAATCGCCAAGGTGGGAAAAAGTCGCCCCACGTTGCGCGCCAAATCCATTACCTGCCTTATTGGGGCTTTTTTAATGCGTTTTTAAGGGAAAATAAGGCTATTTCAACTCTAAAACGACTAGAAATGCACAAAATTAGCACTTTATCAACTTACTAAGCCTCTTTGAAAGAATTTATACAATAATAAACACAATTATTTACAATTTTGTAACAATATTATTGAGAACTCTGTCATTCTGTTGAACTCTCTAAAACAGGAGGTTATATAGGAACAACTTCAGTGGAGCATAATTCGACCAATCATTTTTGAGTTATGTGAAGTACAACATCCATTTCGTAAATCGCTTCCATTCTTCCATAATACTTAATTTTTATTTCATATAAGGAAGCAAAAATTTGAAAATCAAGTCTCTACTGAATTCATCAAGGAAACTTGACAGAAATTCTGAAAAATGAAGTCTTCATGATACATAGAACTAAAATATGGAAAAAAAATCCAGATTATTAGTTAATTTTCCCCCCGCCTAATATCAACAATAAACGACTTTTATTTTAGATTTCCAGACCAAAAACAACAGGAGAAAAAGACCCATGGAAAAGACTTTATTCAACACCGACTGTTTCAGCAATACTTCGCTGTTATGGAGAACGGCCACATACAGATTCTTTACAACTCTGGCTTGAATCAACTTGCAACCAGCTATCAGACTATCCAATAACAAAAGAGAAAGCTGTACGACAAATGTGGACACGAGAAAAAAGGTAAGTGAAAACGTTTACTCAATATAAGATTATTACTGTAAGCAGCAGCGTAATCAGAGGCGAGACATCCGCAGGGAGCTAAGGGGGCATATAGGGGGCTGAAAGCGACTTATTAGCTTGTTTCAGTGTTCGACAATGAAAATTTATAGTTTCAAATTAATTGGTGGGAGCCCCCCCCCCCCTTTTGGCTAAGTAAAAAATTTACTAAAAATGCAAGATTACTGTTAGTGAATTTTAATGCATCTGAAAATTACAATAAGGAAAAAGCAGATATTCTAAGCTAAATCCCAGGTATCCCTTTTTTAAATCTTGCTTTAAATTAGGTTATTGCCGAAACGTCAGTGGAGGCCCTACATTGAGACTCAAAACGGTTTTGGGCTGTGTCTGTCTGTCCGTCTGTCTGTCTGTCTGTCGCGCGATAGCGGCCGCAAAATTAGCGCTATTGACTTGAAATTTGGTACAGATGTGCATGAGCCCCACGAAATTAGCTGTATAGTTTTTGGTATGTATTCCATTTGTAGATCGTATACAGGGACACGCCAAAGTTTTTCTTATCATTACGGCCTATGGGAGGAATTTGTACGTATCGCGATAGCGGCCGCAAAAATAGCGCTATTGACTTGAAATTTGGTACACATGTTCATGTGCCCCACGAAATTAGCTGTATAGTTTTTGGTATGTATTCCATTTGTAGTTCGTATACAGGGACACGCCAAAGTTTTTCTTATTATTACGGCTTATGGGAGGAATTTGTATGTATCGCGGTAGTGGCCGCAAAAATAGCGCTATTGACTTGAAATTTGGTACACATGTTCATGAGCTCCACGAAATCAGCTGTATAGTTTTTGGTATATATTCCATTTGTAGTTCGTATACAGGGACACGCCAAAGTTTTTCTTATCATTACTGCCTAAGGGTGGAATTTGTATGTATTGCGATAGCGGCCACAAAAATCACGCTATTGACTTGCAATTTGGTACAAATATTCATGAGCCCAACGAAATTAGCTGTATAGTTTTAGGTGTGTATTCCATTTGTAGTTCGTGTACAGGGACATGCCAAAGTCATTCTATCATTACGGCCTATGGGAAGAATCTGTATGTACCGCGATAGCCACCGCAAAAATCAAGCTATTGACTTCCAATATTTGCAGAAACGTCAGTGGAAGGCCTCTGTTGAGACTCAACAGGATTTTGTGTTCCGTCTGTCCGTCTGTCTGTCTGTCTGTCTGTCGTGTGATAGCGGCCGCAAATATCACGCTATTGACTTGAAATTTGGTACACATGTTCATGATCCCCACAAAATTAGCTGCATAGTTTGTGGTATGTATTCCATTTGTAGTTCGTATACAGGGACACGCCAAAGTTTTTCTTATCATTACTGCCTAAGGGAGGAATTTGTATGTATCGCGATAGCGGCCACAAAAATCACGCTATTGACTTGCAATTTGGTACACATATTCATGAGCCCAACGGGATTAGCTGTATAGTTTTAGGTGTATATTTCATTTGTAGTTCGTGTACAGGGACACGCCAAAGTTTTTCTTATCATTACGGCTTATGGGAGGAATTTGTATGTATCGCGATAGCGGCCACAAAAATCACGCTATTGACTTGCAATTTGGTACACATATTCATGAGCCCAACGGAATTAGCTGTATAGTTTTAGGTGTGTATTCCATTTGTAGTTCGTGTACAGGGACACGCCAAAGTCATTCTATTATTACGGCCTATGGGAAGAATCTGTATGTACCGCGATAGCCACCGCAAAAATCAAGCTATTGACTTCGAATTTTTACCGAAACGTCAGTGGAGGGTCTCTGTTGAGACTCAAAAGGATTTTGTGTTCCGTCTGTCTGTCTGTCTGTTGTGCGATAGCGGCCGCAAATATCACGCTATTGACTTGAAATTTGGTACACATGTTCATGAGCCCCACGAAATTAGCTGTATAGTTTTGGGTGTGCATTCCATTTGCAGTTCGTGTACAGGGACACGCCAAATTTTTTTTATCATTACGGCCTATGGGAAGAATTTGTATGTACCGCAATAGCGGCCGCAAAAATTCTCGATTGATTTGTAAATTGACACATATATTCAGGCTCGGTATAGAAATAGCTATTTATTTTTTTAGGCCTATACTTTTTATGGATTGTATGGATTGTAGACAGGAACACGCTAAAATGCTTCACATTACGGCGTATGAGGTGAATTGCGTTTAAACGCATTTTAACATCTTTACTTTGCAATCAAGAAAATTAAACTAGCGTACATGAGTAAGATGTTTAACTTATGTTGTTTGAAGAAAATACGTGCTCTTAAGCTTTCTAATTAATGTACAGGACCTTACAAAATTGTTCTGACAATGTCACGTAGTCATCCAAACGATGTTAAATTTGGAACAATTATTAATTTTAAACGCAAAAGTAAGCTGAATAGTTTTTACAGGTGTATAGAATGTTTATGGTTTGCTTACAGAGACACGCAAAAGAATTTCGTAGCATTAGAGCCTATGGACAAACTTTTATTTAAGAGCACACTTTAATGCGTTTATGCTGCATTGAACTTAATAAAATTATCATACATTATAAAGATGCTTAAAATTATGTTTACTCTTAAAAAAGGTTATGTATAGACTAAATAATTTATGGGACCACACAAAATAATTCCGAGTATGTACTGTAATCATCCGAATGATGTCAAATTAGTTTGAAAAATTAATGAGTTATAATTAATTAAGTTTATTCTTATTATAGGCGTTTATAATGACTGTGGCTACTTTTCCGGGATATATAAAATAATTTCGTACTATTACGGTCTATAGTCGATATTTCTTAAAAGTTTATTTTAACATGGTTACACCCCATCAAATATAATGAATTTATGTTAGAATTTTAAAAGCATGTTTTCTTGTTGATAATTGTGGGCATAGAATTGGAAATTAGTTTAAAGGTTACGCAAAATATTTCCGATATGCTATGTAATTTTTTTTTTGTATGAAATTTGGTAGTTATGAAATTTGGTATTTATGAATTTCAGGGAAATAATACAAGACCGTCGTTCGTTAAGAATACATATTGTTGCGTACTTGGGAGTCCGTAAGTTGTCCGAGAATGAAAGGCAAAACTTGCAAAAATTCAGTGATGTATTCACAGGAAGTTCCAGAAAAATACAGGTCTATAAACCAAGTATCAGCTTCAATTCAACCAGTAAACACAGCTTAAACAACAGCCGTTAACAGCAAAACAACGGTACAAACTATTTAGCAATAACACATAAAGAAAGTCTCATCTAAAGAGGCTCAAAGCAAAGCAAGAATTTCACGAAACTGACACAGATCTGAGACTGACTGCCTTCGCGAAAAAATGTTGCTTTTATACTTTTTTATCGAACACAGACTGTTCTGGAAAATTCTCGTATCTCATAATGAGATTAGAGCTTCCATATTTGGTATATCCCTAATAAGGATTTTCTCGCAAAGGTCGCCAAAAAAAATCGCCAAGGAGGGAAACAGTCGCCAAATTTGGCGCCAAATACATTTCTTCCCTTATTGGAACTTTTTTAAATGTTTTTAAGGTAAAATTAGGCTATTTTAACGCTAAAACGACTAAAAATGCACAAAGTTAGCATTTTATTAACTTTACTAAACTTCTTTGAAAGAATTGATACAAAAATAAATGCAATTATTTACAATTCCGTAACACTTTATAAGATATGCAAATAGAGACATAGCGGGGGGTTGAGGGGGGCGGCAGCCCCCCTCAGGAATGTATCTGATTATGGTAACAAGTCGATCGAATCAATATATACGATTATATAATAAGGAATAAATAAAAATGACCTATTGAATAATGTCTGATGTAATTAGGACGTTGAGGCTCCTGATCTGCAGATCCACTAGTTAATTCAACAGGTCGTAATTGCCGAAACGTCAGTGGAGGCCCTCTGTTGAGACTCAAAACGGTTTTGGGCTGTGTCTGTTTGTCTGTCTGTCGCGCGATAGCGGCCACAAAATTAGCGCTATTCACTTGAAATTCGGTACACATGTTCATGAGCCCCACGAAATCAGCTGTATAGTTTTTGGTATGTATTCTATTTGTAGTTCGTATACAGGGACACGCCAAAGTTTTTCTTATCATTACGGTCTATGGGAGGAATTTGTATGTATCGCGATAGCGGCCACAAAAATGACGCTATTGACTTGCAATTTGGTACACGTGTTCATGTGCCCCACGAAATCAGCTGTATAGTTTTGGGTGTGTATTCCATTTGTAATTCGTGTACAGGGACACGCCAAAGTTTTTCTTATCATTACGGCCTATGGGAGGAATTTGTATGTACCGCGATAGCGGCCACAAAAATCACGCTATTGACTTGAAATTTGGTACACATGTTCATGAGCCCAACGGAATCAGCTGTATAGTTTTAGGTGTGTATTCCATTATTTGTAGTTCGTGTACAGGGACACGCCAAATATTTTCTATCATTACGGCCTATGGGAAGAATCTGTATGTACCGCGATAGCCACCGCAAAAATCAAGCTATTGACTTCCAATTTTTGCCGAAACGTCAGTGGAGGCCCTCTGTTGAGACTCAAAAGGATTTTGGGTTCCGTCTGTCCATCTGTCTGTCTGTCGTGCGATAGCGGCCGCAAAAATCACGCTATTGACTTGAAATTTTGTACACATGTTCATGATCCCCACGAAATAAGCTGTATAGTTTTGGGTGTGCATTCCATTTGTTGTTCGTGTACAGGGACACGCCAAAGTTTTTTTTATCATTACGGCCTATGGGAAGAATTTGTATGTACCGCGATAGCGGCCCCCAAAATAACGCTATTGACTTGCAATTTGGTACACATATTCATGAGCCCAACGGAATTAGCTGTATAGTGTTAGGTGTGTATTCCATTTGTCGTTCGTGTACAGGGACACGCCAAAGTTTTTCTTATCTTTACGGCCTATGGGAAGAATTTGTATGTACCGCAATAGCGGCCGCAAAAATCCTTCGATTGACTTGCAAATTGGCGCACGCTTTGCATATAAGTAGCTGTATAATTTTTATTGCTATATTTTTTATAAACTGTGTACAGGGACACGCCAAAATTCTTAACATTACGGCGTATGGGGTGAATTTCGTTTAAACGCATTTTAATATCATTACTTTGCAATGAAGAAAATGAAACTAGCGTACGTGAGTAAGATGCTTAAACTTATGTTGTTTGAAGAAAATATGTGCTCTTAAGCTTTCTAATTATTGTACAGGACCTTACAAAAGTGTTCTGACAATGTCACGTAGTCATCCAAACGATGTTAAATTTGGAACAATTATTAATTTTAAACGCAAAATAAGCTGAATAGTTTTTACTGGTGTATACAATTTTTATGGTTCGTTTAAAAAGTCACACGAAAGAATTTCGTAACATTAGAGCCAATGGACAAATTTTTTATTTAAGCGCGCACTTTAATGCGTTTATGCTGAATTGAACTTAATAAAGTTAACATACATTATAAAGATGCTTAAAATCATGTTTACTCTTAAAAAAGGTTATGTATAAACTAAATAATTTATGGGACCACACAAAATAATTCCGAGTATGTACTGTAATCATCCAAATGATGTCAAATTAGTTTGAAAAATTAAAGAGTTATAATTAATTAGGTTTATTCTAATTATTGGCGTTTATAATGACTGTGGCTACTTTTCCGGGATACATAAAGGAATTTCGTACTATTACGGCCTATAGTCGGTATTTCTTAAAAGTGTATTTTAACATGGTTACACCCCATCAAATATAATGACATTTTATTAGAATTTTAAAAGCATGTTTTCCTGTTGAAAATTGTGGGCATAGAATTGATAATTAGTTTAAAGGTTACGCAAAATATTTCCGATATGCTATGTAATTTTTTTTTGTATGAAATTTGATAGTTATGAAATTTGGTATTTATGAATTTCAGGGAAATAATACAAGACCGTCGTTTATTATAAATACATATTGATGCGAACTTGGGGTTTCGTAAGTTGCCCGAGAATGAAAGGCGAAACTTGCAAAAATTCAGTGATTTATTCACAGAAAGTTCCAGAAAAATACAGGTCTCTAAACCAAGTATCAGCTTCAATTCAACCAGTAAACATAGCTTAAACAACAGCCGTTAACAGCAAAACAACAGTACAAACTGTTTATCAATAACACATAAAGCAAATCTCATTCAAAGAGGCTCAAAGCAAAGCAAGCATTTGACGAAACTGACACAGATCTGAGATTGGCCGCCTTGGCTAAAAAAATGCTCCTTTTATACTATTCTATCGAACACAGACTGTTCTGGAAAATTCTCGTATCTCATCAGCCAATGAGATTAGAGCTTCCATATTTGGTATATCCCTAATAAGGATTTTCTCGCCAAGGTCGCCAAAAAAATCGCCAAGGGGGAAACAGTCGCCAAATCCATTTCTTTCCTTATTGGAGCTTTTTAATGCGTTCTTAAATGAAAATTAGGCTATTTTCACGCTAAAACGACTAGAAATGCACAAAATTAGCATTTTATCGACTTACTAAGCCTCTTTGAAAGAATGTATACAAAAATAAATGCAATTATTTAGAATTCCGTAACACTTTATATGATATACAAATAGGTATACAAAGAGCAGAGCTGCCAACCTTATCCGGCAAATTGTTAACGCCTATTGAAAAACGCCCCTTTTTCTACACCACTTAATTTTTAGAGCAATTCTCTTCAAATGTATCTATGATAAATTAAGTAGAAAAATACTCTAAAAATTAAGTGGTGTAGAAAAAGGGGCGGTACTAACAATTTGCCGGATTAGGTTGGCAGCTCTGAAAGAGAGATACAGCGAGGGGTTGAGGGGGGCGGCAGCCCCCCTCAGGAACGTATCTGATTATGGTAACAAGTCGATCGAATCAATATATACTATTATATAATAAAGAATAAATAAAAATGACCTATTGAATAATGTCTGATGGAAATAGGACGTTGAGGCTCCTGATCTGCAGATCCACTAGTCTATTTTTAAGATGATAACTCTAAAAAATAACTGCGCTGTTATCCCTATAGTAACTGAATTAGTCTATTATGTAAGGATTTTTATAAATTTAGTTTTATTAAAATAATAATTTATTTACTGCCCCAGTTTAACTAAAGTTAAGTTCAATAGGGTCTTGTTTTTTTTTTTTTTTTTTTTTTTTTTAATTGATGTTTTTTAACATCAAGGGTAAATTTGAAATTTATATTAGGCAGATATATCGACAAATAAATTGGAGTAGTGATAGTACCAAGCAAAATGAACAATATTTAAAGTAATTTATGGTTACTATTCATTACGAATAACAAATAAGCGAACATTTTTCACGTTCAAAAAAAAAAAAAAAAAGACATAACAAAACGATAAGATGCACAATTCTGAAAGATTCAAAGGAGATGCTAAAAAGGTTGTATAATTTCATGAAGATTGGCACTCGAATACTAGATTATACAGAGTGGTCATGAATTTTTAATTTGCTTTTTCAGATACGTTGGATAAATGAATAAGTTTTCCTTGATATTACAAATTAATATGCGAAATGCGAGTATATCACTAGAGGCTCTGCAACCCTTTAATCTGACAGCATAGATTTTGTACAAGAAGTGGTATTATATGTCGTGTAATTGGTTGAGAACAAAATCATCGAAAAAGTTTATAACAGAAATTTTGAACTCGATAGACAAATCACCACCAGATGTGAAATTCAGAATGCATATTTGAAGTTCAATTTTTTTTTTTTTTCTTTGTGTGTGTCTAAAAATTTCTATGTTTAAATTAATTGATTTACATCATCACATCTGGTGGTAAGTTCAAAACTTCCGTTGCATCTTTTTGGCAATTTCGTTTAGCTAATCATACAAGATACTGCACCTTTTCTTGTACAAACTATGTCCTATTTGTACAAGAAATGGCACAGCAATTGTGAAGCCATGTTTTCTGATTAACAGCAGCAGCCTCTCATCCCCTAGTGATGTATACTATATTAATTTCGAATATCAAGAAAATTTTATTATTTGTCTAAATCTAAAGTTTCCTCTCTTTGAGTATGTCCCCTTTGGGCAATTTCATGAAAAGTGTAATGTCAGTCACACATTCTGATATTTCTGCATCCACCAATATTTTCTAACAATAATAATTATCCTATTTAATCACAAAAAACATCTGGTGGCTGTTTGCCATGGGAATTTCAAAACTTCCGTTGTATCGTTTTTGGCAATTTCGCTTAGTTAATCATACAAGACACGGCACCTTTTCTTGTACAAACCATGTCCTGTTTGTACAAGAAAAGGCACAACATTTGGGAAGCCATGTTTTCAGATTAACAGCACCACCCCCTAGTGATATGCTGTAGATTAATTTCGAACATCAAGGAAATTTTATTATATCTCTTCATACTCTTTGAGTGTGTCACCTTTGGGAAATTCTATGAAAAGTGTAACGTCAGTCACACACACTGATATTTTGCTTCTATCAACATTTTCTAACAATAATAACTATCCTATTTAATCACAAAAATTACAGCAAATATGCCATTAATATTTCTGAATGATAATAGTGGAGGCAAAAAAAGTGGAAACTCTTTGTGTGACTGATGTTACCTTTTTTACGGAGTCGCCCTTTTTATTTTAGTGAGCAATTAATATAATAATAATAATAATAAATAAATATTTCGTTTCGAGATTTAAAATTAGGGCACTAAGTTTACTTAATTAAATTAAATATTTATTTATATTATTTATTTCAATTGTTCACTAAGAAAAAGGCGACATGTTAAAAAAGTGCAATTCAAAAAACAGAATTTGAAAAACTTAATTTTTGAATGAGATTTTTTTATTTTATTATGAAACAACAAAACCGCATAGGATTATATGGGAAGAAAGAAAAGAGTGAATCTGGTTGATGTGCAGTCCTCTTTCTTTCAGACAGGAAAAAAGCATCGTCACCATTTGTGATCGACCACCTTGAATTTTGCTTAATGAGAAACAGTCATTGCAGAATCTAAGAATTTACAAATATAGAAAGCGGAAGAGTCCAAGTCAAAAATAAAACCCAGTTACTAAATTAAATTCTGTAATTTAGTAATATAAAAAGTGGAATTAGAAAATATTTTTGTAAATCTGATTAAATTTTTTTTTTTTTAATCATCTTATGTTTGAAAAATGAAATAATGAAAATTTAAAATATTTGAAAAAATGAATATCTATAATAAAAAAATGTAGCCTAACACAACTACTATTGTAATCTAAAATTCATACACATATGTTATTTTCTTTTGATGTCTATGGTTTTGATAAAGATTTTTCTCTCCTTCTTGTTTAGTTGTCTTTTTTTTCTTTTCTTCTCTCTTTCACACATATATATAGATATCCCCCCCCCCCCTTGCTGCTTCTCCACTTTTTTTATTTCTAATTTTTGCTCTTTCTTTCTTCATACTTTCCATGGCAATTTTCTTACATATTTTTCTTTGTGATGTTTCTGTAACTGCAACTCTTCGGAAGTGACAACACTTGTAACAATGCCATTTGACATATTTAAACTTTAAAACTTCTTCACACACCATAAAATAAATATAAGCACTACCGATTACGAAAGGGCTTAGCCTTTTTATTCAGGTGCAAAAAATACATGCTACCTTGGAGGCAAAAGCAAGACAGAAAGACGGGGAAAATACAAGGTTTTTTGTACTAAGGGGTTCTTTAGGTTTTCTGGCACCTGAAGAAGAAAGGTCACATCCTTTCGAAACTAGTAGTGCCTGTATTTATTTTATGATATGTGAAGAAGTTTAAATATTTATCGCATACATGTTCTTTAATTTATAATTTTAAAATGCTATTTGATGGTCTTTCTCTCTCTTATTTTGATCAGCTCATTGTAAACTTAGAATTCTTTAATACAGGGCTGACCAACCCGCGGGCCGCATGTGGCCTGCCATGTACAGTTCTGCGGCACACGACAGAATTTAGGAAATTTCTAATTTGACATTTTCAGTTAAAACCTCTAAAATTAACAAATTGTTTCTGACTTTTTTAACAAAATACCGATTGAAGTAGCTAAAAAAAAACCAATATCGTGATCATTGATGCTAATAAAATATTATCAGATCAGTAACTGATTCTTACTAATATACTTATGAATATATAATCAAACTGATTGAATCAAAATAAAAATGTGAGTAAAACTCCTTACAGTTTAGCTTTTATTTTGTGTGTAACTGAAAGTCTATTCATTCTATTCTCACAACTTTTTGAATTCACACAATATTTGTTTTGGTCTTTGACATATGAGTAGCTTAATACTTTAGACTATTAAATTATGCGAATGAATTTTTTTTAAAGATTGTGCATGTTCAGTTAAAATTATTTAGTAAAAGCGCTCATATTTCTTAAGATATTCAACATTTTTGCACTCTGATTGCAGTATGTTGTATCTAATGTAGTATAAAACTAAATAAAATAACTGGTGAACAGTGCTTTTATTAGTTTTATGGTGTGTGAAGAAGTTTTTAAGTTTGAGTATTAATGTCAAGTTTCCTAAAAATGGCTTTGCAATTAGTAGGATCCTCATAATCACATGCTACAGCCAAAATGTATTTCAAGCATTATTATTTACAGGGTTGTGTTGGGTTGTGGCGATTAAGGCCGATTGACAGCACTAGGGTCTTAGACCTACTTTTTACAGGGTGATCCAAAACATTTTGACTTTTGTTTAATTTTTTACTGGTCCTCTTTTCTTCTTCAGGACAAAACCTTTGCTGAAATGCATGAGATATAACATGTTCTTTATACTCCCAAAGCTTTAAGATAATTCCTACAAAATTTTTCTAGATATTTGACAAAAGTCTGAATCCGAAAGTGCCCAAATACTTATTGGTAGATAGTGTATAATATTGCACAAATAGCGCGTATATGTTTGTAGCACGGAGTAATATTAATAGGAGTTGAAGGTCCAATGAGAGAAAGCTACGAAACTGTGATCTAAATTTTTGGTAAATATTGAGGGCGCCACTTGTCATTCCTCCCTACTTCGGCGCGGATATACTGTTGTTTTCAATAGAATTTTGCTGAAGTACATTTAAAAATTTTTATTTTAAGCAATTTAATTTGTTTGTAAGTTCTTAAAACTGCATAATTCAGATGTTTCAAATAAATGCTTCGTTCCTAGTTGTAAAACAGGCTATGATAGTGATAAGAAAAACAAAAAAAAAGCCCTAGGAGAAAAATAAAGTCCGAGTTCGTGTTTTCTGCACCTAAAGTAAGTTTATTTTTTAGTTCCCCATCATACTATAGGTATGGGGAACTTAGGTAATCGTGAAAATTTTCGACCTCGGTTTTTTGACTTTTCTACACGTTTTCAGGTGTGAGGAATACGAAAATGACAAAATTTCTATGGTGTCTGTCTGTAGGGTGTCTGTTAGTGTGTCAGTGTGTCAGTCCGTTAGTGTGTT
Source organism: Salticus scenicus (assembly GCA_963930645.1). Lineage (NCBI taxonomy): Eukaryota > Metazoa > Arthropoda > Arachnida > Araneae > Salticidae > Salticus > Salticus scenicus. The sequence goes on from OZ005648.1 coordinate 87,716,539, forward strand.
AGTCTGTTAACACGATATCTCACGAACAAATGATCGCAGAGAGGTCAGATCAGTTTTAAAATATTACTTTCGACACTGGCAAGAACCCTATTCATTTGCAACATTCGAATTTAAAAACTTCGTAAGTTATTAGAAATTTACGATTTTCTTAACATGGGAGAATAGGACAAAAATTCACTTAAACGTGCATTTAATGGAAACTTTTTACTGTAAAAATGTCAGACCAGTTTTAAAATATCAGTTTTGATGCCGGAATGAACATCAGTAACTATAAATATGCTACTTTGGAAATTTCACAAGTTATTGGAAATTTACGAATTTTTTAACATGGCAGCATAGAGCAAAATTTCACATAAACGTCAATTTTGAGAGATATTTTCATCGTAAAGATGTCAGACTACTTTTGAAATATTATTTAGGACACTGGCATGATTATTAATGACTATGAATTTTCCAATATAAAGATTTCGTAAGTTATTGGAAATTTACGAATTTCTATGGCTGAATAGAGCAAAATTTCACATAAACGTCAATCTTGAGGGATATTTTCATCGTAAAGATGTCAAACCACTTTCGAAATATTATTTAGGATACTGGCATGAATATCATAGACTACGATTTTTCCAATTTAAAAATTTCGTAAGTTATTTGGAATTTACGATTTACTTAACATGTCAGAATAAGGCAAAATTGAGCATAAATTTCCATTTTCAGGATCGTAAATACATTAGACAACTTCAAAATTACATTTATGATATTTGTTTTAACATGATTGAATACAAATATTCTAATAGGAAAATTTCGTAAATCATTCGTAATTTACGATTTTATCAACATAGCGAAATTGTAAATGTTTCATATAAATATGAATTTTGAGGATTATTGCATTGGAAATAGTAGGATGAAAACTAAACAACGGAATTGACCCTGATAAAATAAATTAATAGATTAGAATAAGATATATATATCGAAGTGAACGGTGGATAGCCTATTAGCGGGGATTTCATTCTGTCATAATATCAAGCTTTGGTCAAATTCATTTCTTTTAACATGATTATAATATGTCTCGCACTAGAAATTTATGAGAACATAAATATGATGGGGAACTGAGCAGAGTCCACCTATGCCAACTAGTTTTCTTTACAAAATTTCATCCATTCTCCTTCCTCCCAATTGTCTGTTTTAGCTAGCTTCGGTTCATAAGAATCGTCATTTTTTAAAAGCTTTCTTTCAAAGTAAAATTAGTATAAAATGGCTCTTAAAAAAAACATGTTGGTTAGAATACTCTATTTAATGAAATTTGCTTTCAATCGAAATTTTTTCAGCTTGATATTATTTTTAAAAAAATAATTAAAACGAGACATTTCCCCATTGAATAGCATTGCGGAAGCTGGAGAGAAGGAAGGATTGCACGCTGGCGCCATCTGTAAACTTTAGAAAACAACATCACAAAATTTCAGCGTTACCTTCTTCTCCTGTCTTTTTACTCCGTGGTTTGTAGTTTTATGTATCTATTTTGGACTGATTTTCATTGCCATTCATTAAAATTGTTAATGAAAAAAAACAAAAAAAAAAAAACAAAAAAAAAAAAAAAAAAACGTTTTCATTTTTTTTACAACTAATAATGTTGTTAAACAATAATTTAAAAAATCAACAAAATAGATTTTTTTTTAAAGTGTTATACCAGGTGTATGCATAAGTTTTTTCCAGTTTAACTAAAAGATGGCGCCAGCGAAAAGTACGCAGCGGATTAATTTGACACATATGTCATTTTGTTCGTCTGACATTTAAACTACAAACACACATAAGTTGATTCCGCCCAAAACTAGCGTCTTTGTTTTATCGTTCAGTGATCATGTCGAGTTTTGTGCTTGAAAAAGGCTGTTAAAAGTCATCGTTTGCTGGTAGAAACATATGGTGAACACGAAATGAAATCATTTTTGCATCGAATTCTGACGGGTGACGAAAAATGGATTTATTTTCAAAACCCGAAGCGGAAAAAATCGTGGCTTTCACCTGGTGAAGGCGGTCCTTCAACACCAAGGCCCAATTGCTTCGGCAAGAAGACTCTGCTCTTTGTCTGGTGGGACCAGAACGGTGTTGTGTATTATGAACTCTTGAAGCCCGGTGAAACCGTTAATACATAACACTATCGCCAACAAATGATTAATTTAAACCATGCATTAATCGAAAGACGACCGGAATGCGCCAGAAAACATGGGAAAGTGATTTGGTTACACGATAATGTGCCGTCTCACACAGGAAAACCAATGAAAGACACCTTGAAATCGCTTGGATGGGACATCTTTCCGCACCCGCTGTATTCCCCAGACCTGGCGCCATCTGAATATCACTTCTTCGCATCAATGGGGCACGCGCTGGCCAGTGTTGCCAGACTTGGGGACTTTTTTATTCAACTACCACCAATAATTTTGAGAAGTAAAATTTGACATACATAATAGGCGATTAATCGTCGATGTGATTAGGCACCTGTTGCAATAAAAATTTAATGGTGGGTGTTGAATAAAAAAGTCCCCAAATCTGGCAACACTGGCGCTGGCAGAGCAGAACTTCAGCAATTTCGAGGAGGTTGGAAAATGGCTCGACGAATGGTTTGCCGCGAAAGACAAGCAGTTTTTATGGCATGATATTCATCAATTACCTGAAATATGGGCGAAATGTGTAGAAGCCGATGGCCAGTATTTTGAATAAAAAAAATTAATTTTCCTTGAAAATTACGTGTTTTGTTTTATCAAAAAACCAGAAAAAAAAAAATCATTCATAAACCTGGTATTAGTTTAAAAAAAAAAAAAAAAAAGAATATGTCAATTAAGAAAGAAAGGTTGGATATGTCAATAAAAAAGGTCATGAAAATTTTTTGAGGTGATGAATTTCTTTCTGTCAAGTCAGTAGATACCCTGATAAAGGATGGTTTGAAATCTTCATAGTTCAAAATCGTAAAGGGTTGTAACATCAACCTAGAACATGAGGCAATGTATGCACTACATAGAAAGTTCATTTTCAGAAATCAAATTCAAAAGTATCTGCTACTGGTACAGTGTCTAAAGTCCACCACTGGTACACCCAGGGCTGGCCTAAAGGGTGTGCAAAGTGTGTGGCAGCATAGGGCGTTCACTCAATGCACAAATAAGGGTATCAAATGAAAGAAATTTTCTGACTTTTCATTTACTAGCTACTTTTATCTTTCTCTGCAAAGAGAAAACTCATGAGCCTTAATATTCAGAAAATTATTGTAAGTGATATCTCTCTACCTGCAAAAAGAATATGAAACAGAAAACCCTGTCTATACATCCCAATAACAGGATTATTTGATGTCCCCGTCTCTTTTAATTTTCATAGGATTTCAAAAGGCTGACTGATCCTTTTAACAGTTATCAGATGTCTTCTGTACTTTAATTTCCATTCCCAGTTATCTCCCTTTCACTCCAAGATGGGTTTGGGGTGTCGCACTACGGTCATTTTTTGCATATTAAAGCTCATTAGACTTGGACCTACCACTCCAAAATGACCATCAATTATGCTCAAAACTGTCCTTTTCACTGTTGTGCGGAATCTTCATAGTGTGCTAAATCTTCTTTCTCAATTTGCATATTTTATTAAATCTTAATTTGTGCACTAAATATTAGAACCTTGAATAAGTTCTCACTATTTTTTTGTATGGCACCCAATATCCTGCTTTTGGATCATTCCTAATACTTTCAAATGGTTCGAAACTGTTGTGTTATCTACTCGTAATGATATTGCAAGTTTATCTAGAATATGACATGAGTTTTCATTAAATTAAAACTCAAATAAACTACTACGTCAGAAACGCCAAAAGAAAATTTTTTGCGATGCATACAGCTGTTTCGGTAGCCTTAAGCGTACCGTCTGCAGTGCAAAAAGAATTCGGAGAAGTGCTCGTATATATAGGAGAGGGACCGAATTTAGTTCAACCAATAGAATTACGGGAAAAGTGGAGTGTGTGGCCAATAGGAATTTAGGAATGTTAGCTGTGTAAAAAGTTAAGAAAATGTGGACTGAATGTAAAATTTCCAACAATCAGACAAATAGGGAACAGCGAAATCACAATTTAAAAGGTTTTTAAAATTTTTATAAATATGAAAAGCTTCAAAGAAATCGAGTTCATGAATGGATTTAGGTCTGCAAATTATTTTAACAGAATTAAATTTAAAATTATGATTTTCCTCCCAGCAATGTTTAGAAAAAGCCGATTTATTGGTTTCTTGTTTGCAGACGTAATTCATATGTTCTTTTAGACGAAATTTAAGACTACGTTTAGTTTGGCCAATATATGATAAACCACACTGATAGGAAATACTATAAATGCCCCAAGAATTATGCATATCAATGGGGGATCATTGGTATGCATATCAATGGCATATCGAGGGAGCTGTAATTTTTACAGCTCCAAAAATTACAGCTCCCTCGTATTTCGTCTACTAAATCAGTCTCTACTAATATCAGTATTGTTTTACCCTATTTTCCTAAATCTAGTCAAACCATAGCTAAAATTCTCAAACAATGTGATTTTAAAATAATATTTTCGCCTTCCAATAAACTCACCTTTTCTCACTTAAAAGATCCCATTGATATGCATAATTCTTGGTGCATTTATAGTATTTCCTGTCAGTGTGGTTTATCATATATTGGCCAAACTAAACGCAGTCTTAAATTTCGTCTAAAAGAACATATGAATTACGTCCGCAAACAAGAAACCAATAAATCGGCTATTTCTAAACATTGCTGGGAGGAAAATCATAATTTTAAATTTAATTCTGCTAAAATAATTTGCAGACCTAAATCCATTCATGAACTCGATTTCTTTGAAGCTTTTCATATTTATAAAAATTTTAAAAACCTTTTAAATTGTGATTTCGCTGTTCCCTATTTGTCTGATTGTTGGAAATTTTACATTCAGTCCACATTTTCTTAACTTTTTACACAGCTAACATTCCTAAATTCCTATTGGCCACACACTCCACCTTTCCTGTAATCCTATTGATTGAACTAAATCCGGTCCCTCTCCTATATATACGAGCACTTCTCCAGATTCAGAATTCTTTTTGCACTGAAGACGGTACGCTTAAGGCTACCGAAACAGCTGTATGCATCGCAAAATTTTTTCTTTTGTCGTTTCTGACGTAGTAGTTTATTTGAGTTTTAATATTCCAACGCCAAGTCTCCTGTTATTATTTTCCTTAAATTCCTCCAATTCTTCGTCTTCAAGCTTTTTCTGCGCACCAGAGCGTTCTTTATCTCCAAGATTAAAACATTATTTTTGAAGTGTCAAAACCAGTCTGTGCATGCCAATTCTGACAGAGCATGCTCACTGTGCGTCATAACAAGAATTTTGTGTGTTTCATGTAATATTGAAATTAAATAGAAAAACTAATATGTTGTGGTAATTACAAAACTTTCTCCCATATTTTCCTACATGTAATTTAGACCAAAACATTGACACCTAGAGCTATATGTTCATGTGTTGGGTGAAGATGTCACATTATTTAGTTATAAGAAGGTACTAATTTTATTAACACATTATTTAATAACAAATTATTGGGTGAGTGCAAAAGTTCTACCCATTTTTATTACCCATAAAGAAGAGCAAATAAACGCAAAATGAACAGTACCTATTATTGTGCATAATCCCCATTGCTATCTATGACCTCTTGCCATCTTTCTGGTAGGAGATGAATTCCACAGCAGTAAAATTCTGGCAGTTTCGAGTAAAAAAAGTCTTGGATGGCAGCTTTCACAGCATCAAGATCATCAAAGATTTTCTGACTGAAGGAATTGTTCAACGCAAATAATAGGTGATAGTCAGTTGGTGCCAAATCAGGAGAACAGGGAGGGTGGCTTGAAACCTCCCAACCAAAGCCCAGTAACTTTTGGCGAGTGATGACAGCAGCATGTGGCCTGGCATTATCGTGATGAAGGATAACACAAGTTACGATTGATGAGACCTGGCCACTTTGGTACCAAATTTGAATGCAGCCTGTCTAACTGTAGACAGTAGAAAGCAGCATTGATGGTTTGGTTGAGTGGCAGGACCTCCCAGTGAATTATTCCCAGCACATCCCACCAGACACTCAATAACACCTTCTTGGTATAAAGTTCAGCTTTTGAAGTCGATGCAGGCAGATCAGAAGGGCGGCACATAGTCCTATGACACTTTACATTACGGTACATAATCCACTTCTTATCTCCCGTCACAATTTGTGTCAAGTCAAGAATGGGTCATTTTTGTACCGGCAAAGCATGAAAACACAGGTGGCGATTCGGTCATCCCATTGATTGGCTGTCAGGTTATGTGGAACCAAACGATCCAATTTTCTCGTAAAATCCAACTTAACCAGCCGTCCTTTAACCACTGTCCAGTGTACGTAAGCCTCCACTAATTCTTGCATGGTTGGGTTTGGGTTGCTTCTTATGGCTTGGTCTATATTGTCATCTCCAATGTGTGATGGCCGTCCACTCCTAGCCTGATCTTGGCAGCTTCTGTCTCCTTCGCTAAATTTACAAAACCATCGATGGCATGTGCTTTCGTCTATTGCATCCTCCCCATAAACTTGACAAACATTGCGACATGCTGCGGCTGCTGTACTCTTTTTATCGAACTCGTATAACAAATAATGTCTTTTATGCTCCTTTTCGCTTTCCATGTTACACCCTCTGATATTTTTTTTAGATGATTAACTTTGTGAGACATGATGCATATGTGAGGCATCCACATGTTTGATAGGCTGACGATTTGCGTCATTACAATGTCATGTGTGGCGTCAATTCCATTGAAAATTTGCATATCCAAAAACAGGTACAACTTTCACACTCACCCAATATATAGCTAGTTATACAACTTCGAATGACCCTTGTACTCAGTTTACTTTGCAAGTTAAAAAGCTTTCCTTGATGTTTTTGTGTCTAAAGACAAGGATAGGTTCTCTACCACTGTCTTTAAAGAACCCTTCTCTGTCTCTCTTAAGCCGCTATCAGATGAAGTTCCATATGAAAGGCATTAGCACATAGTATCTCATAAGCAGGTTTTTTATTAGGGAAACCGGTGAAATACTACCATTTGATAGTTTTGCCTCGCGTATATTTTTCAATTATGCACTTTCGACTGTTAGAATCACATACAGTAGTTTTTAGAATGAAGTACATGAATCAGAGAATCGCGATTCCAGAGTATCCTCTATTCTCATTCCTTTCAAATCTCCGAGAGGGGAATTATAGCCAAATGGTTGCGCTCGTTGTTTACATTTGTGGATTTTGTTTATGACCCTTGATTGAGCTCAAGAAGGTCGTTCGGTAGCTTTGAGATGCAATAGATGATACTTCAGAATATATGTTCTTTCATCTGATAACAGCTTAACCACGTCCCTCAACAGAAAATATTTGCTTTCTATACTTTTTGTTTTTCATGATTTACATATTTGTTCTGATCCTACTAGTCTTTTAAAAGAAATTATTTTAAATCTCTTGTTCTTTCTCGAGGCTATAATCCCTCTATCATGACAAAGCTTTATATAAATTTAAAAATCCTATACCTTCTGTTTCCAAATTGAACGATCACATTCTCATTCCAGTACTTTTACCTTTTTATTCCTCACTTTCTTTTAAAATTTCTAAAATTCTTTCCCCGTTTGGTTTTAAAATCATTTACAAACTTGTCAACCTCTTAAAGATCCCATTCATTCCTACTGAAAACCGATTTGGCGTTTATTTAATCCTTTGTTCGTTATGTAATTTAGGTTATAATGGTCAAACTAAGAAACATTTGAAATCTATTATAATTATAGGACAGGTTTGTCTGTCTGTTCTTCTATACGTTTAGCAACTATTGAACGTATAAGCACAAAAATTGACATTTGAATGCTCAAGAGCCTTCCTCAGGGTATAGTGAAAACAGAATTAAAAAATTTTTAATTAGTTGTGGAGATATTAATTAAAATGTCAACCTATGTCAATTAATAAATGAGGGGCGGTTTTCTGAGTCCAGGGGGGCAAGCAGCATTTCAACATGACAATTAGATTTTTTAAAATTAACTAAAGTATGAAATTTTGGTGGCAACGCTTCACTATTTCATTTATTAATTCTTCAGTGCCAGACATGTTAGCTGACTATTCTTCCGGTCGGGAATAAATGCTTTTCGACCATGTGACAAGGTATTGGAAAAAAAAAAAAAAGCACTTTTTTGAATTTTTTCAATTTTAAATCGATTTAAGCAAAAATTGGTAATTACTGCATCATTACTGCTCACATGTCTGCAGTTAAATAATCAAAGGTATAGCTTTAAAAATAAAAAAATTCGATTAAACTTATTTAAATTCATTTTTATTTCATCTTTTTGTAAAGAGACAAAAATTATTTTCAACAGAATAATAAAGTTTTTTTTTACTGTTTTCCTTTTCTGAACTGCGTTGTAAAAAAGCAGTTTTGGAATTTCTTAAATTTTAGACAGACTTCAACAGAAATCGCTAATCGCCCTTGATAGATTAGCCATTTTCAGTCTAAAATATATCAAAGATATTCTTAAGATATTTTAAAGCACTTTTATTGCAGACTATTAAAGTGATATAAGCCGTTCAAATTCCATACGAAACTTTCAGAGAAAACTACAGAAAACCCAAAATTTTTTTTTTTTATATTTTACAGAATTTCAAATTCCGATTTCTACTCAAACTATCATAATTTCTTCACCTATCTACTCTTCCCATTTGGATATCCATGAAGCTTTTTATATTTTTAAAAATTCGAAAAATCTTGCTAATGATATTTTTTCCACTTTGCTCTTGCCTGATGCATGAAAATTACTCACATAACTTTGTTTTTACTTTAATTTTTTTTTTTTTTTTTAGATTTAATTTTATTTATTTAATTTTTTAAATTTTCTTTTTCCCTTTTATAACTCTGGTCACACCAGTATTTCCATTTCCATTCAACTTTATTTGCTTTTTAACTTAAATTAGTTTTGTGCATTGTCGCTTTGTTTGCAGCACTTGTTCTTACTTTGTTCGCCTGACGAAGGGTTGTGTTATCTTTCGACCTGAAACAATTGCTGCAATTTCTTGCATTTTGCAGTGTTTATTCAAAGTTTTGTACTTATTACTATGCAACAATGTCCCTTATCAGCATATTCCAATGAAAATTGCACCAATTTTTATATCTATTACTTATACAAAACATTTATGTTTCATGAATATTGAATATCAATAAATTCATAGAAAAACCAACATAAGGGATATCTCAAAATTATTTTTTCATGAAAACACACAATTTTCATCTCAGAAAAATATAAGCCTAAATGTCAAAATAAAGTCAATTTTGTGCCTTAAAAACAGCATCTTAGGAAATGCGTTTCTTTTATTTTCTATTTTATACTAAGTTGCCATATTAAAAAATTACAAAAAATAAAATAAGATTGATGGAAGAAAATTTGTCTTTGAGTCTGTAGCTGAAAATTATCGATTAGAAATATTCAGCTTATGAAAGGTGTTCTTTCAAAAAGGTTGCACTGTAATCACTAAAATTGGATTAAATTTGACATGAGTAATTAGAAAAATAAACTTATTAGTAGCAGATGAATGGATGCCGCAATAAGTATGTGCTAGTAAGCATAAAGTAAGCATTTAAAAAAATACTAAATGTAGAAATTCAAAATTTCCGTGTAAAAACTTTCTTGGTAATTGCTATTACATCCTTCAAAAAGAAAAAAAAATCGCTATCAGCAATTTTATTAAACATGACAAAGTTGAGCTATTTATACAGGACGCCTATCAATTTTCGTGAACTAACCAACTATATCATTCGAAAGGACATCTAATAGAGTGTTTATATAGCAAGTTTGAAGAAAATCGTTAGAGCCGTTTTTGAGATACGGACTTACGGTCCCACTTCCGGTTTCCGATGTCCCACTTCCGGTTTTTCAATTTTCACCAAAATTTGGAAATTTCATCTGTACACCAGGCGTATTTCAATTCTAAAGTTTCGTGGCTCTATCTTTATTAGTTTCTGAGCTATAATAGCCAGAAGATTCTCCACATACATATGGTAGTGGACAAAATTATGGAAACCCTTTGAAAAAAGTTGATTTTGGTGGTTTGATGTCTAATAACACCACTTCTTTTTATATCAATACTATAAAATTATATATCATTGGAAAGGTAATTTAATCAAGATTGTAAAGCAATAACATTTGTTCAATTATCTGTATTATATTAAAAGTGATAGCCAAATAGCCAGAAAAAAGAAGCACAGCTTGTTTGCGTTTATAGGAAGTAGCTGTCCTTCATTTGAATGTAGACAATGAGCATGAGTGTTAACAGAGCCAATCAGATGTCATCTTGTTCAGGCAATGATTTGCCAATAAGCCAACAGGCCACAGGACATTTATCAGCTTGTATTGTAATTGCTATCAAGTTGGTTTTTCATTTTGTGTTTTTTGATTTACTAGTGAGCTTGTGATACGTAATAAAAAAAAATAATCAATATAAAATTAGAGAAATGGCACAAAGAGTTGACTGGTCACCTAGGAAGCGATGTAAAATAGTAACATTAAGTGAACAAGGCTACAGTTATGAAGAAATTAGAAGAAATATTGGGGGAAACTTAACCAAAGGTGGCATTTCTAACTTTTTTAAGAGGTACAAGGAGACTCAGTCATTAGAAAACCAGACTGATAAAGGTAGAAAAAGGTGCACAACAGCAATTGATGATAGAAGAATTAAAAGAATGTGCCTAGGTGACAGAAAAAAATCATCTCGGTGTATACAAGGGGGAATGTTACAATGCAATGTGACGGTAAGTGCAAGGACTGTTTGGCGCAGACTGAATGAATTTGGTCTAAACGCTAGAATTCCACGAAAAAAGCCATTTTTGTCTCTTAAACAAAGGTTGGAAAGATTAAACTGGGCTAAAGCTCATGTTAAATGGACAACAGAACAATGGGACTATGTAATTTGGAGTGATGAGACCAAAATCTCCCTGTGTGGTAGTGATGGCATAAAATACATATGGAGAAGAATTGGAGAAGATGTCCATCCTGAGTGCATTACACCTACCGTGAAACACCCAGTTAGTATTATGATTTGGGGTTGTATGACATCAAGAGGTGTGGGTAGAATTGGCGTGATCGATGGGAATATAAATGCCCAAAGATACATAAATGAAATACTTGGGCCCAACCTGCTGCCTTCTGCACTTGATCTTTTCCAAGATAATGAAGCATTTATATTTCAACAGAATTCAGCTCCATGTCATGTTGCTGGTGTGTGCAAGAAGTGGTTTCAAGATAATCATATTCAACTGCTGGAATGGCCTGGAAATAGCCCAGACCTTAACCCAATCGAAAATCTATGGAGTCGGCTAAAGGAACTTGTTAGACAAAAGCAACCCAGCAATAAAACCCAATTAACAGAAGCAATAATTCAATCTTGGTTTCATGTTATAACAGCAGCAGAACTAAAGAAGTTGGTTCACTCCATGGGAAATCGATGTAAGGCCGTAATTAAGGCTAAAGGTTACTCAACTAAGTATTAACTGGTATGGTGAAAATTTTTGTATATCTCATTTTTTTATGTATATCACCTTTCTTATTTATAAATGCTGTTCTATTAAAAAACTATTCTTAAATAATATTGCTTTACAATCTTGATTAAATTACCTTTCCAATGATATATAATTTTGTAGTATTGATACAAAATAAAGTGGTGTTATTAGACATCAAACCACTAAAATCAACTTTTTTCAAAAGGTTTCCACAATTTTGTCCACTACTGTACATACACACACACACACATACATACACACTGACCAATTGCCAGAAACCACTTTTTTGGACTCAGGGGACATTAAAACGTGTAAATCAGGTGAAAACCCGATATCGAATTTTCAGATCGAATACAATACTTCCATTACCTACGGTAGTAGGGTAATGGAAGTAATAAAATTACACTCACTTCTCTTGCTAGACAAATAAAAGCAAATAGGGAAAAATAAATGTAGAAAATAAGCTAAATAACTAGTCATTGAATTGCATTTTAAAAAATTGCACATGCAGATAACTTTCTTCAATAGTAATTTTAAATACAGAAGAATGCATGTAAAAAATTAAAAAGTGTATGGGAAAAAAAAAAAGAAGCCAAAGCTTATTTTTTGTTTCTAAATAAGATATAAATTTCTGTACAAAAAATATTTAATATAGGACAACAGGACTTACTTTAGTTTTTTCTTATACATAAAGGCATGCAGTAATTGTGTCGCATTCCTTAGCAATGGCTACTACATTCATTTCTTAAAATATTTTTCACACGATGTCTAAATTTAATTTTAATTTTTTTTTTTTTTTTTTTACTTCATGCAAGACGAAAAAAAAAGTTTTTTAATTGGTTTAAATATACAAAAAAGAATAATAAATAAATAACTGATTTTCTCCCTTAAGAGTGAGCAATAACTAATTTCGATGACAGCCATAGCCCGTTTGTTTTTATAATTATTCGTTACCTAATGTATTTTTTTAAATTCAGTTTTCACATTCGTAAAAATTCACAATTGTTAAATTAGTACTCATTTTCCAAAAATTGATAGATTTTTAGTATTTCATTTTGCAGTTAAAAAAAAAAAAAAAAAAAAAAAGAAAAGAAAAGAAAGAGAAAAATGCACTTATTGAAAATCGGATTTTTAAACTTAGAATTACATAAAAAAAAAAAAAAAATCAATTTTAGGGACAAAAAATTTAACAATTGTAAATTTTCTGAACGTGAAAACAGAATTTAATATATACATTAGGTAATGAGTAATTATGAAATCAAATTTTCCCATAGAATAACATGAACCACGGCTGTTGGCTAGATTAGGTATTGTCCCCTCTAAAAATATGAAGTTGATTTCCTTAGCAACAGTTACTACTTGCATTTCTTAAAATTTATTTTGAAAGTTATGTTTTACCTCAATTAAGATATAATATCTTTTAAACTTGTTGGCAAAGGGAAAAAATCTTTTTCAATTGTTCTACTTTGTCTCAAACCAATACTAATGTTGTCCTACGAAAGATACTTTTGTTTAGCCTCATACGAGAATATGTATATATTTCTGCAAAGCACATTAACCGATTTATAATTATGTTGACCATAATTATATCTTTTGAACGATATTACTTCTAAGCCCTTCCTTTTATGGCAACATCCCTGAAAGTATGCAGGTGGCATTTTTAGATGAGGAATACGAAAGGGCACCAAACGTCGGGTCTGCCCCCCCCAATCAAATTTTCCCACTACGCCCCTGATGTGCATATATGAAGTGCCCCCTTTCCCCCCGCCTAGCTTTGTCATGCATAAACCGCACATACTAAAATAATATTAAACTTTGTGATTTAACTATTTAACTTGAGTATAAACTTTTAAAAAGATGAGAGTGTTTTTAAGGTTACAAAAGAACAACGAGCTAGAAGAGGGGGGGGGGGGGATTACAGATAGAAGCACAGAAATCTATTTTTTGCATTAAAAGTGTATGAATATATACACCTTTTTAAATGTCAAAGAGATATTAAAACTTCAATCGATAAACTTTTTTTATTTAGAACAATATGCTTCCAATTAAATACAAATTACTTTTAATTGAACATAAGTACTTGTAATTAATACACTCAAATAAAAATTTGTAAGTAACTTTACAAACTGATTGACAGTAAAATGCGAGTTAACGCAAAATAATTATAAGATAAAAAAAAACTTTTTATATAGCATGCTTTTAAATTTTCTGTTGAATCACACAAACTTGACACATTACCCAAATAATTACAAATGCATTGTCATCGTGTTTTGAGCTATACTAAAAGTTTCAAATATCTAGCTAGTCGGGAAGTTAGCTAAATATTAATTGCAAGATTTGTACTGAACAAACAAGAAAGCAAGTTAAAAGCAATATAAAAAAAAGCGTTGATTTTAAAATTAAAATATTAATCCTGTTCTGTTAGAACAACATATATTAGCATCATGAACTACATTAGCACTTTATCAATGTGTAGAAAATTTTTTAAGTTATAATGACGTCAATTTTTGTGAGATGCCTAATTTAACTTTTTATAATTATTTAACATTCACGTTTAATTAAATGTATTTATTTTTATGTCGAAAGAAAATGAACTCGTAATTTTTTTTTGGCAACAATTAAATTATAGCTAATATTTAAAGCTATTATAAGGTTATTATTTTCATATTTTAATTAATTAAAACAAAACTAATTAAAAATTCGAAAATCAAGCTTCAAGGTATTGCATTGTCATCGTGTTCTGAGCAATTCTAAAAGTTTCAAATGTATACCTAGTCGGGAAGTTAGTTAAAAATCGATTGCAAGATTTGTACTGGACAAACAAACAAACAAGAAAGCGAGTTAATAAAAACATGGTAAAATGCCTTTTGTCAATTCATATTTTGTATTTCATTTTCTATTGTTTTAGGTGTTTTTGCAAACCTGTTCCAAAAATTACAGAGAGACCATTTGATCATCCTCTTCGTATTGCTCCTTTCTGTGAAGCTCCAACAAACATCAGTTATGTGAAATTAGCGATAGGTATGATTATTTGCTTTCAGATATAATACTAATTTAAATTATGAGTAATTCTTGGTTCGTTTTATATGGAAACGAGAAATGATCATTGGCTTTGAATGTTGGTTATACAAGGTGGGCCAAAAGTCACTGACACATTTTAAACTTTAATCAAAAATTTAAATAATTGATACACAAGAGTACAGTTTGCACTAGAATGTTTCCACGGATGAAAAATTTTGTTTAAACAAACTAAAGAATTAGTTCCAAATTCTACTCATAGGAGGTACTGTACCTTAAAAACAGCTAGAAAAAGTATCAAAAACACAAAACCATGCATATCAATTATTTGATTACACATTAAAGTGTCAAGCATTTTTGGCCCACTCTTGAGCATATTTTTAAAACATAACAAATATAATATCTAATCATTTTCTTTTTTCAGATTGTCCACATATATCCCAGACCAATAATGGATACTCCAGAAAAGAAAATGGAAATTTTTATCGATCTTAAGTTTGTTTCCATAATGATAATGTATAAAAGAAGGACTTATATTGTTAAGGAGTTGGACTTCAATTATGCAAAATTTTCTGAATTAAGAAGCAATATTTTATTTTTTGATTATTTAAATTTATTTAAGAATGCAATGTTCAAAGAACAAAAATCAAGATATTTTAAAAATAATTATCTTTTATGTAACACCATATATAGAAACTAAAGAAATTATCACGTGTAATTTATTTTTATCTTAATTTTTTAAAGAAAATAATTAAGGATATTGCATGTTTCTTTTATAATCTTTTTTTTTTTTTTTTTTTTTTGCAATATGAAAATATATGCTCCTTTTGTCTTTTCCTCTTTAGTTTTTAATAAAGGAAAAGATAGTTAGAATTAATATTTTATAAAATATAAACCAAAAATACATTTGTTTACTGATTCTGTATGTTCAATATTATACAGCACATTTGTAATGCTCACAATGACAATAAAAATGAATTGTCTGACTCTTAACAGCCCTCTTCACTTATCGTCGCTGGAAGCGCAAGCCAATGTTATTCTATGGGAAATTTTTCTTTACAAATAACTTATTAACTAATACATATTTTTAAATTCTGTTTTCACATTCAGAAAATTCCCAACTGTTAAATTGACAGACCTTTTTTAAAAATGTATTTTTTCAATTTTTAATATTTTATTTTGAAATTGCAAAATGAAAAAATTTCACAAATTGAAAATTCGTATTTTGCAGCTTCAAAATAAAATATAAAAAATTAAAAAAAATATTTTTTAAAAAAGGTCTGTCAATTTAACAGCTGGGAATTTTCAGAATGTGAAAACAGAATTTAAAAATATGTATTAGTTAATAAGTTATTTGTAAAGAAAAATTTCCCATAGAATAACATTAGCTTTGGCTTCCGGCGGCGGTGAGTGAAGAGGGCCCTAAAACCTGAAGTTCCTCCGGAAGCAAAATAAGTAAATAATAATAATAATAATAATAAAAATGATGATGATAGAGTAGTTTTATTAGAAGTTGGTGATATAAGACAGGCTTATGTTTCTTACATGTGGATAAAAAATTTAGGGCACTAATTAAAAAATTTAATTATCTTTAAAACTATATTCAAAGTCTTTCTCTTTATAATTTTTATTTTTTATGTCTATCTATCTTTCTAATTATATTTGGGTCTGTTCTATCATCTATACTGGATGACATACCTATTTCTGAGAATCAGTTTCCATGGGATTTCTCTCTCTCTCTCTCTCTTTTCTTACCAGAAGAAAAACAATTATTATACTCCAAATTATAATACGTTATTTATTTACCACAGGGGCAAAAATATTATATACCACAATGAAAATACATCATCATATTCAAGATCTTTATGCAAAACAAATCTTGATAATGTGCAATTCCTAATATTTGTAATTCAATAATGAATTAGGATGTCAAAAAGAAGTAGAAGGGTTAAAATATTTTTTAAAAGCTTTATTTTTTTTTTCTTCTCTTACACATATATGGACAGGATAGAACAGAAAAACTTCACATTTTAAAAAATGGAATAAGAAATAAATAGACCTACAATTTTAGGTTACTCACAATGGTCGATAGATTGTTTTAATTTACTTGCCCCTTTTATACAAACATTTTGGTTGGTTACCAAAATAAACAATATTCTTGTCCAAAATTATTTATTTATTTTGTTTTTCATTTTTTTAATTTTTCGATTTATGCAAAAGTTACTCAATTTTTTTTGTAAGTTTCTTTTTATGTTTACTGATTTTTTAATGAGAAGTCCACCATTTCAAGATTGTTGACTTTTATAAAGGTTCTGTTTTCATATTTACATTTTCCCTAGAAGATTCATAGAAATGTCATTTTACCATAGTCAGTTGACGAACTTTGCAATTATTTTTGTGGCCAAACGACAAATAACACATTACATCTTTGCCACTGATTATTGAAATACACAACTATCTTACAAATGATTTTAAAAAATTAAGTTTAATTACAAGTAAATGCTAAAATTTTGAAATAAGGTAATTATTTCCCCATTAAACAACAAAATTCACACTTTTTCAAGGGTAATTACTGAAATACATAATTATATATAATTTTGTTTGTCTAAATTTACTTTGAGTAGATTTTTTCAGGTGTAACAGTAAAGAATTCATTCTTAATGTTATGCACTTGCAGTTTAGAGTGTGCCATTATTTTAAATGATAAACAAAGAAAAATAATGCCAATGTTTCCCGTACTTTTCTTAGTATGACACTTACCGTTCAATGATTGTCTTACTATATTTATATATTTTTCTTTCAACAAAGGAAAAATAATATAAAATTTGTGGTTAACTCTTCTTGAATGTCAGTTTGTTCAATGCCAAAGCAATAAACATAATTGTGTGACTAGTAAAACCACCAGAGTAAAGTACTTTCTAACACCATAAATAGCAGTCAGATTGACCATTTGTCCTCCACCCCCATGTAATCCTATGAGATTTTCACTGCTTCATATTTTATAGATATCTCATTGAAAAATGAAGTCTTTTGATAACTAATATTTGACCTTGTTCTCTTTTATCTTAGTAGCATTTTTTTTTTTTTTTAAATAAATAAATTTAAATATTTCTTTTAGAAATTTAATATTAGAACATTAAGTTTCATATAGAAATAAAGATTTATTTAAATATACATATTATTTTTAATCCTAATGAAGATAAAAAGTGAAATGTTCAATGAGTAGAATAAAAAAGAAAAATAAAGAAGAATTTGAAAACTCCTTTATTTAATGAGATATCCATTAAATACAAAGCAACAAGGAGAAGAAATTGTGAATCTGATAAATGAGCAGCCTTTATAATGGTGTATTTTAACAGCAAAGCTACAATATAACCCCCCCCCCCCACACACACACACACCTTTTTTTTTTTTTTTTTTTTTTTTTTTTAAATCTCTAAGAATGAGGGTGTATAAGTGTATAAATATAACAATTCATTTATATAAATAAAAGATTTTAAACACAAAATTAACTATTATAAGGTGTAAAATATTTATTACCACTTACTGAAACAAGATTTGCCATCTGTACTGAGTTCAAATCCTTTCTTACATGAACATTCATAAGACCCAAAAGTGTTTCGACAAATATGACTACAAGGAGCATTATCACATTCATTAATATCTAGGGAAAAAAAAAAAAAAAAAAATCTTATATATTATTTATATTTTGTAACAAAATGTATATCAAATATGCAATATATAGAAATTATATAATATTATTTAACTAAACTTTTATCATGACAAATGAAGTTTACTATTTCAGTCTAGAAAACTTCAATGGCATTAGAAATATCAAGTTAAATATGATAATCTAAATGCTGTAGTTAAACAACTTGATGTGGACACCACATGACTTTCTTGTAATTGCACATTGTTACATGGGCTCTGTATCTGTTATCAAGTTCTGTTACCTGATTTTAAGTGCATAGTTAGAAATAAATGTCAAAATACTCAGAAGACATACATTTTTATTTAAGAATTTTTTCAGAACAGCCGTCTCCTTCTGATAATAACTGTCTTCTCTGTCATAAAAACAGGCAAACACAATAATGTATCTAATTCTTAAACAACAGTATCAAACTTGACTTTATTAGATAAGTAAGGATTTTTCACAAAAACTTCAATAACAGATTAACCATCTCAGTTGAAAGCTTAATTGTATCTTGCTTTTGGATTCTTGTTTCTATTATTATTTATAGATTAGGTGTAACTTTTGGTAATTTCTATAGTTAAATCTCTATCAAGAAAAGTCCTTTGACATCTAAAATTCATACTTGCCAACCAATTTTAATAAAAAAAGGGAAGATTTTTGTTGAAAAACCAGAAGATTTCATAAAAAAAAAGGGAAGATTTTTTTTTCTTTTTGACGTAATAAACAATACAGTTTTACAATTTCAATATTTAGAAGCAATCTATAAAAACGTTTTACTATAGATTGATTATACTAAATATATAAAAGTTTTAAATGAAGTTATTCCTCTTCATCATATAAATATCTACAAAACAGAATCTGTAAGAAATTTATTTAACAATAGACAAAAAACTTAGTTAAGTTAAAGTAAAACTAATTTTTTAAATAAACAGAATATGATTTTTGTGTATGTACAATAATCATACATATAAAAAAAAAGTAGCAATAACTAATTATCATTTCAAACGTGCATAAAACCAACTGAGTATTAATTTTCTTAAATTGGTTTGGAAAAAATTTTCCTACCTGAAAAAATTATTGTTCACTTTTTCCCCATGTTCATTTTTTTCCACATTTGATATAAATGTGACATACAAATATTTAATTTAATTGAGGAAAAATAAACAGATTCATTAAATTCATCAATAAAGATCTAAAAATAATTACATACGTGAGAAATATTGAGCACTTCCATTGCTTTATTGTTTCTAGAATTCATCATTGATCACAATCCGGGGAAGGGGGGGGATACAAAAATAATTACAGAGTAAGAAATATTAAACTCTTTCAACTCTACTTCTAGAATCTAATGAAAGAAGTTTAAAATTAATATTATCATTTATGTCGCAGATGGATAAAGATTAGGAAACAAAAGACTTCTGCAGAACATTTGATTGCTGATCACTAGTTGGAGATAAATAAAAGGGAGGGGGGGGGGACAAAAAATAATTACATCAGCAAGAAATATTTAACAATTCTATTTCTTTACATGTTCTAGAATCTCATAAAGCAAGTTTGAAATGAATATTGACATGGATGTTATGGATGGAGGAAGATTGGGAATCAGGAGTTTTCAAAGAACATTTGGGTTTTCTTTTTAAAACGAACGATATCCGCGACTTTTTTAAAAACGGAAGATTTCATCATCTGTCCGGAAGACCGGAAGATACGTTAAAAAACCGGAAGTCTTCCGGGAAAACCGGAAAAGTTGGCAAGTATGAAAATTCAATGACAAACAAAGTGGCGATTGTAAAAGTGGCAAATGTTACTAAAATATTACAACCATGTTAAAATACCTATACAGAAACCAAAATCTATGCATAATGAGAACACAAGAAAGATCATTTCCTTTCAAGTCTTTTAGATCAATAGGAACAAGACATCTCTAGGGAGCTTGCTTTTGTAAATAAACAATTTGCAATAATATTTTTTAACTATTTATGCAGATTTATTTTATTTTTTTTCTAACTTTAAAACTGCAGCTAACAAATTAAGATTGTTGTTCCATTTGTGCATTTTGCATTTTGACCACCTTGTGACTTAAATGGGATATGGACATTTAAACGTAATACAAATCCTAAATTCCAAATTTCTACAACTAACCATTTTTGAGTCATGTTTTTTTTTTTTTTTTTTTTTTACAGCTAATTATCGCAAAATCTTTAAAACAGGAGGTTATGCAGTGACTAAGCAATTTGAGAAATGGCAATTTAAAATTTTTGCACTTTTCTGTTTGAAGACCACCACTTGGCAATGACAATAATAAATTTAAACCAAATAAATTAACAAATAATGTAATTGGGTCTTGCCGTACATATAAGTTATTAAATGCATCAAATAATGTGGCAGTTAAAAAGTATCAAACTTTCAATATGATAATCTTACATACTAATCCACAGGGCTACGTTTTTAAGACTAAAATGAGCATATTTGAGCCTGCACAGAAATCTCTGAAACAATCATTTTATAGGATATTCCTTTTATTAAATTAACGTGGAATATGATTAAATGACTATATTAAAAGGATTCATATTCATAGTTTTGATTTGTGAAGGAAGCTATTGAATAATGTTATTTACCGCTTAGTAAGTATTGGTGTAAAAAAGTTTATTACTTCATATTTTGAAACATAGGATATTGTATTCTGTTTATTCATATTCTTTCATTTTATTTCTTTCACACTGTGAAATGTTTACACTTTTGCATGAGTTCTGCAGTATTTTGAATAACAAATAATTTATTAGCATTCAAAGCTTCATTTGCACTTATTTATTTATTTATTTTTGTACGTTTATCTGAAATGTTACTGATTGCATTTTAATATTTTTAATTAATGAATGCATTAGTGTTTTAAAAATACAAGAGGGTGATTTAAGATTAAAGTTTTGACTTAATTATTTACTCAAGATTAAATTTTTTAATGTCATTTTTGTAAAATAGAGAGGAATAACTTTGATATCTTATGAAAAATTAGGTTATTTAAAATACAGTAATTTTGTCATGGGGAAAAAAAAAACATGAATAAAGAGATTTGGTGACTGAAATATTACCTTCACAAGTTTTCCCATCTTCTAATAAATAGAAGCCTTCACTGCAAGTACACTGGACAGTATCTTGATCATAGTGACATTTATGAGAGCAGCCTCCATTAGAAATTTCACAAGGATTGATTTCTGGAAAAAAAAAATAATAATAAAATAAATGAATTCATGAGCTATTTTTATTTTGTTTAACTGAACTAACAATATAAGTTTTAAATTATGATAGCAATTAGTAGGCAGCATTATTCACTACAGATATTAACTTTTTAAAAAATTTTACATTATTATTATTATTATCAATATTCCATTTTTTAAACAAAACATAATTAAAATAAAATTTTTGTTCCAAACAAAATTAAATTTTGGACGAGAGGCCTTTATTTATTTATTTCATTTTTATACCAGAATGTTGCCAAACAATCTGCTTTATTTAGCTAACATTCCTACTAACCAATGAAAATTGAGTAATTTTTAATTAAATGTAGAAAAACCTTGCAGTTACTTAAGTATAATGTATTTTTTCAGTCTAATTCACATTCTACATTTTTCTTCTAAGCCATATCTGGTTTTTGCTTTCACCTATTTCTGATAGAGTTAAAGAAATGATCAAAAATCAAATCATATTCAAGAAGAAAGCAGAATCCTAGGACCTTGTACAGCAAGAAGTTTATTTCTCATAGACATTTTCAAACTGTTTGTAATGATGATAGATCTGAAGTTTAATTTTTTTTTACACACTTTTCATACAGTTTGTATTCAAATTTTGATAAACATGAAATGACAAATTAAAAAATTGATAAAACATCATGTCTCATTAGTTAATTAAAATAATGAATCAAATAGGAGACAATTTATTAAAATATCACATAAGCATATATAAAAATTAAACTTAAAACAATGATAGACGTTTCGAGTTAATTACAGTAGAGCTCCAGTTATCCGAGCCCCGACTAACCGAGTTCCTGGTTAACCTAGGTAGTCTCAAACAGGTTACGCCCCGGAGGAGATGTAGCCTGCGACAAATGTCGTGGATAACTTTGACAAATTTTACCATACAGTACTGTATTTTATAATCTATGTATGCATGTATTTTATTGCATTTGTAACTGACTATATTTAAATATGCAATAGATATATTCGTTTACTTCATTGGCTAGTTTTTAATTCAAACTTTACTGAATATTTCCCCTTTGATTTACAATAAAGTCCGTTTTATCCAAGTTTTCAATCATCCAAGGTATCCTCGGTCCACATTACCTTGGATACGCAAGGCTCTACTGTATAATCCTCATCAGTATCGCTCAAATAAGGCATATGCAATGCCACCTGAACATGTATACCTACTTTGAATTTTTATTAGACACTGTTTGACATTGAATTTGATGTTGATATTGATGAGGAGTTATAAGTAATGCCAACTATCTATCACTATTTTAAGTTTAATCTTTTATATATGCTTATGTGATTTTTTAATAAATTGTCTCCTATTTGATTTAATATTTTAATGAAATAATAATTTATAAAATCCAATGAGAATAATGTTAAAGCTTAATGCAGTAAAATTTGCCAATAAAAAGTTTTTCTGAAGAAGCAAAATCTACAATACTACTACTATCTTTTAAATGAAAGGTTTTATATGACACTAAATTAAAAAAATTCATACTTTGGCATGTTTTTTGATCAGCATCCAAAACATAACCTTCTATGCAACTACATTTCACTTGATTATTTTCAAAATCACACATTTGTGAGCAACCACCATTTTCTCTAGAGCATGGATTAATCCCTGCAACAATCAAATAAGTAAAATTAACAATGAGAAGATGATAGCGAGAAAAAAGTAATTTCTTAATCAATTTTAATAATCTTTTTATAACTTGAAAGAATATGATACATTATCTATTCTGAATTAAAGAAATTATACAATAATAAGAAACATCTTATACTGAAAATCAAATATAAGTCAAACTAAACTTAAAAAAAAAAAAAAAAATGTATACTTACTTTTACAGGTAAATCCATCTTCTAATAATACAAAATCCTCTGTACAATCACAAACTGGCATTTCATTGATAGGTTTACATAACTGATCACAACCTCCATTTTTGTGAGCACATGGATTATATTCTGATTTAAAAAAAATAATAATACTTAAGTATTATAAAATAATAATAATAGTAGCAATAACTATTATCAGCAATTGTTTGCTATGATGCAAAATTTTATGCACTGTTTCAAATGAAGGAAACAGATGAAAATGTTCCCAGGCTGAAATATTATTTCAAATTTATTAAGTTACGAAAATCATTTAAAAAAAAAAATTGTTTATATGTGGACAGCCCTATTTTCAGAATTTCCAAAATTTGTCCCAAAGTTATAAACATATGTACACATATTTGATTTTTATCAAAAAACTGAAAAATAAATTCCCATTTTTTACTTTCTCTTACCCATATGTGGTACAGAAGGTATTGTTTTTGAGTCAAAATTCCAAAAAGGAGTTTTTGCTATATTTACATGTTTTGAGTTTCCACACATCCAAAAATCAGGCTTTAGCAGTTGGTCTATATGTGTTTGCATGTCTGTTATCAACATAACTCAAGAACGAATATTAACAATAATTCCAAACTTGGTATTCTAAATCAATATTATTTTGAGATGCCACTTGACGTTTTTTATTAATATCAGACAAATGGATTGTGTACAGGGACATACAAAAGTATTCAAATATATTATTGTCAATGGATGGAATTTCTGGTAGGTACAACTAACATCTTTACCCTGCACTAGACATGAAATTGATACTTGATATATATATATATATATATAAATATGGTATGCAGAAAATATGTTTTACATAGAATATAGTATGAGAAGTATTTATCCTTCAATAACATGGCCACTGAAAAGAAATTCTGATACACACTTTTAGAAGTAACTTGAACTGGAATTACATTTCAAGTTTTGTCATGCATTTCTTTTTAATTTATTTTCAAGTGCTAAATTTAAGTACACTGTTTGGTGCACATATAATTTATCAATAATATACAGGGCTTATCAAAATAAGTTACTGTTTTATGAATGTAACTACATTATTAAAACGGGGGGTTCGCCTCCATTACCATCACACAGAAATGTATGCCAACTAAAATTGTTTTGAACTGTTGTGTAAAATGTACTAAAAATGTTCAGATATAGTATCTCACTTATTACACCTTAAATTGTAATAATAATTCTCTAATGCAGGGTAGGGAAAGTAGTGTGAGGATCACAACAGGCTATTTCTTTTTAGTAATACATCATTGAAAAGTATAGACTTTAGAAGAGAGATATAGATCTGTAACATCATAATTAAATGAGATTGATTTGTTGCACTACAGTCATTTTTTGTACTGAACTGCATTAAGTAGTATTAATAATTTAGCCATCTGTCCTTGTATGCCTTTCTTATTTTAAGATTAAAAATTAGAGAGTTGAAAACATTTTAGGACCTGCCAGGCACACCCATAGATACAGAGCATATCAAATTTTAGCAACACAGACATTTTTACTTTCTTCTATATTCAATAGAAGAAAGTATTGGATTCATAAAAAATTTTGACGGATTTACATGTTTTGAGAGGTCTAGAACACAATTTGACCATTTTTAGAAATCGTCTGTGTGTGTGACAAAAATGTTGTGGCGACTGTGTCTCCAGAACTACTGCTCAGAATTGTATATAAATTTATATGTAAATGCACCTTGACCTAAATTAGAGCCTATCAACTTTTGGTGTCAACTGCTCAACAGGTGATGCTGCTATACAGTGATTTCTGCAATTTAAGGGGAGGCTATATCTCAGGTTCTATTGTGTATAATCAAACTAAACTTGATATGTGAGAAGACCATTATGAGACATTATGCTGATTCAATTTGAATGCTTATAGGACAACAGGTGGCACTGCTATACAGCAATTTCCGCAATTTAAGGGAAAGCTATATATCAGGAACTACTGCACAGAACTGCATATACATTTATATGTAGATATACCTTGACATAAATTAGTGCTTATCAACTCTTGGTGTCAACCGCTCACCAGGTGGCGCTGCTACACAGCAAATTCTGCAATTTAAGGGAAGGTTATATCTCAGGTTCTATTGTGCATCATCAAATAAAATTTGATATCTGAGAAAGCCATTTATGAGACATTACGGTAACTGAATTTGAATGCTTATCGGCCAATAGGTGGTGCTGCTATACTGCAAATTTCCTCAATAACGGGAAGGCTATATCTGAACTTACATGGCATATAACTGTACGAAATTTGATATGTGAGATAACCATTATAAAAATACATTTTTTAAGATGTTATTTATACACAATAAAACTGTCTTTCTTTGGATATTTAGTGTTAGTTTTCTCTAAGATGAAAATCATTTGCATTCATCATGTTAGATAATTTTAATAAATTATTTGCACTTAGTGAATTTGCATAGGAAAATATGGAAGAAAGTCTTGTGGTGGCCACAACATATTAGTTTTTTAAACGGTCAAATCATGTTTATCAAAAACTGGAACTCAAAAATTTTAATATATTCATTCATAGCTCTATCTTTTATTTTTGAGATAGTTCAACTGTTGTGAACTATATTCCTAAAAAGAGCAAGCATATCATTTTTACGAGTACAACAATGTATCATAATAAAACCAATTAGAAATTGACAAGAGGAAAGCCTGAAATTCTATTACATCATATGCAATACAATGGCACCAAAGGAGCTGTGAATTCTCTTAATCTGCAAGTAACAAGAATGTTTTTATTGCCCAAAGTAAATAAAAAGTTTAAAATACACTATTATAATTTTTTGTTTTTACATACATATCTATTGCAATTTTTTTTTTTTTTTTTAATATGCAAAGTATATTCATTCATAGCTGCCAACTCTCCCGAAAAATTCGGGAGCCTCCCGAATTTTGAGGCAATCTCCCGATTTCCCGAAAAACATTAATATCTCCCGATTTTTTCAAAATTTTCATCACACACCACCTAATTTTCAAATGTTCTACGAAAGCTTCCGATTTCCAATCTTTCTTCATCCACAACGTAAATGTCAATATTAATTTCAAACTTGCTTTATGAGATCCTAGAACCTATAAAGAAATAGAATTGTTAAATATTTCTTGCTCATGTTGTTATTTTTTGCCCCCCTCCCCCTCCTTTATTTATCTCTTAACTAGCGATCGGCAATCAAGTGTTTTGAAGTCTTTTATCTCTCAATCCATCTGCAACATAGATGATGATATTTATTTTGAATTTGCTTTATTAGATTCTAGAAGTAGAATTAAATGAGTTTAATATTTCTTACTCTGTAATTATTTTTTTTTTTATCCTCCCCCCCCCTTTCCCCCATCTCTGGATAGTGATCAATGATCAATTCTAGAAACATTAAAACAATAGAAGTACTCAATATTTCTCACGTATGTAATTATTTTTAGGCTTTATTGCTGAACTTTATGAATCTATTTATTTTTCCTCAATTAAATTAAGTATTTATACATCATATCTATACTAAATTTGTAAACTTGGGGGAAAAATTAAGAATATATTTTTCAGATAGGAAAAATTTTCCCAAGTCTATGTATGTATATATATAATTTCAGTATGGTTAGAATTTAATATAATCTAGTAGTATTTTTAATTCAGTATGTTTTATTTATTTATTTTCTCATATTTGCAATAAGAAGAAAGCCTCTAGATACTGCAAAATTTCCTTTTTATTTGCTCCTTCTCTTTCCAACAATTACTGTACTATTAATGTTCTATTTATGGCTTAAACTATGTTGTATACAAAATCTCCCTAATTTTCATTCTTAAAGCTTGGAATCTCCCTAATTTTCATTCTCAAAGGTTAGCAGCTAGTTAACATATAAAGTATTTAATATATTAAATAATTTTGTTTGGATAGTTCAGAGAACATAGGTTCTTGCATTTACTAGGAATACTCACTAACTGTGACACGCCAAATCATAACCAAAATTTACAGGTAGTTAAAGGGTATCAAAATATACACTTCTACCAATTTATATCTGCAACCGTTACTTTCAAACAAAGATATTGATGTTCAAAATTGGAATTTGTGATGTCAGTCAATTTACCTATTTGACTTTCATAATTTTTTTCTAAATGTGTACTGTTTATTTATTTATTAGTTCCCCATCATATTATAGGTATGGGGAACTTAGGTAATTGTGAAAATTTTCGACCTCGGTTTTTTGACTTTTTTACATGTTTTCAGGTGTGAAGAATCCGGTGTGAGGAAAATTTGTATGGTGTCTGTCTGTAGGGTGTCTGTTAGTGTGTCAGTCCGTTAGTGTGTCAGTGTGTTACTCCGTTAGTTTGTTAGTCTGTTAACACGATATCTCACGAACAAATGATCACAGAGAGATCAGATCAGTTTTAAAATATTACTTTCAATACTGGCAAGAACCCTATTCTTTTGCAACATTCGAATTAAAAAACTTCGTAAGTTATGAGAAATTTACGATTTTCTTAACATGGGAGAATAGGACAAAAATTCACTTAAACGTGCATTAAATGGAAACTTTTTACTGTAAAAATGTCAGACCAGTTTTAAAATATCAGGTTTGATGCCGGAATGAACATTAGTAACCATAAATGTGCTACTTTGAAAATTTCGCAAGTTATTGGAAATTTACGAATTTCTTAACATGGCAGTATAGGGCAAAATTTCACATAAACGTCAATTTTGAGAGATATTTTCATCGTAAAGATGTTAGACTACTTTTGAAATATTATTTAGAACACTGGCATGAATATTAATGACTATGAATTTTCCAATATAAAAATTTCGTAAGTTATTGGAAAATTACGAATTTCTTAACATGGCAGCATAGAGCCAAATTTCACATAAACGTCAATCTTGAGGGATATTTTCATCGTAAAGATGTCAAACCACTTTCGAAATATTATATAGGATACTCGCATGAATATCATAGACTATGATTTTTCCAATTTAAAAAATTCGTAAGTTATTTGGAATTTACGATTTACTTAACATGTCAGAATAAGGCAAAATTGAGCATAAATTTCCATTTTGAGGACCATAAATACATTAGACAACTTCAAAATTACATTTATGATATTTGTTTGAACATGATTGAATACAAATATTCAAATAGGAAAATTTCATAAATCATTCATAATTTACGATTTTATCAACATAGCAAAATTGTAAATTTTTCATATAAATATGAATTTTGAGGATTATTGCATTGGAAATAGTAGCATGAAAACTAAACAACGGAATTGACCCTGATAAAATAAATTAATAGATTAGAATAAGATATATATATCGAAGTTAACGGTGGATAGCCTATTAGGCGGGGATTTCATTCTGTCACTATATCAAGCTTTGGTCAAATTCATTTCTTTTAACATGATTATAATATGTCTCGCACTAGAAATTTATGAGAACATAAATATGATGGGGAACTGAGCAGAGTCCACCTATGCCAACTAGTTTAAATTGTATTACTATTTTGTTTACACAAAAAGCACACACATATTTTCTTGCTTTAGGAATTATTTACTTTTTAATTTAATAAATAAAACACTTTGAGACACGTATAAAAGTTTTAAAAAACATATATTTAATTAAAAAAATCACATATTTTTCTAAGCTTTTCGCCCTGAAAAGCAGGGCATCATCAGGAAAACTACATGTTTGTTTGTACAGTGTGCAGCTGTGTTACAAATATATATATACATCATGAATCAGGTTAAAGTTATAGTTGCATCGCTACTTTGATACAAAAAATTTTTATTTCATAGGTTGGAACCATTCTACATTAACACTGAGGCAACACTTGATTACTGCGACTTGCGTTGAAAAAAGTTTTGGATGGCTATTGGAAAGGCTGGCGTGGTGGTCACATCACTTTTTAATTGTTTGAAAAATAAAATTGGGTTTTCATATAAGAGCTATTTCAATCAGTTATTAAAATTTTTTAAGCATGATTCCAGGAAAAAAAAAATTCAAAATGCACCATTTTTTTCAGGTCTATTTTGCAAACATATATGCTCTTTCTTGCTTTTCAAGCAATCTGAAATACGATTTAAATAAATAAATCAACAGTACGTACTGAATTACATCACAATGTTCGAAAAAAAAAAAAAAAATTGTTCAATCTTCGAACACTAATATCTCTGTTTTGAAGAAACAGTTGATGATATAAACTGGTAGAGATATACATCTTCATACCTTTAACTACCTGCAAATTTTGGTTCCAGTCAGTGTGTCACAGTTCAGAAGTATTCCTTGTTAATAATAAATGACGAAGTCACACTGACCTGAACATTGCATGTGCATAGTAAATGCGAACAGAACAGCAGGGAGCAGGGTTAAAAAAAATTTTTTCATTATAAGAAGCACTGTGGTACAAATCATACTTTCATATGTCAATTACATGATTTTATATTAAAGTTTAAAATGTGAGGGACAACTGACCCACCCTGTATAATTCACTATTTTTGTATTATTCTGGTTATATTTGAAGGAAGAAAAAATTTTAATTTAAATATCAAATTAAAATAATTTAGAACAGTATATATATATATATTCTTTGCAAAATAGAATTTCAGTACATACTTTCACAGCTTTTTCCGTCATTTTTCAACACATAACCAGGAGAACATTGACAATGAGCTATATTTTTATCTTTGACACAAATTTGTTCGCAGCCTCCATTCTCTTCACTACATGGATTATATTCTGAAATCAATAAATATTATAATATTTGTAAGAGAACATAATAAAAGATAACTTTAATCAAAAATCATAAAAGTAAAATTTTTAGCTTAAATATTAAAATAAATAATAAATGAATGTGGTACAGTAATTTTATATAGTAATCTTTCCAAATCATATATAAATTCTTTATATTTAATAGAAAAGAAAAAATCTTTTATTATTTAAACAGCAAAATTTTCTAAAAAACAAAGACACAATTGGCTTAATAAATAATTATTACTTGTTTTTTCCACACAGAACATATGTGTGATATTACCTACAACTTAATATAGATTTCAGAAAAATAAAGAAAAATCTAAAAAAATATATAATTTTGGCCTTCAAAAATTTGTCTTGATAAGATGATTTCCAGTAAAGCCAATAGATGGCACCACAACCGCTCTGCCGAACAGCCAACCACAAATTTGAGATTTAGCTGGCTTCTGGCTTTAAAGTTTTCCAAATATAGTATTAAATATGAGATTTTGAGCGATGTTTCAGCACAAAAGGTTAATATTTTTTCAATTTCTTTAAGAAAATGTACATTTCAAGTGTATTAAATTATTGTAGCTGAAATCTTTAGAATAATGAAAGCATAAATTCCACTTCTAATTGAGGATGACTAATCAGATAGCTCATTATGTCACTATTGTATCATTTCCACAAAATTTAATCATAACTGGTCCACGTTACAGAAATATCATACAGATAAAAAGATGAACAAATAGGAAAAAAAAGGGAAAAAAAAAAAAAAGAAAAGGTTAAATAACTGTAAAAACTGAATACTATTAGCGAATGTAGTATTACATCAAGCTAGGGTAATAAAAGAAAAATATTGAGCCAAATTGTAACTAAATAAATTACATGTAGTTTCACATCCATTAAAATACTGGAAAATTCAAAATTATTAAAAGTGTTTGAAAATTTATTAGAGTTAAATTCCTATTAATCAAAGAAGATAAAATATTTAAAACTTGAAGAACACTAACCAGTTGCTATTCCAGAAAGATTTAAACATGTCTATAAAATTATGAATTTAACACAGTAAACACAAAGAGAGGAATACCATTTTCTGGATGGTTATATTTTCATTTTAAATAGTTTAGAATTGTAAATATACACTGATAGAAGCCATATTTTCAGCATTATGACAATTATTTCATTTATTAGTAACAATCATCAATATAAAGCACATCAACCTTTTTATAATTGAAGGTATTTCAAATATCTTCCTTAAAGTTTTATATAAATGTTGTCCAGGATAAATTTCCAGTGTCAGTTATTTAATTCAATATGACAAAGCTCTCCCAACATGATAAAATCTACTGAAATATGTATCATAAAGTTACTAGAATAAATAAGTGGTGTTTTGAAGAATAATAAAAAATGTTAATTGATTATAACAAATGAATAAAAATCCCATATTCTTAGAGAAGACAAAATCATGATTTGATGATCAATAAGGAAATAGAATATTTATTTTAAAATTTATTGATTCTTCTTATCTAATACTCTTTTAAACATATGAAGTTCTCTTCACATAAAAAATATAAAAGTATGGAAAAAAAAAAAAAAAAAAAAAAAAATCATATGCATGATCCAGTATTGAAGCCCAATAGGGAGAAACACTACCTGAAAATAAATTTCGTTTCAGAAAATATTTTTCCTAAGTGAAATAAGTTTGTAGATTAAAATATTAATTTAACTAAATCCTAGATTTCAAATTCAATACATAAAGATTCTTATCATTTTGGGTTCAGAATTATTTAATCTTATATCTTTCGAAATCAAATAATATTGATTAAAAAAATTTCCTTTACTATTTTAATAACTACTCAAAACTTTAAAACATGTTTTTTAATAAAAAGAAAGAAAATCAAATGCAGCTAAGAAATCAAAACCTTTATTCTACCCGTTAAGATAGGACTACTCAATAATACAATATACTCAGATAATTCCATAGACATCAACCCCCCCCCCCCTTCACCTCAAGGGTATGACATATTGATGGTATTTAATATTTTAGGTATGTCATTTTTTAACACTTCAGCCTAGGAATATCGAGCAAAATCTCACTCTGATTTTGACAGGAGCAAGAAAGAGGGAGTTGATGAGGTATGAAATTTGTATTAACTTGAAGAAATACAGTGGCTTTTTCAATTTTTCCTGTATGTTTCCTCTGAACAGTAACAGCCAACTCCTCAACTACAAACCTTGGGATAAAAAAGTTTTAGAGATTATTGGTCATTGTTTACATTTTTCAATTGTTTATACAAATGGAGTTACACTTATCAAAGCTTATGCGATTATTATAACAAAAATCATGCACATATATTTCTATTTTAATCCAGAATGTGTATAAAATAATCATTAAATACGCATGATCTCAAATTTTAAATCTTTTATTTTGCTAATGTACCAATAAATCAAACATGAATATTCTATCAATGTACGTTATTTTTTGTTATTTATGTTTTATGTAAGTTCTGATAAATAAGGACATTTTTCATGTGATAGAAAAGGACTGAATATTGTAAGTCTATATATACAGAAATACAGTCAAACCTCGTTAACGTGAATTACCTTTAACATGAACTGTGTCGACAGTCCTTATCAAAAGGAAGATTAGTTTGAGTTACTGATAACATGAACACATTTTTTATCCCCTTTGAGATTCATGTTAACGAGGTTCGACTGTATTTGAAAATTATTTATCGAGTTTCAAATTTGATAATTTAATAACAAACTGAATTTTTAATAATGTTATAGTATGTTCTTAAAATAGCTATTTGTATATCAAAAACAATTACAGTACACTCCCAGAAATCTGCACATAACAACCAATGTAAGCAATAAAATTTATAGTAAAGTTTTCAAGGAAAAAAATAGAACTCATTTTAAAGGTGATATTTTAAAAACTGAATCTAATGAGATAAGGAAACTTAATTTCAAAATTACCTTATTTTTTTTAAACCAAGAGTATTTGTACTTTAACAAAAAATGATTTCATAGACTGAAAAAAAAAAAAAAATAATAATAATAATAAATAAAATAATTTATCTTTACCTATAATTCTAAACTGTAATAAAAGTTGTAAATTTATAATATAAGTTATTATTCTATCAGATGTTTATATACTTAAATACTGTATTTTGCTTTATGGAATAAATTTGTAATTCGTTAAGTGAAAAGAAAAATACTTATATAAAATTTTATATTATATATATTTACTATACTTATACTTTTTACTTGCCTTCATTTATTTATTTTTTCTTTAGTATTTCATACATTTTATATGCTTACTTATATGCATTCACTATCATATATAATGCTTTGTAGCATTAAAATTCTAATTTAAAAATGCAAACAAAGAATACCTGAAATCTGCAAAATTCAAAAATCCACACAGTCTCTGGGTCCCAAGCTGTGTAGATTTCTGGTAGTGTACTGTATACTAAAAAATAAATTATCAGAAAGAACAGGAATTTAATAATAATAAAATCTCTTATAAATTTATGTTGGTAATTTTATTTATTATTATTGTTGTTCTTGCAAAGGCATAATCGTTATAGTCTGCATTTTCATTTTTACATTTAAAGATAATATTTGCAAAGTAAAAAAAAAAAAAAAAAAAAAATTCTAAGAAGATATATGTCAGCAAATATTTGATGTCATAAAAAAGAATAAATAAGCTTTCAGAGTAACAAATAGTTAATCAAGACTTATAAGTTGATCATGCAAGAGCACAATTGGTGCTCATTAGGAAAATTGAAATATTTAAAGGAAATTTGTGGTACGAATTTAATGTTTTAAATAATGTGTTAAAAAAATTCAACATTAGAACAAAATATGTATATATGAACATAAATATTTAAGTTAAGTATATCTGAGTGAGATTGAGTTAGACAAAACACAATAAATTTTAAATAATTTTTATTTATATCTAGTCAAATTAAAACAAGTGAAAACATACAAAATGTTACAAACTTTGATGATTTATTCTTTTTAGACAATGACTGATCATATCACAATAAATAGCAGTTTACTAAGAATTATAATCTCTGCAATATTTTTATTTTTTAAGGACAAGAGGAAAACATGGTTGCAGAAATCACATTCTATTACTTTACTACTTTAAATTTATAATTTTATAACACCCACCCTACTTCCCCTCCAAAAAAAAAAAAAAAAAAAAAGTCAGATTTTTAAAAGATTGAATAAAGTGATTTAATAAAGCAGCAAAATATTTGCAAAAAAACATTCTTTTAAATTTTAAATTAAAAATAAATCTTGAGGCTAATAAAAATTGATTTTTTATTAATAATTTTTAAAGAAATGAGTGATGTACTTTTCCCAAAAATTAAAACATTTTTAACACCAATAAAAACGACTTTCACATTCACAAACCTACGTATGTAATAACAGAAAATTTTAAAACATAAATATTTATCATTTAATACATGTTTTATCCGATACAGGAACTCATCATCACAATCAAATATGCGATATATTTTGACTTATTTTAGACATTTTTTTTTAAATACAAAATTTAAATACCTGCATTTTTGCCATTATGATTTTTTAATTGCTGATTCTAACATATGTGCAAATAGTGAAAAGCTCTAATGGATCAAAGCTTTGTAATCAAACAGCATGAATTGAAAAAAATTAAACAATTATTCTGAATCAAAATAAGACTTCGAGAGACAAATGCAGGCAAAAGTGCATTGCTGCTTTTAAACACTCTGCAACTAATTTTTAAATTTTCACTCAGAATTTATATACAAAACATGGTACATTATATTATCGGCATTAAAGCAAAAATGACTAAGTAAAAAATTATTATTTAGAGATATAGCAATTACAATTTTTGAGTCAATTTGAAAAATAGTAAAAATTATTTTACACATTCTTAATTCTTACAGTAAGTTTACTGATGTTTAGATAATTGGTTTATGTAATGAGATAATCAATCTTAAGTTATAATTAGCTACATTTTACTTGACCCTATAATGGTCGTGAACGTGTTTTTACGATTGTTTGTCTCCTAAAAAACATATTTAAAATGTGCATTATTATAGATTTTACACTTGTTTCTTGAAGTATGAAGGTGATATATAATACTCCTGAGGTTTATCTTTAAATGTATAATGAAATATCCATTATTTTAGTTCATATAAAGAACTTACAGTGAAAGCGATATTACAATTTTTTCTCTCAGATGCACAAAGGCTTAATGATATATATATACGTTTTTAGGATATCTCTGTTGCTTGGGAACATAAATTTAATGGAGTTAGTGAGTTTTGCCAAACTACTGAGCATTATAATCTGCAATGACAGATGTTTTTATAATAAAATTGCAATTTTTGTACTTGGTGACTTTTGCTTGAATGTAGTATATAAAATATTTTGTATTTTATCATTAAAAGATGCAAAATTTGTGTAAGCAAATAGGCTTCAAGAAAATGACTGTGAATAACAACACATTAACATATGCACGTCATACAATACAACTGAATATTAACGTATAAGGAAATAATTTTGTAGAGTAGTTCAAAACATTTTAAAGATCAAGGCTGGTTCTATCCCAAAGAAGGGCATTCTTAGTCCAGCAAAAAACTATGTTTTTTATCACTGTACTCAAAACCTGATCAACTGTGGTTTTGACTAATAATATACATTTAAGATTTAGATAATTACTATATTCAAATATTTTAAATTCTCATATATATATTTCTTTATCAGACACATTGAAAAGACTTTTTAAATTTCAACAAATGCATAGTTTAAAGTTTATATATAGGTTAAAGCTGCTGTAAGAATATGAACACAATGTTGCATTTACTTTCTAAATTCATCAACAACAGTTTTTAAAGAACATAGTCATTCACAAACTAAACACACTTTACATATATACAATTGAATTAAATTGCACTGAATTTATCAAATCAAACATCACTTTTCCAATGTAATAATACATTGAGCAAAAAAAAAAATTAAAAAAAAAAAAAGCTCAATTAGTGCTAATAAAATACAAACTACATCATCGTTCTGGAACAAATTTAGTGACGGGCCGAGTGAGTACCTTACACTCATAATACTCATATATTACTAACATAAATAATAATCTTGTTTAAATAGTAATATGATATACGACTAGTCATAAAAGAAACAAAATTGACTGAACTGAACATGTGCAACACTACATAAAATTTTGCAACTTTGGTAAAAATTTAATAATTAAAAAGCAAATTTCACTGTAAATAAAGAACGGTACCTTTTTGTTAGATTCCTGCCATGACTGATATGTGTATATGGTATTTTTACCGACATTTAGTTCAGGAATATTCCATTTTGATTCTTCTATTCAATTATGAGTAGATTCTTCCAGCTTATTAGTAAAAAAATATAAATACATGGTAATTTTAATGAAATAATTATGCTACATCAAACTGATTTGACATCCTGTTATGTGACATATGACTCAAAAGATTTTCATGTATTGTAGGTAGACATTTACATGCGTGAACATGTATGTAATGACACATGCATCCCACACATAAATGTAATGGTAGGTATTTAATGAAAAGTACCTAGGCAGTATTTTTGATGCACAAGAAAAATGTATGAAGAAATTTACATAAATTTTACAGAGGAACATAACATCACTATAAAACATCAATAATTTAACTACTATACAAATTTTGTTTTGTCAACATCACGTCTTTAAAAATTTTTGACTTATAAAACAGCACAATACATAAATTTTAGAAAAACAATGAATATTCCAATGTAGAATTAAATAAATTAAACATCACAATTTGACATGAACATTTAAAATGACCCAATATCTAATTTTTTACCTATCAGTTTTTTCTTTTCAAATTGACCAGATACACCTACAAAAAATGTCTCCATAATGATGCTGTGATCTACACGCATATTAAGTAAATACCTAGTTTACACAAGTGATATTGAAATTAATAAATATCACAGTGTTTAATGTGGTAGATTTTCAATAACTGCCTGTGTGAAGTCAGTAGTACTAGAATAACCACCAAGATCTCTGGTGCGAACTTTCCCTTCTTTCAAAACTTTTTCAACAGCTTCAGCAATTAGATTAGCATAATACATTAAATTCACATGGCGAAGCATACCAACAGCACAAAACAGCATGGCAGTGGGATTGGCAATATTTTTACCAACAGCTTCACCAAAGGTATGTCTAGCTCCAGGCTCATGGATTACGCAGTCAGAGCTATAACTAGCTCCAGGTACTAATCCAGCTCCACCGACTAAACCTGCTGCTAAGTTATCAATAATATTACCATATAAATTTGGCATAACCATGACATCGAACTGCTCGGGATGAGCTACAAGTTGCATGCATGTATTATCGATAATCATGTTCGAAAATTCTATTTGAGGATACAATTTTGAAATTTCTTCACAACATCGCAGAAACAAACCATCTCCAAGCTTCATTATATTAGCTTTGTGAACAGCTGTGACTCTTTTACGACCTCTTTTAGTAGCATAATCAAACGCAAACTTTGCGATTTTCTGAGATCTTTCTTTGGTGACTATTTTCAAACACTCGATTACACCGGGCACACTTTCATGCTCTAATGCACTATATTCACCTTCAGTAGATTCACGAATAATAACGAAATCCAAGTTACTGTGTCTGGTTTTTACGCCAGGAAAAGTACGGACGTGCACAACATTTGCAAATAAATCGAGATCTTTTCTGATTTTCATATTTAATGTTTGAAGTTCTCCTGTATGGGTACTGAATGGAGATTGCAAAGTGCCTTTAAGAGCAACTCCATTTTTTTTCACCGAATTCAACACTTCTTCAACTGATACACTCATAGATTGATGAACTTCACTGAGAAATAGCTCTTCAAATTCCACTGGTACACTAATAGCCTGAAAAACATCCTTGACAGATTGACATAATTCAGGTCCAACCCCGTCACCCGGTATAAGAGTACACTTTACTTTAGTATCAACAGATGCTCTTTTGGCTTGTTCTTCATTAAAAATTGGAGACCAGTTTATTGATCTGCTCGATGCAACATAATAATTTAATTTGGATAATAATGATCTTCCTCTCAAAAATCCCGAAACACATTTTCGCATAGACATTGTGTTCGTTTTTTCAAGAGCAGAAAGGAGAAAGATCAATTTTATTCACACAGCTTAGCGGAAGATGCAATGGCGATGAAATGACGCAGTGTGTGCACGCACTTGTTTCTTCCTCTCCATGTAAAGGTACTAGCGCACTCTACAGTTCAACTTGAAAAATAATGAGAACCGGATAAGCAACACAGCGGCACTACGTTTTCTTCGCCATTCACCATAGATGTTGTCTAAGATAGATGTATAGATTTCGTTTATGTTTATGCCCTATCCACGGATCTATCATAGAGATTATATGTAATTGGATTCGATTATCTATAAAACTGTAATAATATATATATATATATATATATATTTAACAAAATTTTATTAATTATAGAACTTTTTAATTTATTGCGTAGCAGTCAAAAATATTGTTGTAAAGAGAAAAAGAATAAATAGGATTTAATGAGTGTTACTTCTTAAACGTAATTTCTACATACAGGGTGTTCAAAAAATCTTGACATTGACTTTGATTCTCCTTTAATATAAATTACAAAGGTACATGAAAATGATACGTAATTTTATGAAAACGATCAAAAATTTCAAGAATTAAATTTTAAAAAGTTTTGAAACATTTAAATTTTTTATACGCCTATGATACCAGAAAAAGAAAAATATGTAGTGAGTAAAAGTGGTTCATACTTTAATATATGTGTAAAATTTCATTAACGTATTATTAAAAATCCTAGAGATATGTTGAAAGAGAGTTGTTCCATAGATATAGTAATTTAATTTAATCATCATGCTCACGACTAGAGATTTTTAATTTCGAGGATAATCTGGCAAAAGCCATTAGAGTGGTAGTCTGGTAGTAGAAAAAAAATGCTTGTTGAGCGAATGAATGGTATATCAATATTTTATAATATTGAATTATAATACTGACACAGTTTAAAAAGGATTTGATTTATGAAAGTTCTTATTTGTTTATTTCAATAGCTGCGGGTTTTTACCTTTTTAAACGACTGGTATTGACTGATGGAGCAGTTAATAAAATTTTCGAGCTCAGCGATTGGCGTAAAGTCTTTTATACTCGTATACCTGCAATGATGCATGGCGCATAAACTCCATTGTATGTAAAATGTTAATTGCGCGAATGTTATTTAAATTTTTGTGCATGTTAACTGGGAAATGGCGCTGTTACTTAAAATGATATAGATGAGTTTTTTGATTGCCACAGTGTACTAGTTACTTTATATATACACAAGAAGAAAGTATTGGATTAATGAAAATTTTCGACTTTCGGTTTTCAATGAATTTACACGTTTTGAAATGTCTGGAACATGATTCGCCAATTTTTAAAAAATATATCTATTTGTCTGTATGCGTAGCGTATATGATGAGTTAGTAAAATTTTGAAGCTGACATATTAATGGACGGGATTTAACCAAGCTAGATATTTAGTTAGAGCTTGACTTAAATTATTGCTGATTAGCTTTCGGGATATATCGTCCAATAAGTGGCACTGTTACGATGCGATTTCCTCCATTTAAAGAAAGATTATATTTCAGCTTCTGTAGTGCATAAACGTACCAAATTCCTTATATTACATACATATTAACCCCTTAACTGCCCTGGGCGTATAGATCTGTCTCACTAAGCCGATGCGTTAATTGCCCCGGGCGTATACATACGCTTTTCCGAAATACGAACCTTTGTGTTGCACTGCCATGAGGGAAACTATTCCCACGGTTTTGGAATGGAATTAAATAACCGTGACAGTGTTTTCGAAGGATTTACTTATACTAGAGAAGATGGGGAGTGAGAAAAATTGGAAAAGGGAATATTTCTGGAACAGTAAACGCATAACAGTGCGCGCTTGTGTGAAAAATGGTGGCACTAGGAAGCGAATCTCGTAATTTTTCGTCGGCAGGTAAGGGGTTAATTAAAAGTTATGCTGCTACAATTTGGGTGCATATTGGTAGACAGGTGACCTGATGTGCTGCAATTTAATATTATTTAAGGGAAGGGAACATCTCAATTTCTGTTGTATATAAATGTAACAAGCTGGGTATGTGAAATGGATACTGGGAAAAATTAGGTACATATCGGACAAAAGGTCGCGCTGTTATGCCGCAGTTTAATACCGTTTACAAGAAGGCTATAGCTGAGCTTCTATGTTACGTAAATACCTCAGACTTGATATGTGAGATATATATTATAAAAAGATATGTTTATTTAATTTCAGAGTATATTGCCTGATAGGTGATGCTGTTATTACTTTCTGCGATTTTTCAAATGGATATATCTCAGCATTTATTGAAGAAAATTGCACCAAATTTCATATATAAACTGTTAATAGTAAATAGTGAAAAAAAATTTATACCAGCACTACCTTTCGGCTGATATACACCCAAATTAAATCAGCATAATTTTTAGCAATATATATCTCACTTACCAAGTTTGGTGCATTTATATAACATAAAATCTGATATATAGTCTTCGCGTAAACGTAAACGGAAAATATTGCTGCATAGCAGCGTCACTTGTCGCCCGATATGCACCCAAATTCAATCAGCATAGTTTTACATTATACCCATTTCACTTACAAAGTATGGTGCATTTATATATAATAGAAGCTGAGATATTGCATTCCAGTAAATGGGATTGTATTGCAGCATAGTAGCATTACCTATCGGTTGATATACACCCAAATTGAATCTGAAGAGTTTTACATAATATACATCTCACATACCAAGATTTGGTGCATTTATGTACTGTAGAAGCTGAGATAGCTTCCACTTAAATGGGGGAAATCGTAATATAGCAGAACTACCTGCTATGTGATATGTTTTGAAAGTTATAACCAGTTTAATTCAAAGGTCCAATCAAGTATCCAGTTCCGGTCAATTTCTATTCATTTATTTGGAAGATATAGCGTCAACAAATTTTGGTAACACTCATACAGATGACATTCTTTAAAAATAGTTAATTAAAGTTCAAAACATTTTGAAATGTGCAAACTCCCTGAAAACAGAAATTTAAGAACATGATTCGATAAGGATTTATTTAACAAAACCGTATGAAGTGTACTTTTTTTACACAGGAATTTTTGCTAGTGTTCGGACACTTTTGTTACCGAATGTATATAAAAGAAAGTAAAAATTAGTGACATTAAAAAGAAATAGATGAAATTAACATTTTCCCGTTCGCATGTTTTCTTATTTTTCAAATCTTCTCCTTTGGCGTTTATTTATATCTTTACATTAAAAAAAATATTTTTTCGTGTTCGTGTTTAAATCAGCTAAATGTGAGCTGCAACGCCAATGTGCTCTATATACACCAAAGGCACTTAAAAAGTTAAATACGTGAGATATGTGAAGGCGTCTTCGAATGTCCTTTGAATGTTCTGTTCTGTAATATCAGTATACGAGTATTTTCATAAAAAATAAATAAATAAATAAAAGATTCCAAAAAGAATTTATAATTATAATTCAAACTACTAAAAATAAATTGAAAATTGGCATAAAATGGAATTGTAAATTGCGCTTGAAAATATAAAACAAATTCATTCACTAGATAATATAAACACTACTGTTTATCATAACTTTTGAAGTCGGCGCAAAATTACATAAAAATTGATACTTTTTATTCAAATATTGAATACACAAATTAAATTAAATGTAAAATATATTTTGCCTCTCGCCAAACACAAGAAAAAAAAAAAAAACTCAGATTCAAATGAAATAATTAAAAATTCGCAAGTAGCAAAAGTTGTGAGGTAAAGTGTTAGATATTGTCCATGTTTTATTTTATTCTCTCATTTTTATATTTTTAACTCACGTGATGTATTTTTGTTATTGTAAAAAAAAAGATTATTGAGATGATGCTCGTGCGCGTGCATCTAGTTTTCTTTTTCTCAGTATTCAAATTTTTCAATGGAATAAAAGCAGCAAGTAGATTTTGTTGTTAGAAATTATTATTTAGTTTTTTAGAAAGCTTAGGAGTTTAAAATAACTTCTTTTGTATGCTTTAAGTTTATTTTGGCGTCCGCAATTACATATATAGTAAGCTAGAGAGTTAAAATAACTTTCTTTTTGTACGCTTAAATAACATTTTGTGACGTCTACGCGACAGGACGAAGTAAAACAATGTTTCAAGCAATTAAAGGTTTTAGAAAAGCCGATCTGAAGTTTGTAGCGGAAGAGCTTGGCGAAATAATTCCTCCTGAATGTACTATTGCTACCTTGAAGGAAATTATTTTGAATAGCAACGAATATAAAAATGATCCCAATTTTGTGCAAGAAATTCTATCAACGGCTGTTGTTGAGAGGCAAGAAAAAGAAAAATTGAAAGTCGAGCAAGAAAAATTGAAAGTCGAGCAAGAAAAAGATCTTCAGCAACAAAAACTTAAACTTGAACAAGAAGAAAAAATTGAATTAGAAAAGCTTAATCAAGAATTAGAGATAAAGAAGATGGAATTAGACCAACAGTTGGAATTGGCTAGAATACAGTCACAGGCCTACATTCAAGGGGAGTCAATTTTAACTGTTAATGAAAATAATTCATCTAGAAGAAAAATTTCCTTACCCAAGTTACAATTCCGACAATTTGATGGGGATTTAAAAGAATGGCTACCATTCTGGAGTCAGTTTGAGCAGATAGATAAAGATAACGATATTCCTCCAGAAAACAAATTCCAGTACCTCATTCAAGCAACGGTCGCTGGTTCCAGAGCACGAGAAGTCGTAGACAGTTTTCCGCCAACTGGCGCCAACTATGCCAAAGTTATAGAGAGTCTAAAAGCTCGTTATGGAAGAGATGATCTTCTAGTTGAAGTGTACGTTAGAGAATTATTAAAGTTAATTATAGTTGCTCATACAAAAGAAAACTTTTCTCTTACTTCATTGTACGATAAACTTGAATCATATTTAAGGGCTCTTGAAACGTTGGGTGTCACTACTGATAAATGCGCTTCTATATTATATCCTATGGTAGAATCCTGTTTTCCAGCTGAATTTTTGAAAGCTTGGAATAGAAGTAACATTGTTTCTACTAGTTCTGATGCGAAAGAACGGTTGGACAATTTGATGCAATTTCTCAAATGTGAAGTTGAAGGAGATGAAAGAATAAATTTGGCGGTAGCAGGTTTTGGTCTGGCGAAGAAAAATGATGACCGAAATTATAGAAAAAGAAGGACTTATACTGATGTTGTTAAGCCTATACCCACTGCCTCTACTTTATTAACGACTTCTTTTAAACAGGATCTAAAGAAAAATTGCGTGTTTTGTAATGGAAAGCATATGAGTTCAGACTGTTTTACGGCACGAAAGATGAGTTTTAATGAGAAACAGAATGTTCTAAAGGATAAGAAGTGCTGTTTCCTCTGTTTGGGGTCAGGTCACACTACCAAACAGTGTAAAGCTGTCCTGAAGTGTTTTATCTGTGATAGAAAACATTCCACCGTGATGTGCCAAAGTCTTGATAAAGGCAAAACAAATGAACGAGAAGAGAAAGAAAAGTCAAATGAAAGTGAAGTAAATATGGCAAATTTCAATAAAAATCCAAGGGTATTTCTTCAAACTCTCAAAGCAAAAGTCGTCTCTGATAATAAAGAAAAGGATATTCGTCTAATTTTAGATACTGGTTCACAAAGATCGTATATTTTGAAGAAATTAGCAGAAGAAATGAAATATGCAGCCATTAAAAAAGAAAAGGTTGTACATTCACTTTTTGGCGGAGTCTCAACCAAAGAATATGAACATAGCTTTTATAAAATAAGATTAAGAGATTTGACAGGGAAATTCAGATGCAATTTTGAGGTTTTGGATCAAAATATTATATGTGAAAATGTTAAGCCTGTGGGAAAAGGTTCTTGGCTGAAAGAATTGGCCGAGAAAGGCATTGTTTTGACAGATGTTGGCGATGCAGATGAGTCTATTCAAGTACTGATTGGAGCCGATATAATCGGTAAACTATTGACAGGTCGAAGAGAAGTGTTGTCTTCTGGGCTAGTTGCAATGGAAACACTTTTTGGCTGGACATTAATGGGAAAAGTTCCTCAAGAAAGTTCATCTAAAGAAAATTTAGCTCTATCAGTTACTTCCATGTGTGTAAAAGAAGCAGAAATTTCTGACTTATGGAGATTAGATTTACTTGGAATAAGTGATCCAATCGAAAAGCTATGTAAGATGGAAGTAGATCGTCAAGTAAAAGAGCACTTTCTACAGACAGTAACACGGAATAAAGACGGTCGTTATGAAATATCCTTACCATGGGCTGAAGATAAACCACCTTTA
This sequence comes from Salticus scenicus, assembly GCA_963930645.1. Taxonomy (NCBI): domain Eukaryota; kingdom Metazoa; phylum Arthropoda; class Arachnida; order Araneae; family Salticidae; genus Salticus; species Salticus scenicus. The sequence goes on from OZ005648.1 coordinate 87,761,120, forward strand.
CCTGATAATTTGTGTTTAGCCAAGAAAAGGTTAACCAATGTCACACAAAAACTACTTGCGAGTAATATTTATGAAAAATATGAGGAAGTACTTTTAGGATGGCTTGGCGACAAAATTATTGAAGAGGTCCCTGAATGTGAAAGGTCCATTTATGGACACTACTTACCTCATCGACCAGTTATAAAGGAGAATAGCACTACTCCAATTCGTCCAGTATTTGACGCATCAGCAAGAATCCAAAACCATCCATCTTTGAATCAATGTCTACACTGCGGTCCAAATCTCATTGAATTAATTCCTGACATACTTTTGCGATTTAGAGAAAATAAATTCGGTGTCTTAGCTGATATCAAAAAAGCGTTTTTGCAAATAAGCATCCGGAAAGAAGATCGGGATTTTTTACGTTTCCTCTGGTGGAGCAATCCAGAACAAAGTGAGCTGAGAATATTTCGTCATGCTAGAGTCGTTTTTGGAGTCAAGAGTTCACCTTTTTTGCTAGCTTCAGTAATAGAATACCATATTAAAAATGATGAAGAATACGACCCAGAACTTAAGCAAAGATTGTTGAGAAGCTGCTATGTTGACAATGTTGTTACGAGTGTCCGTACAGAGGAAGAGTTAAAGAGATTTATTACTTGCTCTAAAAACCTAATGTCTAAAGGCGGATTCGACCTAAGAGGATGGGAACATACAGAAGAGAGAAAGGACACGGAACACGGTAAAGAAGCTGTTGTACTTGGATTACACTGGAACAGATTTTCGGATATTTTAAAGGTCAATGTATCCTGGACGAAAGATGTAAACCTGGAGAAAATAACAAAACGTACTATGCTATCAGTGGCACATAAAGTTTTTGATCCAATTGGTTTTACTTCACCAGTCATGATTTGCCCCAAGATGATGTTACAGAAAACCTGGAAAATTGGTTTAACCTGGGATGAAGAAATTACCGGGGATCTAAAAAACGAGTTTATCGGATGGTTTCGTGAATTAAATATATTGGAAGAAATTGAGATTCCGCGATGCATTCAAGTCACTCCAGATAATTTAAAAAAATGTACTCTTCATACATTTTGTGATGCTAGTAATCAGGCTTATGCTGCTGTTGTATTTTTGAGAATAGAAAAAGCTGATCAAGTGAAATTATTCCTTCTGGCTGCCAAATCCCGCATCAGTCCTTTAAAGTGCCCAACTATACCTCGAATGGAGCTTTTAGCGGCTTTGATTGGTGCTAGATTATCGAAATCAGTAACAGATGCATTCAGTTGGGAAAATATGGAAAGATATTTTTGGAGTGATTCCACGACAGTTCTTGCATGGATAATCAGAGAAGAGAACTGGTCAGTTTTCGTCAGGAACCGAGTTCAAGAAATCAGGAGTTTGACTGATCCTTCTTTATGGAAATATATACCCAGTGAAATGAACCCATCGGATCTACCCTCTAGAGGTTGTAAAGCCAAACAACTTGTCTCTCTCAAATGGTGGGAGGGTCCATCGTGGCTTAAGAATCCATATGAGTATAATAAACATATGAATTTCCTCTGCCAGGATATAAATGAAGAAGACGTTGAAAGAGAAAAGTTAAAATCAACAAAATTACTGATAAATGTAGATGAAAATTCACAGAATACTTGGTACTATCAATATTTTTCATGTTATGAGAAAATCGTTCGCCTTATGGGATGGATTCTCCGTTTTAAACATAATACTTGTAATCCAAAGGATAAAGTGAAAGGAGAATTGACAAGTCAGGAATTTCACAAAGCAGAAATGAAAATAGCGTGGATGATTCAGAAAGAAGCTTTTTCCTCTAAAGATTATGAGAAATTGAAAACTCTTGAGACTTTCAAAGATGAGGAAGATATAATACGCGTGAAAACTAAAATTTTGTACAGACAAGACAAGAAGGATTTTCTCACACCTATCGTTCTACCATCTAATCATGAAGTTGTTAAACGACTAATTTCATATTTTCATCTGAAAAATTGTCACGCAGGTCCTCAGATTCTTTTAAATTTGATTAGAGAAAAATATTGGATTTTGAATGGAAGAAGAACTGTGACATCTGTTTTATCTAAATGTACTACTTGTAAAAGATTCAACTCTAAGAACGTGGAATCTTCGCCTATTTCTCTACCAGAAAATCGAGTGAAAGATGCAGCTGTGTTTCAGGTCATTGGTATTGATATGGCTGGTCCTTTGTTTCTGAAAGACAATCAAAAGAGTTGGGTTATTTTGTTCACATGTGCTATCTATCGGGCAGTACATTTTGAACTTGTTACATCAGCATCTACCGAGGTTTTTTTGATGGCTTTAAGAAGATTTATATCTCGTAGAGGAAGATGTTCCATTATATATTGCGATAATGGCTCTAATTTTGTTGGTGCAGCCAACTATTTGAAACGACTGAACTGGAATCATATACAAAAGGATGCAGCAACCAATTCAATTGAATGGAAATTCAATCCGCCAACTGCGGCGTGGTGGGGCGGATGGTGGGAGAGGCTCATCAGACTGATGAAAGATCTATTAAAAAGAGTCCTTGGGCGAGCGTGCTTGAATTATGAAGAAATGATTACTGTATTGGCTGATTGCGAAAGCATTATCAATTCTCGACCTTTGACTTACATGTCAGAGCAAGAATCTATTAAGCCAATTTCTCCTGCCATGTTTTTGAAAGATATTCATGAATATATTGTGCCAGACATTGATGCAGTCGAGGGAAACTCTTTCAAACGAAGGCTTAAATACAGACAAGCATTGCAGAAAAGTTTAAGAAATCGATTTAGATCAGAGTATTTGGGTTTACTTATTCAGCGACCGAATGTGAGAAGAAGCCAACAGACAGTTTCTGTAGGAGACATTGTATTGGTGGGAGCGGACAATAAAAAAAGGATGCACTGGCCATTAGGACGCATCATAGAGCTTATTCATGGCAAAGATGGAAAAGTGCGACTCGTAAAGTTACAAACATCTCATTCAGAGATACTTCGACCAATACAAAGAATCTATCCTCTAGAAGTATCATCTAGTGACGGTGCTGAAAATACGTTTCCTAATCCAGCTGTGAAGGAAGCACAAATTAAAAAGCCTTTGGAGGATAAGTCCTGCAGGGAAATTAGAAAGACTAGATCTGGAAGACTAATTAAAATGCCAGACAGACTGATTTTATGAAGAAGAAATCTTCTAGAGATATCAAAATGAAGAGTTTTGATTATAAGATATAATCAAAAGGTGGGAGGATGTTAGATATTGTCCATGTTTTATTTTATTCTCTCATTTTTATATTTTTAACTCACGTGATGTATTTTTGTTATTGTAAAAAAAAAAGATTATTGAGATGATGCTCGTGCGCGTGCATCTAGTTTTCTTTTTCTCAGTATTCAAATTTTTCAATGGAATAAAAGCAGCAAGTAGATTTTGTTGTTAGAAATTATTATTTAGTTTTTTAGAAAGCTTAGGAGTTTAAAATAACTTCTTTTGTATGCTTTAAGTTTATTTTGGCGTCCGCAATTACATATATAGTAAGCTAGAGAGTTAAAATAACTTTCTTTTTGTACGCTTAAATAACATAAAGTAATGTTAGCGTAACGCTACAAATGAAGTTCGCACTTTACGAATAACCCGTGAATGTGTAGAGTTTTTGGATTCAGTTGATGAATGGAGTTAGTTCGTAGGATGAACTAAATGATAATTTGCAATATGTTAATTTTATAAAGTGATGGATATAAAAGGGGAAGGATGGTAGTGACTTGGGGCTTAGCAGGCTGCTTGGAAGAGAGTTAGTGATAATGAATTAGAAGTAGTAGGAGGTCAAAGGAGTTAGTAGCGAGCGGCTGTATTAGAAGTTAGTTAGTCGAGTAGTATAGTGTCTTAGGGAATCCTCCCACTAACGAAAGACGAGTAAAGTCGTGAGAGATAACGACGTTAAGAGAAGCAGTTGAGATTGATATTTGTTGGTTAAGAGTATTTATGAAGGCTGTCCCTTTAAGTTTATAAAGGTATTGAAAATATAGTCCAACGCCCACCTTTTCATTAAGCTCTAAATAAAAGCTCGTTATTTATTTTATAAATCTGTCTTTGTCACTACTTCATAATTTCATTAATCAAAGTTAAAAGGAATAGGGCGTCTAGGCTGTCACAGTGGCGCCCAAATCAGTTCGACCCCCCCCCCCCGAGCAAGTATTTTTTGATGGCACTACTAGTGTGCTTCAATTTTTTGATGAGCTTGAATTTTTTTAAATTTTTATAAAATTGATATTGCCAGAAAATATGCGTGGTTAAAATGTTCCTTAAGAGGTGAACCAAGACAGTGGCATGATTTAATCGCCTGCCATTCACTTGGCCCAAATCCAACCTATGAGGATTTGAGAACTCGAGTTATCAGTCTCTTCGCCACTCGGTATGATAGATTAAGATTGGAGCACGAACGTTCCACCCCCCCCCTCAAAAAAGTCAGCGTAAAGTGGTTATAAGGGCCGTGGTCAAACCACAACAAGTTATTAAGTCACAGGAAGCAAGCTCGAGTACTTTAAATCAACCTAAAACTGGCGATCAAAACTGTATTTCTAGTGGCAAAAGTCAAATACAAGTTGAAGCAAACGAGCAAACTTCGCTTTCAAACAGCACTACAGACGAATTTAAGTCTGCTATTCAGCCTTTGGATACGGATAAAAAAACCGACAATTTAGCTAGTATAGCGACGGAGGTTGTAAAGGAAAATACAATTAAAATAAATGTGGCGGCTGAAACCGTTAAACTGAGCGAACGTGACAAATCATTAAATATTGCGGCTAATCCTTCCGCCAATACCTCAAATTTATGTTTTGAAACTGTTAAGCTAACAAACTTTTCTAGTAGTTTAAATGCATCTCCTGATAATTTACATTTAAAAACAGTCAAGTCGACAGATCCTTTTATTTTCACAGAAACTGTGGTAAAAGAAAGTGAAAAGTTTAACCACTGTGCTTCTAACTATCTCGCAACTACTTTTAAAGAAAATCTAGTCGTTAATGTAAATGAAAGTAATACATTTCAAAATGCAGTGTTAACTAACTTTAGTTCTGCACATGTAGTACATAAATTCAACGATAAAGTCGTAAATCGACCGGAAAAGTCAGATAACGGTGTCGCTAGTTTAAACGACAAAATAACAGAAAAAGGGATTTTCCCTAATGCATTCCAATATTTTAAAGCTTGTAAGCCCTCCAGGACCTCGACCTCACCGAGTAGAGAGCGAGCGAAGCCTTCTCCTGGAACTATGGACGGTGACAAGGTTCCAGGTGCGAAACCCCCTCCTGAGAGTGACCAGGCACCAGGTTCGAACCCTCCTCAGGACAGCGACCTTGCAACGTCTGACCTCAAACTGCAAGCCACCAGCGCTGAAACAACTCCACAGGCAACTCCTACAACAACTCCACAGGCCAGTCTGACACGCATCTCTGATTTTGCTGATATCAAGGAATCAATATGTCAGGTGCTATGGTTCTTTATTTTTTCCGTTATAAAGTGTATTTCTAGCAGAACAGTCCTAAAATCTACGACATGTAGTGAAGCCTTTTGGACTTTCAACTATTATCTGAAAGCTATGAACTTTCTTAAATTTCAATATTCTAAATTTAAACTTGGAGCATGAACTTTCAACTCCGGAAATTTCATGTTTTGTTTACATGTCATAAATTTTTTTCTGTTATACAATATATGCATGTATATGTACTTTAATGTTTTTTTTTACTTATAGCCATCACCAGCAGCGATTACTACGATAAAAAAATTTTTTTCTTCCCTTTGTATATAAATTTTTCCCTCTATAGTTTTTTACATGATCTATATGTATGTACTCTAATGTTTTCTATTTGTAGCCATCAACGGCAGTTTTTAATAAAAACCTTTTTGAACATTTGTATATATTCACTATCTATGTTTCTCTAAATGTCGTATAAATTGTATAAAATGAATATTTCTTATTGTTCAACTTTTGTATTCTAAAAGTTTAATGTATCTATGTATTCTTAGTATGGGGTAAAGATAATTTTTTTAGCTATTTTGCATGTAAATTCGTGTTTAACGACTAACTTTAATAAACTAACAATTCCGTTTTTTTTCCGTTGTGCAAATAGCTAGGTGGGAAATATTGGCTATCTATAAAATATTATATGTCAAACTTTCATTTATCTATGTACAAGCTGTAGTTTAATTTCCCTTCTTTTTTGATTTATACGGTAAAAAAGGTTTTGTATTTTAGAAGTACTCTGATGATTAAAACCCTCAGTCCAGTCCCTTATTCTGACTGATGTCCAGTCGTTAATTTGAACATACAGTCTGATTTCTTCAATTGTTACTTTGAAATGCAGAAGGAGGTATTTCTGCAACTTTGCCAGCTATTTTTGAGTTCTGAAGTAGAAAGTGTTTTCTTGGACGCATGCCAGCGGATCCCTTTCAAGATACACCTGATAGTAGACAACTGGAAATTTTTTTTTGCACTCTCAAGTTACTTTTCCTAGCTGATGATTCTGGGCCTAGACTGGCCTTCAGATCGCTAACGACATTTCAAGTTTTCAATAAAATTATTTTCTTAATGTTGCAAGTTTAAAAATTAAGTTTGTACCTTTCCGTATGACAGGAAAGATGTACCTGTCATCAATATTGCAAGTTTAAAATTAAGTTTTTACCTTTCCGTTTAAGGAAAGAAGTACTTGTCATCCCTGCTGTACCGTTGGACTATCTTTCACTAAGTTTGACCGCAAGGGTTTTCCATTATAAAGCAACTTAGACTGAGCTTAAAATTTCTTATCATAAATTTTTCTAAGTGAATGGTTTTTCAGCCCGGCGCTCTTAATTTTTTTTTTTTTTTCACTGTTAGATTTCAAAGCAAGTAGTTATTGTTGGGCAGTTTAATTTAAGCTTTCCCCCCTCTTTTTCTCAAGTATTATGCAGTTTAATTTTAAACAGTAAGTCACTGCAACTAATTTTTATTTGCATAATATAGCAATATTTTAAAATTTGCACGGGTAAAAACCCGTTGTGGATTTTTACGTGAAATTTTTGTCTTTTGGGGAGGAACTGTGAGGTAAAGTAATGTTAGCGTAACGCTACAAATGAAGTTCGCACTTTACGAATAACACGTGAATGAGTAGAGTTTTAGGATTCAGTTGATGAATGGAGTTAGTTCCTAGGATGAACTAAATGATAATTTGCAATATGTTAATTTTATAAAGTGATGGATATAAAAGGGGAAGGATGGTAGTGACTTGGGGCTTAGCAGGCTGCTTGGAAGAGAGTTAGTGATAATGAATTAGAAGTAGTAGGAGGTCAAAGGAGTTAGTAGCGAGCGGCTGTATTAGAAGTTAGTTAGTCGAGTAATATAGTGGCTTAGGGAATCCTTCCACTAACGAAAGACGAGTAAAGTCGTGAGAGATAACGACGTTAAGAGAAGCAGTTGAGATTGATATCTGTTGGTTAAGAGTATTTATGAAGGCTGTCCCTTTAAGTTTATAAAGGTATTGAATGCGAATATAGTCCAACGCCCACCTTTTCATTAAGCTCTAAATAAAAGCTCGTTATTTATTTTATAAATCTGTCTTTGTCACTACTTCATAATTTTATTAATCAAAGTTAAAAGGAATATGGCGTTTAGGTCGTCACAAAGTTCGCAACGGAAACTCTAGTAACTGCTTAGAAACATAAATTTCGAATTGCGAAAGATGCTCTCTGCTCTATGTGGATGTTTATAGTGGTTAATACATTGATAAAAATTAAGCAGTAAACTGAACTATGAAGATGGATAATTCGAGACAACAGCGCGGTCTCTAAGCAAATCTGTAAAAAATATTAAATTTTATTTACTTTGGCACAGACTTTAAAAGTTATAATTTGTTTAATAATAGTGTTTATGTTGTTTGGTGAAGGAATTTATTTTATACTTTTAGAGGCAATTTACGATTCCATTTTATACCAATTTTCAAGTAGTTTGAATTACTATTATAATTGTTCTTAGGAATCGGTTCTATTTTATTATTATTATTCTTATTATTTTAAGTTTTCCTTTATTTACATTCCCATTTTCTTTAATTGCAATTTGTATATTATCTCTGAAACAGGATTTGCGTGAGCTCTGTATGCATTTTTTTACTTGGTGAACTTACGTCGAGACATTTGAAAGTGTTTTAAGTGAGCTTTATTGTCTTGTTATATCTTTGTGATTTTTTACAATACAGTGTAAAAATTTCGCACAATAAATTATTAACGTATGTATATGAGCTACATTTCGCTCGCTAAGTATGGGATCGGCATAAGAACTTTAATTTTACTATTCGTGGATATTGAATTCCTTGAAATTTTTAATTATCTTCATAAAATGTGTTTAACTTTTATGCAAGTTAAGAAGTAAAAGCTGGACTCAAGGTTTTTCAAACACACCTTTCCAGCTAAAGAAAAAAAAAATCTGCAGATAATCTGAAGGTACCTGGAACAAAAAATCATAAAATCTGCAGAATAACTACAGTTTGGGAGCAAACAATTTGCAGATTTTTTTAAATATTTTTTTTTCCTTCCATTAGCTTTTTATTGTTTCAAATACTTTCAGAAACATTACATCGTATGGTAATCTTTTGTAATATTTTTTAGAATGATATACATAGATAATCTTGAATTAATATGTGTTATAAGGAAAGATAATGGTTAAAGAATTTAACGAAAAAAAAAAAAAAAAAGGAAAAGAAAGAAAGAAAATAAGTACACTTTATGCAAGTTCAAATTATAAGAAAACAAGTACGTTTAAAATTCACATATAGACATTAAAATAATAAAACAAAAATTTTAAAACGCACTTTTATTTCAAAATATACTAAGAACTCCAGTTTAGCGGATGTGGATAATTACAATACAGGGTGATTCGCTACCGGTGCGACAAACTTACAGGAGATGTAATGTAGGGGGCACAAGGACGATTAGGAATCACATAGCAATGTAGGGTCGGAAAGGCAATCCTAACGAGATAGGGAGGGAGGTTGTTAGGGGGTATAATACTTATAAACTCATAACTTATCTTAAGCTGCTGGCCTTTAAATGTCATTTCGCGATCACCCTGTATTCATCGTTTTTACCTTTACACTTATGTAAGTGGCTGTTGACAGTTTTACTGACAGTTACAGTTTACTAACAGTTTTACCCTTAAGCCCTCATCTCTCGTGTTCGTAAAATTCACTGCATTTGAGCACGTCCTTGTGTCTTCTTTTCTTGATATTTTAGAGAACTAGAAAGCATCAATCAGCCGCATACTATTTAAATATATTAAAAAATATCAGACGAATGAAAATGCCTATCATTCATATGCTTATTTTAACACAAGTGTCTTGAATTCAATAAAAATTGGAACCATTTGGGTGTGTCTTTAAACAATTATAAAAGGGCTAAAAGAATCCCCTATCTCGTTAGAATTGCATTTCCGACCTTACACTGCTATGTGATTCCGAATCGCCTTTGCGCCCCCTACATCTGCTGCAGGTTGGTCGCACCGTTAGCGAATCACCCTATATACATGTATTCAAAACTTCAGCTCAATCGAAAGATATAGGAAGTGTGTTAAAATTCAAAAAAGATTTTTGAACTGAAGTTAGGTACCCAGGGGTCCCCCCAAACTTCGTACCTCTAAAAGTCTGTTACTACTCAAGTATGTATTGTCATCGGAGTTATAGATATTTCACTGAATTGGATAATAGAAAATAGGTTAAAATTCAAAATGAAATTTTTAACAAGAGTTGGAGACTCAGAAGTCTCAGGCCCACTTCTAAGTCTGTTTTTTCTTGAACATGTATTGTATTGCCATGAGAATTTACATTCATGAAAAAATTCAACCCAATTGGATGATAAGAAGTGGGTAAAAATCCACTTCTCATATTTGACCCACATACATGAATATACAACATTTGAATTTATATAAAAGTGTGTAATATTACTAAGTATCAAGGTCTTGAAAAAAAATTTTTTTTTTGGAGGTTGGTTTTAGTAGTTTGAAGAAGTAGTAAAGTTTGGAATATTCATCATTTAAGTTTGTTTTTTAATATTTGCAAATAAATAAACCTATAATTTACAAATTTCAAGTTTTTGTTTCAAGTTATTTATTTATTTATTTTATTAGGACTAGGAGGACTATTAGTTGCAATCTGGGTAAAAGCGTCGTCGCCAGTGTTTGTAGACCAGTTTTGTGTAACACCAAAATACATTAGAAATATCGGTCCAATCGTTAGAAATTCGGTACCAAATGAAAGGGGCGATTTTTCTGAATCCAGGGGTGCAAACAGTTTTTCGACACGACAATTAGATTTTATAAAATTAAGTGAAATATGAAATTTAGGTGGAAACACTTCGTTTTAATTCATTTCAGTCATTTTAAAAAATACATGGCCCAGTTTTCCAGTCAAAAAACGAGATAAAAAATAAATAAAAATTAAAAATTAAAAAATTTAAAGACTGAAATTAATAGTCATCCGTATTAAACTAAATTCTGTCTTTGACAGATTTTTTCTTTTTTCTTTTCTTTTCTCGCAACAATTGTTTCGGGGCAAAAGAAAACACTCGTCAGGCAAACAAAGTAGGCACGAGTGATGCAAACAAAGCGACAACGCACCTTGTTTGCAGCAGTCACGTCTACTACTAAAAAAATTTAATTGAAAGGCATACAGATAGACTAACTGAATTAATAATCACTCTTGAACATTGTTGGAAATTGTTAAAAATGCCTAACGCAAAAGAAAATGCAGCCCTTAATGTATCTGAGTATTTTAATTATTCTAGCTTATTAACAATAAGTGCCAATTTCTTTGAAAGCTATATGTTACAACAACTACGTAGAGTTGGAAAGTGTTAATAACACTGCGCTGAAAAAAAAAAAAAAATCGAGCCCTGATACGATTCTTGCTGATTTTTATGTAAAACGACCTCCTGAATCCGAATATGACTCCCATTTTGTCCAGTCACCCACCGATTTCTCGGGACACCACCCCCTCCCTAATTTTTATTACTGTTCGGTAATTTAATGACCATGAATTTGATTTGGAGAATGAAAAGGAATTAATTTAACATTTAAAAACGAAAAAATATAATGTTTAATAAATAACATTAATAATAGATTAAATATATATATATATATATATATATAAGAAATGTAATACATAATTTCAGTAGTAAATCCTTCCTTAAATTTTCCCCTTGCCGCAAAAGTTTATGTTTTAGAATTTTCCAACTGTGTAGCTCCTCAGAAGATATTTAACAGTTAAAATAATCCTTTCCCTCCCTAAAAATCAAACTTATAGCCATAAAATTACCGAAAAGAGATAAAAATAGGGGGCCGTCCCTAAAAAACGGTGGGTGATAGGGCAAAATGGGCGTCCTATTCAGATTCAGGAGGTCATTTTACATTAGAATTTGCAAAAATGGTATTGGGGGCAATTTTCATGCAGAGCAGTGTAACCAATGCGTATCGCATAATTTTTCATTTTTTTTTTTTTTTTCCCCGAAAACAATTATCAAAATATGATCTTCAGAAATGAGATTAAAAAGAGGAACAAGCATCGAAGATAATGTTCTCGTTTTGAAATGATTAGTTACACTAAAAAAGAAAAAGGACAAAATTCAACTTTTTTTTTTTTTTTTGTCGACGGAGACCTATCAAGTGCAACATTCAGTAAAAGATTAATTCTTCAAAACAAGGTATTCACATACAGGTTGATTCAGCTGACATTTGGATAAACAGCCGACTCTTTTGTTAAAGAGCACTCTTAACAGTTTTTGTAATAAGAAGCATAGTGTTAGTATTTGTCGTCACCCTATATGAAGACGTAATTAAAACTAAGCTATGTTTATAAAATAAAATAAAAATAATAATACCTGAACACGATCTATTATCACTTTGGAGGACATAATTTTCATGACAGCTACAAACAGGTCTTTTATTTATATATGTGCATACATGTTCACACCCGCCATTTTCAATAAGACATAGATTCTTTTCTGAAAAATATTAACCAGAGCATAAAATTTAAAAATTACGATATTGAAATTAATTTTCTATTAAAAAAAATGTATATATATATATATCGTTTAATTCTAGCAATAGTTGAAAATTACAATCGTTGTAATGTAATAGAATAGACTAAAATTTAAGAAAAAACAAACAAACCTTTACAAGATTTTCCATCGCTTTGGAGGTCATAGCCGTCATAGCATACACAAACTATTTTCTTATTTTTAAAGAAGCATTGATGTTCACAGCCTCCATTCTCCGTTTCACATGGGTTAATTTCTGTTAAAGTAATACGAGTTATTATTTTATTGTATGATCGCCAGGATTTTTAAATCTGCAATCAGTTATGGCAGTAACACTCTACATATTTAAGTGTTATAAATTAAGTGTAAGTGCATTACGTACTTAGTATTTATATATATATATATATACAAGAAGAAAATACTGCATTCCTGAAAATTCTTGATTTTCGGTTTTCGATGGGCTTATACGTTTGGAGATATCTTAAATACGATTCGATCATTTTTAGAAAATGTCTCTCTGTCTATTTGTATGGTGTCTCTGTATGTACATGTTACCAAAATTTTGTGAGCGCCAAAAGTGGAAATAGTGGAATTTTGTCATGATTACAAGATTTTCCTTGCATACGTATGATCGGAAAGTAATAATAATAATAATAATAGTAATAATATACATATATATATATATGTCGAAAACAAATACATCCTGAGATAAAATGTTAATAAAATAATAATAAAAAAATCTGCTGAATTTAAATATGAGAGAAAATAATAATAAAATAAATAAACACACCGACAATAACATTGTACGTTTGTTACAATGCATTCATTACATACGTTTTTAAAGTAGGCCCCTCATCCAAAATTAAATTTGTTTAGAACAGAAATAATATTTAAAAACAACAATAAAAGTTTAAAATAAATCAATAGTTAATTAAATATTTATTTTTAATTCCATTACCCTACTACCATATGTAATGGAAGTATTGTATTCGGTCCAAAACTTCGATGTCAAGTTTTCACCTGATTTACACGTTTTAAAGCCTCCTGAGTCCAAAAAAGTAATTTTTGGCAATTGGTCAGTGTGTGTGCACGTACGCATGTGTGTGTGTACGTATATGCGGAATCTTCTGGATATGATATTTCCGAAAGTAATAAAGATAGAAATACGAAACTTCAGAATTGATACGGGTCTGGTGTACAGATGAATCCTCCAAATTTTGGTGAAAATTGGAAAACCGGAAGCGGGTCATCGGAAACCAGAAGTGGGACTGTAAGTCCGTATCTCAAAAGGCTCTAATGATATTTTCTTCAAAGTTGCTACATAAACACTTTATTAGATGTCCTTTCGAATGATGTAGTTGATTAGTTCAGGAAAATTGATAGGCGTCCTCTATAAATAGCTCAATTTCAGGTCTCGCAAGTGCGTTCCTTTAAAAAGGGATCTACGGATTTTTTTCAAACTCTTCATATTAACTACCTTTTAAATAGCCTTGTGTATGTTATTATTGTTTTCTGGTTATTAATTGAGTATGCCCAGTTTCGGTAACAGTTGGTACCTCAAAAAGGGCTCTACCGATTAAAATAGTTACATAAATCAATTTTAGTTATCCTTTCTCATGTATTACGTGGTTATTACAGGAAAATTAACAGTCATCCTGCTTAGGTAGGTTAATTTTAGATCTCGGAAATTAGTGTTTAAAAAAATAACTCTACCATTTTTTTCTTAATTTTTAAATTGGTATGTAAACTTTGTTTTATATGTCTTTACGCGTGTATTAATTTTCTCATGCTGGAGAAATTTTAGGCTTCTACCTTGTTAGGTCAATTGTATGTCTTCTGTTCGTATTATTCCCCCCCCCTCCTCCCACCCCCGATAAAAAAAGCATATAATACGTGCAATAGTGGATAATGGAAGTCAAGTGGTTGTTTCACACCAGATTTTTTAATATTGTTTTCTGCTCATGGAGTCTAATTTCACTCAATTTTTGAAGGAGTTAATTATTACGACTTTTATATAGAAACTTACATTTTTAAAACTTAAATTTTACAAAACATAACATTTAAAAGAATAATATCTGATAAAATAAATGCAGATCCAAGATTTTAAATACATATATATTTTAAACTCATTCTTTAACAAGTAAATGAAGGGTTACTCTGTAGCGATTACACATGAATCGGTCATTTGAGAAACACCTCATATCCAAAAAAGTAAACTTTCGGGAAATTAAAAAAAAAAAAAAAACCCAGCTGGTCCATAATTTAACATCATATATTTTTTGAATTTTTTTATATGTTTCTACAAGGGTTTGGTAAGCTAATTCCACCAAAATAAAATTTTATTATTTTTATTTTGATATTAAAAAAAATTATAAACGTTGTTGGAGATGTGTTGTTTCTCAAATGACTGACTAAACGATATGTTATCAGGTATGAAATAGAAAGTAAAACAATTCAAATTATTAATAAAAATGAGTATTTTATTTTTTAAATAATATATACACATTTTCCAAACATTGTTTCTTAAAACAGTTCAATGTCATCCATATCGATAATTGGCCAGTCATAAATTTTTGAATAAAATTCACCAACAATGTCTGCAGGTATATAGGCTTCGACTTTCTTGAGGTCATTGATTTTGTTGATATTGATAGGTACACATTTTTGCGGGTAGGCACTGATTTTTGGAAGCTCTGGTAAACCAGTTCCCGGTTTTTTCAAATCAAAATTTGTTCATTGAGTCCACCAATAAAGTTTTTTACTTTAACTTGGCCTACATGCTTATTAGAGTAATGAAACTTCATAAAAGTTGAAATGTTGAATTTTATTTAGTTTTCCTTTGGGATGTTCCTTGCTTGAGTCTACGTAGATATTACATTTTTTTTTTTTTTTTTTTAATTGACCACACCATGATTTAAAATCCTTTACTTTTTCACTTTCTACTATTTCCACCAGGAACTTGTCTTGAATAGCAGCAGAGTGCAACATAAGTTCAGCATAATGTTTTACTGTGTAAATCCTGTCAGTTGTTTTAATTTTTCGTTCGATTACACTAAAGTCGCGGTCACACGGAAGGTACGAATGACCTCGAATAGGAAAATAGTGATGAATACTGTCGAATCGGCCAGTTTCTATTAGGGCAAGCATTACTTTCACTTTCACTAGAACTCATTTTAACCTATAAACAACAATAATAAACACTACAGCACACCACCTAGCTGTTTGGATTAAAATAGAATAACAAAAAACAGTGCTGCCACCAGCCACATTTTTTTGTAAGTCATTTGAGAAACAACACATTTCCAGGAGATGAGGTGTTTCTCAAAGGAATGGATATTTTCAAATGCGGCATCACCATGGTTACTAAGTGGAGAAGAGTTGTTTTATGCGTATTGGATTTGTCTAGCCTTCACCAACAATTTAATATGTCTAACTCAATTTTGGCCAAAAATGGACATGAGGTGTTTCTCAAATGACTGATTCAATTTAAACCTCAAAATTTTGATTTTATTAAAATATTTAAATCATTTACTTACTAATGTTATTTTTTCAAAATTAGATAGCCAATAAAGGTTTGTAATATCCAATTATCAGCGATAATATGTCTTATATTTCACATACGTTGTTCTGTCACTCTAGGTTTTTTTTTTTTTTTTTGGTCACTAGTAATTTTTAACATAAACTTTTATGAATATTTGTAACAATTTTCCATGATTAAACAAGGTAAAAATTTTTTCTTACAAAAAGTAGTATTAAACTAGTTGGCATAGGTGGACTCTGCTCAGCTCCCCATCATATTTATGTTCTCAGAAATTTCTAGTGCGAGACATATTATAATCATGTTTAAAGAAATGAATTTGAGCAAAGCTTGATACAGTGACAGAATGAAATCCCCGCCTAATAGGCTATCCACCGTTCACTTGAATATAATTATCTTATTCTAATTTATTAATTCATTTTATCAGGGTCAATTCTGTTGTTTAGTTTTCATGCTACTATTTCCAATGCAAAAAAACCTCAAAATTCATATTTATATGAAAAATTTACAAATTCGCTATGTTGATAAAATCGTAAATTACGAATAATTTACGAAATTTTCCTAGTAGAATATTTGTATTCAATCAAGTTCAAACAAATATCATAAACTTAATTTTGAAGTTGTCTAATGTATTTAGGATCCTCAAAATGGAAGTTTATGCTAAATTTTGCCTTATTCTGACATGTTAAGTAAATCGTAAATTCCAAATAACTTACGAATTTTTTAAATTGGAAAAATCATAGTCTATGATATTCATGCCAGTATCCTAAATAATATTTCGAAAGTGGTTTGACATCTTTACGATGAAAATATCCCTCAAGATTGACATTTATGTGAAATTTTGCTCTATTCTGACATGTTAAGAAATTCGTAAATTTCCAATAACTTACGAAATCTTTATATTGGAAAATTCATAGTCATTAATATTCATGTCAGTGTCTTAAATAATATTTCAAAAGTAGTCTGACATCTTTACGATGAAAATATCTCTCAAAATTGACGTTTATGTGAAATTTTGCCCTATACTGCCATGTTAAGAAATTCGTAAATTTCCAGTAACTTGCGAAATTTTCAAAGTAGCATATTTATAGTAACTGATGTTCATTCCGGCATCAAAACTGATATTTTAAAACTGGTTTGACATTTTTAGAGTAAAAAATTTCCATTTAATGCACATTTAAGTGAATTTTTGTCCTATTCTCCCATGTTAAGAAAATCGTAAATTTCTAATAACTTACGAAGTTTTTAAATTCGAATGTTGCAAATGAATAGGGTTCTTGCCAGTGTCGAAAGTAATATTTTAAAACTGATCTGACCTCTCTGCGACAATTTGTTCTTGAGATATCGTGTACACAGACTAACAAACTAACGGACTAACACACTAACAGACTAACACACTAACAGACACCCTACAGACAGACACCATAGAAATTTTGTCATTTTCGGATTCCTCACACCTGAAAACGTGTAGAAAAGTAAAAAAACCGAGGTCGAAAATTTTCACGATTACCTAAGTTCCCCATACCTATAGTATGATGGGGAACTAAAAACCGTATAAGTTGCAACTGTGTGTTTAAGATTCAGAAAAATATTTAGTAAAGTTTTACAATTGATTAAAATAATTATATCTTTTTTTAAATTAATTTTTGAATAAGCAAATTTAATATGACCAATGTATTAGTTGCATATTATCAGAGTTTATAAGTGTTAGGATACGTCTAATTGCAATAGACTTTTTAGTTCCCCATCATACTATAGGTATGGGGAACTTAGGTAATCGTGAAAATTTTCGACCTCGGTTTTTTGACTTTTCTACACGTTTTCAGGTGTGAGGAATACGAAAATGACAAAATTTCTATGGTGTCTGTCTGTAGGGTGTCTGTTAGTGTGTCAGTGTGTCAGTGTGTCAGTCCGTTAGTATGTCAGTCCGTTAGTGTGTTAGTCCGTTAGTTTGTTAGTCTGTTAACACGATATCTCACGAACAAATGATCGCAGAGAGGTCAGACCAGTTTTAAAATATTACTTTCGACACTGGCAAGAACCCTATTCATTTGCAACATTCGAATTTAAAAACTTCGTAAGTTATTAGAAATTTACGATTTTCTTAACATGGGAGAATAGGACAAAAATTCACTTAAACGTGCGTTTAATGGAAACTTCTTACTGTAAAAATGTCAGACCAGTTTTAAAATATCAGTTTTGATGCCGGAATGAACATCAGTAACTATAAATATGCTACTTTGGAAATTTCGCAAGTTATTGGAAATTTACGAATTTTTTAACATGGCAGTATAGAGCAAAATTTCACATAAACGTCAATTTTGAGAGATATTTTCATCGTAAAGATGTCAGACTACTTTTGAAATATTATTTAGGACACTGGCATGATTATTAATGACTATGAATTTTCCAATATAAAGATTTCGTAAGTTATTGGAAATTTACGAATTTCTTAACATGGCTGAATAGAGCAAAATTTCACATAAACGTCAATCTTGAGGGAAATTTTCATCGTAAAGATGTCAAACCACTTTCGAAATATTATTTAGGATACTGGCATGAATATCATAGACTACAATTTTTCCAATTTAAAAATTTCGTAAGTTATTTGGAATTTACGATTTACTTAACATGTCAGAATAAGGCAAAATTGAGCATAAATTTCCATTTTGAGGATCGTAAATACATTAGACAACTTCAAAATTACATTTATGATATTTATTTGAACATGATTGAATGCAAATATTCTAATAGGAAAATTTCGTAAATCATTCGTAATTTACGATTTTATCAACATAGCGAAATTGTAAATTTTTCATATAAATATGAATTTTGAGGATTATTGCATTGGAAATAGTAGCATGAAAACTAAACAACAGAATTGACCCTGACAGAATAAATTAATAAATTAGAATAAGATAA
Organism: Salticus scenicus; assembly: GCA_963930645.1. Classification (NCBI taxonomy): domain Eukaryota; kingdom Metazoa; phylum Arthropoda; class Arachnida; order Araneae; family Salticidae; genus Salticus; species Salticus scenicus. Next base: position 87,779,625 of record OZ005648.1, read on the forward strand.
ATATATCGAAGTGAACGGTGGATAGCCTATTAGGCGGGGTTTTCATTCTGTCGCTGTATCAAGCTTTGGTCAAATTCATTTCTTTTAACATGATTATAATATGTCTCGCACTACAAATTTATGAGAACATAAATATGATGGGGAACTGAGCAGAGTCCACCTATGCCAACTAGTTTTCTTTTAAGCTGTTTGAAAATATCTGTCGAAAATGAAATTTAAATGGAATAAGATAAATGTACCTTTGCAGGATTTCTCGTCTTTTAATAGGAAGTATCCATCCAAACAACTGCATTTAACTCGATTGGAAGCAAATGTACAGAACTGCTCGCAATCACCATTGTTAATTTCGCACGGATTGATCTCTATAATGCGTTGTAAAAGAGAAAAAAAATATTAAGAATGGTTATTATATATTTTACTTAGATATTAATGCACTTAAAAAACAATTTTATTCAATTTTCTAGATAATACGCAAACGTACATACACACACACACACACACATATATAACTAAAATTTATATACAGTGCGTGTCGAAATGATAGGTCCACCAGTAAAAACGAAAGTTATGTTGGTAAAAAAGGTTTTATTATGTACAAAATACTATTTTATAAACTACATTACTTCCTTCAATGTATAATAATACATGAATAATATACAAATAATAGGAATAATAAGGAAAACAAAAATTACATGAAAAAGCTGTTTCAAAAAGATAGGTCCACTGAACCAATCATCAAATTAATGTTGAATTAATAAGAAATTTTTCCACCTTGTTTCAGAATAAGCTCATAAATCCTATTCGGCATGGTTTCTACAAGTTTTTGCGAACACATTTTCTCGATTTTTGACCATTCGGAGGAAATAGCCTTTTTCAAGTCTACAGTACTGTTGTACTGCCTTCCGCCTGCATACACCGCTCTTGTGAGTATACCCCACATGTTTTCTACCGGATTCAGATCAGGGCTGCAAGGTGGCCAATCGATAACATGTACACCATTATCCAGAAACCATTCGAAAGTGGACTTTGCAGTGTGCACAGGAGCATTGTCCTGTTGGAACATGAAGAATGGGCCCCCAATGTGCTCTGCTTGTGGAAGAAAATATTGTTCAAGCAGTTGTTGATAGCCTGCAGCATTCAAACGATAGTCTACAAATGCTATATCAGTTTTTCCTGCGCCTCCGAATCCGGCCCATACCATAACGGAACCACCAGCAGCTTGCCTCTTCGAGAATATCTGTCTGTCGTTACGCAGATCGTGCCAGTAGTACTGCCAGCCATCTGGACCCTCCAGGTTGAATTTCTTTTCATCACTGAATATCACACGATGCCAATCTTGTTTCCAGGACATCACTTCATGTGCGAATTTCAATCTCTTTTCTTTGTGCTTTTTAGTCAATTTCGGAGTCGCTTTCCTCTTCACGTAAACTATATTGCCGAACTTCTTTACCACTCTATGGACTATAGATTTTGATATTGGAGAGTTTTGTTGTCTGGCCATAGAGAATAAACTCATATTTCCAGATTTTAACTCCTTTACGATAGTCCTTCTTTGTCGGGGTGTCACTTTTGATGGGCGGCCAGATGATTTTTTACTGCCGTAAGCATTTCCAAGCCGCAAACAATTGTTTACAACATTATGTGATCTGTTTAAAAGTTTACCTATTTCTCTATTCGATTTTCCACACGTTTTAAATGCATCAATTTTCCCCTGCTCAACCAGCGAAAGACTGCAACGACGACCCATTTCGTTTGATTACAACGCGATGTTCAAATCTGTTTAAATACCTCCACAGCAGCCAGCATAATCCCGCAGTAAGACTAAGCAACGATATTTATGCAAATTTTTTGGAAATAAACGTTATTGGTGCAAAATTTCTGGAGGCGGACCTATCTTTTCGAAACGGTCTGAAAATGAAAATTTGCATAAAATAAAAAGGAATTATTTATTTTTAACAAATTTCTTCATAAATAGTTAAAACAATTACTGATTAATTATCTCTACCAAAAAAGTGTTTCTTATTCTCAATTAAGAGCCGAAATTTTGAAAAATGCGGGTGGACCTATCATTTCGATACGCACTGTATACATTTTTCATGAATGTAAGTTTTACTTCACTTTCACATAAATTTATATTCTTTAGTTTCACTTTCCTCTGAATTTTATGTTTTAAATTTTTCTTCTGGTTTTTATTTCTTATGTCAACGTCATTATTCGTGTATTCGGACATCTGTAAATTTTTGGCAATTGGACTACAGAGCAACATAAATTACCTGTCAACATACTACTTAATATTCCGTAGAATTGTCAGTATTATCTCCTTTTTTCCACACAGCTTTATTTTTAGAGTAATTTTTTTCTAAATGTAATTTCGATTCAACAAGAAGAAAAATACTCTCTGTAAAAAAAGACTGGTGTGAAAAAAAAAAGGCGGGTACTAACAGTACTACGGAATATTAATTAGGATGTTGGCAGGTCTGCTATTTAGCATGCAATATTCAATTAAAGCTCCCGATAAAGTATAAACAGCTTTCACCATTTGGATTCTCATCATATATATATTTTTAAAAGAATTTTTTTCCCCTCCACTTCTTCATGTGTTATTTATTATTTCATCTTGCGCAATGTTTGGAAAGCTTTTTACACTATATATACAGGGTGTCCCTCAATTCACGGGCCAGACTTTAAGGTTAGGTAATATATACACACACACATTAGGGTGTCCCTTAAGTAAAGGGGAAATTTTGTTTTTTTTTTTTTCTTTTTTTGAAATCCGATAAGCATACCTTCTATTTTTTTTTTTTTTCTATTTGATCCCAAACACATTTTAGCAAAATATCAGCTTTCTGGGATAATGTTAACACGTGGCGAATTGATGGGAAAATCCTAATATAGATATTAGGATTTTCCCGTCAATTCGACACGTGTTAACATTATCCCACAGAGCTGATATTTTGCTAAAAAGTGTTTAGGGTTAAATAGAAAAAAAAAAATAGAGGGTATGCGTATTGGATTTCATAAAAGAAAAACAAAATTTCCCTCTCATTTAAGGAACACCTATTATATACATATATAGAAGCATTTTTTGCATAGCAATAAGGAAGCCAAAATGAAAGTTTTCGGTGGGCCTTGTGCTCGCCGTTCCTCTGCTTCAGTTTCTTTTTCTTCTCTCTCTCTATGTATATATTTTTTTAATTTTCAGACTGATGTAAGTAGTTTTTCACATACTTTTGACTGTGCATTTTTTTCTTTTTCATGCTGCTGTCTAAGGATTTTTGTACCCTCCCCCCTTCCGTTTCTTTCACATTCTAAAGAGCAGTGCATTCTTGTTTTTCCTTCTACACTTTTCATTTCCGACCCCATATTACCCCTAACAGCACATCTTCTCCAAATGACATCCTCAGGATGTCTTATGGATGAAAAAGACGTCTATGGACATCCTATGACATCTTTATACAAAAAATGCTTCTTTTTCTGTGGTTTACATACCTTAAAAGTTTGGCCCATGAATTCAGGTTTAACATACCCTGTATATATAGGTGTGCCTCTATGTGTGTATGTCTGTATGTGCGTGCAGTTTTTTTTAAATCATACGGTTCGCAAAGATTATAAAATAATTTCTAATTGCATTTATGCTTTACATCATTTAACTTTCGATGCATTTTAATTTTACTTCCATGATGATACATTAAAATATACTTTATTTTTAGATATGGATAAAGAAATATTATGGCGCTATCACTATAAGAACTAGTTTTATAGTTTTAAGAAGAAAGCATAAAAGGTTGCTTTTGTGTAGCCTTGTAATCTCTATAAAAATTGATTATGCACCATATAGTATAATAAAATTTTAGCCTAAACTGAAAATGCGTTTAGAGCATTTCCAGTTACACCTCATAATCCATAATGCAACTAACTAATTTTATGTAAAACTGTAAACCAGTAACTAATGTTGATAACACTTTATTCGATAAAAAGATATGTTTTTCTATATCTGATTAGTTTTGTTATGTTTAGTGCAATACGAATATATTAAAATATGAAAAAGAAATGCCTCGCATAGACCGTAATGCATCCAAATTCTTTAGCGTGTTCCTATCTCTGTTCACAAATTAATAGCGCATTTATGCCATTTTCATTAGGAAAATGTTCTATAGTAAATCTGAATGTTATATATCAGTTTCAAAGCAAAAGTTTAATTTTTGTGAAAGAGAAATGTTTAATAGCAATAATAATAATCATCACTTTTAAAAATTATTAAGAATTGTGGTGAAAAAGTAAAAAAAAAAAAAGGATTTTATATGAGCTTATAACTGTCTAACTTACATTTTTATTTTGTCATGTTGCATACCAATTTTATAGATTTATATTCGATTATATAAAGTAACAGAATATTTTCTAAACAAAGAAAATAAGTGTGATTTTATTAAGGATTTTATTGAACGTTATAAGAATTGCAATATTTTTTCAAAATAGGAAAAATGAATAGGAAATTTTTACAACCAAAGGTTCAGATAAGAAGAGAACGGCAAGACATACTGTTAAATAAAATAAGCAAATAAACGATTTTTTCATTTTTCTATAACAAGCAAATTACTGAATATTTAATTAAAAAAAAAAATAATAATAAAGGAATTAACTAAAATCTGAATAAAGATAGTTACAAACCTTTGCAAGACTTTTTATCTTCCAGCAACGTAAATCCAGGTTCACAGAAACAAGTCAATGTTCTATTTATTAAACTGCAAATTTGACTGCAACCACCATTTTCAATTTCACATGGATTCAATTCTGCAAGGAAAATAAATAAATCAATATTTCATTATTACTTACCTGTTTCACCTATCACTTTACAACTTGTTGTGTCCGTTAAATTACTTCAAATGGCAGTGAAACATCAACACTGTTTACTCTACTTTTAAAGGAACAGAATAACCTTTTACAATAATGCTTTATTAATATAACCGTTCGGATTAATCTTTAGAATAATATCTCAATTTCTATTTTTGAACAAGCTAATAAAAATCTGGTGTGTAATAATCACACGATATCCATTACCCACTACTACACTACACTTATAGTAACTCTCTTTTGGAAATTGAGGTAAGAAGACATAAAAATTGACCTAGCTAATCAATCCATATTCATATTCCCACTAATTTTGCTGTTATAGCTAACTAAAACATACTTGAGAACAGCTAATAGGAAGTTTAGATAACTATAGAGGATTTATAATTCTCTACGAAGTTTCAAATTCTATTTAAAAAAAAAAAAAAAAAAAAAAAAAACTGAGACAATTATATCAAAAACGAGCCTTGCATTAAATACAGAAACAATTCAAGTTTTATTTATTTATTTTTAATAACAACAGTCGGTAGTGGATAGCAGAACACCGAATATAGTAAATGAAATAAAATGGCGTTCACAGTCGAACAAAAAACTCCCTGTGTGTCATAATTTGCTCAATTAGAGTCAGTGATGTTGGTACAACGGATATTTTGTATGAAATATCGAACACAGGTACTTACTTACAAAACAATTCATGTGAAGTACAAAAAGTTCAAAGAAACAGGATGTTTCTCTGATGAACAACGGAAAGTTCGATGGGTTCCCACTCACCGAACTTAACACCACACTGTAAAAAAAAAATTGAACACATTTTGATAGTTAAACTTTTTACAGTCACTGTCCGTAAAAATAAAGTTATGCCCTTAAATGTTCCATAATTTTTTTCTCGAAGAAGAGAAAAGACCTTTAATAAGTGGTGAACACACTGAATTTTACAGGACTTTGTTACAAATACGGGCATTGGACTTTTCCCTCAAAGAAGGCAGCTGACCGTAAAATTTAACTGTCAAATCTTTGAATTTTACTGAAATTTTTTACAGTGCATATAACTTTTTCTTGCGAGCTATGTAAAAGAACTTGTATTATTATCCCCATTTACCTAGTGATTTTAAAGAATTTCACGAACAAATCATTCTTGCTGTCAATACTGTTGGCCGTGTTGACTGTTGAGTAGAGTATCGCAGGAACGGGACAATCGCATTCATGTATGCCTCGTCAGAAAAAGTTCACATATAATATACGTGTAAAGTGTGTAATGAAACTTGAATTGTTTCTGTATTTAGTACAATTCTTTTTATTGTATTCATCTTAGTTTTTTTTTTACTATTGCCTCTTAAACATCGGGAGAATTTATGAACCGCCATGAAATTTAAAGAAAATCGGTACAACTGTTTTTTGAGACACCCACTTCAGAGACATAAAATTGACTTACCTTGTCAGGGCGCCTATCAATTTTCCTGTAGCATACGAACTAACGCATACGAAAAAACATCTAAAAGAAGGGTTACATAGCAAATTTAAAGAAAATCGTTAGAGCCGTTTTTACTTTTAGTTCCTCATCCCATTTTTAACAAAGCTTAGTAAACTTATCTGTATGTCAGGAATCAACTAATGTGTAAGAAAATACATCTAAAAGAAGGGAGTTAATACGGTGAGTTTGAAGAATAACCATTACAGCTGTTTGAGACACTAATGGCTAAAAGCTAAAACTGACCTACTTATGCATGGCGCCTATCAATTTTCTTGGAGTAAGCAACTATAATGCATATGAAAGAACGTCTAAAGGGGTTTATACAGTAATTTTCAAGAAAATCATTAAAGTTGTTTTTTAAATATCGACTTTCAGTTCCGCTTCTAGGCTTCAATGTTTCATTCCTAGTTTTCAGATTTTAATCAAAATTCGTCACCGTGCACCAAGCTTGCTTTAATTATAAAGTTTGGTAATTCTGCCTTTTTTCCTTTGAATGGTCAGAAGATTTCCTATCCTCCTCCAAACACACATACGCGTTGACCAATTTTCAAAAAAACAGAATTTTTTGAAAAAATGCTTTACCTGTGGTAGTCGGGTAATGGGAGTAAAAAATATGTTATTTAGTAAAAAAAACTATTTTAATTTGGAAGAATGAAAAAAAAAAAAATCTTTTTTTTTTTTTTTTTTTTCTTTTAAATTGACCAAATGTAACATGTTTTTAGATATAAAGACCTAATTAATTTTCAAAAACGCAAGTGATGTCTAGGTCTAATATCATAGTTATCAGAGTATTAGTGCATTACGTCAAAAGACCCAGATTCGACTCTGAGGCATGGGCATTTTTTGCTCGTGTGAAATTTAATTGGTTATTTTTCGCCTTAAAATAAATAAATAAATAAATAAATAAATAAATCGTTGAGTCCATGTAGAGACAACGTAAAGTTTTTATTACGTATTGCTAAAAATAATCGATATGGAAATTCTATTACTTTTTTTAAATATCGATTATTTAGAAAGACAAATTTTAGTTAAATAGAAGCTCATTGTGTACATTTATACGAAATTTTGTTCTATGCTGCTCTATAAAAACTATGAAAAAAAAAATAAATAAATAAAAATAAAAATGAAATGAGAGCGCCGCTTGTTCAGCGATATGCATCAAAGGTTGATAGACAGATAGATAAATTTTTAAGATGCAACTAAATATAAAATTTCATGAATTGTATGGATCTAGTGCTGTCACAAATTTCTGTATCATATACACTTAAGCAGGAAAAAAGGCATGATTCAAAAAATGGTCGATAGGATTTCAGGACATCTTAAAAGTACAAAACTGTCAGATAAATTTTACGAATTCAATACTTCCTATTTATAAATACTAGCAGGCTACGCCCGCTTCGCTGGCCACTATATTTAAATGAATCTCCAAAAGAATTGGATCATTATTTATTTTTCACATCACATTATAAATAAAAACTGAAATAATTACATTGGAATCGTTCTAGACCTCGCATCGGGTACACGCTGACTACGGCAGCTCTTTCTCTGCCCGCACTGTATCGGGAGCAGGTTCCCATTGCCTGCAGAAATCTCTTTCCTATGTATTTCAATATGGGTATTTATTGACGATAGGTGGGTCTGCCATTATTTAAGAACTACGATTTTAAAGATAACTATATCTCAGCGTCTATTAAATATTTTAGTTTTTGAACCAAGTATTTTATTGCTCATGCTATTTACACTGTATTACAATTTGATTCCGACCAATGTAATGAAATAAAATAAAAAGTAGATTTTCTTTTAGAAGGAATTAAATACATAAAAAACAAATAAATTCCAATCAGTTTAATCCTTTCTACTATATACTACCGTTATTTCCTGACAAATACTATAAATTAGAAAAAAAAAAAAAAAAAAAAAAAAAAAAAAAAACTTTTAAAGAAATTAAATTAACAAATGAAAAATAATTGTTGTTATACTACAAAAATTATACATAAACATAACTGTTATAAATACGTTTTTAAATTTAATATATTTAATTTTTTCTACTGCATTACCATTTTATTTTCAATAAATATAATAAATTAAAAAGAGAAAAAAGATTCGCCCTCAAATAAATGTATTAAATAAAAATAAATTGCATAATATAGCCGTTGCTAAGATACGCAGACGATTACAATCGAAGAATAAATTCATGAAAACTGAAACATAAAAGCCAATGTTTAAAATCGAAAAAACATTAATTTAAAAAATTCAAATTCGAAACTCGAAAAAAATCTCGATGATGTTCACACCTGCAGGGTCCCAGGTACCTATCCGCGATTGTAATGAAATGCTCGCCCTCTGGTGGGTTAAGGTGAAATTATCACACCACTGATAGCTTTCACGCTGAAACAATGATAGAACAGCAAGAAAGAACAATAATAAATACACGTGGCTGTTATAATTTACTAACAACTGCAGTTGAGAAAGCACCATCTATCGATCATTACAAACGCGGATATGCCAAATTTGGAAGCTCTGCGATCAGTAGTGTGTAGTATTGTTCATGTTTAGATAAATGTATTTATTTTCCTGTTGAAAAAAAAAAATAAAATAAACTCGTTTTTTTTTTTTTTTTTTTTTTTTTTTTGGCAACAATTAAATTATGGATTAAATTTAAATGCCTATTTTTTGCTATTATTAGCTTATTATTTTAATATTTTTATTAATTAAAAGAAAACTAAACAGAAATTCGAAATTCTGACTTCGATGTGCACAATGATCCTTCGGGGGGCACCTTTGTGTTAAATCTCGTGACTGTCCGAGCTACCGTTTTCGAGAACAGTGAAATATATATACAAATATTGCTCACTTAATAGTATAAGATAGAAGAAAATGAGAAAAAAAATCGAAATTATAAAGGAAGTAAAATTATCAGTAATAATTATTAATTCATATCATGTAATAACTCATCTGTTTAAAATGATAATAATAAAATTCTTCAGAGCAATATTTGAAACGGCATCATTTTTAAATCCACACATGCATGCATGAGATAAATCAACATTAAGTAAAAAAAAAAAAAAAAAAAAAAAAAAAAAAACTAGAAAGTAAAATTATGCATTACTTATAAATTATGAAACACTTTCTTATTATATTCGCAGTTAGTAAGGTAAACTACTAAAATCTGTAGGAGACAGATTTCGGTTTTATTTACATACACACGCACATACACCTATGTGTGCAAATACACATACATACGCACGTGCGCAGTAAAATAATGTATCACGTATAAATTATGAAACAATTTTCCCTACTTGTAGAAATCACAACTGTTGGAAAGGAATATCTATTTCGATTTTGAAAATAAATTTATAAGTATGTCAAAAAGTTTCACGCTGTTCAGTTGATTTTTTTTTCTTTTAATGTTAACTTTATAGGTATCTGTTCGTATGAAATTTATTTATTATTATTATTTTTATTTTGGGCAGGTGGTGGGTGATATGTAGCTTGAATATTTTTCCACTTTTTGAAGCTTGTGATATTAAAATAATAAATAACAAAAACAATAATACAATAATACAATTGTAAATATAAAAAAAATAAACAAATAAATAAAAATTTTATAATAAATATTTATTAAAAAACAATTTTACATCGATCGAACATTTATTACAATCTAAATATATACATCGTCAAGATGAAATGAGAAAAACATACCAGAATATGCAGTTAGGAACGCAAAGGAATATTAATCTTTTAGGTAAACTTATTCATACATTCAGTCCTATTTACGCAAAGTAAATTAGATTTACACAGTAATTTCTCCTTTTATCAGTAATTTTTATCAGCTTACAGCCCACGCACTTTTACTCTTTAACACCCGAAACCTGTGCAAATATATTATCAGGGCGATGATCTATGCAGCTTATTTCAGAGCATAAAGAGGAAGGCAGGTTATTTATAATCTCACATATATGTACGCCCCTTTGAACTATAAGGTTGTAAAATCCGTGAAATTGTTTTGTTTGCTTACTTATCCAAATATGAAACGCCCCTATCAATTTTCTGAGAAAACATAAGTTATTATACGCGGTTAAATTCATTTTTGTTTTAAGTAGCGTAGAAGTCTGTTTGTTATGTGAGTAAATGACGAATACAGTCTTGAAAAATACAGAAAATGGCAAATCGAATTATTCGAATGGCAATATAATATTTGAATTTCCGATCATGAAGAGTCTTCTTTCTGAACAATGTTTCTTAAATGTCTTTAATTGAAAATTTTGTCAATATTAATAAAATTTTGAATTAAGATTATTCTTTTTATGAATTCAGATTATCCTTTTTTCGAATTCAGATGATTTTAACTTTCATTATCATTATGATTATCATTATTATTGTCACTTTGAGAATACCTCACTTGATAATTTATTAGCACAAAATACACATGAGTTTTATATTACCTTTTAAACATAAGTAAGTTTTATTTAAGCAATCAATTATAACAGCATGTAAAGAAAGAACGAGAATCTCACTCTAATTATAAACTAGTTCATCTTTTGAAATCTGTTTAATGTTTTGCTTTGTTTTAAACTTTCATACAATAATAATAATAATAATAATAATAAATAAATAAATAAATAATAATAAAAAAAAAATAATTAAAATACCTTATAAACAAAAATAGTTTTCAGTTTCTGTTATAGTTATTTTTAAACGTAAAAGAAAATCTAACGCATAAAAGCCTTATTGTGCGGCATAGCTTTAATTTTTTAATTTTTTTGTTCTGCTGACCATTCAAAAATAAAAGATAAAAAAATAATTATAAGCTTCCTTATATCTATAAATTTATGAAGCTATTATTTTTAAAATAATGATAATTAATAATTAAAGTTGAAGAAGTATAGTGTATGCAGGTTAACTTTTTTAAACTATAATTTAAGTTTTGCAATAAAAATAATAACTAAATAAGAAGTCCCTTCAGAATCTATTAGCTTTTAATATAATCTTTAATTAAAATTTAAGTTACAGTAAAGTAAATATCTTATCAACGTCGCAAATGCCAAAATCAGAAACAAAATTCGCATGTTGCACTTTCAATAGCGTTAAGCGTACTGTCATCATTGCAGAATAACAAGACGGATTATTGCTCCTATATATAAACAGGGAAGTGGATTCTAAAGTTTTATTGATAGCTAATAGAATTAAGATATACTGTAACATATTAAGCCAATAAAATTAAATACATTCACTGAGAAAAAATTCTGTAACTGACATCGAGAATCTAAATTGTAGCTCTAGAAAAAATAGTTCCATGTCATCCTTATAAATTCTAGTCCCCTTTGAAAGCGATTTATAGAAACCTCTATTAGAATTCTACAGCGTTTGCCTATATTATCGAGGTCAAACTTATTTAAAAATCTCTGCAAATAAATGCGAGTACAACAGGCGGGTTTTAGCAACTATAATCTTGGTTTATGACTCAGTTCTAGAAAATCAAGCGAAAATTTCTTGCAATACAAAAGATTCAGAATATTCAGAATATTGTTTAACCATTTAGAAAAGTGTAGACTAGAAATTCTTGATCATTTCTTCTATTCAGCTTAAAGGTGTGCCTTATGCCTATAGCTCGGAAATCTATATTTCTAGTTTATGGATTTAGAAAATGACCACTTATTCGTTCTAGATGAAGGCGGTATATTTTTTCCCCAGTGTTATATACATACAAATTACGATACATCTTTTAGAACTAAAATAGTTAATGATAGTGAATTTAATTTTGGAATGCGTTTACAGGTGCTGGTATAGAGTTTGAATACAACATTACACTGAAAAAAAAAAAAAAAAAAAAAAAAAAAGAAAAAAAAATCCTGTTTCATTACAGAAAATTCCTGGTAGCAAAGTTACCAGAAAATATTCAAGTAGTATGGGAGAAATACATTTGAAAAAAAAAAAATGCGGGGCAGTCTTTGGGAACTACCGATAGAAGTTAAAACTAAGTAACTTGTGAATTGTATCGTCGAGCAATTAGATTATTATTTTTGAATTATTTTTGGTTTGTAAAAAAGTGTTAATGACCAATTTAAACTTTAATCCTTGATCATAAACACTTCTTTATAAACCAAAAATAATTCTAAAATAATAATCTAATAGCTCGACGATACAATTCACAAGTTACTTAGTTTTCACTTCTATCGGCAGTCCCCAAAGAATGTTTAGGGAATAATTTCGCATGAATTGTTTTATTTATCAGTAGAAAGTACTATCATGTATATGGTGAAATACAGTTTTCATTTATTGCGCTATCGTACACAATTATTGCAATTATTTTACATAAAAAAGTTTACACTTCAGAATTATTACAAAGAATTATTACATTATTAGAAAGAGACAGATGCTAGTAGCCAGTATACTACTCGTATTAGTATACATTTTATACATATATATGCATATGAGGCATGCCGCGCCGTGCGCTACATATATGGATATATATGTAGAGAGATATATTCTTTGTATATATATAATGTATACTAATAACGCACGGAGGTATATCTATGTACATATATACACAGTGTACATATAGCTCATGGAAAGCGTTCGGTGACGATGACGCGAGTTCCATGATTTTTGTTCACCCAAAAAGTGCTCAACGCGCCTAAAGAAGTTTTCACTTCAAAAAACTTTCTGCAACAGTAGATTGCAGAGAATATCCATGCACAACATATTTTTCCGTAGGGCACAATGTAGAAAATCTCGCATTAAATAAAATTCTCCAGTTCTCCCTGTCAGTATTTAAACAGAGTCCATCGCATTGTAAGCGACGATGTTATCTCTCGGCTACGGGAGCACGGTTTGTTCTGCTACTTAGCACTTCTGAATACTGCTTTGATACCAATTCTCCGTATGCAAAACAGAAAAAAATATGTAATTACTAGATGAAATCAATGGTTAAACAGGTTTTATCTGGTTACGAAAAAACATTTTTTTTTTTCTTTTGACAGATTAGATGTAATATTAAACTAAATTTCTGTAGTTTTAGAAAACATACATTTTCGGTAAGAAAATTACAGAAATTTATTATTATTATTATTACTATTTTTACAATGTACTTAGAAATTTAATCAGATATTTAAGCAGTTCCAGCACATCAAGAAGGAGGTCAGTGGATTTTAAAAGTGTAGGATATACTTACATGATCCCTTGCACAAAATTGTAAAGTAAATTTAATTTAATTTTATAATCTTAATATTGCCATAAAAAAAAAAAAAAAATCTGGAGTCCCTCTACTCAATTTTTTGAACATTAAGTAATTAAAGGTTGTATAAATAAATTAGAGTAAGACAAGGCGTTAAATAAACAAAGCTGAAAAATCTGGAGTGACTCCACTCGATTTTCCGAACATTGAGTAATTAACAGTTTTGTAGATAAAGTAAAGAAAGAGGAGTTGTTAAACAAACAAAAGAGATAAAACCATAATAAAGTGTTTGAGTATTTTTCTCCATATATTACATGCTGTTTTATTTAACGCTACTGAACTTTGAGCCCATAGATCATAATCATAAAGAATTTTCGTTGTGTCCCTGTAAAAAACCTATAAATGCTAGATTCACCAAAATGCTTATAGTCAGAGCAACAGTGATTTATAATATTCATATAAATTTTCAGCTCAATTGAATAAGGCGTTCAGATGCGATTGCACTTTTAACTAGTATGTTGTGGCCACCACATGACTTTCTTCTGCATTTTCCTATGCAAATTCACTCAGTAAAAATAATTTATTAAAATTATTATTTAAAAAAATTATCTTCCATGATAATGCAGATGATTTCCATATTAGAGAAGTAGTATTAACACTAAATATCCAAAAAAAGTCAATTTTATTGTCAATATTACATTAAAATATATATATATACATATATATTTGTTAAAAATGAAAAAAAAAAAATCGATAACTTCATTTTAAATTATCGCAGATCTATGGTTCAACCATTCGTTTTAAAGGTACTGGCGAGCTCTTTTGAAAGATAACCATCATGAAAATTTACTCCCCTCGAGGGGGGGGGGGGGAGAGAAAGCGAGGCTCCTACACATACAAAAAAAAAAAAAAATCCCAGTTGACTATCTCTATTATAAATAATTCTGGTAAATTTCATAATGATTATTAAAAAATAATTCTCTTTATGCACATTTATACAAAATTTTGTACTATACCACCATGTTAAAAATTTAGAATATGCGGGATGGCAACGCAACCTGTGAGACAATTTTTACCTAAAGTTGATAGGCACTAATTTATGTCAACGTGCAACTACATACCAATTTGTATGAAATTCTGTGCAGTAGTTCCTGAGATACAGTTGCCACAAAAGTTTGTCACACACACACACAGAGACTGACAGACAAACAGACAGACATTTTCTAAAAATGGTGAAATCGTGTTCTACAGCTCTCAAAACGTGTAAATCCATCAAAAACCCGAGGTCGAAAATTTTTACGAATCCAATACTTTTTTCTATTGAATATAGAAGAAAGTAAAAATTTGGTCCCACAGGCGATAATGATACAGAATTTTTCTTTGTGTCCCTGTAAAAAAACTGTAAGTGCTAAATTAACCAAAATCTATACAGTTCGTGCAACTGTGACCTATAACATGTGTACAAATTTTTTGTTCAGATTAAATAAGCGTTTAGACGCTTTCGCACTTTTAAAAATTCGGCCCCATAGGCCATAATGATAAAGAATTTTTCTTTGTGCCCCTGTAAAAAAACTGTAAGTGCCAGATTCTCCAAACTCTATACAAATTGAGTAACTGTGACATATAATATGTGTATAAATTTTTTGCTCAATTGAATAAGGCGTTTAGATGCTATCACTCTTTTAAGATTTTGGTCCCATAGATCATAATGATAAAGAATTTTTCTTTGTGTCCCTGTAAAAAAACTATAAGTGCTAGATTCACCAAAATCTATAGGGTTCGTACTATGGTGACTTACAATATACGCACCAACTTTCAGCTTATTCGAACAAAGCGTTTAGACGCTAGCGTGTTCACTCACAGACATACACACACACACACACATACACACACATACATACATACACACACACATACATACATCATCGTAAAAATAGTGAAAACGGACTCAGGGGACCTCGAAACGTATAGAAACATCAAAATCTGGAATTCGGATTTTTGACATGATTACAATACTTTCCTCACTATAGTGTTCGGAAAGTAAAAATATAATAGTGGGTTTGAGTATTTTCCCCCATTGGTTAATTTTATGCTATTGCACTTCAAATAATTTGAGTCTATAGATCATAATGCTATCGAATGTTTCGTTGTGTCACTACAAAAATCTATAAGGGCTAGATTCATCAAAACTGTAATAGGTATGTAACTTTTCAGCTCAATCGAATAAGGCGTTTAAACGCTATCGCTCTTTAAAATATTTGGGCCTATAGGCTATAATGATAAAGAATTTTTCTTTGTGTCCCTGTAAAAAAACTATAAGGCTTGGATTCACTAAAATCAATAGCGTTCGTGCTATGGTGACCTTTATCCTCCGTACCACTATTCAGCTCATTCGAACAAAGCGTTTAGGCGCTATCGTGTTCACTCACACTCGAACACACACACGCATACATCACCGTAAAAATAGTAAAAATGAACTCAGGGGGCCTCAAAACGTACAGAAACACCAAAATCTTAAAGTCAGATTTTTGACATGATTACGATACTTTCCTTACATATATATGTTCGGAAAGTTCAGAAGAAAAATGTTTTGTAATAAGCATTTCTCAACAGGATAAAAATAGTTTGTGAAGTTGTCGACACCAGCTTGAAAAGATTTTAAGAACATACAAGAGGAGTTATTTAAAACACCAGGACTTTTATATAATAAAAAATATGCAATTTTTCGTAATGTTGCACTAGTTAAAATAATATGCAAATGAAAAAAAAAAAAAAAAAAAAAAAACTTATTGTACACACCTTTGCAAGTTTTTCCATCATTCTGTAGATCAAATCCAATTGAACATTCACACCATTGTGTTTGACCATCATACTGGCAATGTTGATCGCAACCACCATTATTCGTTAAGCAAGGATTAATTTCTGCAATACAAAACATCGAAAATTTATTTTAAATAAATTATTTTTGTATAAAAAAACGAAAACTGACAATTATATTTCCGTTATTTTCAGTTAATAGGTGTTTAATAAAAATATTTGTGAATAAATAAATAAAACAACATTTGGTAAATTAAGTCAGCAAATAAATCCTATCGAAATTTTCAAAAATTTCTAACATATTATAAGATATTAATATGCAGAAGGTCGTTTAGGCTTTATGGAAATGATTTTAGTAGTTGAGTTTTATGCATAAATGCCGTAATTTTTTTTTTTTTTTTTTTTTTTTTGCGTCGATTTGCTTCTGTGTGATAGCAATGGTTCTTGACAATAGCTCTAGCTAGAATTTTCCATGAAAGTAAACACTTTCTTAGTACTGTCATGTCAATTTTATTCCATTTCGATTTGCTTCTGTGTGATAGCAATGGTTCTTGACAATAGCTCTAGCTAGAATTTTTCATGAAAGTAAACATTTTCTTAGTACTGTCATGTCAATTTTATTCCATTTCGATTTGCTTCTGTGTGATAGCAATGGTTCTTGACAATAGCTCTAGCTAGAATTTTTCATGAAAGTAAACATTTTCTTAGTACTGTCATGTCAATTTTATTCCATTTCGATTTGCTTTTGTGTGATAGCAATGGTTCTTGACAATAGCTCTAGCTAGAATTTTCCATGAAAGTAAACATTTTCTTAGTACTGTCACGTCAATTTTATCACATTCCTCTTAAATATCGTTTTCTAAAGTCAGTTCAATGTCCTTGGATGCTGTTTTCCTAAGGCTCGTTTTAATAAACCAAAAGCGCAGAAGCCCCTTGGAGAAACATCAGGTGATTTTACAGGAATTTCATTAAATGGGATGCAATTTATTCCTGTTTCTGATTCTTTTTTTGCTAAATAAGCGACAATTTATTTAGAAGTGGGATTAGAGGCTTTATCCATATGAAGCTTATCAATGTCTTTTCCATAAAAGGCTAGTATTTCTTCTGCAAAAAATGGTTCTAAAATATTCTGATGATAGTAGAGTGAAATAATTTTGGCTTCACTTGAGACATTTTCTATTTTTAATTCCCCGTTGTAACAAAATCCTGCAACTATCATGAATGCCTTTGGGTACTTTTCTGCATACTGACGAAGCCATTTCGAAAGATCATTCCTGTCAGCTGAACAACAGAAAATTGGTCTTATTATTATTATTATTATTACAGTCACTTAAATATGCCCATGCCTCATAGAGTGTTACTACAAATTTTAATTTTTCAGTAGCTAGATGTTTTTGATGTAATTTTCTACAGTTTGTTTTCCTTTCAGCAGTATGCACTGCCAAAAGCAGATGAGCTTTAAGTTTAAAAATCTCTGTTAACTTTAAACCTTTATGAATGATTTTACTTACAGTATCAGAAAACATTTCTAGTTTTGATGCAATGCATCTTTAAGTGTCGGATTTTCTTTTAGGATCTTCACTTTTTTTATATTTTCTTGCGTTCGAACAATCTTAGGTTGAAGTTTCGCTGACCGCGAAACTTCAACCTAAAACAGGACAAGGAAAACATTTTTACTTTTACTACGGAAAAAAAAAAAAAAAAAAAAAAAAAAAAAAAGGGAAGGACAAGGATAGACAATTAATACATTTTTAAAAACAGTTTAATAGTTCATTAAAATGATTAGGCATAAAATAATATTCTTTTAATTCATTTTTTCTTTCCTTTGTTATTCCGAATGTAGAATAAATATTTATATATTATCAGATTTAATTTCAATTTTGGCTTTCGAACCGGAATGTAAATTTATTCTATACACTATTTCCTTTTTAAAAACAATTATAATCTATTACCTTTACAAGACCTCCCATCACTTTGCAACTGAAATCCAGGAGAGCATTGACACTGATGAAATCCATTTTCATAGGAACATTGTTGCTGGCACCCGCCATTGTTAGTTTGACAGGGATTGTCTTCTGCAAGAAAATGAATTTGTTTAACAATGTTTAAGACAGAAAAAAGGATTAACACATAATATGGTATGACTATGTAAACTACTATGTTATATATTTGGTTGGCAAGAAAGTAATTGTGTTTTTTAGTGTGAAATAAAGCTAATTTTTTTTTCTATACAAAAAATGAACTTTAATCAGTCGATTATCTGGCATTCTGTTTTACGACATTTTGCTAGCTTGGTAACTTCATTATTCTGCGTGTACAGAATTTCTGGCCATTACTAGCAAACAGCTCAACCAAGTGCTACTTCAGGTTATCATTATTATTGCAAATTTTACCATTTGAAAAGCTTTGTAAACTTTGAAATAAATGATAATCCGAAGTTGCAAGATAAGAGCTATATGGGGGATGCGACATTATTTCCCAACTAAGTTCCAATAATTTCTTATGTGTTGCTAAATGTGCCGTGTTGTCCTAGTAGAAAACGATTCTTTTGTGATTCAGTCCTTTACTCTTTTATTACTTTCCCGAAATTCATCAACTGTTGGCAGTAAGCATTGAAATGATCGTTTCATTGCTTGGAAGCATCTCAAAAGATACCACTTTTCTGATCTCACCATATTGACATCATGATCTTTTTCTGGTTCAATTCAACTTTCGATAAGGTTTGTGTGATATCGAAAATCACATATTCTAAATTATGTATTACATTTCTGATAAATTTTATTCTTTCCCAATTCATTTTCTGTCTGTATAAAAAGCGAGTTAATATTTGCGGTTTCATTCCTTTATTCCAAAAGAGCAAAACATTATATCTCTATTTCTTTTCTAAAAAAAAAAAAAAAAAAAAAAAAAAAGGGGAATTATGACAAACTTAGAAAAATATACTCTTACGTTATATTAACATTTATTTAAGAACATAAGAATTACTTTACACACATTTGCATCTTAGACACTTGTCAAAAACTTAAATTACACATTGTTTAGTATTCAAAAATAAATAAATAAGTTCATAAATTAAAAAAAAAAAAAAAAAAAAAAAAAAAGGCATAATATCTTATGCCATTTCATTAAACACATAATGTTATAATATATCATTTAAAATTTTGAATTTTCACATTTTTGAATAATTTGAACGTTTTGCAATACCAGTAACATGTATTTCCATAAATGTGTCAATGTGTGAATATTACCGATCGTGACTTTTATGCTCTCAATTTTCTTGGAATGACTTTTTAATAATTTTTGTAGATATCAAATCATTGAATCTACACCTTTAAAAAAAAAAAAAAAAAAAAAAAAATAATTATCCCTCCTTGAGAAGATGATTCGTTCAAAATTATTGCCCCAAGAATCATCAACTCAATTGAGAGCATCCAATTTTGAGAATTCTAGTATGCTATTAAACTAGTAATTCTCTATTTATTCATTTGAAAATCTCCCGTCCCTGTTTTTGAGGTGCTCCCGATCGTGCATTTTTCTTAATGGCATGGTGGAGCTGTTTTTTTACATGCCCTATTCATCTAGGACGAAGGCCCTAAGCCTGAGTCATATACTTGTGTTTCACACAAGAGTAAGGTGGGTTGTTCGTGTTACGGTGGATGCCTAACACAATTGAACAGCTTTCCTGGCTGGAATTGGCCAAAACACATTTTTGCTTATATTTTATGGTGTTATTCACACATCATATATATATATATATTCATATGTTTATTTTGACAATATTTTTTCTGATGTTTATTACACATCATTTGGTGTATTGTATATTTAGTTTTAGATAATTTTGCTTCTTTACATTTCATTTTTGCATTTATATATATATTATTTTCTATTGTAATATGAATACTATTTCCACAAAGTACTATTATGATTGCAAACTATAGTTATTTCAATCTAGCAGAAGAAATAGTTAGAAAAATACATGATATCCAATATTACTGCTTTTTCATTGTGACTGTCAGCGATTCATATAGATATATCAACAAATCGTATATGCAGTGGACTATGAAGCATGTATTTAAGAAAAATAAGATGACTGGAGAATATTCTCATGGACATGAGTGAAAATGTGCACATATTAAAAAAAAAAAAAGAATTGTAATGGTAGCTACTCTATATATTTCATACAAAGTTGTACAACTGTTTACATATACATATATTTTTTGATATCTTATATATATTTTTTTCTGTTCTATATGTAGAATATATGTTGTATATGATAACCCTGGGCAACACCACTTTCTTTTTCAGACGAAGGGGAGAAATATGTGATATCGAAAATCACATATTCTAAATTATGTATTACATTTCTGATAAATTTTATTCTTTCCCAATTCATTTTCTGTCTGTATAAAAAACGAGTTAATATTTGCGGTTTCATTCCTTTATTCCAAAAGAGCAAAACATTATATCTCTATTTCTTTAATAAAAAAAAAAAAATAAATAAATAAAATAAAATAAAAGCAAGAGATGAGCTTTCAATCGCTTAATTCTATGGAGAACAATTCGTTTCATCTCAATTAAATAAAACAGAATAAAATGTTTCCTGATGTCATTTTTGAACATTGAACAGATGTCACATCTGTTACTTAAAAATAGAAATCGCGTATACTTTTCGACTAAAGTCTATGAATAAAAATTTAACGATAAAATTCTTGTGGTCAAGAGTTAAGGTTGGTTTGCCAGATTCTCACGAACTGATAACGGATTTTTTGGCTAAGAAATCAATCGCCAATATATTTCAAAAAGTTACACTAAATTAGCTGTAACTGAAAAAGTTGGGTGTTGTCTTGGCTTCATTTTTTTCTGTGGTTTTGTGTAATGTATCCAGCCAACAATTTCATCACTTCTGCATCTTCTCTGTTGCTGAAAAGACGTAACTTTTGAATACTTCTCTCCCCGTGTCCATCCCGTTCATTTTCATGTATTCATATATTGTATTAGAAAACGAACATCTTGATTCTTTTCAAAAGAATATTTCTGATGTGTATCATTAGTGTTGAATTATTTAATTTCAAGCAATATTGTTACGAAGTTGAAGATAAATAAAATATTTTAATGTCAGCAACGAATTCTGGATTATTGTGAACAGTGCAATGTGCACGGCCAACCACCTCAATGACTTTGATCCTTTATCACTATTTTACCAGTGTATTGCTTCATAATAATACGAGAAATTTATGCATCATCAAAAGTGCTATTATCATCAAGTCGTTTCTACAAAATAGTGCAACAAACTCTATAGCACAGTTTGTGCTGGTTCATCACCCATGGACCATGATATTTTTCGATTAATGTTATTGTGGACGATATAGTTTTCCTCACCAGTGATAATTCGCTTAATATATATATATATATATATATTCGAATGCATTACGTTTGAAATGTGTATTCGTTGTGCTAAGTGAATTTTTTATAATTCTTGCCACCCAAATATCCCAAAACCCAAATATCGAACTTCTTAACGAATCTAAGATATCTTATGTAGTTTTCAATTGTTGTGTGTGATGCATTTAACTTTCTACTATTTTTGCAAACTACGAGAGCTGTAAATTAAGTAATGGCAACATAGGTATAAATCAATTTTTAATGAATTTACAAGTACAATTGCATTACATTCCTTCTATGTAATCACGAGCAAAGCTTATAACCTTTTGCCAAATCTCGGGAAGCCGTTGTTGACCAGTGGTAAGGTGTTGATTGTTGATGTGAGCGACCGAGCGCCCTACTGCGTGGAGTACAGATGAAATGTCATGAAATCGGTGTCCTCGGAGGGGTTCCTTCAACTTCGGAAACAGATCGAAGTCACAAGGACTCATGTCGGGTGAGTAGGGAGGGTGTTCCAGGATTTCCCACTGCCACCGTCGCAATAGGAGAGTGACATTGTTTGCGACATGGCAACGAGCGTTGTCATGCAATTCGATAGGGATATTGTTGTGCAATAAACGTGGATGTTTGCGCCGCATAGCCAGACGCAGATGGTGCTGTAGAAATCGGCAATAGTAATCTGCGTTGACAGTTTGTCCTTCAGGTACAGCATTTGTAAGAATCACACCGTCACAGTCGTATGCCACAATCAGCATAACCTTCACCCGACTGGGTTCCTGTCGAAATTTCTGTGGACGTGGCGAACCTTGGTGACGCCATTCATTTGATTGACGCTTTAATTCAGGCTCATAGGCTCGTGCCCATGTCTCATCAATGGCGACAATACGCTGTAGAAATGCGTCTCCTTCGTTGCGGTATCTCTCCAAGTGGGTGCCAGCCAATGCAGGGGTGAAAGTGGTTATCGTCATCGATACCACTATTTTTACTTAGGAAAAATGAGTGTACTTTTACTCTAATATCTTTTGATTAAACAGAATACAGATTATTGTAAAATAATTCCGGTGGAAGAGTTCCGTCAAAAGACGGAAAACTTTCACCCCTGAGCCAGTGCATATCGGTGCCATTTCTGTACTTCGGTTAGTCGATGTGGAGCCAAGCGGGAAGCAATTTTCCTCATGTTGAGAGATTTCTTCATTATGCGCCACACCGTTTGATGACTCAGACCAACCTCTAAGGATAATTCTCGGGCAGTCCATCGGCGGTCTATGGTAAGGAGACCGCTCAGGATGTCAATCTGCTCTTGAGGAATGGAGGGCCGACCTGTGAGTTGCAAATCCGCAGTCTCATTCCGACCCGAACGAAGTGCTACTGTCCTATACGCATTTGTGCCATAGGCTTCCACTAATCCTCGATAGCATTCTGTTGCATTTTTGCCACGGGCAACTTCGATTTTAAGCCACGACCGCTGATAAGCTTTTGAAAATATGCTTTAGAGCGATGGAAACGAAACTCCTCACTTTAACGCCACACAACAACTACCTTTCTTAGCAGATCGACTGTTTTTTGCACTCTACACATCGACAACAGCGCCACCTCACCGCTCCCATATCCTATTTGCGCATGCCCGCCCTTCTGCGAGTTTCAAGGTTAAGTTGCCACTATTTAATTTACAACCCTCGTACAATTACTTTCCTGATAACCCAATCCTTCTTACTAAAATGAAAAAAAAATCTTTGATATGGTTTTTGAAAATAAATAAATAAATAAATAAATAAAAATAAATAAATAAAGTTGAAAATTTTGTCTGCAATACAGCTTATTAACTTAATCAATTTTCAAATACAATAGGTAGAAAAGGGAGTTTCATAAACTGCTTTTATAAGATTGGGAATGAAGTGAAAATAAAATTGCGAATATTTCCATTACTATGCTTCTGTAAAAATATTTATTATCACATATAAACTAAAGGAGGAGGGAAAATCCGTATTTTAAGTCGAGTCAGGAGCCACTGTTTACTAATTCAGCAGCAATAATGATAACGCAACAAAAATAAAGATTCATTTCAATTCATAAAACGTCTTTTCAAAAGCAGTGTTCTTTCTTTGTTTCTTTCTTTTTTTTAAAATATCGTCTACATGTTAAAATGGAACTTAACTTTTAAAATTTCAGTATTACTTCTGTAGTTTTATAATGAAAGGTATTGTAAAATTTTGGATATTACTAAGAAATAATCCAGATATCTAGATAACATTTATTCTGCATAGCTATTGGTCCATCCCTAACAGTACACTTGCTTGAAAGAAGCCTGTTTTTGTAATTCAAAGATGTTTCCAACCAGATTCAAGCTTAGAAAATCATATATAAACAAAAGTCAAAAGCTGTAATCTACGAGTGCAGGGCTTCGTTCGCTGAAAGAGTAGAAGAAAAATCAACTTTTGCACACGTAAGAATAAATAACTTTATGTACCAAAGAGTTAAAAAGAGTGGAATTTTTATTTAAAAAGAACATATTTTATAAGTATTTGATTCATGTAGCAAACACAGTGTATATTTTATACGCATTGGTTCGGGTTCGAATTATCAAGCTTAAAATAAGCTGGGCAAGTGTAAACTTGAATGCTTGATCTTGGCTTGCTTTAAATTTGCAGGTTTGAAATATCAAGTTTGATGCAAGTTCTCTGTGCTGTATGTGTGGATTATGCAGATAATATTGTAAATTACAGCCATAACTATTGATTTGTTGGGTTTCAGGAAGTCGTAGATTGAAGTAACTCGTAATGTGAAAAAAAAAAAAGAGTCTTGCAATGTGATTAAGTTCTTTAACTAGAAAAGTTACCCAGGAAATCCATGATTAAATGATGATTGTATATGGAAATGATAGCTTGTTATCCAATACTGTTGTGACGTAGAAAAGGAATTTCGAAACTGGCCACATATCCCTTATAGATTATCCAAGAAATGGAATAACATCACTCCACGGGTGATGCTGCCACGGTGAAGAAAGTGGAGGACTTTATCCCATTGAACTAAAGAACGATCCTCCAAATGATAATAAAAGAGATTTATTTTATTTTATTTATTACAGTACTGTGTGCAAAATTATTCATAGAGAACTACACATGCGAAAGATGTCAGCACTTTCGATTCAGCGATTTCTTACTCATTTTCCTAAGCAAACAAGACACGATTTGTCAAGGGAGATACTGAATCTGTTGGAGCAAGACAAAGAGGATTTTTCTAAGCGCTTCATAACTATGGTTGAATCTTGGATTTATCAATTTGGTCCAGGAACCTCACTGTAAAAAAAAAAAAAAAAAAAAAAAAAAATCCGGCACTTTCCTGGGAAATTTTGGGCAGCTAATGTGCCCAGTATTTACCAGTAATGTTCCTTGAAAATACCAGTAATCATCAAATACACACGCATTCAAAATAATACTACATTCCTGAAATCAGGAAAGTTTCATGAACAAAAACCAGTTATCCTTAGGAACCTACCCCAAACTTATTAAAACCAGGAACGTATCCGATGCATAAGAATAACGTTTCTGAAATTTTTTACACTGCTAGGAATGGACGCACAGCGCTTGCCTTTCTCAAAGAAGGCTAAGGTGCAGAAATCTGCTGGGAAGGTCGTACTGTTTGCTTTTAGGGACTATTGTAGATTCTCTCTCACACATGTTTAAATAAAATCTGTGGAAAATCGCAACATAATTTTAATTTCTTTGTATTTTCTCTTAAAAAAAAAAAAAAAAAAAAAAAAAAAAACAATTGTTTTATGCAGTATTTCTCGTTTATTTACTAACTTTCAATAACTGCAATTTCATCATACCTTTGCATGTTCTTCCGTCGTTTTTCAGATGGAAACCGGGGAAGCATTCACACCACTGCGTTTTATCTTTATACTGGCAATGATGCTCACATCCTCCATTGTTCATCAGGCAAGGATTTATTTCTGTTGAATAAAAACAGCATTTATTATTAATTTTTTCCCTAAAATTTAAAAATAAATGGAGGTTTTTCGTTCAAAAAAATTATTTACTATAAGCATAATTTATGCAATGCGTAATTGCTTTAAAAAAAAAAATAATAATTATGTTTCATAAAACTAATCTGATGTTCGTATATTTATTTTTCTTGTAGCAATTATGACTTGTTTTTATATTGTTTTCGGGCTAAAAGTAAATAAGTTTACAATTAAATTTATGCAATTCAAAACTAATGATGAAACTGAATCTTTTTTTTTTCTTTACTTTAAACCAATTAGCATTTGTATTTTTTTGGTAAGTTAAAAGAAAATTTAATTTTCCAACTGATATTTTTTCCTTATTTGATAAATGGTTTAAACACGTCATAAAAACGCACGAAAAGTAATCATGTGTTACTGAATTGTTCAATCAAAATAAATTTATGAGAGGAATACAAAAAATTCAATGAAAAACAGTTTTTTGTTTTGTTTTGTTTTTAAAATATTACATGATTTTTTATTATTCACTTTATATTTTTAGTATATATTAAATATATGCCAGATACAAGTAATTTAATGTAATAAAAACAGAAAAAATGTCATTTTTGAAACTAATTTTTAAACGCTATTACTATTTTATTTGTTAAAATTTAATTTTTATTCATTTACAAAATATTAATAGTAATATGCTGAATAAATTTAAGGTTAGGATTTTGTTTAATGTTAATAGTTTTTGAGGGGGGAAAAAATTTAAGACAACAATTTTGTGTGAAAAAACAGAAAAAAAACCTGCGTGATCACTCATATGATTTTTTAAAAAACGTTTTTTAAATAATACAAATCTGATCTTTAACCTTCATACATATGATATAATGTTCATTGAAAAAATTCCAAGCAATTTCAAGCATATTTGACAAACTCTTAGCATTTTCAAGTTTGAAGATATCAAAAAAATATATACAATCGAACCTCGTTAACGTGAATTACTTTTAATATGAACTGTTTCCACAGTCCCCGTCAAAATGAAGATTAGTTTAGTTATATGAAGATTTATTACTGACAGCATGAACTACTGATAACATGAACAGATTTTTTATCCCTCTTGAGATTCACGTTAACGAGGTTCGACTGTATAGGGTAAGTGCACCAGTGATTGACACTTTTAGAGCAATCTCTGATGTTTTTAATGTTCTAGTCACCAGAAAATATTTTTAAAAATCTTAAGTTAGTACAGTCCGTCTCATAATTATAAGGACACCCGTTTTTCTATATTAACTAAACACTGAACACTATTATTTAAACAAATATATTTTTTACTAATTTGAATTTCATTAATAGACTATATTTAAAAAGTTTTATCGTTTTTCTATCTTAAAAAACTTTAAATATGATAAAAAGATGATTTTTCAAGTGTTCACAATTATAAGGACAGCTCGAATTTTAGTAATTTTTTTCATTTATTCTTTAAATAATATTTTATGGGGTCTCTTTTTAGGGTTAAACAGTCAGACATTCTCTTTGGTATATATATATACATTTTTTTTTAACGTTCAGTTTCAATACCATTTCATATAGCATATATGATATTCTTAATACATTTAAACTATTTAAAATTGCTTTCCACTTGCATGCACTTTTCTAATATCATAAGTTAAGGTTTTTTCAACTTTTAGGCCATGGGAAAGGCAATAATACAGAAGTTTCTTTCTTCAAACTATTTCCTATTGCTCTAAAAGTAGAGCAAAAATGTAAGTCTTGTTGAAAAAAATATTATTACCCCTCAAAATCTAACAAAAATCTGATAATTCCACGTTTAAAATTTGCGGATATTCTCTTAATGTTCATAATAATAGAAAAAATTACTAAATTCATTCTGCCTTCAGTAGAAGCAGCTCCCCAGAGCACCATAGATGCACCTTTAAAATGCCCGATTCATATCTGCCTTTAAAAAATCTGCTCTGTCTTTCGCTATCTTCAGATCGTACCAATAACTGTTAAAACCATTTGATTAATCAAGAATAAAATGTTTTTCATCCGAAAATGCAACATTTTACCATTTAATATTGTCTTTATCCAACTTTAACGAAGAGGTTCTTTCCCCCATTAAATGCTTATTGATTACTACAGGTTTTTTATTCCTTTTAACATAGTATTAATTATTTTAAACATGCACAAATGTGGACCGCAACCTTTCGTTAAAAATTACGAGCAAATTCAGCAGCAGTCATTATGAGTAGAACATTAAGAGGAATTATGAGTCTTCGATCTCTGTAAAACAACTATGGTTTTGCATCAGATCTCTCTCCTATCGAACCAGCAGTTCAACGTTTGATCTAATTTCCTTCAGCAATTTTAGATCTGCGAATTTCATTAGAAATTTGGCGGATTGAAATTATCCTTCCACACAAAAAACAAATTTATCATACTTCACTACATGAACGTTCTTTTTTTCGAGGAATTATCAGTAATGTCCGTCCAAGAAAAATTGAAGGCTTATATATGAATTAATCTAGCCCAGTAGTTAACGAATTCGCATGTCAGCTGTAATTTATCCGCTTGTAAGTTAAATAAAATGAAAAAAATCTTGATTGTCCCTTTAATTATGAACACCTAAAAACGTGGAGAAAAAAATATTTTGCATTATTTTTTATTAATTTTGTTTCATATTAAAAAAATTATATCAGTTTTGGTTTTTAGAATACTAGATATATTAAGTGCACTTAGTATAATCTTGTTCACAATCATTTTTACATTGTTATTTCAAAATATAAAGTGTCCTTATAAATATGAGAAGGAGTGTACATATGGTATGAAAGACATTCGGAACCACATATATGTTAAAATATATACATTTGATAACAATTCTTTTTTTTATGAATTTTTATTTGACACCCACTCAATGTTCCAGTAATTGACACTGCCAGTTTTTCAGTTCATCAGTAATTGGCGTCCTATGTTCCACTGTTTGACACTGCCAGTTATTCATTTAACCAGTTATTAGTACTCAGTATTAGTGCTCCAGTGTTTGACATAAAATGTTAAAATTCTTATAGGTAAAATATATGATTTTATTATTTTTCTTATTTATTAATTATTTCTGGATAGATGTCAATTACTGGAGTATGTCAATCACTGGAGCACCTACCCTATATAAAAAAAAGCACAAATTAGGACAAAAGAGTTTAAATATTCGAGATAAAGGGCAAAATAGAAGACAGATTTTTATTTAAACAACTGTAACAGGAGTTTATAAAAAAAAAATAATAATATGTTTCTGAAAATTTGTGAGAATGTAGTATATAAGGCATGAGAATGATTTTAGCACAAAAATATCAAAATCGGTATTTTCGCAAAATTTCGAAATTTCAGAAGTGCTGAGTAGCGTTCCTTTACATAAGACTGTCCCACTTAACCAAGTTTGATGCATTTATACTTTATAGCAGCTGAGATATAAACCTCCCGTAAACCGGAGAAATCGTAATTATGAGCGCCACTGATATTTATCATCGACGGAAGCCAAAACCAATGTTATTCTATGGAGGATTTTTGTCCCCTTATAACTCATTAAGTAATTCATATTTTAAATTTCGTTTTCACATTCAGAACATTCACAAATGTTAAATTGGCTATCGTTTTCTAAAAAAATGATTTTTTTTTCTTTGCAGTATTTCATTTTTAAGCAGTAAAATGCGAATTTTGAATAAGTAAAAATTTTGTATTTTAAAGCTGCAAAATAAAATATTAAAACGAAAAAAAAAAAAGAAATCAATTTTTGTGAAAACGATAACCAATTTAACAGTTCTGAGTTTTCTGAATGTGAAAACGAAATTTAAAAATGTGAATTATTTAATGAGTTATAATGGGGCAAAATTACCCGCCGAATAACATTGGCTTTGGAATCCGCCGGTGAGAAGCAAAGAGTCCCTTTGATGGGCGATTTGCACCAAAAGTTGATAGATATCAGTTTATGTCAAGCTTCAACTACATATAATTGTTTATAAAATTCCGTGTATTAGTTCTTGAATTAGAGCTGTCGTAAAATTTTTGTGTCTCTCACACACAGGTGCACTGATAGACAAGCCTTTTCTAAAAGTGGTCAAATCGTATTCGGGACATGTGAAAGTGAATCAAGCGAAAACAGAAAGTCATAATTTTTTACGCATCTAATACTTCATTGAATACAGAGAAAAACAATAATTTTATTGGGTTGATCGGAAAATCATGTAGTATTTTTACTATGTTTTTCAAAGGTGATTTATTCCTATAAAAATAAGAATTCAATCGATAATGTATTAGCCATTTTGTTCGATGACCTTTTGCCATCGTTCAACAAGATTCACAATTCCACGCTGGTAGAATGGCCTGTCTTTAGAAGCGAAAAACTGTACCAGGTGCCGATTTATAGCCTCATCGGAATCGAATGTTTTATGCTTCAAGGAATTCTGCAAAGAGCAAAACAAATGGTAATCTGAAGGTGCAAGGTCAGGCAAGTACGGTGGGTGGGGTAACACATCCCAACCAAGCTCCAACAGCTTTTGGCGGGTAACCAAACTCGTGTGTGGTCTTGCGTTGTCTTGGTGAAACACAACACCTTTGCGATTCACGAGTTCTGGCCGCTTTTGATTAATTGCATTGTTCAATTTGTCCAATTGCTGACAGTACACGGCTGAATTAATCATTTGATTCCCTGGTAAGAGCTCGAAATGCACAACCCCTTTGAAATCTCACCACACTGACAGCATGACATTTTTCTGGTGAATGTTCGCTTTGGACGTGGATTGAGGTGGTTCATCGTCCCCGTAAACTTTACGCAACTTTTCACAAGCTTGCATCGCATTCTTGCCTTTGTGGAAATAAAAAAGCAAAACATAGCGAAAACCAACAGTTTTTTTCCTTTATTTTCAAATCCGTATAAAATCTATCCAACACATTCGAATCGAACAATTTTCTGTTTATTTAACGGTTTAGAAGTGTGATCTTATATAGTATTTCAGTGCGGTGCGTGCGCATGGTGCTTCTTCTCCAAAAAACGCACTAACGACATCTGTTAGCAAAATACGACATGATTTTCCGATCAACCCAATAATTAAAATAACACAGTAACTTGAAATTTGGTATCCAGGCATAGATTTGATCACAGATTAAGAATATTATGTTTGTTAAAATTTAGTGTTGCAATTGAAAATTAAAGATGATCCTACAAATTTAATTCATGAATACTATTGTAAAACCTATGGTAATCTCAAATGATTGGTGCATGAACAATTTTACACGATGATCGGTTATATTATGGTAAAGCATGCTTATTTACAAAATTTTAATTCAGTTTTTAGAATGTTGTACATGAAATATTATATAAAATTACCTTTACAAGATTTTCTATCAGCTTGTAGAATGAAGCCAACATCACAAGAGCAGTGAATTATATTCTCAATGAAATCACATTTCTGATCACAGCCACCGTTATTTTTAAGACATGGATTAGATTCTATGAAAAAAAAAATAGTTTATACTTTTTAATGCCGACTGAAAGTAACGTACTTATACGAAAAATATCAAGCCAATTTCACAAAATTGCAAAGGTTACAAAAAAAAAAAAAATATATATATATATATAAAAATTAAAATAAGAATGATACTAAAATAAAGGAACATATTACGAAATAAAGGGAGAATAAATTAAGGACAATTGCATTCCAACAATTAATAAAATTTAAAATCATACGAGTAACAGAAATAATGAAAAACAGAAAAAACTCCCCTTTTTCAAACAGTATTAGCACATAAAAAAAAAAAAAAAAAAAAAAAAAAAATCATCATTGGTCATATCCGTGCTCTATTCTTTATGCCAATCTCAATGTGTGCCTTACCGCTCTAACCAGCGTATACGTATTCGCGGCACCAACGAATATGGAATATATATATAAAAAAAAAGTTAAATACATAAGCAACTTTTTTCAATTCTTTAATAAAGAAATTAAACCAATTTAGAATGGCATATAAATTTATTTTGAGACAGAGTTCTCTCATGATGTGAATAGTAGGATAATCGTTAATCAATACACAACGATATGTCGTTATTGACAGTTTGCGTAAATGTTGTGAATAACGGTAAACCACCGTTCAGCGCTAAAAGGGTTAAGAAATTCTGTTTAACATGAATCTCACGAGAAAAATATGTCTTAATCACTGCTTGTTTTGAGATGACGTATTCGTATTAATAAGGTCACTTTTGCCAGATTAAATAAAACAAAATTTCGGTTTTTTACCAGCTTATACGTTAATAAATTAACAAGTTGGACTTAAAATTGAATTCAATTGGACAATAGGAATTAAAATGTGTTACATATAATATGTAGGACATATAATCATAAAAGGATAAAGCCTATAAGATTTTCATCATACCTTTGCAAGTTTTTCCATCTGCCTGTAGAACAAATCCAGTGTTGCATGCACATGTTTTGACTCCGTTATCGTACTGGCACGTATGATCACAGTCACCGTTATTGAGCTCACAAGGATTATTTTCTAAGAGAGAAAAAGAATGATGAAATCTTAAAAATGTTTTAATCAACGTTTAATTCTTTCTCGATTTAAAAAATGTTTTATGAAGGCAAATCAAAAAGTAAGTTACACTTGGCACTAAATGACGACGCACTGTAACTACGAGGGATGTTCAAAAAGTATCGAACCTTTCGTTGACAAAAATACATTTATTGAGTTGGGAATCCAAAACAGTAATTCAATTCAAAGTAGTCACTTTGGTAATACACACACTTCGCTCAGCGTTCCTGCCACTGTTAGAAACACCTCGGGAACGCAGTTTTTGGAATGGTGAGCAACCGTGCCGTCATATTCCGCATGATGTCTTCTCTTGACTCAAATCGGGACCCTCTTAGCGGTATTTTCAGCTTGGAAAATAGCCAGAAGTCACAGGGAGCCATGTCGGGTGAGTAGGGAGCCTGACGAACCACAGGAATACTGTGTTTGGCGACGAAAGTCTGAATCAAATGCGCAGAAGGGGGAGACGCGTTATCATGATGAAGCTTTCAAGTTTTCGTTGCCACAGATCCGGTCGTTTGGGCCGCAAAGCATTACGGAGGCAACGAAGGACCTCCCTTTGTGTTAGTTTGGCCTTGTGATGCCTACTCATGATGTACCACATCACGGTCAACATGCCCACTGATGTGCGGCTATCTTTGAAGCATTTGTGGCAATCTTTTATGCGTGAGGTGCTCGTGGCATCGTCCCGAAAGACTGTTGAATCTTACGAATGGTTTTCGCTTGGATATCGCCAAGCTTTTTGTATAATTTGATGCTGCTTAAGTTTTTCACTCATTTTCCAAAATCTAAAATCCGACGACCGCTCACTACACGTCTTCACTTGTTGGCCGACTGCCAGCTACTGACGCTTTCTATGGGCGTGAAAATATTCATGACTGTGCATGAGTGCCCGATCTACATCTACACTAAAGAAAGTCTCTCTCGCTTCATTGGTTTACGCGAGAAAAAATAAGGCTCGATACTTTTTTTTGAACACCCCTTGTATACCATAATAAGTTCGCAGAGTTGAAAAATAGATATAAGAGCTTCGAAAGAAAAAATAGTAATTTTTTTTAAGAAAATTCTATATTTTCTTAATATGTAATAGTCTGTTATTTCATTAGTCTGTTATTTCAATAGTCTGTTAGTTCATTATTCAATATATATATGAACTATGAACGATTATTATAACGACACGTTTTCTACTGTAATAATTCAGCACCGGCCTCGTAATTGGAAGATTGCGGGTTCGGTACTCGAGCCGGCCAAAGACCGTCGTGTACACTAATGGTGGCTGGTGCACGTAAAATCTGTCGTGGCCGCAATGTCCTCCATGCTCCCAACAAAAATTATACCTCTGTTGTCACCGAAGCGGGAGAGCCTTTTCTTCCGTGGAGGATCAAAATTGTGATGGCATGTCTCCGGACCACCTATAGGGGTGTGTCCCAGACCGTTGCCATTTTCCCATCTGCGCAGCATTAGTGCGACGTAAAACCCAACCATCCATCCATCTACTGTAATAATTCAGGTATTCAAAACAATCCATGTGAAAAAATCAGCAAAAATTTTTTAACACGTCCACGCCGGCGTGACCCACCGGTGGGTCACAGTTATAGTCGGCAGCAAAAGTAATCGAGCACTAGCAATAACCCCTGTCCAAAAAAAGTACACTTAATACTGCTTTGTTAAATAAATCTTTGTCGAGTCATATTCTTAGTCAGTCTAAGAACATGATTCGACAAGGATTTATTGAACAAAACAGTTTTAAGTGTACTTTTTTGATATCGGAATTATTGGCTAGAGCTCGGATACTTTTGAGACGACTATGTAAACAAAATGCGCCGGCGTGAACGTGTTAAGGTAACTTTCAGGAAACCTGAATGTATTTCGGACTTTCTAAAGTAAACATGTATGGAATCTTGGACACCTGATGTTTTTATTTATTTCAAAATACCTGCGGAAATCTTTAAAAAACCTTAATATTTCTTAAAGGAAACCTAGCTGTTTTTATTTTTCTTCAAAATACTTGCGCAAATCTTTAAAATACCTGCAAAATGTTATAGTTAGTCCAAAATACCTGCAGTTTTTTTGGCTGAATTTGTTTTCCTGGGATTTAAACACTCGAAACTGTTAATCTCAGGAAAAAAACGGTTTTAGTCTAGTGACAATATTAGAGCAACTCTATAATATATTAGCAGTAAAATATGTTACAATTATCCAGTTACGGAGGTATAGTTATATACTAAATAAATAAGAACTAAAAAGGTAATATTCATGGTGAATAATTCCCTTGTTACAATTTTGTAAAACTTAGAAAAATGTTTTCAAAATATGGACTGTCCTCGAATTTCGAAGACATATGGTCACCTTAGTTTTAGTAACACAACGGGTACACATGTACAAATAATGTTTAATTGTCTTTTTGTCCAGTCTCTAGAGATACGTAGAACGGTTTTCAAAATCATGTCTTTTATTAGCACCAAAATGAAATTGATATCCATTCTTTATATGTACAAAGCCTGTTTCCTGCAGAATATAGTATGAACAATACTTGTCTTTCGTTTACTTTTTCATACGAAATATTCCGATACATTAGTTGTATACGTGGAAGTGGAAAGTGGAAGCTCGCAGTATATTTCAAGTTGTGTCGTAATTTTTTTCTTTTTCTGTGATAAAATTTAAGTACATTGTTTTGTGCGTATATACTTTATAAATAATGCCTGATGCTACTCAAAATCAGTCGATTAAGTTTCAGAGAATGGTGTGGATAACAATTCTCTGAATAATTTGAAACAAGTTAAAAAATTTATAAAGAAACTTAAATATTTATGTATAAAGCTGCACTATTCAAAAAAGAAAGTTGAGGCGGCAATATTCCTTCCTTAAACAGACTAATTTGATTTTTTTCTTCTTTTTTTAAGTATTCTAAAAATGTTTAATTTTCAGTGTTGTACTTAAGTACTTCATATTGAACATCTTAAAATATAATAATCTTTCTATATTAATGTAGGTATGAGAAAGTAGAGTGAGGGCCACTCCAGATTATTTCATGTTGTATTGAAATATGCTAGAATATTCCGAGGATTCTGTTAAAATTGTAAAATTTAGATTCGTTTTTAAAGAGTAGATAAAATCTTTCGCTTATATACATATATAAAATTCTGTGAAACAGAACAGTGCATTTGTTTTCCTAGCATAAATTAGAACTTAAAAGTTACAGCTAGCATTCGAGTTCATTTTATTTTAACAAATTAACTGATTTTTTAAGAACTGTGCATTAGACATAATATGCATGAAAATAAAATAAAAAGAAACAAAAGAAAGAAACTGGCCACCTTTACACGTCTTTCCATCGTTTTGCAAACTAAATCCAGGCTGACAGAAACAAGATTTTAATCCAGCATTGTATCGGCAAATATGATGGCATCCACCATTATTTCTTTTACATGGATTATTTTCTATTTTAAGAAAAAAAATTTTTTTTTCATTTTAAGTCAAATACATCGAACAAAAAATAACTACAATCAACTATTTATTTATTTTGTCATTGAAAAAAAATTAAAAAAAAAAAAAAAAAAAAAAAAAAAAAATATTTAAATAACGTAAATAATGCAAAAAGCTTTACCTTTACATGTTTTGCCGTCTGCTTGCAAAGTAAAGCCAGCTTTACAAAGACATGTCTTAATTCCTCTCTCGAATTGACAATACTGATGACACTCACCATTGTTTCTTAGACAAGGATTTTCTACAATTCAAAAGTAAAAAAAAAAAAAAAAAAAAAAACGAAATGAAATATCATATGGTTGAATGTTTCCACGTAAAATTTATTAAAATTGGCAAATTTCATTCCTTTTAATAGTACATATTAAATCTATGGTTCCCAGTTCGTTGTCCATTTCAAAAAGTATACTTTTTGAAATTGCATTATTACAGTATCTATAACTACGATATTTGAAATTGCATGAGAATAGTATCATTAATTACAATTTTTGTAATTGTGTAACTACATAAACGTTAATTTTAATATCATAGTAACAGTATTTGAAATTGCATAGTTACAATATAGTATAAAACAGAAATATTTTCAATATCAATATATTTAATACTAGCAAACCCGGGCGAAATATTCGCATTTTATTTCTTTTCTTATTTAACTTTAAAATTTGAAACTCATAAATGTTATACCAATTTCACCACCTAATTAAAATTTTAATTTACCAGAAGCCAAATTATTAATAAAACCAAATTAATATTGTACAATAGTGAAACCAAAATCCTTCAAAGAAAGATTTCCAAATAAAATTCATGGTTCATGACCCAATTTTCCTACTTTCACAGGCAGTACAGTTTTAATATAGGACTCCCGCGACAACTTTTAAATTTTTGTCGTCATGTTGCGAACGACTTTTTATTAATTTTGGTATAATTTTTTATTTTTAATATAATAAATAAATAAAATAAAATAAAATAATTCCTATTTTGATTATATTTTGTATGATTGTGTTTTTTAATCAATTTATGACACAAAAGTTCATATTCTGTATATATCTTTAAAATATTGCTAGGTTTAAAATGACGCTTGCAAAGATTCTGAAGAAACAACTGTTAAAAACTAGTTGGCATAGGTGGACTCTGCTCAGTTCCGCATCATATTTATGTTCTCATAAATTTCTAGTGCGAGACATATTATAATCATGTTAAAGAAATGAATTTGACCAAAGCTTGATACAGTGACAGAAGGAAATCCCCACCTAATAGGCTATCCACCCTTCACTTCGATATATTTATCTTATTCTAATCTATTAATTTATTTTATCAGGGTCAATTCCGTTGTTTAGTTCCAATGCAATAATCCTCAAAATTCATATTTATATGAAAATTTACAATTTTGCTATGTTGATAAAATCGTAAATTACGAAATTTTCCTATTAGAGTATTTGTATTCAATCATGTTCAAACAAATATCATAAATGTAATTTTGAAGTTGTCTAATGTATTTATGATCCTCAAAATGGAAGTTTATACTCAATTTTGCCTTATTCTGACATGTTAAGTAAATCGTAAATTCCAAATAACTTACGAATTTTTTAAATTGGAAAAATCATAGTGTATGATATTCATGCCAGTATCCTAAATAATATTTCGAAAGTGGTTTGACATCTTTACGATGAAAATATCCCTCAAGATTGACGTTTATGTGAAATTTTGCTCTATTATGCTATGTTAAGAAATTCGTAATTTTTCAATAACTTACGAAATTTTTATATTGGAAAATTCATAGTCATTAATATTCATGCCAGTGTTCTAAATAATATTTCAAAAGTAGTCTTACATCTTTACGATGAAAATATCTCTCAAAATAGACATTTATGTGAAATTTTGCCCTATACTGCCATGTTAAGAAATTCGTAAATTTCCAATAACTTGCGAAATTTTTAAAGTAGCATATTTATAGTCACTGATGTTCATTCCGGCATCAAAACTGACATTTTAAAACTGGTCTGACATTTTTACAGTAAAAAGTTTCCATTTAATGCACGCTTAAGTGAAATTTTGTCCTATTCTCCCATGTTAAGAAAATCGTAAATTTCTCATAACTTACGAAGTTTTTTAATTCGAATGTTGCAAATGAATAGGGTTCTTGCCAGTATCGAAAGTAATATTTTAAAACTGATCTGACCTCTCTGCGATCATTTGTTCGTGAGATATCGTGTTAACAGACTAACAAACTAACGGACTAATACACTAACGGACTAACACACTAACGGACTAACACACTAACAGACACCCTACAGACAGACACCATACAAATTTTGTCATTTTCGGATTCCTCACACCTGAAAACGTATAAAAAAGTCAAAAAACCGAGTTTGAATTTTTTCACGATTACGTAAGTTCCACCATACCTATAGTATGATGGGGAACTAATACATTTTTTTCGTAAAATAATCTCATTAGACAAATGTCGTCATTTTTTCTTTTTATTCGATTGAGCTAAGTCCATGTGCTTAAATATTGTTCATGTATAATATTATTTTTTTATCCTCGCGTATCGTATCGTTTTGAACAAAAATAATTGAAACTGGTCCGCGTTAGAGGAATATTATATAGATTATGTAGTCATTACTTTTCTTATGTTTGATTAAAATTATCATTTTACACTTATGCGTATCTCATTAAAACATAGCTTATGTACATATGATCGAATACATGTAATATGAAAATAATGTGTAATATTTATCGATATATCTTTTCTGCTCTGTTTTAAAAATTAATAATTCATAATACTGAATTTTTATTCAACATTTTCCCATTACTAATTAGATATTAAAAAATTTTACTGAGCATATTGTTCAGAAAAATGGGTAAAAGATAATGTATTATATTTTAAGATTATTTGGTATTGAATTAAATGAATAAGTTTGAATTAATTCTTAAAAAAAGCCTTTTCAGAAAGAGATTCATATGTTTCTTCTTAGGAAAAGATTTAGCAAAATTCTCAGCTTTCCATAAAAATGGTGAGTGTAATAGGTAAAAGAAAATGTTTGCTCAAGTACATTATTCGACCAATGCATAAAATGTTTATTTTTATACATATTAATTTTAACTCATCTTCTTGCATATTCAGTACTTTATTAAATGAATTATATCAATCTACCAATGAAAAAAAATAATGTTGATATTCATTTTATATAGCTAACTAGCAGGCTTTGACCGCTTCGCTGGCCACTATATTAAAATAAAACTATTTTTTTTTTTTTTTTTTTTATATATATCTCTATAAACAAAAACAACAACAGCCACAACAAGAACTGAAATCGCTATATATATATATATATATAAACTAAAAAAAAAATTGCAAAATTACAAATTTAAAGAAATACAAAAATTTTCTTTCGAGAAATTAAATTTTAAGGAGAAAATATTTTTGTCACAATTAAAAAAAATGTTTAACGACTATACAGGTGATAAAACAAACATTTGAAGAAATGTATTAAAAAAAAAAAAAAAACACCTTCGCAAGATCTTCCATCTTCCTGAAGAATATAACCCTCAGCACAGGTACATTTCATACTTTTATTTTCGTTATGGCAATAATGTTCACATCCACCATTTCCTTTCGAACATGGGTTGATTTCTAGAAACGAAATGGCATCATGTAAAAAATTTACGCAACACACAACGTATTATAAATTTGTGCATAATTTAAAACCATATTTCTGTTATTGCGCTAAAACATTTAATAATAAATTTTTGAAATATAGAAACACTAATTTAACGTTCAAAAGAGAGAAAAAGAAACTTACAAAACATATAATTTGAGCAATTATAAATAAGTATCAACGTCGCAGTAAAATGTGCAGGAAAACTGGAGCTAAAAAGTAATAAATAGAATCTTTGCAAGAAAACACTGTAAATTGCAAAAACTCCAAAGAAATTTTTTTGATCGAAATAATAGCACATCACTTCATCAGGGGAAAAAGTAGGCACGAATGCAACATCATGCATTACCGCTTTAATGCAGCACTCGTGCCTACTTTTTTTTCACAGCAAATTACGTTTCGGGAATCATATACAAATTACGTGTGTAAACAATGAAAATGTTAATATATAAATTCCTTTATATTTTAATTTACTATTAATTTATCAACAAATTTTTAAACATATTTCTAAGAATTTTTCAGATACAATGCTGAAATTTTATATGTTATTTGCTTAGGGTATGGGGCCCGCATCTCATCATTGGAAATTTTTTTTGTATGGTGATGGTATGAAAACATTAAATTTTGTAACTCTTGAAACTGAATTCCCTGTAATTTTTGATCAATTTTATAGGATTTTCGCCTTTTTTCGCCTTTTTTCCCCTTTTTTCTTTTTTTTTCACATCTTTGTAATTTGTTATTGTTATAGAGTTTGTTGCCGCAGTGATAGCTGTTTAGTGGAGAAAGTTGCAAGGAATGGTAAATTAGAAACATTACAAAAATACAATCCCATGCAGTCATCAGGATGCCTTTATTGCCTAAAAATTATCAAGTATGATAATTTTCAAAGTATTGTACACAAAGCGTTGTTAACTATTTAATGAAGATGCAACAATCCATGGTGAAATGTTGAGATTGCCGGATAAGATGGGGAAGAGAGCGAATGTAATTGAGTCTTTGCTAAACGATGATCTGGAGCAGATCTGTGTTCTCTCTCCTAGAACACATCAGGGATGTCTGAAGTAAAAAGCCAAATCCAGAAAAAATAGCTAAATTATAGTGCCACATACTTCCTTTGTTTCTCGAATAAAAGGATACAAATATTTTGAATTCAGAAGTTCGTTATTAAAACTTATTGCCAATTATTTCGCCAACAAAATAAATCCTTAAAATAAAAAACCGTTACATCTAACGATTGCACTATAATTGTAATTTAGAAACTAAATCATTTTTTAATGATATTATCTGACAGGGATTTC
Organism: Salticus scenicus; assembly: GCA_963930645.1. NCBI lineage: Eukaryota > Metazoa > Arthropoda > Arachnida > Araneae > Salticidae > Salticus > Salticus scenicus. Next base: position 87,820,288 of record OZ005648.1, read on the forward strand.
TAAAATTAACTATAATGAAATAAACTTGTGCAATATTATTTGCAGCTGAGTTTTCTAAAAGAGTAATTTATTTAATAAATTATACTTTGGACTGTCAGTTAGTTGACTTCTGATGGGTAATCAGAAAGTTATTTATTAACCAGAAAAGATTTAAATTGCATCAGTTAATGATATTAATTCAAAAAACAAAGTAATGAATCTACACTTAATTATTTGAGCTTAACGGAAAATACAAATTGCGCTCTTTCAATAAGTCTGTCTTATAATATTAAAAGAAAGTTTGTATTACTCAGTTAAATGAATTAAATGAACTCATATTATTTAGCTGATAATTTGGTACTTAATAAATTTCGAATAAAAAATTAGATTTATTTAAATAATATGTGAGTAACTTCTTCACATATTTCTCCCCTTCCCCTTAAAAAAAAAAAAAAAAAAAAAAAAAATAGCTCTCTCTCTCACATAAAAAAAGTATTAAATATTATAAATTGGAAAATAACTTTTCATATAAAAATCAACATTACTTCAAAAATATTTTTCATATTTCAGAGTGCCTAATAATGTGAAATTAAACATTAATTATACAGTACGACGCAAAAGTTTAGACAACGACCTTATTCATCTTTAAAATTTAGAATTATGACGTCAGAATTATAAAAACCTGTACATATATTTAAAATGTGTTTTAAAATGCTATAATCAAAAGACAGTCGTTTGATTTGCTATAATTTTAATTTTTTGATAAAAATAAAAAATTTGCTTGTCGCAAAAGTTTAGACACGATTATGAGTTTCTGTGAATATTTGCTGGCATATGCAAATTTAAAATCGATGATGTCACCGATTTTGAGTACTTAAGTTCTGCAAACGATAACGCTTCGTAGTCGACATGGCGCGAGCTAAAGAAAAAATTAAGGGAATGAGGTTTCAACGATTTGGCAGTTGAAAGCTGAAGGGAAGCGTGTTTCAGAAATTTTGGCTATTATTAAGAGATCTAAGAAATCTATTCATCGAGTTTTATCGCGTGGTTGTGAATATAAACAAAAATGTAGATCTGGGAGGCCACGTATAAGAAATATACAAGAGGATCGCCTGATACAAAGACTAGCGAGTACACCCAACAAATGAGTGTACGTGGAGTTCAAAAGTCATCGGGACTCTCTGTATCAAAAGATACGATTCGTAGACGAATTGTGGAAAAAAGAACAACAGTTTATAGCAAAATGTAAAAGAAAACAGCTCTGAAGCCACATCATAAGTTACAAAGAATGTTGTGGGCTCGAAAGCATATGTCATATGGACAGAAATGGCAATCAGTCATATTTAGCGATGGAAAAAAGTAGAATCTAGATGGTCCAGATGTCTAGTCATCGTATTGGCATGATTGCGGAAGGAACCTGTAGGTTTTTTCAGTCGCAGATAAGGAGGAAGCTCGGTGATGATTTGGGCAGCCATTTGCTAAAATGGACAAGTATCTCTGACCTTTACCAGTGGTCGTCAAATATCACAGCATTATACAAAGACATTAGAAAATAACTTAATGCCATTTGCTGAGCTTCTATGTGGCCCTCAGTGGGAATTTCAACAATACAATGTTCCGATTCATACTGCAAACAATACAAAATCTTGGTTTAATTCTCATAATATAAGAGTTCTCGACTGGCCAGCATGTAACACAGATCTTAACCCTACAGAGAATCTTTGGGGCATCATGTCTTGCAAAGTTTATAGCAATGGTACACAATACTTTTCTGTACAGGAACTCAAGACATCTATTGAGGATGCATAGAACGACATCAGTCCCCAAACTATGAAAAATTTAGTTTCCTCGATGGAATCTCGTATTTATGAAGTAATACAGAAGAACGGATGCACAATTAGGTTTTAAAAATTGTTTATTTAGATTTTATTTGATTTTTGTCTAAACTTTTGAGACAGTATTATATTTTTGTTACCATTTACTTACTTGCAATATGTACAGTAATACATTTCATTGTTATAAATATTGTTTATATGCACAGCACATTACATTCAAGCTATGTTAGGAAAATTGATTAAATATTTTTCGAAATCTGCATGAATTTCTTCATTGTCTAAACTTTTGCTTCGTACTGTATAACACCAATAATTAACTAGAACTTGTTACTACGTCCTCACAGTTATGTCTATCTCCGATCAATATCTAAGAAAATTACAGCTTTAAGGTTTTGTACATGAGAAACCAAGATGGGCTCATGCCTATGTAGAAACTCTGTTTAATTTTATTTCACACATAGAATAAAACGAATAATAAACGCAATTTTATATTAAAATTATGTAAAAAAAAAATAAATAAATATTTTTCCTTTTTACCTTCACAAGTCTTTCCATCTGCTTGCAAAACAAATCCAGAAGCGCAAGTGCAGGTTACATTTTTGTTCTCATAATGGCAGTAATGATGACAACCACCATTACTTCTCGAGCAAAGATTTTCTTCTGAAACAGAAATAAAGATAACGTTTCGAGTAATTTTAATGTAAAAACATTCAAAGTATAATTAATTTTCTCTAAATTAATAAGTGAAAAGATGGCAAAATATATTGGATAAGTTTAAAAAGTGAGAAAATTGATTAAATCAAACTAGTATTTTTTTTTTTGGAATCCGAAAAATACTCCAACGTATTTTAATTACAAATGAGAAAGAAGAAACTAACACACAACAATGTTATTTATGTAAGTGTTTTTCAAAATCAGCCTTAAAAATATTTACAATTTATATATATATAAAAAAAAAAAAAAAAAGAGAAGTTTGCATGTAAAATGTGTCATCGGAAGTACGCGAGGAACAACACCTCGACAAGATTTATATAATTTTTAAGAAGATATTTGTAAATTTCTTCTTAAAAGCTATATAAATGTTGTCCAGGATAAATTTCCGATGTTAATTGTTTAATTCAGTTACGACAGAACTTTCTCGCCAACTTAATGTCTATATCGATTAAAAGATATTTGTATAAAACAGGCGATAAAGGCAGCACTAAAAATTATACAAAACTATATTGTTTTAATTAAATGGAGAGGAATAGGCATCATAATTTGAACGAGTAGGCATGATTGAAAAAAAAAATGAATTAAAAAAAGTTAAGAGATTTTAAAAGATGAAATTAGTTAAGCAAAACGTTTGTAAAAAAACTTTTTCACGTGCATACGCCATATGTGCTTCCTCTTCAGCCGATGGGAGTAGCGAAAAAAAAACCCTTTTTATACTAAAATAATAAGATATGCCTAACAGGTTTCGGAAACATTGCGAAACCAACATACCCCCAAAGATGAAAGCTTTAACCAAATTTAAAATGAAAAATAGAATATAATTAATAAGCAAACGAATATGAATTATAAGCATAAATTAATAAAACCATAAGTATGAGCATAACGAGTATTACAAGCTAAAAATAACGTAATGAATGGACATTCTAATTCGCTTTATTCCCACCATATATTTCATTAAATAAATTAAATTCTCAAGTCAAACACTTTTTGTGCATATGATCAGGACATGTTTCTGTGATTAACTTCCAATTTTATAAATTTTCCATTGTTTTAAAAGCAACATTACGTGATTTTGTGTGGGGGGAAAAAAAGTTCATTTTTTATTTAAATATGTAATTTTTTTCTTTTTTTCTTTTTAGCCTTATTAAATGAGCTTTGTCATTATAAAAATAATAAATAAGTAAATATTTCTGGAAAAAATAAATGTCATATTCCTCAAAAAATTATTGATGAATCGAATATAAAAATCCTTTTGTTGTTTAATAGCTGTTATTTGTCCGGTGGTTTTGTGGGTGGGGCTAGGAAAATAATTTATCTTTTATTTAAAAATTTTCTTTATACAGGGTGTTTATAGGTAAAGCTGCGATTTAAAAACGCTCTTACTTTAAAATTACCGGTCAGAACAATTTGATATTTTACCAGAACAATAGAGAGGCAATGAAATTTTGTTTGGCGAAGGAAAAAAGTAGTCCCAAAATGTGCCTATACATGGCGCTCTCAGGGTAATGTTATGGGAACGTCTAAATGGATTCATTAAACACAGGAATGTTCTTAGTAATTGAATAGAATAGCAGGAAATATTAGACTCCAAAGGAGTATGACAATGCTTTTAGCGAAATGACAAGAATATGGGTTTACAGCGAAAACAGTGATAGTGACAAGAGAAAAAGAGGAGCTTCATGAAACAAACGGATGAAACTAACACTGAGAAAAAAAATATACCGCCTTCACCTAGAACGAATAAGCGATCATTTTCTAAATCCCTAAATTAGAAATATAGATTTTTGAGCTATGCGCCTAAAGTACACCAATAAGCTGAATAGACGAAATGATCGAGAATTTCTAGTCTATAACATTTCTAGATGGTGGAACAATATTCTGAATATTCTGAATCCTTTGCATTGGGAGAAATTCTTGCTTGATTTCTTGATTTGGGTCATAAACCAAGATTATAGTTTTTATTAAAATCACACAATCAACTGTGGAAGAAAATCATATTTATTGAAATTTTATTTTTCCGTCGGAAAAATAAAATTTCATTAAACAAGATTATAGTTGCTGAAACTCGCCTTTTGTATTCTCATTTATTTGCAGAGATTTTTAAATAAGTTTGACCTCGATAATATAGACAAATGCTCTAGAATTGTAATTTGTGTTTTTAGAACTCGCTTTCAGAAGGGACTAGAATTTATAAGGATGGCATGAAACTATTTTTTCTAGAGCTACAATTTAGATTCTAGATGTCAGTTACAAAAACTTTTCTCAGTGTACGGATGATTAACGGAACATTTTGGAGCTTTTTTCTTCCTTTGCCAAGCGAAATTCCATCACCTAACGATTGTTTTGGTATAATATCAACTCATTTCTGACGTAGTTTTAATGTTAGAGTGTTTTGAAATCGTAACTTTAATTATAACCACCATATATTTTGATAAAATCAAATTTGCCATTTACTTAAAATTAGGTAAGTATATAAACATTTCTGTGAAAATAATGTTCAGATTCATTAAGAAATTGCAACGCATATTTCTTCTTATGAATTCTCTCATCTAATGAATCAGATACTCACATAAATTATTGTAGATACAAAAGAGTGGATTGAAAATTTGAGAAATAACCGGAAGTCATACCCCTTTTGTAATAATTGAGAAAACTGTGATAAAAATGTGTTTCCTTTTGCATTTATATACAGAATAACTGGAAATACCATTTTCTAAAATAAGATTTCTCGTTTTTTGTGTGTGTGTTCCTTTTATTGTACAGCAAATATAGACCCAAATAGTTTAAAAAGGCACAAGGCGCTATTTTGGCGGTGCAAGTCTTGTGTGAAAAACGCGAGATCTCTGAATTCAGCAGAAATTAAGCATCCGTAGAAAATTGAAAAGCTATAAAAAACATCTTTGAAGAAGACCGAATAAGACAACAAAAATAGAAAACAGCCACCCCTTTTGTAACACTTGTTTTATTTCCATTGGCGTCAAGAAGATGTATGAGAAACAGCATGTGCTAAAGTTCGCTTTAAATTAGTAATTGAATGAAAGATAATTTAATCGGATAAATTAAATATATTTTTAATAGAAAAAATTAAATAAAAATAAATTCACGAAATAAAAAAAATAAAAAAAAATCATAATAACATCAGTTGATAGAAAATATAAATACATCTATAGAATTGTAAATATTTTAATAATTTAAAGTTGCTTATAGAAAAAAAGTAAAAATAAGTTAAAATCTTAATTTTCTCCTTAAAAATAAATAAATAAATTAAAAAAAAAAAAAAAAAAAAAGCCACAGATTTTCTTTTAGATATTTTATAACTTTGTTTAAACTGATTAAAAAAATATGTGCCATATATATATGAAAGACTTTCAATAATTACCAGTTTATCACACAATATTTTCCTATTTTTGTATAGTCAGAAGAGATCTGGTAGAATATTCACACCTATCAAATAACTGGCTTTACCCAGTGATTATTCAATAATTCAAACTTGCTATTTACAGATCATCCATGTCCAGACTTGAGGAGAAAAAAAAAAACAAAAACAAACAAACAAACAAACAAACAACAAAAAAAAAAAAAACAGAGCAAAATATGAAAGACACAATATGTCACAAATATTTATGGAGTTACATGGGTTTCGAAGGGGAAAAAAAAAAAAAAAACTTACTTTCTCTATTTTTTTTTTTTTTTTAAGTATAATAGATAAAATTTTTCATTCAAAATTTGGCACGCATATAAAAAAAAAAATAACATTTAAACAATATTTTTATAAATTTTTTATTAAAAATTTTGGAAAATTCAATCGTTGGGACCCACTTTCCACCCTTCAGAAAAAGTGTCCTCGTGGTGGTTATGGTAACACACAAAAGTTCTATCTGGGGGGAAAAAAAAATGAATTTTTAGCAGAGTAGTACTTAAAAAAAAAAAAAAAAAAAAAAAAAAAAAACAATTTTCGAAACATATTACACCACGTATAGCCTTGAAAAATTAATTGTGTATAATCTATAAAAAGAAAAATCCTTCGTTCAAGAAAAGTCAATTTTATTTGAAGAAGTGTGCAATATTTCAACAAGATCGATGAATTAGTTTTTGAGAAATCGGGTTTATTAAATTCAAAAACCATGTTTTCAGTAAAAAAAAAAAAAAAAAAAAAAAAAAATTAAAGTTTTAAGTGAGAATGAAAAGAGTCTAATGTTGGAAATTTCCAAAGGCTTTCTTTCCTACACTTTTACTCCGATTGCCTTGAAACTTTGAGAAAATATTCTAGACAAATTGTACCATTAGATTAAAAATAAATAAATAAATAAATAAATAAATAAATAAATTAAAAAAAAAAAAAAAAAAAAAAAAAAACAATAATATTAAAAAAAATTTGAAACCCATGCAATCCCTTAGGATTTTGAGTCTGAACATATGTGGGATTTTCTTGCAAAATCTCCTGTTCGATAAAGATGCTGGTGAATTCTCTAAAATAATAGCTAACGCCTTGTCTCCTATACTAAACACCATATTTTACACTATTTCTACAGCACAAAACACTTTGTAACGTATAAAAATCAATTTAAAATTTTCTAGATAAGTAATTCTAACGAATCAGGTAGTCTCAATTTTGGTAAGGTCTGAGATTACTATTTAGATATATAATATATATTCAACAAGTAATGAATAAAAGACTTAATAAGCAAATGAAAAAAAAAAAAAAAAAAAATCAAAACAATTGTTTCGAGTAGGGATAATAAAACCCTTCATCTGGAGAAAAAAGTAGGTACGAGTGCACTATGAACTAAAAATTACTAAAAATAATCTCAAGATATTCTGCAGATATTGTTAGAGAAAATCTGCAGAATATCTTAAGTTGTTAAGTTAATATCTCAAGGGGGCATGCTCATTCAAAGAAAATTGCTTGTTCATATCATAGCTTCAGCAATTGTTTGTGCAATTCTTATTTGATGGAAAACTATCATCTTCAATTATTCAGATCCTCTGATTTAAATTGCACTTTTATTTGAAACCAAAGACGAAATATAAATACATACCAGTAGCATTTTTGACAAAGAAAAAAAAAAGTTTGCTTGCTAATTTTATTTTTTTTATTTATAATTATCAATTCTTTTTCTGTATGATTCACGAAGAAAATAAAGATGATAGCATACGTGTCAATAACTGAACACGAAAACACAACCAAGAAATGAAACTTGCCAAGAAGTCATAGAAATACGCTCAAAATAAAAATAAAATAAAAAAAGAGCTAGAATTAAGTATAATTCCTTCTAATAAAATACCAAAGTGTAATACGAACTCTTCGGATACCGTACAAAAATAATAATCCAACTAAATAACAATCCATTCTAAACAAAAATAAAACTCCGAGCTTTCTTTCTCGTAAAGAAAATATAACAAATAAAGAGGGCAAGATACCCATCTGCAACGATATACGATGTCTGATTGATTCATTTGGCTAAGAAATAAGGAGTGAGTGGAGTGTAGAAAAATGACTGCCTCTTTCAACACGGGTGTCATTATGATACGGCAGATGAGATATATTCTTGCTAACCACCTATTTGAATCAATCAGGCACCGTCTTCCAAATCGAATACTGACAACAGGTTTCGGCTCCAGACACTCTCAAGTAGTAAAAAAGTAAAATAAAAATAAAAATAAATGAGCGGAAATGGTAATAAATGAATTGGAGATCGACATCCACTATGTCTTGTCTATTTACGGTCATATTTCTCTACTATGTTTCTGCGAAAATGACAGACTGTCAAAGGTGAGGTGGATGCGATGACACACGTAATTCTGTTCCTCTTTTGAATCGGAATATGAAATCGCAGAGCCTATTCAAAACTTAATAACATATGCAAGAAGTTTTGTTGAAACTGTCGATATCTGTTATTTGCCTTTGGTACTAGTAATATATTAAAAAAAATGTAATATAAAACATAGGAATTAATCTTGTCACGACGATATATTTTTATCAAAATATAATTTTACGTGTTACCATGACAAGTATGTTTTATGACATTTGAAACTTCTTATTTTGCATTACGATTTATGTATTTCATTGCTCTTAAAATATCATAAATTTTGTTTGAGAATGTGTCATATATTTTCAGAAAATATATTCAGGACGTGTTATATATTTTCAATTATATTATCAAATTTTGTTAAAATGTTAAAAAAAAAAAAAAAAATCAAAGTGCGGAAATTACTGTTTCAAAAAATACAGCCTGAAATATAAGTACCGTAATTTAGTGTATATAAGCTGCACTGGTAGATGAGCCGCAGCTTGTTAAAATGTATCGGGAAAAATCTATACTATTAGATAAACCGCACCGGAAGGTAAGACGCAACTCATGCAAGCATTGTTACGATTATGTGACTGATAAATAAGGAAAAAAGATATCAGTCTTATGGCATCTACGCAAGTTAATAAAAATAATAAATTATTAATTAAAAATGAAAATAATAAATTATTTAAAAAATAATTTGGTATAAAGAAAATAAAATTTAACTATACCTGTATGCAGATGTAATGCAACAAATATCAGAAACAAGGGAACAAGAGGGGGGAATTCGGGCACATATACTAAGTTATAAAAATAATTAATTATAAATAAAAGTAATAAATTACTTTAAAAGACTCTGTATAAAGAAAAAATTAAAACAAAGCCAGTATACAAATACGATGCAAAAAAATCAAAAACAAGGGAACAAGATAGTGAACTAAAGACTTATATGCAAATTAATAAAAAAAAGAGATTATTAGTTAATAAATAAGAGATTATAAGCGTGAAAATAAGAGATAAGCGTGAATTAGTGCTCGAGAAACTCGAATACCAAACTTCCGTTTTCTGGGGATATTGACTGTTCCAAGAAGTATGGACGACGAAATTTGGCATTACCATTAGATAGCCCGCACTGGTAGATAAGCCGCAATACACAGGCAGTAAAATATCGTCATCTATTTCTGGATAAAACTTATTATTTATTCTTGAAAATGTATTGCTAAAAGTTTTCTCCGGCACTTTGTCTGTATTACAGATGCGCAAATTTTTTTTTCTTTGAAGGAAAATTCCTAAAAAAAGAACGAAAAACATTTAAAAAGACAGGTAAAACCAAGTATCAAGTGGAGTTAAATTTAAAAACGTCTTTCTTAATTTATTTAAAGAGTATTTAAATATTTAAATACACTTTAAATAACTTAAGAAAGACGTTTTTCAATTTAACTCCACTTGATACTTGGTTATACCTGTCTGTTTAAATGTTTTTTCTTTCCTTAAATTCTTAAATAGTTACTTCTTCTTTGTATCGAACTAATGGTCTTTGTTTCATAAATTTTGAGCCCAGTATTATAAGATTTTCTTAACCAAAAATTAAGTTTACTTAAAATTATTTCGGAAAATATTACAGTTGGACTTCGTTAAATTGAATCTCAAGGTGAATTAAAAATTTGTTCCTGTTATCAGTAGTTCATGATATCAGTAACTATCTTCATATAGCTAAACTAATATTCATTTTGACGGGGATTGTGGAAACAGTTCATGTTAAAAATAATTTACGTTAATGAGGTTCGACTGTATTTCCAAAAATTTCTTGTTTGTAATAAAATCATGTATATAAACTTGAATATAAACACATTTATCTCCAGATATTTTTATCATTAATTACATTTTAAAAGTATCATGGCATTTTATGTGAATTAATGTTTATTTTCACACACACACAAAGCCAAAAACTAAATGAACTTAATCTTCTAGGTATCCTGCAGTATAATTTTGTTCATGTCGTTGGAACACATATCTTTATAACAAATCAGAAAATGTATGTTATTACTATTCCAAGTGCATATTTTTCAATTAATTATTTCGAATTGAATCCTTAATAAATAGGGTTGAAGCAGATACGTTTATCATAATTGTAAAAAATAATAATCTAAACAAGAATCTACTAAAACGAAATTCCTTTCTCTACATTTTGGCAGCTTTAACGTGCCTTGGGCAAAAAAAGAAGCATGTAATATGATTCGAAGCGCTATCGACTCATCCTTACAGTCATAAATTTCAAAAAAAGTTGTCGAAACATTCATTAGAATTCAATAATAAAAGTATAAATGCATCCGAGCGTGATGTAGCATTGGAAATATAAGCATATGTTGCACGCTCGTTATCATGACAACTAGTTTTAATGCAAAGAAGATTTAAGGTTATTCGATGCATTTGACGACATCTATTAATATAATTTGTAATATGAGTCATAATATATGCTATAAATGTTGTACACGTTTTACTGATACACACACCTACATGGTAATTTGCTTTTAATTTATCCGCTGAGTTGTTAACACCCGGATTACGTCTGCTTCTACAGAAATATCTTTCAGTCAATTGAATAATCATTATTGAACTGTAAAATGGAAAAAAAATAGTAAGTGAAGACTGACAAAAAGGAATAGTTCTTATCTTTCATGGTAGCTTGATAGTCAGAATTCTCTGTAGAGGAATACACTTAATTTTATATGCACATGCTTGCATTACATATGTACTATTTACTCACACAATTTTCCCGTATCTTATGTTATACAGCTTTTTTATTATTTAAATTTTTGCTTCAATAAAAAATAGAGTGATATAATTGTAGAAAAACTTTATAAGAAATAATTCCATTCTTTTATTTCTTGTATATAGCTATTTTTCATTTCTTATCTTCTATCTTTAATTTTTAGCTATCAACCTTTTATCTTTATCTTTATTATCTATCCAACTTTTAATTTTTATCTTCCTTATCTATCATTGTTTTATTTCTTAGCTTTCCTATCTATCATTGTTTTATTTCTTAGCTTTCCTAACTACTATTGTTTTATTTCTTATCCATCTCCCTTTTTTATTTCTTATCTATCTTATCTATCATTCTTTTATTTCTTATCTGTCTATTTTCAATTCCTTATCTATCTTTTATTTCTTATCTTACTTTTTAAAACCTTTTAATGTTTATTCATAAAGTAAGTATAAATTAAGTTAAAAGCTCACTTGAACTGGTATGTTAAAACTAGATAGAGCATACTTTATTTTAGTTTGCCAACAAATTGAAACTTCACTTTTAGTCATAGATTTCTATTGAAAGATTGTTGTTATTAACCTAACATAATTTATTATAGCAGCCTTAATAGATTTTGATATTAAATTATGAAATTCTTAAAATATTATCTAATTAAAAATATAAGTCTATGTTAATACATTTTGTGTATCTTTAAAAAATCTGATATTTTCTATAATATGTTGTATCATATACTGCAGAGAAAAGATAAAAAACTAAAAGAATTTTGTGAAAATGTCTGTATTGCTTCTTTATTAATGACAAAAATTTCTAAACTTATTGTAAAAAAAAAAAAAAAAGGTACATAAACGCTTTGTGTTCCATTATCACTTTTTGTTTTTTCTCGAATGCTAAAATAAATTTCTGTTAATGCAAAAATTTATAGGAAGATTTAATGGTTTCTTTTTCTTTCTTTCTTTTTTTTTTAATCTCTTTTGAAGAAGCATTTGAAATGATTATATATATTAATATGTTTCATTAATAAGTAAGCATCTTGCATAACATTGTTTATGAAACTATTTAAAATAATAATAATGTCAGCAGGATTAAATACGCATAAAATAATAGAACAAGTACTGTACCAACATTGGAACTCATTAGCCACTGTAGTATTTGTATAAATGAGTACTCTGAAAGCAAATAAATAAATAAAATAAATCTATATAAAGCAAAGAGTTTGTCGGCGAAACACATCCGGAACACTCCTATTTTTGACTGGTCTAGATTGGTCTACATAGATACTTTGGTGATGAAAGTCGGACATTTTTTTTTAGTAAAAACTGATGAATTTTTTAAAAAGATACTGCATAGATGATTTCTTAATCTTTTTATTACAAAGTTTATATTGTTTATATTCTCATTTTATTTTGTTTAATAATTTATTTTACTTTTTCTTTTAACTGTTGTGGTTCAGTGTTCAGCGTTTTTCGGTTTTGTCATCTGATTAAATGAACTATTTTATGAATTATCTAGACTGCTATGAATATATTTTTAGTACATTGTTTTTTCATCGCATCACAAGCATGCAATTTTACTGTTGTTATCTGTCGTAGGTCGTAGGGAGTCAATATTTCTCAAAAAGTTGCCGAACAACAAGCTCTGCTCAATAAAAACGTCTTTTTATGTTTTAGATTATCGTAGTAGAGAAAAAAATGTTAAGAGTTTTGAGAAATGATACACTCCCAAATAATCCTTCACCAAGAGGGCTTCAAGTATTTCTCAAATTTTCCTTTATCAAGAAAAACGAAGTATGAATTCATTGACAACAGTTAATGCTTGTGAATTTCATAGATACTTCTACAACAGTAATCGAACAGTAATACATATTTTAGTTAAACTTGGTAACTTCTTTTCATATATATATATATATTTCCCTCTATCAAGCCCAGTGGCTAATGATTTTTTTCTTCTACGTAATCCTGAAACAACCATTTTAATGATTTATAAAATCCTTGAGACAACTGTAAGTTTTGAATTCAAGGGACTTTTTTTTTCTTTTTTTTTTTTTTTTTTTAATTTTAACATACTTAAATATTGAAATAAATTACATGGTGCGTACGGTGCTTAATTTTGCGTACCACAAAATTTACATACAAAATTTTGTAATAAGGAAACCTTTTCACTTTCTTCTACATTCAATAGAAGAAAGTATTGGATTCGTAAAAATTTTCGTGGAGTTTTTGATGGATTTACACGTTTTGAGAGCTGTAGAACACGATTTGACCATTTTTAGAAAATGTCTGTCTGTCTGTCTGTCTCTCTGTGTGTGTGACAAAATTTTGTGGCAACTGTATCTCAGGAACTACTTCACATAATTTCCTACAAATTGGTATGTGGTTGGACCTTGACATAAATTAGTGCCTATCAACTTTTGTTAAAATTTGTCTTACAGCTTGCGTTGCCATCCCGCTTTTTCTAAATTTTTAACATGGTGATATAGGACAAAATTTTGTATAAATGTGCATAAAGAGAATTATTTTTTAGTTATCATTATGAAATTTTTTTTTGTATGTGTAGGAGACTCGCCACCCCCCCCCCTCTCGAGGGGAGTAAATTTTCAAGATGCATATCTTTCAAAAGAGCTCGACAATACCTTTAAAACGAATGGTCGTCTGCATTATCATGGAAGATAATTTTTTTAAAATAATAATTTTAATAAATTGTTTGTACTGAGTGAATTTGTATAGGAAAAAATATAGAAGAAAGTCATGTGGTGGCCACAACATACTAGTTAATTTTCTTCTTTTAAAAAAGTGTTGGAAGATCTGTACAAAACGATAGGTCCGTACTCACCTTGAATTAATTTCCTATGTAACATCCTCAGAGACAATATAATGTGTATGTTGAATAGAACGGATAATTAAAACACTTAATGTTTCTTTTATAAATTCTAATTTCATGACATGAATCTAGCTTTCAAGGCTTAAAGTAATGTCATTTTAAATAAGAAATCATGGACTCTCTGTAAACTATCATATCTGCAGGCAAAAATTAGTAATGACGATGTACGGCATATTTTTAAAAATTAGTATTGTTCTAGCACAACATTTATGCGTAATAGAAAATAAATGACACATACCTTCGTGGCACAAGCGGTATTGAGAGAAGCGTTTATCACGTTCACACACACAACCCGTCAGCTGAGTAGCTGAATTTTCTTCACAGGAACTATTCGGATTCGAGTTACCACATTCACCTGAAAAAATAAAATAAACATAAAAAAAAGAGCTAGATATAATCTTAGATGAACTTGATCAAGTAATAATTTCATTTAAAATTTTGTAAATGCGTGATTTTATAAAGACTTAATTTTAAATTTATGTCCAATCGAATATAATTCTTTCTTTTTTTTTTTCGTTCACACTAACGCATAACTAGAATCGAAATTGGATAAAATCAAATGAATGTAAGCATGCCGAATTCGCAACGTCATCTGGAGCAATGGGCGATAGTGCATTCAAATTGAGTTTTCTGTAAAGTTAAGTGCAAAATGCTATATATATATGTATGTATGTATGTAGTTCTTATACAATAAAGCGTAAGTATAATTCTGTACTGATAAGTATAAAGGATTTAAGTCCAAAAATGTCGATTTTGAGTTAAGTGCATAGTCAGACCCAGAAAAAAAATTCTCTATCGATTGGTATAAAGTATTTAAATCCATGTCATTTAGTCTTTGAGGAAATCCATTGGTAAAAAAAGATTCAAGTCAGAAATTTAACATTAATCTTTGTATAAAATATGTAATTCAATTTTCCCCCTTTATTAAATGAAGGTTGACAATCACTGAACGGTATAAAGGGTATAAATCAACACAATCCCTTTTTCCTAATCGATTCTTCTGATTAGTTTTTAGTTAGTTTAACTTTATTTTTCGTCTCCTGAAAAATCAAGAATATGAACTTAAATCCTTTATACTTATCAGCACAGAATTAATGGTATATATTGACGCTTATAAACAAAAAATGCATTCTTAAAATAAAACATATGCAGAAATAATAAGAAAACAGTGATTGTTAAAAGGAAACAACAAATTATTAATTAATAATTAAAAAAAATAATTATTAATTAAAAAAAGAAACTGCCTAAGATACTGCTAAAATTAAAGACCTATACGTCTCAAAAAGAAGAAGAATAAGAAGAAGAAAAAGAAAGTGGTAAAATTATATTGTTTGACTGTATTTTTGTTCGTTAATTCTGATTGCAAATTCATTTAAGCCTTTGAGGTAATTACGCTAATTTATTACAAAATGCTACCGAAATTTACGAACAAAGTTAAAAGAAAAGAAATAAACTACTATTTTCCGCTAAGATAAAAAAAAAAAAAATTCGTTGAAAAATTTCTTGACGACTTTTTGCAGTTTGGAATTGAAATGCTGCTCGTTAAAGGGTTAAAATACGTTTCCAGGGACCGAATAAAAGTAGAATATAGATACTGCATTAAACATGATTTGCATGTTATTGCAAGAAATAAATATGATTAAATTTTTGATTTTCTAAATGAACTTAAGAAATATGGCTTATACACTCTATAACAAAAAAAGCGACGCACCAAGAAGTGGGGACAAAAATTGGTAGATGGGGTGGAATGGGTGGTCCGAATGGGACAAAAATAGGTAGATGTGATGTACATGTGGAGAAAAACGTTTGATTACAGTTTCAGAAAATCTGAATGATTTTATCAAGAGAAAGGGCTTCATAAAGTAAACAAGTAAATAACGCGTTGGTCCACTTCTGGCCCTTATGTACGCAGTTATTCAGCTTGGAATTAATTGATAGAGTTTGCAGATGTGCCCCTGTGAAGTATGGTGCCAAATTCTGTCCAATTGTTGCGTTAGATTGGTAAAATCCCAAGCTGGTTGTAGGACCCTTTTTATGATGCTCCAAATGTCCTCAGTGGAAGAGAGATCCGGGGTCTGAGCTCAACCACATTTCACTGAGCCGCCTATTAAGGGCAGTTGAAGTCACTGAAGTACCAGTTGCACGTAGGATCGACGATAATGATGAATTGGTGCTTGATTCCATCAAAACCTGTATGTATGCCAATTTGTGTCCAATTTGCATTACTCCTTCTTGGTGCGTTACTTTTTTCTTATAGAGTATACATTTATGGCAAAAAATTGTACCTTTAATGTTCATTTAGATAAAATTTTTAAATTGTATTGATATTTAAGTACTGTGTGATTTTACTGGACTTTTTAAACTTCACTTGTTAACATCATTATACAGTTATTGGACTCATAATCAGCACTCATGATAGTGAGTACATTTTTAATAATAAAATTCTTAAATTTAGTAAGTAAGACAATTCTTAATTCTTAGCATGACATAAATAAAAATAATAATAAAGCATAGTTTAAATTCTTTAATGATAGTTCAAAGGCTGGATAACTTCTCCAAGATAAAGAGTGCTCACTCTCAACCTCCTGTCAAGACGATGGTGAAGGATTTCATCCGACAGTTCCTAGGGGCAACAGTGGACCGCAAAAAGACGCCGAAAGATTACATAAAATAAGACCAAAAACGAATCTTTCATAAAATCAAGGGTCACGATTATCTTTGGCCGGCCCGAGTACCGAACCCGTAATCTCCCAATTACGAGCTCCCCATCCCGTCAGAATCTTAGTAAAATTGGCGAAAGCAATAGCAGTGAGATTAACAAGTCCACCATAATCAAAAAGGGGGAAAAATGGAGATGGTCAGACGAGAATGGTACAATTTCGTACAATCAAAGTAAAATTTTTTTCCAAAATTGAACTCATCTGTTCAAATAAGTAAGCGCGCAACTCTACATTCGCGGTTGATTTCAAACATTGATATAATTCTGTTATAATAACTACAGGAATAACTATAGGTAGCTATATTAATAAGCAACAATTTTTTTGTGTGAATGCATTATTTTTTTATGCATTTAAGCAGAAATTTTTGGGGTTGATTGTTTGGTTGGATTTAACGTCACACTAGTACTACGCAATGGGTAATTGGCGATGGTCTGCGATGCACCCCTAAGGACGGTCTGGAGACATGCCATCATAATTTTAATCATTCACGGAAGGGAATTATTAAAATAAGATTCGAAAAAATAAAATGTTCTTTTACGAGAACTGCTGTGTTTTGCCTAAATATCCTTATTCATATCACCTTGTGCCAACTCATTCCTACAGGTATGCCAACTAGCCCCGCACTTCAGGTTAGTTAGTATAGTTGCAAACTCCAAAGCCGCTATCAGACCAAGTGTGATAAGAGAGTCATTAGCACATATTACCTCATAAACAGGTTTTTCATCATCAGGGAAGCGGTTAGAATATCCCTGTCTGATACGATTTGCCTCACGTATATTCTTCAATCACGCATTTTCGACTGTTTGAATCACAGTAGTTTTTAGCATGAACTCCTCCAATCAGAGAGTGGCGGTTCCAGTACATCCTCTATCTTCATTCCTTTGAAACCTCCTTAAGGTGAATCATCACCAAATGTTGCATACGTTTCTTACATTTGTGGATTTTATTTATGTTTAAAAATAACCATGGATTCAACTCAACAAAGTCGTTCGGTAGCTTTGAGATGCATTATCTTATACTTCAGAATATTCGTTCTTCCGTCTGATAGCAGCTTAAGGAAAAATGATTTTGGGGTTGTTTAAACATGCATTTTACTGATGGGTCATACATTATTTTCTAGTCAAAGAGTTAAGCTTTCCGATACATTCACCAGAATTTCTCTAAGTATTGCACCAAAAAAAAAAAAAAAAAAAAAAAAAAAAAAACACCCTATCTCAGCTAGTTCCGGTTTCCCTTACATCAGTTTTGATTAGTAGGTAGAATCTTGCATCTATTGGTCTAACTCGATTTTACTATATGAACCCAATCTGAAGATGTTTTTCGTTCCAGATTAAGTTTCTATGGCCAAATCCGAAAAAACAAAAACAATTTTTTTAAAGTAAATCCAGAATGGTTTTTAGATTAAAAAAAAAAAAAAAATCATGTTGAATATGAATGAGCATTTACACATATACATGTGCGTGTGGAACTATTTTTTTAGATTTTTATGGATTCTTTAAAATAAATTTGACTATATATATTTTAGGCTTATTTTTATCCTTATTTTTATTTATTTCTTTATCAATTGATTAATTTATTTAAAGGTAGAGAAGTGTATATTTATAACATACAGTTCCAACAAACGGAATAAAATAGGGCAAAATTAAGGAACTCTAAGGAAAATGACAAAACTTAATAAAAAATAAAAGTGTAGATAACCCTTTTCATGAAAAGGAAATTGTCAATACAAAAATATTTATAAAAGAAGCGACATTTTAGTTCATAAGTCGCCAAACTTTTGAACTTCAAAAACCACTAAATTCGTAATATTATCCCCATGGGCCACTAAATATATAAGATAAAATCCCACGGATTACTAACATTATTTATTGACAAACACAAATAATTTATGGAAATAATGATCACAAAACACTCATTTTATAAATATGAAATATACCCATGTATACAAACTCTTATTAATACAAACTCTTTTATTAATACAAACTCGTAGTAATACAAACAAAATCTTATATTAATACAAACTCTTATTTATTATAGGGAAAATGTTCGCACATATATGTTATTGAAAATTGCATAAGGTTTTTTACTCACAGTAATGGATATTCACTTTTTATAGAGAGCTAGAAATGAGATCTTGATATTGAACAGGGATTTAAATTTAAGATTCTTGCTGAATAATAAATACATAGGTTGAAATTTCTTTTTCATTCATAATTTAACTCGTGAATGATACATAATTTGACCTATTTCTGTTTACAATAATTAACCCATTATATTTGACGATGTAAGGGAAAAAAAAATTACCGAACTTTTAGAAAGGATTTCTTTAATTGAAAGCCGTTGAGAGAGTATGAGTAATTTAGAAAATCTAAAGCTAAAATTGACACAAACAACTAGTGTAATTGCTAATAAGGGATTTCTTTTTTTTTTTTTTTTTTTTTTTTTTTTTAAAGGAAATAATTTTTTATGGACCACTAAAATTTTCTCACGAACCACTAGTGGTCCATGGACTAATGATTGGTAATCTGTGTTTTAAAGCTTTTCAAAGGTAAGAAATCGAAGCTTTTTAAAAATTACCCAATTCTTTTTTTTTAATAGTAATCAGTACATTGCTATCCTATTTAAAACAGTATAAGTAAGATCAAATAAAAATTAAACACAGAGACATAAATAGGCCTGACAAATAATATTTTTAAAGAATAATAAAGCAAATTCATCAACTTTTATTCTTCATTAAAATTCATGCAACACATTAAAAAGAAAATACAAATACTTACTATGAAGGCAACCCTTTACATCCACGGCAAAACATCCTAGACAGCATTTATATACAGTGTGGTATCTAGGTTCCAATTTGTGCGTGTAACTAGTATAGTAAATTGTTCTGAAATAAAGAGAGAAAAATTAACACTTAGTAAGTTTATTTCCTCTGAATTATATACTTATACATCGTTCTATAGATCTGAGGAACTCTGGCATTCGTGAAAATTTTTTTGACATTTTCATATGATTTAAGGTATAAGAAATTCGAAATTCATAAAATCAGCGTGACGCTATTCGTGACGAAATTCATAAAATCAGCGTGACGCAAACATTATCTAAAAAATAATGACCGTAAAAAAAGTCGGACAGGTTTTAAAATATACTTTATGATATGGAGCAGAACTCTGCTGAATACCATTCTACATTGAAAATTTTGTAAACTATCCGAAATTTAATATTTTCTTTATATGGCAGAACAGAGAAAAATTCTGCAAGACCGTGCATTATGAGGTTTTTAGCAAAGTAAATAGCGTGAAATTGCAAAAAAATTAAAATATAAACTAAAATACAGACCAGATATAAGTAACATTAAGAGCAAAATAAGATAATGTAAATGAATTGCAACGGTGGTTAGAATTGTCTAATAGTTGGGACATTTCAGTTTCCGATGAACTCTGGCCATCAAGCGAGTTCATTGCTAATATCGTGAATAATCTATAATAAGAATTTATGCGAACAAATATATGTTAGTGAATCAAGCAAAGTCCATCTATACCGTCTAATATTTTAATCTTTCACCAATAAAAGTCCGAAAGTTAAAGTAAAGTATGTTTAACGAAGAAAGGAAAAACAGAAAGGAAAAAATCAAACGGGAAAAGGAAAATGTCGAAAACAAAATGTCGAAGCAAAAAGGAAAATGAGAACTATAATATTAACAGACAAATCACTAACTTTCTCTCGACGTTACTAAGAATATAAAATTATGGGATTGTTTTCCTGCTCTTGGCTGAAAATAGTTCAGCATTTTTTGAAAATCAGAGCTTATTAATTTCTGTTAATTGACTGTAACTTTAAACAATTCAGTTCTACTTAAATAATATCTTTACAGTTGTTCTTAAAAAAGAAAAAAAAAAAAAAAAAAAAAAAGCAGCTTGTTTTACTTTTAATGATATTTAATAAATGTATATATATAATTTCAAAACACTTCTTAATTTTAATATCCATAATAATTATATTATCCACAACAACAAAATCTATCTGCAAAAAATAGGAATCCCACAAGGGGATGTAGCTCCAGCATTTTGGCAGATATATACTTTTATTTTTACGAAAAGAAATTTTGTTATGATGATGTTAGGCTTTATCATTACATACATAGATGATATTACTGTATTTTATATTAACAAGAAATCACAAAATATCTTTTCCTTTAATTATCCATCTAATTTAAAGCTCACTCAAAATAGTCTAAATAATCAATCAATTAACTTTTAGATCTAAAAATAATCTTTAATGGTAATAAAATTTACATAGATATCTACGACAAACAACAAGATTTCAGTTTTAAAGAGTAAACTTGTTTACGCATTTTAATTTCTGTCTACATCTTTCGGTATATAGAAACATCATCACTAACCACTTATTTCGAATAAATAATTTATGCTCTTCAAAGTATAAAAACAAGAATATTAATAAACTGATCGTAGCCACAGTGCACTTTTGTGTATTTTAACAAAAAAAAAAAAAAAAAAAAAAAAAAAAAAATTAGAAAATAATAAAAGACAATAAAAAAGGTGGAGGTTGGGTGGGCAGATGTTTGATTACGGGGGATGGGTGTTGTTGTTTGGCTGGATGGTTGGGTGGGATTGTGAAATTATATATATATATATATATATTTAAAAAAAAAAAAAGAGCAGAAAGCCGATTGCATTTACTTTGTATTAAAATATATTCCTTATTTTTTCTTAAAATGTTTATTTTCTTCATTATTGAGTTGTCAACTATTCTTTAAATTAGTAATTAAACACAAAAACACATGATAATTAATCAATAAATAAACACCCATGTTTCTGAATAGTATCATTATTCTTCATCTGCTATGTAAAACTAAACCCTTCAATTATTTTGCTTGTTTTAATCCTTGTGACTCTAAATGCATCATCCTGTGAGTAATGTGTGTTTTTCATGGTTGATTTCCGTTTGATTCTCTGATTTCTTGAACTAAATAGTTTATTCCACTTTATTCTTCATTTTTAACTTCAATTAATTTCTTCTACGATAGGGTGCAATTTGCAATTATAGCTGCTAATGAACGAAATCGTACAATGATGCTAAACGGTGAAAAAGGTCACCCCTGACAAGTTTTTTTCACCGTTCTGAGCTTTTCCTAATTGAAAAAAAAATATTTTGCAATACTGTCTTAATTGTTTATTTTCTCATTGCCTGTTTGTATCTTTTGATTTCAGTTTCATGTCGTTTTTACGCACCGGCAAAATTATTAAAATTGCAACTAACAATCTAGGAATAAATTTATGGTTAGATTGAAATTAAATTAAATAAAAAATCAATAAATCAAAAATAAACGTTTCAATAAATCACAGTCAGTTTCCACAGGTTATTTGATTTTGTTGTTATTTCCTTCTTGTTGGTCTATGTGGTTTCAGTGATCTTATATCTGTTGCTTGGCTTTTACTACGATTAATATTTCACACACACACGCACACACATATATATATATAATTTATACTTGTGCAGTTAAACCAAATGAAGTTTTTTACAAATGAGCTTCCTAATAATATAAATTTACTTACGTGTTTAAAAAACAATTAATTTTACAGAAATATCTAGTAGGTTTAAAATTATCAAAATTCATACTTTTGTTTTGTGTTATACATGTAAATAGAATATCAAAAATAATTGAGACAAAAGGAAAGAATGATTGTAGTATATTAAAATTCTTTAGAATTCAGAAATTTATCGGATTCTTTCAATCTTAGAACAAATAACTAAGATTGTAACAAATTAGACAGATAGCTTAAGATAAAAAGAATAAATGATTATAGTATATCATGATTTACTAGAATTCAGAAATTCACCAGATACTTTTATTTATAGAACATAATAATAAATAAGATTGTACCTAATTAGAGAGCTAACTTACGATAAAATGAATAAATGATTATAGCATATTAAGATTCTGTAGAATTCAGAAATTCAAGAGACCACAAAATAACTAAGATTGTAACAAATTAGACAGCTAGTTTGTGATAAAATAAATAAAAGATTATAATTTATCCCGATTCCTTAGAATTCAGAAATTCCCCAGTATCTTTCAATCTTGAAACATAAGAACTAAGACTGTAACAAATTAGACGGCTAGTTTCGTATAAAATAAATAAATGGTTATAATGCATTACAATTTATTAGAATTGAGAAATTCCTCAGATTATTTCAATCTTAGAACATAAAAACTAAGATTGTAACAAATTAGACTTAATATTCATCCCCAAACGGCAACTGATATCATTGTGTATTTTACCATTATATATGTATGTAATTTCCCGTGATTTCGCAGCATTAGTACAAATGACATCAATTTATTAACAACAGTATAGTGCAGTTCAATGGTATTACCTCCCGGAAAGTTTGATGGGAGAACTCCGCTCCTGAAAAATTTATGATGCTACATCCCACATAAAACCTTATTATGTGAATGGAGGCGACTCGGTTTTACAGCATTCTTAATTACATTAGTATGATCATAAACAACCAAAATATTCAGCGGATAACAACTTTAGACATATTATCAGAATATACATCTCATAAACATAATTCCGAAGATTAGGTCGGGAAAAGTATAAATTACATTTTCGTACATTGGTGTGGGCATATTAGAAGTTGGATATTGAGGTCATGAGAATATTTTCTCAGAAAATAAATAAGTAATTTTGTTTACGCACTTTGTTATACGGAAAGAATTTCAAGTAGTTTGATTAATTCCTAAAAATTAAAATTCAATTTTCGTTAGCAACAATATGATACAAAGTAGTTATTTGCTTCTAATTTAGACAGAAAGTTCACGCATTCGACCCGCGATGATAAATAGACCTCAGCAAGAACTTAGGGTGCACTTAGAGCAAAACTGATGTTAATCAGCAATAAAAATGCAGTTTATGCCCAAAATTCTTAATGGAAAATTAAATGAAATTCACTAGAGGCCATTAAGTTTCTATAGATTTTATAAGTCGTTAAACGCTTCACATACGTGAAAATAAAATCAACCTGTAGATACTTATGCATCAGATACAAATTTCAAAGATACTTATTACTATTATTTTTTTAAATACAAGGTGTCTAGAAAATGTTGGACACATTTTGTAGTTTAATAATTCAAAAATAATGAAGATATAAACAAACTTATGGCATTTATACATAGAATAACTCATGTATTTTCATTTATAGTGAACGTTGACATAGAAAATTTCCTTTTCCAATCTGAATATCATTTCTTTTGTAAATATCGTTTGCCTGTGTTATTAATTTTATGTTTTTCTCGTTTCTTTTGTAAATTTCGTCTGTGCGCGTTATAGTTATATGTTTTTCTCTTTTGTTTTTGGTAAGGATTAGAATGCAATGTTATGTTTACTTTTGATGTGTTCGTTCGACGTTTTATTCTATGTGATGTTTTATTCGATCGAAAATTGAGGAAAATGACAGCACCATAAGAGAAAGCACAGATGTTATGGTGGTTCATCGAAACGAATTCAATAACAGAAACACACACACACACACACAAAAAAAAAAAAAAAAAAAAAAAAAAATACACAATAGTATAACAGAAAGATCTTCCATCGAGAAACAGTATCTTGCGGTGGAAAAAAAAAAAAAGTTTCTAGAAACTGGAACCATCGTTCATAGTTCTTTGAATGATCATTTCCCAGAAAGATGGATTGGGCGGGGTGCCCAAATTTGTGGCCATCCAGGATACCTGATGTAAAGCCACTGGACTTTTACCTTTAGGGATTCGTAAAGAATATCATTTACAGGAGGAAAGTCTCAAATGCTGATGATTTAAAGGCCAGTATTACAGCTGCTATAGTCTCTTGTTATAATATTAATAAGAGACTATACGGTACGGGCACTTGGTACGGGCAAGCCGACATGCTTGCCCATACTAGGTGCGAAATCGACTGCCTTTTTGATATTCTCCGTGCGACGAACGGCGTACATGTGGAAGTCCATTGACAAGGGCCATAAAACATTTCGAGTGCATCGAAGCATTAGTGTTATCAATTTAAATTTATCTTCTTTATTTTATGAATTATTAAACATCAAAATGTGTCCAACTTTTTATAGACACCCTGTATTTATAAGAGTGTACTAAATTCTTGAAAAATATTAGTTTCTTGATTTTGATAGTTTTATAATGTTTTTACTTTCCCGGAACAGGAATTCCTTTTTAGATTTAAATTTTATTATTTTTGTTACTTCTAATTTGATATATCTTGATCATGATGTTATACTGTTATCTTTTCAATGTGCACGACAGAGTTATATCTCAGTATTTATGGGGAATCGCAAGAAACTATGTGTATACATATATAAGTAATGTGTAAGTAATATATATTGTATGTGCGTAAGATATATTATGCTTATTATGAATAGCTGATTTAATTTTGGTGTATATCTTTCAACAGGTATGCTATGTCATACTTTTGGGATGGAAATTAGAGAAATTAAGGAGACGCACCAAAAGCCAAAATTCATATTATTTTATGGGAAAATTTGTAATCAGAATTGCTCATTACTTGACACATTTTTTAAATTCAAAAAATTTACAACTGTTAAATTAGTTCTTGTTTTCAAATTTGAATTTTTTTTTAAATATTTTATTTTGAAAATAAAAAATACAAAAAATTCAGTTTTCGCACTTTATAGCTTTTAAATAAAATAGTATTAAATATTTTAAAGATCAGTTAAAAAAAAAAAAAAAAAAAAACTCTGATTTAATGGTTTTGAACTTCTTGAGTGCAAAAATGGAATAATAAATAAATAAATAAATAAACTGTATTAGGTAATGAGTAATTATGATAATAAATTTTCTTTTAAAATAACATAATGTTTAGCTGTTAGAAACGATGGATGAGGTATCTCCTTAAAAAGAAGTAGGTACAACTAAACGTAATCTATGAATTTCGAGAGGAAAAAAAAAATCTCCAGGATATTTACAACTTTCATCTGTGTGAATTGTACCGGTCATATGTTTACTGTATTAGTTTTTTGATAGAGGATTGGTGCTTTTAGATATAAATTTATCTTAATCATTGTCACTTTTCGCATTTGTTGGAAATAATTAGGCCTTTTCCTCAAAATCGACATTAGAAAAAATAGAAATTCACTTTTTATTTATTTTCTTGAAAATTAATTCTGATTTTTTTCCCCAATATTCTAACATATAGTTGGAAAAAAATCAAAATTTATTGCTTTTAAAAACTATTGACCACTGAATCTGTACAGGAACAATAAATTAGTATCGTTGTAAAAAAAATTAAATGCAACATAAAAACGCATTTAAAAAAAATGTGATTTGGATTTGTTTTGAAACTAAAGAACTTGCAATTAATTGTAAAACAAGGAGCTCTATAATTTCGTAATTCGAAAATTTTTATACTTACTTAGGTTTATAATCTATGCACCATTCATCGGAATAAGGGCAGTTTGGTTTTCTCACTTTCTCAATTTGAGTATAAGCTCTGAGACATGGTTTACGTACTTTCACCATAGACATCACATTATACGGACAAACATTAGGCCTGAAATAGAATGAATTGTAAAACTTATAAAATATTTATTTAAATACTTAAAATAATATTTGAAATTTTTGTTTCAACCATAGTTTGAACATTTTTGATAGACATAAAACATTGTATATTCATGCAATATAGTAAGAAAATGCTATAAATGTTCTTCTAGTAATTGTATTATATGGGAGGTATTAAAAAAAAATCTATAGTGACTCCACTCGACTTTGCGTTCATTAAGTAATTAACGCTGGTTTAACTAAATTAAAGTCAGGGAAGTCGTTAAATAAAATAAAAGAGAAAATTATGATAGAGTATTTGAGTATTTTTATCAGTTGTTTAATTTAGCGTTGCACTTCAATAATTTGAGCTCATAGATCATTAAATAATAATAAAGAATTTTTCGTTGTGTGTATGTTAAAATCTATAAGTGCTAGATTCATTAAATTCTATACGGATCATGAGACGGTGATCTATAACATGTATATGAATTTACAGCTCAATCGAATGAGGCATTTAGACGCTATTGCAATTTAAATAATTTCAGTATATATGTCATAATAATAAAGATTTTTTCTTTGTGCTCTGTAAAAAATATATAAGTGATAGATTCACAAAAATGTATGCAGTTCATGCTACGGTGACCTATAACACACGTATCAATTTTCAGCTCATTCGAACAAACTATTTAGACGATTTCGTGTTAATTCACACACATACACACCTACACACGTACTTACATTAGCTTAAAAATAGCAAAAATGAATACAGAGGACTTCAAAAGTACAGATACACCAAATCTCAAAGTCGATTTTCCCCCATGATTACAATAATTTCCTTACATACGTGTGTTCGGAAAGTAAAAAAAATCAAAGTAATAAAACAAAATTTGACCTCTACTTAAGATTGTAGGAGACGACGCTGAAAGATAAAGAAACAAAAGCTATTCCGAAATTAAAATGTCTTGATTTCGACTCTGTGTGTTTTTGTACTTTATTCTGTTTGCTTTTCATCTTTAACATTTCTAGTCAATTCTTTTGCATGTTGCCTTTCAAAATTTGTTTACACGAATTGCTAATATTTGAACTTTTCTACTTTCTTATAGAATTTATATCAATAAAACATAAATATGTGTTTACAACACCTTAATGTAATCAGTGTTTGCATAAAAGTACTGATGTACGAAGCACAAATATGTATAAAAAAAAAGTTGCACTTCGGGAGTGCCGACAGAAGTGAAAACGTGAACAATTACGTGTGTATTTCTTGAATCGTCAGGAAATATTTTATTGTGTAGGAAATACTTTTAAATGAAGTGTTTTTTTTATTCATTAATATAAACTACTACTACAAAAATTATATTACAATTTTACTTAATGCACTAACTGCAATAGAGACAGTGTCCGGAGATGAGAGAAGTCGTGTAGAGCCGCACCAGATTGTAAAAACGTGAGAAAAATGGCGGCTTTGGCCTTTCTCACGGTTTTGTGAGGTCGAACTCCGACGTTTCCGGCTGAAATCTTTAAGAGACAGTGGCCGGAGATGAGAGAAGTTGTGTAAAGCCGCCAGGGCCCGCATTACCATTAGGCGAACCTAAGCGGTCGCTTAGGGCCGCCGGAAAAGGAGGGCCGCCAAAAAAATTGAAACACTGCCCAAAATTTAAGGGGTGAAAAATGGATGGAAGAAAAGCGAAAATCATAAACCAATTCTTGATTTTTTTCTCTCTCTCTCTCTCTTTTTGAAATATGACATGTATATTCAATTGTAAATTTAAAGTAACCTTCGTTAAGGATTTTAACTTTGTATAAAAACACCTTAACACTTTCAAGGACAAGGAAATTTCGCTCATTTAAAATAAACTACCACCAGAATTTGCGAACAAGTCTAAAACAGAAGAAATAAATGAAGAATTTTCTTTATGTTATTAATGTAAAACTTTGTAAAAATTTCCAAGATGAATTTTCGCAGTTGGGAATTAAAATTAGGTGCTCTGGTTAAGGTACTAAAATGTTGACTTTTAAAAAATATGTGCTTTGATTTGTATTGTGATAATGAATGAAAGCTAGATCTTTTCAAATTGGATGGGGAAAATAATGAGGAGGGACTAGATGATTTGCAATTTCAATCTGAACAATTTGGTTTTAGACCTAAACATTCCACCACCCATCAGAATAACAGAATTTATTCACGATAGTTTTATTAAATCTGAAAATTCGAAGCCCTTTGACTTAACATCACTAACGCGCTTGACAGTTGCGCATGGTGGCCTCATTTTTAAAAAGCTCATTCAGCTTAAAATTCCAACTCTCTATATAAAATTCATCCATAATCAAGAATAAGAAAATAGAATAAGAACTAAGAATAAGAAAATAGAAAAAAAAAAAACCTCCTAAACTTATAAGTATCTAAATAAAAAAATCCTGAAAGTTTTGTGCATTTGCGAAAAATATAACTTCGTAAACAACTCAGAAAATAGTTCAGATTTCAGAAAGTCTTAAGAATAGATTTAAAATAGCTGCCAATATTTATTACGGAGTACTTTTAGCGCCGCCTTTAATCCATACCATTTTTTTTTTTTTTTTTTAAGAGTAAATCTTTCTTATTTCATCATAGTTATATATTTTAGGAAGATATCCTGAAAATAAAGTGGTGCGAAATAAAGGCGGAGCTAAAAATACTCCGGAATAAATTAAAATATTGGCAGCTATGGGTTTGTCAGCATGGCCGTAGCTAATGTTCTCTATTTAAAATGGTAGAAATAGGATAACTAACTTGTGTATAGGGACACCCAAAAGAATGACAGTTAACTGCTTTCTATGATATGTGTTTTTATAAATCACATTTAAAAAACTTTGTACTGCGAAATTCATATTAAAATTTAGATTTATTATTCATATAATAATAATAATAATAATAATAATAACCTATATAATATGGCATGTTTAGCATTAAGATTTACAGGATCACACCAAAATAATCAAACACATTATAAGAGCTTAAGAGCTACAATTGGAAATTTCCAGAACTGCATTTTCGCTTGTGTTAAGTTTTTTTTAACACTTTTCATCGATGTTTTGGAGTGATTATGAATTCAGTTAGTTTGTCTGTTTGTATTTTTTTTTCGTTGTGTGATAGCGTAGACAAAGCACATTAAAGCTTAAACGAGGCAACAAGTACATACAGTTGGAAAATATTAATAGTCTATGTGAGTCAAATGATTTTTCGTTCTTGTTTAAAAAATGAAATAATGGTGAAGGAATGACGGATTTCAAATTCCCTTTTCTTTTGGCCATGCAAAAATGTTCTTTTTCATTCCATTGTAATAGTTTTTACTCAGATTTTCGGCCAAACAGTTCATGGTACAAGCTGTACATGGTATATGAGTACATATACAGATATAACAGTATTGATGTACAGTAGTTTCATTGTACATCAATACGTGTGATGTCATGTAGAGTATAGAGATTAGTATATACAGAAATTTTAAGGCATTTTCCCAATCGAACGTTTAGCACAGTCAGGTATGAAAAGCTAAAGGTTTGATTCAACTTGTTTATCTTTTCTTATTTCTAAATATGCCGGATCCGATTCAATTTTTACCAATAATAATAATAATAATAATAAATAAATAAATAAAATGAAATGTTAATTAAATTTATATTAACTTATAATATTAGAATAAGTTAAATCTTAATATAGTAGCATTTTCTTTTATAAGGGGGGGGGGGGTGGAATCACAGTGAGAAAATTTACTTGGGCTCACATGAAATCGATAAGCTGCCCTGGCGTAATATCTATTTGAGAGGGCCGCTAAAAATCTATTGCTTAGGGCCGCCAAAATTGTAAAGCGGCCCCTGAAAGCCGCACCAGATTGTAAAAACGTGAGAAAAATGGCGGCTTTGGCCTTTCTCACGATTTTGTGAGGTCTAACTGGAATAGAGACAGTGTCCGGAAACGAGAGAAGTCGTGTAGAGCCGCACCAGATTGTAAAAACGTGAGAGAAATGGCGGCTTTGGCCTTTATCATGGTTTTGTGAGGTCTAACTGGAACGTTTCCGGCTGCAATCTTTAAGAGACAGTGTCCGGAAATGAGAGAAGTCGTGTAGAGCCGCACCAGATTTTAAAAATCTGAGAAAAATGGCGGCTTTGGTCTTTCTCATGGTTCTGTGAAGTCTAACTGCAACGTTTCCGGCTGCAATCTTTAAGAGACTGTGTCCAGAGATGAGTGAAGTCGTGTTGAGCCGCATCCCGATTGTTAAAACGTGAGAAAAATTGCGGCTTTGGCCTTTCTCACGGTTTTGTGAGGTCTAACTGCAACGTTTCCGGCTGCAATCTTTAAGAGACAGTGTCCGGAGATGAGAGAAGTCGTGTAGAGCCGCACCAGATTGTAAAAACGTGAGGAAAATGGCAGGTTTGGGCTTTCCCACGGTTTTGTGAGGTCTAACTGCAAATGAGACAGTGCTCGGAGATGAGAGAAGTCGTGTAGAGCCGCACCAGATTTTAAAACAATATACAGCATATAATTACTAACACTTCACATTAGCAAGTTAATTGTATGATACATTATTTGTATCATACAAGGATGGAAAGCGTTTCGATGACGCGAATTCAATGATTTTTGTTCACCCAAAAGTTTTCACTTCAAATGAAAAGCGTCAGCTGACGATGACGGGAGTTCAAAGATTTTTCTTCACCCAAAAGTGCTCAACGCGCCTAAAGAAGTTTTCACTTCAAAAATGTGCATTTGTATATGATAATATTTTTATTTTTGTCTATTTTTTTACATTTCAGAGGAATGACTCATAGCATAGGTAGTCCTTTTGCACCACTAAATTTCTATGTCCCTTTCAGAAAATCACATTGAAATGTGAGTAAAAAAATTGCTCGAGAATCACTGTTCGATTAAAGGTAAATAATAAAAATCTGGAGTGACTCTACTCGACTTTCCGAACATTGAGTAATTAACGGTTTTGTAGATAAAGTAAAGTAAGAGGAGTTGTTAAATGAACAAAAGAGAATATTGTAATAGCGTGTTTGAGTATTTTTCTCCATATAGTACACGACGTTTAATTTAACGCTATTGTACTTTGAGCCCATTGATCATAATGATAAAGAACTTTTCGTTGTGTCCCTGTAAAAACTTATAAATGCTAGATTCACCAAAATGCTTATAGTTAGTGCAACAGTGACTTCTAATATTTATATAAATTTTCAGCTCCATCGGATAAGGCATTTAGACGATATCGCACTTTAAGGTTTGTGCCCACATGCCACAATGATAAAGAAATTTGCATTGAGTTCCTGTAAAAAGAACCATAAGTGCTAGATTCTCTAAAGTTCATAAAGTATGTGGGATGGTGACATATAACAGGTATTTAAATTTTCAGTTCATTTGAATATGGCGTTTAGTCGCTGTCGTACTTTAAATAATTTCAGCTTATGGACCATAATTATAAACAATTTTTATTTGTGTCCCTGTAAAATTCTGTAAGTGCTAGACTCACCATCTACACAGTTTGTGTGATGGTGACCTAAAATGTGTATATAAATTTTCAACTCAAACAGATAAGGCATTTAGATGCTATCGCACTTAAAATAATTTCATCCCATAGGCCATAATGGTACGGAATTATTTGTTGTGTCCCTGTAAAAAAGCTATGCTAGATTCATCAAAACCTATACAGATCGTGATACTGTTACTTATAATATGTATACAATTTTTTTGCTCAATTGAATAAGGCGTTTAGACGCTATATCGCACTTTTAAAAATTTGGTCCCATAGACCATAATGATAAAGAATTTTTCTTTGTGTCCCTGTAAAAAAAAAAACTGTAAGTGCTAGATTAAGTGCTAGATTCACCAAAATCTATACAGTTCGTGCAACTGTGACCTATAACATGTGTATAAAATTTTTTGCTCAACTTATTAAGGCGTTTAGACGCTATCGCACTTTTAAAGTTTTGGCCCCATAAGCCATAATGATAGAGAATTTTTCTCGGTATCCCTGTTAAAAAAAAAAAAAAAAACTATAATAAATATCCCTATTTATTCACCAAAATCAAGAGGGTTCGTGGTGCGGTCACTTACAAGATACGTACCAACTTTCAGCTCATTCGAGCAAATCGTTTAGACGTTAGCGTATTCACTCACATACACACATATGTACATCATCGTAAAAATAGTGAAAACGGACTCAGGGGAGCTCAAAACGTATAGAAACATCAAAATCTCAAATTTGGATTTTTGACATGTTTACAATACTTTCCTTGCATATGTATGTTGGGAAAGTTTAAAGGTATGTATAATACATGAATAAATTACAGAAACATTTTCTGAAAAATAATAGTTGTAATTCGATATCATAAAAGATTATTATTATTATTATTATTATTATTTGAAAATAATGAAAATTTAAGAATAAAATTTAATCTGCAGCTAAATATATTTTCTGAGTAGGAATAATCATCTGCATTTTTAACGTAATCGTAATAGAAGAAAAAAGGAATAAGTGATACTGCAGCCTTTTAATTATGATAAACGTTATGGTGGATGTTTTATTTTATTGAGTTTCATTGCTTTAAGACAGTTTAGAATGTTTAGATGATATGATAATTGAGATCGTCATGAATAACTTCCACTTTATTTAGTCAAAGGATTTCGAAAAGGGTCACTGATGTTTCAATGTCATCTTGCAAATGCAAATAAGAGTCTCGATTCCGAGCTGAAATGACAAAGAACGACATATTTCTTAAATCTTGAGAATAACTGTAAATCGGAAAAATTTCAAGTAAATATAACAGATAATAACTCATAAAAGAAAGAGTAATTCGCGCCACTTATCGATATCATATTATTGTAACAGTTTTGAATTGCTAAAATCTGATTGGTTTAACAAGGTTTTTAAAAATATTAACCAAGCCTTGTTTCCTTGTCAGTTTCGAATTCTAATGGTTTGTTTGTTAATAATTTTGTTTAAGAAATTTCTTTTTATCAGAAAATGAATTTTTAATGCACATGAAATACTAAAGAAAATTACACGACAAGAAGTGGGACATGCATAAATCGTACAGAAGTACTTTTTTCTAGCAAAATTAATTTTTCAATAAAATAATTTTTTCATGCATATTGAAACAGTGAAAAAAAAAAAATCACATGACAAAAATGTATGACATTTATAAATCGTATACAAAGATATATCGTAATATATTTTTCTATCAAAATTTTCCTTCCCATAATTTCGATTTTTAGCGCATATTCAAGTAGTGACAAAAATCACCCATAAAAACGTATATGACATGTAATGTTTAGTTTCTTGAAAGAATAAGTTGACACTTTTTTTTAAAAGGCTTTTGTAGCCTTTTTTCATTTATTATGTATATTTTTTAAATTGTTAATATTTATCCGATATTTTTCTATAATGGTGGTATGTAAACAAGTCTTTTACTCATATTTTCTCATAGTTTTCCGAAAGAACTTACTCGTTATGACATTAAAGAATGCATGGATTATAACCCTTTCTAAGCCATCAGGGATTACTTTTTAGAAGCTACCTGCAATCAGTGAATTGTTTGCTTACTATACAGCCGATTCATGCGTATGCATATTCTACAAAATCCATAACTCAAATAAGTAGACAGTTACGTGATGTAGATTTTTGACACTGGGGATCAAAGTTAAAAACAAACATGTCTAGCTACTCAAATTCCGGTACGTCATTTGCTCGCAACTCGCACAAGCTCCCTTTTCTAAATGAGCAAACACTCTCTGCGAAAGTTCGAAGGTCGTCAATATTTCAGCTAGAGTCAAAGAGCTTCCTGTGTGCATATATTAAGCAGAACACCAAGAGCCATCTGCTAAAAATTCGTCAGCAGAGACGAGGATAGTAACCTGTGGATATTCGAATGAAAAGTTCACGAAATTTGTCTCTATATATAGGCGACCTACAAAGATTTTCCTTGCCTTTTCTTTAAAAATCCCTAATAAATTAGCTTTAATTTTACTTTAGATAAAGTCAGAAACATAAAAATGGATTTTTTTTTCCTTTCTTAAAAAAAAAAAAGTCTGATATAAGGCTGTCATTCCCATTAGCGGCGGGCCACCTAAAATAAACTAGGATAAAACGGTTTCTCAGATTACCAGAGTCAGTTATAGAAAGTGAAAATAAAGGATTTAATTAATTAGTATGTGTTTACACATTTCTGCATGTGTGTGTGTGCCGTTTAAGAGTAAAAAAGAAAAAAGAAAAATCATGCGTCATTTATAGACTATGAAATGTTTTCCTGTATTGCGAGATATAGTAAAAGAGAGAGTGATTAAGAGAACGTTTGAGTAATTGATATTACATTTTAAATGTAAAAGGTAAGCAATAAAAAAAGAAAGTATTCTGTACAGATATGAAAGGCTTTCCAACATATCAGGTAATAATTATAATAAAAGAGAAAATGATGAATCTGTAAAATTTTGAATTAATTTTGTAAAAAAAAAAAATAAAATAAAATAAAATAACATCATGCATAATTTGTAGATTATTACACACTTTCTTATATTTGTAGGAAAATAAATATCCGATGTTGGAGAACTTACTAAAATCAGCACGAGGTTTATTTCAATTACTCATTTATTTTCTCTACTTTTTCAGACAAGGTTTGGTTATCGTCTGGTTCAAAAGGGCGTTTGCGCTGTGCACGATATGTAATAAAGAGCATTAAAGATTTCCCTAATAGTGTATTTGAGAAAATAGTTCCAAAATCGAAAAACATTATTATTTTATTTTCGATACAAAAAATATATCAGTTGATTCAAAAATTCTTTTTATGATATACATATATTTACAATTTTTTTTTTCCCAACATAAGCAAGCATACTTTATACAATATTAGAAAATTTGTGGTGAATTTATCAAAATCCGGACTAAACGTTAATATCAATATTTTCAATTTTGCTCTGTGAAACTTCCTCTGAAGATCAACTCTTAAATCTTATGGGTTATATTATAAATACGTATTTTTTATTTATTTTTTTTTTTCCCCCGTGAAACATAAATCGCTTCAGTTTAATAAACAAAATTAAAACATAAAAATAATACTCTTTATTTTTTAAATGGGTCATGAAATTTAATTCACAATAAATATTTCTGTAACATGAAAGTATTTAATATAGAAGAAAAGGTGATTTGAATGAAAACTTTTTTTTTCCCTTTAGTATTTAGGCATTTCTTATTAGTACCCATTAATCCTTTACAAAAGTGCAGACTTTCAATCCATCGCGTAAAAGAAAAAAAAATAGTGCAATATGTATTAACAAATACAAGATAGATATATAAGCGAAACAGAAATTGGACAGCACCGTCTGAACCCAAGTCGCTTAGACAGGTTTAAAATATATCAGTCATATAACATTTAATAAAATCGATTTTAGTTTATTTAAATCTCTAAATTCGATTTTTATTTTTATCGACTACACATAATGATTACTTTTAAGAAAAATTTTTAATAGTTTATGAAGTATTTTGTGTATTTTACAAAATACAGGGAATAATCAATACATATTCTTTTTTTTAAAAGAATTTTATATTTATTATTATTATTTTTAAAGGCAATATATCAAAGCAAGAAATTTGAAGCTGTTTAATTATATATATATGTGCGTGTTTACGTATATAAATTTATATTTAAAACTGATGCTTAAAAAAAAAAAAATGAAAATGAAAATTATGATAAATTACTTTAGAATAATTACTGATTACTAAATATTCCATGTAAGTTTTGAAGTGATATTTTATTTTGAATAAACGTCATATAAGACGATAAGAACTTGTGTGATCATTTGATGGTAATCGTAAAGTTTTGCTTATACCTATATTTATTTAGTTTATTTCTTTAAAGGCAATATCAAAGCGAGATATTTGAAACTGTTTAATAATTATATATGTGTGTTCGTGTGTACATATGTAAAGTTACATTTAAAACTGATGCTTGAAAAATGAAAATGAAAATTATGATAAATTACTTTAGAATAATTACTTATTACAGGGATGGAACATGGGCACAGAATTCATACCGGTATTTG
The DNA here is from genome assembly GCA_963930645.1 of Salticus scenicus. Lineage (NCBI taxonomy): Eukaryota > Metazoa > Arthropoda > Arachnida > Araneae > Salticidae > Salticus > Salticus scenicus. The sequence goes on from OZ005648.1 coordinate 87,856,606, forward strand.
TTTAAGAAATTTCTCCACCTATAATATCGTTGATTTAAGGGGAGTTTTCACCTTTAAACCTTCAAAAAATCGAATTTTCAGTTTTTGTATATTCATAATATTTTGAAGTAGCCAGTGATAATTAAATAATATTACAAGTAAAAGTTTTACGTTAAACTCATTTTTTTCAAAACTGTATTTTCCTGGATGGCGTGCAGTGTATACAAAAATATTTTGAACGTATCCTTTTGAATTTTTTAGGGTAAGTATATAATGTTATTTCCTGAAAATTCCACCTAATTTTATATAAAAAGCTAATTTATAAATTTTGCATACATTGTTTGAAATGAATTTTTTTGTGTGATATTTCCTAATATTTAAACTTATAGTAGTTTGTAGAAAATATATCTTATGGTAAAAGTAATAGGTGTAGATGCATATATGATGTATTTATATTCTGAAAAGGCCAAAAGTTTAACTAAATATTAATTTTTATGCTTGAAAGGCTGCGCGGAGTAATTCAATAAAAATTTTTAATTTCCAAAAAGTTGTATTACATTTACTAACAGAAAATAAGGTTGCTCTTTTTTGATAATAATATAAATTTATAGACACAATACAAAAACTAAAACAAAATAACTCTGAAAATTTGGCTTAAAATGGATAATATTTAAAGAAACTGTAGCGAATCGAAAACAGGGTAAAATACACTGGATTTTAGTACCTCAAAGGTGAACACTCCCCTTAAGAAGTAGACAACTTTCTTACATTGATAGTGGTATGTGTTCTGCGACCGTGTTCTATTCCTGTTACTAATAAATATTCCATGTAAGTTTGAAGTCATATTTTGTTTTGAATAAACGTCATATAAGACGATAAGAACCTATTTGATCATTTGATGGTAATTGTGAAGTTTTGCTTATGCCTACATTTCTTTCGTTTGCTTCTTTACGGTCCTTGTAAATGTCACCGGTGAAAAACAGTTACGATTGGAAATATCGCTTTTTATTTTATATCCACAGCAAACACATACCTCGTTCCGCCTCCTTTAAATGCTTTACAAGGTAACTGATTTCACCACCGGCTATTTATGTTGAATATTCAGATCATATATTTCTTCAAGTCTTAAATCGTCCGTATCCTGCCTTGTTAAGGTTCCCTTTAATTCTTTACCGAGTTTTTCTAACGATTGTCTGATTTATGAGGTCTTAAAAAAACTAAAAGAAGAATAACTACGGGTTTGTTTCATCAGCAGGACTGTTTTCTTTACCGAGTGGATTCATTAAAGTAACCCTCTGATGCCAGTACATTATCTTGTGTTAAATATGCCTGCAGAATCAAACGATCTTCCGACTTGGTTTCCAGCACGGCGCCTCTGCACAGGGCGTCTACTCAAGATGTTTTTCGTTTAATGGAAATTCTCTGTTGCATGTATTTTATAGCGCATAAATACGAGTTTTAACACCTTATTTCTTTTTCCTCCGACAACGTGATGGTGTACCTCAAACAAACAAGATAAGATCGTCCTTGTATGTCTTAATTTAAAATGTAGTGTTGGAAGAATATTTATGAACAATGTTTAAAATATTGATTAGATGAACTAATTAATTTCATTAGTAATTTACTCATAATCAGTAAAAAATTATTCAAATTTAAATATTTATAAAATATGTGTCAAAAATATAAATTAATTAAAAGTGTGGTACGAACGGGATTTTTTTTTTCCTGTATGTTATTTCCAACTATAGATTTCATGAATAAATAGCTGTGTTTATCACTTATTTGTATGCACGTACACATAACACGCCTCATTTTTTATATAAAACTGAATTTACTCCATTTGATTTTTTTTTTCTTTTTAAGCAGTAAAATGTGTCCCACTAGAAATTTTGTTTAGATTAACAAAGTAGTTTTTGTTACAATTCCAACAAAAATATTTTGATTTTCTTAGAAAAGATTATTTTTTAATTGCGATAGTTTTTATTTTCTTTATTTTAATTAAACAAAAATCAAGACTACTTTGTATATTCTTTAAAACTTTGAATTAAAAGGATAATAATAATAAACTTAAAATGTAATTGAAAACACGCTGTAAATAGTCAATCAAAAACTGTTTTTCCAAAGTTTTTTAATTTTTTTGTAGGGTAGAAGAAGAGATAATTTTTTTTTTTAAAGGAAACAGAGTTACATTTTTAAGAATAATGTAAAATAGCTAATAATTTCGATTTTTCGTCGATTGCTTTATTTACTTTTGTGATTAAATAAAAATAATATAACTGAGCTAGCAAATAATTAATATTTCTATAATTAGTTTGCTACATATGCACAGTATATAAGAATTCTGCAAGCAGATCAGTATATCAAAGTATCACGTAATCAAGGCTTAATTTGCTCACTGGAGATTATAGCTCCCATACTTCTTTTATTTCAGTGAATTTCTAATATTAGACAGTATGCATTGGATCATATTAATATTATGTATTATATACCACTTACTCATCATTTCTGGAAAAAAAAAAAAAAAAACATAGCCTCTGAATTGACCTTTCTCCTTTGCAATCCTTATCATACATTCCTTATGGAAAATACCGATATTTTTTATGCAGTTTGGTACATAACCTTCTTCTATTTACCCCCCCAACTATAGACTAGAATAGTTTTCGTTCTCATCTGCACGGCTGTCAAGTGTCACGATTTTTGAATACCATTTTCTTAAAAGAATTTTTTATATAGTTTTATAGCAATTTTCGATCGCTTTAAGTAAGATGAAAATTTCTACACTCAGACAAAACTTTTGTTCAATTAACAGAAAATTGGTTGTCATGCCAAAAATTCTTGTTTAAATGTGTTAACAAACAGGTTTTAATCGATTTGTTTCGCCCTTAAAAAAATATTTTTCTTTTGTTACAAAAAATTGTCTTTTAATTACGTACTGCAGACATATTGTGACTTGTAGTAAAAAAACTTAATTTTTACTTCTAACAAAAATTTGGGTTTTAAACAACAAAATAACGTGAACGAAACACATTTTTGCACTGAGAAAAAATTCTGTAATTGACATCTAGAATCTAAATTGTGGCTCTAGAAAAAATAGTTCCATGTCATCCTTATAAGTTCTAATCCCCTTGGAAAGCGAGTTCTAAAAGCCCCTATTAGAATTCTAGAGCGTTTGCCTATATTATCAAGGGCAAAGTTATTTAAAAATCTCTGCAAGTAAATGCGAATACAAGAGGAGGGTTTTAGCAATAACAATCTTGGTTTATGACCCGATTCTAGAAAATCAAGCGAGAATTTATCATAATACAAAAGATAGAGAATATTTAGAATATTGTTTCACCATCTAGAAATGTGTAGACTAGAAATTCTCGATCATTTCGTCTATTCAGTTTATTGGCGTGCCTTATGCGCTTAGCTCGGAAATCTATATTTCTAGTTAATGGATTTAGAGAATGGCCACTTATTCATTTTAGAAGAAGGCCGGTATATATATTTTTCTCAGTGTGTAGTCGTAACCAAACCTTTTCTTTAGGTGTATAAAAATATTCTGATTTTCAAAAATCGTAATGCTTGGCAGCCAGGTATTTAGCATGGAATGTTAAAAATAACCATAATTTTCATTTTACTTTTTATTAAATATTAAATTGCAATCATCCATACAGAGAAAAGGTTTGTTGAGTTAACAAGAATTAGGTTGGCACAAAAGAAAATTTCTGTTTAAATGTGCTGTAATAGAAATTTTGTTTAGATTAAACATTTGTCTCAACGTGTTATGCATTTCTGCAACACACCAAAAAGTCAAAGATTTTTCTGCAGCAAGCTTTGAAAACTGATTTTATTAACGGCTGCTGGTCTTACAGCACAATAGTTAATACTAAATAGTCATAAAATTCTCAACAGTTAGTGATATTACGTGATGTTTTCACGTCAAAGTTTACTTTATGAAGAAAAAAAAATCAGATGTGAACTTTCTGAATGTAAACAGTTTACGTAGATAAAATTAGTGAGAAATAAAACAATTTGTATTGCTGACTAGCTCAGTAGAGCATTTAAACATATTATTCTTTGCTTTTCCATTAAAATAAAATAAAATAATAATAATAATAATTTGAGGCATCGAATAAAAGATGAAGACTCTGCAACCATTTTAGCACATGGCAAAGTTTAATGAAGACACAAACATAATATATATTGTATACAAAAAAATTATAATTTTACTTTAGAACATTTCAAAAAGAATAAACACGCAGACGACAACTCTGCGAACCTTTCGGGTAGAAAGAAAAGACAGTTACGTCCCCCCCCCCCCCCCCAATTTCATTAGGTGCGAGATCACGTGGGTTTTATGATGCAACCATCGATATAGTTATTTATATAGATATATCATCCCATTGTTATCACGCAAAAACCTTTGATGCCGAAAAAATTTTTTGGTATCAGCCATATAGTGGTATTGAAACCATTGAAACTCGGCAATTGTAATAGAATAGAATAGAATGTTGGTGAATTTTCAAAATGTGGAAATATTGCGTCTTTTAATTCTTCTAATAAATTTATGAAAAGAAATGGATAAGTTATCATAAAAGTAAATTATATTTGACTAAATTATGAAAAATATAATTTTTATAATCAGTTGCTTTGTTATTATTATGAAATAAAAACTGGTTTGATTTTTAATGGAATACGTTTTTTTAAAGTTTGATATTTTAAAAATATTTTATATTAGTAAGTAATATAGAATTTTCAAAATTCTTTTAAATATAGTTAGCAGCGGCGTAGGTAAAGAATGTTAGTTTTAATATATAAGAAGAGTTTAACTTTAAATATTAACTAAATTAATAAATATATAAAAGAAAAAAAGGAAGAAAGAAAAAGAAAAATGAATTTGAAATTGTATCTGAAGTTTTTCATTCACCTTTGGTACATAAATTATTCACAAATTTTATTTTCTAAATTATCTGTGTATTCACTCGGAGAAAAACGGCCATATTGTGGACTTTTCTCCGAGTAAAAAGGAATAATTTGTTTCCCCCATGATCAATCTATATCATATTACTATATCTATGGATGCAACAGTCGCACATGTATTGCAAATTTATGAGTCAGCTTTCGTTATAACAAAACTAAAAGATTTAAAAAAAATTTCTTTTTAAACTGAAAACTTGAAAAAAAAAAGCCATTTTGCACGACGTTTTAGACATCCAACAAGTGTTAAAATAATGGTTTTAAAACTTTTTTTTTTATTTTTATTATGCGCTTCATATAACATATCCAAACATATGAGTAAATATTTTTTAAATATGAGATTTTGTTATATAAAGGGTTAACAAAATAGGTTTTTTTCGTTACAATTGTAACAAAAATATTTTGAGTTTCTTAAAGAAAAAAAATATATATATGTATATATATATATATATATTAAAATTACAAATATACAAAAATAATAGTAAAGTAAAAGGGGAAAAAAAATGCAAAAAGCGAATATAAAGGAATTTTGTCAAAAATTCTTATAAATTTGTTAATAATAAATTTTCTGTTGTCGTAACAAAACCGATTTTTAACTTTTTTAAACAACATATCTGAAAAAAAGAAAAAGAAAAATATTTTGCAATTTTGAATAAAATCTGTTTCTGGGTGTAATATTGTTCAAGGTATGTGTGGTTTATCAAATTAAAATAAAATAAAAACAGAAAAGTGTGCAATTACGATATGTACAGGTTTGTTTCCAGAGAAGAGACGAAAAATTTCCAAATTTCCAACAAAGCCTTGTTGACTTTTGTAAGATTTAATTTACGATTTCGAAAACTGGGTGTCAAGATTTTGAAAATTTGTCCATAGATTTCCAAAATGTACGGATATAAATTACGGTATAAATTATAAATTACGTACGGACATAAATTTTGAAGAAAATTAAGGTTGCCATACTTTTCTTTGTTAGAAATGACGCCTGCATGTTCAATACAGGCGTGTTATTATAATTGAATAGAATGATATAACAAACCTAACCTAATAAATAATTTAATTAGCCACAGCTTCATATAATACATGAATTACAAGGCGAACAGTCTGATTCGTGTTTTATTCAGAATATCATACAGTTGTATTATAATTGAATAAAAATGATATATTTAGTAAATAACTTACAATTTCATATTTAATTCGCTTCGCATGCACATAATATATAAATATAGATATATATATATATTGAAAACCTTTTCAAACATTGCATTATATGAAACCAAGTATCACATGAAGAACTATAAAAAATGAATGAAGTTGACGAAAAGAAATAAAATAAGCAACTTGATATTGAAACATACATATCCATTACCTTTTCAAGGGCTATATATATACATATAAATTAAGAGAACGGTAATGATCAACATTTTAGAATGCTATATAAATTCTGAAAGATGCGGCCTAGATATTAAAAAATATGTCGTATGCGATATTCTTTTAAAATCTAGTGATATATAATGGTAAAAAGGATAAACACTAGAAAACTTATTTTTATGAATTTGGTAAAATGTGTAACTTTTATAGTAATAAAGTTATGAAATAAATAAATAAATAATAAAATAAATAAATAAATAATAAAATAAATAAATAAAATAAAATAATAAAAAACAAATAATCTAAAAAAATCATGTTTCTAAATTATAAAGTAATAAAATAATACGATTTTTTTTTTTTTTATTATGAAATAAATGTAGGAAAATGTATAACTTTATTAATAAAAAAAAAAAAAAGTGTTTTAAAATTAACAAATAATAAAATAACAAAATTTTTGAAAAATCAAATGAAAGTTGTCTAAGGCACGGCACATAGTATAATATTAGATCAGTATAATATTAGATTCCCAACCAATTAAATAAAAACTCGAAAAACAAAATATCATATCTGTGAATGAGTATAACAAGTTCCATTACTCTTACACTCTTACAGGTGCGCACTGCACGATCATCCAAAAGTACTTTTAAAAGAATTGTTTATATTTTTATCTGCTGTCAGCTCATACGTACAAATGATTCATCACACTCTTTTCTTTTTCTTTCTTCTAATTTAGAAAACAATACGACGAAACTTTGTTTATTTATTTTTTCTTATTTATGAAATATCCTATAGGCTACATAAGTTCTAAAGTATAAATGTTTTTTCTTAATTATTTAAGAATTACAAAAATGAAAATGATGTTGAGTTCGTGACCCGAAGTAAAAGCTACTTTGTAGTTGATATGTGCTTTATCTTCTGTCTTCTATATATAAATAAAGAAACATGTCTGTGTGTATGTGTGTCTGTCTGCGTTCTGGTGCTGACACTACTGATCGCAGAGTTTCAAAACTTGGCAAATGGGTACCTGGGACCCTGTAAGTGTGCACTTCATCGAGACTTTTTTCGAATTTCGAATATGAATTTTTTTAATTATTATTATTATTTATTTATTTTTCGATTATAAATATTGGCTTCAATGTTTTATTTTTCTGAAATTTGCTCTTTCATTTCAATAGTCTGCGTATCTTAGCAACGGCTATTACGATACTTATTTTTTATTTATTTAATTCATTTTATGGCAATTTTTTTTTTTTTTTTTTTTTTTTTTTAATTTATTACATGTATTTAAAATCAAATGGTAATGCAGTAGAAAAAATTAAATGTACAGTCGAGCCTCGTTAACGTGAACACGCTTAACGTGAATTACTTTTCCACAATCCCCCTCGAAATGAAGATTAGTTTCTGAGCTATTGATAGCATGAACTACTGATATCATGAACAAATTTTTTATTCCCCTTGAGATTCCCGTTAACGAGGTTCGACTGTATTAAATTTTAGCTGAGTTGCGTTTAAGTATAATTTTATAGTATAACCACTTTTTATTTCTCAGTTTTTTAATTAATTCCAGAAAACTTTTTTTTTTCTAAATGTATAATATTTAACAGATGAATGATAATATATACATGATAATATATATGATAATATACAGAAAAATGATAATATATAGATGAAAAGATTAAAATTTAAGTTTAATGAAAATTTATTTATTTATTTTATTGTATTTTATTTTTTAAAATTCCTTTTAAGAAAATCTATTTTTTCTTTTATTTATTATACTGATTGGAATCATATTATAATATAGTGTAAAGAACGAGGGTTATAAAATACATGGTTCAAAAACTAAAATATTAAATAGATGCTGAGATACAGTCATCCTTAAAATCATAGTTCTTAAATAATAGTAGATCCATCTGTCGCCGATAAATAATCAAATTAAAGTACCTGGGAAAGACCTTTCTGCAGGCATTAAGAATCCGTACCCGATGCAGTGCGGGTGTAAAAGACGTTGCCATAGGCAGCGGGGACATGAAGTGAGGTTAGAGTTATTTTAATGTAATTTTTTTTTAGGTTTTATTTATAATGTGACATAAAAATAAATAAAGAGTCAATTCTTTTTAAATTTCATTTAAATATAGGGACCAGCGAAGCGGGCGTAGCCTGCTAGTACTGTAATAATAATAATAATAATAATAATAATAAAAGTAATAGTTATTTGTTTAACATTTATGTATTTATTTATTATTTGTGTGTGCTCTGATATTTAGTCATAAAAGTATTTTTTCTATAGATAAATATAAATGTAAACAGAAATAAAGCAGAATAAAAAATATATTTATAATTAATAAATAAATTAAAAAATAATAAACTTTTTTCTTTATAAAACCTACTTAAATAGTTATGCTTCCATATATTTTTTATTTTATTATTAATTAATTTAAATTTATTATCATATATCCCAACATTTTAATTTATTCAGTAAGATTGTTTATAGATGCTTTTTTTTTTTCCCCACACCATATTTTTCGTTGAGAAATTTTCTCCAATATGTAATTAAGACTAAATTAGAAGAAAATTGCTCTAAAAAATGGTGAAGTAAAAAAAAGAGTACAAACAGTTTTACTGAATAAATGAAATTTGCAAGTATATACTGTAGTTTCCAACTGTTTAATTTATTTCGTAACATTGCTAGTACTAGCCTTATATTCACACCACTTTTTTTGCAGAGTAATTTTCTTTCATATGTAATTGCTAATACATAAGAAAGAAAAAAAATACTTTTAAAAAGTGGCGGAAAAATAGGCGTGTAATAAGAATACTATGAAGTAAGTTAGAAATGTTAGCAGTTACGCATTTACTATCATTTGTATTGTATTTTTTATGTGATGACTTGAACATTTTTTAATTAATGTTTTTTAGCATTTTGTCTCTAAGATTATTTATCTAAATCTAAAACCTTTCAAAATTTTATGTTATCATTTTTTAGTATGTCAACCTCGTGTTTTCCTTAAATTTCATGTTCTACTGCTTTTGTAAAAGTAAATTACAACATTTGTGAATAACAAATCTCATATAAACTGATTATCTATAAATATTTGAACACTTTTGAATTTTGTCAAATATTTAACGTACATCGTAGTACTATCTTAATGAAAGTCTGCTGTTCTTTTCAGCATTTACATTTGATGTTTTTACTGATGAGAAGCCTGTGACAGGCTCGAAACGTTTAAATTTATGTTTTGTGTTTTTAATGTTTTAAATTGTATATTTTTAGTGTATATTGTTTGTCTCAGTTTTTAACGTGATTAAAATTTAGTTTAACTCCGAGACGTAATGATTTTTAAATATTTTACTGTATGGATTTTCTTGGAACTTTAGAGTGCAAAGAATATATTGCATACCTGATATATTTCAGCGAAGGCTTTGTCATGAAAGCAAAAAGGATAGTACTAGTAAAAGTTAAAGAAAGAGAGTTTTGGATCACTCCGTAAAAATAATTCTTGAAATGCATTATAGTTGTAACATGTGATTACAATGCTTCTTTTAATTACCTATATTTATTTTATGAGACTGGCATATATATTCATGAAGATATAAAGGTTCCTTTAACAACACTGAAAATATTTTGTACATTTTTTATTTATAACACGCAGACTGTTCAAACCAATTTAATGTCATTTTTAAATAATCTGGTGTGTCACTCACACGACTTTCTCTTACCCTGAAATTTAATACTATAAATACAGGTTGCAGATTAAAAGGTAAGATAACGAGTACTGTTATGTAAACCTGTGTTAAACAATTCATATTAGGCTTCTGAAGAGTTTTATATGATAATTAGTTCTGTGTGAGGGGGGTTACCGCCCCCCTCAACCCACCCGTTTCATTAATGCACCTACATTTATATAGAATTTAATTCGGTTATTAAAAAATAAGTCTGTTTTTAAAAAATAATTTATTAAAATTATTATTTTAAAAAATTACCTTTCATGATAATGCAGACGATTTCCATATTAGAGAAGTAGTATAACACCAAATATCCAAAAAAAAAAAAAAAAAGTACGATTTATTTCAAAAAAAAATTTTTTTTTTTTTCGTTAAAAGTAAAAAAAATCGATAACTTTGTTTTAAATTATCGCAGATCGATGGTTCAACCATTCGTTTTAAAGGTATTGGCGAGCTCTTTTGAAAGATACCCATCATGAAAATTTACTCCCCTCGAGGGGGGTCGTCCCCCCCAGGGGGGGGGGAGGCGAGGCTCCTACATACACAAAAAAAATTTTCCCAGTTAACTATCTCTATTACGAAATATATATATTCGTTTCATTTGGTTTAGTGCAGTCTATAGACGTTAAACTCTACTTTCCTGCAATTTTTTCCCATAGACGTAATGTATTAGAATTCTCTTGATTGTCCCTGTACACAAACCTTTAGCTTGATCTTAACGAAAAGCTTACTGTAGCATCCCTATATGATACATATTTAGAATACCAAGTTTGAACGTTCTGCCATAATTTGTTTTTGAGATATGCTGATAACAGACAGACACACAGACATACAGACATACACACAGACATACACACAGACCATTTGCTAAAAACATGATTTTCGTATTCAGGGGACCTCAAAACGTGTAAATATAACAAAATCTCGCGTTCGAAAATTTGACCCAATAAATATAACAAAATCTCGCGTTCGAAAATTTGACCCAAAAACAATACTTTCTCTACCTTATGGGAAAGAGAAAGTAAAAATATAGATTCGTTTCATTTGGTTCAGTGCAGTCTATAGACGTTAAACTGTACTTACCTGCAATTTTCCCCATAGACGTAATGTATTAGAATTCTCTTGATTGTCCCTGTACACGAACCATTTGCTTGATCTTAACGAAAAGCTTACTGTAGCATCCCTATATGATACACATTTAGAATACCAAGTTTGAACTTTCTGCCATAATTTGTTTTTGAGATATGCTGATAACAGACAGACACACAGACATACACAAAGACCATTTGCTAAAAATATGATTTTCGTATTTAGGGGAGCTCAAAACGTGTAAATATAACTAAATCTCGCGTTCGAAAATTTGACCCAAAAGCAATACTTTCTCTACCTTATGGGTAAGAGAAAGTAAAAAACTTAACATACTACAGTAGAAACATTGCAATATAAAATTATTAAACATCTAATGAACTAGGAGCATTTTTACTAAATATTGTTGAACTGCGCATATGCAAGCATTAACGAATTTTCCTTTACATAATTAAGTAGGCAAATGTATAGTATTTCTCTTATAAAAATTTCATGGAAATATTGTGAAGAGTCAGAAAATATAATCGATACAATGGAGATGAATTTTAGTTATACAGTAAGACCCCGCTTAACGCTGTTTCATTTAGCGCTGTTTCGGTTTAGCGTTCTTTTATTTCCCCGAAATTGCTCGCAGCAGTACGGGGGATTCCCTGAAATTGTGCGCGCGCTGTTTCGCATTAAGCTCTACTTTGATGGAACGTATCCCCCGCGTTAAGCAGGGTCTTACTGTACTCAAATTGATGTAAAACAAGGAAGACTTTTATCCAAATTTTCATTTTCAATCAATTAATGGTAATATAACGTGCGTTGCAGTGATAATATAAAAAACGTTTCTGCAAAACGGCATTGCGTTATATGGAAAACAGTGAATGCTGCTTATAAACAAGTACGAAAAGTCACGCCCCTCTCTTAGATTATTAACACTTTCCAACTGTACGTACTCGTTGCAATATACTTTGCCTACTTGATTACTCAACGAACAGACAGAAGGACAAAAATAAAGATATACATAGACTAACTGAATTCCAATTACAGCCATTAATGTATCTGGATATTTTAGTGTATGTATCCCAATAAATATTAACTATAAACATAGCATATTCTATCTATAGAAAACATTTTCTTTAGCATATGTTCAATAAATGTCAATTTCATTTGGATTTGTGCAGTTTAAAGTTAATTAAAAATGATTAAAAAAAATTCCTTTCATAAAACGCAATGCATTGGCTTCTATGTCCAGTCCCTGTACACACAAACTTTGTGTTATTTATGCTATTTTAAATGCAGAACAAGTCATAGTAAACATGATTAACATATATCATTTTGAAGAAATTCGGAAAATATGTACAGGCAAATTGACTAACTCAAATCGTAATCACTTTTAAATGTTGTTAGAAAGTTTTAATAAAGCTTAATGCAGATAAAAATGCAATTCTATAGCAACTTCCAATTATAGCCCCTAATGTAACAGAATATTTTTGTGCGTCCCTGTTAATCTTAATGCTAATCATATTATTATATTTCAGAATAAGCATTTTTTACGCATATGAACAATAAATGTCAACTTTATTTTTATTTAAGTGAAATAAGTATTAAAATGTAGTTTATAGGAATACTCATAGACGATATACTTTGAAATTCTTTCGGGTATACCTTTACACAAATCAGTGGTGGTAGTTAATCCCTTTTTAGTAGGGAACATCTTATATTGAACTTAAATAATATATAATATTTTCAAGAAACTATGAAATATTTACGGGAGTTAAAACGTAAACAGTCAGACAATCAGAAGTCATAAATGCTTTTCAATTTTGTTGGAAATTCTTCAAAACGTATGAAGAGTTTCGATATTGTTATAGAAACCTTTACACCTCCATACATACATTGCTATTTTCATACAAATAAATATAGATAATAATAATAAAAAAATAAATAAATAAATAAATAAAACATCATATCATGTCACAGTCGCGGACAGTCAGACAATCCAAAGTCATAAACGCTTTTCAACTTTATTGAAAAGTGTTCAAAACGTACGAAAAAGTTTCGATGTTGTTAAAGGAACGTTTACATCCCCATGGATACACGTACATTTGCTATTTTCATCTATATATTAATAGGCAAGCATAAAATTTGTAGTCCCTTTTTAACACGCTTTTATTAGCTTCACCTGTATGTATGTATGTATGTTTGTAACTTCTCTGGGAGCAAAAAAAAAAAAAAAAAAAAATTATATTGTAAAAAAATACTTTCCCTACGTGAGCGATATGGCCTAGAGGTAAGGCGCCGCGCTACGAACCAAAAGGTCCAGCGTTCGATCCCCGTCAGGGGCGATTTTTTTTAAATGGTTTTTGTTTAATTCTAAGTTATTTTAATTAAAGATTTAAATGTATGTAAATATTACGATGTGTCACTCACACGATTTTCTCTTACCCTGAATTTTAATACTAAGATAGATATTTTGTGCTTTTTAGTTCACATCTATATATATTAATAGGCAAGCATAAAATTTGTAGTCCCTTTTTAACATATTAATTATGGGAGTAGAAGGTTGAAAATGGTATCATTCGAAAGGTATGGTTAGCCGGAAGGTGCGAATACAAATATTATTTTCTTACGATGTCAAGAAGGTATTTAAAAATACATTTATTTTTTATGCATTTTCCCCCATTTTTCCCCTTTTATACACGTATTCCTTTACATTAAAAAATACCTAAAAGTAGAAAGTTGTTAAATCTGGCAATTTCATAAAGCTCAAATAAAACCATAGACACAGTAATTTATGACACAGTAATGTAGCATTACTATACGCAAGCGAAGTGATGACGTCACTGTCTGTCCATGGAGCCATGAAAAAGCTTTTCTATGTTAATTGTCCATTGAATTTTTTGTAAAAAATTATTAAAAAATAACGGAAATTATCTGCCGATTTTAATTCCGATATTTGGGTATAGTTATATATAAGTTACTGTCTACATGTGTTTGATTGAGTTATTTTTTCTGTAAAATTGATAAAATTTTAATTTAAAATCACAAAACTCCAGAAAAAAAATGGCAAACTTCCAGTTTCGAATGTAAACATAAACATTTCATTTCAAAGGGTGATATTTAAACAATAAATATTCAACTAATATACTAAATAAAAGGAAAATGGATTTGTTACTAACTGCTGCATGTATAAGTAGACGATACGGAAAAAATTCCGATTTCCGTTTTTTGCTGAATTTACATGTTTTGAGCTTTCTTTACGTTTCAATTAACTAAAATTGGCTACTTATTTTTTAAAAAAGTGTCTTTATTGCTAGCTTTTGTGGGTAGAAGAAGCAAGTAGAAGATACATAAAAACTTTTGATTTCTGGTTTTCGATGAATTTACACGTTTTGAGATTTCCTTGCATTTTGATTAAGACTACTTATTTTTAACTTATAGACTACTTATTATTAAGAAATTGACTACTTATTTTTATTTTTTAAAAAGTGGATTTAATATTCTTTCCTCTGCATATATAAGTAGAAAATATAAGATTCAGAAAAGTTTTAGATTTTCGGTTTTCGACAATTGCCGCAGCTGTGTTGCAATTGCATTACGTTTAAGACAAGGCAATAACTTTGTTTGCCTCGCTTTGCAAAAAAAAAAAAAAAAAAAAAAAAAAATGGTCGAGTTTCGACCACTGGGCGATACTAGTTTCTATAAAAGCGTGTTCTTTAATTTTTTAAAACTATAATATTATTAACATATTAATTATGGGAGTAGAGGGTTGAAAATGGTATCATTCGAAAGGTATGGTTAGCCAGAAGGTGCGAATGCAAATATTATTTTCTTACGATGTCAAGAAGGTACAGGGTGGCCATAATTAAACTGCAAGTGTTCAAGGGGTGCTGGAGAGAAAACTACTGGGAATATTCCAGTGAAATTTCGTATCTACACGTTTCAGAACATGCGCAAATCAAATATGAAAAAACAAAATCGCCATTTTCACCCGATAAATGGCGCTGTACCGTATTTCAACGCTCACCGGTGGCATATACAAAATTTTCAAGACCGATAGAGAGAGCATAATGACATTCTAAGAGGCACATAAACAATACAAAACATCACTTACAGTTCATCAAAATTCCATACAATTCGCCTCAGTAATTAAATTTTTACAGTATCATGTAATCAAAAATTAACGTAAATTAAGATCGCAAATTAAACAATCCATAAATTTTTATAAACTGTAAGTGATGTGTTATATTGTTTATATGCCTCTTAGAATGTCATTATGCTCTGTCTATCGGTTTTGGAAGTTGTATATGCCACCGGTGAGCGTTGAAATACGGTACAGCGCCACCTATCGGGTGAAAAATGGCGATTTTTTTTTTGTTTCATATTTGATTTGCACATGTTCTGAAACGTGTAGATACCAAATTTCACTGGAATATTCCCAGTAGTTTTCTCTCCAGCACCCCTTGAACACTTGCAGTTTAATTATGGCCATCCTGTATTTAAAAAAAATTCCTTTTCGGCAAGCTTAAAGGCAAAGGTAGATTCCTTTACGTTAATGTTACAAATGTAAAGAAATTTTACATATGGATTAATACTTAACCAATGGCTTTGCTCTCACACATTGTATTATTTAAGTCGCTATTCTGTTTTCAAGAAATTTAATTTTCTACTACAAAAGGGTTTTATTCAATCTACTTAAAATTTTAGGCTAGATTTATTTGTCTGTAAATGTTTCAATTTTTTAGAATTCAAGCTCATAATCATTCAACAAATAGAAGTCTTAAAGATATACAATCCCAGCAATGGTGAATCCCGGAGGGGGCTATTGGGCTACACCCCCCTCCCTACCCAAGCTTAATCAAAATTATAATTTTTATTTAAAATCCATATAACTATTGTTCAATATCTTTCTTTTAAAGAAAAAATAATAGAAACCTGAAAATGCACTTGTGACCTTACTATGGTCAAGCACTGGTAAGCCTGGCGTTGCTATGTTCAAGTCAAATACAGTTAAGTGGTAGCGGTTTTTGGATAGTTATTTCATTGTAATTTTTATTGAATTATTGAGAGTTTTGTATTGTGCTTTTGTGATTCTTATTGTCAGATGAGTAAAAATTGTAAAGTGAAACTGTTTTGGTTGACATGAGCTGGAACATTAACATTAGTTAACATTGGACCATTTGGCACCGCTGAATTTCAATGTTAATTGTTATGAATATGAATTTAGTAAATTGTATGATTTGGTGAGATTTTGGTGACAAAACCTGCGACTTAACAATGAAATTTGTGATTTGGCGGCAAAATTTGATAGTTGACGACGAAAGTTTTGACTTGGCGACAAAGTTCGTTGTCTGACGACAAAATTTGGCGAGCTTGGCGATGGAGAAAGGCAGCTTTGGCGCCATTATATTTTCTTTCCACGCGAAAACCTCATATATCTTCACAGACCAATATCTGGTTTCGACAAGATAAAAAGTCAAAGGAAGCTGTAACGTATTAATCTCTATCGTAAATTTTAAATTCAAAAAATTTTAAATCCATTCCTAAACCAACATTCTAAACTGTTCACCACAAACGATATTTGTATTAAGATTGACGTATTACTGTAATTTTATATTTTAAACGATTAATTAAAGCGTTTAAGATGGTTTTTAATTAACACACTTTTATTAACTTGATATGATGCAACTATTAATGTATGTAACGGAATTTTGCAATTCAATTTTCGGCAACTTCTTGTCGTCCGAAGGACCTGAAATTTTGCACAGGACTTCATAATCAATGACAATACTAGATACAAGTGTTTTCAGGCACTTTTCCCACCAGGGGCCGGTTCCAGGGGCAAACAAAAAATCTATACTTATACAAAACTATCGTGTGTGACACAGGATTTGGATGTATTTGTATATTGTCGAGTGGCAACAATTAATTTTTTAAAATAAATATTTAAAAGTATGTAATAGTTTTATAAAACCTTTATTAATTCACTTTTCAAGAAAAGAGTGTTCTTTATTTTTTTTAAATGGTATAATTTTATTTATCAAAATAAGGGAATTGGAGTAATGAAATACTTTAATTTAAATTTAAGTTTTTATGAAAATAAACTTCAACGGAAAATTCATTAAAATCGTCCCTAGTTCATTTTTCAAAGGGATAATAGCTAATAAATGTCCCCAAATTTATTACTTTTTCTATCATGCCAGTTTAATTCGTTTAGCATCGATTTACACGATTTTTTTTTTTTTTTTTTAAACGATGACATTTATCTTTTACTTTATAACATCTATGTCATAAAGCTAAGTCTAAATCTGCTTAGCCCTAGGATATGTTGATTTTATTTACATATTTATTTATTTAATTATTAACTTTTGTTTTATTTCTTTAAAATCACGAATAGAATTTTATTTCATTTTTCTCAGTACATTATTGTAATAGTGACGTCATAATTTCTGTTAAATTAAACATTATTTTTTTTTATCGGATTATTATATTGTTTAAAAACATGATTAAAATTTTATTATATTTTCAGTGATCTTTTTTATTATCGTTTGCACGTGACATAAGCATCAGATTATAAATTTTTGCAATGAAAGCGAAAATGTCGGTTTCAACACAATTCACGAAAAATCACTTTTTAGCTTATAACTTCTAAGCAATTGAAGCTATCGAAAAAGATTAAATACAAAAATTGTTCTTTAGGGTAAGGCGGTAATTCGCCTGATTTGAAATTTTTTCCTATTTTCACTATTAAAGAAATTATGGGCATATGAAAATTTCCACCCCCCACCATTTCCACCCCCTTTGAGCTGGATACCCCATCTACGAACTCGACCGAGGTTTCTACTGTCCTGACAACATATCCTGAGCTGGTTAAATTTAAATAAAAATTACTTCAGTTATCGTGTTCACAACTTAACATGGGAAAAAGCGTTATACATATATATATATACCTATATATATATATATATATATATATATATATATATAAACTTTTGAACGGAGGGTGGTTTTGGGTTCTAGGGGTCATGATCGGTGAAGATATGAAGAAATTTTCCAGAAGTCGTGTCATGAGAACCATTGCAATAGGTAGATATCCTATAAGGAATCTACCTAATACATTTATTTTTTAAGCATTTCCCCCCATTTTTCCCTTTTATACACGTATTCCTTTGCATTAAAAAATACCTAAAAGTAGAAAGTTGTTAAATCTGGCAATTTCATAAAGCTCAAATAAAACCATAGACACAGTAATTTGTATAATGTAGCATCACTATACGCAAGCGAAGTGATGAGTCCCTGTCTGTCCATGGAGCCATGAAAAAGATTTTCTATGGTAATCGTCCATTGGATTTTTTGTAAAAAATTATAAAAAAATAACGGAAATTATCTGCCGATTTTAATTCCGATATTTGGGTATAGTTATATATAAGTTACTGTCTACATGTGTTTGATCGAGTTATTTTTTCTGTAAAATTGATAAAATTTTAATTTAAAATCACAAAACTCCAGAAAAAAAAAATGGCAAACTTCCAGTTTCGAATGTAAACATAAACATTTCATTTCAAAGGGTGATATTTAAACAATAAATATTCAACTGATATACTAAATAAAAGGAAAATGGATTTATTACTAACTGCTGCATGTATAAGTAGACAATACGGAAAAAATTCCGATTTCCGTTTTTTGCTGAATTTACATGTTTTGAGCTTTCTTTACGTTTCAATTAACTGAAATTGTCTACTTATTTTTTTAAAAAGTGTCTTTATTGCTAGCTTTTGTGGGTAGAAGATACATAAAAACTTTTGATTTCCGGTTTTCGATGAATTTACACGTTTTGAGATTTCCTTGCATTTTAATTAAGTGAAATTGACTACTTATTTTTATTTTTTAAAAAGTGGATTTATTTTTCTTTCCTCTGCATATATAAGTAGAAAATATAAGATTCAGAAAAGTTTTAGATTTTCGGTTTTCGATAAAGTTACCCGTTTTGAAATTTCCCGAACTCAATTCGACCATTTTTGAAAAATGTTTTTTTTTTTTTTTTTTTTTTTTTTTTTTTTGTTGAAACACTGTACTTTATGAACCAATAGAATTAATTTAACAGAATTTGATACTTGGTTGGGCCTTGGTTTGACATGGTACCTATTAGCTTCTGGGCTGTATCACACAACAAGGGGCGTTTTCACGTTGCGATTTTCTCTCATTTCAGGAAAGGCTAACATCTACAGAGAGAAATAGTTATATTAAGTAAAACTCTGCTGATTCAGTTAGAGTGAATATCGGGAAACAATTGCCGCAGCTGTGTTGCAATTGCATTCCGTTTAGGACAAGGCAATAACTTTGCTTTGCCTCGCTTTGAAAAAAAAAAAAAAAAAAAAAAAGGTTTCGACCACTGGGCGATACTAGTACAAATAAATATAGATAATTAAAAAAAGCATCATATTCATTATGCCACTGTCGCGGACAGTCAGCTTATCCGAAGTCATAAACGCTTTTCAACTTCATTGGAAAGTGTTCAAAACGTACGAAAAAGTTTCGATGTTGTTAAAGGAACGTTTACATCTCCATGAATATACGTACATTTGCTATTTTCATACAAATAAATATAGACAATTAAACAAAGCATCATATTCATTATGCTAAAACTATAATGCAGTTTAAGCTTAATTTCTAACAGGATGATCTCAAAAGTATTTTTTCATGATAAGTTTCTATTAAATTTTAAGTTATTTTACATTAAAAATTATAAATACTTTACATTTAATGAAACAAGTCGCTTTTGTCCATTAAAAATTCCACATATAAAGAACCTATCATTCAATTTGATAAAGATTCATTGATCTAATATTTAGGTGTATGTAATTTGCAAACCTTTATCTTCTGTTTATATATGAGTGATGTAGCTTTTTAATTCCTCATAATGATTTTTTGTTCTCTATTATTAATGAGAAAGGGACAATAATTGGTACATTATTTAAATGAAAACAATTATTTATTAGAACTTCATAAGGTTTTAACCTTTATCGCTCGTATGTCCCTTCTGAGGGGACATTAAAAAATCGAGCCACGCCTTAAGGTGTTCCTATGCAAATGAAATGTTATTTTTCTAAAACGTGTAACTATAGGCTACCTTTCGGCTACCGGGAAATTTTAACAGAAAGATTTATTTTATTTAATGATGAAGTAAAATAAAAGAAATTATCACAATTTTTCCGTAGCGAAAATATAGTAAGTTGGAAACTATACGTGTGACGTTTTAAAGGAACACCAAAAGGCGTGTCTTACTGTTCAAAATAGGAAAATATGCCGAGCATTAAGGGTTAATCCTTTTGGTGAAAAATTGATTCGAGGTCGTTGTTAAGAAGATAAAATATTTATCATTTTCAATCAAACTGTAGCCTTCATGCTAAAGCAGTTAAGAGAAAAGGGAAAAAACATTATTAAAGCAGAAACCTCATTATCTGTAGCATGTTTTTAAAGCTTTCAAAATTCCATCAACAGTCATTAGTGAAATTTAGAAGTCATAAAAAATAATAAAATACTCAAGGTTGATGGAAAATGACGCAGAATATGTATTGATTATAATAATCAATATTTATTAATTCTCTATCTATCTATGTATCTATCAATGTTTTCTGGTTTAATAAAAATAATATTTAATTAATAAGTGAAGTTATAAATAGAAATAATGAAAATCATCTTATAAGCACATTTTGTACGTTATTTAAAATAAAAAAGGCAAGTTTATATTGCATTATTAATTCTGTAATATTTTAAAATTCTTATTTATATATATATGTATATATTTACTTGTTTTATCAAATGAATTATTAAATTATTATATTGGTTATCTTATGCATTATTTCATGCACATATGTGTATGATTTAAAAATATCAATAATAATGGACCTTGCAACGGTAAGAACCTATAAAATGAAAACTTTAATATCATATCAATGGTGAAATATGAATATATATATATCGTTCTAAACAAACAACACAAAGTGGGGGAAAAAACTCATAACAATAGTTTCGGGTCAAAATACAAACACAATTCTTTATCGGTCCAAAAAAAGTATGCACGCGTGCAGCATGAAAGCGGCAACGTACCTTTTAAAAAATGTGTGAGAAGAGTTAGGGAAAAAAAAGCAGAAAAACGTATAATAATAAACCAAAAGAAACAAAAGTGACTACTAATAATAAAAATATAAAAAGGGAAAATTACACATACACAGACAAAAAAATAAAAATAAAAAATAAAATAAAAAATAAAATAAAAAATAAATAAATAAATACACCGTGACCAATAAGTTCTCATACAACTTTTGAAGCACGTTAAAAAGTTATACATATGTCTTGCTGTAGTCCCAAATATTTTGCAGGCAATTTAGTGTAAGTTATAAAGCTATTCCAAGTGTATATGACGTAGTAATTATAATTTTTCTTTAATTAGGTAGAATGAAGAAATTGAGAGAAATTGTGATAAATAAATTCGTCAAAGAAGAGCAGCCGGTGAAATTTTATGAGACTTCAAAGCCCTGGGGGTGAAGAGAGATTTCATTTACAGAACTATCAGAAGGTATAATAAGACGTTCTATGTCGATGACAGAAAAAGATCTGGCAGGCCGAGGTCCGTTCGGACAAAAGAGGCTGCGAAAAGGGTCAGGGAAAGGATACGACGAAACGGATAAAGATCTGCTAGAAGATTAGCACGAGAGCTCAAAATATCGAATGAGTCAATGCTAAACATTCTGAAAAAGGACCTTGGGTGCAAGGTTTATAGAAAACTTAAAATTCACGGAGTTTTAGAGTCTGCTAAGATGAAATGGAAGCAAAAGGTGGAAGAAATTCTTGCTTGGCACGCTGGGGATGAATTTGTCTTTTCAGACGAGAAACTATTCAGTTTACAGCAAAGTCTCAACCCCGAAAATGACAGAGTATGATCAGTTTCTATTGATAACATCCCTGAGAACCAACATTACGTTCCGCGTTATCAAAATGCTTCGTCTGTGATGGTTTGGACCGCTATTTCCAAAACAGGAAAACTCCCGTTAGTCTTCGTTGATAAGGGGTTAAAAATCAATGCCTAATATTATAAAACTGAGGTTTTGGAAAACGTTTTACTCCCAAATGTCCAGAGAATGTATGGGTCGAATATTTCTGCTTCAAACAAGATGGTACCCCTTCTCATACCGCACGTGTGGTTCAGGAGTGGTGCAGTCAAAATTTAGCTGACTTTTTGCCAAAGAATGAATGGCTCCCCAACTCCCCCGATATCAACCCCCTTCATTATTTTGCGTGGTCATATTTGCTCTCCTAACTGAATAACTATAAAATCACTGATTTGAGCAAATTTAAAAATGTAATTCAAAAGATATAGTAGAAAATGTCAATGGAAGCCGTGCGTGCCGCATGTGATCGATTTCAAAAAAGACTTAAGCTCGTTAAGAAACTAAAAGTCGGAATTATTCCAAAGGATTTATTGTAAAGATACTTAATGATTGTTACTTTAATTTGATACAAAAAGTTTTTGTATGATTTATTTTGTGTTCTTGTAATAAAAATTTGAAAGTGTATGAGAACTTATTGGTCACGGTGTAAATAAATGAAATAAAATAAAATAAAATAGAGAGAAAGAGGGATAAAAAGCAACAGGTGAGAGAAGTTCTGTGAGTAATTTCCAAGCTTTAGACGTGAAAGTCATTTCAGAAAGATCATATATATATATATATATATATATATATATATATATATATATATATATATATATTTTTTTTTTTTTTTTTTCGAATTCTTAAAAATCTAAAAAGCACGAAAATCCAAATGGGAGGAAGAAATAAGAGAAAATATAGGGTTAGACTCAAATTCCAAACAGTGACCATGACCTAAGACCATTAGTTGGTATCAATAGATGATTTCGAGATTTTTTTCATTCCGAACATTACAACGGTACTTATTTATCCTATATTTCAAACACTTTCTAGTTTGGCAGTATAGTCTAAATTGCAGGAAGAACAAGAAACAAATAAAATAAAATAAAAATAAAAATCAACAAATAAATAAGTAAATAAGTAAATAAATTCTTATATAAATAAATAAATTAATGAAAATAACGTTTTTGACGGGTTTGAAAGAGATATTAAATCAAAACTGTGAAAGAATTTTAAAGATTTTAAAAAATATGAAAAAATTATGAGGTAAAACAACGGAATTGGGACAACGGTCATTTAAGATAAAAATAGGTCACTTTAGCTTTATAAAATTTATACAGAGCATTACCGATGATAGAAAAATCATGGCCAAAGAAAGAGCAAAAGATTTTAAGTAATTAATTTCTTTAGAAAGATTAGGAGAATCGAAGAAAATGTGTAAAACACGACAAACGTAAGTATAGAAATTATCCATTTTCTATTGAGCAATAATAATTTCCCTTGAAAGGACTTTAATGGAATTAAATATATTTAATCGAGTTTAACTGTATTCGAAAAGCAAAAAAGTGAAAAAATTATACATGTTCACGTGATTTTGAGTGGAATAATAATCTTTTTCTTAAAATCTACTTAATTTTCAAGGAAATAAATGATTGCGGTCGTGACAGTGTAAATAATAAGTTGTAATTCCAAAATGCAATCATATTAGTGATAGGAAATTAAAATAGAAAAAATTTTGAATACTCTTTAATAAATGTATTGAAGCGTCTAAAGTATATGTTTACTAGCCAAAAAAGCGTATAAGAAAGATTTTTCTCATGAATTTCTCTTTTAATCCTAAATTAATTATGTGCGATAAATGAAATGAAAAGTGAGTAAAAGTGAGTAAAGCAAGAAGAAAAATAAAACATATAATAATGAAACTAGAAGAAATTACTGAGAAATGCTGCTTTTTCTTGAAGAAAATTTTTCCAACTACAAAGAATCGTTTACCCGAGCGTAAAAGACCACACATATAGAGCAGCTACACCGATACAGGGTGTTTCCACTTATCATTCATCAATAACCATTTTAAAAACTTTTAGTTTTGTACTCCTGATTGAAAAATAAAAGTGGTTTAGATGTTTTTTCTGTTATTTTTTAAGTTATGTAAATCAAAACAGTGTTGTGAATATTCCGAAATTTAAATTTTAATACGCCTGTTGTGAACTATTGAATTTATCTAATAGAATACATCCTAGCATGTTAAAAATAAGATTTTTTTTGAAAAAAAAAATCCCAATACATTTATTTAAGCATCTAATTTTCTTGTAAAAATTATTAATGCTTTTTTTTTATATGCTCTAGGGTATTCTAAAATCTATTTCTCACAGACAAATAGTATAACACGCAACTTTTTATTTATTTATTTATTTATTTATGAAATATATTCACTGTAGACAGGATCAAATATGGTAGAATTTCAGACACTTCAAGGGTGTGAAACAGTGTACGTTTTAAAATACTTCAGGTGTCTGAAATAAGTAAGACACTATTCAGCATCTTAAAATTGAACACCCCGTTTTAGACACATTTGTGTCTGAATTTCAGACACTTGTATTTGCAGTGTAAAATGTATATTTACTAGCCAAAATAGTGTCTGATCAAATTTTCTCAATTTATCTCTCAACACCAAATTAACGATATTCCATGAATGAAAAGAGTAATAGAAATGGAGAAAATGGTTAAAGTAGAGGAAATTAGCTTAAAAAATTGCTTTTTCTAGATGAAACAACCTGCAACTGGGAAGAAATTATTTGCTCAAGCATAAAAGACCACACACATAAAGCAAGTGGATAGACATCACTGATCAATAGCTATTTTATAACCTTTAGTTTTTGTATTTCCAATCGGAAAAAAGTGATGCAGATGTCTTCTACGTTAATTTTAAGAGTACCATGGACTTTAAAATTTATCAAAGGCCATTTGAAAGTCCTTCATTTTATTTATATCACAAACAGAACATACTTCTATATAGCTGCCAACTTTTACGCTTTTTTTTTTTTTTTTTTTTTTTTTTTGACACCACGCTTTCATTTAGTAGAAAATTTTATTTTATTCAGAAAGTGAAAACTGTTACAGAGTATCTATAGAATATTTCTCTAACGTGGACCAGTTCTGATTATATATTTTTTAAAACGATACGATAGTGATGTAATTAATAAAATACAAGACAATAAAAAATAATATTAA